>OY856409.1:247086557-249486557 GCA_963693085.1 Alisma plantago-aquatica
TGGCAAGGGAGATTATAATCCTAACACAAGCAATGCAGATGATGGGTGAGAAGGTTTTAAAGAAATCCACACCATATGTTTGGGTGAATCCTTTGGCAACAAGCCAATATTTAAGTCATTCCACCGATCCATCTGGATTACATGTGATAGAGAAGAACCACCGATAATTAACAACATTTTTGTCTGGTGGAGGAATGATAAGATCTCAGGTCCCATTCTCACACAATGTTGTCATTCCTCAAGCATCGTAGCTTTCCAACCAGGGTGTTGAAGGGCCTCATGATATTTTTAGGGAATATGGACAGGGTCGAGCTATTGGACAATGGATTGAGTAGTATGGGAAACCTTAGATAGGCGACATGTATGAGATATAGGATAGCAAAGAGTATAAGAAAAGATACCTTTTTGGAGAGCCATTGGACGTGTTAGATCCTTAGACGTGAAAATTGGTGTCGGGTCTAGTGCCAAAGGAGGAGGAATGATACGAGGGTGTGATATGGGTTCATGATCCACTGTGTTTTAAAATAAAGATCAACAAACTCAATTGAAGGATGAGGTTGAGGCAAAGAGGATATTGACGTAGAATCATAGAACATCTCAGATTCATGAAAGGTAACATCAATAGAGATAGGCATGTGGTAGTTTCTTAGACCATAACAATGATAACCTTTTTGAAATGTAGAATAGCAAAGATAAAATATCTTGATAGTGCGAGGATCAAGCTTATATGCTTTTGGATAAAAAACAAAAGAAATACACCCAAAAACATGCCAAGGAATATGGAAAGTTTTTTGTGTGAAAAAACAAAAACTAAAAAAGGGTTCTTGTTTTCATGAACATGATATGGTTTTCGATTGATAAGGTACCAAGACGTGAGGACATTTTTAGACCAATAAGTCTTAGGTAATTTACCTTGAAACATAAGAGCACGTGGTTATCAAGTAAATGATGATATTTATGTTAGTCACCCCATAATGTTGTGGAGTGTGAGCACATGAATGTTATGGATAGTTCTAGTTCTAGAGGAAAAAGAAGTCACATGATTTGAAGCATATTCCAACACATTGTCAATCTGAAAAAAACGATTTTATTAAATTGTGTTGAAGTCATTTTATTGAAATTATGAAAAATATAAATCATTTCATCATGGGATTTTAGTATATATAACCATATCATGTGAGAGAAATCATTAACAAAGGTTGTTAAATAACATAAACCATTAAAACTATTGGTTCGAAAGGGAAGACACATGTAACTATGAATAAAATCAAAGGTATCTTTAGAACAAAGACTAGTTTTCTAGGGAACAAACTCATATGATGCTTCACAAACTCACATGAGTCACATGGAAGACTTTTTAAACTACAAAAAGAGGGATCTAGGTGCTCAACCTCTCAAGAGAGGAATGACTATAATATTGGTGAAGCTAAAGAGATGCTCTCATAAGAAAAACAAAAGATGGAATGCCATCACCCAAGTAATTAAGGTAAATGGCTCTAGAACCCAAACTTATCGTATAAAAAGTTAGATAATCCTGCATCACAAAACCATGACTACCAAATGTTATGTTGCAAGTAAAGGCATCAACTAGCTTAGTAATGAACATTAAATTGAAGGGAAAATGAGGAATATAATGAACAAGTTGAAGTTTAAGACTAGGTGATACATTAAGAATATCATAGTGTTCAAAATTTTAATGATCCCATCTTCTAGAATGATATATGAGGTAGGAATTTAAGGTGTCTCATACTAGTCATATGTTGGGTGGCCCCAGAGTCAACAATCCAAGGAGATCTGGATGCTAGGTAGAGGTTCCGACATTACCTTGATTGGAGGTCAGGTGCACTAAAGATGTTGCAACACATTGTATGGTCACATAATACCCAGATCTTGTGGATTGTGGAGGATCCCATCGAGAGGCCTACAATAATTTCTCATACTCAACTGATCAGATGGTAACAAACTAATTGTATGATCCTTGGGCAACATGAGAAGTCCCAGTGTTAGGACCACACCCATAGGGATGACCACGTTTTTATAGGAATTTTCATCCAAAAGGGCTAATTTGTTGCAGAAAGTGTATTGTGGGATGGGGGTGTTTATGGCCACATCATCCCTGGGAAACAACAACAATCACTAATTGTGACTATGGTGGAGTAGAAGACAAGTGGTAGACATCAGATTGTTGGAGATGAGAGAAGACATCTTCCAGTGTGTGAAAGTTGTCACCTGCAAAGATAATGTTGCAACCTATAACATCAGATGGGTGAAGACCTTAAGAAATTTGAACATGAAAAGATTGTCCCACTCTTTGTTTTATCCTTCAAAAGAGATTGGATGAAAATAGTCAGACAAGTTGACATTAGAATACAAATGTTCATCAAGGGTCATATCACCCTGATTTTCACCAAATAATTTATCATAGATTTTATAAAATCTCAAAGAATTCTTTTCCTATGTGTATATCGTCCCACACTTCCTTCACAATTTTGTAAAACACGTACTTGGAGGCAATGGAAGGTTCCATGATGTTCTATAGTGAGCTTTTAACTTGACTATTTACCCGTTTCCATTCAGGGTATCCTTAGCAAGTTTGTCAATAAATTTCACCATGTATCAAGAATCCAACATGGTTTGAATAGAACTCACCTAGAGCAAATAATTGTCTCCATTCAACTTGATTATGGAGATAGGAGCATTATCATTATAGAAAATGGTCTAAGGTGGTTCTTTATCATGAGCCATGGCTTTAGACATGGTTAAAAAGTCACATCAGTAGGACATCGATGGAGAAAGATATCGAAGCAGAACACAAGTAGCGCAATGGTGGATAAAGATATCATAGTATCACACTGGTAGAATAATGATGGATATGAAAATCACTGGTAAGATGCACAATGAGAGGAAAAATCCAGAAATAAGCACAATTATAAGCACTATCATAGGAGTGATGCACTGTGATAGGAAGAAGATAATAGATCCCTAACAATTATTAGCACTCATCCATGCATGTGGGAAAAATATAAGGAGAGGAAATTCATAGAGAAGAGAAGGCTAAGGTTGTTACAATCTTGTGTTTAGAAATAGATTCTTATAATGCTGAGATAAACACACCACCAGTCAGATCTGGTGCATGAAGGTGAAGGGGAGGAGTACTTGTCAGATTTCCATAAAGGTTACTATACCAAAAAGCACCCAATCAAGAGGCCACGAGTGCAACTTCAAAGGGAAGATGACCTACAACTCCCATAATGAAGATCAAGCAATTGAGATAGGGATCCTCCTAGATGAAACATGTGGATAGAGGGTGTCTTCTCAAGAAACCACCCACTAGAAACAACGGTGGCAACATGCTAGCACATGGCTGCCATCCACACATTTTTAGAAGAGGTGGGGTGGGGGAGAAGAAGAAATAAGAAGAGGAAGAAAAGGAGGCTCCTTTTTAGAAATTACATGGTTGCTATTGATATCATGTGAAGAGAAATTCTTATTAAATGGATCAAGGTCACAAAGAGGAGGCATATATATAGCCTTGTCTCAAGGTATGATGTACAAAAGACACAACATAACATAAATTTAACTAATGCTAATGGACCTGAGGAGAGTAAGCCCAATTAGCTAATACAAAGGAAAATAAATAACACAATATACAACTAATGATATGTATACATATGTTTATGTATATGCTAATATATAGATATATATATATATATATATATATATATAAACAATATATGCACATATAAATATATTAACAAAATATATACTAATAATATATATCATTAAGTCACTAGTTTTACCAAATACATCTTAAATAATCACGATCAAACAATCACTCATACATACTATGAAATTAAATATGTATCTTTTATATCTTTTGTAGGTTGGGATTAGTCTGATACCATGCACATGGACATGAAAGAACCATTCATGGTCCTATGAAAAAGTCAACGACTTTCATAGTAGTACACAAGTTATTACTCTTCAGTAATATTCACATTACACGATATCACAATGTAGTATCTAATCCTAAAGAGAGGGCAACATTGTGGAGGCACAAGTGTCATCAAGACTTGGTGGCCCTTGTTCCTCTGAGAACATTGCCTGCATCACCTCGACCCTCCTTCCTAGAATCATTACTATTTTGTCTCCATCATTTGTACTCCATCTTCATCATGTCATATAGGATAACATCTCCTCCTATAAGAATATAACATCTATGTTTACCTTCCTTAGAGGATGTTTTCACCACTGTATTCATCTTCCCTAAAGGATGTTTTCACCACTTAAAGTGGTAAGAATTGTTTCCATCCTCATTTACATGCATGATACCATATAACTTTGTAGGAGGTCTCTGGAGAAGAAGACGTGCAATGTCTTGAGTCACACATGAATCACACATTGCATGTCATCGATTGGTTTAGATTAAAATTAGGGATGGAAGATACATCATGCCACTACCAAGACGATATATTACTTCTAGGGTTAGGGTTTCCTACTTTTCTTGGTGGCGGCGATATGACAAGTCTCAAATGTGACACAATCTATTGTGACTAGGGTTATTTAATACCAAGGTGGCATCTACATGACATGTTCCACATTTGAACATGGTTTTCTACACCTACATGAACTCAATTTCTTGAACATGACATGTCACCTTCATAAGGCATGATGTGTCTAAAGTTAGAAATTGGTTTGATGCATCAAACATGTTGTGTCACCTTGACAATGTGACATGTCATTGTCTTTACATGACATGTTTCATATATCATACTTTGTGTTTGTTCCATGTCATTTTTCTTGAGTTTTAACATAAACAACATTTTGGCATATGAGAAGAGATAACTCAAGAGATTCCTCAATAATATCCCCTTCTCATCCAGAATTACATCATCACACACAATAAAAATTTAATGGATGCAACCTAAACCAATGGAGTCAAAATGCTAAAGTTTGGTTCAAAGGTTACGAGGAGGATACAAGTTCTATAAATCATCCACATAAATATGAGTCATTTTAGTTGGATATATATGACACCAACCTTCTTTCCACTACATGGAATTCCATGAATCCTTGAGTTATAGATATCATTAACCATATGACTAGCTGTATGGATGTTTCATACGATCTTCAAATTATGTATTTAGCAACATGTTAGTGATATATGATTTGATGATGAACATGTACACTATTAATCAATATGTGAATAATTTGCACTATTATTTCTTGGCATCACAAAAGAACTGAACACTATTCTTCCATTGTCCATTGATATAGTCAAGCTTCAAAAACAACAATATGATACAAATGTCATTAAAATTCTTGGCATTCTTCTCAATGAATACAAAAGATTCATAAGTTAGATCCAAACTAGAACATACCATCCCATTTTTACAAAACCATACTGATGTGCATCTTATTACTTCCTCCAAAAATATTATCTAATAGATCCCATAGTAAATTCTTTCACCCTTATTTCTTGTGGAACTATTGACATATTATCCACACAAGGATGCAATCATGGAAATAGAAAAGTAGGATACTCTATTGGAGGGAGAGGCCACTCTGAGTGAACCCACTATGAAAAGAATGGGCACCACACAAAAAGTGCTATGAACTTTATGAATTAGATCTTATACTGCAATTATCATTTTGTAGAATTTTATTTTGAACAACCAACTTACTAGATCAACATGAGTGGTGAAAAGTACAATTAACTCCTTTGGCTCCAAACATCTCAACCAGAAGAATCATTTGTCACCCACTTATATGTAGGGAAATCAAGGTGATAGATAAGGCAGTGGAAACAAAATCTAAAGCCCAATTACCTAATTAGCAGATTTAACAATGATGTATATAGGAAGGAAGGTAACAAGTGTTATACCTGGTCCTGAAGCAAGTCCTGGGATAACTCTCGCAACAACACACTTATTCTTCAAGCACCACTCAAGCAGTCATCAACAACAACCTCCTGGTGCAACACCATGGATGGCGGTTGACGGCGTCCTCCTAGCGGTAGGCAACATCCTCCTCATCTCTAGTGTATTCCATGTAGACCACTGGGAACTCCACGTTGCACTACTAGAGCCAACGGGAAGGAGTTGTACCTTTGAACGTCAATCTACTAGGATTGATTCACTCTCCTAATTTTCTCTCCCTTATTGTTCCTCCCTTTTATAGGTAGAACTTACTCAGGATCTCTTTTGGTTACCACAAATAGAGACGACAACAATTGTTAGAGCTTATTGTTGTGTTTGGGAAGCCTTCAATACCCCTCTATTTATAGGAGGTCTAGGGTCAGGATTTCCAGGCGGTCTAGGAGTCATAGAGATGGGATTCAAAAAATTTCTAGAAACTATGAACGGTGAACTAATCAGTTCACTGTCAAACCAGTTGGCTCAGAAGTGAACTGATCAGTTCATCTCTTGAACTGGTCAGTTCAGTAGTTTTCATGTTTTGAATCACATTGACATTCAATACAGTTAATGCAAAATATGATGTCAGCATCAATCCTTGATCCAATTGAATTGAACAACCTAGAAGATGAACCAGTAATTTCACTTTTGAAATGGTAGTTTCATATCATGAAATGGCCATTTCATATATGAAATGACCGTTTCACTGCATCTAGTTCAAGTAATATTTGACCGATGTTGTTTCCAATTGACCTAACACTCCAAACAATCGGTTTAGAGTCCAATTGGTTGTTCCTGAACCTCAATTTTTTAAATTGAATACCTAAACACTTTAGTAATCAAAATAAATATCAATCATGAATAAACTCTTATTCCAAGTGCATCTTATGCGTGCGACCCTATAGATCCCAAGTTACATTGGTAGTGAATGTCTATAACCAATTTATGATATCACAAACAATGAGAGGTATCTAGCAATACATGATTGCTTCCCAAGTAAATTAGAAAGTTGGAGAACAACTTCAAAATACAATCCATGATCATTGTTACCATGATCGTATAGTTGGAATCACCATCCTCTTCAACGTTCAATCCATGTTCCTTGAACTAGAGTAGACTGTGTGAGATGCATGTGAGTTCACATATCATATATATTGAATGAAATGAGTATAGCATACATTTCTCAGTCTCTCTTATCAATTGGCATGGATACAATCTCCTATAGGAGGGATAAATTCCATCTACATCACTCACACTCAATCCCCATGTGCCATAGTGTGCCCTAACATCACCTTTATGGAAACCCTTATTATCATGTTGGATGATGTCAAAATATAGTGAATGACATGTGATGGCTATAGAGATTTCAGGTCTAAGAACCAAAATCACCACTATCACTATGATAAATGATTTTGACTGCCATACAATGGTTTCCATGTATCACTTTCAATATGGGTTTGTCTGATACACTATTCTCTAACATTTACTTGTATGCTTGACTTGATATCATATATAATGAATAATGAGACTCTATCATAAGTCAACACACACTCTAGTCTTATGTATTATTGTCATCTATTTTTCTTCCATAGTAATATCTGACTAGGGACATAACAATATGTACTCTTATCATACATATGACCTCATTGTTTAGGTCCTCAACCTGAAGCCATATGTCATTGAGTAACATCATTCTTTAGACATCTACTATGTCTGTGTCATCATGTTATGATTGATACAAACATAAGGTATGCTATTACCTTTATCATTAATAAATCAGGTATCTAATGCCACATTCTAATCATCATATGATTGTCTATTTGGGCATACATACCAATAGAATCCCACTTGCACTTAGAGCCAATCACCCATGAATCTTATTCCAAGCGATCTTAACGCATCCTTCATGTTTCTTCTATGCAAGCGCTTTCATAGGTTAGCAACATTTGCTTCTAGTTGGTATAATTCAAGTTTCACATCTCTTCATTGTATGCCTTCTCGTATGAGATGGAATTACCGTAGTATGGTATATAAGATTCCTTACCTAACTAGTAGCTCCATTGTTGTCATAATATTTCTACCATGTCATCAATGGTTGGAACCTCACAAAGTTCATCTATATGAACTTCATGATCCATACACTATCGTTGTTTTGTTCATAACACCAAGTTACTCAACTTATATTGTATAATTAAACAATTGTCTCTTTCTCAGAACTTTTCTAGCTTTACATTTCTCATTTTAAGGTCAACCAAAAATTTAGAGTGTGATCATTAATTTTATTTGTTACTTTGGAAGCTTGCACTGGAGTAACCCTTTACACCCAAACCTTCCTTATTATCATAACTAAAGAACCAATCCTTTTAGTGATTTAAGTAATTAAGGATGTTCTTTATGGTAGTCCAATGAGTTTCACTGGGATCTGATAGATATCCACTCGTGATGTCCAATACATATGAGATAGCTAGATAAGTGCATATCCTCTCGTCACGTACAATACATATGAGATAAAAAGATGAATACATAACATTGTATATATTATAAATCCATTTGCAAATGCATATGGTATCTATCCATGTGTTCATGTTCTTGACAAGAACTAGGACACTATACTCCTGAGAGACTAATTCCATGGAACACGACAAGGTTTCTCACATTGAGTCTTGCATTCTAAACCAGTTCAACATCTTGCCAATGTATGTACTCTTTCCTAGGTCAAGAAGCTTTCTACATCTATCTCTATAGATATCAGTTCCTATCTCATAGGATGCTTCACCTAAACTCTTCATGGAGAAGGTACTTCCTTTCCAAGTTTTAATATTTGTAGTATAAGGATGTTATTCCCCATCATTATGTGTAATATAGATATGCTCCCACAAAATATTTTGTAATCACAAATTTCATCTTCATTTTGACCAAAGTCAAACTCTTTGACTATCTTGTCAAATCAAAGATTCTAGTTCTAAGATGCTTGCTTCAACCCATAGATTGAACTTTGTATCTTATAGACTTTATCTACATTTATGGATTTATAAAACCTTCAAGATACATCACACACACGTCCACATCATTATTCCTGTTAAGGAATGTGGTTTTAACATCCATATGCCAAATCTTATAGTCATAATAAGTTGCAATAGAAAGTATGATCATGTACCATCACAACATTGTATAACATGCACAATACCAAGCGAAAGTATAAATCTCATTGGGATGTCACAAAAATGATTATCATTGCACAAAAACATAATTTCACTCAACCAACTTAAGAAAATAACTCAAAATCTCATGTCTCAAGTTCCACCACATAAAACTTAAACTTTGAACTAAACTAAACTAGTACATAGTCTTGATACTAAATGAAAAACTAAGCCAAACACCATATGATAGTTGGCACCCCACCAGATCTAAACTCTTAGTCTATCCTTGAGATGTATGCTCCTTGGTTATGCTCCCTTATTCTTTCCTCCTACGGACATCGCGTCCCCAGCCATGCATTCAAAAAGGAAAACATGTTAGAGTAAGAATCATTGAGTATTGTTATAACAAAATATTATCTTGGCAATAAGAAAACACAAAGTTAACTGAATAGTAATTTGGATTGTCATAATATGCTCTTAATGGTTAATTATAATTCCCTTTACTCATATGCACCAATTGTGCTCATAAGGCTCGTAGGCTCAATTGATGTTTCATTTGAACACATGATTTGCACCTAAGTTCCATTAGCTATGCTCAAATTGAGCTCATGCACCTAAGTGCCATTAATAATGCTCCACTTGCGCTCATGATTTCACATACGTGCCATTAAGTTCCATTTGAACTCATAAGGCCCGAGGGATCAACATTAACATGACGAGGACAAAATAATACAACCAATTACACGATTCATCATTAACTTAATAATTCTTTACTTTAAATGAATTTCACATGAACATGGCATGGTTTCTTGAAATAGAACTTGAAACCATAAGCCTCATATAAAACTTTCGGGAACATTATTTCAAGAATTTCTAAAAATTGAATACATAGTTATGCATTTAATTTAACTTGATCATCATGATATAATAAATCTTAAAGCAATTGAAAACCATTATTTAATACTCAAAGTGCATGGACCCACTTACTTTTCTTGAACAAAACCTAATTGATTTTCCTAGGTTGGAAAAACCCTAGTAATGTACTTGGGGTTAAGAAACCCTAATTATCTTGTCAAACCAATTAACATTCATTAATAATAATATTCCCCTGAGTTTCTAGGGTTTGATCATTACTGGATGAATCAGGGAAATTTAGAGTCGAAATAGACTTTTAAAACCATTACCATATTGTTCATTTTTCAAAAACCTTTACAACGAGTATTTATATACATTTTTCTAACATCATACATATTTGTTATGAATTTTCAAAGCCTGAACCAATAACAAAACTTGAAAAAGCCACGTATAACCTTTAATCTGTTAAATGGTTTCCTGGACGCGTCGAGGTGGCCCAGTCACCAAAAGCCATGTGGCTCAAGCCTACCCAATTTGGCACATGCTTGTGACAAATAGACACCTAGATAAAAACCCTAAAGAGCCCTTGAGATTTGAATCAACCGATTGAAACAAGATGGGAAAAAGAGGAAATCAGGAGTTGGGATTGTTCTTCCCAAATCAATGAAGAATAGGGACGAATCCAGGATGAAAAATGAGATTTTTGCTCCCTGACTTTGTAAATTGAGGTGTTAGACACCTCCTCCATGGAACAACAAACCCAACGAGGTAAAAATGTCATCTTCTGGTGGAGGAAAACTCCATAACCCACCATCACCGTAGCTGCCAAGGAGCAGCAACTTGGCAAAGATGCTAGAGTAGCCCGAGTCCTCAACTTTAACCACACCACAACCCCTCAAAGACTGAGGAAGGAAACCACAATGGAGAACATAGAAAATAGTCTGATACAACGAAGAGAATTGGATTCTCAACAAAACACATTAGCAACAAAATTGAAAGAGGAAACTATGAAGTACCTTTACTCAGGATGAATTAAAGATGGGGAAAGCTCTAGGAGGGTTCACTGAAACATGACGATGCATCAACAAATTTCGAGGTGGCTTATGCTCTCTCCTTAGGCTGACACTAGGGTAGAGGGAGAGATGGAGGTCAGAGATAGGTTTGCAGGGCAAATTAGGGCCAACTAGGGCTGGAATTTGGTTCCTTGATGTTTGGGGATCATTATCAGGGTAATATATATAGATTTTGTGACCTGAGAGAGATAGAGTTACATGTGGAGGAATAAATAGGGGAAATGAGAGGGGGTTCTTGTCTACCAGGGACTCTAGGGCATGAAACCTTAGTGTGTAAGATATGAGAAGGTTCAAGAAGATGTGAGGATGGTGAGGGGGAGATTTATTTGCACTGAGGAAGCATAGGGAGAGAGATCAAGAAAGAGGAATATCCTCATCACTATTCCAGTCTGACTAGGACTCAGATGGGCGGGAGTGATGACCCATGAGCCCTCGGATGGGTCCGCGATCAGCGAGACATAATTAGGGCTGTCAGATGATATCTTCAAAAGAAAAGAGGATGTGTGCCACATCATATGCGAGAAACTATGTATGAAAAGAATTAAAATCCAATACTATACAAAATCGATTCATTTAATTCATATATCATTGATATTAGGGCTCTAAACTATGTAGGAACTTTTCAAAATAGTTTTCGGGATCAAACGAGGTCCCTTTGACTTCACATTTTGACCATAGGTGTATTTTAGGGTCTAGAACATTATTAGATAGTTACTTTTCTATTTTTGGGGGTGAACTAGTGGTTAATTACCTTAATTGACATATTGATTTATTTAAACTAATTAATGAGTCTTTTGACTAGTTAATGACCAATAGAGCCCATCATCAAACCCTATCCTTAAATAAATTTTCATTATCTAGGGTTTCCTTTATAGTTGAGCATTGTGGTGGTAGAGAAGAGTGACAATTGTTTATATACATGGAATTCACTTATTCATAAGAGAAGTATATTCCATTCTCTCTCTTTATATATTATTTTGTATGAAGCATTCATTATTTTGGTAAATTACTTCAAGTTCCATGTTTTTGAAATAATTTGGCAAAAGAAAAAACATCGTTATTTAAACACTAATCTTACTTTAATGAAATTTTGGGATGTTACAGTTCTACCCACCTTATATGAATTTCGTCCTTAAATTCTAGTAGTCTACCCACCTTAGGGCTTTTATTATACTTAGCTGCAAAAAAATAATCATGTATATCCATAAGGCTAAAACTAGGGTTAGAACTAGGTTGTACCTTCTCTTTTACCTTCTTCCTCTTCATCATCAACCATTGCAAAGATCCTTGCTTTCCTCTTTTCTCATTGCTCCTGGTTAGGGGTTTGCCCTCCATTATTCTTTGCTTTGAGCTTGGGATATTATGGCTTCTTATGATTTGGATCTCCATAATAGTAGCAAACTCCAAGCCCTTGCCTACATGGTCTGCCATGTAGTTTACCACAAGTTGCATAAGATTCCCTAGATGGTTATCATTCTGGAGCTTTCCTTTTCTTGTCATCATGGCTTTGGTTCTTCTTCTTACTTCCTAAGGATCCTCCATTCTTTTAGTGTTGACCAAGGTGATCCTCCAACTCCAGGGTAGACTTGAGTGCCTCCTGCACTATCTTGATGCCACGTATAGTCAGAGCATAGCCCAAATTAGGCTTCATGCCACACATGAACTTCTTTTCAAGATGCGTCTCATCTAAACCATACCCGTACTTCTACAGCATGCAAAACTTCATTGTATACTGGCTGATAGTTGAGTCGTACTGCTTCATGCACTTGAACTCCATCTCCTTCTTCTCAGTCATATCTTCTGATATGTAATGGTTTTAGAAGGTAGTAGTGAACTCCTCCCAGGTCAATGACTCAACATTAGGTCCTCGAGCATTGGTGAAGTTCTCCCACCAAGTGCATGATGCACTCTTCAACATGTGTCTCCTATAGAGAACTTTGGAATGCTCAGGGCATCCCAAATCACATAAACAATGGTCAACATTGAGTGGCCACTCCTTAGCACAACCAACTACATCAGTTTCAGTTTCTCCAGAGAAGGTTTCTAGCTTAATCTTCAGGAAGTCTACTGAGGTCAACTCTTTGTTCCTCAGTTGATTAACGGTCAAGGCATCAATAAGAGCCTTGATGAGAACTTCTAGAGGTGCATTAGGGTTAGCCCCTCCAAAAGTACCATGATCACTTCCCCCGCTAGAAGAATTTTCCTCTCCATCTATGCGCTCCTTGCCCTTATCAGATTTCCTCTTATGAGCCATCTACCAAAGGGAACATGAACTATATTTTTCACACTGGTACCATATTGTAACATCCCAATTTTCTTTAAAATGCACAATACCAACCAAAAACATAAATCTCATTGGGATGTCACAAAAATGATTATCATCAGACAAAAATATAATTTCATTCAAACAACTCAAGAAAATAATTGCAAATCTCATGTCTCAAGTTCCACAACATAAAACTTAATCTTTGAACTAAACTAAACTAGTACAAAGTCTTGATACTAATTGAAAAACTAAACTAAATGCCATATGATAGTTGGAACCTGACCAGGTCTAAACTCTTAATATGTCCTTGAGATGTATGCTCCTTGGTTATGCTCCCTTACTATTTCCTCCTACAGACATCGCGTCCCTATTCGTGCATTCAAAACAAAAAACACATTAGAGTAAGCGACATTGAGTATTGTTATAAAAAAATATTAACTTAACAATTAGAAAACATGAAATTAATTGAATAGCAGTTTGGATTCTCATAATATTCTCTTAATGGTTAATTATAATGTCCTCTACTCTTATGCACCAATTGTTCTCATAAGGTTCATAGGCTCAACTGACATTCCATTTGAACTCATGATTTGCACATGAGTGTCATTAGCTATGCTCCAATTGATCTCATGATTTTCACCTAAGTGCCATTAATAATGCTCCACTTGACCTCATGATTGCACATACATGCCACTATATTCCATTTGAACTCATAAGGCCTGAGGGCTCAACATTAACATGATGAGGGCAAAATAATACAACCAATTACATGATTCATCATTAATTTAATAATTCTTTACTTTAACTGAATTTCACATGAACATGGCATGGTTTCTTGAAATAGAACTTGAAAGTACAAGCATCATATAAAACCTTTTGGGAACATTCATTCAAGAATTTCTAAAAATTGAATACATAGCCATTCATATAATTAAAATTATCATGACACAATAAATTTTAAAATAATTGAAAATCATTATTTAATACTCAAAGAGCATGGACTTGCTTACCTTTCTTGAAGAAAACCTAATTGACTTTTCCTAGGTTGGAAAAACCTTAATCACATACATGGGGTTAAGAAACCCTAATTATCATGTTAAACCAGTTAACATTCATTAATAATAATATTCACCTTAGTTTCTAAGGTTTGATGGTTATTGGACGAATCATGGAAATTCAGAGTCAAAATAGACTTTTAAAACCATTACCATATTGTTCCTTATTCAAGAACCTTTCCAACAAGTATTTATTTACATTTTTCTGACATTAGGCGAGTTTGTTATGAATTTTCAAAGCCTGAACCAATAACAAAACTCAAAAAAGACATGTATGACCTTTTATCTGTTAATTGGTTTCCTGGAGCCATCGAGGTGGCCGATTCACCAAAATCTATGTGGCTTAGGCCCACCCAATCTGGGACATTCTTGTGACAAACAGATGCATGACCAAAAACCCTAAAGAACCCTTGAGACTTAAATCAACTGATTGAAGCAAGATGGGCAAAAGAGGAAATTGGTAGATGGAATTGTTCTTCCTAGATCAACAAAGAATAGGAACAAATCTAGGATGTGAAACGAGAGTTTTTCTCCTCAAATTTGTAAATTGAGGTGTTAGACACCTTTTTCATGGAACAACAAACCCAACAAGGTATAATCATGGTCTTTTGGTGGAGGAAAACTCCATAACCCACCATCACCGCAGCTTCCAAGGAGCAACAACTTGGCAAAGATGCTAGAGTCACTTGGGTCCTCAACTTTAGCCACACCATGACCCGTCAAATATTGAGGAAGGAAACCACGGTAGAGAATAGAGAAAACTGGCTGAGATAGCAAAGAGAAACATATTCTTGACAAAACACAATAAGAACAAAATTGAAAGGAGAAACTGTGAAGTACCTGTACTCAGGATGAATTGAAGATGGGGAAAGCTCTGGGAGGGCCCGGTGAAACACAACAATGCATCAACTAGGTTTGAGGTGCCTTGTGCTCTCATCTTAGGCCACGTCTAGGGTAGAGGGAGAGATGGAGGTTGGAGATAGGGTTGCGAGGCAAATGAGGATGGACTTTAGTTCCTTGATGTCTGGGGATCATTTTTAGGGTCATATATATATAGTTTTTGAGACCTAAGAGATAGAATTACTTGCAGAGGAACAAATAGAGGAAATGAGAGGGGGTTCTTGTCTAACAGGGACTCTAGGGGACAAAATCCTAGCATGTAATAGATGAGAAGGTTTAGGTAGATGTGAGGATGGTGAAGGGGAGATTTACTTGCACTGAGGAAGCATAGGGAGAGAGATCGGGAAAGAGGAATATCCTCATCACTATTCTAGTCTGACTAGGGCTCATATGGGTGGGAGTGATGCTCCGTGAGCCCTCGTATGGTTCCACGGTCAATGAGACATAACTAGGGATATCAAATGAGATTCACAAAAGAAAAGAGGGCGTGTGACACATCAAATGCGAGAAACTATGTGTAACAAGGATTAAAATCTAATTCTAAATGAATTTGATTTATTTAATTCTTATATCATTGATATTAGGGCCCTAAACTATATAGAAACTTTCTAAAATTGTTTTAGTGTCAAACGAGGTTCGCTTAACTTCACATTTTGTCCATAGGTGTATTTTAGGATTTAGAACATTATTAGATAGTTACTTTGGGGGGGGGGGCGAACTAGTGATTATTAACCTTAATTGACATGTTAATTTATTTAAATTAAATGATGAATCTTTCAACCAATTAATGACCAATAGAGCCCATCATCAAACCCTATCCTTAAATAAATTTCTATTATCTAGGGTTTCCTTTATATTTGAGGATTGTGGTGGTACAGACACTTCTGATAACCAGAATTCACACTTGCTAAACTTGGCGTATAGCTTGTGCTCTCTTAGTAAAGTCAGGGCCTGACGAAGGTGTTGCTCATGTTGTTGAGCATCTCTACTCTAAATCAGGATGTCATCTATAAAGACTACTATGAATTGATCAAGGAATGGTTGGAAGATTTTGTTCATGATTTCCATGAATGCAGCTGGTGCATTAGTTAGTCCAAATGACATAACTATGAATTCATAGTGACCATTCCTTATTCTGAAGGCTGATTTAGGTATGTCACTTTCCTTATTGAGTAACTGATGGTATCCTGACCTCAGATCTATTTTAGAGAATATAGTTGCACCACGCAACTGGTCAAACAGGTCATCTATCATTGGCAGATGATATTTTTCTTTATGGTCACCTTGTTGAGCTGTCTATAGTCTATGCATAATCTCATAGACCCATCCTTCTTTTTCACAAAGAGAACCGGAGCACCCCAAGGTGAAATACTCGGTCCGATAAAACCCTTTTCAAGCAATTCCTGTAACTGTTTCTTAAGTTCTTCCATCTCAGTAGGTGCCATTCTATATGGTGTTTGTGCTATTGGTTGTGTACCTGGGATTAGATTAATCTTGAAATCAATCTCTCGAGGTGGAGGAACACCTGAAAGTTCCTCGGGAAACACATCATCAAACTCCCTAACAATTGAAACTTCAGAAAGACTAGGACTCTCTGCTCTGGTATCTACCACATGTGCCAAGAATGCTTCACATCCTTGTCACATCAGTTTCTCAGCTATCATTTCTGATACTAGGCAGGTTGGAAGAATCTTTCTATCCCCCTGAAAGACCCATGTATCACCATTGTCTGAGAACATAGCCTGCTTGGAACCGCAATCCAAGACAACCTTACACTTTTCTAGGGTATCCATCCCAAGGATTATGTCAAACCCATGCATCTCAAGTGGTATAAGATCCAATTGAATGCTATGTTCTAAAAAAGAAAGAACACAGGGAGAACATACCTCCCATAACACTACAAATCCAACTAACGAAGTTTCTAATAATAAGTTATCTGCTCTATGACTGGCAGTCATATTGCAGTCAAGAATCACTTCTCGAGTAATAAAGGAATGTGTAGCACCCAGATCAATTAAAAAAGATACAAAGCAGGATGAAGACATATCAGAATGAAGTAATTTCATCTGACCTATCACGACTCGTGGGTTGACCACTACTTCCGACTGATTCATAGCATAGAATCTTGTCATTGCTGGTTGTCGACCACTCGCCCTGTTGTTGGGTGCAGATGAACCAGCTTGGGACGCCTGTCCACGTCCTCGTGTGCCACTACTAAATTGTCGCTTCTGAGAGCCTTGTTGACTCTGCCTCAGTGGTTGGGTTACACTTACGTCTCTAGCTAGACAATCTTTCATCAAATGTCCCATCTTCCCACATTTATAAGAGCTTTTGTTCTCCCACTGTGACCTAGATGGTCCTATTACTGACATGGATGTTGAGTTGTGGGCTCCCTCTAGTGGTAAACTATGGCCTCTACCCTTGTTGGATGTCCACTACATCTGAGTATTGAACCTCGATGGTACTGTTGGTGCAGAAAACCTTAGTTTCTTAAAACTTTCAGACCTCTGTCCTTGGAACTGTGTATACACTTTCTTACTATTGTCTTGATGTTTCTCAATCACAGACCTTTCTATCCGCCTGACTGACTCCACAAAGGTGGCAAACCTATATCTATTCTCTAGAGCAGATGCGGGTGTGGTCAAATCAGCATTCAAACCCTTCTCAAAATGCCAAATCCTCTCCTCATCTGTAGTAGCCATGTGCGGACAAAACTGTAGAAGTTCCATGAACTTAGCTTCATACTCACTAATGTTCATTGGTCCTTGCCTTTTCCGCTCAAACTGAGATATTTTCTCATCCAGGTAAGTCTTGGGAAAATATCTACTAACAAACTCTCATCAGAACTCTCTCCATTTGACCTCAACACCTGGCCTTTTGCCCTCTTCTATAGCCCACCAATGACCAGCACTCCCTTTCAATAGGTACACCGTATGCCTAACCTTCTCAGCTTTTGGGATATTAAGAATTCTGAAGGCCTTCTCCAGCTCAATCAACCACTAGTCTGTGTCTGCTGGGTCAGCTATACCAGTATAATCAGTAGCTCCTACCCATCAAAGCCATTCAAAAGTCTTACCAGCTCCATGTCCCTCATTGGGAGCTGGTGCCCTACGTACAGGTGGTGGCATCCTATTCGCCATATGTGTCATTGTCACCATGAACTGTCCAAACAGAGCATGGAAAGTTGGGTTTTCTATCGAAGCTTGGTCAAGCTGGGGATTCTCAAGTACTAGTTCCTCTCTAGCCTGATCCCTTGCACCTCCTCCTGGTGCAGCAACACTACTTTCAGCAGCATGTTCTTCGTGTGATCCAGCCATCTTCAAGCTTTACTTCTTCTCCTGAGAGCTGAAGTAACTATAAAATAAACTAGAAGATACTAGAACAGACTCGACGACCTTAATCCTATGTTTCGGTAGACTCAACGAACCTTAGGCTCTGATTCCAAAACCTTGTGATGACCCGACAATAAATCAGTTTGTCACTGTGTAATTAATTGTGGAATTAACCAAAATCAAAAGAATAACAAAAATTACCAAAAATTAAAACCTTTTGCAAAGTGATCCAAAGTACTATATACATTATAGTTCACATTGTACATACCATGTACCATATCTTCTCGAGGAATATATTTACAACAATTGCTTTGCTAAAACTATACATAAGCAACATAAAACCTCAAGGCATTCAAGCCAAAATCTCAGATCGATCATGAATACACTGAGTACTGACTCCAAGGACCTGAGAGTACAGAGACGACACATAGGACTCATATCTACAAGATACGACTATTAGTATCTCCACCTGAGATGTTACTGTTGTCCCTAATGTTGTTGTCCTTCCCCTGTTGTATGGTCCCTACCTCCTCATCCACGTCCACCTAAAAATGTTGGTGACCAACGGGGTGAGACCCATGTCCCAGTGAGAGATATAATTCTCCACCAATAATATTATAATTTTAGATAATAAACAGTAATAAAATTGAGTAGAGGATTCTTTATTATTAATAAGCAGGATAAATCACTGTTTAAGCAGAATAGAGCAATATCATCTTTTAAAGCATTTCAGCTATATATGATACAGCAGTAAATCATCTATTTAATAAGGAATAAGAGAACATGTATAACATTTATACAGTTTAGGATACATTAAACAATGTAAAATCAACCAATGATTTTCATAATTCATCCTTAGCAAATACGCTACACGGCTGATTACATTTTACAATCACACTTATGCCCTGAGGAGATGAGGTATACCGCTCATACTCCAACTGACCACGGAGGCGTAAAGCATCAGTTCCATACCTAGGTCAACGGAAGAGTCGGACTCCATGATCTCATCCGTTTCGGTCAGTGCGAGAGCACATGCAGGATATATCATGTCTCTGCTAAATAGATTTCTAGGGTATACTGGCAACTTCGCTATAGAGCTACAACGGTGGCTGCACTCTCTTTGCTATCGAGAGATTTCATGTTTATCTCACATCGATATGGAATTAAACATCATCGGGAGATTCACGATACATCCATCACGGCACATATAATGAAAGATTGAGAGATCTCATGTTTATCTCACATCAATCCCACATTAGGGCATAAGGGTATTCGCGCCCATTACCCCCACATATTCAAAAATATGCCCTCCGGGAGATCTCGTGGGAAAACCCATTTCACCATCACCAGCTACTGATGATGATGGATCTATGGCCAGGGCTCTACATGATAAGATTTCACTTGATTAATTAAGTGCATTACCATATTCTTTTAGCATCAACCAAGTTTTTAAACATGAATTATTATGACAAATGCTACAAAGAATAGTATAATACATCCATCAAGTACTTTTCAAAACTTTATAAAACATTGGGATCTCAATACCTTATCTCATTACTGGGAATTCTCATCCCTCAACAATATCATCATCATGTTTAATGGATATGGGTATTCAAACCCTTAGATCATCACTGAACATTGTTATCACTTATCAGGTAACTATTACCTTCAGGTCATCTGGCCAAGGTATACTTGATACTTGTTACACAAGCATCTAACATAGCTCACAAGACACATTAAACATCTTGTCACCTCTCACTAGGCAACAAATAATATAATGGCTCACAAGGCCCATTAATGCATTTTTATCAAATAAACATCATAGTTCATACCTGGCTATGCTCATCAACTTATGATACCTACACGGTTAGTATACTTGATAATAACCATATCAACACCATGCAATACAAGGGTAACATCACTATTCCTTCATTAGGGTTAGGGTTTCCCATGCTTTATCAATTAGGGTTTCTCATACCATTACCCGAAATTAGGGTTAGGGTTTCCCATTCTTTATCAATTAGGGTTTCTCATGTCATTACCAAAAATTAGGGTTAGGGTTTCCCATTCTTTATCAATTAGGGTTTCATGATCACATTATCAAAGATCAAACCCTAATTCATACTCTACACTTATTAAAAGTATCACAAGTATGAGTTTCTCTCTCATCCTCTCTAAAATGTTGATTACTCCATACTTTATTAAGTTGGCTCATCCTTTCACTAAAGTACATGCACCTATGCTTATCATAATGTATTGAGTTTATTACTTTCGTAAGCATAAAATGACAATCACTCTAAGTGTACTATTCACCTAAGTACTTTAGAGGTACTTCCATTGTAATCAACCTTGAGATACTTTACAAACACTCATAGGGTTGTTTGACCTTACATGGTTTTGAGACTATTTGGTCTCTAAACAGTTTGAGATTATTTAAATCTTCAAACGATCTTGAAAACCCCTTTAACCTTCAAATGTTCTTAATACCCCTTTGATCTTCAAACGGTCTTGAGACCACTTGACCTTCAAGCGGTCTTGAGATCACTTGACCTTCAAATGGTCTTGAGATCACTTTACCTTCAAATGGTCTTGAGATCCTTTTGACCTTTAAATGGTCTTGAGACCACTTGACCTTCAAACGTTCTTGAGATCACTTGACCTTCAAACGGTCTTGAGATCACTTGACCTTCAAATGGTCTTGATATCCTTTTGAACTTCAAATGGTCTTGAGACCACTCGACCTTCAAACGGTCTTGATCTCTTTGATCTCCAAATGGTTTGGGACCTTTTTGACCTCTAAACAGTTTGGGACCGTTTGGACTAAATTAGGTTGAAACCGTTTGCACTCTAAACGGTTTGAAACCGTTTGGCCTATCCAAATTTGAAATCGTTTGAACTCTAAACGGTTTGAAACTATTTGACCTAGATTAGGTTGAAACTATTTGATCACTAAATAGTTTGAAACTGTTTGACCTATATTGTATTGAAACCGTTGGAACTTGAAATGGTGTGAAACTGTTTGGCCACTAAACGATTTTGAAACCGTTTGGCCATCCAAGGTTGAAAATGTTTGGCCATACAAATTTGAAACCATTGGATATTGTTAATATAGAGGTGTGTGCTAGGATGATGTCATAATCATCAAGATTCAGACCTCCATTTCTATTGTCCATACAACTGATGGATTCATCAATTACTCAAGAAAAATTGTGTGAAGAAGGAAAGATCAACATATATTGCAAGATTGAAATCAAATGATAATATCAATGGGTTCAAGTTATATAACCCGCCTTCAAAGCAACTTCAAAGCTACAAAATTTTCATCTTTAATGGTGAAGATGGCTCCTCCAATTATCCAAGGCACGTTCTCAACCCTATTGATGTAAAAGATTGCCAAAGTTGAGCATTGGATGGAAGAGAGAAGAAAAGAAGAGTTATACCTCGATTTTAGCCTTCAACCCAAGGTTGAAGATGACCACGGATCTTACCTTAAGCTTGGGAAATGATCTCCTCCTTCTCCTTTTCTTCCTTGGTCATACGCCTAAGCGAGGAGTGAGTGTGTTTTGTAAAAATAACCTTTCAAGTAGTGAGTAATTGAGTGTATATAATTGAATTCTTAGGAGAGAGAAAGTAGGAGAGAAGTCATCAACTTTCCTTGCCACATGCCCCCTCCACTTACTTGTATCCAAAGCTATGATTCTTATCTTAAAATTCCTTTGAATTATCCTTGAATTATCATCAACCATTAAGCTCCTTAATAAATATAATACTATTATCCATTAGCACCTTTATGTTAGTGGATATTACTTTTCAATTAAAAATGTAGGTAGATATTTTCACCTACTTAGGATTATTTCGGTGCCTCTCAAGGTATTTGGCCGCCATTCCATTAAAGGATTTATCCCATGGCTTTTTAGTTGATGGTAACTTTAATTAATATATCTATTTTTGCTACAAAATAACTTATGGTTTCAATTATACTTATTTCTTTATTATTTTATTATCAAGAGTATCATTTCTCAAATATGGTTCAAACAAGACGCCCCTTTCTTTTTCTTTTCTCTAAATGATACAAAGAGATAGTAGGGACACTCTTGAGGTGTTATTTTACATATTCAACCCTAGGTTTTGGGTAAATTACATATTACACCAAAACTAGTATTCAATGCACACGTATTATTCAAACAAGCTCCTTCTTGGAACTTAGGCTTCCAAAAACCATCCATTAGCATCATTATCATTCTTATGATGCTATAATACTTGAGGAACATTTATCATGTAACATTTTGCAAGGTAACCCCTTATATTGGGTAAATTGCACTTTAGTCCAAAACAAGCAAATATTGCTTCAACATTATTCAAATAGGACCAAAATTGAAACGTAGACTCTCCTTTAGTCTTAATTACTTTTTCAAAAGATAAAGAAAAGAATATAAATGACTTACTTAAGCAAAACTCCTAGGGTTAAGGCATAACCCAGGTCAGGGATGTTACAGGAACCGATGCCCAAATGAGGACCCTGTTGGTCCTATTTATAGGCTCGGGTTTGGCCCTCACGTTTTTACTGTGAGTTCCAAATGGTTTGCTGACTTGTGCTCAAATGGTTTAGCATTTTTATCTCAAATGGTTTGCTAATTTTATGACCAAACGGTCTTGAGTTAAGTGACCATACAGTTTGGTATACAGCAACCCATACGGTCTTATGATTTCCTCTAAATGGTTTGATCGCAGTGAATCCTCCAAATGGTTTCGTGCAATCATAGTCTAAATAGTCTTGGAGTGGCAAGCTCATACGGTCCTGATGGGTTGTCCTCCAAACGGTTTTGAGGTGAATCCTCCAAACAGTTTGGTAGACACATACTTGTCCAATCGGTCTTATACTCCATCGGCCAAATGGTCTTGGTGTGCTTAAGAATCAAATGGTCCCGAGGATCGGTTGTTGCAAATGGTTTTGGAGGCTCAAGTGTCCAAACAGTTTTGGACTGTGACTTTAGACGATCTCATGATCCTAACTGTCTCAAGGATCATTCACATCCAATTAGTTTAGGACCTCCGATCAGTCTCGAGTAGTGACCAAACTGTCTTGGGCACACGATACTCTTCACGGTCTCTGCGATCGATCACTCCGGTTCTGAACGGCCTTGACAGAGTACGCTGTCGTCAAATGATCTTCGCTCTGGCATCCAACCGGTCTGGGCTCTATCGGTTCTTATCAAATGGTCTCGAGGACTCAATGTAACTGCACGGTTCTGGGGTTGCCTTTCTATCGGTCTGAGACTGTACAGGTGACAACGGAGGCATGGACGACAGTGGTGGTACTGAGCTTAGTGGTTGGAGGTAGGCGGGCAGGCATCAATGTTGCTTCTGGATGTGGCAGAGATGCAGGTGGATATGGCGGTTGGGGTGTGGTTGCAAGCAGGTGGAGAAGGAATTAGGGTTTTGGTAGGAGGAAGAAGAAGACTAAAAGAAGGCAGTGGTGCAAACGGTCTTGAGGTAGGGTTTCCCAACCGGTCTTGAAGATTGGTGACTACAAATGGTCTCAAGCAAGACCGATAGGACAGATAGAGAAGAAAACCATTTGCCCAAATAAATGCGGGTCATAGATTCAAGATCTGATTGTGAGGAGAGATAGAAGCCCAAATGGTCTTGAATGATAGTGATCCAAACGGTTTGAGGTGAGGTAGCCCATATGGTCTTTAGACTGTATGGATTAATCCGATTGGTCAAGACCGAATGGTGAGACCATTTGGTCAGACCGATTGGTTAGAACCAAGGGTGAGTGAAAGGTGGGTCCCAGCTGATTATTCAACCTCATCAAGACCTGCATCAAATCAACATAAATTCAGTTAAAATCATGATAATTGGACCAATTAAGTAATTTTGCGTATTTTGATATTTAGTAAATGAAATTGAAAGTATTGAGTCGCCTTTGACCCGATAAGGTAATTGAATTCCATGATGAATATGAATTCATCAATTTTCCACTCCAGTCACCTTTCCATACATTGTGTCCACTACCATAGCTTCTGAACAAATCACCATAAAAGTCAACAACAACTTCCTTGATACGAACATGATCATGAGTAATAACACCATTAATATTGAGATTCGTAATTTTGTTTTGATTCCTTTAGAGAGAAGAGTAAAAGAACTTAGAGTTACTATTACCCTCCATTAACCACTAAACACGAGACTTTTGTCTCAAGAAACTTTCCTCAGCCTTCGAACTGATCTCAGCAGAATATCTACTGTCCTTTTTCTTCATTCTCAAATCTTCATCAAACGGAAATAAATCAGCTTAAGATTGATCAAAATTAGCTTTAACTATATCAATTCTAGCTCTTTCAAAAATGTCACCCACAATTCTTTTATTCCACAAAATCAACTTGCTTCTGAGATGGCTCAATTTTCTATAAAGCCTATATTGTGCAAAGCCTTCAACCTTACTATCCCATGCATCTTTAACCACAGATTCAAACTCCTCATGATTCATCCATGCATTAATGAATCAAAAAGGAGTTTTGAGGTTTTTTCCTCACCAATGAGCAAATGAATCCTCCTCTGATCACTTACACTATTAGAAATAACCTCACCATAGAAGCCAGACATATCCATTTGAAACAGATCATTATAGATGATTTGTCTATTTTAGAAGTAACAAACTAGTCCCCTTATTGATGATTGTCCCAAGTAAAGTAAGGACCATTCAGATCAAGTTCAGTAAACCCACAATTGACCATAAAATTATTGAAATCTAACATAGACTTTTTCGATGGAGGCTGCTTCCCAATCTTCTCACAAAATTCCCTTACTGCATTAAAGTCTCCAAGAAGAACCCAAGGGCTACTCATATTCATGTGAATGTCTTCAATATAATCACATAGTCTAGCTCTGTCATTATCTCCATTGTTCCCATAGAATGATGTGATATAAAACATTTGACCACCAACATCAACTTCAATGTGAACATGCTGATCTGATTCATTGATTTTAGAAATACTACAATCCTTCCAAAGAACAAGAACCCTACCAAGAACATGGGAGTTGTGGTTAGATACCCACTTATATTCAGGAAAATGTCTTCTAAAAAACTTATCAATTCCCTTTCTCCTCAACTTAGTCTCCACTCATATAACAAACTCACTCTTGGAACGTCTGACCTCATCAAAAACACCTTTAATTTTATTTTTGATACCCCTCACATTCCAAGATGAGATTGACAAAGATTCAATCATTTGGAAACCTGGGCTATTGAGATGACAACCTCAACAACAGGTTCCTCATTAATGATTTCCAACACCCCAAAACTATTATGCATAGGTGAAAAAATCGAGTTTGAAACTCTATGATATATACCCACATTCATGGGCGAAGTTTGATAAGGATTTGACACATTTACTTTAGATAGACATTTAGGAGGAGATTTGGACTTGGATTACGACCAACTACCTAAAAATTATCTTCATACAAAACAATAGCACCTTTGTTATCTTGGAACACATGAGTAGGTGTTGAAGGAATAGATCGCTGGCCTTCACTACTTTGCACGAAGCTTTGATTTACCATCATCCTATTATAATCAGAAAGCACTTCATTCACTGGGACTCCATCATCAGCTAAAAACTCATTCATGTCCACTTCTAGAACTGCAGCTTGCACATCTTCAGGCATATTGATTCAGAATTACTTCATCATCTTTAGAACTCATTCGACTACCAATCTCAGAAGTTGTGGCACTGCAAACCACCTCTAAACTTGAATTGTATACACCTTCAGGCATTGTTTGAGACCTGGTTAATACATCATCTTTTGCACTTCCTGGAGTAATTGCTACACTACCTTCCTTGACTGCAACCAAAATAGATTCTCTATTATGAGTATCAGCCACTGGCTACTTGCCTTTATCAACCTCAACAGACTTCTCACTTACTCCATCATTAACAGAATTCACAGAACTAGCTTTCATCTTCCAGATTTTTTTCCGGCCTTCAATAGGTACTTCAGGCTTGCTATACCCACATAATGCATCATCATGACCATAGAAACCACAATATTGACATTTAGCTGGAATCCATTCAAATGATAGACCGACCTTGTGAGTCACACCTTCATCAGTGACTAAAGTAATGCAATTAAGGAATTGATACTCTGAAGAGACCACAACTTGAATCCTCACGAATTCCGTTCTAGAACAATTTTTTATTTGCTCATCAGAACATACAGGAACACCGATCTTAGTGCCCATCCTTCCCAGCATTCTTGAATCCCATAACTCAATTGGGAGGTTATAGATCTGGACCCAGACTGGTAACTCTCTAATCTTCTTCTTCTCCAGTCTATCCCCCTATTTCCATCTTGATAAGATTAACGGCCTGTTTCTGATAAACCAACATCTCGACATTGCATGGTTTAGATCCTTGTTTTCAGTAAACCTTACCAGGAACATTCCATCTCCACGATTTAAAATCTCTATCACACCCTCTAGTTTCCAGATCATATTAAGAAAGTTGATAAGCGTGTGAATGTTAGGTACAAAATCTACAATATACCCGACCAGAGTGTTCTTCCACTTGTTTGCATTCTCCTTTGCTTCCACATTTGGGTATAATAGCTTCCCATCAACCACTGATAGCTTCATTAAACTAAGCATCATCAGAGCATTTGATCTAACAATATTATCATAGTCCACCCAACCTTCTAGTTGATCTAGAGAATAGGCATTCACTTCAGTTGCCAACCCTGGAGCTTCTTGATCATTTTTCTCTCTTCGCTATTGTATTGGGGCTCCAGATCTACCTTCTTCTTGCTGGCGGTGCTGCGTCGCCCCCCAGATCACCTTTTGCCTCTCTGCCATCTGAACCCTTACAAAATTAGTTTTTAGTAAAAGAATGTTGCTTAATAATATTGTTGAATGTTATATATCATAACATAATGTTACAAAATTAGTTCTTAGTAAAAGAATGTTACTTAATAATATGTATCCATATTATTGTTATTTAAAAAATAATAATATTATAATTTAATAAATTGTATTTTTTTTTATCATAATGTGAGTGTATTATCGTTGCATACACTATTATTTAGATTTGGTATCGTGTCTTGTACAAATAATTTTAGGTATTGTGTTTGCTTTTTTATTTCCATATTGTATATTTATTTGTATGTATTAGCTTGATAGTTTTGTATGATAATGTTACTTTTAGTATCAAATATATAAATTCATGGTAGTATAATTTATATATACACTAGTGTCATATGAATACATTATATTATATTTTTGTTGCATATATCATTTTTAAGTATGGTTCTTTGGACTAACAATTTTTATCTCTTTTGTTGGAATTATAAACTCTTGGATATGAATTATCAATTTTCTCCCTTCTATTCTCCCCTAATTTTAATATGTCAGGCCTCTATTATTTACTATACTTTCTTCTCTCTACATTATATCACATACATTTTTTTGTGAAGAGGAAAGTAATGAGAGGGAAATCAGGGGGAAGCAAACAGAGAAAGGAGAGAAGTAAAGAGGAGAAAAGTAGAAACATAAAGGAATTAAATAAAGACAATAGAATCATAAGACAAAATAAAGAAAAATATAGTAATGAATAGAAGTAATCACACTTCTAATATCCACATGTAAAACCTCATGAACGTTGGATTGTAAAAAAATCGAGAACATAATTGAGTGTATATATTTTGCCTATGTTGCCTTATCAGGTTTACTTATTGTGAGTGACACACCACATAGTAAATTTTTTTTTCAGTCAAAAAACGTGTTACTATAATACCAAAAACTTTGGGCACGAAGTACCCCATACAACAAAGCTGAAACCTAAAAACTATGGGCACGCAATACCCCAAACAGAAAAGCTAAACCCTTGATCCCAACAATCTGGCAGTCAAAGGTAAGATACTATAAAAAGACATAAGATAGAACATAAGACTTTAACCCTAAAGACTCAGCCTAATGAAGCGAAGCCTTGAGCATAGACAAGCACTCAATAGCATAAAAAACACCCACAAAGTATGAGCACAAAGGCGATGCAGGCAGGATACACCCCATCAGACCAAGATCTCCAAGGACACAGCCCTACAAAACAAACTTAGGTATCGAAAGATAACCAGAACTTAGACGAAGTTCAAGCCAGAGCATAGAAGCATAAGCACATCCTACTTTATAACCGGAAACCAGATCACTGGAGCAACAAAGAATAGAAGAATCCAATGTTGAAGACCACAGACCTTTCATCACTAGCTTTTAACCACCACATAGTAAGTTAAATGTGGTAAAATAGTTATTTAGCTCAATTAATTATTTTATTTTGCTAATTTAAAATTCCAAATATCATAGAAAGAGAGAAGGATAGGGAATAGAGTAGTAGTGGTTGAAGATATTTCTCTCTCAGTCATATCAATTCCTATAAGGTTTCTACTATTTAACATAATTTCCCTCTTATTTTTCATATGATGAACACAAGAAAAGGGGAGAAGTGGATGACCGATTCTAAGATTTTCTTGTGTCTGTCATTCTTGTGACCAACTCAAATTGTATACTTTTATTACTCATGACGAAAATTCTATTTATTTTTATGTATACATCCTTTATATCTTTTTGACGTTCTTGTATTTTGACATATTGTGAAAGTTGAATATACTACTTTGTTCTCTTTATAGTTGTACTTCCTTATCTATTATTGCAATCCACCATGTTAAGTATATTATATTTCTTCATACAAACAATAACCTACATACTTTTTTCCTATATTTCTCATGTTTCTATGCCTAAACTTTCTTGTACTCCATATAATTTGATTCTATTTTCTTGGTTTATTTGTTAATCTTTCTTTAATAGTTCTCCCTTATATATTTCTTATGTGAGTTTCTGTTAGATATAAGCATTAATACCTTTAAAGTTGACATATTACATAATGTCAAGATCTTACATAAACATTTTATACATTGCATATTTGCTTACAATATGGTCATATTGATATTTTATTTAATTCATGCAAATTAGATCAATTTTTTGTTTACAAGATTGTGTGTTTAGTATGTTTTGCCTTTTCATTGGTTATTATATTTTTTTAAATTTCATTGTTTTGACTTCAAATTTATGGAAAGTGTTAATAAATTATGCCTTGTTCTTTGTCTACTAATTGTCTGAACATGTTTAAAGTTGTTGTTAGCATATGCATTTGTGTAATCTACTATAGGGTTAAGCTAGGAGTAGGTACATATAGTATATGCTAGTAGGAGAGAAGTAGTTTTTTCTTCTATGCGTGTGGAGAGGAGTTTTAATTTCACATTATTCGCTATCACACATTTTTGTATATGGAAGAGTATGAGAACATTTTTTTCACGGGAACTCGAAGTGAGTATGTATACCACACACACATATGGATGGTTGTGTGTGATTCAGGAATAGGTTGGGCTAGGGCTTGAAGCTTGTGTGTTGTGGATATTGTCTCCCGTGTTTTTTTTTCTTTTTCATAAGATATAAATTGTAAAATTATAGTTCTGTTTTGTTCTAATTGGTTTGACATGTTGAGTAAGATTGTGGCTCTTTATTTTTATTTTTATGCGCATGACATCAATATTATTATATACTAACAACTTATGTATGACTGTGACCAAGGTTAGCATATATAGGACTATGGGTGAAAGTCAATTACTCATTTACATGATATCAAACTAGTCGCATTATATAAAGTATATAGAATATACTTACTTACTTTCCACTCCTCCTCAAAGTGTTTTCGATATATACATTTAAGGGCCAAGTTTGTTACTTAAAATTTTGAGTCAACAACCATTTTTTTGAAAAAAAAATTGCAAGTTTCCTTTGACCAAACCAGAGTGAACTTAATCAACTTGTCTTGTAACTTTAACAAAGAGAAATGGAAGTTGACTTATATGTATTTTTGTTCTTTCAAATAAGACATTTTTGGAAGTAATGTAAATTGTAACTTAGTTATCACACATAGATTTATAGGTTTTGATTGGCAACAGTCAGTTCTTCCATGAAGTTCTTGGCCCAAAGAAACTCACTAATGACATGGTCCATAGTTGTATACTTGAATTTGCACTAGAGAGGGCAATGGCATTTTGTTTCTTATTTTTCTAAGAAACCAGACTCCTCTATGAGAAGATCCAAAGACGCTACAAGTGTTTGGTTAAAGATAGAGATTGTTAGATCCACATTTAAGAAACCATGCACCTGAGGGTGCATGTGATAATAATGAGGAATGTCTTTGCCTAGAGTTATTTTAAGGTTATGAAGAGATCAAATGACTATATCGTAAAGACAAGTGTGTTGTTGTCTGTAAATTGACCAACAACATTAGTAGAAATGGAAATATCTATTAGATTCATCTTACTATAATTAAGTTTTCCCAGTATTGTATTGTATACCCATAAATCTTCAAGTGGCTCCCCCGATCCTCATACAACTTGACTATAGGATTCATAGGTGAATATGTGGCTTTTTCTCATAAAAGCTAGTTTCTTTGAGAAAATCTAGAATGTTTTTGCATTAAAATATGAAAATCCATCCTGAGATGTCCCACTTCAATACCTAGAAAGTATTTTAGATGGATTAGATCCTTACTCTATAGTTTGCAATCAAAAAACTACTTTAGTCACAAAAGCCATGTTGATCATCATCAATAATAAAAATATTGTCTATAGCAAGATAACATATCCACAAGAAACGTTTCGATAATGATATAGTGATCCAAATAGGATTTTCATATATCAAATTCTTAGAGAGAAAGGTTGAATTTCCCAAACCATGCTCGTGGTGACTAAATCTGACCATAAACTGATTTATAGATGTGAAAGACCAAGAGTGACTCACCCTAAGTAATAACCCAGGTGGTTTCTCCATATAATATATTCAAAAAGTTCACCATTGAGGGAGATACTCTTGATCGATAACTAATAACACATAGAGGATCAATGGCCAGACAATGAGAGAAAAATTTGTGGCATATGTCATTTTGTCTATTGAGGAAAAAGGCTCTAGGGTAAAGGTTTCACTTTCACATCCCTTCTCAAAGGTAAAGGTTTAATTTTTGTATCCTTTTCAATATCTTGAGGAATGGTTTGTCATTGTCAACAGGGGAGAATGTTGACCTAAGTGTTATACATTGTCCATATTTTGATAATGACTTAACCATTCCATTCATATGTATTTAATACATTTGTTTGAGATTGATTTCAGGCATTAGGTACATGAAAAGGATCAAATCTATCAAGCCCTAGCTTGTTCTAGTTCAAGTCAAAAGTAATGCAAATGCAATTTTGTGGAAAACACTCCAAATAACCATAGATTATTTGTGTAATCATTTGTATTGATGATATGACTTGTAACAAAATGAGAAAAAAAATAGGAACCCTGAATTCACACATTTGATCACTCAAAAGTAATTTCCTAAAATTCATTACAGGTAGTTGATTGGTCGAGATTGAAACTCGATCGATCCCTTGATGGATTTTGAGAATTATTTGGTTTGTTCGAGTTTACCACTCACAAAACTCGACCGATCCCTGCACTCAGCAAAACTGATTTCAAGCAACCAGTCGAGTTGCACACAGGTTAAACTCGATCGATGCTTGAAATTAGCTTTAGCACATTGTGCAATCAGTCAAGTTACCTTTATGAAAACTTGACCGACTGCATTGTATGAAAAGCATAGAAAAAGTGTTGGAGTGTTGCAAAAGTCAAAATTATATCTGTTGCAACACCCCAAATGGCGAGATAACATTCTTAAGTGTTCCTACCCTCTAGTGGACACCCTCAGCTATAAGTACGACCTCTTAGAGTTCATTCCAAGGTTGCTCCTTCATGCTATTCAAGCTTTTTGCTATAGTTGAGTGAATCCAGTCCACTTGAGCCCCTTTCTCTCTCTTAATTACACTTCAATTCATCATTATGAGTGAGATAGGATCTATGTGAGAGAGCTACTTCATTGTATGCTTGTAAATCTCTCAAAACTTCTCTTTTCACAACCCCTTTCTTCAAGATCAAGTTGGTGAAAGCTTCTCTGAGTGAAGGAGAAGGTGCACTCTTCTTCAAGCTATTGAATAAGGTACATAAAGCTTTTCTGAGTGAAGGAGGAGGACAAGGCTGAAAATACGGGAGTGGAGTGGGTAATCCTTCAAGGCTAAAGACTCATTGCAAAGAGAGTATCTCCTTGGTGAAGTTGTCCAACTACTTGCAAGAGTGGGAAAGCCTTGGTGAGGTATAAGACTCTAGCTCCGGATATGTAAGACCTTGGTTGTAAGGTTGTTGGCTCCCTTGACCTCAAAGGGAAGCTGGGTATCCTTAACTTAAAAAAGGAAGCCCAATTGTATATCTTATAATGGAATATGATTATGCATAGGTTGAAAAATCCTAGGGCTTGACCTCTCTATGTAGTGGACTGACTCTCACCTAGTTTGGAGAGTGGAACCACTCTGAAACAACTTGTTCAAGTACTTGTTTCAATTTCTCTGATCCTTTCTATGCATGTTTAGATTGCCATCAGATTCACTATTTGAAATTGTGCCTAGTTGAAGTAACTTGAAGGTCTAATGAATTTTTTGCAAGTGCTTTTAGCTCTATTCACCCCCCTCTAGAGCCCTTCAATCCGACAATGTTAACCACCCTAATTTTATTAAGAAAGCCAGTGCAAAAATAATCTTTTTTATTTTCATAAACTATGTTGGAATCTTGATTTCCCATTTTGTTTGTTGTCACATAGACATTCCTATTTTGGTTGTCATGGGCTATCCTATGAGCCCTAATGTTTTGATCCAGCATATAAGACCCGCATCTTATACCTTGTTCAACCTCGTCTTTTTCTCAAACTATACAATGTATTCTATCTTGTTATTTTCTTGCTTCATTTCTCACTCCTATTTATGTAAATCTTTGAGATTTTTCCTTGTGATTTTCTTGTCAAATTATTCAATGATCCAAATTTTCCCTATATTTGTTCCCTCTAGTAAAAGATCTTGATCCCCTCTTCTCCTCTTTCTTATTTAGTAGCCACAACTTTAAACCCTACCCATAAGGAATGGTTCTATAGCATCAATAGACCCTAAGGAGTTGTATTATTAACCTCATTTTGCTTGAATCCTTCATTGAATCCCTCTAAATTTCATTTTCATACCAAGGTGCTCATGTTGGAAATTCTCTATAGCCACCACTATCTCCCAATTTCTTTCTTATACACCATCATATGCTTCCTTAAGATTGTTTCCAAGCTTCCTTTATGCTCTATTTTCCCCCAAATTTCCGCCAGCCTCAGTTAGTCCTTCACAAAAGAGGGAATGTGGAAAATAAGTCTATAGGTTTTTAAAGCTTAGAATACATTTCTCTAAGTCATATAGAAGGTATCAAAGATTTCTTTGATTTTATTTTCCTTATTTGATCAAGGACTCCACATTTCCATTTGTATGGTGGCTTTGACACTCACATGAAAAGTGATGGGTTTATCATTGGTTGATGAGAATTTAGTAGATTTTTTGGTGAGTTGGAATCTATGAGATCTTTTCAAAGATGTTTGACCTCAAGTTATCATCTTTCTACACAAGGTAATGATTCTGACTTTTCACCTATACTGTCTTGGTGAAGGTGCCAGTTTTAACCATGCTATGAATCAAGGTTTGGGTCTCCCAAACCAATAAAACCTAGAGAGCACATCTTAGATCTCTCCTGCATTGTTGAACCATGCTTTTATAGGTTGTTCCAGAAATTTGGCTTTGAATGGATTCCTCATTGATGATGGTTTATGTTCATCGGTTGGAGCTCTATGGTTCTACTTGTTGACTTGAGAGTTATACATTGTCCATATTTTGATAATGACTTAACCATTCCATTCACATGTATCTAATATGTTTGTTTAAGATTGATTTCAATCTTTTATACTTGAAAAGGATCAAATTACACAAGCCCTAGCTTGTCCAAGTTCAAGTCAAAATCAATGCAAATGTGCGATTTGGGAAATCACTCCAAACCACCTTAGAATATTTTTGTAATCATTTGTATAGATGATATGACTTGTAACTAAGATGAGAAAAAATCAGGGACACTTAATTTTATTGTTTGATCACTTAAAAATCATTTTGAAATATTTGTCACAGTAACTTAATCATTTGAGTTTGAATCTAGACCGATCAGTAATGGATTTTTGGAAATGGATCCATCAATCGAGTTGTACACTCATAGAACTCGACTGGCCGACTCACTGAACAAAGTTAATTTTAGCTGGTCGGTCAAGTTACCCAGGACAAACTCGATCAACATTTTGAAAATTGGCTTTTTCAGTTAGTGGGTCGATTGAGTTACCTTTATTGAAACTCGACCATATGTACTGTACGGAAAATGCAAAAAAACTGGTTCCAACTATTAGAGAGTTGTTAGAAACAAATATAGATATGTTGTAAGTTGTGAAAGGGTTATTTTCATTCTTAAGTGATGCCACACTCAAAGGAACACCCCCATCTATAAATAGGACCCCTTGGAGTTCATTTCAAGGTTGTTGATTCATGTTATCCTTGGTCCTTGCTATAGTTGAGTGTGCTATAATCCTTTGAGATCCTTTCTCTCTCTCATTTACAAAGTATTTTGTGATTATGAGTGAGTTAGGCAAGTTGTAGGAGAGCTACCTCAATGTTACCTTGTAAAGATCTCCATCTTTCCATCTTCCCAATCCCCTTTCTCAAAGAGCAAAGGCTGAAGTGATCTTCTTTGAGTGAAGGAGGAGTTGTTTTTCTTCTTCAAGGTTTAAGAAGGTGTGAAGATCTTCTCCAAGTGAAGGAGAAGAACAAGGCAGAAGATTTAAGAAGAGTGGGTAATTCTTGCAAAGCCAAATACTTGATGCAAGTGTGGGTAAGTCCTTGTTGAAGGCTTAAGACATATTGATCAAGTAGGTAAGTCCTTGCATATGTGAAAGATTCTTGTCATGGATAGATAAGTCCTTGGATGTAAGGTGGTCTTCTTGTATCTCTTATAATGGAATATAAGTATATATGGGTTGCAAAGTCTTAGAGGTTGACCTCTCTAGGTAGTGTATTGATGGTCTACTAGTTTGGAGATTGGAATCACTCTAAACACCTTGTCCAAGTGTTTGTTTTAATCTCTCTCATCCTTGCTATGCTTGTTAGATATGACTTCAAATTCAGTTTTAGCTTTTGGTTTTAATTGATATAATTTTGAAGGTCTAAATATTATTGTGAGAATTTTTGAAGCTCTATCCAGCCCTCCCCTCTAGAGCCCTAGATCTAACAAGTGGTATCAGATCTAGGATCTTCTCCAACAAATATCCTACGAGATGAGAAGATGGGTGAGAACCTACTTGATTCCCTCAACCTAGAGGGAGGCTTCTCCATGCGCCCCTAGTCTTTGACGACACCAACTTACTCTATTGGAAGCGGTGGATGCATTTCTACATTCAAGAGATGAACTTTGATATGTGGAAAGTGATGATTGCACCCTACAAGAAGACAATCGAAGTTGTATCAACTTGGGATTAAGTTGCTCGAAATAATGCCCAACTCAATGCCAAAGCAATTAGCATCCTCTACGTAGCCCTCACTCCATCCGAGTTCAACTGCATCTCCTCATGGGATACAACCTATGAGATATTGGATAAATTGTGCATCACATATGAAGGCACAAAGCAAGTGAAGGAGGCAAAGATCTACATGTTGAACAACCTCCTAGATAACTTTAAGATGGGGAAGAAAGGAGGAGTTGTTGAGATGTACTCAAGATTCAACATCATTGTCAACGACCTAGCTACTTTGGGACATACTTTGGATACAGGAGCAATCAACTCAAAGATCTTGAGCTCTCTTCCAAAGAGATTGGAGTAAAAGGTAAGCTCCATTGAAGAAGTAAGAAGTCTTAGTGATATTCCAACCGAGAAGCTTATTGGCAATCTACAAGCTCATGAGCCAAGACTTGACAAGCAAGAAGAGGAAGCAAAGAAAGAAGAAAAAGAATCAAGAAAGATCAAAGATAATGCCTTCAAAGCTCAAGTGTAGGCTCTTATCCTTCGACAACAACTTACTTTCTAGACCTCTCCCTCCTCAAGTGAAGATGATGGCCCTAGTGATCATAAATCCAACTTCTCTAAGGGAAAGCACTTCAAAGGAAAAAAATCTTCTTCCTCTACTCCAAGGTGCTATAAATGTGGTCAAAAAGTACACTACAGGAGTGAATGTCCTAAGGCTAGAAATTCACACCACAAGAGCAGATTCAAGAATGAGGAAGAATACAAGAAAGATACTAAATACAATAGGAAGGACAAGAAGGAGAGGAGGCACAAAGACGTAACTCATGGAGCTTGGGAAGGATCATCCTCTAGTGGATCAAGATCCGATGAAGATGGAGAGTGCCACCTTGCACTCATGGCCTCTAAAAGTGAAGATATTGGTGAGGTAAGTGAGGTAAGCTTGCATGAGTTAGCTAAAGAAACTCTTATTGACATGCTTGTTACTACTTCTTCTTCTTATTCTGATTGTAAATCTACAAAGAAGAGGTTGGGTAAAATCATTGATGACTAGTATGCTAAACTTGATATTCTTGAGCAAAATGAGAAAATTCATCTTGAGAGCATTGATTCATTACAAGGCAATTTCTTGATCTTGAGCTCCAATACAATGGATTTGAAGTAGAGAATGGTGTCTATCTTATGAATATTACATCTCTTAAGGAAGACAACCAAAAGTGCCTTAATGAGCTTAAGTTACTTAAAACTAAAAATGTTGAACTTAAGCTTATTAGTGATGCTCGTAGAGATGAGAGAGATGTTTATCTCAAAGAAATTCAATTTCTTAAATATGAAAATGCTAGGTTACTTGGTCAAATTAATGATTTATCTTCCAGACCTATTTTGCATAGTAATGATGTTGCTTCCATTAGTCTTAAAAAACATTCTTATTTTACTAAAGACCTCTGTTTAGAGGCCGACCTTGTTCATGCTATAGATGATCTTGCTAGTTTGTCCTCCAATATTATATCCCTTACTGATGACAATCATAAACTTAGAGCCTCTCTGTAGAAATTCCTCAAAGGGAAAAACTCCCTAAAAGAAATCCTTGACCATTCTACCAAACAAAGTGGTACTAGTAGTTTGGGATTTGTAGGGGAGCTCCTAAGGGCAGGAGTAAGGCCAAAGGTAAGAAAAAGAGTAAGGAAACTTCATTTTTCATTGGAGAGTCTTCTGGATCTAAGAACCTTGTGATTTCTCTCATTGCAAAGGTGATGATCATTATTCTACTTATTGTCTTTACAAGCCTAAGGGGACCAACCCAAAGATGAAATGGGTCCCCAAGATAACTCCATATCCCAAAGTTTGAGTTGGGAACTGACACTATCCTTTCTTGTAGGAAAAAGGAAAATGGATTGTTGATAGTGGTTGTACTAAGCACCTGACAGGTGATATAAGCCATTTCCACAATTTCACAAAGAAGAAAGGAGGTTTAGTCACTTTCGGGACAGAAAGAAAGGTGAGGTAAAAGGTGAGGGTAATGTAGGTGAATCCTTGTGTATCAAGAATGTTCTCTTTATGGATGGCCTACATCACAATTTAATAAGTGGTAGTCAATTATGTTATAATGGTTACCTTGTGCTATTTACTTCTTTTGAATGCTTGCTCCTAGATTCCCTCACTTAGGAACTAGGAACGAACATCTTTATGTAATTGTGCTTGACTGTATTAAGCCTATTGTTGGTAGATGTCTAGTGGTCAATTCAAATGATATGACTCTTTGGCATTGTCAGCTATGTCATGTAGATATGCATCAATTAAAGAAGTTGAGCAAAAAGGACTTGGTCAAGGGACTTCCCAAATTGAGTTTTGAAAAGGATGAGGAATGCCAACCTTGTACCCAAGGAAAGAAAGCCAAGTCCTCCTTAAAATCCAAAGGAGTCCTTAATACCAAGAGAGATCTTAAACTTCTCCATATTGATCTATTTGTACCTATGAGAACTCAATCCTTTTGTGGTTCCAAGTATTGTCTTGTTATTGTCGGTGATTTTTCCCAATATACTTGGACCTTGTTTCTCGTTTCAAAGAGTGATACACTTGATGTTTTCTCTAGCTTTTGCAAATGAGTTGAAAATAAAGCTTCTTGCTAGATTGTTTTCATCCTTAGTGATCATGGGGGAGAATTCAAAAATGATATTTTTGAACATTTTTGTGAAGAGTCTTTATATGCACATGACTCTTCTTCACCTCGAATGCCTCAAAAAATGAAGTTGTAGAGAGGAAAAATGGGTTACTACAGGACATGACTAGGACCATGCTTTTAGAAAAATAGGTTACTATAGGAAATGGCTAGGACCATGCTTTTAGAGTATCACACTCCAAAGAAGTTTTGGGCCGAAGCCGTTAGTACCTCATGTTTTGTGCAAAACTGGGTGTTCACGCATCCTTCTTTGAAGAAAACCCCCTATGATCTATGGCATGGTAGGAAGCCTTCGATTGAGTATTTTCATGTTTTCAGGTGTCCTTGTTTTGTTTTGAACATGAAAGATTATCTTGACAAGTTTGAACCAAAATCATATAAGGCTTTCTTTCTTCACTATATCACTACTATCAAGGCTTATAGAGTATATAATGTTGACCTATCTAATGTAGAAGAATCTATTAATGTCAAATTTATTGAGACTATCCCCTTTATTTCCAAGGATATTGCTAATGATGATGTTGTAGAATAAGTAATTCCTATCTTGAAAGAACTCAACATCACCCAAAAGGGAAAAGAGGTGGACACTCAAGAAGAAGAGATAAACAAAGAAAAGAAGGATCCAACTCCCCACTTTGAAAAAAATCATCCTAAAGAGCTAATTATAGGTGATCCCTTTAAAAGAGTGAAGATATGGGCTACCTCCAACAAAGAACAAGCCAACAACACCTTCATCTCGCAACTCGCGCCAAAGAATGTTAAATGAGCTCTTAGAGATGATGAGTGGATCCTAGCCATGTAGGAAGAACTAGAGCAATTTGATAAGAACAAAGTGCGGACTCTAGTACCAAGACCATGTGATAGAAATATCATTGACACCAAGTGGGTCTATCGCAACAAGATAGATGAAAGCAACAAGGCAGTAAGAAATAAAGCAAGGTTAGTGGCTCAAGGCTACAATCAGCAGGAAGGTACAGATTTTGATGAAACATATGTACTTGTATCTAGACTTGAATCCATTCACATGTTGCCTTCTTTTGCTAGTTATAAGAACTTTCTTCTATATCAAATGGATGTTAAAAGTGTGTTTTTTAATTAAGTACAATTGAGGAGGAGGTATATGCTGCACAACTTCTGGGCTGAGAACATGATAGTTTACCAACCATGTTTATCTATTTCAAAGAGATCTCTATGGCCTCAAACAAGCACCTCGAGCTTGGTATGAGAAATTAAAGAACTTTTTGTTAGATCATGGGTACATTGTGGGAAAAGTAAATTCTACCTTGTTTATTAAACACACTTCTAACAATTTTCTTATCATTCAAATCTATGTTGATGATATCATTTTTGACGGAACTAATCTAGATCTTTGCAAGGAGTTTAGTGAGCTTATGCAGAGTGAGTTTGAGATGAACATGATGGGTGAGCTTACATTCTTCCTCGGCTTACAAATCAAGCAAACTAAAGATGGGAAGTTCATCAACCAAGGCAAGTATACAAGTGAGTTACTCAAGTGCTTTAGGGTGGAGAACACCAAGCCAATGGACACCCCCATGTCAAACACCGCAAAACTTGATAAAGATGAAGAAGGTGAGAAAGTGGATGAGAATCTCTCTATGGTATGATTGGAATTTTACTTTATTTAACTGCTCCAGACTAGATGTAATGTTTGGTGTTGACTTGTGTGCTCATTTTCAATCAAATCCCAAGAAATTGCATCTTATAGCTATTAAGAGGATTTTAAGATGCTTAGACAAAATGCAAAATTTTAGACTATGGTATCTCATGTCAAGGGACGTTACTCTTACTGCTTATAGTGATGTTGATTACGTAGGATGCTTGATTGATAGAAAGTTCCCAAGTGGCACTTGCTTCCTCCTAGGACCGTACTTGGTGTCTCAGTTTTCCAAGAAACAAAACATAGTGTCTCTATCAACTATTGAGGATGAATACATTGTATCTGGGAGTTGTTGTGCCCAGATTCTATGGATGAAGCAAATGCTCCAGGACTTTAACATTTATTTTGATTCTTCTCCTATCTATTGTGATAATACTAGTGCAACCAATTTATCTTACAATCTTATATTGCATAGTAGAGCCAAGCATATAGAGTTTCATCATCATTTTCTTCATGATCATATTGCCAAGAAGGATATTTCTATCACGTGTGTGGACACGAAAAATTAGTTGGCGGACATTTGTAATAAACCTATATCTAGAGAGCAATTTAATTTTACTAGATCTAAACTGCTCATAACTACTTTGAATGAATCATATATGCTTTTTAGATAGTGGTTATCTATCCTATATGCTTTGCTTATGTCTTGATCACCCTTGCTTGCTAAAGTGCTAAAATTTCATGTTCTTTTGCCTTGTTTTTGCTTGTTTTGAGTATTTTCCGCAAATGATGGTTTTATCGCTAAATAGTACCCAATGATGATATGTGACTATGTTTAAAAATGCAAAATAGACTAGAAATATTAAATTGATTAGCACTAAAATGGTTAAAAATTAGATTTCTAAGTTTGAGACAGACTTTCTGTCGGTTGAGTTGCAAACTTGACCAATTGGTAGCTTAGAGCTTTTGTGAAAATCCATTCGGTTGAGTTTCCATCTCATAAAACTCGACCGATAACTGGGCTGGAGCAAATCTTAAGTAGGGTTTGGCCGACTTTTCTCCCTCTCAACTAGAGAAAAACCAATTGATTCCCCCTCTAGGTCTCTCAAGCTCTCATCCCTAGTCCTGAACTTCCCTTTCCTAGCCCTAACCAGCACTCATTTGACCTTCCTAGCTCCCTTGCCTATCAACCATAGGTAGTTAGATGACCCTAGGTGGTGATCTTCTCCTGTCTCATCTCTTATTCCTTCTTATCTCACCTCCATTACTTTAAATAGGAGAAAGAGAGCTGGCCCTACTGGAATACCTTCATCCTCCTCCAACTCTCGCCTCATTCCCTATGATGATACCTTCTTTGTCTCAACCAAAGCTCTAAATTGGTACAAGGAGCTCCTTCTTAGGAACCCCTTTCCATTTTGTGCTTTGTTTGAGCCTAGACCCGCTAAGCAAAAAGTCATAGATGAGGTAGTCGAGTTGTGGTATGATCATCACCTAGCAACCTTGAGTTTTGAACGTCGGTGCGACAACAATTTCATCATAATAACTAAGGCGGTTCATGAGTTATATGCTAATTTGTCATGGAATTATGACACTCTTGTACCCCCTCCAAATACTCAAGTGATACTTACTTCCATGATTGCCGGTAAGAAATTCTCCATCTCAAAAGATACCTTGAATATCTTTTCCATTGGTGCTGAGGTAACCGACACATGGAGGAAGGATTATCCTTATTATTTTGACCTACTTGACCCTGAGGCCTTCTACAAGAAATATGATATCACTCTCCCTGACATACATAAATTCTTGAAGAAGCCTCAATTTACCTATAGGAAGAATTCCACCCTACCTACCTCTGGCCTAGACCTTAAAAGTTGCATTCTCACTTTGGTAGTCAACTGCAATATTCACCCCAAAAAGAATTAAATTGAAATTGCATAGAATACCACAATGATTATGTTTTTCCTATTGAAAAACATAGGGGTCAAGTGGTCTAGATCTGTTCTCGACTACATGACCTACTTCGACTCTAGGAAGAAAACCTGAGGTACCCACCCACCCTACCCAACCCTAATTTTTGGTCTCTTCCAATCTTCCACTGGGAAGTCTCTTTTTCATGATCTTCATTACAAATCATATAGAAAAGGAATCTGTATCAGTGAGACCACAATCAAGAAAGCCTATTTACCTACATCTTCTTCTACCACACCTGGAGCCTCTACTTCCACCCAGGAACCTCCACCTCCTCAACCTTCCCGATATGCCTGCATCTAGTTCGATGTATCCAATGAAGCCCTCATGGGTTACATGATGCATCAACATGTGTACAACCTTAAGGTTCAAGAGCATATGCATCAGGATCTCTGTTCTATCATGTCTACCATGAACCAATATTGTGCCCATCCTTACCCTGCCTACCAGTCCTACCCAGGTGGTGATTATGCATAATGTGCATTTAATCTCTTCTACCCAACCCCTCCACCGGCTGCTTCTGCTGCTACACCCTCTTCTATTGGTGGATCTACCCCTAGAGTTATACCTCTCCCTATTAGCCCCATAGATACCCTTCTTGCAGGACTTGTCACCTCTGCTCCCACTTTCTCTCAAGCACAAGAGCTGCATGACCTTTGTATGTCTTAGACTAAGTAGAATTACATGTGGCCCGATCATGGTTTCAATCCTTATGCCGATAAGAAGATTCCCGACCAGGTTGATGAGGAAGATATTATTGTTGATGAGGAGGCATTTGAGGATGATGGTGAGGATGTTCCTGGTGATGATGGCCTTGTTGGTGCCTCTAGTGACGAAGGTGAAGTTGTTTCCTCTACTGCACCTTCATATGGCAATGAGGACTATGAGCCTAAAGCTTTTGATGATGATGTTGAACATGACCCTTTGGACTTAGATAGCCTAGACATTTAGACATTTTAGTTTTTACTCTTTAGACTTTGATCATATATATATTTATAGATTATTTTGTACTAAGACATCTAGGCACATTATTTGAGCTGTACTATTTTATATCATCATGTTTTTCATCGTGTTGTCTTGTAGTTGCCTTGAGAACATGTTCATGTGTTGTAATCTTAATCTTTTGTATCATAACTCTGTGTATGTTCTATCATGTGAGTTATTGGTATGTTACCCATATTTTGATTATGACACATGTTGCTTGTTTCTCTATTGTCTCTGCTTTATGTGTGTTATGTAGTTGCATGTTTTATCTTATGGATTGGATGTTTTCGGTTATGCTTGGAGAAGACCCATTTTTTTTCTCTTCTACCCCCCTTACTTTTTGATAACGCCAAAAGGGGGAGAGAAGTTGAATGTTTTGAATCTCAGACATATTGTTTTTACTATCTATATGATCCTTTTGTTGTCTAATTATATGTTTTATCATGTAACTTGCTAAAGGACCATGTAGTATAAATGTTCTATAGCTCTATGTAGAAAGAGTAACTATCTAGGTAATAGTGAGCATAGATTTAGGGGGAGCAATTCACATTGTTTAAATTATGAATCCCCTTGCATTTCACAAGGCTAAGGTATAATTTTACATATTCTTTTCAATTTATTGAGGAATGGTTTATCATTGTCAAAAAGGGGGAGAATGTTGACTTGAGAGTTAAAAATTGTTCATATTTTGATAATGACTTAGCCATTCCATTCATATGTATCTAATATGTTTGTTTAATAATGATTTCAAGCTTTAGGTACATGAAAAGTGTCAAATTACATAAGCCCTAGCTTGTCCAAGTTCAAGTCAAAAGCAACACAAATGTGCAATTTGGAAAATAGCTCCAAACCACCTTAGAATATTTTTGTAATCATTTATATTGATGATATGACTTGTAACTAAGATGAGAAAAAATCAAGGACACTTATTTACATCATTGATCACTTAAAAAACATTTTGAAAATTTTGTCACAACAACTTAACCGGTCGAGTTTGAATCTCAACCAATCAGTGATGGATTTTTGGAAATGGATCCGTTGGTCGAGTTGTACACTCACAGAACTCAACCGACCGACTCACTTACCAAGGTTAATTTTATCTGGTCGATCGAGTTACCCCTGGACAAACTTGACTGACCGTTTGAAAATTGGCTTTGTTGATTAGTGGATCGATTGGGTTACCTTTTTTTTAACTCAATCGAATTCACTATACAAAAAATGTAGAAAAAGTTATTCCAACTGTTGGATAGTTGTTAGAAATGAAAATAGATCTGTTACAAGTTGTAAAAGGACTATTTTTTGTTCTTAAGTGATCCCACACTCAAAGGAACACCCCCAGTTATAAATAGGACCTCTTGGAGTTCATTCCAAGGTTGCTCATTCATGCTATCCTTGGTCCTTGTTATAGTTGAGTGTGCTACAACCCTTTGATCCCCTTTATCTCTCTCATTTACAAAGCATTTCGTGATTATGAGTGAGTTAGGCACGTTGTAAGAGAGCTACCTCAATCTTACCTTGTAAAGCTCTCCATCTTTTCATCTTCCCAATCCCTTTTCTCAAAGAGCAAAGGCTGAAGTGATCTTTTTCAAGTGAAGGAAGAGTTGATGTTCTTCCTCAAGTCTGAAGAAGGTGTGAAGATCTTCTCCAAGTGAAGGAGAAGGATAAGGCGGAATATTCAAGAAGAGTGGGTATTCCCTACAAAGACTTAATGCAAGTGTGAGTAAGTCCTTGTTGATGGATGAAGACATCTTGATCAAGTGGGTAAGTCCTTGTGTAGGTGAAAGACTCTTGTCTTGGACAGGTAAGTCCTTGGATGTAAGGTGATCTTCTTGTATCTCTTATAATGGAATATAAGTATACATGGGTTGAAAAGTCCTAGAGGTTGACCTCTCTAGGTAGTGGATTGACGGTCTCCTAGCTTGGAGATTGGAACCACTCTAAACACCTTGTCCAAGTGTCTGTTTCAATCTCTCTCATCCTTGCTATGCTTGTTAGATATGACTTCAAATTCAATTTTAGCTTTTGGTTTCAATTGATATAATTTTGAAGGTCTAACTATTCTTATGAGAATTTTTGAAGCTCTATTCACCCCCCTCTAGAGCCCTAGATCCAACACTACTACAGCTAGGTTGGAAAAGAAGCATCCAAGAAGGCAATTTCTGATAAACTTCCCCTTGTCCTCTTTGTTATGTTGAATCAAAGAAGGCACTTTTTTCTCATTCTGAAGTTTTTTACTTGTATTGGATACACACATTTATAACCCTTTGATTTTATAAGGTATACGTGTCATATATAATGCATGAAAATCTCCTCGAAGGGCATACCAATCTTTTTTATAGTTATTAGGTCTAATAAATTTGTAGATATAATCATCTTGAAAATTTCATATAAATTAACCCAAATTTAGAAAAATAAAACAAAAGATGTTTTAAAATCATGAGATGTTTTCTACAAGATGGTGTGAGTTATGAGACCTAAATTATTAATTAAAACGGATTTTTTAGGGATTTTTTTATTAATGAGACATTAACCCTAATTTCATATTCATGATTAATTGGTGGATTGTTGCCTTGATTGAGGATCTAGGGTTTAAATTTGGATGTATATTTATTAGACCTCATCTATGTTGCATTCTTTCATTCATAATTAGGCAATCACCTAATTTCCTCTCTCTTAGCTATTTGAGACTTAAAACCCTAATTTTCTGAATGATGCTTATTTTTTATTGATTCTTTATATGTTATCTATTGAAATATTATTGGAAGATTGCTATTGTTATTTGTTTCTCTCTTCATGCACTAAAATTGTTGGATCTTTATTTATAGGTCCTTTGAACCCACTTTTTATGCAGTGGATGTTTTTATCCCTCAAAGGCACATGAATATTATTTGGATTGAACTTATGAACTTGCCAAATCTATTACACATGTGTGATCATGACTATCATATCTAGAAGTAGTTACACCAGTTTTTAGGCACTCAACTTCATTCCCCTACCAGGAACCGGTAAGTGATATATTTAGACATTGGGATTTATTATTTTACTAGACACTAAATTTTATTCCACCAGGCATGCACTTAGTTTTTATTCCTCCTACATTACTATAGTTTATTTGACACTGAGGTTTTGTTTCTCCTTCCCTTAGTATGGAATGTATGGATTTAAACCCTACTATTTAGATTATTATAGTCTTTGTTATAATCAGCATGCAAATATTGTAATTATGATTATGGAATTGGTTAATTGGATGTTTTCGTTTATGGTTATAGCATGTATATGATACATAAGTATGTGTTGATTGGATATGTATATGTACTTTATATATAAAATCCCTAAATAAATATTAAATCTAAGATGATTTCCATAAGCAACACACCTGAAAAGCTTAATCGACCAAGCGTAGATTATGCCAAAGTGTGGTGTGTCGTTTATCTCATGGAAGTGTGATGGTAGGTATGTAGATCTGCCAAAGTAGGATACATACTCTATTGTGTTGGCTTTTGGGTCTGACTTAACTAGGTGATCTTATTGAAAATTAAGTACCTAGAAGCATGGAGATGGATTGTGACAAGGAGTTATGCACACCATCTATCTAATAGTTGCATGAGATGCAATTGATAAACATTATCTACCTAAATAGTCAAGTTGTGGGCGATCAGCCAAAGCTGACTCATGATTTTATGAAATATGGATCTTGTCTCACTAGAAGATTGTATGTTGTAGTCGTCTGAATTTGGTAGTGAGGACTACCAATTTGAAAAAAATAGTGGGAGCGATAATTAATTGAAAGCCTAACAAATATCGTCAAACTTATCAAATCAAATTAATCAAAATAGTTTTGACTAAATCTACAATACCTTTTGTAGAATCTAATATCAAACACAAATACATTCTCATCGTGATACGTCCTTGAAATGACAAGTTGAATGGGATAAACTTTTATAACTGGTTCAAGACTTTGAGAAGTGTTCTCAATCATGAGAATAAGCTCTACGTCCTTGAAACATTGGTATCAGAGGAACCCACTCTAAATGTGCATAAGGCTTAAATGGATGCTTACTTGAAGCATGCCAATGATGTTGTAGACATCAAAGACCTTATGCTAAGATATATGAACTATGAGTTTCATGAACAACATGAAAACATGGACATTCTCTAGATGGTAACAGATCTTAACAATCATGTGAAGTAAGAAAGGTATAATGTCTCCAAAGTGTTGTTTGAGTGCAAACTGATAGAGGGAGATCCAGTAGAGCCCCATGTGCTCAAAGATCGGGCATGTAGAACATCTAGAGATATTGGGATTTCCTTTAGGTCAAGAGTTGGCTATGGATATGATTCTATAATTGTTTCCTAAATCATATAGCTAGTTCATCGAGTGTTATTACTTGAGTAACTTGGTCAAACCACTATCTGAACTGCTTGGAATGTTGATGAATGTCGAAGCACACATGAATAAGGACAAACCCATGATGGTGATCAGTGGAACAGATTCCAAGGACAAAATCAAGGCCAAGAAATGTTTGAAGGCTAAGCTAAAGTCCAAGTCTCTTGCACTCAACATAAGGAGAAGGGTAAGTGAAAAAGGAATATGTCCATTTCACTTAAAGGAACAAAGGAATAAGAAATAGATTGAGATATCCACTTCATAATCCAATACGAAGTAAGCTAGAACTATTTGAAGCAAGAGTTGATACCACTATAGTTGTAATTTGTCATTCATAGGCATGTAATAGAATTAGTCAATTGCTATTATGTACCTGCCATTAAAACATCATGTATCTTGTATAGACAAGAATATTACGAATATAATTTATGATTTGATTTTAAAGATGAGATCTTATATGGAAATGCCCTATGTCTCATAATATATACTCAATAGTTATAGAGACAAATGTGTATGACACATATGTTGAATGACTCAATGACTCAAATAATGAATGCCTATAGCATTGTCATCTAGAGAGCGTAAATGAGAAATGCATTTGATATTTTTAGTAGATATGGTAGATTGTATTTAATGAAATACAAGTCTAAATCTTTTGAAGTGTTCAAGGAGATTATGAATGAGGTACATAACCAACTTGGTATAGATATTAAACACTTTGATATGAAGAAAATATTTTAACCAAGAGTTTGAGGACCTTCTGGGAGAACATGATAGTGCATCATGATGAACTCCACCTAAAACACAATTACACTGTATCATAAAGGAGGTGCCACACCCTGTTAGTCATGGTGTGATTATCAATGAATCTAGTTGATCTTCTAATTTCCTTTCTGGGAAAATGCTTTACACTAAAACAATGTACCATCTTAAATGAATCAATAGAGACCATATTAGATATGGCATGGAATATGTCCCAATATGTCTTTTATACAGATTAGGTATGAAAACCTAAATAAGAAATTCTTTTCTTGAAAAGTTTTCTCAACAAATCATATAAATGTAACATTGTTGAATACTACTTCTATATTCCAATCCAACAATAAAATTGTTTATTGCCAGGATAGTTGTATTCCTATAGGGAATTCATTCCAAAGGATCAGTGGGACAAAAGTAGAACTCAAAAAATTCAAGATCAACAAGAAAACATTGGATCTAAAGAGGTACAATGGGAACAATGAGAATCACAAATTGTTGTTTAAACTCAAGTTCCTTATGTTACACAAAAACCTCATAGATCTAGTAGTACACGCCTTGAGTTTGAAATAATATAATATCTTACAACTCAAGAAGACAGTAAGTTGGTCATAGATGTCGAGTCAAAAACCTACCTATAAGCTATTGAGGAATCAGAATCAGAGAAATGTCTTGAGGCCATGAGATCCAAAATGGAATCCATGTATGCCAATAAGGTACGACCTTAGTCGATCCACCTAAAGGGGTAAGATCCATAGTGTGCATTTGGGTCTTGTAGAGCAACGTGGATTGTAATGTACAAAACTATAAGAGCAGATTGATTGCAAAGATTTTGAACAAGTTCAAGATGTTGAACGTAATGAAATCTTTACTAGTTGCCATGGTTAAACCCATCAAGATCTGTAACATCCCAAAATTTCATTAAGTACGATTAGTGTTTAAATACCGATATTTTTTTCTTTTGCCAAATTATTTTAAAATCATGGACCTTGAAGTAATTTACTAGTGAATACTTTATACAAAATATCAGGTATCCGTGTTGATCCTAAAAAGGTAGAATCTGTCTTGGAGTGGGAACAACTAAAGACACCAACGGAGATACGCAGTTTTCTAGGACTGGTAGGCTACGATAGGAGGTTCATTAAGAAATTTAGTTCTGTAGCATTACCCCTAACTAGGTTAACCAGGAAGGTGGTTCCTTTTGTCTAGAATGACAAATGTCAACATTCTTTCCAGTTGCTGAAAGAAAGGTTAACAAGTGCACCCGTGTTAGTGTTACCTGAGTAGGGAAAGGGGTATATAGTATTATGTGATGCTTCTAAGAACGGTCTAGGATGTGTGTTGATGCAGGATAAATAAGTGATTTCTTTTGCTTCTCGACATCTTAAGAAACATAAGGAAAACTATCCGACGCGTGATCTAGAATTGGCTACAGTGGTTCATGCGTTGAAGATCTGGAGACATTATCTCTATGGAGAGACATTCCAGATTTTCACAGACCATAAGAACCTAAAATACATCTTTTCACAACATGAGTTGAACATGAGACAACGCCGTTGGATGGAGTTAATCAAGGACTACGATTGTATAATTGATTATCATCTGGGAAAGGCTAATGTAGTGGATGATGCACTAAGTAGAAAATCATTGTCACCAACCATAGACAAAGCCCATTTGAACTCTTTAGTGTGCTTTAAACAAGACATGCTTGTCTCTTTGAGGCAAAACAATGTACATCTTAAAGTATCCTTGTTAGTTGGACTGTTAGCTGAAATGAAAGTGAAACCTACTCTGAAACAACATATCAAAGAGGCACAACAGACTGATGTTGTGATTCAGCAGATAAGATCAGAGTATGGTAGTGAGAAACGAGATGGTTTTCATGAGGAAGCTCATTCGTCCATGTATGCAATGCATCAAAGGAGCTCCAAAATGTATCATAACTTGAAGGATATGTATTGGTGGCCTAGTTTGAAGAAAGATGTAGCTGAGTTTGTTATGCGGTGTCCAATGTATCAGCAAGTTAAAGTTAAACACCAGAAGCCCGCAGGAACAATGCAAACTTTACCTATACCACAATGGAAATGGGATCATGTGACCATGGACTTTGTGGTTGGTTTACCCAGAACAGCCAAAAGTCATGATTCTGTTTGGGTGATAGTTGATAGGTTGACAAAGTCAACACATTTCCTTCCTGTCAAAAAACCTATACTACTGAGAAACTTGCACATATCTATATATATGAGATAGTGCGGTTACACGGGGTTCCAACTACAATTGTTTCTGATAGAGGTCCCCAGTTCATGAGTCATTTTTGGGAACGACTACATAAAGCATTGGGTACACAGTTAAGATTCAGTACCGCCTTTCACCCCCAGACGGATGGACAATCTGAGAGGACTATACAAACCTTGGAGGATTTGCTTAGGGCATGTGTCCTTTAGTTTGTAGGAAGTTGGGATCTACACTTGAGCTTAATAGAATACACTTACAACAATAGTTATCATCACAGTATTGATTGGCACCATATGAAGCATTATATGGTATACGTTGTAGATCTCCATTGTGCTGGTATGAAACAGGAGAATACCAACTTTTGGGTCCTGAATTAGTGCAACAGACAACTGAGAAGATTAAAGTAATACAACAACAATTAAAGGCTGCACAGGATAGACAGAAGTCATACGCTGATAAACGACGAAGACCTTTAGAATTCCAAGTTGGAGACAAAGTATATCTCAAAGTCTCACCTTGGAAAGGTGTTCTAAGATTTGGGAAGAGGGGTAAGTTAGCTCCAAGATTTATGGGGCCTTATCCAATCATTGAACGGATTGGAAAGGTAGCCTATAAGTTGGAGTTTCCACCTGAACTACATAGATTGCATCCAGTATTCCATCTAGTATTGCAACCTATAGAGGTAGAGTTAAATGAAGATATATCCTATGAAGAAGGACCAACGATGATTCTTGACAGGAGAATCAAGAAGTTGAAAAATAAAGATATAATTCTTGTGAAAGTTCTCTGGCATCATCGTGGCATTGAAGAGGCTACGTGGGAGCTGGAGGAAGAGATGAGGAGAAAGTACCCTTCTCTTTTCTCTTGATGATTTCGGGGACGAAATCCCTATTAGGGGTGGATAATTGTAACATCCCTGACCTGAGTTATGCCTTAACCCTAGGAGTTTTGCTTAAGTAAGTCATTTATATTCTTGTATTTATTTTTTGAAAAAGTAATTAAGATTAAAGGAGAGTCTATGTTTCAATTTTGGTCCTATTTGAATAATGTTGAAGCAATATTTGCTTGTTCTGGACTAAAGTGCAATTTACCCAATATAAGGGGTTACCTTGCAAAATGTTACATGATAAATGTTCCTCAAGTACTATAGCATCATAAGAATGAGAATGATGCTAAGGGATGTTTGTGGAAGCCTAAGTTCCAAGAAGGAGCTTGTTTGAATAATACTTGTGCATTGAATACTAGTTTTGGTGTAATTTGTAATTTACCCAAAACCTAGGGTTGAATATGTAAAATACCACCTCAAGAGTGTTCCTACTGTCTCTTGGTATCATTTAGAGAAAAGAAAAATAAAGGGGCATCTTGTGTGAACCATATTTGAGAAATGATACTCTTGATAATAAAATAATCAAGAAATAAGTATAATTGAAACCCTAAGTTATTTTGTAGCAAATATATATATATATTAATTAAAGTGCCCATCAAATAAAAAGCCATGGGCGAAATCCTATAATGGAATGGCGGCCAAATACCTTGAGAGGTGCCGAAATAATCCTAAGTAGGTGAAAATATCTACCTACATTTTTAATTGAAAAGTAATGTCCACTAACATAAAGGTGCTAATGGATAATAGTATTATATTTATTAAGGAGCTTAATGGTTGATGATAATTCAAGGATAATTCAAAGGAATTTTAAGATAAGAAGCATAGCTTTGGACACAAGGAAGTGGAGGGGGCATGTGGCAAGGAAAGTTGATGACTTCTTTCCTACTTTCTCTCTCCTAAGAATTCAATTATATACACTCAATTATTCACTACTTGAAAGGTTATTTTTGCAAAACACACTCACTCCTCACTTAGGCCGACGACCAAGGAAGCAAAGGAGAAGTAGGAGATCATTTCCTAAGCTTAAGGTAAGATCCATGGTCATATTCAACCTTGGGTTGAAGGCTAAAATCGAGTTATAACTCTTCTTTTCTTCTGTCTTCCATCCAATGCTCAACTTTGGCAATCGTTTACATCAAAAGGGTTGAGAACATGACTTGGATACGTGGAGGAGCTATCTTCACCATTAAAGATGAAAAGCTTGGATCTTTGAAGTTGATTTGAAGGTGGGTTATATAACTTGAACCCATTGATATTATCATTTGATTTCAATCTTGCAATATATGTTGATCTTTCCTTCTTCACGAATTTTTTCTTGAGTAATTGATGGATCCATCAGTTGTATGGATAGTAGAAATGGAGGTCTGAAGATTGATTATGATGACATCATCTTAGCACACACCTCTAGATTAACAATATCCAACAATTACAAATTTGTATGGCCAAACAGTTTCAACCTTGGATGGCCAAACAGTTTCAAAACTGTTAGAGGCGAAACAGTTTCATAACCGTTTAGTGGCCAAATGGTTTCAAACCGTTTCATGTTCAAATGGTTTCAATACAATGTAGGTAAAATAGTTTCAAACCGTTTAGTGATCAAACAGTTTCAACTTAATCTAGGTCAAACAGTTTCAAATTTGGATAGGCCAAACGGTTTCAAACCGTTTAGAGTGCAAACTGTTTCAACCTAATTTAGTCCAAATGGTCCCAAACCGTTTAGAGGTCAAAAAGGTCCCAAACCGTTTGGAGATCAAAGAGATCAAGACCGTTTGAAGGTCAAGTGGTTCCAAGACTGATTGAAGGTCAAAAGGATCTCAACACCGTTTGAAGGTCAAGTGATCTCAAGACCTTTTGAAGGTCAAGTGATCTCAAGACCGTTTGAAGGTCAAGTGGTCTCAAGACCATTTGAAGGTCAAAAGGATCTCAAGACCATTTGAAGGTCAAGTGATCTCAAGACCATTTGAAGGTCAAGTCATCTCAAGACCGTTTGAAGGTCAAGTGGTCTCAAGACCGTTTGAAGGTCAAAGGGGTCTTAAGACCATTTGAAGGTCAAAGGGGTCTTAAGACCATTTGAAGGTTAAAGGGGTTTTCAAGATCGTTTGAAGATTTAAATAATCTCAAACCATTTAGAGACCAAATAGTCTCAAAACCATGTAAGGTCAAACAACCCTATGACTATTTGTAAAGTATCTCAAGGTTGATTACAATGGAAGTACCTCTAAAGTACTTAGGTGAATAGTACACTTAGAGTGATTGTCATTTGATGCTCATGAAAGTAATAAACTCAATACATTATGATAAGAATAGGTGCATGTACTTTAGTGAAAGGATGAGCCAACTTAATAAAGTATGGAGTAATCAACATCTTAGAGAGGATGAGAGAGAAACTCATACTTGTGATACTTTTAATAAGTGTAGAGTATGAATTAGGGTTTGATCTTTGATAATGTGATCATGAAACCCTAATTGATGAAGAATGGGAAACCCTAACCCTAATTTTGGGTAATGATATGAGAAACCCTAATTGATAAAGAATGGGAAGCCCTAACCTAATTTCGGGTAATGGTATGAGAAACCCTAATTGATAAAGAATGGGAAACCTTAACCCTAATGAAGGAATAGTGGTGTTACCCTTGTATTGCATGGTGTTGATATGTGATTGATATGGTTGTTATCTAGTATACTAACCATGCAGGTATCATAAGTTGATGAGCATAGCCAGGTATGAGGTATGATGTTTTTTTGATAAAAATGCATTAATGGGCCTTGTGAGCCATTATATTATTTATTGCCTAGTGAGAGGTGACAAGATGTTTAATGTGTCTTGTGAGCTATGTGAGATGCTTGTGTAACAAGTATCAAGTATACCTTGGCCAGATGACCTGAAGGTAATAGTTACCTGATAATTGATAACAATGTTCAATGATGATCTAAGGGTTTGAATACCCATATCCATTAAACATGACGATGATATTGTTGAGGGATGAGAATTCCCAGTAATGAGATAAGGGATTGAGATCCCAATGTTTTATAAAGTTTTGAAAAGTACTTGATGGATGTATTATACTATTCTTTGTAGCATTTGTCATAATAATTCATGTTTGAAAACTTGGCTGATGCTAAAAGAATATGGTAATGCACTTAATTAATCAAGTGAAATCTTATCATGTAGAGCGCTGGCCATAGATCCATCATCGTCAGTAGCTGGTGATGGTGAAATGGGTTTTCCCATGGGATCTCCCGGAGGGCATATGTTTGAATATGTGGGGGTAATGGGCGCGGATATCCTTACACCCTAATGTGGGATTGATGTGAGATAAATATGAGATCTCTCAATATTTCATTATATGTGCCAAGATGGATGTATAATGAATCTCTCGATGATGTTTAATGCCGGATCGATGCGAGATAAACATGAAATCTCTTGATTGCGAAGAGAGTGGAGCCGCCGCTGTAGCTCTATAGTGAAGTTGCCAGTATACCCTGGAAAGCTATTTAGTAGAGACACAAGATGTCCTGCATGTGGTCTCGCACTGACCGATATGGATGAGGTCATGAAGTCTAGCTCTTCCATTGACCTAGGTATGGAATCTATGCTTTACGCCACCGTGGTCGGTTGGAGTATGAGCGGTATACCTCATCTCCTTAGGGCATAAGTGTGATTGTAAAATGTAATCATCCATGTAGCGTATTTGCTAAGGATGAAATACGAAAACCATTGGTTAGTTTTACATTGTTTAATGTATCCTAAAATGTATAAATGTTATACATGTTCTTCATATTCCTTATTAAATAGATGATTTACTGCTTTATCATATATAGCTGAAATGCTTTAAAAGATGATATTTGTCTATTCTGCTTAAACAGTTATTTATCATGCGTATTAATAATAAATAATCCTCTGTTCAATTTATTAGTATTTATCTAAAATGATAATATTATTGGAAGAGAGTTATATCTCTCACTGGGACATGGGTCTCACCCCGTTGGTCACCAACATTTTTAGGTGGATGCGAACGAGTAGGTAGGGACCATACAGTAGGGGAAGGACAACAGCATTAGGGACAACAGTAACATCTTAGGTGGAGATACTGATAGTCGTGTTTTGTAGATACGAGTCCTATGTGCCGTCTCTATACTCTCAGGTCCTTAGAGTCAGTACTCAGTGTATTCATGATTGATCTGAGATTTTGGCTTGAATGTCTCGAGGTTTTACTCAGTGCAAAGCAAATGTTGTAAATATATTCCTCGAGAAGAGATGATACATGGTATGTATAATGTGAACTATAATGTATACAATACTTTGGATCTCTTTGCAAAAGGTTGTAATTTTTGGTAATTTTTGTTATTATGTTGATTATGGTTAATTCCACAATTAATTACGCTATGACGGTATGATTTGTTGTCGGGTCGTCATAGTTTTGGGACGCCGACAGGCTGCCTGTACGTTGGTCCGATCTTGCACTGCCACTTCACCTACCGTTCCTACTGCAACTCAAGGAGACCGAGAAGAGAAGGAAGGAGGAGTGAGAAACACTTCTCGGTATATCTTGGCATCCCTCGTTCTTTGTCCAAATCTGCTCCGACACGACATAGGAGACCGCATCATCTTCACTGAGCTATGGCCACCTTCTACATCATGCTCATGGAAGATTCCTCTCTCTTTCTTATTCTAATTATTTCTCGCATCATGAGCGAGTAGTCCTTTTTCGCCGGGGTGTGGGTACTAGCCCCACTACCCATGCAACCATTTCTTTTCATTTAACATTCCAAGACAATGTATATAACATTTCATTTCATTGCTATTTGATATGCTTGTAGTTGATTACCTGCTTGCTTTCATCTTGTTCTTCTCTTTGTAGTGTAGAATGTCATTTAATGAGGTAGACTCCTTAACGAGAAATCTAATAGGGTTCTTTGAGGTCATAAGTGTATGATCCGTGAGGGGACACGCCATCTAGTCTACGATGACACTTTTGTGGTCTAAACATCCATCAGGGAGGACCACAACCTTAGTTGGATGTTGTATCTTCTTGTTAATCGTCGACGTTTGCTTGCAGACTAATCACCTACATGTATGTTGATTAGCACGGTTGACTCTCGGACTAGAAATAGAATGGGGTTCCTTGAGGTCGTAAGTGTATGATCCGTGAGGGGACAAGACATCTAGCCTACGGTGACGCTTTTGTGGTCTAAACATCCCTCAGGGAGGGCCACAACCTTAGTTGGATGTTGTATCTTCAGAACTGTAAGTGCATGATCTGGATGGTGATGAGAAATCTGATGCCTAAGGGGATGCTTACGTGGGCCTAAGCATCCCTTCGGGAGGGTTCACAACAGTTCCATTTGGATAGTTAGATGCTTTCTTGGATGGTATGTGTTTGGATGTGTTTGCATGTGCAGTGGTGGTGAAACGCGATACCATCCCAGCGATTCCATATCATTAATCTAGAACCAACCTTAAGTCTGCTCCTTTACTTTCTTGCATTTAGTTTAATTAACCTCAACCAAATCAATCGTTCTAAATATTAGTCTCACTTGAGCTAGATTTGACTGACAAAGATTCTTAAAAATGTTATCCTTTGGGATTCAATCCTTAACTATACTGCGATAAGACCCGTCCGCTTACGGGTGGTATTATTGCACACTGGTTTTGGTAAAAGCTTGGGGATTTTAACCCTGAGTGAATTTGTTAGTGCGATATTTGCCACGTCAAATTCTGGCACCGTTGCCAGGGACAACAGAATCAGTTAGTCAAATCTAGTTCTTTCAAGGCTAATCTAGGATTTTACTTTTTCTTTTTGAAACCACTGATTATCTACTTGAATTTCATGATACTCCATCAATCTTACTTCAAATCTTTTTATTTTAGGTACTTCAAGAAGGACTAGTGCATGCACTGTTTGAATAATTCTGGACTCACTACCATCTTTGATCCCAAGATGGACAGAACCTTTCATAGTCAAAATAGAGAAAATTGAGCAATAATGGCTCAAGAGGAGGAAATAGCCCGAAGGGTAGCTCAAGACCTTAATGCACAGAGAGAAAGATTCATGCAAGAAGCTAGAGCTACAGTTCAAGAAGAAATTCAAGCAACACAAGTAGCAGCGCATGCAACAAAACTACAAAAGGATCTTAGAGAGTTCTCAATCCCCAAGGCTGCAAATGTTCATCATCCAGTACAACCTCCTCCCATCAATGCTACCAATTTTGAGATTAGGGCACATTGGATCACATTGCTTCAAAACAGTCCATTCTATGGAAAACAAGGAGAAGATAGTTAGGAACATCTTTTGAGGTTTATTGATCTATGTGCTATGACAAAGAAAAACGGAGTATCCGATGACACCATTAGACTTTGTCTCTTCAAGTATTCACTTTATGATAGAGCAATAAGCTGGTACAATTCATTGCAAAGTGAACCCATCACCACTTGGGAACAACTTCAAAATGTATTTCTGGAAAAGTTCTACCCTCCCTCTCTCACCTATGAAATTAGGGGACAGATAACAAATTTCACTCAAGTCCCTGGAGAAACCCTTGTTGAAGCATGGGATAGATACAAAGAGCTTCTACGCAAGTATCCACACCATGGAATTCCTAAGAATCAACTCACCAAAATTTTCTATAGGGGTGTGGACGATGATATCAAAAGGTTTTTAGATTCCTCATATGGAGGAAACTTCATGCGTCAAAGTTATGACAACGCATGGAGGGTCGTCACCCTAGGATCTAAAAATCAAGCTAATTGGGGTAGATCTGTAGGTAAAGGAGTGTTGAAAGTAGCTATGGCTGAAGCTACTCCTGAGTATAAATCTATTGCTAAAACCTTAAAACTCTTAGTTTCCAAACAAGACCATATTGAATCTTCCCTTGCTGCGATTGGAAGATGACATTCACCCTCTCAACAACAAGAACAGGTCAGGTCTGCTTCACTGTTCTGTGAAGCATGTAAGGGCACAAATCATTACACTTTGGCATGCAATGTTCTCTATGATGTTGTTCTAAGCAATGTATGTGGCCAAGGAGATAATAGTCAAATGTAGAAACTAAATGCTATTAACACCATCCCTGGTCAAGGTTATTACAATCTAAATCAGAATAGAAACCATTTAGGTTTTCAATATGGAAATCCTTCAGGAGCGGAAAACTCTCGACAACTTGGTTCAAACAATCAACAACGAGGTCCACCTGGATTCCAGTATAACAACCAACAAGAAAATTTTGGGAATCAAGGAAACTATAGGGGAAACTTCCAGAACAGGAATTTCAACAGTTATCAGAACAATTCCCAGTACCAGAGTCTTAATCAAGTTCTTTATCAACAACAAGGACAACAAGCAGGTCCCGTATCACCTGATGGCAAGCTATCAACCATTGAAAAGATGTTGCAAAGTCAACAAACTATGATAGCTAACCAGCAAGCTCAACAAAAGGCTATTGAATCTCAACTAGCTCAACTTACAGCTAGCATTAAGCCACCAGCTGGGGTTTTTACTGGACAACTCGAGAATAATCCTAAGCATCCTGAACAATTGAAGGCAGTCACCACCAGGTTAGGAAAAGACTATTCTGATCCTCCTATCAAGACACCTGTGGTTGTTATAGATGAGGATGAACTTGTGATTGTCCAAGACTCAACAACACCAGAGTCTCAACCAAAAGAACTAGTAACTGCTGATAAGACAGACAAGGAAAGTCATGAGAAACCTATCGATGAAGAAATTGAAATGCTAGAACCTGATATCCCTGTATACAAGCCTCGTATATGTTTCCCTACTTGTTTAAGGCAAACTAAGCTTGATACTTGGTTCAATAAGTTTAAAGAAGCTATGAAGAAACTTCATGTTGATATACCCTTTTTGGATGCGCTGGCTGAGATACCAGCCTGGACAAAGTACTTAAAGTCTCTCCTTACAAGGAAATATATAACTGAAGAATATGATACAATCAATTTAGCTAAAACCACTTCAGATATCATCCATAGTAATATGCCAAAGAAGCAAAAAGATCTAGGATCTTTTGGGATTTCCTGCCATATTGGGGATTCATCATGCAAGAAAGGTCTGGTAGACCTTGGTGCTAGCATCTCCATCATTCCACTCAGCCTTTGCAAAAGGCTTGGGTTTGCTGAACTTCTCCCAACTGGCATGACCATACAACTCACAGACAATTCGATAAAACACCCGTTAGGGATTATTGAGGATGTACCTGTCAAGGTAGGAAAAGATTCCTATGTTCCGTGTGACTTTGTCATCATGGACATAAAAGAAGACGCCAGATATCCTCTCATCTTTGGATGTCCATTCCTTGCCACTGCAAGAGTTCTAATTGATGTTGAAGCAAGAACATTACTACTCAGACTTGGTAAAGAAACTCTCAAATTTAAAGTTTTTGAAAGTATGCGGAGACCAAGCATGCATGAGGAAGTCTATCTGATTGACTACATTGAGCAAATGTCACTCCTCACACAATAGGAATATGAACGAGACGTGTGGTGACCGTCTTGCGAAAACATGATTAACTAATGCGGAAGCGAATTATTAGCAGCGGAATTACGAAAAATCACTAAAAATTTAAAACTTTTTGGAAAGAGATCTTTAAACCATAACTCCTTTATAAGAAAACAAGGTAAATTGTTTACAACATGGTTTGACATTACATCTTTGTGAATTCACATCTCGAGTGATTACATACATCCATTGCCATGTTACCTGTATAGGCAAGATACAAAAATCTCGAGGCATTAAGCCAAAAACCTCAGGTCTACTGACTCCTAGGACTTGAGAGTACAGAGACGACACATAGGACCTACTATCTACAAGACTTGATAGTCAGTATCTCCACCTGAGATTCACTGCTGCCCCTGGTGTTGCTACTGTTGTTGTTGCTCATCTCTAGATGGATTCCTTCGTCCTCGGAATCTACCTAAAAAGTCGAATCCCATGGGGGTGAGACAATTAAATAATTGTCCCAGCGAGAGTTATAACTCTCCTCCATAAGCTTTGTTATGGCAATAAGGAATAACAATAAGCAGTATAATTATTAACATTTAATAGCAGGTTTAATGTCAAGTAAAGCAACATTTCAATTATAACTTTATTGGATATCAAAGCATATCTCATTAAATAATATGGAGAACATGTATACTAGTTATTTAACTAGAACATTATAAACAATGTAACATCAATCATTGTTTCTCATAGTTCAACCTAAGCAGTTATGCTACACGGCTGATTATGTTTTCCAAACATTATTATGCCATGCGGAGATGAGGTATACCACTCATACTCCAACCGACCATTATGAAATCACGTCGGTACCATACATAGGTCATAAAAAGAGCCGGATTCTTATGACCTCATCTTCCTCAGTCAGTGTGAGGATTTACATGCAGGACATCTTGTGTCTCTGCTATGATAGCTATCCAGGGTATTCTGGCAACTTCGCTATTAGAGTCACAGTGACGTTCTGTACTCTCTTCGTCATCGAGGGATCTCTTGTTTATCTCTCATCGATGCGGCATTAGTGATTCCCTCGGGAGATTAATGATACATCATCCCGGCATAGACATGTAATGAAGGATTGAAAGGTTAAAGATACATCCTACATCAATTTCTACATTAGGATGTAAGGTTATTCGCGTCCATAATCCCCCATATACTCAAAAGTATATGTTCCAGGAGTCCCCTTAGGAAAACCTGTTTCACCATCATTTGGTCTCTGACAATGATGGATCTATGGTCAGGGCCCTACATGATATGATCATAATTGATTATTTAAGTACATTTTAGCATTCTTTTAGCATCAAGCATGTTTTCAAACATAAACAATTAAAACATCTGCTATAGAAGAAGAATACTAAATGTATCAAGTTTATTTCACATCAGTTATCATTTCTTAACCATCTCATCATTATGGTTCAATAATAGGGGTGTTCAAACCCTTAAATCATCATAAGTCATCTAATAGCATGACCTTAGTTGTAACAATGTAAATATTACTCAAGGCTCTTACAACCCATCATTCTCATATGTTACCTCTTAAACCAGGAAACATAGTATATCATTATTCATAAAGCTTATAACATGCTTTCAATGAATAAAACATCATAACTCTTACCTGGCTATGATTACCTCTTGCTAACAACCTGCATGACTAATATAATTGAAGACATGCATATATAACCATATCAGTAGAATACCAATTCTTTTCAATTTATTCATAGAACACCACGGCCGTGCTACCTTGCATGGTCATGCAAAGAGAAGCTACCATGGCCGTGCTCCATAGCATGGTCATGCTATCAACATCATACCATGACCATGTTACATTACCATGGTTGATTTCTAGGGTTAGGGTTTATTCAACTCAATTAGGGTTATTAAACCCCTTTGACTTAAATGGCATAAGGATTCCTCATATTATAATTCATTCAAAGGTTTTCATACTTAAAAGCATGACCCAAACTTAGGGTTAAAGTACCCTACCTTTCATTAATTAGGGTTTCCTGTTCACATTATCAGTTCAACCCTAATATAATACTCCACTACCCTCGGGAGCATTCAAAGATGTTATAAGAGTTTGATTTCGGTTATTGTACTCATAATGTATCATTAATGATCATCACTTCTATGTATTAGCCCATTCCTCATATGATGCATATATCATATATCAGAATTATCCAATTATTTGTAATGATATAGGTTTAAACATTGTTGATATAGGATAAATCATCATCAACTATTCTAGGTATCTTCATATTCAGGATGTTATCTACATCATGCTTTAGTATACATAATTTCTAAGAGTTTGATGCCCATTATTATTATAAGGTGTAAAATCTATTACTCATTCATAGGGATGTTTGGATCTAGGCAACTTACCTCTTAAATCCTTATTTATTGAAATTACCACATTTATCATTCACAGGGTTCACTAACCCTATTCTATATGTTTATGACATAATCATCTTATTTAATTGATTTAGCTAAAGCTCACCTTATTGTACTATCTAGTAAACCATCTCAAGGTTTTCATGATTAATAAGCCATAAGTTAAGCTTGCTATTCATCTTAATAAGGGTTTCCCATAACATCACCTCCAATTAGGGTTTCTATTCATATCACATCTCCCCTAGATTAGGTTTATGATTAATATACCACCATTAGGGACTACTATTTCACATCATGTTATACCCCTAGAATTAGGGTTTACTATTCACATTACATGATTTACCTTAAAATTAGGGTTTACTATTCACATCATAGTGAATTGAGGTCTTACCATCATTATTTATGAAGATTACTTCCATTAACACCTTCAAATTAAGTTAAGATTCATAATCTCCATAATTAGGGTTTTCCATGATCTCCTTATGAAGGATCATACCCTAATGGTGTGTATTGATACATTTTAAAGGTATCTTATTTGATTGTCATTGATATTAGGAGTCTTCTCTCTCCTCTTTCTAATAGATGATGTTTACATCACTCTTGATTAGGTTAAGTCAACTCAACTTTGACCGAAATAAGTCAAGTCATCACCATTAAGGTCATTAGGGTTTGAGTTAATCAACCATTGAACCATCAAAGTCTTTAAAGCATTAAGCACTCTTGACCATAAATGATCCCAAACAGTTTTGCACCTTCAACCTCCAAACAGTTTTGAAACCGCATGAATCCAAACTGTTTTGAAACCGTTTGGCCCCAAACGGTCTTAAGACCATTTGGACTCAAACGGTCTTGAGACCGTTTGGTCCAAACCTCCTCAAAACCGCATGGACCAAGGATGGTCTCAACTACACCAATCGGTTTAGGGTTCTCAATATTGATTCCTTCAATCATTGAATTCATGGAACCAATCATCAATTGGACCTATCCTCATACTTCAATTGAGTTAAATAGGTCAACCTTAAACTGATTTGACCCTCAATTGACCCTCAATTATTCATCAATTAGGGTTTGATTCAAATGAATTAGGGTTTGGAATCGATGATCCTTCAATACTAATCAATGTAAGACTAGTTACTTTGAAACCATAGAACCATCATCCAAATTGGGTATGACCTGACCCCAAACGGTTTTGAGGTCGTTTGGATGACCTACAAACGGTCTTGAGACCGTTTTCCCATCAAATCATCAAAATCCAAGTCAACCAATTAAGGTTTGGATCATTGGATTGATCACCAAATCAGCAATTGATTACACTTTAACTTAGTAACATTGGATCATCAATTGCTTAACCATACTCACCCCTAGACCTCCAAACTGTCTTGGGTGACCTCAAAACGGTCTTGAGACCGTTTGTATGAGCTCCAAATGGTCTTGAGACCGTTTGGCTCATCCAACCCTTGGATTCTAGTGAAATTCCATCAAGGATTGGTCTATCGAGTTGATCAACAAATCAACACTTAATTGTAATATGATTTGGTACCTTTGGACCTTCAATTGATCAAATATACTTAACCCCAGACCTCCAAACGGTCTTGGGTTATCCCCAAACGGTCTTGAAACCGTTTGGGTGATTACCAAACGGTTTTGAAACCATTTGGGTCAATCAACCCAAAACACCATCTCACTCACTTGCAAAATCAGCATTTAGCCGATTAGGGTTCATACCACATCTTTGGATATTCAAACACATATCCATACTTGACCCTAGACCTCCAAACGGTCTTGGGTGACCCCCAAATGGTTTTGAAACCGTTTGGGTGATCCCCAAATGGTTTTGAAACCGTTTGGGCTAATCAACCCAAAACATCAAATCAACTCATTGGAATTTCAGCACAAATCTCAATTAGGGTTTGCCCAATTGATTAGCCTTCATCTCATGATTCCTTGGGAATTAATCCATCAAAATTGGTGAGTTATTAACCCACATAATTAGGAACAGTAATATCAAATGTTCAACGCTTGTCAACGCACTCAAACAGTTTTGAAACCGTTTGCCCAAAAAGGTCAAGTTAATCAGGTTGAAAATCAGCACTTAATCCAATTAGATTTACCTAATTGATTTGCCTTAAACTCACGATTCCTTTGGAGTTAATCCCTAAAATTTGGAGGGTTATCAACTAACATAATTATGAACAGGAATCCCAAACGGTTAACCCTTGGTCAACTCAACCAAACGGTCTTGGAGACCGTTTTCTCCAACCGACCTTGTGAAACCGTTTGCCCTTCAAACGGTTTTGCAAACCCCCCAAATGGTTTTGCAAATCGTTTGGCCAAGGGGTGCAAGACCGTTTGCTAAAGTAACATTGGTATTCATGCCCCCTTCTTCTACCTCCAGATCCAGGTCTGTTCTTCATGGTTTTTGTTGCAAGAAAGCAAGGAAGGATGGGGGAAAGAAGAACAAACTACTTTTGCAAGAAAGAAAGATGCATAACTAAGTTTAAGGGTTTAGAGTTATAAAACCCACCTTAGAACTAGCTCTAGAGCTCCAAGATTCGAAGCTTTAATGGTGGCTTGAGCTCCACAGGTCGTCCAAGGTTTCTTCTTCAAGAATTGGTTGGAAAGGATGGCTAGAAGGAAGAACTAAGTAAGAAAAACTAGCAAACCAACCTTAAATCATGATTTCCTCCATGAATCTGAGTTAGATAATGGTTAAAGCTTACCCAACTCTTCTTGGACGTTCTCCTCTGCTCCTGAGCTCCTTCCTTAGTCAGCCACAGAAAGAGATAAGTGAAGAGAGAAAGGGAAACGATCCCTTGGTTGTAAAAGAAAGGTGTATATATACTTTGGGCATGTTTTCAAGATAAGGAAAATCTTTTCTTCTATTTCTCATATGGGTCCTTCTCTCCTTCTTGGCCACGCCCCTCCTTCCTATATTTAAGCAAAACTCATTTCTTAACCAAAGTCTAGTAAAAAGGAAGCCAAACATCCTACTAAGTTGCACACATATAAAAGGGTCATTATGCTTACAACTTGGTTATTTAGTTACAAGGGTTATCCTTCTTATTTGTTTATTCAAATGAAGCGCCCCCTTCATCATTTTTACTCTAATTGATTCCAAGAGTCATAAAAGATATTCTAGAAGGTATATTTTACATGTTGCACCCCATGTTTTGGGTAAATTGCACTTTACACCAAAATTAGGGTTTAAAGCACAAGGATTGCTCCACAAGCTGCCTTTTGGTGCCAAGCTTGGAGAATCCATAACACTTCATAATATTCATTCTTATGATGTATTATCATCAGAGGAACATCTGAAAATGTGCAATTTGCAAGTTAACCCCTCTAATTGGGTAATTTGCACATAAGTCCACTTTTAACACAACAATATTACAATATTGTTTAAAAAGGATAGAAATGGAAATATATGTTCCTCAGAAGCTTTAATTACATTATCAACATATAACCACAAGCATTTAATCACATGATTAAGCAAAACACCTGGGGTTAGTTCATAACCCAGGTCTGGGATGTTACAAGACGATCCTTTAGAAGTGACTCTAACAAACCCATCTGATGATAATTCCATCATTGAACAAGTCAAGGAGTGTGGTCTTGAACTTGACACTGCCAAAGAAGATCCCGAAGCCAAAATGGAAGAACTCAAGGCTGTGGAAGCAACTAAAGAAACATACAAAAAACCAGAAGCCCCTGAGATGAAGCCCCTGCCTGAGGGACTGAAGTATGTGTTTTTGGATGATCTCAAGGTTTGTCCAGTTATTATAAATTTCGATTTAATGACCGAACAAGAAGATAAACTCCTAAAAGAACTAAATGAAAGAAAGAAGGTCATCGGTTACAAAATGAGTGACCTCATTGGGGTTCGTCAAGCGCTGTGTATGCACAAGATCCCTATGTCGGAAGATCACAATCCAACTATTGAACATCAACGGAAATTGAATCCAAATATGAAGGAAGTAGTCCATCACGAGGTCATTAAACTGCTCACTACTAGAATAATCTATCTGATATCAGACTCACCATGGGTGAGCCCAGTGCATGCCATCCCGAAGAAAGGTGGAACAACTATAATACAAAATGAAAACAATGAACTCATCCCCACTCGAATAGTCACAGGGTGGAGGATGTGCATTGACTATAGGAAGTTAAACAAGGCAACTCGAAAAGATCATTTTCCCATGCCTTTTCTTGATCAAGTATTAGAGCGGTTGGTTCATCAAGAATACTTCTGTTACCTCGATGGTTACTCTGGATTCTATCAAATACCCATACATCCATAAGACAAAGAGAAAACTACTTTCACATGCCCATTCAGAACATATGCATTTAGAAGAATGGCATATGGCCTCTGCAATGCACCTGCAACCTTCCAGCGTTGCATGGATGCCATATTCGCCGGTCTCACTGAAACAATTATGGAAGTTTTCATGGACGATTTTTCTGTGTATGGAGATTCATTTGATTCATGTCTAAAACACCTCTCCCTTGTTTTCAAATGATGTGGAGAAGCACACCTTGTGCTAAATTGGGAGAAGTGTCACTTTATGGTAAAGGAAGGTATTGTCCTCGACCATAGGGTCAGCAGCAGAGGGATCGAAGTCGATAAGGCCAAAATTGAAGTGATTTCTGAGATCTCCATCCCTTTCAATGAAAAGGAAGTTCAACCATTCCTAGGTCATGTAGGCTTCTATAGATGGTTTATAAAGGACTTCTCAAAGATAACCAAGCCGATGACAAATCTGTTACTAAAGGATGCTGAATTCAATTTTGACGAAGAATGTGTTAAAATTTTCAACAAACTAAATATGCCCTTACAACCACACCTATCATTAGAGCTCCCAATTGGGACCATACTTTTGAAATAATGTGTGATGCAAGCGATTATGTTGTGGGTGTTGTCTTGGGCTAATGTATAGAAAAGAAACAATATGTGATCTATTATGCATCAAAGACCCTCGATGAAGCTCAGAGGAATTATGCTACTACTGAGAAAGAACTTCTGGCAGTCGTGTATGCCTTTGACAAGTTCAGATCCTACCTAATTGGTTCAAAGTCATTATCTACAAAGATAATGATGTCGTTCATTACCTTCTGGCAAAGAAAGATGCAAAACCTAGGCTAATAAGATGGATTCTTCTACTGCAAGAATTTGATCTAGAGATAAGAGATATAAATGGTACAGAGAATGTGGTAGAAAACCACCTTAGTCGCATCCACACTCTGGACATCGAGAAGATTCTAATTAATGACTCCCTTCCAGATGACCAATTAATGAAGGCCTCATAAGCTGCACCATGGTACTCAGATTTTGTGAACTACCTTGCTGACGGGGTTATTCATCCTCAATGCACTGGAAATGCACTAAAAAAATTCATGCATGATGTGAAACAATACTACTGGGATGAGTCATACCTTTTCAAACTATGTGTTGATGGTCTATACAGACAGTGTATTGCTGAGGAAGAAGCTCAACTTATCTTGGAGCAATGTCACTCAGGACCAGTTGGAGGACATATGAGCTCTAAAAAGAATGCCTTGAAGGTTTTGCAATGTGGATTCTTTTGGCCAATCCAAAGATTCCCATGACTTTGTCTTATCATGTGACAAATGTCAAAGATCAGGCAACAGAACAAAAAGAGATGAGATGCCGCTGAGCCTGTGGCAAGAAGTAGAGATATTCGATGTTTGGGGGGTGGACTACATTGGTCCATTCCCATCTTCTCATGGATTTTCATACATCCTAGTGGCGGTGGACTACGCTTCAAAATGGGCTGAACTATACCAACCGTCACTAGTAATTCCAAACCCATCATCAAATTATTCATAGATATTATTTTCCCTCATTTTGGAGTACTATGGACTGTGATATCTGACGGAGGATCTCATTTCCTTGAAAGAAGCTTTGAAGCTTTAATAAGAAAGTATGGTGTAACACACAAGGTAGCCTCACCCTACCACCCACAAACAAGTGGACAGGTACATGTCTCTAACCGTCAACTTAAGGCTATCCTGGAAAAGAATGTAGGCCACAATCGAAAGGATTGGTCTGTGAAAATCAATGACGCATTGTGGGCCTACCAGTCTGCTTTCAAAACTCCCCTCAGAATTACACCATTTAGATTAATATATGGAAAATCATGCCACCTTCCGGTAGAAGTGGAACACAATGCATGGTGGGCAATTAAACAACTAAATTTTGATATGAAGAAAGTGGGCCAAGCTAGGATTCTACAACTCCAAGAGCTGGAAGAGCTCAGAATGATAGCTTATGAGAATGCCAGAATCTATAAAGAACACACAAAGTTGTGGCACGACGGTCATTTGAAGAGGAAGAACATTCAAGTTGGAGACCAAGTTCTTCTATTCAATTCTAGACTGAGGTTATTCCTAGGAAAATTCCATTCTCACTGGTCAGAACCTTACATTGTCAAGATCATCTACCCACATGGTGCTTTCTCTTTATGGAGTGAAAAGTCAGGTGAATTTGTGGCAAATGGTCAACAATTGAAGAGATACTTCACCTCTACTGATATAGGCTCTGAAACAATGTTGGATCTCACCAATCCAACATATCCACCATAGAAGTTGAAGGAATGAAGTCGAGCCATCGATGTAAAACAAAGGCGTTTATCGGGAGGCAACCCGAAAAATAAAATTCGTATTTAGTTTTAATTTTGAATTTAAATTTTTCTTTAATTTTGTTTTTACCTTTTAGATAATTTTACACTAATAAAATTGCATCGCAAGATGCTATTTTGAGTTCTGATTGGTATTCATTTTTGAGATTTTTAGATAGAGGATGCAAGCTTATTGGAACACAACCACATCCAGTGGTCCAAACGACATGCAAATTCCCCTCCATCTCACATTTAGAGTTTGCTTGAGACGAGCAAATTTTTAAGTTTGGGGTGGAGGGTGGGTGGTACGTACCTTACTTTCCACCTTCACCCATCTAAATCAGACTTAAGATTTTATCATCGCATTTTTGACCTAAATTTTCAAATAAATTTTCAAAAATTTGAAGTTTTTCAAAGAAATTTGAACAGATACTAGATGAAGTTGTGACACTTTTTCATTTCAATCTTTATGCATTTCGAATAATTATACCCTCCTTATTCGAAGCAGATCCTTAAAAGGACCACTTTTTGAAAACTAGCCTTTTGATTGAAATCATCTTGTGAAGCTTATGAATCCTAACATCATGATCTTTATGCAAAAATGACAAGTCTTTGTCGAACTGATAGGGATCAAACACATCGTGCTTCCTAACTGACTAGTGGAACAATAACATGGAATCTCCACCGGATCCTCATCAAGTCATTATTTGAGCAGAGTATGATAAAGAGAACAACTCGATGCACGGAATTGTAAATCAAGTTGCATTCTGATCTGAACTCTCTTCTACACTTCTTCTATCATCTTCGTACCCCTCCATCCATAAAAAAGAAACAAAAATAGCCAAAATAGTTCCAAACCCTAAGTTTGGGGTGGTACGCCACTTCCCTCTATATCCGCTTCTTCCATACCCCTCACAAAAATAGGGGCGTACCACCAAGAAAAGATGCCAAAGTGCACACAAAAAGAAATGCAATCTCGAGTCAAATAGAGGAGAGATTTGCACACAAAAAAATGCAATAAATGAAATTGCAAATAAAATAATAAAATCTCGAGTCGAATAGAGGAGATATTTACTTCTTCCTTCCATACCTCCCCTTACTCCCTTTTCTACCTAAAGGCACAATAACCACCTCCATCACCATGAAATACACGAGTGTTAGATCAGATGCACACTTGTTGTTCTGCGGGTATCTCTGGACTCTTACGAACCTCTTTGACATGCTTGTTGTTGGAAAAAGTGAGGAGGAAGTGAAGTTGGAAAGCAAACTCAGGAACCAAGATACAGTAAGATGTGTTTAGTGGTCTGAGGAGGTTGAGATACTGAGTCATACTGAGTAGAAAGAAAACAATCGTGATGTGAAGATGAGGCAATCACATGACCAGAAAGTATTCATTTGGTGACCGTTTCAAATTTTGTGTTACTCGAGGATGAGCAACATTTAAGTTCGAGGTATTTTGATGAATGCATATTCATCATGGAATTCAATTACCTTATTGGGTCAAAGTCGACTCAATACTTTCAATTTCATTTACTAAATATCAAAATACGCAAAATTACTTAATTGGGCCAATTATCATGATTTTAACTGAATTTATGTTGATTTGATACAGGTCTTGATGAGGTTGAACAATCAGCTGGGACCCACCTTTCACTCACCCTTGGTTCTAACCAATCGGTCCGACCAAACAGTCTCACCATTCGGTCTTGAGCAATTGGTTTAGTCCATACGGTCTCAAGACAGTATGGGCTACCTCACCTCAAACTATTTGGATCACTATCATTCAAGACCATTTGGGCTTCTATCTCTCCTCACCATCGGATCTTGAATCTATGACCCACATTTATTTGGGCAAACAATTTTCTTCTCTATCTGTCCTATTGGTCTTGCTTGAGACTGTCTGCAGCCACCGATCTTCAAGACGGGTTGGGAAACCCTACTTCAAGACCGTTTGCACAACCACCTTCTTTCAGTCTTCTTCTTCCTCCTGCCAAAATCCTAATTCCTTCTCAACCTCCTTGCAACCTCGCCCCAACCTCCATATCCACCTGCATCTCCACCGCATCCAGAAGCAATGTCGACGCCTGCCCACCTGCCTCCAACCACTGAGCTCAGAACCATCGCCGTCGCCCATGCCTCTGCTGTCACCTGTATGGTCTAAGAACGATAGAATGACAACCCCAGAACTGTGCGAATGTGTTGCATCCTCGAGACCGGTTGATTAGAACCAGTAGAGCCCAGACCGGTTGGACGCCAGAGCAAAGATTGTTTGACGGCAGCGCACTCTGTCAAGGCTGTTCGGAACTGGAGCGGTCGATCACAAAGACCGTGAAGAGTACCGCGTGCCCAAGATAGTTTGATCACTACTCGAGACCAATCAGAGGTCCTAAACCAATTGGATGTGAACAAACCTTGAGACTGTTAGGATCATGAGATCGTGTAAAGTCACAGTCCAAAATCGTGTAGACATCGAGCCTCCAAAACCATTTGCAGCAACCGATCCTCAGGACCGTTTGATTCTTAAGCACACCAAGACCGTTTGGCCGATGGAGTATAAGATCGATTTGACAAGTATGTGTCTACCTAACCGTTTGGAGGATTCACCTCAAAACTATTTGGAGCACAACCCTTCAGGACCGTATGAGCTTGCCACTCCAAGACTGTTTAGATCTATGATTGCACGAAACCATTAGGAGGGTTCACTGTGATCAAACCGTTTGGAGGAAATCACAAGACCATTTGGAGGAAATCACAAGACTGTATGGGTTGCTGTATACTAAACCGTATGGTCACTTGAATCAAGACCGTTTGGTCATAAAAATAGCAAACCGTTTGAGATAAAAATGCTAAACCATTTGAGCCCAAGTCAGCAAACTATTTGGAACTCACAGTAAAAGCGTGAGGGCCAGACCCAAGCCTATAAATAGGACCAGCAGGGTCCTCATTTGGGCATCAACTCCAAGACACTGACAGGATGCTTGTACGCTGGTATGATCCTGCACGGCCACTTCACCTGCCGTTCCTGCTACAACTCAAGGAGACTGAGAAGAGAAGGAAGGAGGAGTGATAAAGACTGCCCAGTTTGTCTTGGCATCCCTCGTTCTTCATCTAGATCTGCTCCGACACGATGTAGGAGACCGCATCATATTCACCGAGCTACGACCACCTTCTACATCATGCTCATGGCAGATTCCTCTCTCTTTCTTATTCTTCTTATTTCTCGCAAAATGAGCGAGTAGTCCTTTTTCACTGGGGTGCAGGGACTAGCCCCGCTACCCATGCAACCATGTCTTTTCATTTAACATTCCAAGGCAATGTATATAACTTTTCATTTTGTTGCTATTTGATATGCTTGTAGTTGATTACCTGCTTGCTTTCATCTTGTTCTTCTCTTTGTAGTATAGAATGTCGTTTAATGAGGTAGACTCCTTGACGAGAAATCTGATAGGGTTCCTTGAGGTCGTAAGTATATGATCCGTGAGGGGATGATCCATCTAGCCTACGATGATGCTTCTGTGGTCTAAACATCCCTCAGGGAGGACCACAACCTTAGTTGGATGTTGTATCTTCTTGTTAATCATCGACATTTTCTTGTAGACTAATCACCTACATGTATGTTAATTAGCACGGTTGACTCCTAGACTAGAAATAGAATGGGGTTCCTTGAGGTCGTAAGTGTATAATCCGTGAGGGGATGAGCCATCTACCCTATGGTGATGTTTCTGTGGTCTAAACATCCCTTAGGGAGGGCCACAACCTTATTTGGATGTTGTATCTTTGGAACTGTAAGTGCATGATCCGGATGGCGATGAGAAATCTGATGCCTAAGGGGATGCTTACACGGGCCTAAACATCCCTCCGGGAGGGTTCACATCATTTCCATTTGGATAGTTAGATGTTTTCCTGGATGTTATGTGTTTGGATGTGTTTTCATGTGCAGTGGTGGTGAAACCCGATACCATCCCAGCGATTCCATATCATTAATCTAGAACAAACCTTAATTCTACTCCTTTACTTTCTTGCATTTAATTTAATTAACCTCAACCAAATAAATCGTTCTAAATATTAGTCTCACTTGAGCTAGATTCGACTGACAAAGATTCTTAAAAATGTTGTCCTTTGGGATTTGATCCTTAACTATACTGCGACAAGACATGTCCACTTGCAGGTGGTATTATTGCACATTGGTTTTGGTAAAAGCTCGGGGATTTTAACCCCGAGCGAATTTGTTGGTGCGATATTTTCCACGTCAAAAATCGCTTAATGCAGCTCAAAAATCAACTCTCATTGCTCTTGTGATAAGAAATGAAGTGGATGATATTGTCAAGGGTTTGAATGGCAATAAAGCACCTGGCCCTGATAGGTATAATGGATACTTTTATAAAAGCACATGGTCGATCATTGGGGATGATGTTTTTAGTGTTGTACGAGAATTCTTCAAGAATGGTAACATGCTAAAGGAAGCCAACAAATCATTCATATGTTTATTTTCGAAGAATGGTGATACTAATATGATCACTAATTGAGGCCTATTTCCTTGTGCAATGTGTTTTATAAGGTTATTTCAAAGATTATGGTTAATAGGCTTCAACCTATGCTGGATTTTATTATTGACAAGAGTCAATGTGAGTTTGTGAAAGGTAGGACTCTTGTCACCAATGAGATTTTTCATGATTTCAAGAAGGGGGGTGGTCCTCTAGTCCAAGAATTTGTATTCAAGCTGATATTACAAAAGCATATGATTCAGTTGAGTGGAGCTTTATTTTCTCTCTATTGCACAAAATGGGTTTTCCATCCATATCGATAAAATGGATCGATAATTTGTTTCATTCTATCTCATACCAAATCTTGTTTAATGGTGAACAAACAGATAGTTTTTATCCTTATAGGGGCATTAGGCAAGGAGACCCTATTGCTCCATACCTCTTTGTTATTATTATGCAGGAATTTTCTAAATTAATGAAGAAGGAAATTGAAGAGAAAAGTATCACACCTATTAAAGTTTTGAAGAATATGCATATATCACATCTTGCTTTTGTAGATGATCTTATGATATTCATGAAAGCTAATAACTATGAAGCTCGGAAGTTAAAGGAGGTGTTTTCTAATTTTTTTGATTGGTCTGGGTTGACCATTAATGATGATAAGAGCGTTGTGTTCCTCATCAAGAGAGATGATAAATCAATTCTCGATGTTCTTAGCATGAAGGAGAATATCAGGCCTGCTAATTATCTTGGTTTGCCCATTTTTCTGGTAAATTGACTAAAAACCTATGTGCAGGGCTAGTGGATAAGGTAAAAAAGAAACTTGAGGCATGTAAATTAAGAACTCTTTCTCTTGCAGGGAGAAGGGAGCTTATTCTCTTGACTTTATCTTCTATTCATATGTACTGGGTCTTCTCTTTCCCAATTCCTACTGCGACTGTTGAAGAGATTGATAGAATTTGTATTTTTTTTGTGGGGAGGAGTTGAGATGAAGTGTGTGCATTTAGTCAAATGGGAAAAAGTTACTTTGCCAAAAAAAGGAGGATTAGGCCTAAGGAAAACAAAATAAGTGGTGAGAGCGTATCTAATTCTCAATGCATGGAATATTGTTGTGAAGAAAGATATGCTATGGGTTAAATGGATTCATGAAAGGTATATAAAGAATAGGTCTTTCTGGACCATTGAGGAGTCTCCCAATTTTTCCTGGCTATTCAATAATATTCTTCGTGTGAGAAATAGTCTCATCTCTATTTGGAACTTTAATGTTGGTAATGGAGATAAGTTCAGATTATGGGATGATCCTTGGTTAAATGGCAAAATTCTTCGGAATGAGGTTGATAGCTCTATACCTATTAGATCTGGCCTTCATAGTTCTGACATAGTCAACAAAATCATATGTGAGGGTGAGTGGAAGATTCCAAGTAGCAAGTGTTCTGAGGTGATTCTGAATGCTGTAGTTTCTAATGGTGTCAGAATCTCTGGTCAGGATTCTATCACGTTAAGAGGTAATGCTGATCCGAAAATGAAGGTCATTTGGGAAGCCATAAAATACAAGGAGGAGGAAAGTGAGTTCTTCAAGTGGTTATTGAAAATTAAGACTTTAAAAAAAATATTACTCACGTGTGGAAAGCAGTGTGGAATAAACTCCCTACTAATGATTATTCAAGACAAAGAGGGATTCAACTAGCTTCTATGTGTCCTTTTTGTTGTCATGGCTATGAAGATTCAATCTAAATCTCTTTCTTCTGTCAGTATACTATGGAGGTCTGGATGCACGCTTGTGGTGATGGAATTATTAACCAAATTCTTAAAAACTGGGGAGAGTTCAGTAAAGGGAATGGCAGAATAGAGATTCTTTGTTATGTTGTTGTGCTCTACCATGCTTGGTTTGAAAGGAACAAGAGGCTACATGAGGTAAAATATAAACCAAGTGTTGTTCTTTGGAAAGTTATCAAATCTAAAATCCAAGTCTTGTGTAATTGATGAAGTTTTCATAGGAAGCTTCTTTTCAGTTGGGTTTTGGAGTGATGTTCCTTGTCTGCTGGAGTCAAGGATTGGAGTTTTCATTTCTGATGGAGTTTCTTCTTTATGTTATCACAGGGCCTTCTTATGTTCATGGTAGATGATGCTTGGTTTGAGTATTGTTGGTTTTACATCTGATGGATACATAGTTTATGAAGGGATGGACAGATAGTATTCTTTTGTACAGTCATCCACCTGTAGTTTTTTATTTTTTTGCTCATATTTTTCTTCTGACATTCCCTCCTCCCCTCCCCTACGTGGGATGAGTTTCCCTTTAGTTCTTTGCTTCCCTCCCCCACCCTTTTTCTTTTTTCAGATAGATACTTGTAATCTTTTAGAAAAAAAATCAAAAAAAGCAACAAGGTTTTTGGCGACAAAAAAATGAATACATATAATGATATTCATAAAACTAAAAAAAGATATAATTTAACATAGGATGGACTACCATATATTAAACCAAGACATACAAATAAACAATATGATTCTAGAAAATAAAAATACTAACTTCTTGGAGGGCATTAGAGGTCGCAAGGGATAGAGGCACAACTACTGACCCTATATTAGTGTTGAGTAGTTTAGGTGGTTTTGGTTCTCTTGTTGGTTGTATGGGGTGTTGTCGTTCACGTGGATTTTCCTGTTTGAATGGGTAAGTTTCTCTTCTCTGGAGTGTGGTTGGAGGATGGATAAGTAGTGTGGTAGGGCTGGGAGAGGTCGTGCAGCTGAAGCATTTCATGCTTCATGGCCGTTCCTTTTTTCCTATCTCTCCTTGTTCTGTGCAGTGAGAGGTCTTGGGAGAGAGTTAGAGTCTCTAGACAGTTACGTATGAGGTTCATTGTTTTTGCGTATAGAGAGGATGGTGTTTTCCTTACTTTTTTGGACGTTTTATTTTATGTTTTATTTTTTTCAGGGAGGAGTCATGGTTCCATGATAGCATTGGGAAATGTAGGCTTTTTTTAATATTTTATTAGCCTGTTCGAGGAGTACATGATCAATATGATAGACTCCTCTTAATTAAAAAAAAACATTCATCTTCTCTCTTTCCAACCCTTCTTATAATTTCTTTATTTTCCCCTCCCTCTCCCTAGTTCCCACCTTCATGTTATTAGACTCACTCTCTCTCTCTCTCCTTACTTTCCTCCTAAAATAATAGACATTCAATATAGTTTTGTATGTTTCTCTGTCTCTAGGAGGTTCCTTCCCTTTTGAGGGACGAGTGGACAAACTAGGGTTGTAAATATTTAGTGACTCACTCCTCTCATTAGTCTCATTAAAGGTGGAACAGAGAGGCAAGAGACATTATTCAATATTTTTTAGATCCATATTTACAATAAATAATTAATAATCAATTTTGATTAAAAAATCAATGTATTCTGTATAGAACTACAGAAGAAAAATCTCATCTATGGAAGTACATAAATCTCAGGTGTAACAACCCATCACACAAAGTGAGATTACTCAAACTCAAACATGATTGACCACTAATAAAACACATGTCTAAAAAGAGAGTTAATTAAAACCAATTAAATTTTCACAAACTTACTCAATACATAAAAGCCTAACATCTCAGATTATTTCATAAATCTTATATAAAGTCTCTTACAAAGGCTCTATGACCTTAGCCACAACATATACACATGAAATATTATCTACATACACAACATCAGAATACTACTAAATCTCAATTCGATAAAACATTATATACAAAACTTTCCCACCCAGACTTGAGAGTACATGGATGACACTAGGGCATGATAGACATCTAATCAACTCCTATGTTCCATCACATCAAGTCCTCATCTCTACCACATGTCTTCCATGGCTACTGACGATCACCTAAAAAGATTGTGGTGAGCCACAGGTGAGACCCATGTCCTAGTGAGAGATATAACTCTCAATGAAGCTTATTGTTTACAATAGGTTAAGTAATTAAATAAGTTAATTAGATTAAGAATATTAAATAGATAGATAGATAAATCAACAAGATTTAACTATTAATCATAATGTCTTGTTAAGAGCAATTCTAATTAGAGTTTGAGAAAGTATTATTTTCAACTACCAAATCTAGATATTACTATGAGCATATCGATAATAGTATGAGCATATTTGAATAATAGGATCATGTCTAACAATATATCATGACTACAATCATAAAAAAAATTAATATCATAAGCATGTCTGACAGTATACCATAACTAACAATATAGGCATATCCAATGGGATGAGCAAAGCTAATAACATGAGCATGGCTAGTAGAATATCTTGTCTAATAGGATAAGCATGTCTACATATTAAATAGAGTTAATACCATAAGCACAAATACCAGCATAAGCTTGATTATAAGTATAATCATAGCTAACTACATAGGCATGAATAGTAGTATAAGCATAGCTAATAGCTGTTGGGAAATACGAACACAAAGTATTGTAGCAAAAAAAAAAGTTATCTATCTGTATTTCCCATAACAACAATATCGTGTCAACTATTATGAAATAGGAAGGATGATTTAATGAGTTTATACCTAGTCTTGGAGCACGTCCAGTGATAATAAATCGCTTCAATGAAACTATATACTAGTTGTTGTTGGACAATGGTTGTGCAACTCATGTTTTCACCATGAACAATGAAAAGAATAGATTTTGTAGTGCTCTTGTGGTCTTACCATAGACTGCAGGCTGACTTTTCTCTCTGAGAAGCAACCAAAGGATTCCTCCCTCTAGAGTAGTCCACATAGACCAACTAGAACTCCTGTCATTCAACTAGAACAGACATGAATGATTTTCCCCTCCCATTGGTGTACTAGTCACCAACGTGCTCTCTCGCAACAAAAAGTCTCCTTTGTTCTCTCCCATAGCCATCCATCCCTTGTCAGGTAGGACTTGCTTGGTCTCTCTTAGTTACCACAACCAGAGAACACAACAATTTGTAGAGTAACTAATTCTCAGTTAATGTTGTTGTACTCTGGGAAGCCCTAATACCCCTTTATTTATAGACAGGTTAGGGTCAGGGTTCCCAGTCTCTATGAGATTGTATGGGAGTGGAAGGGACCGGAAGATCTTGAATTTTCACAACCTGATACAACCAAAATGGACATATGGTAACCCAGACAGTTGTCTGGTCACTGGAGATGGTCGACTCGCCATTTGGCAATTTTCCAATAGCACATGAATTTGGCAATTTCAATTCCAATTAATATTACATATTGATTCCTTGCACCCCAAGTAATGTGCGATCAAAACTATTTGGGAAACATCCATAATGTTTATTCGGCCAAACCAAGCTATCTCACACAAGCGAGATGCCTATCTAACTCACCCAGATAGATGTTTGGTGAGTTTGAGATGATCTGGTCGGTTCAAGGGTAGAAATTAGCCAATTCAAACTCTAATCAGCCTAACAACCAAAATGGCCATCTCAACACTTGAAATGCTCATCTGGGATGTCCAAATGACCATCTCAACACTTGATATGGTCATTTGGTAGTGCAACCAGCTAATCAATTGATTTTGTGGTGTGAATTGAATACTTAAACACTTTAGTAATCAATCCAATCACCATTCAAGGTAAAATCCTCTTCTAGATGAGTTCCTATGCGTGTGACCCTATAGGTCCCATATCACTTTGGCAGTGAATGTCCATAACTAACTTATGACATCACAAGCAGAGAGTGATCCTAGTCGCACATTAGTGCTACCCAAGTGAATGTAAAGTTGGAGAACAACTTCAACCTACAATCTGTGTAAGGTGTTCCAATGATTGTAAAATTCCTTTGTCTCTGATATCCAGAGTGAACTCGAGGCATGGACTCATCATCCTCTCAATGTTCATCTCATGTTTCTTAAACCAAGAGTAGACTGTCTAAGATAATGTGACCTCAATATCATATATTGATTCACATGTGCATGCACATGCGTTTCTCAGTCTCACTTATCAAGTGACCAGGAAATCATATTCTAGTAGGAGGGAAAAATCCCATATATATCAGTCACAGTCTATCCCTATGTGTTAAAGTCACCCAATCATCACCTTTAAACATCCCATGTTTCAGGACTCTGCTTGATGATGTCAAGAAATACCCAATGACATGTGACGAGTGTAGTGATTTCACATCTAAGAATCACAATCACCACCTTCACTATGACAAATGACTATGGCTTACCATATGATGGTTTCCATGTATCACTCTCAAGGTGGGTCTGTCTGATACACTGTTCCCTAATATGTATATGTGTGCTTGGTTTGATATTGCCATATCATGTCTAATGAGATTCTGTCATAAACCAACCCACACTCTAGTCTTTAGTGTTATTGGTATCTATCTAGCTTCCACAATAACAACTGACTAGGGACATCATAAGCATGTACATAATCTTAGCATTCGTATGATCTCAACCTTCAAAGTCACATACTTGAAGACATACGTCATTGAGTAGTGTCATTCTTTAGACATTCAAAATATTTCCTCACTATCTCATAAATGAGTGAAATGAAATGAATTGGAAGCTTTCCTTTATGAGTATTAATCAAATCCTTTATGATATATGCCATGCCAATCATCACATGATTTTCTCTATGGGCATACCTTACCAACAGACTCTCATTTGCACTTAGAGATAATCACCCACACATCTCTTTCTTAGTGATCCAAACATGTCACCATGTTTCTGTTGTGTAAGTGCTCAATTCAGCAAGTTAGCAACATTTTTCTATTAGTCGGTATATTGCATGTTTCCTTCTCTCTTTGTTGTATGATGTCTTGTATGAGAAAATACTTTCGTAACATGATATCTGATATTCCTTGCCTAACAATTAGCTCCATAATTGCCTCAGTATTACTACTGAGTCATCAATGGTTGGAACATCTATAAGTTCATTATTTGAACTTCTAGATCCATATAGTACCACTCTGTTTTCATAACACAAGTATACTCATCTCCTATTGTAGAATAGAATTAATGGCTATTAGTTCGGAACCCTTCTAACTAACAACATTTCTCCTTTTATACATATTTTAATTTTCGATCACTTTTTTCATTATGGAAGCTTGCATCAATGTAACCCTTTACATCCAACTCTTCCTTTTACTTCTACCTAGCTGTCTATCCTTAAGTACTTATCAAGTATTAATGGATATCTTTAATGACATTCCAATAACCCTTATTGGAATTTACCATCATCTTATCATGTCCAACACATACAAGATTATATGGGATAATAACATTCATGATAGATCCATTGCTACAACCTTTGGCATCTTAATCATGACATTTCCATTTTTTACAAGAATTGGAACATGAGGTTCATGAGAGACAAATTCAGATTCTCCCTCATTGAATCCTTTCCATGTTAAAATCCTTCAACACATTGCTATTGGATGTGCTCAAGCTTCCAATGTGAAACATTCAATAGCTATCTCATAGGTATTTATGCTTATATCGTAAGATGTTTCACCCACTCCTTCATTGTTGAAGGGGTTTTCATGTCAGCTCTCAATATTCAAAATATTGAGATGTTATTCCTCACATATGTAGAATACATACATATATATATATATATATATATATATATATATATATATATATATATATATATATATATATATATATGGGAATATCTTTGCTACCCGTGCGGGTAACTAAGATTCGCTACCCGTGCATCAGTTTTGTAATGGAAAGGTATGCTTTTGTAATGAGGCAATCCAAATTTGTAATGAGACGGCCGAAATTGTAATACAAAGACTCGTTTTGTATTACAGCGATGTTACAGTAATAAATATATATTTATTACTGTAACAGCGCTGTAATACAAAATGAGTTTTTGTATTACAATTTCGGTTGTCTCATTACAAATTTGGTTGTCTCATTACATATATGTGTCATCCCATTACAAAATTGATGTAGGGGTAGCGAATCTTAGTTACCCGCATGGGTAGCGAAGATATACCATATATATATATATATATATATATATATATATATATATATATAAATCTTTTGTAATCACATACATCTTTTATCTTGACTAAAGTCAAACTCTTTGATTATCTTGTCAAATCAAAAGATCCCATCTCTGAGATGCTTGTTTCAATCCCTGATTGAATTTCATAGTTTATAGACTTTATTTGAATTTTTGAAGTTATAAAACCCTTTTAGGTTGTGTCACATACACATCCTCTAATGTATTCTTTATAAGGAATCCAATTTCCATCTTAATATGCCAAATATCATAGTCTTTTTTTACTACAGCAACAAGCATGACAATTGGTAAAGGAATTTCTATCATGTTCACTAATTTGAACTGATTTGGAAAACTTTTCAACCAATTTGTCCTTTTATGTTACCCATGTAAGTCTTTACCACAAGACTTTATTGCACCCTTTAGGTATTACCCCTTTAGGTGACGCTATCAAGTTCCTACCCTTATTAGTTTACATGGATCCCATAATGGCTTGAAGCCACTTCTCAGATTTGGTACTTAATAGTTTCTAGTTGATTAGTTGGCTCATCTTGTCTTGACCAACCTATCAAAATCATTGGAATCACAATCCTTCAATCTCAGATGTGTTCTACTACAACTATTTGTATTTTGTGTCACATGAAAAACTTGAGATTCCACAACAACTTGTGATTCTCTTAGTTATCATTGTACCTCTTTGTTTTCCTCAAACGCTTTGAGTTTTACTTTTACTCCCACTGATTCTTTTGGAACCCAGTTATCCTATCAACAAAACACTTTTGTTATTGGATTGGGATTAATAGTAACATTCAACAGTCATGGTTTATGGATAAACCTTTTCAAGAAACCACTTTCTCAATGTAGATTTCAATCCTATAGACATATTGGGACATTCCCAATTCATATAATATATGATGTCTTATAAACCATTTAGATGGTACATTATTTAGTGATAGGTACATATTTATGAGTATGACAAGATTGGACCAATTGATAATCATATCATGACTCATTATGGTATAATTCCTTCATTCTGACACATCATCATGTTCAGATAGATTTGACTTGTGATATATTATCACAGTCCTTTCTTTGAAGATACTCAAGGTATCGATGTAAAGTATTTCAACATTTGATCTCATCAAATTTTCTTAATACTTTCATCAAAGTCATACTTCATTTATAATCTCCTTGAACACTTCAAGAGATTTATGTTTCTTCTTTAGTGAGTACATATCATCATATTTCTAGTAAATGAAATGAAGTATAAGAAATTATCTATAGAATTTATTCCATAAGATCTTCATGCATCATATTTATGAGATATAATGGAAGGATTATCCTCCCACTACATCTAGTGAAGGATAACATATCACTTTGTGTGTAAATAAGCCTTTGCATGTTTCCCTAGGTTCAATAACCAAGGGAGTCTAGATGAACATCAATATGCATTTCTTATATATACATCCAATGTGACTATTGCTTGATAATCTTGAGTTATCAATTGTAATTCTTTGGTATTAATGTAATAAAAATTAATCTAAAAATATTTCGTATAAAGACTATATATATTTTTGGGCATTTCCATGCAAGATCATATCTTTTAAAACAGAAACATTAATATCATACTTTATTTGATCCTTGTCATACATGATGCTTTAAAGTAAAATTTTCTATTTTCTTGGCATGATGAAATAGCAGTTCAACTACTCCAATACATGCCCATTGGGCTAAGATAAATTTAAATGTAGACTAAAGCTTCCGCAACTCTTGCTCCACCTTGTCCATCATTGTCCTTGCATGAAGGCCTTTACTTCTTATCAGATCCTGCACATCAGTATGTCAGATCTCTATTAGGTATCACATACCAAAAATGAAGAAGTAATCAAATTTATCTTATAACATTTATACCTGAAGTGGAGGCCTCAATGCCTTCCTTCTTCTTCTATAGTTCCTCTAACCAGAGTGGGAAATTTCTTTTCCAATGTCCAGGCTGATGACAATGGTGACAACCACCTCTTACTTTCTTCACACCACCTTTTTCTTTGAGATCTAAAGACTTGGGATTCTAGCCAACTTTAGAACTCTTCTTAGCTTTGCCTTTTCCTTTATACTTCCCCTTTGTCTTTCTTATCATCATCACAAACTTGGACTTGTCTTTCTTCATATGTCCCCCATCTGTTCTCAACATGCCCAACAACTCTGTCAACGTTTTTTCATAGTCTTTCATATTGTATTTCATGATAAACTGAATATATGACTCTAGAAGAGACTACAAAATCACGTCAGTGGCCAACTCTTGACCCAAGGTGAATCCCAGTCTTGCAAGATTCTCCAGATACCCAATGAGCTTGAGCACATGAGGATTTATTGGGTCACTTACTGGAAAGCTCTTGTCTTGCCTAATCGTGGTACATGTTCTTGAGGTGTGTCGCCATCTCAATCACATTCATATTCTCATGCTACCTCTACAACTCATAGTTCATGGAGCATAACATCAGACACTTGACATCCATGACTTCTTCAATATGCTTTTGTAAGCATCCTTGTTATCCCTTGGTTCATTTTGAGGTGGTTCCTCTGGTTCTGGAATTTCCAGAACATAGAGCATTCTCTCCTATGTGAGAATAATTCTCAACGCCCTGAACCAGTCATGGAAGTTATTCCCAGTTAGTTTTTCCTTCTCAAGGACCAATTGTAGAGAAAAGTGATTGTTGTTTGTTTCCATTTGATTCTACAAAATAATTTGCAATTTTGTTAAAATTCATTTTTGATTTGATTTGATTAGAATTTGGGCGATAATAATTATGTCTTTAATTAATTATCATTCTCATTATTTTGTTCAAATTGATAACCCTCAAGTATCAATTCGGGAAATTGCAGTGAACAATGTTCTAATGAGCCAAGGTCCATATTTCATAAAATCATGAGTCGACTTTTGCCGATCGCCCACAACTTCATTATTTAGGTTGGAAATCATGCCAATTGCATCATATGCAACTCTTGGGGTATATGGTATGCACAACTAATTGCCATAATCATCTGCATGCTGCTGGGATTGGGCTCTCCAAGTCACCATTTAAGCCTGACCCAATAGCCAATACGATAGATATGTGCCATACTTTGTGCAAATCTCCATATTTACCACCACACTTCCATGAGATATACATCGTGCCATGCTTTGTGAAAATCTACATTTGGTCAATCTAGATTTTCATGTGTATTTCTAATGGAAAGCATCTTAGACTTAATATTTTTAATTGAGGGGTTACATATATATCATATATATACACACATATACTATATCCAATTGATGCGCATCAAAGAGCACACCAATTTACTAGAAAATTCTATCTTAGAGTTTAATCCTTTTTTTATTTTATGATTAAGGCTGAAAAACCACTAGAGGGGGGGTGAATAGGGTTTTATGATTATTTTAAAGTAATTTAATTCAAACAACCACAATTGAAATATAAGAAGGAGACAAGGTGTTTAGAGTGGTTCCAACCTTAGCAAATACTAAGGCAATCAATCCACTACCCGGTTGCTTACCCAACCGGGATTTTGAAAGTATTAAATTTTATTACCTCTCAAGGAATTTACATAAAATTACAATACTTTCTACACCCTTTGGACAACCTTCACCTTGAAGTAGTTGCACCAACCTTGAAGCAGCCTTCTTGAAGTAACTTCAAGCTCCCCCTTGAAGTAGCCTTCCTCTTGAAGTAGCTTACCATTGCAACATCCTTCTAGAAGTAGTCCAAAGACCTCCTTCTTCACCAAGAAGATCAAACCCTCTCCAATCCGCAGCCTCCAACCCTAGGAGTAGCAAGGAGAGTACAAGCAATAATAAAGAACAAGAAAGGAAATGGAAATTACAATTACCACTTTGAAGCACAAGGCTTGATTTGCCTTTATCAAGCGTATGGATCTCCTAACCAATGAGTATTGAAGTGTAGGTTTAGTGGATAGGAGATGCTAGGCTATAGGACACGAATTTGGAGCAAGGAAAAGAATAGCCAATGCTAGTGTTGCTCAATTGCTCAAAAATAGATTGCCAATTGCAAGTGTAAGATCAACTATTGCACAAGTGTGTTCTTAGGTTGTCCTAAGGCATGTCCTATTTATAGGAATGACCTACAAGTGCTTAAGGACGTTCTAGACACTTTCTAGGGGGTTCTAAGTGCTTAACTAGCCGTTAGGTACACATTAGTTGCTTTAGCAACAACTAGTTAATTAATTCTGAAAAGTGCAGACATAGACATTATCGGTCGAAGATTTGTTGACCGAGAGTCCTTCTCGGTCGAGGATTTTTCGACCGAGTGACTGTATGGAGCAAGAGTGTATAACGTTCAACTCCAACTGTCAACTACCTTATCTGCTGTGTCTAACGGCTACTTGGGTCTTTCTCGGTTGAGGAGTTTGTCGACTGAGAGTTTCTCGGTCGAGGATTTTGTCGACTGAGATTAACCCTGATTCAATGTTTTGAACTAAGTACTAAGGTTATGTATGAGTGTGCATTTGTGACACTAATGTAGGGGATGACCTATCTAAGTGTTGTGATTGGCTAAGGAAGATCTAACACTTGATTTACATGATGTCTAAGTACTTGTACATTATATATTTGTACAAGATTTACAATTGATTACATTGATGAAATTAAAGCAATTTAGCATATAGGTTTTCCATGTATTTGCCATCCACCTTATTCCTGCAACACTCAAGTAGCACGTTAGATCGAAAAGAATGAAATGTTTGTCATTATCAAAACAAAGGGATTAAATAATGTCCATTTAGCCAACAATCTCCCCCTTTTGAAGATGACAAACATTTCCTAAATATAAATCAAGTAGTCTTTAAAATGAGTTTGAGTTTCATACCTGAGATTTACTTTGTGAATTTCTTCTCTTATTTATGAAATGTGTGCTAATTATTCCCAAGGAAGTATGGAACATAATATCCAATTCCTTAGGATATGTAGCAACTTTTTAATGTAAAACCAAGAGATTATGAAACTCATTGATTGAGGTTTTCAAAGTTACCATTTTAAGATTTACATTTATTTCTCCCCCTTTGTCATTTCAAAAAGATATCCATTAAAAATAGAAAAACTCCACCTGAATTTGATATCCCCCATAAAAAGATAGCCATCAAATATTTCGAAAAAGATGTCCATTTGAAAGCCAAAAATATGTTTAAAACGTTTTTAAGAGGCACAAATATCAAAGAAAACATCTTCTAAGGGAGTTATGAGTAGTTGCTTCCTTATTTTGTTAAATTGGTCTAGTGGAAGCGGTTTTGTGAAAATATCAGCCAATTGATCTTCCGTATCAACATGATAAAGGGATACATGATTCTTAGAAATATGATCCCTTAAAAAATGAGGACGGACTTCAATATGTTTAGCTCGACTGTGTAGGATGGGATTATGTGCTAAGTTTATAGCGTTTGCGTTGTCACAAAAAATAGGTGTGGATGAAAAAAGTAAAACCATAATCGTTTAATACTTGTTGCATATAGAGCACTTGAGCACAACAAGATCCGACTGCCATATATTCAGCTTCAGTTGTAGAGAGAGCAACCGTATTTTGTTTCTTACTAAACCAAGATACTAAGGCTCTTCCTAACAAGAAATAACTACCACTAGTGCTCTTGCGATCAAGTCGACAACCAGCGTAGTCGGCATCAGTATAAGCTTGAAAATCCAAGGATTGTCCTTTAGGATACCATAAACCATAACATGTGGTGCCGGCTAAATATCAAAAAATACGTTTGAGGGCTTGAAAGTGAGAATGCATAGGTTGTGATTGAAATCGAGCACAAAGACCAACTGAAAACATGATGTCCGGTCTAGAAGTGGTTAAGTAAAGCAAACTACCAATCATGGCTCTATATAAGGAATCATCAATAGGTTCCCCATTTTCATCCTTATCAATTTTAGTGGAGGTAGCCATTGGAGTGGTAGCATGTTTGCATTGGTCCATCCCAAAACATTTTAATAGTTCTTTTGTATACTTTTCTTGGCTTATAAAAATCCTGGCAGGCGTTTGTTTAATTTGAAAACCAAGAAAGAAAGTTAGTTCACCCATGAGGCTCATTTCAAATTCTTATTGCATAATATCACTAAATTGTGTGCACAATGATTCATTTGAAGCACCAAAGATAATGTCATCAACATATATTTGAACAACTAGAAAATCAGATGTGTATGTTTTGAAAAATAAAGTAGAATTTGAATTTCCAATAGAAAAATCATTATCAAAGAGATAGTTCTTGAGCCTTTCATACCAATTCCTAGGTGCTTGTTTTAATCCATAAAGTGCTTTCTTGAGTTTGTAGACATACTCACTTTTTTTGGTATTTTAAAACCAGGTGGTTGGGCAACATATACTTCTTCTTGGATTATCCCATTGAGAAATGCAATTTTTACATCCATTTGAAAAAGTTTGATGTTTTTATGTGCAACTATAGCTAGTAGCATTCTAATTGCTTCAAGTCTTGCTACTGGTGCATATTTTTCATCAAAGTCTATCCCTTCTTGTTGATTATATCCTTGTGCCACTAGCCTAGCTTTATTTCTTACTACTTCCCCTGCTTCATTTAACTTATTTCTAAAAACCCATTTAGTTCCAATAATGGTTTTATCTTGTGGTTTAGGAACTAAGTCCCATAGATCATTTTTAGTGAATTGGTTTAATTCTTCTTGCATTGCTATTATCCAATAGTCATCTTTGAGAGCTTCAGTTACCTTTTTAGGTTCAATTATAGAGACAAATGCCATATTTGCAACATCTTTTAAAGAAGAACGAGTTTTGACTTTATCATTTGGATTTCCAATGATTAATTCTTGAGTATGATCCTTAATAAGTCTAGGAACATGTTGTGTTTCAACTTGGTGATCACTAGTAGTGTTGTTGTCATTATCATTAGGTAAAGATAAATTTTCTAATTGATGAGTAAGATCAATTACTTCAAGGTCTTCAGATTGTGGCTCTTCATGAAAAGAAATGCGAATTGATTCCTCAACTTTTCTAGAAATAGTGTTGTAAACTCTAAATGCTTTGCTAGAGGTAGAATATCCCAAGAAAAAGGCTTTATGTGATTTAGATTCAAACTTGTCTCTATCCTCTTTTGCGTTTAGAATGTAGCATGTTGATCCGAAAGTATGAAAATAGTCGACCCTAGGTTTCTTATTATATATGATTTCATATGGTGTTTTCTTCAAATAGGAAGGAACAGTTACTCTATTTAACACATAGCAAGATGTGTTTACCGCTTCAGCCCAAAATGTTTTAGGTGTATTATGTTCGAGCATCATAGTCCTAGCCATTTCTTGTAGTGATCGATTTTTCCTTTCAACTATACCATTTTGTTGTGGAGTGCATGGAGCAGAAAAAATGTGAGTGTAGCCTTGAGATGTGCAAAATTCTTCAAATAAATGGTTCTCAAATTCTCCACCATGATCACTCCTAATTGTACATATTCTGTTTTGTAATAGATTTTCAATCTTGGAACAAAATTTAATAAAAACTTGAATAGTGTCATCTTTGTTTGCAAGAAAGTGTACCCATGTATATCTACTATAATCATCAACAATAACAAAACAATATATTTTGCCACCAATAGATTGTGTCTGTATAGGTCCAAATAGATCCATATGAATGAGTTCTAAGGATCTACAGGTGCTAAGTACATTTTTGGATTTAAAATAGGTTTTTGTTTGTTTACCCAAAGTACATGGTTCACAATTTTCAGCTTGATCAAAAGATAAATTAGGCAAACCACGAACAAGATCATATTTAACTAGCTTTTTGATAACATGTGAACTAGCATGACCCAATTTTCTATGCCATAGTTGTAAAGAATTTTCATTTGCAAGTAAGCATTTTCCAACTACATATTTCATAGAGTTAGGTCTAAGAATATAAAGATTTCCAACTCTTTTTCCTTCATAAACAACATTTGAAGTATTTTCTATTAGTAACTTGCAACAATTTTTGTTGAATAGAACATCATATCCAATATCACATAATTGACTAACACTTATTAAATTATGGTGTAAGCCGTCAACGAGTAAAACATTCTTTATTTCAAGATTTGTACCAATATTACCTATTCCAACAATTTTACCTTTACCATTGTCTCCAAAAGTGACTGTTCCACTTTTCTTTTCTTCAAAAGTTTGAAATGCCTCCTTATTTCCCATCATGTGTTTGGAACATCCACTGTCGACCACCCAATCTTGCATTAAGATGTAAGTTTTGGTACCCATGTGATGGTCTGTTATGGTTAGGTACATTTAATTACAAACTGAAAATGTTTTAACAAAGAAAACTGATCAGAACCTCATTCGGTCGATAAAAGTTCGACCGACAAGTGTCTCGATCGACCAATTTGTCGATCGAGAAAGTTTCTATTTTATAGATTAGAACTGAATAGGAGCAAGAGTCTATTCGCTCGACCATTATTCGATCGATTTTTGCTCTGATCGATCATTTCTCGACCGGAATAGTTTCTGTTTCATAAAGATTTCTGCTGTATATTTTGGTATGTCACATGCATTTGCTCGGTCAAAGTTTTCTCGACTGAGAGTATCTCGGCCGAACTTTTTGTCGACCGAAAATGTTTCTGTTTGTTTCAGTAATCTATTTATATCATTTCTGAATTTAAAACAATACATGAAGCTATTTGTTTAGTTGAGATAAGACATTTTGATTTTCAAGAATAAGAATTAGATCATATCTCAACTAAATTACATTCAAATTTTCTAAGTTTCAGGTTTAGGGACCCAAACTAACTCACAATCCTTCTTCTTATAAGGGCATGAAAAAGAGTAATGTCCAAGACGTAGACAAAAATGACAAGAAATAGAGTCAATTTCATTTCTTTTTCTAGAATTTTGAATTGTAGTTTTAGGTACAAACATGGTCTTAGTCTTGGATGCTTGAGCTCTTTTACCTTTTGGAACATATCCCAAGCCTCTTCTTCCATTGTAGCTAGAGGATTTTTTTAGAATATTATCAAGAATGTCATTTCCCTTTAAACCATTTATTTCTCTTTGTAGCTTAGCAATCTCATCCATCTTCTTATTTATATCTATTCTTGCTTTATCTAAATCAGATAATAGAGAGTTTCTTTCCTTAACAACATTATCATAATCTAGATGATTACATAGAATAGGTTGAGTTTGAAAATTGTTTAGTTTAGCAAGCAAATCAACTTTTTCTTGAGAAAGAAGATCATGGTTCGTTTCTAAAGTAAGTACCTTTCTATTACAATCATTTAAGTATGTTTGTAAAGACAAATTTTCAAGAGCAATATTGTTCTTTTTAGAAGAAAGATCATTTAATCTAGCATATAATTCCTCATTTGTTTTGGTAACCTTCTTTTGTTTCTTTTTGCAGTCAACATATTTGTCATGAGTTTCTTGTAGACTAGCAATTAAATCTTCCTTAGGAAAATCAAGAAGGCTTACCTCTTGGGAATCGTCATCATCTTCTTTTGCCATGAGACATTCCACCTTCTCTTCTCCACTTTCACTCTCACTTGACTCATCCCACGCAGCTTTATAAGCTTTTTCTCCCTTCTTTTTGTGTGAGCTTTTCTTTCCTTTCTTTACTTGAGGGCATTCATTTTTTAGATGTCCTCTCTTTCCACATTCGAAGAACCTAGGAGGGGAAGAAGAAGAACTAGCAATTTTGTTAGATCTAAATCTTCTATATTTCTTACCATTAACAATTAGGGCTTCTTCTCCTTCTTCTTCACTTGTTTCATCACTTTCTTGGGTGATGATATTTGAAGCTTTTAGAGCCACATCTTTCTTTCTTCCTTGTTGCAGTTCACACTCTCGTCGTTCCTCTTCCTCTAAGGTTGCCTCATGTGCTTCTAGGTTGCCGATGAGTTGCTCCATCCTTAGTCAGGTGAGATCATTTGCTTCTTCAATGGCAGTCACTTTGGGCTTGTACTTGGGAGGGAGAGATCTAAGAATCTTTGACACTTGGTCTTCCTCACTAATCACTTTGCCTAAAGCATTCAAACCATTCACAATAGAAGAAAATTTTGCATACATTTCACTAATAGATTCATTTTGATCCATACGAAATTGTTCAAATTTCTGTTTAAGCATTCCGATTTTAGAATTCTTAACTTGAACAGTTCCTTCATATGTTATAGACAATCTATGCCATATCTCATAAGCTGTTTCACAATTTGATATTCTAATAAACTCACCAACGGAAATTGAACAATAAAGTATACTTACAACTTTTGCATTCATTTGGGCAAATTTTACCGTATTAGCATCCTAATTTGCATACTCCATTTGAGGAAGTTCATATGGAGTTGATACCATTATCCATAAGTCCCAGCTGATTCCTTGGAAGTAAAATTGCATCCTCCTCTTCCAGTAGGTGTAGTTAGTGCCGTCAAAAGCTAGAGGTCTAGCCACAAGTGTTCCTTCCAAGTTGAGGTTGTTAAGTACCCCGTCACCCATTCTTCAAGACTTTGTTAGAGTTCCTTGAAGCCCTGCTCTGATACCAATTGAAAAACCACTAGAGGGGGGTGAATAGGGTTTTATGATTATTTTAAAGTAATTTAACTCAAACAACCACAATTGAAATATAAGAAGGAGACAAGGTGTTTAGAGTGGTTCCAACCTTAGCAAATACTAAGGCAGTCAATCCACTACCCGGTTGCTTACCCAACCGGGATTTTGAAAGTATTAAATTTTATTACCTCTCAAGGAATTTACATAAAATTACAATACTTTCTACACCCTTTGGACAACCTTCACCTTGAAGTAGTTGCACCAACCTTTGAAGCAGCCTTCTTGAAGTAACTTCAAGCTCCCCCTTGAAGTAGCCTTCCTCTTGAAGTAGCTTCCCATTGCAACAACCTTCTAGAAGTAGTCCAAAGACCTCCTTCTTCACCAAGAAGATCAAACCCTCTCCAATCCACAGCCTCCAACCCTAGGAGTAGCAAGGAGAGTACAAGCAATAAGAAAGAATAAGAAAGGAAATGGAAATTACAATTACCACTTTGAAGAACAAGGCTTGATTTGCCTATATCAAGCATATATATCTCCTAACCAATGAGTATTGAAGTGTAGGTTTAGTGGATAGGAGATTCTAGCCTATAGGACATGAATTTGGAGCAAGGAAAAGAATAGACAATGCTAGTGTTGCTCAATTGCTCAAAAACAAATTGCCAATTGCAAGTGTAAGCTCAAGTATTGCATAAGTGTGTTCTTAGGTTGTCATAAGGCATGTCCTATTTATAGGAATGACCTACAAGTTCTTAAGGACGTTCTAGACACTTTCAAGGGGGTTCTAAGTGCTTAACTAGCCGTTAGGTACACATTAGTTGCTTTAGCAATGACTAGTCAATTAATTCTAAAAAGTGCAGACAGAGACATTATCGATCGAAGATTTGTCGACCGAGAGTCCTTCTCGGTCAAGGATTTGTCGACCGAGTGACTGTCTGGAGCAAGAGTGTATAACGTTCAACTCCAACTGCCAACTACCTTGTCTGTTGTGTCTAATGGCTACTTGGGTCTTTCTCAGTCGAGGAGTTTGTCGACCGAGAGTGTCTCGATCGAGGATTTTGTCGACCGAGATTAACCCTGATTCAATGTTTTGAACTAAGTACTAAGGTTGTGTATGAGTGTGCCTTTGTGACACTAATGTAGGGGATGACCTATCTAAGTGTTGTGATTGGCTAAGGAAGATCTAATGCTTGATTTACATGATGTCTAAGTACTTGTACATTATATATTTGTACAAGATTTACAATTGATTACATTCATGAAATTAAAGCAATTTAGCATATAGATCTTCCATGTATTTGTCATCCACCTTATTCCTACAACACTCAAGTAGCACGTTAGATTGATAAGAATGAAATGTTTGTCATTATCAAAACTAAGGGATTAAATAATTTCCATTTAGCCAACAAAGGCTAGTATAGAAGGGTCGATCCCACATGACAACATTTTAAAGATTCATTTCTTTTAATACATGATTGCTTTTTGAAATTATTTCTTTTTGGTATTTTTGGAAGATTGATAGGAAATAAAGTTCGATTTGAGGAGTTTGATTAGTCTAATGCAAGAAAGTAAATTGCAAGAAAAATAAAAGTTACACTAATGAAAAAGAAGATAAATATTATTCTAAGACAAAAAGGGTAAAACAAGAAAATTGTTAGCATACAAGATTATCTAACCAAAGGTAAAGTGCTGAAATTTTAAAGGTGAATTGAAAGCAAATGTTAAGAATGGTTTGACATCAAGAAGGAAGGCATAGAAGCTTAGGGGTTACACTACCTTAGCCCTTACAAAAATAGAATCGAGCGACACATGATAAATAAGAAAGAAGTAGGTATGCATTTTATTAATAAATAAAGCACAAAAGAGGAACTCCATGTGAACCCATTGGTCCTGGTATTCATGTATCCTTGTTCTTCATCCTGAAAGTAAAATTACACAAGAAGGGAAAATGACAAAATTTCTCTACTAATTGCGTAAATTTTTTTGGGACCCTTTTCTTAGTGGAGTCCCCACTCCTTTTATAGGGGAAGGAGGGATGGAAACCTTGAGGGGGAAAGAAAAAAATTAAGTGACGGGTGCTGAAAATTGCTATCTGCACAACGCGAAATTCCCATCTCACTAAGCGAGATGTTCGTTTGGTGAGGGTTGGGCATGCACCTGGAAGGTTCGGGTCGAAACGATAAGAAGGGTTGTGGCGGATGAAGTCTTGGGTCTGAAGTAACAATCCAAACAATCATCTAGACTAACGGAATTCCCATTCTGAGTGTGACATGGAAAGCTCTTGGAGCGGCAATTGAACCTTGGTAGTGATACCCGCCTCACATTTTCTTGGTCTCGAAGTAAGGCCTCGAAACAAACTATTGGCCTAGTGAGGTGCTCGTCTCATGCTGCCATGCATGTATACACAATGTTGAAACCCTAATCATGTGGCTTGGATGCTAACTTTGTGACGCGGGGCTCACTCCATGAGACTAGCATATCGCTAAGGCGAGACGACCGTTTGACCTGCTAAGCAAGTTGATGGAATCAATGCCAAGGTAGCTGCCTGGTCCTGAGGCGAGCGTCTTCATAGGTGTGAGACGACTGTCTATGACCATTGAGACAACTGTCTTGCTGACTCTAAGGGTCAAAATCGACTTTAGAGAAAATCCGTGCAATATTGGAGAAAATTGTTAAGTGTTTGCATAAATAAATCAAGAAGCGTAAAATTTACAATTTAATCCAGGAAGTACTAAAACAGAGAAAATCTAAAGAAAATGATTAAGAAAAATATGCAAAATGATGGATGAATATGTATTCATCAAATTACCCCGTACTTTAATCTTTTCTCATCCAGAGCAAATTAAATTACAAATAACTCCAATTTATACTTCCAAAATGCCATCCTCACCTTAGTAACATCAATATAGTCATCACCTCCAATTTTTGGCCAAGTGACCCAATATCATAGAACCACATAGCATAAAGTTCTATATTCCCTATCAAAACAAATGTCAAATCTTGCTTCTAAAATGAGAATATGTAGAAGAATAGGCTTCCTCTTAGTGTTTCTTTGACACTCTCAAATTCTGAATTTTTTTTATAAGTTATTTGCACGAGAATAGGAAGAAGGAGGGGTGTGGACAAAGAAAGAAGAGATAACAATTTTTTTTATCCCTCCTCTATTCGACTCGAGATTTTGATTTTGTGGAGTTGTGGCTACACTGGTCACAATTTTTTTCTTGTGCACTTTGACGTATTTTTGATGGTACACCCCTTTGTGGGGTATGGGATTTTTTTGGGAAGCGTGCCACCCCAGACTTGATTTTTATCTGGTGGTGATGCTTTGCTTCTCATTTTTAGAAGAAAAGTAGAGGGATAAAAGATATGTTCTTGTTCTTTCAAAATTTATCATTATTTATTTTTCAGAGAGTGGCATTGGTCAAGTTAGAATATTTCTATAATTCACATCATGCAAGTTTTATAACAAGATAATCTATTTGTCTAAAAATAAGGAAATATTATGCTTGGTTCTGATCAATTCCATATGACTTGCCAACTATTCCAAGGAGTGATGTCATTAAGGGTCCTAGGTGACATAAAAAATTTAGACATGGAAATTTGTAAAAGATTTTGCAAAAAGTTCCACTAAATTCAAGGGGGTACAATGATAGATGACTATTCAATGGCCAACTAGATAATGGCCTTTACAACTAAATAAAACAAAAAATGATGGCCGACTAGATAATGACCATAAACTAAAGCAAATACATGCAGAAAAAGGGAAAATATAGGAGGGTGGAATAGAATCGTACCACCCACCCCCACCCCGGACTTAGAATTTTGCTCATATTGAGAAAAAACTAAATCAAAGATGGAGGGAAGAGAATCACTAAGGTGGTGGAAAATGTGAAGATGATGGAGGGTTGTAGTAGTACTTTCCCCAAGAGGGGGAGTTGGGGTCAGGGTAAGCCCGATGGGCCCCATACTCCTCATACCGAGGTCTACTGGTGTCGTAGTAGCCATGATGCACATGCCATGACTCGTGGGAGCACTACATCAGATACATGAGGTTAAGCTGATGACCTTGATGCTGCTTCTCTCACTAAATCTCCTCCAACTAGTCATGGATTTTGTAGAATCCATAAGGCTCCTTAAGACCTTCCTCATTGCCTCACTGTCTCCTTGTGTGGTGTCATGAAGGTGGTGGAAGCGGACCGGTCTTGTAACCATGTGCCTCAATGGAGACACTCCTCCTATGGGTAGTAGGCTCAGGGACATCATCTGGATCGAGATGCTCATGGAGGAAATGTTGAATGTGGCCCGACAAGCATGTCAGGTCAAACACCAAATTTGTAACCACAAAGTGTGCATGTCGAGGAAGCTTTAGACCAAAGGCGATGCCTGTGAATGTCAAGTAAAAGACATCCCTGGTTGCCCCATAATGGATGAACTTGCAATCATTCAGATACGTGAGGTCGAGCAACATGTTCTCCAGTGGTGGAAAAGGAATGTGAGTGAAGCCTAAGAACTTAGCCACCATAGTAACGACATGGCCAATGTAGATCGAGGAGGAAGTGTTGTGGGTAGCTTGATAGTTACGATGTTAAATCATAACATTCCCCTAATTGAAAGGCTCCTTGTTCATTAGACACAATAAAGTATATAGATCGAGGTGGGTAACTGCTCTTGGGTGCCTTCCCTACTAAAAATACTACATGCTAGGATATGATGGAGGTAGCACACTACAAGGTTATTGATGATGGATGCTTTTACGTCGCTGGGTATCTTGTGTCGGAGGCCCGTGATTTCTTCCCAAAACTTCTCCATGTTGTAGGATTCATGATAGTCGTCATGGACATGACTCATGTAGTGAGATAGCCAATTGAACTTGCCTTTGTCGATGATGAGGGAGGTGAACTGGCAAGCAAAAATCTCCAAGAGTTCCCCAAAAATCTAGATTTTACAGCTAGAATTTCCTTGGGACCAGTGGTAACGGTGAAAACTGGACATGAACTCAAGGGTGAGATTACTATACACTGGAAGAATGTGGTAGATAAAGGTTGCAATGTGGCTACATTGTAGAATCTTGTCAACTGTCGTTTTGATGCCCAATGCAGTCAAAGTAGGCCACATGCCCATCTTGGGAGGGAAACACCAACCAAAGATAATCTGATGTATCTCTCAGAGTGCACATCACTAACAAACTGTACACATGTGCTAGTTAGCAGAGTGATGCAAGGTGAATGAGGGGTGGTAGAATTGGTATCATTATGTGGTTGGGACCGTCCGCCTACAGCCTCATTGATGAGCTTGTCCACGTCATGGATATCCTAGAGCATCTCTTTGGCCATCTCCAGAGAAGATTCACCGGTAGGCTCCCCAATTTGAACACTTGGTGTAGAGTGGGATCGGTGCGGTGGCTCATGTGAGGATGAAGCGGGGGATTTCCCTTTATTCAACCTGAAATAGTTGAACATTTTTGCAGGATACAAGAAGTGAGATGGGTGTCTAGGAAACTGAGACGCCCATCAGATGGGACACCTAGATGATCGTTTGGCGGTAGGTGCTGGGGCAATATGAGCTGCTATTGGGGGGTGCCCGGTCACGAGCCGATCGTCTCACAATGCAGATGCTCATTTGGTGTCAGGGATGGAAGAGAACCAAAGATCAAGGGAGGCAGTGATGGTGGTGGTTGGGAAGAAAAAGGGGCTGCAACATGTGAGACATCCGCTCTATAGGTGAGACGGCTGCCTGGCGCTGGAGAGCCAGTCATCGTAGACAACGAACTGGTGGGGAGGAAAAGAATGAGGTGGGAAGGAGAATACGAGGCATTGCCACCGCCCGTCAAGGGGATGTGAGGCAGACGTCGGGTAGTATCAAGGAGGATGGATAGATCAGAGATGGTAGTGGTCACCTTTAGTGTGAGTGCCTGGACGTGAGGGTTGAGACATCAGACAATCAATCACATTGTTGAGGCAGCCATTCGGTGTAACAGCAAAGCTAGGGCTCGGGGAGGAGATGAGTTGTTTTGGGTGTGAGATCTCTCCTCCCCAAACATTCATGAAATAGACCCCCGGGCATGCAAGACAACTTTTTGGAACATCCCAGATGATCATATGGGGCTATCAGGTGGTAAAATAGTGAGTTGAATGTGTCGCGAGTGTTGATATGGCAGCGGGTTTGAATGCACATTGAAGCAGACAAAATAATGGGCTCGTCCATCTAAAATGGTCAGCTGGCTTGTTGGGTCGACTTTCCAAATTTCAAGTTTCAAATGGCCGCCTTTGTTGGAGTGGCCATCTGAAAGGCCGAGAGAAACATCTCGCTTGTCCTAGATGGTCGTCTGGCAGATGGATGAAGTTTGGATTATCATTAATGAACCATTGGTTGGATTACCAACCCTCTTTTTTTTGAAATAAAAGAACTAAGTGTCTAAAAAGTAAACAAAAATCGTTAGCTAAGACAAAAATAATTTTTTTGCAAAAGGAATTAAAAGATTGGGTTGCCTCCCAAAAAAGTGTCTAATTTAATGTCGAAGGCTTGACAAGGCTAGATTAGGGAGCCATTTTAGGACTGGGAGGGGAAGGTGAGATTTCATGCAAGTCGAGGTCTATGAGTAAGGAGAATTGATGTGTCTCAAAAGATGGGAAATCCTCAATGGTGATGTACCGTTTAAGCCAATGTCCATTGACCTTAAATTCTCCTAAAACCATGTCCCAAAGAAGAAAAGTGTCATGAGGGTAGGCACACTTGATGAGATAGGACCCATACTATCTAGATATAATTTTTCTAGGAAAAAGTCTTAATCTAGAGTTGTACATTAGAACTTGATCACCCTCCCTAATGTCCTTTCGCCTAATAAGCCCATCATGCCATAGTTTGGTTTTGTCTTTGTAAATCCTAGCATTTTCATAGGTAGTCATTCTAAGCTCAACTAACTCTTGCATTTGCAAAAGGTGGTTTTCACTTGCAACAATCAAGTCAAATTGAGTGTTTTGATGGACCAATTGGCCTTATTCTCTAATTCTATGGGTTGATGACATGATTTCCCATAAATCAATTTGAAGGGAGTGGTGCCTATGGGAGTTTTGTAGGTGGTCCTATATGCCCACAAGGCATCATTGAGTTTTAAAGCCCAATTGGTCCTAGTGTGATTTAGTGTTTTCTCTAGGATGGACTGGTTTTTCCTATTTGACACCTCAACTTAACCACTAGTCTGAGGGTGGTAAGGGGTGGCAACCCTATGATGGAATCCATATCGTTCCAACAAGGACTCAAAACTCTTCTCTAAGAAATGGGAACCTCCATCAGAAACTACAGTACAAGGTACTCCAAATCAAGGAAAATGGGTATCTTTGAAGAGTTTCTTCACATGCTTTGAATCACACATTTTGATTGGGATGGCTTCAACCCATTTGGAAACGTAATCAACAACCACTAAGATATATTTGTACCCTCAAGAAGAAGGAAATGAAACCATATAATCTACCCCCCATACATCAAAAATTTCAATCTCCTGCCAAGAAGTCATGGGCATTTGGTCTCTCTTAGATATGTTGTCGGTCATTTGACATTCATCACAAGCAAGGACAAAATGGTATGAATATTTGAATAGGGTAGGCTAGAAAAAATTGGATTGTAGGACCTTCCTAGAAGTTTTTTGAGAACTCATATGCCCTCTAGTGGGACCAGCGTGGCATTGCGCAAGTATGGCATGAGCCTCTTCCTTAGGAACACACCAGCGATAAAGTCCATATGAACATAATCTAAAAAGATATGGATCATCCCAATAATATTGTTTTACATCATGAAAAAATTTAGCCTTAGAATGTCCCTTATATTCGGGGTGCAATACACCTGCGGCTAGAAAATTTACATAATCCGCAAACCAAGGATATTGGGATTCCATCTTTAACAATTTATCATCGGGAAGGGAGTCATTTATGGGTATGACATCATCATCAAAAAAATCAAGGCAATTAAGATGGTCGGCAACAACATTTTTGCAGCCCTTTTTGTCAAAGATCTTGAGGTCAAATTCCTAAAATAAAAGGACCCAATGAAGAAGGCAAGATTTGGAATCCTTTTTGGTCATCAAATATCTAATGGCCGCATGGTCTGTGTAAACAATTACTTTGGAACCTACCAAATATGAGCGAAATTTGTCAAAGGCATATACTATGCCTAGCATTTCCTTTTCAGTAGTTGTGTAATTCTTCTAGGCTTCATCTAATGTTTTGGATGTGTAGTAGATCACATGGTGATTTTTATCAACATGTTGTCCTAGAATAGCACCAACGACGTAATCTCTTGCATCACACATTAATTTGAAGGGTAGGGACCAGTCTGGGGCCCTAATGATGGGAGTAGAAATGAGGGCATCCTTCAAACAATGAAAATTGGCCATGCAAGCTTTATCAAAAACAAAAGGAGTGTCTTTTTGGAGAAGATTAGCTAGGGGTTTGGTGATCTTAGAAAAATCATAGATGAATCGTCTATAAAAATCCACATGCCCAAGGAAGGCACGAACATCCTCGACGGAAGAAGGTGGTGGGTGTTTTGAGATGACCTTGATCTTGGCTCTATCCACTTCAATGCCACAGTTGCTCACCCTATGGCCTAAAACAATTCCTTCAGTCAACATAAAGTGACACTTCTCCCAATTGAGGATCAAGAGTGCTTCCTCACATTTTTCCAAAACTAGAGATAAATGACGGAGACATGATTCAAAACTATATCCATAGATAGAGAAATCATCCATAAAAACCTCCATGATGGTCTCGGTCAATCTAGCAAAGGTAGCAGACATGCATCACTGAAAAGTGACTGGAGCATTGCACAACCCGAATGGAATTCTCCTAAATGCATATGTAACACATGGGCCCACTGCCCTAGGCTCTAGCAAGGTTTCAGGAATGATGATTGGCCCCACAGACCACCACTAGCCTTAACTGTGTGCTTTTTCCTCACTCATGTGCAAGCCTGGGTCAACTTCCCGACTGGTCACTCATCCTAGTAATACTCCAAGTTGAGCATGCTTAACTATGGAGTTATTTAGTGATGGGCTCCCAGAAAAGGAGGTGCACCTTGGTGATATGGGTAGTCCAATCATTCCTTTTAAGAGTGTTTTATCTGAGGCCTCAAATCCTAGGATGTTACAATCTCCCCCACTTAGACTCTTGACGTCCTCGTCAAGGCTCAATTATAAGGCCTCATAATCTCTTCCCCATTTTAGTGCAGACCCACAATGGCCCATGGACACCCATCTCCCGATCATGGAATACCAGCACAAGGGTGGCTACATCAACCATGGATAGCCCTTTCCTACATGCCTGGACTGCATGGCTCAAGACTGGCATGCCATGCCCATGTGGGCCCCACCTACTAGAGGGGAATTGGCTCTGATACCATTTGCAACACCCAGGCCCACTGCCCTTGGCTCAAGTAGGGTTTCATGAATGACGACTGGCCCCACAGACCACCACTAGCCTTAACTACGTGCTTTGTCCTCACTCACATGCAAGCTGGGGTCAACTTCCTGACTGGTTACCCATCCTAGTAATACTCCAAGTCAAGCACGCTTAACTATGGAGTTCTTTAGTGATGGGCTCCCAGAAAAGGAGGTGCACCTTGGTGATATGGGTAGTCCAATCATTCCTTTTAAGAGTGTTTTATCTGAGGCCTCAAATCCTGGGATATTACAACATAAGTGCCAAAGGGGAAAATGAAAAGTCATTTTCTCTTGGTCATCCAGATGAATGGGGATTTGATAGAAACCAGAATATTCATCAAGATAGAAAAAATATTGTTGATGGGTGAGGCACTCTAATACTTGATCCAGGAAGGGAAGGGGGAAATGATCTTTCCTAGTAGCCTTATTCAATTTCCTATAGTCAATACACATCCTCCACCTTTTGACAGTGCGAGTGGGAATAATCTCATTATTGTCATTTTTCACTACTGTGGTACTCCCTTTCTTGGGGACCACCTAGACTGGGCTAAGCCAAGGGGAGTCAGAAATGGGGTAGATGATCCCTGAAATCAAAACCTTGATAACCTCTAGACACACGACCTCTTTCATGTTGGGATTCAATATCCTTTGAGGGTCTTTAGAAGGTTTGTACTCTTCTACTATAGGAATTTTATGCATACAAATGGATGGATCTATTCCTGTCAAATCAGCCATCTTGTATCCTACGACAAATTTCCTCTTCCTAAGTTTTGTCATTAGCTTGGTTTCTTGTTCATGGGTGAGATCATAGTTGATGATAACATGATAAAGATTTTTCTCATCAAGGAAGGCATACTTAAGACCTTCATGGAAGGGTTTCATATCAGGTGCCTTGGGGGTTTCAGGTTTTGCATTTATAATGGAGACCATTTTTAGGTCTTCAAACTCCTCATCATGAATCTCCTCAAAGGAGTCGAGATGATGTTTGAATTGCTCCAATTGAGCATTTTCAAACCCACAATCAATAGGGGTCACAAGGGAATTTTGGAGGGGATCTTCACTAATTCCCATTCTTGTCTTAATTGTTTCATCTTCTCAACTCAATCAAGAAGATAGACCTCTTCTTGGAGGCTTGGTCCACACATGCTTTCAAATACCCTAAACTTTAGGGTTTTTTTGCCTAGGCACAAGAAAATGATTCCTGTTTCAACATCAATCAAGGCACGAGTGGTGGCCAAAAAGGGACAACCAAAAATGATGGGATACCTCTAATCTTCTTTTATGTCCATGATGACTCAGTCACATGGGACATAGGCTCCTTCCCAACTCTTACAAGTATGTCTTCAATGATATCCATGGGTTTTGTCATGGATTAGTCAGTTAATCGGATGGTCATTGTGGTAGAGAGCATGTCAACGAAGCCTGGCCTCCTGCAAATAATATAGGGCATAATAGAAATACTAGTACCCAGATCTGTGAGACCTTTCCTGCAAGCATTATCACCTAGGTATCACCCAATCCCAAAGGAACCAGGGTCTTTCTTCTTTTCTGACATCTTGCTTTAGATAATATCAGAGGTAGTCCTAGCAAGCATGATTGTCTCATTCTCGTTGGTGTGGTACTTCCTGGTCAAAAGAGATTTCATGTATTTGGACCAGGCCGACATTCAATTAAGGCATCAAGAAAGGGAATATCTGCATGCAACTTTTTCATGGCTTCCCTAAATTTCACAAAATGGTGTCAAGCCTAGTTTTCTTTAGGAGGGCCAGGTAAGGTGGACGAGGTTTGTAAATGGGAATTTTTGGCTCATCAATTTCCACATGTGAAACCACATGAGAGGGAGTGGAAGGAGTGGGAATGGCAGGGGCGGTTGAGGGAGGAGGGGTTTCGATGACCATTGTATCATCATCCTTAAAGTCTAAGGGAACAATTATGGGTTTCTCTATGGGAGGAGTATGAATCTTCCCCGAATGGGTGGAAACATCCTTTAGTTGTTTGGGATGTTTTGGGTTGTTCTCGGGCTGCCCAGCAAAGGTCCTTGTAGGGGGGTTTTTGCTGGGCAAAAAGATGAGCGAACTGAGTGTCAGTCAATTTTTGGTGTGCTATTATGATTTGATCTAAGGCTAAAATCCTATCCTCTACCACATGGGTGGGGGCATTCTGTTGAGGTGGTGGTGGTTGATGAAGGTTTTGATATTGTTGTCCTTCGTAGGGTCCACGGTTTTGGAAATTTCCCCTAAAATTCCCTTGGTTCCCAAAATTACTTTGGTTGTTACTATATGGAAAACCTAGTGGTGGACAATAGTTGGCTTAGGGTTGTGGGGGTCTTTGTCGAGGGGGAAGTTGAGATGAGTTTTCATCTCCTGAGGGGTTTCCATATTGAAACTTGGGATGGTTTCTGGCTTGGTTTGGATTGTAGTAAGCCTGGTGTGGGATACTATGGATAGAGTTGAGGTCCTCCACTTATTGACCAACATCAAGCTGCACATGGGTGTTGTAGAGATATTGACATTGGAGGGTAGAATGATCATACCCTTGGCATATCCCACATAAAGATTCTACAACCCTCACTTGTTGAGGTTGTCTTTCATAGGCATTAAACGAGAATTCCAAGCGGTTCTATTTCAAAGAGATTAATTTAAGAGCTTCGGAAATAGTATGAATGTCTCAGTTTACCTTAACTTTAGCCACTTTTAAGACCCCAGCGGTTCCTTGTCTAGCCTGGGTTTTAGAAGCTCTTTTAACTACCTCCCATGCACTACTTAGGTTTTGGAACATGAAATTTCCTCTGGATGAGGAATCAAGAAATTTCTTGGTGTCATCATCAACACCACGATAAAATATCTCAATGAGTCAAGATTGTGATATGTCATGATGGGGAAAACGGTAGAGGAGTTCCCTAAATCTTTCCCAAGCTTCTAAGAAGAAAAAGATTATTCTAAGACAAAGAGAGTAAAAGAAGAAAATTGTTAGCACACATGATTATCTAACCAAAGGTAAAGTGCTAAAATTTCATAGGTGGATTGAAAGCAAACATTAAGAACGGTTTGAAATCAAGAAGGAAGGCATCGAGGCTTAGGGGTTTCACCACCTTAGCCCTTGTGAAAATAGAATTCCAGTGACACATGACAAATAATAAAGAAGCATGTATGTATTTTATTCATAAATAAAGCACAAAAGAGGAACTCCACATGAACCCATTGGTCATGGTGTTCATGTATCCTTGTTCTTCATCCTGAAGAGGATTTTTTCATGGTCACATCCAAATCCTCATGAAATCGATTTAGGCATTCTAAATCCTGATTTCCATGGTCGTATCTGCTGGGATAAACAAGCGATAAAAATGATTAATTATGTCATTTAAATATGTGATTTCTAAACTGAAAACCATCCATATAAATAGTCGTGTAAAAGCTCGATCCATTTAACACATGGCTAAGGGGCTATTCCCCTCACCTTGATAAGAAAACTACTCGCTACTCATGGTAAGGATGGGAGAAATAAGGAAGGAAAGTAAGAGAGCCATAGACTGCAATTCTAAATCTCTATAGAGTCCAAGGCGGTGATGATTAAATGGCTTGTTTTCTTTTTCTCCTGTTCCAATAAGAAAAAGTGAGAAGGAGAACCAGAGAAAGAAAGATCCAGATGTAGAATAAAAGAAAAAACTTTATTTCTGTTGAAAATAAAATTACACTAGAAGGGAAAATGACAGAATTTCTCCACTAATTGTGTACAAAATTTTGGGACCTTTTTCTTAGTGGAGTCCCCCTCCTTTTATAGAGGAAGGAGGGGTGGAAACCCTGAGAGGGGGGAGAAAAAATCAAGTGATGGCTACTAAAATTTTTTGTCTATGTGCCGTGAAACGCCTAGCTTGCTAAGCGAGATGTTCATTTGGTGAGGGTTGGGCATGCACCTAGAAGGTTCGGGTCGAAACCCTAAGAAAGGTTGTGGTGGTTGAAGTCTGGGTTTTAAAGTAACTACCCAGATGATCGTCTGGACCAACAGAACGCCCGTTCTGAGTGTGACATGGCGAGATCTTGGAGCAACAACTAAACCTTAGTGGCGGTGCCCATCTCACATTTTCTTGGTCTCAAAGTAAGGCCTCGAAATGAACGGTTGGCCTAGTGAGACGCTCGTCTTGTGCCACCATGCGTGTATCCAAAACATTGAAACCCTAATCATGTGGCTTGGATGCTTACTTTGTGATGCAAGGCTAGCTCCATGAGATGACCGTCTCGCTAAGGCAAGACGACTGTTTAACCTGCTAAGGAAGCTGATTGAACCAAGGCCAAGGTAGCCGTCTGGTATTGAGACGAGGGTCTTCATAGGTGTGAGGTGACCATTTGGGACCAGTGAGATGACCGTCTCCCTGACTCTGAGGGACAAAATGAACTTTGGAGAAAATCCCTACAATATTGGAGAATATTGGTTAAGTGTTTGCATAAATAAATCAGGAAGTGGGAAATTTAAAATTTAGTCCATAAATTACTGAAAAGGAGAAAATCTAAAGAAAACGACTAAGAAAAAATATGCAAAATGATGGATGAATATCCATTCATCACCAATCACCACATATATAGTATGTATCATATACATGCTATATCCCATAATGTAATCATGCAATATAAACAAAAAGTGATGGTTATGGACATGTATACTTGTAATTCCTTGGATCCACAAGGAATTACTACCACCTAGGTCAATCATCACATCACATGTATGAACTAGTTGTTGGTGTAGATTTGTGCTTGCCAATCTGGGTAGACAAGATCAACCCTTAAACTGATCCTCTCACCTCTTGACCGATCGATTGGTCCTCCTATCCAAGCGGTGTTTGGACACCTTCCAGAAGGTGGGTTGGGCCTTTTGGGATGGTCATCTGGCCTCCTATCCAACAGATTATTGGACTCCTTCCAAATGGTTTGTTGGGTCCACCAGGCAATCATCTGGCTCCATTGTTCTATCCTCTATAGTCCTCCAAATGGTCAGTTGGGTCCACCAAGTGGTCGTATGGCTCAATCTCTTTATTCTCCATAGTCCTCTAGACAGTTGGCTCATCTCATGAACTGGTCATCTCATCCGACGATGATCATCTTCCTTATCATTGCAAGAAATGAAACTATCCACTTGCTACTTTATTACATTGAATAAAAGAAATCTCGAGTTACATTCAAGGGGAGAAAAGGTAGGAAAGCATTAACTTTACATTGGGAAGATGGAGATAGAGGCTCGATACACATACCGAGTTAAACGAGAACTGAACCATCCAACCACAAACACATATTGGGTATTGACCATAAACACGCTACACATCCACCATTAAAACTACTTTTAGGGTGACACATGTAAATTGCATATATATATATATATATATATCATACATATATATTAGTTTGGGATTATGTGGTCTTTGATTGGATACGCATATGAGATAGTTTAAATATTTTTATCTTATGAAATAAATAGATGATTAAAACAAAATCTAATCATATAGATTATCATAAATCATAAAAAATTGATGTGGCTCTGATACCACTATTGAGAAATACAGGCACATAGTATAACAGTGGAAAAAAATTATCTATCTGTATCCTCCATAACAACAAGATTGCATCAACTACTATGAAATATGAAGGATGGTTTAATAAGTTTATACCTGGTCCTGGAGCAATTCCAATGACAACAACTTGCTTCAATGCAACTATCTACTAGTTGCTCTTGGATGGTGGTTGTGCAACTCCTGGTCTTCAACACTAACAACGAATAGAACAACTTCTACATTGCACCCGTGGTTTTACCATAGACTATAGGCTGACTCTACTCTCTGATCAGCAACTAAAGGACTCCTTCCTCTAGAGTAGTCCACACTGACCAACTAGAACTCCTGTCGTTCAACTAGAACAGATAGGAAGGAGTTGTCCCTCTCGTTGGTGTACTAGTCACCAACTTGCTCTCCCACAACAATGAGTCTCAGTTGTTCTCTCCCATAGCTATCCCTTCCTTATGGGGTAGGACTTTCTTGGGCTCTCTTGGTTACTATAAAAAAAGAGGACAACAATTATCAGAGCAACTAATTCTAAGTTGATGTTGTTGTACTCTGGGAAACTAATAGTACCCATCTATTTAGAGTCAGGGTTCCCCGTTTGTACGAGATTGTGCGAGAGTGGAAGGGACTAGAAGATCTTGAATTTTTGCAACCTGCGATAGCTGAAAAGGCCATATGGTGAACCGCAATGGTCGTCTTGCACTGCCAAATGACCATTTGGCAGTTTCCCAATCACACATGAATTTGAAAATTTTGATTCCATTTAATATTACATATATATTCCTTACACCCCAAGTAATGTGTAATCGAAACTATTTAGAAAACATCTAGAATGTTCATTCGGCCCAACCGAGCCGTCTCACACAAGAAAGACGTCGGTCTCACTCACCCAGACGGCCATCTAGTGGGTTTGAGATGAGTTGGTCAATTCAATCACATTGAACCGATTGGTTCAAGGGCAGAACTTAGCCAATTCAAACTCTGATCCGACTAACAACCCAAACGGTCATCTCAACACTTGACACACCTATCTGGCATGTTCAAATGACCGCCTCAACACTTGAGATGGTTGTTTGATAGTGCATTCATTCAATTAATTGGTTTTGTTGTGTGAATAGAATACATAAACACTTTAGTAATCAATCCAATCATCATTCAAGTGAATGTTCATAACTTACTTATGACATCACAAGCAGAGAGTGATGCCAAGTTGCACATCAGTGCTCCCAAGTGAATGGAAAGTTGGAGAACAACTTCAACCTACAATATGTGTAAGGTGTTGAGTGATTGTATAATTCCTTTGTCTTGTATCCAGAGTAAACTCAAGGCATGGACTCGTCTCAATGTACATGTCATGTTCCTTGAACCAAGTGAAGACTTTCTAAAATAATGTGACCTCAATATCATATATTGATTCCCATGTGCATGCACATGCATTTCTCAGTCTCTCTTATCAAGGTCCAACATATCATATTCCAACAGGAGGGGAGAATCCCATATCTATCACTCATAGTCTATCCCCATGTGTCAAAGTCACCCAATCATCACCTTGATAACAACCCATGTTTGAGGACTGCGTTTGATGATGTCAAAGCATACCCAAGGACATGTGATGAGTGTAGTGATTTGGGGTCTAAGAATCACAATCACCACCTTCACTATGAGAGATGACTATTAATTACCATATGATAGTTTCCATGTGTCACTCTCAAGGTGGGTCTTTCCAATACATTATTCCCTAACATGTATATGTATGCTTGATTTGGTATTGCCATATCATGATTAATGAGATTATTCATCAACCAATCCACACTCTAATCTTTAGTGTTATTGGTGTGTATCTACCTTCCACAGTAACAACCAACTAGGGACATCATAAGAATGTACAAACTCTTAGAATTCGTATGATCTCATCCTTGCAAGTCACATACTTGAAGACATACATTATTGAGTATTGTCATTCTTTAGACATTCATAATATTTCCTCATTATCTCATAATTGAGTGAAAAAGAATGAATCGGAAGCTTGACTTGATGAGTATTAATCAAATCCTTTACGGTATATGCCATGTCAATCATCACATGATTTGCTTTATGGGCATACCTTACCAACAACAACATGAGATAACTATCATCATTAATTTAACCAATAGTATCAGTGTATCTAACAACATAAGCATGGCTACTTCTCTTATTATACTATACATCATCTATATGTGAAAATAGAAAGAAAGGGTTATCATCCAATGTGAAGCACTGTGTGTAATCCTAATCAGATATGCTACACGACTATTTACATATTTTATTAATGCCATGAGGATTTGAGTCATACCACCAAAATCCAACTAACCACTGGTAAGTCAAAATCAATGTCATACAAGATCTAGGATGACCAAAATCCTAAGATCTTCTCCCCCCCTGTCAGTATGGGTCTGCCACAGTGACACATAAGGTCAAGCTACAAAACAACCTGACCCACCCTTAGTACATGTCATGACACTGGAAACCTGGTTGTACACACCCGTATCACCGAGGAATTACCGCAGTTGTTATCATTGCATCCTCACACAATCACATATACAAATATCTGAGACACAACCACATCCGTTCTCAACCACTTGGGATCTGGATGACAAGGATGTACTCTCCAAGCACCCCACTACTCAACAACATGCACTTCGAATTTCCCTGAGGAATACTCATTTCACCATCTAGAAAATTACGACACTAGAATGTATCTATGGACAAAACAACTACATGATTAAGGTTTCACTTGAGTTAGTTAATGCCAATTGGGTGAATTAGGGCTTTATCAAACAAGTGGACAAACAAAACCTAATTCAATTCTAGCAAGAATTAATATATAACAACTCTAGAAGATATAAAATGTATGAGGCATAATTCCTTTCTCATCATCGCATAATACATATCCTTGTCACATTATGAATAGGATCACACCCTCAACCATGCCCAAGGTCATTAAGACCATCACATCACATTATCCTGCAAGAATCATCATTATCTTTTCATGCCTTACCAAATGCTTAACAAACCATCATCATATTTGTGACACATATGTTCAACATAACATCACAATAAATAATTAGAGAATGTTCAACGGATAACATAGTAAGGTTATTTTAGCATTAAGGGCATTCCTTTATCATAACAATATGTAAGGGAATTAGGTATAATTAACCACCCTGATTTACTTGTACTAGGGTTAGAGTTAACAACGCAATTTGAACTTAACATTACAAATCAACATTTCACAACAACCTTAGATTTATATTTATTCGAGGGAAAAGGTAAGACTACAAACTCATGGTCTTAAAACAATTGACTCGAAATTGTCAAATCCAAACCATTGGGTTAGATTCAGCAAGCACAAGCCATCAAATCATATATAAAACTATCGATTTCAAGGTAAACATGACCTTTGAATTATGTGTTAATCACCACCATCAGATCAAGTGCATTAATCACAACCCATCAAATCACATACCACACATCAGACCATCGAGTTCAAGGCAGTATAGTGCATATGAATCAACACCATTTAATCACAGGTTCATAAAACATAACCATCGGATGAGGGATTCAAACCCAAAACGTCTAAGTATAATTCCTCACCCAAGACCTTCGAATGTTAGATAGGTAAAACCATCAGATGAAAAACATGTAAAACCTTGGGGTGTTCATCTAAGAAAAACCATCAATTGAGCAACTAAGTGAACCATCATTCTAATACTTAGAGAAAACAATACATAGCCTTTTAGGATGACTATCAGTTGTGCCACTAAGGAGTACCATCAATATAACACTTAGAGAAATCATCAAATTAGTAACTAAGATAGACATCGATTGTGAACCTAGTGAGACCATCGGATTTCATCACTAGATGGAAAACAAACTTCAAACATCGAGTAAAACCATATATTCATTTGAGGGTAAAACCCATCTTTGGATAGGGTTGAAGGAACCATTGTTTAAACAAAAGATAAGAGAAACATGACCATCTGTTCTTAATCACATCAAACCATTAAAATAGCAACAAGGTGTGAACCATCGGTTGGCACAAGAAGCCCAACCATCGAGTTATGGAAATAAGAGAAAGTCAGCTCAAAGCATTAGAGACTTGAACCACTTGGGAGAGCATCATGACCATAATTTCTCAATAATAAGAAAGTCCAACATAGAATCTAAGTCCAAGCCATTGGTTGGCACAAAATAGTCAAACTAAACAGCGCCAAAACCAACTATCAGATTGATACACAAGGAGGGAAGAATCTGCTCAAAACCCTAGGAAAAACTATTGTTCATGAAGCTTAAGATAACCATCAATCATTCAGTGATAAAAACAATATAACTATCATTTCTTGAGCTCATGAAAGTCATCAAAATAGAAGATAATGTACCATAATCATTCCTTTCTAAAGGCCAACCCATTGAGTCACTCAATAAGTGAGTAAATGTTTCAAGGCATCAAGTAAACCATAGTTTTGACCATTCAAACACCATTAATTACTATGAATATGGAAACCATTGACCAACCAAAGATAAGAATATTAGTACCATGAGTTATTAGGCATATAACAAGGCCATTAAACAATAGCAAAACATCACCACCACTCTACACATAAGACTAGCCATTGGATCATGAGACAAGGTAGAAATCAACTCAAAATAGGTCAAGGACAATCATCGATTTTCACCACAACAACACCATCGATTCATTGTCCACTAAGGTATAAATATCAAATTCCAAGGTCACAAGATTAAGGAGAGTAAAAAAATATTATCTACTAAAAAATCCCCATATATATGCACAACTTAATTAAGGATTCAGATTTTTTACTCATTGCTATGTTTTAGAGCAAGATTTGTTCATGGTAAGTAAAAGTAAGAAATAAACATGAATAGAGTTATATAACTTGCATCAAGGATTAAGACGAGGCTCCAAATAGAAAGGTGTCTTGAGAAAGAGAGCAAGAAAATCCTAGATTTGATCTCCCCATTCATCCAAGCTAGCTTTTCTCCAAGAACAAACAACCATAGGTCTCAGAAGCAAGAAGAAAAGTGTTATTCAAGAGTTCTAGCACAATCTCCATCATGGAAACCATGGGCTCGACCAAGAGTAAAAGAGGGGAAAGTAGGACATCAGGGAAAATGAAGGAAAGAGAGAAGGTCTTACTTGCTTAGGTTAAGAATAAGATAAAGAGGCTCCACAAGCTTGAAGAGATGGTAGATATGACCCCTATGTGCACATGCAAGTAGATCAACCAAGCTTCATCTACCTTGGGTTCCTTCTTATCCAAAAAGTAGGGGGGACGAGCTCTAGGAAGCAAGGAAGAAGATAGGTTGAGCTGGGTGTGTAAAGGATTCTTTGGCATGCAAGAAGAGAAGTATAAGAAGCTAAAAGAGAGAGAGAAGGAAGATGTAAGGTGTCTAGACAGACTTGCCAAGTGTCCAAAGTCACAAGCATATTTTCCATGCAACACAGAAGCACAAAGTTAGTGGGAAGTCAGGAGGCCCACCAAAACTTGATTCCCAAGTCAGCCCTTGACCCCACTCACAAGAAAACTCATCAAAATATCACACAAGGTAGCCCATCTATGAGAGGAAATCCTAAGTTCAATCTTAGGTAGAAGTCACACATAAAACCAAAATGCATCTAGGCACCCCATGGTACAATTAACTCCATCATGATATGAAAACATGTGAGGAACAAAAAGCATGTGACAATTTGCAAGAAAAATCTCATATATGGGTAGATTGCATAAAAGTCCAAGATGTGTACAAAATTGCATAACTTGCTCAAACAGTGTCCAAACTAGACCAAACTTGAAACATTACTTAATTGACTGATATCAAAGAATAAGCAAGAGTTTTATTAAACATATAAGCATTCAATTAGGTAAATTAATCATCATTAGGGTTTAGGTTAGGTCAGGGGTCTTACAAGCGTAAACCCCTAATAGTGATTTTGCCCCCAAAATCCAAAGCAAATAAGGATGGTTACCTCCTATGCATATAATCCTCTATCTCCCACAAGGTTATATCAAACCATGGTGCTTTCATAACATATGAACTAAAATTATGACCTTCCTCCCCAACCTGCATGAGATATCTAGGACCAACATAGAATCCATTCCACCAACATCCTCATATAACTCCATCTCAATTATCTGTATCACTTATTCAGTATTGGGATGACACTTCCTCCATTATGGAACATGGAACTACGGTATACCCTATGCAACTCTAGTAATGACTCCAACCTAGAACTCTAGCAGTCCACCATGGTTACCAACATGTGACTCTGCCTATCTTGAACTGCTTCCAATTGTTGTTGAAACACAATACCATCAAGTTGATACTTGCCTGCTCATGCCAAACTAAGAGTGTCATGCATCTCCTAATATATACGACTTTATTATGTCATGTATGGTTGTGATAACATACTATCCCATGACTCACATGTCTCATGGAATCGATCATTCTTCCGTTGCACCACTCTGATCTGATGTCCAATGTCATGATGTCACCTATCTGTATACCTTGTCCTACTGTCGATAGTTATATCAACATAGAATCATCCTTCTAATTCTCGAAGAGTCATTGGAGAACCTAAATATCTGACTCTCTCTAGGAAAAGGAACATCAGGAACTCATCTAAACGTCTCCAACTCACATACCACTGTTACACTCTGGATACTAGAACTCATAACCTTGGTATTCACTACATGTGTCAAGAAGACCTCACATCCTTGTCTTATTAGGTTCCCTACCATTGCAGTAGACACCCAACATGCTGAAAGGCTATTCTTAACTTCCTAGAAAGCTCAAAAGGTGTCCTTGTCACAAACGTTATGATCCTAGAACTATAGTCCAAAACAACCATATGTTGCACAAAGATATCTATCCCTAGGATTGCATCAAATCCTCACATACCAAGTGGCATAAGATACACTTAAATGCAAAATATAGAGAAAGGAAGAGCACAAGGGGAATGGTATATCTCTCACAACACAACCATACCATCCTAAGGGTTTCTAAATAGGGGGTTATCGATCCTACCATTAGCAAACAAGTTATAACTTTTTATGTATTATTCACATTTCACTTGGATTCCTTTCCAGTTGCATAGGAATTTAACATGATTATCGTACTTCATTACTCTTTTGTGTTAGTAATCCTTCATAGTTATGTGTATCTTCTCATTTATCACATTTCTTATTCATTCTTTTAGGATTTAGTTCACCATATTCTTCATTCTTATCCATTCAACAAGGATCATTCCCTTTTAATTTCTTTTATATGTCATGATAATTTTATATTAACATATTTTTGCACATAGGGGTGGGTCTGAGATTAACAAATGTTCCTATTTTTCATCCATATTTATCCACTTTTATCATCTCATATTGCAATTATCATTGGAATTATCTTATTCTTATATAAAATTTACACCTTAGGTTATTACACTAACACAAATTCATCTTTCTTTTACTCTATTGTTCTCCCGAATCATAGTTTTAAGAACTCCTTCTTAGCTTATTTTTATTTGAATTTATAATTTTTGGTGTCGTATGTCTTTCTTTAATCATCAAACGTTCAAGTTTTCATGAGTTACGATACAATTTTCACCTTTCTGTTAGGGTATAATTAAGATATGTTGACCATGATTTCTTAATTATTATGCTCTTTGGGTTATTTCCAACTGACTACATGATCGGAGTAATAAGAAAGATAACAATAAAACAGTTCCACACTTGCCTTTCCTTAAGTAAAAGAATACTTGGCCAGGGCATCCAAGTACTAAATTCAAGAAGTATGCATTATGTTCATGTCATTTTCATTACTTAGTTATCATCCTAGTCCTAAGTCCTAGTGTCTCTATAGACTCAACGAAGCTAGATCTTTGATACTACCAAATGTGACAACCCATCACACAAAGTGAGATTACTCAAACTCAAACATGATCAACCACTAATAAAACACGTCAAAAAAGAGAGTTAATTGAAACCGACTAATTTTTCACAAAGTAACTCAACAACATTTGTAGAAAAGCCCAACATCTCAGATTATTTCATAAATATTGTCTAAAGTCTCTTACAAAGGCTTTGCGGCCTTATCCACAACATATAAACCTGATATATTATCTACATGCACACCATCAGAATACTACTAAATCTTGAGTCGATAAAACACTATATAAAAAACTTTCTCATATGGACTCGAGAGTACAGGGACAACTCTAGGACATGCTAGACATCTAATCAAATCCTTCTATGTTCCATCACATCAATTCCTCATCCCTGCCACGGGTCTGCTATGGCTAGTGACGATCGCTTAAAAATATTGTGGTGACCCATGGGTGAGAACCATGTCCCAACGAGAGATATAACTCTCATCAAAGCTTATTGTTTACAACAAGTTAAGTAGATTAAGAAGATTAAACAAATAGACAGATAAAGTAACAAAATGGAACTATTAATCATAATGTCTTGTTAAGAGCAATTTTAACCAGAGTCTTAGAATCTAGTATCATTCTCAATCACCAGATGTAGTTATTACTATGAGCATATTGATAACAATATGAGCATGTCTAACAATATAGAATGACTATGGTCATAAACAAAACTAATAGCATAAGAATCTCTAATAGTTTACCATAACTAACAACATAGGCATATCCAATAGGATGAGAAAATCTAACAACGTCAACATGTCCAGTAGAATGTCATGTCTAACATGATAAGCATGTCTACATATTAAGTAGACTTAACAACATAAGCACAACTATCGACATAAGCATGATTAGCAGTTTAAGCATAGCTAACTACATAGGCATGACTAATAATATAAGCACAACTAACATCATGAGATAACTATCATCATAATCATAACCATCAGTAGCAGTGTATCTAACAACATAAGAATGGCTACTTATCTTACTACACTATACATCATCTATATTTGAAGAGAGAAAACAAGGGTTATCATCTAATGTGAAGCATTGTGTGTAATCCTAATCTGATGTGCTACACGACCATTAACACATTTTATTTATGCCCTGAGGATTTGATTCGTACCACCCAAGTTCAACTGACCACTACTAAGTCAAAATTAGTGCCACACATGATCTAGGATGACCATAATACTAAGTTCTTCTCTACCCTTGGTCAGTATAGGTCTGCCATAATGACACATAAGGTCAAGCTGCAAAACAACCTAGCCTACCCTTAGTACAGGTCATGACACTAGAAACTGGGTTTTACACACATGTATCATCGAGACACTACCACAATTGTTCTCATTGCTGCCTCACACAATCACATATACAAATATTTGAGACACGACCACATCCATTCTCAACCACCTGGGATCTGGATGACAAGGATGTACACTCCAAGCACCCCGTATTCTAAACAATATGTGCTCTGAGGTTCCCTGAGGAATACTTGTGTCACCATCCAACAAATTCTAACACTTGAATGGATCTATGGCTAGGGAAACTACATGATTAAGTTTAACTTGATTAATTAATTCCAATTGGGTGAATTAATGCTTTATAAAACAAGTGGACAAACAAAACCTAATTCAATTCTAGCAAGCATTGATATATAACAATTCTAGAAGATATAAAATGTATGATGCATAATTCCTTTCTGATCATCACATAATACCAATTCTTCTCACATCATGAAGATGATCACACCTTCATAAGGATCAACCATGCCCAAGGTCATTAAGACCATCACATCACATTATCTTGCAATAATCACCATTATCTTTCCTTGACTTATCAAAGTCTTAACAAAATATCATCGTATTTGTGACACATATGTTCAACATAACATTGAAATAAAGAATTAAAAGATCTTAATAGTAACATAGTAAATCTATTTTAGCAATAAGGGCATTCCTTTAGCATAATAATATGCAAGGGGACTGGGTATAATTAACCACCATGATTTAGTTGTACTAGGGTTAGAGTTAACAACACAAATTGAACTTAGCATTGCAAATCAGCACTTTACAACAACCTTAGTTTATATTTATTTAAGGGAAAAGGTAAGACTATCAACTCATGGGATTAAAAAAATTGACTTTAAATTGTCAAATCCAAACCATCAGGTTAGGTGTAGCAAGCACAAACCATCAAATCATACATAAAACTATCAGTTTCAAGGCAAACATGACCTTTGAATTATGTGTATTAATCACCACCATACGATAAAGTGCACTAAGCACAACCCATCAAATCATAGACCATACATCATATCATACCATTATGTTCAAGTCAATTAAAACCATTGCATCATGTATATGAATCACCACCATTGAATCTTGGATGCATAAAACATAACCATCAGATTAGGGCATCAAACCCAAAACTTCCAAGTATAAATCCTCACCCAAGACCTTAAAATGTTAAATAGGTAAAACCATCAGATGAAAAACATGTAAAAACTTGGGGCATTCATCTAAGAAAAACCATCAATTGAACAACTAAGTGAACCATCATTCTAATACTTAGAGAAAACATTCCATAACTTTTTAGAATGACCATCGGTTGTGCCACTAAAGAGTATTGTCAATATAACACTTCGAGAAATCAGAAAATCAGCAATTAAGATAGCCATCAATTGTAAACCTAGTGAGACCATCGAATTTCATCACTAGATGGAAAACAAACGTCAAATATCGAGTAAAACCATCGATTCATTTGAGGGGAAAAACCAAATTTTGGATAGGTTTGAAGGAACCGTCGTTTAAACAAAAGATAAGAGAAACATGACCATTTATTCTTAATCACATCAACTCATCAAAATAGCAACAAATTGTGAACCATCAGTAGGCACAAGAAGCCCAATCATCGGGTTATGAAAATAAGAGAAAATCAGCTCAAAGCATCAGAGAGAAACCATCATTCAAGAGAGAAAATAGACCATCAACTTGAACCACTTGGGAGAGCATCATCACCATCAATTCTCAAGAATAAGAAATTACAAAACAGAAGATAATTCCAAGCCATTGGTTGGAACAAAATTGTCAAACCAAACAGTGCCAAAACCAATTATCAAATTGATACAGAAGGAGGGAAAATCTTCTCAAAACCCTAGGGAAAATCATCATTCATGAAGCTTCATATAACCTTCAATCATCCAGTGATAAAGGCAATATAACTATCATTTCTTGAGCTCACTAAAACCATCAAAATAGTAGCTAAAGTACCATAATCATTCCTTTCTAAAGGATAACCCATCAATTTACTCTATAAGTGAGAAAACGTTTCAAGGCATCAAGTAAACCATAGTTTCGACCATTCAAACACCACGAATTACTATGAATATGGAAACCATTCACCAACCAAAGTTAAGAATATTATGACCATGAGTTCTTATGCATATAACAAGGCCATCAAAATAGCAGCAAAATACCACCATCGTTCTACACAAAAGAGTATCCATCGGATCATGAGGCAAGGTAGAAATCAGCCAAAATAGTTCAAGGACAACCATCAATTTTCACCACAAAAACACCATCTTTTCATGGTCAAACAAGGTCTAAAGCTCATCTTCCAAAATAGAGAATGTGCACAAGATTAAGGAGAGTAACAGGAGGATTATTTAATAAAATATCCTCATATATATGTGCAACTTAACTAAGAATTTGAATTTCCTAATCATTGCTATGTTTTAGAGCAAGATTTGTTCATGGCAAGTTAAAAGTAAGCAATAAAATGAAGAGAATTATATAACTCACCTCAAGGATGAACATGAGGCACCAAACAACAAGGTGGATAGAGAAAGAGGGGAAGAAAATCCTAGATTTGGGCTTCCCATTCGTGCAAGCTAGCTTTTCTCCAAGAACAAGCAACCCTAGGTCAAGGAAGCAAGAAGAAACATGTTCTTTAAGAGTTCTAGCACAAACTCCATCATGGAAACCATAGATACAACCAAGAGAAAGAGAAAGTAAAATAGGAAAGTAGGGAAAACGAAGTAAAGAGAGAAAGTCTTACTTTCTTAGGTCAAGAATAAGCTAAGGAGGCTCCACAAACTTGAAGAGATGGTAGATCCAAGCTCTACATACAAGTAGATCGACCAAGATTCATCTACCTTGGGATCCTTCTTTTCCACCAAGAATAGTGGACAAGATATAGGCAGTAAGGAAGAAGAGAGGTTGGTCTGGGTGTGTAAAGGATTCTTTGGCATGTAAGAAGGGAAGTATAAGAAGCTAAAAGAGAGAGAGAAGGAAGAGGTAAGGTGTCTAGCCAATCTTGACAAGTGTCTAAGGTCAAGAGAATCTTTTCCATGCAACCTAGAAGCCCAACATTAGTGGTAAGTTAGGAGGCCCACTGAAACTTGATTCTCAGGTCAGCCCTTGACCCCACTCATAAGAAAACCCATCAAAATATCACACAAGGTAGCCCATCTATGAGAGGAAATCCTAATTTCAACCTTAGGTAGATGTCACACATAAACCAAGGTGCATGTAGGTGACCCATTCTACAACTAACCCCAACATGATAAGAAAATATGTGAGGAATAAAAATAATGTAACAAATTTCAAGAAAACCTCAGATATGAGTAAATTGCATGAAAGTACAAAACATGCACAAAATTGCATAACTTGCTCAAACAGTGTCCAAACTAGGCCAAACTTGAAACATAACTTAATTCATTGATGTCAAAGAATAATAAAGAGTTTTATTGAGCATATAAGCATCCAATTTGGTAAATTAAGCATAATTACAGTTTAGGTTAGGTCAGGGGTCTTACATCAAGAATGGGGAAATAATTATTTAGGGAATGAACTAGTGAAATCCTCCATGTGTTATCAACTTCATACTCTTGATTACCCTCTTGTAGTTTCTAGTTTATTTCTTCAGATACAAAACTAACATAAAACACCGACAAACAAAATTTAGGTTAGCATAAAACTATGTGTTGTGTGTGGGTGCAGCAAAAAATGTGTGCATGTAATATTACCAATATATGTATATATATAAATTACTCAATCTCATATTACATTTCCAAACTATGAGTATTCCATCTCATTTGGTTTTCAACTCCTTATTTCAACAATGATCTCTATAGATTTTGCCCAAACAATAGCTTCCATGGCTATCGTCTCACAAGTGACTTTCTTCACCTTCTCATATCATTTTGGTCACTCCCTCAGTGACCATATCTTTTATCATGAGAGCGATTATCCTCCTAGATACTTGTCATGATATTCGTTGTCGGGTTAAGTATCATCTTGACTATATCTACAATACACATGTATCTTTATTAATTGTAACTATTGAATCAAATAAGGCAACTTTACATAAACAATACTTTGCGTAGACTCTAGGAATATTGAAAGGCAAGTACGAGTAAGAGAGCTTATTCATATTTAAACCATGTACCTTATTTAGACTGTAGATGAAGTCCAATCAGCTCATTACATGTGTCCCAAGAAGTTTCAATCTAAAAATATATAATCAACGGTGAAGTGTTGACTTCTCAAAACCCCTTTCTAGGATTTTAAGGTAAAGCAAGGATCCTAAGTTTTAGGGTTAGTTTGATCTAGGGTCTAGACTGACAGGGGGTTCTCCTTCATGAAATCCTATTGTCATATTGAACCCTAAATTCCTTCATTACCCTTGTCATACTAATTACTCTTATTTATACCAAGGTAAAAACATATTATCATCAAGGGTTCCATTATTAATCCACATGTTTAGCATTAAATTGACTATATTTGATTTCATTATCTTGATTAGATCTTTACTCAACTCTTAATCATAAAATTATGGATATTAGGTTAAATTAGGTAACTAGGATTCAAATTATCCTATGAAATTACTTTTATTGGATTCCTCACGTTCTTATAAGCAAATTAGAGTACCTTTTTGCAATTTTGGAGTTGTAGTTGATTTATCATGATGTCTACAATATTTTTATATAAAATTGATCTATTTATCAAGTATGGATTATAAACTTAAAGCATAGTGAAACTTGGGTCATCGATGAGAAGACTACAATGGATCTAACTCGGTTGAAGGGAAAGGCTTGATTTCTCCCTAATGTGAGTGAACAAGATCAATCAAATTTGATTATGATGTACAACATTCAGATCTTGTACCAATAAAATCTATAGGGTAGGGTAGTTTAGGTTTTTCCTCCCTATTTGTGTGAGGTGCAGATCCTTGTGGTGACTAGGATCACTGGAGTAGACGAATGATGGGTGAATGGGCCTTATCTTGTCACATGAAGGTGCCACCCAGGCACAACATGGTTTTGTGAGCATATAGGGGCTCTTGAGGGTGGTTGTTGTGCCAAGATTGAAGAACATACAAAAACATTATTCCTAGTGGTGATGCACTCTAATACACTGTGGCTAAGGGGAAAGAGGGAGTCTTGGGTCATGATTGTTTGTAGAAAATCATGGGAGAGATTGGGGGTGCGGGAAAAGATCGTATTGGTGGTCTTTATTAGGACGTAAGAACTGGTTTTAGGGTTCTAAAAACTCTTAACATCCACTATGAGAAAGGGAGGTAATGATGTTATCTCTCTTGGTGGTAGAAGTGTCATTTTCTCTTGATCCATCCAGGAAAGTGTTTGGGTTTGAAGAGAAGGAGTCAAAGAAACATAATTCACAAAGAGATGGAAATTGAGGAGAGGAACAGAGCTGAGGAAAGAGAGGAGTCATGGGGGTTATTTCCACATCTATTAAGAGCTTGGTGACAACCCTAGGGCCTTCAATCTCATATCGTGGGGTTGTGAACATGTGTCAGACACCCCCTACTATTACATAAAATGTAACAAAATCACATTTAAAACTTACCCATATTGGTCCTAAAATAAAAAAAAGCTTTAAATCTTCTACAAATTCCATTGACCACTAGGAATATTTGTTTGATAAAGTTTTAGGATAACCTTTTATTACCTTTCTCTCTATAATAAAAAGATGTGATTTAATTAGGAAACACTCATTACCATAGCTTTATCCTTATGTTATACTCGAAATAAATCCATAAATGGGATAAAAAGAATTTTAAAAACTTCATATTTGTTCAAAATTCTTGTGTGACTTATTGAGGTAATCACTGGATTAATAAACTTTTATTGACCAACATTTGTCTTGAATGATCACTTGATGTATAAATACCATGACTTCTTGGTTTATCATCCCAAAGGAAGTATTAGTAAATATGAAACCAACTTTATTTGTTCAGAAGATTTTGTTCAATAATATTTTTTGGTTTCAACTTTTACAAAAGGGAGAAAATTCTAGTTCCTCACATCCTTCCACCCTTACATGGATTTTTCCCACAAAATTTGTCTCAACTAACTTCATCTCCCTTATGCCTTCATCCTCTCTGGTGTTTATAGTGAACGTTAAAAATTTATATCTTCTATTCTAGAGTTTCTTCACCTTTGAATCCAAGATCTTCACATGTGACTTTAGGTAGGCTCGAGTACCTTAGAGAACCTAAAGGTCTGATATTCAACACATGAGCATGATCCTTCACATGGTTCTTTGATTTGGATAGATAGAATACATCATGCATTAGGTCATAAAAGGATTGGTAGGGCAAGATAATAAATAATCTCACCAACCTATTCTAAGATTTTGAATGGACCCTCATGTATGGGGCTCATATTTTCCCTATTCATGGCAATGGATTATATGGGTGGTATATGATCTCCTATAGATAAGTGGAAATCCATGCATTATGAAATAGCATAGGATTTTGTTGGTCTTGCTTCCTTATAATTTCAAATAAAGAATATATGAGTTGGATGGATGGTACTATTAACATCATAAGTACTAAGTCCTATATAATTCCAAAGGTGTCATGATTTTAGGGCTATATTAATCCAAACATTATCGAGTGACATATCATTCATCAAAACGAAGAGCGAGGTATCTATATCACTATCATTGCCAATATCCTCGTGAATAAACATAAGCTGATATGGATCTTCTACTTTAGAAGTATCTTATCTTAGGACATTCATCATATATCACAATATAAATTGAGTTTAGAATCTCTATCCATAACCTATGGCATCCTATGCCTGAAGTTTTCCTCTTTAGGGTCCATCCCTCTCTGTGGATGACTAACAACATGGTCTATCCCTCTTTGTTACAACCAACAACAAGTCCTAACACTAGCAAATCTCCTTTATATGTTCATATCTTGTCTTGGTCATGTCTTATCATTTTGATTAATCTATATTCTAGTACACATATATTGAATGGGCATTCTAAGTTACCACTACGACTAAACCTCGAGGATAAATCCTCAAGATGATATCACACATGTTTCTAGTTCATACAAGGATACCCAACATATCTAGGGGTTTAATATATACTGGGGGATAGAAACCTTCCTCAGAAAGGTTTTATATTAACCTTCATCAGCTTTTCTTTAAAGTGATATATATATATAGGGAATTCACTTGCTGCCCGTGCGGGTAGCGAAGCGAAGTTACCCGTGCCTAAATATTACTACCCATGCTAAGTAGCGGTGGCAAATGATGTAAATACTATGTTTGCGGCTCATCTGTTATTTGGCTGGAAAGCGGTGGCATTTATTTGTAATTATCAAAACTTTTGATGTTGCATTTCGAGGAGGATGCGGTGGTGGGTGGCGTAGTGACTAATCTTACGTTTGGATAAGTACATCACAAGTCTCGGTAGTCATTGTATTTAATTCTATAAATCATACCATTCATCTTTGTTCCGCAGCGGCTAATACAGCTAGCAGTAGCACGCTCGCTTTACCAAAGTTAACTCCTATTTCCAGCTGACAACAAATTTTCTCACAAACTACCAGAACTTAGAAATGCAGCAGCCAAACTAGGCCTAAGAATAAATAATATTTGTAATGATTCTCTCTTATTAGATCTATTATTGTATTTCCTCCATAACATGACACTAAAGGGCATCGTTATCTTGCATTATGCTTTGACAAAGATCATATTGACGCATTAATTATTGTTTATAGATCGAGGTTTGAAATTAAGAATAAGCCAAAAGTTTCAAGGCATGATAGAATAATAAGTCCATATTACAGATGACACTTGATTATTACAATATGAGTATCCATATTACAAAAGTGTGACTTACATGACTATTGGCTCTTGCCTATTACAATGTGATTGTCCATATTACAGATGACACTTGCTTATTACAATATGACTATCCATATTACAAATGGTCACCTACATTACAGCTGACTCTTTCATATTACATTTGATTGTCCATATGACAAATGACACTTGCTTATTACAATATGACTATCTATATTATAAAACTATCACCTACATTACAGTTGGTTCTTGCCTATTACAATGTGAATGTCCATATTACATAGGACACTTGCTTATTACAATATGAGTATCCACATTACAAGACTATCACCTACATTACGGTTGGTTGTTGTCTATTACAATGTGATTGCCCATATTACAGATGACACTTGCTTATTACAATATGAGTATCCATATTACAAAACTATCACCAACATTATGGTTGGCTCTTGCCTATTACAATGTGTCTGTCCATATTACAGATGGCACTTGCCTATTACAATATGAGTATGCATATTGTAAAACTATCTCCTACATTACAGTTTGCTCTTGCCTATTACAATGTGACTGTCCATATGACATATGACACTTGCTTATTATAATATGACTATTCATATTACATAAATGTCACCTATATTACAATTATCTCTTGCCAATTACAATGTGGCTGCCCATATTACATATGTTACGTGCTTATTACAATATGAATATCCATATTACAAAATTATCACCTGCATTACGGTTGGCTCTTGCCTATTACAATGTGACTGAAATTGTTACATTTTGGGGGTTGGTATGAAATTGTTGTCTCAAAATACATTACAAATATATAACAAAAGAAACCCAATCCAAGCGTGATTTGATCCCCCTCCCATCTATAGTTGGATGATATCATTTGTTGCCACCCCAGGCTCCAGTACAGTCAGTAGCACTGCCAACGCGCGTGACTCATGGTGATAGCCTTGTGCAGAGATCAAGTAAAAATGATATTTGTAATAGAAACAACGTAGTAATACAAAATGAGTGTTTGTATTACAAATTTGGCCATCTCATTACAAACGTTGCATGTCTCATTACAAATATGTATCTTCCTATTACAAAACAGATGCAGCGAATGAATAACCCTTTTGTATATATACATTACAAAATGTCTATCGACCTTACAATTTATTCTGACATGTTACAATTTTTTTATGTATGTTACAAAATACACACCCACCTTACAATTTGACAATTTGTTCTCTAAGATTATAGTTTCTATGTATGGATTACAAAATGTATACTCGCCTTACAGATTATTCATATGTATTATTATTTTGATTTGGAAGCAAAGAAGAGGAAGCTAGCTACTTTCTTCATATTTACTTTCACTTCTATTTATTTCATTATTGTGTCCATAGGAGACGAAGTTTGAAGCATGGAGGTGTATCAACACGACCAGAACAGACCTTTGAATAACAATTGTTATTATTATTATGATTTGTTCCTCCTACTACCCCAACCTCCTCCGCCATCTCTTATTTACTGCTCCATTGTGGTTGCAGCTATTTCCGATTCATCTCCGTTTAACTAGTCATCCTCATCCCCATCTCTTGTTTAACTAGGCGTCCTCATCCCCATCCCTTGTTTCAGTTTGCAATCAGATTAATTTATTTTCTGTTAGTTTCTCTTGTTTCAGTTTGCAATTAGATTACATTCATCCAATAGATAAGTAAATAGAGGATGAGATAGCATAAACACAGAATTACAAATAAGCAAAAACGAGAGGTGAAGAAGACGACATGGATATTGGAGCACATTCCACACAATTTTATTTACTCCACCAAGTGAATCGATACAAGCAAGGATGTGCCTATAAGATAGCATATTAACATCACATAGAGAAAGAATACAAGTAAAATATTTACAACACCAACACGACACCCAAAAAACTCAGAACAATAGCCTGGCAATCCCTTTGATTTCAGGGGTCGTTCCCTTGTTGGTTGGTCCTTGAACGACATTGAGGATAGCTATACTTGCTTTGAGATAGCCAAGATATATTTTCCACAGCTACACATCAGTTTAGCTATTAAAAAAGAAACGCAGACAATGTTGTGGAAGTCAGGCTAATGTTGCAAAACCAAGTAAGAACTACATATACAAGGCAAGCCTGTTTCCTAGCCTCCACGTTGGTCAGGAATAAAATAAAACACCTAGCAGTCAATCTAATTTACTACCAAGAAAGGCATTAGAAGCCCCATATTGGAGGAGGAAGAATGACAAGGTATGCGGTTGGTTGACTTGCTAGAAATAATCCTCATTGACGGCAAGTACTACAATAAAGCTCCCACCGCCACGACATCTGCCCTGGTCTCGACCTGCGCCGAAACTGACCCCGAGGCCGCAGCGGCCTTGGCCCTCCTCCTCCTGTTTGTCCTCTCAAGTAGCTCGTCGATCTGGATCTGCTCTTCCCAACAGTCCTCGGAGCAGAACGACGTGTCGCCCTTGTACATGTACATGTCTCGGTTCCTCCTGAGGTACCTCCCGCACATGTGGCAGTCATCTAGGAAGTGGTGTCTCGGAGAAGCCGTGTTGTTGCCATCTTCCTCTTCAAGGAATCAAGAGGTAGGGGACGGGTTGGGCTCCTGTGGGACGCTCATCGTCATGGCCTTAGACAAGGAGTTGATGTCGCGGATGGTGGAGTGCCTGGCTCCCATCTGCTGGGAAGCCATAGGGGGAATAGAGGCAGTTGACATGTTACTGGCGGATGGGAGGAGGTGGACTGCTACTTCTTTCCGCGCTTTATATCCTCTCAGCCTTCTATTGTCGGCGCAGCAGGCCATTGGACAGATGGGAACAGAGGCAGTGGACATGCCGTGGAGGCGGCAGGCATTTAGCAGGGATGGAGCGGCGGGTGCCGAGTATCCAGGAGGAGGGAGGGACAAAGTGAGGAGCAGATATTAGCGGTGTAGAGGCCACATTACAGACTGGGTTTTGCCGCAACTGAGGACGACGGAAAATAGGAGAGGGTTTAGTTGTTCGGAAGAAGGCTGGCTAATACACGATGTATTTACAATGGATGCCACCACATTTCTTACACGGGTAGCATTCCTACATTACCCGCACGGGCAACAAAAACACACTCATATATATATATATATATATATATATATATATATATATATATATATATATATATATATATATATATATCAAGGATGAAACAAAGACTCTCTTAAGTACATTCCAACATTCTCATTTGTTGCACTTGGTGATAGCATTCATTTAGGTCTTTCTCAACACAACAATTATCCTTTATCTATATCCACAAATTTATAAGGCACTACCTGTATATATTTTTTTATCATATCATTAATTGAAGCTCAAGATATCCATCACTAATTTTTTGTTTTAACTGTGGTTACCCTTTCTCTTACACTTACATTGATATGAAATAAATATTTGGATCCTATCAAAATAAAAGTTCACCTTATGCGTGTAGAGATGGTGAGCTCACAAATCATGAAAATTTGAATTTAGGTCGAGTCATGCTCAATGTGACTCCTCATATATGCATATTTTTTAGCTCTAAAGATTTCTCATAAATCATTAATCCAAGGGATATATACATTTCTCATGGCCATTGAGTTTGTACACAACCTTCTTAGGGTTTCATTATTACATATGTGTTTTTATTCTGTATATATTTGTCATACATCATTGGCCTTAATCATTCCCTTGGGTTATATAAGGGTATAGGTACTTATGGAGTGATCTTCATCTAACCCCTTAGGCCTATTATACTGGTCAAGTGAAATTTTTCTCCTAACACCTCTGACCTTATGCACTAATTGAGTATCCATGACCCCTTAAGACTCATGTACCTCTCCATCTTCCATAATTGCCCATGTGGTTGACTTAGGGCTCTACCTTGCGTAGGGTTATTTGAGGTGTTATGAGCTTTGATTTGAATACATCATCATCCGTGATTTATTTTGAAGAAAGGGTTTCTTACATTGTCACGATTCCATGTCTTATGGACTCATATTGAACAAGGCAATTCTTAAGCTCACATGCATTGCGTTGTGACTTTTTGAACATATTAAATTATATAAATTTATTTTCCTATATATATATATATATATATATATATATATGTATATTCACATGCATATGTCAAAATCATTTATTCAAACACTAAAATGGAATATTTATTAATATGCATAATTCAATAGGTAGTTGTAAGAACTAACATGTTGCAACTCACCACGCTAAATGAGATTACTCAAAACCAAAACACGATCGACTAATAATTAATCATATCACTAAAAGGGGCATAATTAAAACTGATTTAAACATCTTCAGTCAAGTTCAAGAACATTTACATAAAGGCCCATCATCTTGCACAAATTCATATACCATACCAAGTATCTTTACAATTGCTTTGCGGCCTCAGCCACAACATATATACAACAAGGTGTTAACCACATATACAATATGTACAAACATCAGAATTTTATCAAAGCTCGAGTCAGAAAAATATCTTCTACAAATATTTCCCTTCCGAACATGAGAGTTCATTGATGCACATAAATAAAACCATCAGATTATTAGTTATACTTATCCAAGAGAAATATCATATGATCATTAGGATACATAGCCAAAATCAAAACCATCGGATCATGGTCACTATCAAGACCATCAGTTCACATACTTATCACAATTTTATATTCATATATCATGCAAGGCATAACCATCGATTCATGGACTTCAACAAAACCATCAGTTTCCATTTCAATTAAAACCAATGGTTGCCATGTCAGTCAAAACCATCAGTTTCCATGGGTACACTAGAGAAAACCATCAATTGATTCAAGGACTTAGCAAAAACTGCCCATTCATGTGCTAAATAAAGCCATCAGATTAGGTACCAGTGAAGTCACCATTTCTTAATTTAGTTGGTGAAACATTTCATAGAGTAGTAGAGCCATTGGTTGCAAGCAATAGGTAAGCCATCGATTGTATGCAATAGGTAAGCCATTGGTTCTCAACAATAGGTAAAACTAGTTCTTCTACATTCAATAAAAACCATCATTTGAAGTTCTAGGTAGACCACGAATGATTTACTAGATGAGGACATCAATTTAGGTATCAAATATGACCATCGGTTCATGAATGAGTGTAACCATCATTTCTCAATGTCATAAAAACCATCATTTCACTTACTAGTGAAACCATTAATTGTCATGCACAAGTAAAACCATCAATCCAAAGACTAAGTATAAACCATCATTTGTCATGAGGAGTCAAACCATCATTTGTCATAGGAGTCAAACCATCATTTGTCATGAAAAGTCAAACCATCGATTCATAGTTCTCAGAGAGATATACTTTAGGAGAAACCAACATTTCTATACACAAGGAAACCATCAATTTATAGACTTGTAAGGTTTTAGTAGCTTACTTCAAAAGAAGAATGTGCACAAGATATAGGGGTAGTTTACCCACACAAATGCTACTACATATTCTCAAACCTTACCTTAAGGATCATCCTTCTACATATGACTACGTTTTTAGGGTAAAATCTACATATAGAAAGTTAAAAGTAAGCAAGAAATCAATTGAAAGTTGTATAACTCACCTCGAGGAGGAGTATGAACGTCCAAACAACAAGGTAGCTTGAAAGAGAGAAGAGAAACCCTAGCTTTAGCTGTCCAAATGTTCCAAGATAGCTCCTTTCTTCAAGATCAAGAAAGATCTAGGGAAAAAGAGAAGAGACAAGAGGTTCTTCAACTGCATGCTTGAGTTCTATTGAGAACACCATGAATTTTCCCAAAGAAGAAGAGAGAAGAAGGAGCGAAACAAGAAAAATGAAGATAAGGAAGATGATCTTACTTGTTTGGGGAAAGAAACTAGGTTAGGAAGCTCCAAACGATCCTATAGAAGGTAGATCCAAACCCTACAACAACATGCAACCAAGCTTGACTAAGATTTGTCCTCAAGGTCTCTTCTTCTTCCACCAAGAAAGAGGGTCGGACCTCTCAAGCAACAAGAAGGAGATGAAGGAGTGCAAAAGAGTTTTTTTGGGAGAGAGGAGAGGAGTGTATAAGGCTAGGATGAGAGAGAAATGAGGTTGAGAGTTGAAAGCATGCTTTCCATGTATCAAAAGGTTGGAAACTCCCATACATGTAAAATCATATATACCACTTGTTGCCAACCTTGGAGGACCATCTGTTTGTAACCTAGGAGGACCATCAAGTTGTGTCCTTAGAAAAGCCATCAGATCATGCCCATACATAGCCACATATGGAAACCCTAATCCACCATCATTGGTGTATACCACATGAAAAATTATAAATTCGTGTGACTATAGAGAAAACCATTGAATCCCATGATATAAGGAAAACCCATCAAATCCTACAAGCACTTGGTGAAACCATCAATTGAGGTACTTAGGTGACAAACCCTAGGTCCTCAACCCTAAGTAAAAAACACCACATACATCTGATGATGCATCTAGGTGTTCAAAGGTGCAACTATATCAAATATGTTAAGAAAATTTGTGAGGCACATCATATATGTGTGAAAATTACAAATAAAACCCTAAACATGGGAAAATTGCATAAAAGTCCATATAAACACATAAATTGTAAAAATAATCAAACAATGTCTGAACTGGACCAAATTTGAAACATATCTTAGTCACATATATCAAATAATAACTTAGGGTTTGATTAAGTAATTAAGAACCTATTTAGATTAATCAAGCATGTATAATCCTTATGCCACATCATGGGTCTTAGAACCATAAACCCCTAACATGGATTTCTCCCCCAAAATCCAAAGCAAACAAGGATGAGTACTTCCTATGCATCTCATCCTCTAACTTGTATATGGTTTCCTCCACCCCACGATGATGTTAGTACATCTTAACTAAGGCTATGTCCTTCTCTATAGTCTGCTGAACTAACTCAAGACCCAAAAGTTGATACCCACCTATCTTACACCAACAAAGACGTGATAGGCAACATCTTCCATACAAAGCTTCATATGGTGCCATGCATATGCTTCTCTAATAGCTGTGATTGTAGCCAAACTCAATCAACCTTAAGTGGACATCCTTTAGCCACCAAGAACTATATGAAACATGCCCTTAAAAGGTTCTCCAATGTCTAAGATCCTTTCTGACTGACCATCTGTATGCGGGTGAAAAGTTGTGTTGAAATTCAACTGCGTCCCTATAGACTTCTAATGTTTTTCCACAATTTTTTGATAACTATACACTTGACCAAAACCTCTACCACATCATGATTAAGACTTGTCTGCCATTGCAGATTCTTCAAATTGTGAAATACATATGTGTACTTCCAGATACATTTCATATATTGAGGAATGAGCCTCCTCAGATACTATCCCACTCAGACCATCAACATCTGGAACCATTGTCTAGTTGTGGAAACACACTATCCCATCATTTAACTCATGGGAACTATCATGCTTTCTGCTGCCAAACTCTGATCTTCAATAGCAGTGTTGGTTTGACTTATAGTTGTGTTAACAATCATGCCAACAAAAATACTTCCAACTGTACATCCATCTCCTGAACTGGCACTAGTATGTCCTGTTTGTGACACATCAAAGAGAACAACTATGCTTTTTCTACAAATGTTGACAAAGATGACTTCCTATTTAGTGCATCAACTACTACATTCTCCTTTCTACGATGATAGTTTATCATACACTCATAGTCCTTGATTGTCTCCATCCACCTCCTTTATCTTATGTTTTAATTCTTGCTTCGAACAATATCTCCAAATCTTCACGGCAAAAACTACATTGATTAACTCCAGGTTGTGGATTGAATAGTTTTCCTTGTTTCTCTTAAGATATCGTGAAGTAGAAGGAATCACATTCTTGTCCTGCATCTATACACATCCCAAGCCATTTTCAAGTCATCATAGAAAATGATGTAACCTATCCCTTACCTTGGCAACACTAATGTTGGAACACATGTCAACAACTCTAGAAGCTTCAAATCTTAGTCAGTGTCTTGGGTTGCTTCCACTCCAGCACCAAATACACCCCCTTTGGGTCTACCCTCGCAGATATGACTTGACCAAGAAAAGACACCTCATCAACCAAAAATCACGCATGCCAAATTTGGCATACAACCTGTGCTGCCTCAACATCTCTAATGCTTGGCGAAGACGATATTCATTCCACTAATTGTCTCTTATCTCATAAGTAGTCTGAATTATGTCATTCACCTTGATCCTCATTTGGTGATATCCCAAACTTAGGTCTGTATTGTATCACCTCTCATCTGATCACTAAATCATCTATACTTGGCAACAGATATTTTTGCTCCACTGTAACCTTGTTCAACTATTGGCATCTATGCAAAGCATCACAAAATCATCCTTCTTCTTCCTGAACAATGTTGGAGGATTCTCAAAATCAAACACTTTCTAGGGGAAGGAACACTAGTAAACTTATTTGGAAAGCATCTTCAAACTCCCATACCACTGGTACATCCTCCTGGATAGTAGGACCCATCACCTTGGTATCCACTACATGTGCTAAGAAGGCCTCACACCCTTGTCTCATCAGCTTCTCTACCATTATATCCAACACAAAACATTTAGGAAGAATCTTCCTACCCCCTTGGAAAGCCTAAAAATCATCCCCGACACAGCATGACGATCATGGACTATAGTCCAAAATAACCATGTGCTTCTCCAAGGTATCCATCCCTAAGATTACATCGAATCCATGCACTCCAAGTGGCATAATATCCACTTAAAATATGCACCTCGAGAAAGAAAGAACACAATAGGGGCACACCTCCCATAACACAACGACACCAATCAAAGGGGTTTCTAGCAAGATGATATCATATGGTCATAAACCATAACTCAAAATCTGGTTCCTCATATTCATCTAGATAGTTGACTCATCACATGACCAACTCATGACATAGATAATCGAGGTGCATCTGTCAAGGATATAAGAACTCACAACCCTTTGTGATTCTTAATGTCCTTTATTAGTGTGGGGTATTCTTTATTTAAGAAGAAATTAGTTATTTGATAATCATCCTCTAACTCCTTAGAGTATGACTCCTTGTTGATTTAGACATCACCATGCCTTAATCACGAGCTCACTATGATACACTATCATAATCACTCACAAGGTTCTCAAACATTTGGTCTAAGTATTTCATTCATTGATCTCATCAAGAATTAACACTTTACCAAATTCGTACTTCATCTATGATATTCTTGAACACTTCAAGATATTCATATTGGTATTTCTATAAACACTGTTTGAAGTACTAGCATTAACTCTAATAGGTATGTAAATACATCACATGTATTATACCTAATAGGATAATCATTCTCCCACTACTACTAGTGAAGATTGATTGATCATGTCTAAGGGATTCATGTCTCTTACTGGTTCTCTAACCAAAAGAGTCTAGATTTATCCATCAAATGGAAACTAGAAATGTGTTTCTCATGATTTATGCTAATTTGATTGTTTGAGTTATCAATAACTTTTAGGTATCATTTTACCTTATGCATACCAAGTACCACAAGATAAACAAGGCATTGCCATAAGGAAACATCAACTTTATTAATTTCCATACAATATGCAAAAATAATGTGTTTCTATCTATTGGCAAATATGAAATAGTAGTTCATCACTCTATTACATGCCTTTAAGGCTGAAAATAAACTAAAGTACTCCTATCTATGGAGGCAACATTTTCCCCATTTATTGGGTGCTTTACACTTTATATCTTGGTATCATATACCTCAAAAAGTGTTACAAGTTTATTTCATGACACCTTCAGGTGGAGACGTCTGTCTCCTCCTTCTTCTTTAGTTCTTCCAGATAGAGTGGACAATTCCTTTTCCAATGTCCTGGCTTTTGACAATGGTGGCAATTGCCTCTCTTAGGCACACCTCCCTTGGCCTTGAGAGTTGAAGACGACTTGGGTTGTTGGTTAGCATCAGAACCTTTCTTAGTCTTGCCTTTGCCCTTGCACTTGGACTTGCCTTTCTTATTGCTGATCATCATCACAGACTTAGGCTTGTCCTTCTTCATCTATGCCTTGGCTGTCCTCAACATGCCCAACAACTCTGTCAACGGCTTGTCAATGTTATTCATGTTGTAGTTCATCACAAACTGACTGTAGGATTCTAGCAATGATTACAATATCACGTCAGTAGCCAACTCTTGGCTCAAAGGAAATCCCAGTCTTGTCAGGTTCTCCACATACCCAATCATTTTGAGTGTGTGAGGACCAACTGGATCTCCTTCTGTCATGACACACTTGAACAGTGCCCTGGAGATATCATATCTCTCTTGTCGTGCTTGATCTTCATACATGTTCTTGAGATGCTGAATCATCTCAATGACACCCATGTTCTCATGTTGTCTCTGCAACTCGTGGTTCATGGAGCACAACATCAACCACTTTGCATCAATGGCATCTTCGGAATGCTTCTTATAAGCATCCCTTTCTGCCTTTGGTGCGGTAGGAGCAGGTTCCTCTAGAACTAGAGTATCCAAGATATAGAGCTTTCGTTCTTGAGTGAGAACAATTCTCAATGTTCTAAACCAGTCATGGAAGTTTGTCCCATTCATCTTGTCCTTTTCAAGGATCGAACGAAATGAAAAGTGATTGTTGTTTGTTGTCATTTGTACTAAAAAAGGAAATATATGCAATTTAGTCCAAAACTCAATTTTGACTTATTTAATTGATTTGAAAGTTTGACGATATAATTAGGACTTTAATTAATTATCGCTCCCACTATTTTTGTTCAAATTGATAGCCCTCACCATCAATTCAGAAGATTGTAGTGTACAATCTTCTAGTTAGTCAAGATCCATATTTCATCAAGTCATGAGTCAGCTTTGGTTGATCACCCACAATCTTGACTATTTAGGTAGGCCATCATGCCAATTGCATCATATGCAACTCTTGATGAATGAACATGCGTAACACCTTGCCATGAACATTCTGTGCCTCTGGGCTTAGACACTCTAAGAATCACCAGTTAAGTCTAACCCAAAAGCCAACACGGTAAACATGCACCCTTCTTTGGCAGAACCTACATGTTTACCCTTCACACTTCCACGAGATAGATGGCACACCACGCTTTGGCGTAACCTATGTTTGGTCGATCAAGTTTTTCATGTGTGCTGCTAATGGAAGGTGTAAAAGACTTAATATTTAGATGAGGGATTTGGTTTTATAGGTACATATACATATCCAATCACCACAATACATAGTACATATCATATACATGCTATATCCCACAGAAAACATGTGAAATAATAAAAGTGATGATTATGGCCATCCTAATGTGATTCCTCAAGCCAAGAGGAATCACGGTCATCTAGGTCCACATCACATGCAACCTATATAAGTGCTCTGTGCTTTTCCTTTCTGGGTTTGATCAACTCATCTCCATGATTGATCGGCTCGCCATCAGGTCGGTCGGTTGGGTGCCACCAGCCGATCGACTGGCACCTCTAGCCGATTGGTTCACTGGTCATCGTGCATCTCCTCAGGTCACCGCCCGCTTGTCTCGCTTCTCAAACTGGTCATCTAGAATGCCAACCGATCAGTTCATGCCTTGAACCGACCATCTCAGTTGTCGTTAGGATGTCTGTCGTTCTTCGACATAACAGGAAATAAAATCTATCATGTTTACATTATAAAAGGAAAACCCCGAGTTACATTCAGGGGGAGTAGGGGTATGAAAGAAATCTCGAGTTATCTCGATTTATATCAAGAATAAAAGATAGAGAATCGGTGTGCAGACCGAGATGCATGCAACAACAATCAACCACACACAAATATAGGGTTTATTGGCCATAACCACGCTATACATCCACCACAAAATGCATTTAAGGGCGACGCGTATCGAGTGCATTCATATTACATATCATATATGTATAATGGGATTTGTGGATTTAGGATTGGACATGGAAAAAGCCAATTTTATTCGCATCATATGCAATAAATAATGGCGACAAACCAAAATCGATCATATTGATAATCCTAAAGTATAGAGTAGTTGACGTGGCTCTGATACCACTGTTGGGTTTTATGGGAGACAGAGAAGGAAGCAGAAATAAAAAATTTATTCTCCCCAAACCCAGAATGAAGGAATCGTGTCAACGTATATACAGTAGGAAGGATGGTTTGTAGAAACATACCTTGTCATGAGGCTTGCTCGGCGACATTACCTCATGGCTTGCGCAGTCTTCACCTCCGGTCTTGGATGGTGTCTGTGCAGCTCCTGGTCTCACATGGACTAGCAGCTCCTTGTCTCACTGGGACTGTCGAGATTGACTGCTATCCTCCGAGTGACAGAAGTCTCCCACCTCTGTAGTAGTCCACACGGACCACCTGGAACTCCGATCTCCTTGTCCCATAAGGAATCGGAAGGAGTCACACCCTCCTATCGGCGTACTAGTCATCGACACACTCTCCTACCACCAGTCACTTTTCTATAGTTGTCTTTCCCTTACTGTGCCTCCATTATCGGGTAGCACTTGCTCGGGCTCTCCTGGTTACCACAACCAGAGAGAACGACAACTTTATAGAGCAACTAGTGTTATGAGTTGTGTTTTGAGAAGCCCCCAGTACCCCTATATATATAGGAGGGTCATGGGATAGGGTTCTCTATGCCGGGTAATGCAGGATTAAAGAAGGAGTAGAAGGGTTCGAGATTTTCCACAAAACAACCAACTGTGCCACATGAACCGATCGTTTCAAACTTGAAACGATCGGTTGGGGACCTGAGCTGATCGGTTCACACCTCAACCAATCGGTTGGGGCACCGGAGCTTATCGGTTCACTTCTGAACCGGTCAGTTCACTGCCCTAGTCAGTTCTCGATTGACTTTTCCTCTTTTGTTTCGAATTGATCCAAATACCAATCCTTGTTCCAATCAAATTAGACAAGTGAAATGAAGAGAAATTTCTTGCCAACCTGACTTTCCCAACTCGCTCGTTTGGACCAGTTGAGCCGATTGGTTCAACCCTTGAACCGGTTGGTTCAGCCTATCCTGAGCCGATCGGTTCATCATATGAGCTGATCGGTTGGGACTACAGACTGTGCAAAATTAGTCAATTGCATTTTCAATCAATCTAATACTCTAATCAATCGGTCCAACACCTTGAACACTATGATATTGAGATATCAATTGATTGAGTGTTTAATTGAACAACTAAACTCCTTTAGCAATCAATCTAAACATCATTTGTGGATAAACTCCTCTTCCAGGTTAAATCCTACGTGTGTGACCCTGTAGGTCCATTTCACATTGGCAGTGAAAGTCTATAACACTTATGACTTCACAAGCAAAGAGTGGTGCCTAGTCACACATCAGTGCTACCCAAGTGAAAAGGAAAGTTGGAGAACAACTTTCAATCCTACAATCCATGAATGGTGTTACATTGAATGTATAATTCCTTTGTCACTGATATCTCGAATGAACTCAAGGCATGGAACAGTCATCCTTTCAACGTTCATTCACTTTATTGATCTCAAAGTAGATTGGAGGAGATATGTATGACATCAATATCACATATTGATTCACACATGTGTGCATGCTTATCTCAATCCTACTCATCAAGTGGCCATGGAGATCAAACTCCCTCGGGAGAGACAAATCCCATATCTATCACTCACCCCTCAAAAGCCCCATGTGTCAAAGTCACCCAATCATCACCTTTATAACAACCCATGTTTTAGGGCTGCATTTGATGATGTCAAAGTGTACCCAACGACATGTGTTGAGTGTAGTGATTTCATGTCAAAGAATCACACTCATCACCATTACTGTGAGAACTGACTGTGACTGCCATGTCATGGTTCCATGTGTCAAACTCATGGTGGGTATGTCCGGTACACTTGTTCTCTAACAAGTACCTATGTGTTTGGTTTGATATCTCCATATCATGACTAATGAGATTCTGACATCAACCAACACCACAATCTAGTCTTGTGTGTCACTGCATTCTATATACCTTCTACAATGACATCCGACTAGGGACATAATAAGAATTTACAAACTCTTAGCATCCGTATGATCTCATCGTTTAGGTTCTTAACCTGAAAGAATATGTCATTGAGTACTGTCATTCTCTACACATTCAATTTGCTCTATCATTATCTCATATGACTGAACCAGAAATAATTGGAAGCTTGCCTTTGATGTTTATCAAATCAATCTTAATGTATCCCACCAATCATCCCATGATTGGCTCTCAGGGCATACATACCAACATTAATCATATATTTTTAGCATCAATTAAACCTTAGACCAATGGTTTCTTGGGTCACTTGATGCAATGGTCGAACTTATACTGTAATTGATGGTTTTAATATATGAACTTGACCCCATGGTCAAGATCTAATGTTTATTCCTCCAATAAAGTGGAATGATGGATAACGTAATATGTTGGTCCTAATAATGGGATTTAGATGGTTTCCTGTATATGATCAACTTAAGGAGATTACTTGTTGACAATAGATGGCTTGTTTTAACTGAACAGTTGATTGTGGGTTTTACCCTACTTTTAATGGAACTTTTTGTGTTGTTAATTAAGGGATGTCTAGGGTTAGATGGTTACTCTTTCTAGAGCACAAATCAAGGACTTCATAGGTGGTTATCTAAGGTGTTTACTTATGTCAACAACCAAAGGTCTTACCTTTTCAACATTCAATGGTTTTGGGTGACATTGTGGTATAGTGATACGGGTTGAATGTTGATGTAACAAATGGAGGGTTACCCTTAATAAGGTAGTCTTACCTATTCACTCATATGAATAAAAGGGATCATAACCATATTATGTTGATATGTAACCCTAATGAGGTATAGCTTGTTATACCTAGCTTTAATATAACTAAATGATGGTAATTGGGTATGAATAGTCCTTGAATGACTAATGCAATCATGAAGTACTTTGTTACTATTGTTAAAACCCTAGTAAGCTATAATCCAATCATTATACCTTGATTTATGTGTGGGTTCATACTTGATAATGGTATGGAATGTGATGGTGATGCTTCACCTTATGCATCCATGATCCAATGGGGATGTTGTGAGTTAGGGTTTGGGTATGAGTGCTATTTAGTAACATTGATATAATTTCTCATGTTGAACCTAACTCTAATGCAAATATATAAAGATGAGTATTCATGTTTAACATTCTTATATGATGGAATGATGGTGGAATAACCTCCTTCAAATGATCATAACCTTGGTATGTTAATTGGTGGTTATCATAGTCACATGGTTGATACTTTCTTGTACTAAACATGTGCATTATGAATATGATGAGAGTTAATAATATTTAGATTCATTGCATGTTGATGTAATAAAGTAATGTTCTTAATGTTAATATAACCCTGCTATGAATGTTTATGAATATAACCTAGTTCATTAATGCAATATTATGTTGATTTGGTGTATTATATATAAGTGATGTTGTTGAGCCTTGTTATAAGGCATGCAAAGATAATGATGATCTTATAGGGAATAATATGATGGTCTTAATGACCTTTGGGCATGGTTGATCCCTGAATGAGGTGTAATCCTCTTGTGTTGATAAGGGTTAATACCATGTGATATTGTGAAAAGGATTTATATCATGTGATAGTATGATGATCTTAATGACCTTTGGGCATGGTTGAGCCCTGAATGAGGTGTAATCCTCTTATGTTGATGTTGATAAGGGTTGATACCCTGTGATATTGTGAAAAAAATTATTATTTTGTGATAGTACGATGACTAGTGTGGTCTCATGAATGGAAAGTGAATAGCACCATGTGATTATGGGATGAGAAATTATGTTTCACATGTTTTATATCTTTTCAAAGTTGTGATATTTATATGCTTTCCAGAAGTTAATTAGGGTTTGTATGTCCACTTGTTTGATGCAGCCTTAATTCACCCAATTGGCATAACTAATCAAGTGAAACTCTAATCATGTAGCGCCCTGTGCCATAGATCCATCTGAGTGTCAGAATTTTCCAGATGGTGAAATGAGCATTCCTAAGGGAAACTCGGAGCACATACTGTTGAGTATGTGGGGGTGGCAAGTTGAGGATATTTCCTTGTCATCCACAATGCAGATTGTGGAGGTTGGCTATGGTCATGCCTCATACATATGATGTGATTGAGAATGGCTACGGTCGTGTCTCAGTGATTATATATGTGACAAGATTGGAGGACAACTACAGTTGTACCTCGAATGGTAGGGTATGCATACCCACCTCCTTTCACTAGTGTTGTGACATGTATCAAGGACGGACTAGGCTGTTAGCAACTTGACCTTATGTCTCACTGTGGCAGACCCATACTGACCGGGGGCATAGTAGATCTTATGTAACGACCCTGCCTCCCGATAACCCCCAATTAAGGGAGACCAAGAGGTCAGTGTCGTTATCCCAATTAATACGATCAAAGGTTCAACAAATAATCAATAATAATTATGAAATTCTACTAACTAAATTGGAATTTGGTATAAAATTAAAACATTACTTACCTTTGAACACTTTGGAAATCTATCTATCCAGAGCTTTGAATTATTTTATCTAATCCTCCTTGCACTTTATTTCTTATTTTCACAATTTGTCACTTTATTATTTGTTCATTCCAGGGTTGTACCTAAAATGCCGACAAACAAAACATCAATCAGCATACGGGGATATGTTGGTATGCGGGGACAACCAAAATTTCACAGATATGGCTAACAATTTAATAATTACAATCAACTTATTTAACAAGCCAATTTACGTTTTCAATGTGTCATTCTCCACCGCTTTTGCCCTAACCCTGGCATACCCCTCTAGGGTTTCTCTTTTGCCATTGACTTAAGGCCACCTTCTCAATCCCAAGCTTGGTGCTTGGGATTCACCTCTCATGATGCTCCATAGTCATGCATCATAAACCACCTTCTCATTCCCGAGCTTGGTGTCTAGGGTCACCTCTCACAGTGCCCATTGGTCTACCCTCCTGGGCCTGACCTTTATGGCATCTTCCATTAGGGTGGCATGTAGGTGCGAGAATTCACATGTATATATAAATGTGATAGCCATAGTGACTTTATAATTGCTGTATGAACATCCAAACTGTTTAGATTGCATTCAATGCGAGGAAACATTCGGAAAACCCTCGGGAAACTAATGCAATTAACCATAATTAACCACATACCTGTTGGATTGATCTGAGATAGAATAGTCCAATCAATCAATGACATCCAATCAAGCAAGTACATGAATCCTAAAATTACATTCAATTCCTTTTTATCAAAACCTATCCAAACCATCTTGCTACTTATGGTTTCTATTCCTTTTTAGGGTTTCTTCCTCTTTTAGGGTTTACTTTGCAATTAGGGTTTTACTTCCCTTTACTCTTTTTAAACCCTAATTTTCTCATCTATCCTTCATGAAAGTTATTAGGGTTACCTTTTACAAACACATAACCTTAATCTCAGATTAATGCACAATTAACCATCAATTAAGTCCATTAAGCCTTTTTTACACTAAAGCTATCATTAATTTCATCCACTAGGAAACCTTGATTTCCACATTAAGGGTATTTAACCACAATTAGGAACTTTAATGCTCAAAATAGCTTAGAATAATGATGCTTTATTCACGATTTTGAATAATTAAAGCCATTAAGAGTCGAATTTTCCAGTATTAGGGTTTCAAGGCCCATTAAAGTATATTCATGAAACTCTATATTAACTAATTATATGAAAAGTTCATCCTTTTTGTTCCTAATGTTCCTTTTTATCATTAACAGGTGAATATCAACTTTATTCATCCATTAAACCCTTTTAAATATATTAATCAACTCAAAATAGGGTTTCTTAATCTTTAATTTATTAAAGTTGATAACTTACACTACTTTTCAAATTGCAAGAGGAACTAGCCTCTAAATATATTTTTATTGGATTCCTCTCGTGTTTCTAAGCAAAATTCATGTATAATGCGCATCCATCCGAGCTACGGTTAAATATATATGATTTTTGTAATAAAACCTTACTTTGGCCAATAGGGAGGCGCCACGTAGCCCATTGCATGCAACATTGCTTTCTTTGGAAACATTTCGAAATGTCCAAAATACCCTCAGTTAAGTTGTTGCTTCTTTATACCCTGGAGGGGAAAAAACGTCCAACATCCCAAGCTTCTTCTTCCTCCTCGCGAGCCATCAGGGCGCCGACCTGCAGCCCTAGTCGCGAACAGTGCGACCTCTCTACCCCCTCCCTGACCCCGACTGTCCCTAGGGAAGGTTCTCCTCCCTCCACCGCACACCCACACACCTGATGGTGCCCTTCTTTCACAGCTAGGGTGGCTGGCCCATGTTGGCCGGGCCTGCAACCTGCGGCCGACCTGGTAGTCGTGTTGTAGGTTGCTGCACGATGGTGGCAGCCAGGAAAGGTGGCAAACCACCCTAGATCCTAGAAGAAACTTTGTGCCTCCACTAAGATCATGCCACAGCTGATAAAGCCTCCAAAACTGCCCTATGTTTTCTTGGTTAGGGTTAGCACAAAAATAATAAGGTAGAAGAATGTGGGGTTCTCTCTTCCCTTCAAACCCAGGCTCTACCCCTTATATAGGGGTGAGAAACGAAGCCATAGGTTGGCTATTCTCGAATCAAAGAGTCCCTTTCCAAGTAGGAAATCAATTCCTTTAATGAGAAGTAATATTCTCTCTCTTCTTTATCCTTTGGATATTCCCTATTATTTGGATATTTAAGAATTCGAAATTCCTCTTTCATTTTCTTTGTACTTGCCCTTTTTAATTCATGGGCCATGGATTTTTATATTTCCTTAAGTAGAAAATACCACTCCTTCAACAAAACCACAAAAAACATTAATAATGTATTACATTATTCTCTTATTTTGCTTTATTGGTATTTTCTCTTTCCTCTTTCTTCATTGGGGCTCCTTGGAATCCAAGAAACTCCAAGATTTCGAAGTTCTTTTTTATTGGATATTCATTATTAATCGAGATGTATATTTATGCATTATTTCTCATTATCATGTTTATTTCTTATTAAAATATCTATTTTTGAGAATTTCTCTTTATTTCTCTTTTATTTTCCTCATTAGTATTCCTTTTATCATTAGGAATCCTTGGGATACGAAATTCCACCAAGGATGACTCAATTATACCTCTTTTTACTTATTTTCCACATTTTACCATTGTTTTCAATTTCCTTCTCAATAAAGAAATACTTAATTAATCTTTATTTTCTTATTGCCTTTTATTTGCAACTTTAGACTCTGTGGAACACAAGGAACCCAAGAGGTATGAAATTTATCCTTGGATTACATTCCTTTGCCTTCTAGACGCTTCTACCTCATTCTTTTCTCAAAAACTCAATTATTCATTTACTAATTGAATTTCCTTGTTATTTGGGCCCAATAGCCAATAAAGCCCACAACACAATCATCAAGTCTATTGTAAATGAAATCTATTTATTCAACACCAATTATATCATCATTTATTCCAATATCTCTAATACGAGAAATTACATTTCTCTCCACATGAACCCAAAATTGGGGTTGTAACATCCTTCCCCTCTTATAAGAAGTTTATCCTAAAAATTCCATCAAGCAAGCAAGCAAATAGGATAAGCCTTTCTTATGTCCATCAGGGCTCCCATGTGGCTTCACCCTTTCCATGGTGCTTCCCAAGAACCTTCATCTTCTCGTATTCTTCCATCTGAGTTCTTTCTTACCTTGGTATATCGTACCCTCATAGGTGACTCAGGACTTTTTAGCCTTTCAAAAAGTTGAATAGGTGCAGGGCTCAACACATGGCTTAGGTAACTCACATAGTGCTCTAGATCAGACTCATGGAACACATTATACATCATGTTATCCTGAGGGGTAAGGTTAAACCTAACCATCTCCACCAATCCATCTCCAATGGACCCATATATCGGGGACTCAGCTTTCTCAACTGTAACTTAGAGGGGTCGGATTTTCACATCACATATTCTCCCACAATGAACTGCATGTTAGTCTACTTTGCATCAGCTCATGACTCATGTCATCTCGGGGCTCTCTCTCAGCCATTGCATGATCAAAGCGACTTCATCTGCATACACTGTGGTTCTTTTCTGACCTTCGCAAGGCCTCCTTCACCAACATATATCATCTTAATGAAGTGGTGACCGACACAACCTCCTTCTAGAACTTCTTACATCCCGATAAAGGCTAAGGTGGTTAACATCATATCTTAAGAACTATCTTCATGTATCACCCTGTATGAGCACACATGCTCTCATCAGACCATCTAGTCTGGATCATACTAACCATTAGTAAGGGGTGATAAACTGTACTAATATCGAGTTCTTCATGTATCTTCTTCCACTTAATGGAAGTGAACCTTTAGGTCCTACTCAAGAACTTTTGAACTCACATTATGGTGTAGTTGAACCATCTCTCTCTCTTATGTAGGTTCAACAGAATATATCCCTTGAAAACATTCTTTCTTGCTCGTGTTATCTAGGTATGGCGATCTACCATAAACCATATTGCATCTTGACCTTCCTTGGTCAAGGGGAGACTTACCACAACACCCATAGTGGTGAACTCCCATTCCCACTCAGGAACTCTTTATCCTCTATATCAAAGCACTGGGTTACTAGTGTTTGCCCTTCACCTACTATCATGTAGGGCCACAAACCACATGCAACTTCATATTAAGCATCCAAAGTGCTGCTATCACTTACTACCTTTGTAGTATCATGGTGTATGGTGATCTTAAAACCATGATCTCATGTATGTCATGATTCCTCAAGATTGATTCCTCTGAAACCCTAAACCACTCTCATTTTATTACCTTCTTTTCCAAAGAAGTGTATTCGAGGTCCTATCACCATCCTTTCATTACATCAAGGACTAGATTGGCTATCCAAACAACCATTAACTCGATCAACAGATCTCTTTAGTCCAAACATGTCTCTTTTTCCAAACTTAGGGTTAGCCTAACAACCTCTTATAGCCTCTAGCCCAACTAAGAAACTATATCTCAACCAGAGCATTCACATCCTTAGGTGTTAGGTAATGTTGAAGACATACACCTCTATGTATTCTACTTATCATCTCATCTCAACTCTAAGTTTGTCTTCAATAAGAAACTCTAAGCTCATCCTCATGGTGATCAACCTCAAACTTGCATAACTTGCAAATTCCACATAGCTCCTGCTAGAAACATCCTTATTCCTCTCACTATTTGTAAACCATGCATGTATTGTTCACTCTACCAGGGTATGTTATCATCTCTATCCTCATACCTTGTAGCAATGTTCCAACTCACATCATCTTTATCCTTGGTGTATGGCATGTGTACTGTCCTATCTCTCACTCCTATAACAAGAGGAAATAAGCATTTGGCTGCAGTCCAAATACAAAGTTCTTCCTATTCTAAGAGTAGAGATGGTACAACCCACCTTGCCAGTACACTTTCAAATCTAAGTTCAAACGTGCCACATATGTCTCTACCTCACAAACATCACGATATCAAAAATTACTTCCACGGAAAATTGATCTAAAACCTACTAGGGTTTACACACAATCCTTGATCATCTCCTCTAGGTCTATAGGGTGTCGTCACTTTTGGGGTCATCCCTCTTCCCTTATGCACTAGAGACTGCCCTACTCATCTGCCATTTGGGTCACATGAGTTCATGAAGGTGATCAATCTCCCAACCCATGGCCCTCAGACAATGATAGTTGTTACCTCCTGACCCTATGTTCATGTGCAACTAGGGAATTAGGAAACTCCTACTTCCATCAGTCTTATCCCTTCCTGGCCCTAGGATAGACTTAGGATTCTATTATAGTACATGTCCAACTTAGAGCCTTACCCAAGCCTTCATCATCTCTCTCTACATTCATGACTGACTTTCATCCCTTTACAGGGGTCATGGAAACCTTCCGACCCTGGCCAGGCTCCATATCGGTTACTACCAGAGTAACACATCCACATGCACATAGAGATGGTTATCCATGGGTCTACAGGTTCATTCTCATACCATGTACTTTTCACTTAGCTTTTTAATATTTTCTAAAACCTCTTTAGGTTACTCCAACAAAACTGGTATACACCCTACAAAAGGGTCCCTCTCCCAGGATGGGAGGAAACTACACCTTGATAACAAAGGTTACAAACGTCCTTAGGTTTAGGATATGCGTCCACATGAGCATGTTTAGTCCTAGGAAGCTACTAAGGTACAACCATACCAGCTACAAAACCTATGCTAGGTCACCCTTGTTCTTATCCTCAACATTGGATCAAGATCATACCTTCTCATGTCATCACCTTAGTTGTGGGGGGTTCATCAAACATACCCTAAACTTAAGAGGTTTTCCTTTCTTCTCCACATGAGAAGTACCATGCTCTCCAATCTCATCATGAGCATTAGGTACACCACTTCCCCTCTTAGGCCTAGGAACCCTAGGTTCACTTTTGGGTGTCCAACTTCATGCTCAACCCCTTAACCACGAACCAAACATGTACAGGGTATGACATGCACTTCCTGCCATCCTTCTACTTGAGCAACACTTTTAAGTGGAGTCCTCCTCAAGGACAACCAATCAAGGTATAAGGCATCTCAACCTGTTACTAAACCTCATCAGGTCTAAGGAACTCTTTTCCCCATCTCAACAGGTAAACATCTATACCTTAGGCACATAGGTACCAGAAGCATCATCCTCTCTCTAGGGTTTGGCTCTTATAAAGGCAACCAAGATATCATCAGCCCCCCAGGGATCATGCATGAGGCAACCACTATCATCCACTTATGTCGCATCATCCTCGACTCCCCATTGATCCTCATATCTCGGAGTTTTAGGCTTCCAACCTTCTTGCTTGGGTCCTACTTTCTCTCACTAGAGCTATTCCACTACCAACCTTATTACTAAAGGTCCTATCTCCATGAAGGTGGATCAAGATCACAAGCATACCCCTACCTGGGTGAAGCCTATGTTCAAACTATTAGTTGCTCATGATTATCTTTATGCTTATCTCATAAGCCATCCCTCATACTCTCCTGGCCAGGGTTTCGACCTACTGCCTGCACTACCTGACGTACTCTGGGTGCCTACTATGCCATACTCATATGAGCTCATGGGTTTTCCATCGGTTCTTCCCTAACCTCATCAAAGAAGGAGCTATCCTTCACTCTAATCATGCACGACCCTTTCCAGGGTTGGGTCGTCAAAGGTACTAGGTCATCTAACCTCTCACGGCTCGTATGGCATCCCAAGGTGTGTTCATCCAAACACTCAGTCAACCATGACATCTAACTCATCATGTCATCTCTCTCTCTCGTACCTTCACTTAGGGTTATTGTTAACATCATCCTTAGAGGATGTGCCAGGTCTCTACTTGCAATGGAGATCTCTACCTCCAAGACTAACTCTCTCTACTCATCATCTAGACAAGAAGGTCTATCCTCAGGTCTCTCTTGAGGGCAAATACAACTCATGTCGTACAACCTAAGCATGTATCTATTTGTTAGTTTGCGCTTAATCTATTAAGCTTATGTCCATGACATCTTATTTACATGTTTTTCATTAATTTGGTGGAGGATTCCTTAGACCTTATTAACCTTACCCATACCTAAGAGGGTGAGGAGAAGAGAGAAAACCCTAATCCTTAAGGTCCTTAACAGAATTTGAGTTGAGAAGGGATGAACAAGATGAGAGAGTCCTAAAGGTATCTTATTTTGAGTCATATCCTAAGACATCGTCCAGGAAGTCACACAATCCGGGAGTCCTCGCATTCTGACTAGCGATGCAGAGGAAAATATTGCCAGCCCCCGGACGTGATCCTTTTCTAGACACCTCAATCTTTCAGACAATCCTCTAATAACTCCCTTGGTTCTATGGAATTTGCAAAATTGAATAATTATTAATGATTAGATGAGGAACCTATGCTCTGATACCAATTGTAACGACCCTACCTCCCGGTAACCCCCAATTAAGGGAGACAGAGGTCAGTGTCGTTATCCCAATTAACAGGATCAAAGGTTCAACAAATAATCAATAATAATGAAATTCTACTAACTCAACTAGAATTTGGTATAAAATTAAAACTTTACTTACCTTTGAAAACTTTGGAAATCTATCTATCCAGAGCCTTGAATTATTCTATCTAATCCTCCTTGCACTTTATTTCTTATTTTCACAATGTGTCACTTTACTGTTTGTTCATTCCAGGGTTGTACCTAAAACGCCGACAAACAAAACATCGATCAACATACAGGGATATGTTGATATGTGGGGACAACAAAAATTTCACAGATACGGCTAACAATTTAATAATCACAATCAAATTATTTAACAAGCCAATTTACATTTTCAATGTGTCATTCGCCACCGCTTTTGCCCTAACCCTGGCATACCCCTCTAGGGTTTCTCTTTTGTCATTGACTTAAGGCCACCTTCTCAATCCCGAGCTTGGTGCCTGGGAGTCACCTCTCATGGCGCTCCATAGTCATGCATTATAGACCACCTTCTCATTCCCGAGCTTAGTGTCTGGGGTCACCTCTCATGGTGCCCATTGGTCTACCCTCCTGGGCCTGACCTTTATGGCATCTTCCATCAGGGTGGCATGTAGGTGTGAGAATTCACATGTATATATAACTGTGATAGCCATAGTGACTTTATAGTTGCAGTATGAATATCCAAACTGTTTAGATTGCATTCAATGTGAGGAAACATTCAGAAAACCCTCGAGAAACTAATGTGATTAATCATAATTAACCACATACATGTTAGGATGATATGAGATAGAATAGTCCAATCAATCAATCAATGACATCCAATCAAGCAAGTACATAAATCCTAAAATTACATTCAATTCCTTTTTATCAAAATCTATCCAAACCATCTTGCTACTTATGGTTTCTATTCCTTTTTAGGGTTTCTTCCTCTTTTAGGGTTTACTTTGCAATTAGGGTTTTACTTCCCTTTACTCTTTTTAAACCCTAATTTTCTCATCTATACTTCACGAAAGTTATTTGGGTTACCTTTTACAAACACATAACCTTAATCTCAGATTAATGCACAATTAACCATCAATTAAGTCCATTAAGCCTTTTTTACACTAAAGCTATCATTAATTTCATCCACTAGGAAACCCTAATTTCCACATTAAGGGTATTTAACCACAATTAGGAACTTTAATGCTCAAAATATCTTAGAATCATGATATCTTAGCTTTATTCATGATTTTGAATAATTAAAGTCATTAAGAGTCAAATTTGCCAGTATTAGGGTTTCAAGGCCCATTAAAGTATATTCATGAAACTCTAAATTAACTAATTATATGCAAAGTTCATCCTTTTTGTTCCTAATGTTCCTTTTTATCATTAACAGGTGAATATCAACTTTATTCATCCATTAAACCCTTTTAAATATATTAATCAACTCAAAATAGGGTTTCTTAATCATTAATTTATTCAAGTTGATAACTTACATTACTTTTCAAATTTCAAGAGGAATTATCCTCGAAATATATTTTTATTGGATTCCTCTCATTTTTTTGAGAAAAATTCGTGTATAATGCACATCCATCAGAGCTACGGTTAAATAGATATGATTTTTGTAATGAAACCTTACTTTGGCCAATAGGGAGGTGCCACGCAGCCCATTGCATGCAACGTTTCTTTCTTTGGAAACATTTCGAAATGTCCAAAATACCCTCAGTTAAGTTGTTGCTTCTTTCTACCATGGAGGGGAAAAACATCCAACGACCCCAAGCTTCTTCTTCCTCCTCGCGAGTCGCCAGGGCACCGACCTGCAGCCCTAGTCGTGAACGGCGCGACCTCTCTACCCCCTCCCCGACCCCGACGGTCATTAGGGAAGGTTCTCCTCCCTCCGCCACACACCCACGCACCTGATGGTGCCCTTCTTTCATAGCTAGGGTGGCTGGCCCACGTTGGCTGGGCCTGCAACCCGTGGCCGACCTGGTAGTCATGTTGCAGGTTGCTGCACGATGGTAGCGGCCAGGAAAGGTGGCAAACCACCCTAGATCCTAGGAACAACTTCGTGCCTCCACGAAGATCGTGCCATAGTTGATAAAGCCTCTGAAACCGCCCTATGTTCTCTTGGTTAGGGTTAGCATGAAAAGAAGAAGGTAGAAGAACGTGGGGTTCTCTCTTCCCTTCAAACCCAGGCTCTACCCCTTATATAGGGGTGAGAAACGAAGCCATAGGGTGGCTATTCTCGAATCGAAGAGTCCCTTTCCAAGTAGGAAATCAATTCCTTCAATGAGAAGTAATATTCTCTCTCTTCTTTATCCTTTGTATATTCCCAATTATTTGGATATTTAGGAATTCGAAATTCCTCTTTCATTTTCTTTGTACTTGCCCTTTTTAATTCATGGGTCATGGATTTTTATATTTCCTTAAGTAGAAAATACCACTCCTTTAACAAAACCTGAAAAACATTAATAATGTATTACATTATTCTCTTATTTTGCTTTATTGGTATTTTCTCTTTCCTCTTTCTTCATTTGGGCTCCTTGGACTCCAAGAAACTCCAAGATTTCAAAATTCCTTTTTATTGGATATTCATTATTATTCAAGATGCATCTTTATGCATTATTTCTCATTATCATGTTTATTTCTTATTAAAATATCTCTTATTGAGAATTTCTCTTTATTTATCTTTTATTTTCCTCATTAGTATTCCTTTTATCATTAGGAATCCTTTGGATACGAAATTCCACCAAGGATGACTCAATTATACCTCTTTTTACTTATTTTCCACATTTTACCATTGTTTTCAATTTCTTTCTCAATAAAGAAATACTTAATTAATCTTTTCTTTTTTTATTGCCTTTTCTTTGGAAATTTGGACTCCTTGGAACACAAGGAACCCAAGAGGCACGAAATTCATCCTTGGATTTCATTCCTTTGCCTTCTAGAGGTTTCTACCTCATTCTTTTCTCAAAAACTCAATTATTCATTTACTAATTGAATTTCCTTGTTATTTGGGCCCAATAGCCAATAAAGCCTAAAACACAATCATCAAGGCTATTGTAAACGAAATCTATTTATTAAACACCAATTATATCATCATTTTTTCCAATATCTCTAATACGAGAAATTACATTTCTCTCCACATGAACCCAAAATTGGGGTTGTAACATCTTAGGAGTCCGACTCTTCCTAGATCTTGTATGGCACTGATTTCAACTTAGCAGTGGTCAGTTGGATTTTGAGTGGTATCCTCAAATTCCTCAGGGCATAATAAAAGATGTAATACAGCCGTATGGCATATCTGTTTAGGGTTATACATGACGCTTCACATTGGATGATAAACCTTGTTTGTTCTCTTTACATAAAGATGATGCTTAGTGCAATTAAGAGATAGTAGATATACTTATGTTGTGGATATTCTTAAGATTGTAGATGTGTACATATAGTATCCATGATTATGTTGATAACTATACTGCTACTGCTGATTATAATCATGATGCTAGCTATATCATGTTGTTAGTTATGTTTAGCATGCTAGCCATGACTTTGTAACTAGAGATGCATATACTGCTGATCATGCTTATCTAGATAGTTGTGCTTATGGTGTTAGCTCTTTTTATGATGTTGATATGTTCAACCTATTAGACATGCTAATGTTGTTATCTATGCTTATGTGGCTAGACTTATTCATAATGATAGAAATGCTATGTTACTAGACTTGCTCATGATGCTAGATATGCATATGTTACTGAATTGCTTATGTTATCAACAAGATAAAGGATGATAGTATGGCTAATTATGATAGTTATTATCTACTCCCTTGTGTATTTTGATAATCATCAGTGTTTCTGGGCTTATTTGTTATATCTGATTAATTTACTTAACTATTTAATTACTTAAAATGTTGTAATCAATAAATGTTGTTGGAGGCCATATCTCTTGCTGGGACTGGGTCTCACCCTTGTGGTTCACCACATTTTTTTAGGTAATCAGAAATGACAAAAACAAACATGTGGCAGAAAAGAGGAGCTATAGTAATGAATCTTTGAGAAATTTTATTAGACGTCTAGTGTGTCCTAGAGTCATCCCTGTACTTTTAGGTCCGGGTAGGAAAAGTTTGTATATGGTGTTTCAAATGAATCGGGATTTTGTTAGCATGTTAATGCTTGTTTGTGTGACATATACAAATATTGTTCTCATGTGTATATATGTTGTGTATAAGGTGATAGATCAATTTGTATCAAATTCTTGGCATAGTATCGATATAAGAAATTTTTGGGATCTTATGCAAATGTTTATGAGCGGGTGCTGACACTGAAATCGGTTTTAATTTACCCATATTTTTGGGTATGTGATTAATTAGTGGTTGATTGTGTTTTATGTTTTGAGTAATATCGTTTAGTGTAACGGGTTCTCATAGGTTGGTATCAGAGCATTAGGTTCACTGAGTCTATAGGGACACTAGGACTTAAGACTAGGATGACGTCTAAGTTAACAATATGACACAAAAATATGGTGCATGCTGCCTAATCTCAGTATTTGGGTGCCCTGGCTAGGTATTCAATTATTGAAGAAAGGTAAGTATGAAACTCTTAGATTGTTATCTTTCTGATTACTCTGATCAAGTAGCCATTTTGAGACAATCTAAAGATCATAATGAATAAGAAATCATGGTGTGAATATCTCAAACCTACCTTAAAGAAGATGTGAATTGCATCATTATCTATCAAAACTTGAATGTTTGCTAACTATAAGAGAAAGATACAACACCATGGTATCTAAATATGAATACAAATAAGAAAAAGAGGAGTTCTTGAAGATGAGATTCATGAAGATAATAAAGTAAAAGACAGATAAGGCTATGCTTATAAAGTGATTCAAGGTATGAAATCCGCATAAGATGGAGATAAATCCAATGATAAGTATAAAATGAGAAGATAAATGAGAACAATGACAAAGAAATAAGGTGGAACCTGAGTTAATCTCAGACCTATGTGTGTAAGAAAGTGTTAATGAAAAATCAGCATGGAATGTGAAAGAAATTAAGAGATGATCCCTATTTAATGAAGAAAATGAAGAATATGATGATTTACTTGTTGATAAGTGGTTGAAAAATATAATAAAATAAGAGAACATACCCAAGTGTGATAAATAGTCATAAAGAAAGGAATTAATGAGATATGTTAATCATGATGATTCCTATGCTAATGGCAAGGAACCCAAAATGAAAAAGGTAAAATGATACATAAGAAGTTGTAACCTGCATAATGAAAATAGAATTGGTTACCTTTTTTCTAGTGACCCTTGAAAAATACTACTATGGTATGGGAAGTTTGTTTCCTTTTGTGCCTTTCCTTTCTAGGGCACAACTTTCAAGTGGATCATTGCCACTTGGTATGTGTGGATTCACTGCAAACATGAAGGTGGATCACTTATTATAGCATAAGGTTGCTTTGACTATGGTTCTAAGATCATAAAGTTTGTGATGAGTTTGCTTTTGAGCCTTGCAATAATTTGGGAGACTCCTCTTATATGTTGTGAAATTTATTATGTTGGTAAAATAGATGAGATAAGTATGTGAGTTCCTTATAGAACATGAGGTGGATACCAAGGTAATGAATACTAGTATCCAAGATGTATCAATAGTATCGGAAGTATGTGAAGGTTGGAGATGCTTATTAAATGAACATTACAAGTATTCCTCTCCCTTAGAGAGAGAGAGTTGATGATGACCCTTCAAATGTTGTTAGGAAGGAAAAACAAAAGTGATTCTATAATGTTGTGTATGGTTTAGTGATAGCTGGACAAGACCACTATCAAGGATAGAAGGTTTATTGGTCAATCGATATGCGATACCATGTTCCTTTAAGATAAACCTATGATCAAATATCAATGCATAAGATTTAGATTGGATGACATAATTCACATGACCATGACGAGTTTAGAGTTATGTCATATAGACTACCCAATGTACAAATAGAATTTATGAATATGAGGAACAGAGTGTTCCAGATATGTCATACAAGTTATATCAAGCTTTGAATGATGACATGTCAAACTATTTCAAATATGATCAATATTTCTTCAAAAACCTTAGGGTTGCCGAAGTAGCAATAGATATGAGATAAGTTAAACAAGAGTGAGTTGTGGGTTGACTAGGGTATCCTCTAAGAGTTATGATACCTCTGTTAGGTATGTTATGTGAGTCCTGATAAGATGAATACAATTTCGTTGCTCCACCCCTAACAAGGTCAATCAGGAAGTTATATTTGTTTACAGTTATATACAAGTGTATGATTCTTCAACCAAATAGATGGTCAGTCACCCATTGATATGATTGGAGAATCCCCTAAAAACGTATTTCCTCATAATTTCTTGAAAACTAGGGGGTTCCTACATGGTTGATTGAGTTGTTGACTACAACAACCATTAAAGGAGCATAGAGATGAAACCTTGTAAAGTTGCATATGATAATAGATACCTGATGTTTCATGTTTGGTAAGATATAGTGAGTGTGGCCTCTGAGTGATGTGTGATACAACATATAGAATAGTTCAAGATGACAATCGAACCTAAAGTTGAAAGTTACTATTAGATTTGTACAGGTGGCACAACAAGTTTCTATGTTCCATATTTGCAAATGTCTTCTTATGTGGGGGTTTTTGTGTTGACCCAAGATGAGATATGTATGAATGATGTGACATCACCATGATATGCAAGTAACCATGTGAATATAATAGGATGAGGTGCAGAGGAAGTACCCATCTTTGTTTACCTTGGATTTCGGGGGCAAAATCCCTGTTAGGGGTTTATAGTTGTAAGGCCCCTAAATTTACTTAATGAGTTTGATGAGCTTAATTATCATAATTGAATTCTTATAACCCTAATATAAGCTTGTAATATGATTTTAAATCATAAGACAAGCTTAAGTTTCAAATTTGGTCCAATTTGAACATTGTTTGAGCAAGTTATGCAATTTTATACACATTTTAGACTTTTATGCAATTTACCCAATTGAGAGGTTTATTTGCAATTTATCACTTGCATTATGTTCCATGGATATTCTATCATCATTCTTGAGCCTTTTGAGCCATGAGGTGCCTATTTAAACCTTGGTTTGATGGTGTTTTTTCCAAGAGTAATTAAGGGTTTTCCCCTTCACGGATGAGCTACCTTTAGTAGCTATCAACTAATGAATTATTTGATTGGCTGGGAAATTCGACAAAGGAAAGATAAGAAGGTCTATACACATGGTGGGGGAGCTTCTTGTGTGTGTGCTTGTATATTCTTAATAAATTCAGTCCATGGACACATGGATAGATACTAGAACTTCAACTTTTTCCTTTTCTTTATCTTAAAGTGTCATATACTTATCCTCAAGCACCAAAACGAGCCATTTTCTCTCCACCACCTCCCTCCTTCTCCCAAACTCGTTCTCCCTCTGTTCATCTGCGAATTTTTCTGTCCAAGGAAGAAGAAAGTGGGGATCTTCTTGGTGAAAGGCTCTAAGGTTGAAATTGACTTCATTTTAGGGTTGAAAAAGCTTCCTTCTAGTGATCTTGACCTAAACGTGTAAGAATTCCCTTATTTTCTCCTTATATTTCTTTTATATCCTTCCTCCTAGCTTTCTCCAGGTCGTAACCTTGTTGTTCCATGGTAGAAATTGCTCTAAAGCTCTAAAACCCTACCTTTCTTGCTCTTTATGCTTAGGGTTTGTTCATTTGATGAAGAAAGGTGCTAGATGGACGAATTCATAGCTTCGTCTTGGATTTTCTACCCTACCTGCTCTAGATTTCTTCTTTGTGGGGTTTTATGTTCTCATTAGAGGCAATTTTTATAACTTGCTCCACGTTTATTGCTTATCATAAGCTTTCTAGATCATGTTCTTGCTTGTAAATGATGATCCATGCACTAAAAAGCTATGCTTGACTAGGATTTCGATTTTTATAATGATTCTTATTCTGATTTCAGTTATATATGAACCTGTGATCATGTGTACATTATTCCTAAGGTATTATATGACTTGGATCAGGTTGTTTTGACAACCTATGGTGTTAAGCACCTATCAAACAATGGTCAATTTTAGGGTTTAAAGCTGATTTCTTCTATAAACTATGACCCGATGATGGTACCATTGCAACAACCCTATGGTGTTATTTTCATAACAACTCATGGTCGTGATCAAGGGTATAAAATGATGGTGACAACCTATGGTCACCCCATTAGGTCAGGTTTTCGATCAATTAGAAGTATAATGATTAACCATTAAGTACCCTACTGATTTTATCAATCAATGATGACATCAGCTTAATATTTGATGTTGATTAATGAATATAGTGTTGATCTAACAACCTATAGTGATTTAATGATCGCTAATGATGGTGGATCAGGTCTCTACAATCTATGGTGAGTTAATCATATATTTTTAGCATCAATTAAGCCTTAGACCAATGGTTTTTTTGGGTCACTTGATGCAATGGTCGAACCTATACTGTAATTGATGGTTTTAATATATGAACTTGACCCAATGGTCAAGATCTAATGTTTATTCCTCCAATAAAGTGGAATTATGTATAATGTAATATGTTGGTTCTAATAATGGGATTTAGATGGTTTCCTTTATATGATCAACTTAAGGAGCTTACTTGTTGACAATGGATGGCTTGTTTTAACTGAACAGTCGATTGTGGGTTTTACCCTACTCGCAATGGAACTTTTTGTGTTGTTAATCAAGGGATGCCTAGGGTTAGATGGTGACTCCTTCTAGAGTACAAATCCAGGACTTCATAGGTGTTTTATTTAAGGTGTTTACTTATGTAAAAAACCAAAGGTTTTACCTTTTAAATATCCAATGGTTCTGGGTGACATTGTGGTATGGTGATACGGGTTGAATGATGATGTAACAAATGGAGGGTTACCCTTAATAAGGTAGTCTTACCTATTCACTCATATGAATACAAGGGATCATAACCATATTATGTTGATATGTACCCCTAATGAGGTATAGCTTGTTATACCTAACTTTAATATAACTAAATGATGGTAATTGGGTATGAATAGTCCTTGAATGACTAATGCAATCATGAAGTACTCTGTTACTATTGTTGAAACCCTAGTAAGCTATAACCCAATAGTTGTACCTTGATTTATGTGTGGGTTCATACTTGAGAATGGTATGGAATGTGATGGTGATTCTTCACCTTATGAATCCATGATCCAATGGGGATGTTGTGAGTTAGGGTTTGGGTATGAGTGTTATTTAGTAACATTGATATAATTTATCATGTTGAACCTAACTCTAATGCAAATAGATAAAGACGAGTATTCATGTTTAACACTCTTATATGATGGAATGATGGTGGAATAACCTCCTTAACATGATCATAACCTTGGTATGTTAATTGGTGGTTATCATAACTACATGGTTGATACTTTCTTATGATAAATATGTGCATTATGAATATGATGAGAGTTAATCATATCTAGATTCATTGCATGTTGATGTAATAAAGGAATGTTCTTAATGTTAATATAACCCTGCTATGATTGTTTATTAATATAACTTAATTAATTAATCAATATTGTGTTGATCTGGTGTATTATATATAAGTGATGTTGTTGATCCTTGTTATAAGGCATGCAAAGATAATGATGATATTGCAGGGAATACTATGATGGTCTTAATGACCTTTGGGCATGGTTGATCCCTGAATGAGGTGTAATACTCTTGTGTTGATAAGGGTTAATACCTTGTAATATTGTGAAAATGATTTATATATTATGATATTATGATGGTCTTAATGACCTTTGGGCATGGTTGAGCCCTGAATGAGGTGTAATCCTCTTATGTTGATGTTGATAAGGGTTGATACCCTGTGATATTGTGAAAATGATTATTATATTGTGATAGTATGATGACTAGTGTGGTCTCATGAATGGAAAGTGAATAGCACCATGTGATGATGAGATGAGAAATTATGTTTCACACATTTCATATCTTTTCAAAGTTGTGATATTTATATTCTTGCTAGAAGTGAATTAGGGTTTGTATGTCCACTTGTTTGATGCAACCTTAATTCACCCAATTGGCATAACTAATCAAGTGAAACTCTAATCATGTAGCACCTTGTGCCATAGATCCATCTGAGTGTCAGAATTTTCCAGATGGTGAAACGAGTATTCCTAAGGGAAACTAAGAGCGCATACTATTGAGTATGTGGGGGTGGCAAGTTGAGGATATATCCTTGTCATCCACAATGCAGATTGTGGTGTTGGCTATGGTCATGCCTCATACATCTGATGTGATTGAGAACGGATGTGGTTGTGTCTTGGTGATTATATATGTGACAAGATTGGAGGACAACTTTGGTTGTACCTCGGATGGTAGGGTATGTGCACCCACCTTCTTTCACTAGTGTCATGACCTGTACCAAGGGCAGACTAGGCAGTTAGTAGTGTGACCTTATGTGTCATTGTGGCAGACCCGTACTGACCGGGGGTGGAGAAAATCTTAGGAGTCCGACTCTTCCTAGATCTTGTATGACACTGATTTCAACTTAGCAGTGGTCAGTTGGATTTTAAGTGGTATCCTCAAATTCCTCAAGGCATAATAAAAGATGTAATACAACCGTATAGCATATCTATTTAGGGTTATACATGATGCTTCACATTGGATGATAAACCTTATTTGTTATCTTTACATAAAGATGATGTTTAGTGAAATTAAGAGATAGTATATATACTTATGTTGTGGATATGCTTAAGATTATAGATGCATACATATAGTAGCCATGATTATGTTGATAACTATAGTGCTACTGCTGATTATAATCATGATGCTAGCTATCTCATGTTGTTAGTTATTGTTACAACCCCAATTTTGGGTTCTTTTGGTGAGAAATGTAATTTCTCATATTAAAGATATTGGAACAAATAATGATATAATTTGTTTTGAATAAATGAATTTCATTTACAATAGCCTTGATGGTTGGTTGTGGGCTTTATTGACTATTGGGTCCAATAACAAGGAAAAGACAAAAGGAACTCCATTACTAATAAGAAATGGAGAAAAGGAAATGTAGAAACCTCTAGAAGGCAAAATAATTAACTCTAAAGGGGGATTTCTTGCCTCTTGGGTTCCTTGGGTTACAAGGAGTCCAAAGTTGCAAAGAGAATGCAATAAGAAAAAAAAAGTCAATTAAGTATTTCTTTATTAAGAAAGAAATTGAAAACAATGATAAAATGTGGGAAATAAGTGGAAAGAGGTATAATTGAGTTATCCTTGGTGGATTTTTGTATCCAAAGGATTCCTAATGTTAAAAGGAATGTCAATGAGGAAAATAAAATAGAAAACCTCAAAAATAGATATTTTAATTAGAAATAAATAAGATAATGAGAAATAATGGGTATAGATGCATCTAGAAGGATAATGAGTACCCAATAAAAAGGAATTTCTAAATATTAGATTTTCTTGGGATCCAAGGAGTCCCAATGAAGAAAAAGAAAGAGAAAATACCAATAATAGAAAATAAGAAGATAATGTTAATACATAATTAATGGATTATGTGGTATTGTTAAAAAGGAAGTATTTTCTACTTAAGGAAATGTAAATTTCGTGGCCAATGAATTAAAAGGCAAGAATAAAGAGAGTAAGGGAGAGGATTTTAATATTCCTAAATATCCAAGTAATAAAGAATATCAAAAGATAAGGAAGAGAGAGAAGATTTCTTCATGATGAAGGAATATGGTTCCTTGTTAGAATTGGACTTGTGTGCTTCTCAGGCAAGCATATTGGGGCATGGATACCCTCCCCTATATAAGGGGTAGAGTCTTTGGTTTGAGTTAGAGATGGAATCCCACACAACTCTCTCCTTTCTCCTTCTTCTTTGCACGCAAACCATAACCAATAAGTGTAGGGCTATCTCGAGGGGCAATTAGCGGCTGTAGTAGGATCTCCGGAGAGGCACAAGGTAACCCCGAGGATCTAGGGGGGGGGGTCGACCACCTTTCCCTGCCAACCGCCGTCGCACAGCACCTGCAACACTACTGCAGGGCCGTCCGCATGGCCAGAGCCGGCCAATGCAAGTTGGCGGCTTTATCCATGAGATTGTGGCTTCCATGGGAGTGCAGAGGAGCTTCGGTGGCAAGGGATCTGTCCCCAATGGCCGTCGAGGTTTGAGGAAGGAGGAGAAGTTGCGCCCTTGGCCGCTAGGGCAGTAGCAAGCAGTTCTCACAAGGTAGAAGACGATCAAACTGCTCTGGACCGATATGCCCCTCCACGGGCTGAAGAGATAATCAATTATCTGAGGACAATTTCGTCATTGCATTATATTTCCAAGTAGCCAAGCAATGTTGCATGGAACGGAGTGATGTGGCGCCCTCTGATTGGCCCAAAGTAAGTGAATTTTGTAAAATTCATATTTAAATATTAGTAGCTTGGATTAGTACGCATAACATATTAAAATTGCTCAGAAAAACGATAGGAATCCAATAAAAATATATTTAGAAGCTAATTCCTCTTGCAATTTGAAAAGTAGTGTAAGTTATCAACTTTGATGAATTAAAGATTAAGAAACCCTATTTTGAGATGATTAATATATTTGGTAGGGTTTAATGGATGATTAAAGTTGGTATTAATATGTTAATGATAAAAAGGAATATTAGGAACAAAAAGGATGAACTTTGCATGTGATTGGTTTAATTTAGAGTTTCATGTGCATGAATATACTTTAATGGGCCTTGAAACCCTAATATTGGTAAATGTGACTCTTAATGGCTTTAATTATTCAAAATCATGAATAAAGTTAAGATATGATGATTCTGAGCTATTTCGAGTATAGAAGTTCTTAATTGTGGATAAATATCCTTAATATGATAATTAGAGTTTTTCTAATGGATAAAGGTAGAATTAATGATAAATAACATTCATATGTGAATTAGACCATAATGAACTACGAATTGATGATAAATGAGCATAATGACTTTGTCATAGATTAAAAGGATAAAAATGGTAGATTTAATGTAAAAGAGGCGTAATGGACTTAATTGATGATTAATTGTGCTATTTCTGAAATTAAGGTTATATGTTGTTAAAAGGTAACCTTAATAAATTTCATGAAGGATAGATGAGAAATTAGGGTTTGAAAGAGTAAAATGAAGTAAAAACCCTAATTGCAAAGTAAACCCTAAAAGAGGTAGAAATCCTAGAAAGGGAATAGAAACCTCAGGTAGCAAGATGGTTTGAATAGATTTTGATAAAAAGGAATTGGATGTAATTTCAGGACTCTTGTACTTGCTTGATTGGATGTCTTGATTGGTTGGTCTATTCTATCTCAATTCATCCTAGAATGTATGTGGTTAATTATGGTGAATCACATTAGTTTCTCGGGGGTTTTCTGAATGTTTCCTCACATTGAATGCAACCTAAACAGTTGGATGTTCATACTTGCAAAATTATAAAGTCACTATGGTTATCACAATTATAAATAAGTGTGTATTATCGCACCTACATGCCACCCTGATGGATGATGCAAAGAGGTCAAGCCCAGGAGGTAAGACCCATGGGCACCATGAGTGGTGAACCCAGGCACCAAGCTCGAGATTGAGAAGGTGGCCTATGATATTGCATGACTAAAGGGCACCATGAAGGGTGACCCCAGGAACCAAGCTCGAAATTGAGAAGGTGGCCTTAAGTCAATGGCAAAAGAGAAACCCAAAAGGGGGTATGCCAGGGTTAGGGAAAAAGTGGTGGATAATGTCATACTAAAAAGCATAAATTGGCTTGTTAACTAATTTGATTATGAGAATTAGATTGTTATCCATATTTGCAAAATTTTCGGTTGTCCCCACATACCAACATATTCTGATATGCTGACCGACGTTTTGTTTGTTGGCATTTTAGGTATAAGATTGAAAAGGACAAACAATAAAGTGGCATATGTGGAATTAAATAAGAATTAAATTTACAAAGGAGGATTAGTTAGAATGGACTCCTGATGCGGATAGAAGTAGATATCCAAATTTTTGAAAAGGTATGCAAAGTTTTATTTTATACCAGTTTTCAGTTTAGTTGGTAAAATTTGATAATTGTGATTGATTATTTGTCGAACCTTTGATCCTATTAATTGGGATAATGGCTCTGACCTCTTGGTCTCGCTTAATTGGGGGTTACTAGGAGGCGGGGTCATTACAGTTATGTTTAGCATGCTAGCCATGACTTTGTAACTAGAGATTCATATACTACTGATCATGCTTATCCAGATAGTTGTGCTTATGGTGTTAGCTCTTTTTATGATGTTGATATGTTCAACCTATTTGACATGCTAATGTTGTTATCTATGCTTATGTGGCTAGACTTATTCATAATGATAGAGATGCTATGTTACTAGACTTGCTCATGATGCTAGATATGCATATGTTACTGAATTGCTTATGTTATCAACAAGATAAAGGATGATAGTCTGGCTAATGATGATAGTTATTATCTGCTCCCTTGTGTATTTTGATAATCATCAGTGTTGTTGAGCTTATTTGTTACATCTGGTTAATTTGCTTAACTGTTTAATTACTTAAAAATTTTGTAATCAATAAATGTTGTTGGAGGCTATATCTCTTGCTGGGACTGGGTCTCACCCTTGCGGTTTGCCACATTTTTTTAGGTAATCAGAAATGACGAAAACAAACATGTGGCAGAAAAGAGGAGCTATAGTAATGAATCTTTGAGAAAGTTGATTAGACGTCTAGTGTTTCCTAGAGTCGTCCATGTACTCTCAGGTCCGGGCAGGAAAAGTTTGTATATGGTGTTTCAAATGAATCGGGATTTTGTTAGCATGTTAATGCTTATTTGTGTGACATATATGAATATTTTTCTCCTGTGTATATATGTTTTGGCTAAGGCGATAGATCAATTTGTATCAAATTCTTGGCATAGTATGGATATAAGAAAGATTTTGGGATCTTATGCAAATGTTTATGAGCGGGTGTTGACGCTGAAATCAGTTTTAATTTACCCATATTTTTGGGTATGTGATTAATTAGTGATTGATTGTGTTTTATGTTTTGAGTAATCTCATTTAGTGTAACGGGTTCTCACAGGTATCTTCAAAATAAGTTCATTTCATGTTGTGAACCAATTGAACATACCTCAAATAAATACTTATATCATGATACCAATTCTTTATTAGCTAATTATAACATCTACCAGCATGATCAAGCTAAACAAAAATCAAAGGAATCAACTTTAAGCCAAAAAGATCATTACAAACTTTGAAAAACCCAACTCACTATAGATTGGGTGACTATAAGTTACCCTAAATTGATTGAACATCTTATTACAGTGTCATTGAAGACACATGGAAAATTGACTACATAGAGTTTAGAGTTCCATTATTTAGGTGTAAATGGGTTCATAACAAAAAAGGAGTTGTAGTTGATGACCTTAGTTTCACAATAGTGAATTTTGAGTGGACATGTGAGAAGGATGAACCATTCATATTGGCATCATAGACAAAGCATGTATTCTATATTGATGATCCTACAAAATAAAATTGGTCTATAGTTCTTCATGGGAAAAGATAGTTCATTTCAAATCCTTTTGATGAAGAAGAGTCATATGACACTGATGACTATACACATGAAGATCACACAAAAGGGAAATTAGTTTAAGTTATACTATATACATGCATAAACCTATTTATTTTTACATATGTGATCTGACTTTTTCATATGTTAAATGTACATTATATAACATGTTTCTTTTTTCAAATGTGGTCTGACTTTTTCATATGTGTATGTTTGATTTTATAGATGGCATCTAACAAGGATCACAACGATCCTGAGCGTGAGGATCCTATGTCCAGGGTGATGATGGTTCTAATAAATCTACATGTAGGAGAGGGATAAATTCAATAAAAAAGCATCATCTAGGGACCAAGTGAAGAAGGGTGTTGTTGAATTTAATGAAGTAGGCACGTCGATTGCTAAAGAGTTTGCCAGCTACTATGGGGTCCTTAGTCAAAGCAAATTGCCTCTTCATATTGAGGATTGGAGACACATGGAACATGCCACTAAACGCTTCATCTAGAAGGACTTAGAGGTGAGATATATGAATTTACATTTTTATAGACTTTTCCTATTCTTTCTTTTCATGTTTATAAAAGTAGTGAATGTTGAACCTTTTCAAGGCTTGTATGAGCTTGATGAAAAGTCACATTGCAAGGATGTTATGCAGCTCATGGGAGAAGACATAGAGATTGGTGGACAATCCTCATAAGAGACTAAATCTTTGGATCTAGGAAGGACAAGGACCCCCACAGTGCAACGACAGTATCTTGATAAAAAATGATGAAAACATTTTCTCGAGCAGAGGCAAACAAATGAGTTCATGAAATTGAGTTAATTATATTGTTATGATTTCTTATGATTATCTAACAATATTTTTCCATTCACAATGTTAAAAAAAAAGCATGACAAGAATGTGCACAACCATCGGTCGGGTACAAGTGGTTATGTCAAACACCACCTATTGAGGGATCAAGAGCAAGGGTCTTCTCCTTCTACTATTGAGACTTCTAGTGCTTTTAGATAGTTTCCTTGCGATTTAGAGAGGATAGATGTGAGGAGAAACAAATTCAGAGAAATCCCCATCCAAGAAACCCATGAGGTGGCTGCAAAATGGTAGATTTCTTGGTCTCACAATGCATGTCTTTGTTCTGTTTTCCCTAGATTGTTAAGTTTTACTAATTAGTAGATTTTGATGATGAATATTTGGAGTTGGGTGCACAAATAAAGGAGGGAAAGTACAATGAATTGATGGTTGATCTAGAGATGGAAGAGCATCCTGGACGTGTTAGGGCCACTGGAGCTGGATTTGGGCTAAAATCTTTTTTTGGCTCATCCTAGCAAAAACACTAATCTTCCAAGAATGGGGGAATGGACCATGAGGAGGTGCATGTTGGCTAAATTGGACATTATTATAATCTCTTTGTTTTGATGATGACAAACATTTCATTCTTGTGGATCTAATGTGCTACTTGAGTGTTGTAGGAACTAGGTGGATGACATAACTTTGTAAGATCTAAATGCACACAATGTGTTAATTTCATGATTGTAATCAAATGTAAAATCTTGTACAAGATATATAATTTACAAGTACTAAGACATCATGTAAATCAAGCGTTAGATCTTCCCTAACAAATCACAACACTTAGATAGGCCATCCCCTACAATAGTGTCATAACTGCACACTCATACACACACTCAGTACTTAGTTTAAAACATTGAACCAGGGTCAATCTCGATCGACAAACTTCTCGACCGAGACACTCTCGGTCGACAAACTCTTCGATCGAGAATGACCCAGGTAGCCGTTAGACACAGCAGACAAAGTAGTTGGGAGTTGGATCAGAATTTTATATACACTTGACTCCAAACAGTCCCTCGGTCGACAAAACTTCGACCGACTGGGATCTCGGTCGACAATTCCTCGACCGAGAATGTCTCTGACTGCACTTTTCAGGATTAATTAACTAGCCGTTGTTAGTGCAACTAATGGACACCTAACGGCTAGTTGAGAACTTAGAACCCCCTAGAAAGTGTCTAGAACGTCCTTAAGCATCCATAGGCCATTCCTATATATAGGACAAGCCATAGGACACCCAAAGTACACTTGTGCTACCCTTGAGAAAAATACTTGCAATTGGCTATTCATTCTTGTGAGCAATAGAGCAATTCCAACATTGGCTATTCATTCTCTTTGCTCCAAATTCGTGTCCTATAGGCTAGCATCTCCTACCCACTGCACAAACACTTCCATATACATTGGTTAGGAGATCAAAACGCTTGATATAGGAAATCAAGCCTTGTGCTACAACGGTATTGTAATTTCTATTTTTCCTTCTTGTTCCTTTATATCTTTTGTACTCTCCTTGCTACTCCTATGGTTGGAGGCTGCGGATTGGAGAGGGTTTGACTTCTCAGGTGGAGAAGGGTCTTCTCGGTGGAGAAGGTGGACTTTGGACTACTTCAAGAAGGTTGTCTCAACGGGAAGCTACTTCAAGAGGAAGGCTACTTCAAGGGGAGCTTGAGGTTACTTTAAGGAAGGCTGCTTCGAGGTTGGTGAGACTACTTCTAGGTGAAGGTTGTCCGAAGGGTTTGGTGAAAGTATTGTAATTTTATGTAATATCCTTGCGAGGTAATAAAATTTAATACTTTCAAAATCCTGGTTGGGTAAGCAACTGGGTAGTGGATTGACTACCTTAGTATTTGCTAAGGTTGGAACCACTCTAAATCCTTGTCCCCTTGTCCAATATTTTTGTGGTTGCTTACTTTGGTTGAATTATTTATAAAATATCCATAAAACCCTATTCACCCCCCCTCTAGTGGTTTTTCAATTTGTATCAGAGCAAGCTTTAAGGAGCTCTAATCGAGTCTTGAAGAATGAAGGGTGGTGGTGTCTACAACCGCAAGCAAAGGAAAAGCATGGACCAATCTTCAACAAGTTGCAATTGGTGCTTAGGAACAAGGCACACTACATCTAGCTGTCCATGGAGGTCAAAGAAGGAAGATGTGCATAAAGAATGCCTTATTGCTACAATAAGTGAAGAAGAACAAGAAGAGGTAAGCCTTTTTTATTTACCTAAAGAAGAGTTAATTGCTAGTCTTGAAGAGACACATAATAAGTATATTGAGTGCAAGAAGAAATTAAAGAAATGTAATAAGGCAAATGATGAGTTACATGCTAAACTTCTTGCTCTCACATCTGAAAATGAAGATCTTAAAAAGGTTATTGAAGATCATGATATTAAGCTGAAATCTGTAGAAGCAAATTGCAATCTTCTTTCCCTAGAAAAGTTAAACTTGCAAACTCAATTAAATGATCTTCAAAAATAGCCGGTTTTGTGTACACATATAGATTATAATATTATTGTGAAAGAAAGAGATTCTTTATCATATAATCTAGATCAAGCAAAGTTAGATATCAAGAAGAGAATGGATGAGATTGCTAAGTTGCAACAAAAAATTAATAGTTTGAGTAACAATGATATCCTTGATAAAATCTTAAGTGATCCTTATCGTCAAATTGGAAGGAGAGGACTAGGTTATAAGCCTAAAGGAAAATCTTATCAAAATCCTAGTTGGATAAGGACACAAGTACAAGAGAGTCAATCTATGCATGTACCTAGAGGCAAATATACATATGTACCCAAGAACAACCTAGAAAAAAATCATAGAAAGAGACATGAGGTTGATTCTATATGTTGTCATTATTGTTTACGCCTTGGACATTATTCCTTCTCATGTCCTTACAAGAAAAAGGATGTTGAGTTAGTATGGGTTCCAAAAACCCCAAACTAGATAAATTAACTTAAGTTGAGATATGACCAAAGACTCTAAGTTGTATATCTTTATGTCTATCCCAACTTAACATAATGAGATAACAACGTTATTTAAGTAATTAAAATTTCCAACTTGAAAATACACATTTTTTTAATAAACCTACAGAAACACATCTTTAAAAATTTTGTCTTTATTTGGGTTCCCAAAATCTAAAGATTTGAATATGATTAGTTGAGATTTAACCTAAATGATACTTTGATATTTATATGTTTTATCTCAATTAAACTGAGTTTTTAATTTGCATAATTGAATTAAAAATAGTCTATGTTCCACTTGGAAACAATTACTAAAAATAGTACTGAAATAGTACAGAAACAGTCTCGGTCGAGAAACTATTCGACTGAGAACATTGTCGGTCGAGAAATAGTCGACCGAGCAGGTTACTGTTTTAAAGTTTGCAACAAATCTGATAAAACATGTACAAACAGCAGCATTCTCGATCGAGAAAAATGTCGACCGAGATAAATTCAGTCGACAAACAGTTCGACCGAATCAAGTTCTGCTGAACCTGTTTTAAATTAATCTAGTTTGCTATCAATTTGTTATTAATGATTGATTTAATATGAAAATCAAGAATAAATCTTGGAGACCATTTTTGAAACAAGACATTGATCTTTTTGCATCATGAATTAAGGTATAACAATATGAATATGAAATCCTTAAACATATTGCAAAAATATTATATGAAGACTGATTTTGAACAAACCTTATTCATTGATTGAAAAAGTTTATTAAGCATGTTCAGTTACATGGTTTGTCTTAAAATTGAAAACTTATGAACCTGAATGAGATTATTTTGGTTTATTGTCTATATGTTTTGGCTTAAAATGGAAAATATGAACCATGATTAGTTTAATCAAGGAAATTATTGTTTTATCATAGTCCACATGGTTTTTCCTAAGTATTCCTTGGTCTATCTATATAGGAACCATGTATATTGAATTCTAATTTAAAATAATCACAATCATTGTATTTACATACTTTTATCTTGATCATTGCATTATGGATATGCTTCTACTGTTCTATCATTGTGCTATGATCATTGTGTTTCATTGGTTTGTCTAAAATAATCTTTGATCGATATATACAAACCATGAATGTATATTATTCTTGATCATTGTCATTCAGCTCATATGAAGATTCCATTTTGCATAAATAGTAAAATTTCATTGCACAAATGCATTTTAAATTGCAAATCTACAGAAATTGCCTCTTGGTTGATATCAAGTTTGACTAAGGGGCACTATGGTCGAAGTCAAGGTCAACCTAAAATAAGCTTGACAAAATTCTTATTTGTACATCAATTTACTGCACTTAATCTTAGTATCTTGATTCAAAATGTGTTTATCATATTGAAAACATAATTTTAGTGCATAAAAGGTCAACTTATTATGATCTAATATTGATTGTGATCTTAGAATCCTTAAATTATCTTGACTATAAGATTAAGGGGGATCTCACACAAACTATCTTGATTACAAGATTAAGAAGCTTACAAAAACTTTGTAAACATCATTTGAAAGTTTGTTATGACCTTAGTATCCTTAAAAGTAGTTTTGGTTATGAAAAACAAAGAAATTTACAATATTCATGAATATGACATATATCTTGTTCGTAATGGAATTCTCTAAACAAATTTGGGCTTAACATCTCGTGTATTTGGTTAGAGATACATACATGTATTCTACTATAAGCTTAAAGGATTCTCATGTCATTTTCAGGGCTTAACATCCCTTGTAAAATGGATGAGAAATCAAAATACATATGCCATGAACTTAAAAGGAATGCATATCATTTCAAGGCTTAACATCCTTTGCAAATGATTGAGAAATAAATTGTGGCTAAATTTAACATTAATTGGTTTGCATTAATCCCTTGATTTTAAATTGAATATCTCTTTAAGGGGGAGCATAACATAAAATTAAGGGGGAGAAATAATGATTATCTTGGATATCTTTTTGAAATGACAAAGGGGGAGAAATAATATAAAATCAAAAACATAAAATAAAATGAGTTTCATAATATCTCATCCAGCACCCACTTGCAAAACAAGAATGGCTACAAAAGGTAAACTTCAGGTATGAAACTCATATGATTTATTTTATATTTAGGAAATGTTTGTCATCTTCAAAAAGGGGGAGATTGTTGGCTAAATTGGACATTATTATAATCTCTTTGTTTTGATGATGACAAACATTTCATTCTTGTGGATCTAACGTGCTACTTGAGTGTTGCAGGAACTAGGTGGATGACACAACTTTGTAAGATCTAAATGCGCACAATGTGTTAATTTCATGATTGTAATCAAATGTAAAATCTTGTACAAGATATATAATGTACAAGTACTTAGACATCATGTAAATCAAGTGTTAGATCTTCCCTAACAAATCACAACACTTAGATAGGTCATCCCCTACAATAGTGTCATAACTGCACACTCATACACACACTCAGTACTTAGTTTAAAACATTGAACCAGGGTCAATCTCGGTCGAAAAACTTCTCGACCGAGACACTCTCGGTCGACAAACTCTTCGACCGAGAATGACCCAGGTAGCCGTTAGACACAACAGACAAAGTAGTTGGGAGTTGGATCAGAACGTTATATACACTTGACTCCAGACAGTCCCTCGGTCGACAAAACTTCGACCGACTGGGATCTCGGTCGACAATTCCTCGACCGAGAATGTCTCTGACTACACTTTTCAGGATTAATTAACTAGCCGTTGTTAGTGCAACTAATGGATACCTAACGGCTAGTTGAGCACTTAGAACCCCCTAGAAAGTGTCTAGAATGTCCTTAAGCATCCATAGGCCATTCCTATAAATAGGACAAGCCGTAGGACACCCACAGTACACTTGTGCTACACTTGAGAAAAATACTTGTAATTGGTTATTCATTCTTGTGAGCAATAGAGCAATTCCAACATTGGCTATTCATTCCCTTTGCTCCAAATTCGTGTCCTATAGGCTAGCATCTCCTACCCACTACACAAACACTTCCATATACATTGGTTAGGAGATCAAAACGCTTGATATAGGAAATCAAGCCTTGTGCTACAAGGGTATTGTAATTTCTATTTTTCCTTCTTGTTCTTTATATCTTTTGTACTCTCCTTGCTACTCCTAGGGTTGGAGGTTGTGGATTGGAGAGGGTTTGACTTCTCATGTGGAAAAGGGCCTTCTCGGTGGAGAAGGTGGACTTTGGACTACTTCAAGAAGGTTGTCTCAACAATAAGCTACTTCAAGAGGAAGGCTACTTCAAGGGGAGCTTGAGGTTACTTCAAGGAAGGCTGCTTCGAGGTTGGTGAGACTACTTCTAGGTGAAGGATGTCCGAAGGGTTTGGTGAAAGTATTGTAATTTTATGTAATATCCTTGCGAGGTAATAAAATTTAATACTTTCAAAATCCTAGTTGGGTAAGCAACCGGGTAGTGGATTGACTGCCTTAGTATTTGCTAAGATTGGAACCACTCTAAATCCTTGTCCCCTTGTCCAATATTTTTGTGGTTGCTTACTTTGGTTGAATTATTTATAAAATATCCATAAAACCCTATTCACCGCCCTCAAGTGGTTTTTCAGTGCAAAGACTGATAGATGCACCCTTACAATAGTTTAAATCTTCTAAGCAGGCATGAGCTCCTCCAATAGTCACAGATCCTGTACAGTGTCATACGTTCAAGTAAGGTGTTGGAAGTACTCCTTCTGACTCGTGTGGACTGACCAAGGCAAGATTCAATTTAAGTCGATTTCTATGTTGTGTTTATACATTATGATGAAGTAATCTCTCAAGTAAATATATATGTGTGTCAATTTATATGTTGTGTTTCGTAAAGTTGTAGGTGGCCAGAAAATTTCATCTTGTTACCGATGTTCCATCATTCAAAATTGTGGCAGACATTGAGGTTCTTCCACATGTTGATGTGGTTCATGGTGTTCCCCTTCCTACTGATTATGTTAATGTGTCCATCATACATGTCATTCCATCATGGAAAGAAACATCACTCCCATACGAGCACCCAGATACCACCACACTCGGAGAGATAAGGAGGCTTTACTGGGTAACCCAAATGACTCGTTGTATGGGTAGAGATATGAAAAATGAATGTAAAATTTATATAATCAAAAGTTAATATGAGAATGCATGCACACAGACCACAATAGCTAAGAAGCCCCTTAGGGTTCTAAAGCCTCTACCCCAACATTTTATTCTACAAGATCTCATAGATTCCTTAGGCCCTAAATGAAAGGTGTTGACAACATGGTTAGATAATACAAATTCATCAGACTCCATGGTGATTGACCTTGAGGAGGAGATAGTAGGTATAGATCGCAACACTTACAATGTTAACAGATGTTTCTGAGCTATTTCATTATCAATGGCTAAACACATTAATAATAGAACTCTATATATGGTGAGTCTGAATACCTCATTATATACAAAAATACATATTTTTTAATTCTTTCCTATATATTAACTGACTATTGAATGTATATGTTCAGTCATATGTATTGCATGGATGGCAGATTGTTAAATGTGGCTTTTCTAATGCCATCAATGATTAGTGATGTAGCTAGAGAACTGAGTTGTGTACCTGATTATGTGATTATCATGATGAAGTTTTTTGGTGCTTCCAAGATCATGATCATAGCTCCCTTCAACATTGTGTAAATTTTGGTCTTGTTATTTATATTTCTAACTTATAAATATACAATTGTTGTGGAATTTCATTTCTATTTTATTTGCCTTCTATTCACTTACAAATAAGCATTGGTAGTTGTTAGTGATTGTTTTTGATATCTATACTATGTATTTCAATGATCCTTTGGGTATAAAACTAAAACCAAATGAGGGACAACCAATGAAATTGTCAATTCACCCGCCATGCTCAACATATTTGCTAATGTTTGCATCATATGACAATTTAATGATGAAAAATATTTGTTAATTTAACTAATAGGGGTATGAAAGCATTCCATAATGGCAGAGGTAAATTAGATACAAAAACAAATCAGTAGCTTGGAGGAGTGTTAATGTATATAGTCTTCTCACTCCAATGCATATATATTACCAAATCTATTTATTTACATTTGTTAATGTAATTGTAAATCTATGGTGCCTTATACAAGACAATAATTGGTCATGTGGATAATACATGATCTTGTGCATGGAAAACCCTTATCTAATGCCAACCGATATTTTATATCTTGCCATGCTAACTCATTTGGTTAATATAAGGGTTACTATATAAAAAATTGATGATTGATTTCTGTATTTATTTTAGTATTTTTCTTAACAAACACGTGACTTAGATTCATGTTGATCATGCATAATGTTCTAGTTCAAATTCATGTGCATCTAAATTCCAGTCTAATACCAAACCACCAGATTTTTCTATTGATAGTCACAAGTGATCTATAATTGAGCACCACTAATATATGTAACTACTTAAATTGTCAACATCTAAAGTCAAACTACCCCTTAGATTTGACTGATAGGAAGTAGTCTATAAGATGTGTTGTCTAAATGTGTGGAATTTGGAGTAAAATGATTGTTAAGTAGGATGTGTTTGATTTTAGATTGTTTGATGTCTTTAAAGCATGATTTAAGTAAAATCCAAGAAAAATTAGCATGCCTAGATTAGGTTCATGGAGTGGATGTCCATTATGAGTTCTAACTCGCTATGAAAAATGTATACATCCTATAGCTAAGAAATGAGTCCATACTATCACTTGTAGTTTTCTCTTTCATATATGACATAAGTGTAGGAAAATAGGGCAACAAAATAGGTAGCAAAAAAAATTATGCCATATTTCCCATTAAACCAACAGATCGCGTCAACAACTATATAATGGAAATGATGGTTTTGAGGATATACCCAACCCTAGAGCAAGTCCAGCAACATACTCCTCATCTTGTAGATGCACAACTATCTTCTACTTATACTGGGACTCATCTACGGCTCCTCCACAAACATCAACCTCGAACATCATCATTTGCAGCAGCGACTCTCGCCACGGACTGCTGGCTGACGTTGTCCTCCTTAGCGGCGGGCAAAGGCCACCTCACCTCTAGAGAAGTCCACACGGACTGCCCATAACTCTTTCATCCTACTAGAATGGATAGGAAGGAGTTGTCCCTCCTGTTGGTGTACTAGTCACCAACTTGCTCTCCCACAATGATTATCAGTTGTTCTCTCCCTTTCTATCCCTCCCTAGTCGGGTAGGACTTGCTTGCGCTCTCTTGGTTACCACAACTAGAGAGGACAACAACCAGAGAGGACAACAATTGTCATACCAATTGATTCTCAATTGTGTATCTTGGGAAGCCCCCAATACCCCTCCATTTATAATAGAGGCCATGGTCAGGGTTCCCAATCCATGTGGGAGTAGAAGGGTCTATAATCATGAATCTTCTAGAACATGCACAACACTAAACGGTCATTTTGCAAACCCAAACGATCATCTCATAAGCGATACTACCATCTCACTTAGTGAAATAGTTATTTGGTGAGTGAGACAGTCATCTTGCTTAGCAAAATGGTCGCCTCACAAGTTTCCTATTGTGAATCAAATTGGTATCCAATGCCTAATTTAATACTAAACATTACATCAACATCAATATTTGTTTTAATCAAATTGGCAACTGAACCAAGAAACATGGGAAATAAATTGATCATCTCACATAGTGAAGCGGTCATTTCACATTGTTAGATGGTCATTTCACAAGTGAGTTGGTTGTTTCACTTGTCCAGTTCGGGCAAAGTTTATCCAATTTTGATTCCAACTGACCTGACATTCCAACTAATCATCCTAACACTTGAACTGGTTGGTCTGGAGTCCAATCAGTCAGTTTTGAACCTTAGTTGTTTAATTAAATACCTAAACATCTTTAGTATTCAATCTAAACATCATTCATGATGAAAATCCTCTTCTAGGTCATGCCCTTTGTGTTCTAGGTCATGTCCTTTGTGTGTTACCCTATAGGTCCCATATTACGTTGGTAGTGAATGTCCATAACCAATTATGACATTACAATCAAAGAGTAGTGCCCAGTCACATATCATTACTATCCAAGTAAATGGAAAGTTGGAGAATAGCTTCAACCTACAATCTGTGTTTGGTGTTACAGTGTTTGCATAATTACTTTGTCTCTGATATCCATATTGAACTTGAGGCATGGAACTATCATCCTCTTCAACATTCAATCTGTGTTTCTTGTTGTAGAAGACTGTATCAGATATGTGTAAGATCAATATCATATATTGACTCACATGTACATGGCCATGTATTTCTCAGTCTCACTAACTCAAGTGGACTTGAATATCATACTCCCATAGGATGCACAAATCCCATCTACATCACTCTAAGTCAATCCCTATGTGTCACAATCACCCAATCATCACCATTATGGCAATCCTTATTCAGGTCTATGTTTGATGATGTCAAAGCATACCGAACGACATGTGATGAGTGTAGTGACTTCAGGTTAAAGAACCACAATCACCACCAACACTATGAGAGATAAGTATGACCACCATAGTAATGGTATCCATGTGTTACTCTCATGGTGAGTCTATTTAATACACTATTATCTAACATATATCTGTGTGCTTGGTTTGATATAGACATATCATGACTAATGATATTTTGTCATCAACCAACACACACTCTAGTCTTATGTGTTATTGTTGTCTATCAACCTTCCACAATAACATCAGACCAGGGACATAGCATGAATATATGAACTCTTTACATACATATGGTCACATTGTTCAGGTCCTAAACTTGAAGAGATATGTCATTGAGTGTCATTCTTTCTTTAGATATTTATTTTATTAGTTCATTATCTCACAACTGAATAAAACAAAATAAACTAGAAGCTTGCCTTTATTATTAATCAAATCATTTACAAGTTTTGCCATTACAATCATCATATGATTGGCTCTCTGGGAATACATACCAACAAACTCCCACTTGCACTTAGATTCAATCACCCACGAATCTTATCCCAAGTGATCTAACATGAAGATCATTCTTCTGTTGCAAATGTGCCTTTGTTAAGGGGTCAACAATATCATTTTCAGTTGGTACTCTGCAAATCTTCACATCTCCTCATTGTATGATCTCTCATATGAGATGGAACTGCCTTTGTATATGCTTTGAGCACTGATGCGATCTAGGTTCCTTAGCTTGTGCAATAGCTCCCTTGTTGTCAAAATATAGCTCAACTGCGTCAATGATGCTTGGAACAACCTCAAGTTCAGAGATGAACTTCTTGATCCATACAATCTCCTTTTGCTGAATTCGATGCAACAATATACTTGACCTCTGTTGTAGAATCAATAACTATCTCTTACTTGGAACTCTTCCTACTTATAGCTCTGTTGTTTAGGCAAAACAAGAATCCTAATTGTGATATGTAATCATCATTGTTAGTTAGGAAGCTTGCATTGGTGTAACTCTTTACCACCAACTCTTCCTCTCCGCTGTATATGAGGAATTGATCCTTATTTCTTCTCAAGTACATAAGGATGTTCTTTATGGTTGTCTAGTTAGCATCACCTGGATCTGAATGAAATCTACTCATCACACTCAAGGCGTACGAGATGTCATGATGGGTACACAACATTGAATACATGATTGATCCCATTGCTGATGCATATGGAACCAAACTCATGTGTTCCAGTTCTTCACAAGAATTGGGACATTGAGCTTTAGAGATGGTAACTCCATGAAGCATGGGCAGCTTTCCTCTCTTTGAGCTCTCCATGCTGAACTACTTCAACACTTTGTCAATGTATGTGCTCTGACTCACTCTAAGAATCCTTCTAGATCTATCTCTATACATCTTAATCCTCAAGATGTAGGATGCTTCTCCTGAGTCTTTCATAGAGAATGTATTTCCCAACCATGTCTTTACCTTTTATAAAGTAGGGATGTCATTCCCCATCAGTATTCTGTCATCTACATACAATATGAGAAATGTCACTATGCTCCCACTAACCTTCTTGTATATATAAGGTTCATCTTCATTTTTAATAAAGCCAAACCTTTGACTATTTCATCAAAGTGAAGATTCCAACTCCGAGATGCTTGCTTCAATCCATAGATTGACCTTTGTAGCCTACATACTTTATTTGCATCCTTTGGATTTATAAAACCCTCAGGTTGTGTCATATACACATCCTCAAGAAGATTCCCATTACAGAATGTGGTTTTAACATCCATATGCCAAATCTCATAGTCATGACAGGTTGCAACGACAAGCATGATCCTGATGGACTTAAGAATGGCCACTGGAGAAAATGTTTCATCATAGTCAACACTTTGAACTTGTATGAAACCCTTTGCAACCAATCTTCCCTTATAGATTAGAACTTTTCCATCCATGTCAATCCTCTTCTTGAAGACCCACTTGCACCCTATAGGTTTTACCCCTTTAGTTGGATCCACCAAGGTCCATACCTTATTGGTATACATGGATTTCATCTCAGATCTCATGGCCTCAAGCCATTTCTCAGACTCTAGTCCATTAATAGCATCTAGATAGGTTATTGGCTTATCATCTATGACCAATTCACTGCCTTCCTGAGTCACAAGATATCCAAATCTTTCTGGCTCAAGGCACATCCTACTAGATCTATGAGGTTCTTGTATTACTTGAGTAATTTGAGATTCCACAATAACTTGTGATTCTCCTTGTTCCTCTTGCACATCTATTGGTTCAATGTTTTCTTATTGGTCTCGAACCTCTTTGAGTTCCACTTTCTTCCCACTGTTTCCTTTGGAAATAAATTCCTTTTCAAGGAATACACCAGTTCTGGCAACAAACACTTTGTTGTCAGATGGAGTATAAAAGTAGTATCCCTTTATTTCCTTGGGATATCCAACAAAATAACATTTATCAGATTTGGGTCCAAGCTTATTAGGAAGCATTTTCGTGACATAAGCTTCACATCCCCAAATCTTCATAAAAGACACATCCAGACATTTCCCATACCATATCTCATATAGCCTCTTTTGAACCAGTTTAGATGGTACATGGTTAACTATAAACGCTACAGTTTGTAGAGCATGTCCACACAAGGAAGTCAGAAGATCAACAAACTCATCATTGATCGCATCATATACAATAATGTGTGATTCCTTCCTTTTGATACACCATTATGCTAAGGTGTGCTAGGTGGAGTGCATTGGGATGCAATCCCATGGGATTTAAGAAGGTCCTCAAACTCTTGGCTTAAATATTCTCCACCTCGATCCAAACAAAGTTCCTTTATACTTTTTCCAAGTTGGTTTTTTACTTCATTCATGAACTCCTTGAACCTGTCAAGAGTTTCTGACTTATGTCTCATTAAGTAAACATAGCCATATCTACTGAAGTCATCAGTGAAGGTAATGAAGTATTGATACCCACCTATAGATTTTGTTCTAAAAGGGACATATACATTAGTATGTATGAGTCCTAATTGATCATTAGCCCTCTCACTATTTCTAGTGAAGGGAGTCTTTGTCATCTTGCCCAATAAACAAGACTTGCATGTCTCTACTGATTTGAAATCAAAAGAGTCTAGATAACCATCTTTATGGAGTACAGATATGCGATTCTCATTTATGTGCCCTAGACGACAATGCCAAAGGTATGTTTGGTTTGAGTCATTGAGTTTTTGACTATTGGTATACATGTTATATATGTTTGTCTCTATATCTATCAAGTACAGACCATAGGACATTGGAGCACTGCCATAAAAGATCACATCTTTACTAATAGAGCATCTTCCATTCCTTATAAGAAATTCAAATTTGTTCTTGTCTAAAATAGATATAGATATGATGTTCCTATTAATGGTAGGTATGTAATAGCAGTTGTCTGACTCTATTACAAGCCCACTTGGCAGAGATAACTCATAGGTTCCAACTGCACTGGAAATAACTCTTGCTCCATTAGCAACATGATGTTCAACCTCACCATTCACTAAAGGTCTACTTTTTTCATATCCTTCACATTTGAGCAAATGTGTGATCCACATCCGGTATCAAGTACCCAAGATGATGAAGTAGTGAATTTAATCTCAATCACGTATATACCCGAAGTAGAGATCTCTATCCCTTGCTTCATCTTCCTTGGTTTCCTTATCCATCTATGATTTAGGCAATGATTGCAAAATCATATCCGTGACCAACTCTTGACCTAAAGGAAATCCTAGACTTTCTATATGCTTCATATGCCCAATAATATTGAGCACATGAGGCTCTACTAGATTTCCCTCTGTCAGTCTACACTTAAACAACACTTTAGAGACATTATACCTTTCAGGCTTATCGGGTTGTTTATACAACACATAGTTCATACGTTCCAGCATAAGGTTCTTGATGTCTATAACTTTACTAACATGTTTCAAGTAAGCATACAACTTAGGCAAATATGGAAGAATTTTATTGGCACTAGTGTTTTAGGATCATGTGGAATATTTCTCAAGGTCCTGAACCAGTTATGGAAATAAATCTTGTTTATTTTGTCCGATCCCAATGATTGAGTGTTTTCCATTTGATTCTATAAGAGAAAATTTTGCATTTGTCAAGTCCTTTTGATTTTATTTGATTTGATAAAATTTTGATAATATTTAATTAGGCCTTTAATTAATTATCACTCCCACTATTTTTTTAAAATTGATAGCCCTCACTACCAATTTGGAAGATTGCAATGTACAACCTTATAGTGAGCCAAGATATAAAATAATGCAGTCATTACCCAACCTATGTTGGCGCTCATGACCACTTATTAAGGTAGGTAACATTTACCAATTGCTTCTCATGCAAGTCTTTGATAGATGGTATGCATAACTCCTTTCCATAGTCCATTTTCATGCTTCTAGGTGTGTAATCCTATTAAGACCACCTAGTCAAGTCTGACCCACAATCCAACACGATAGAATATGCACCCTGCTAGAGTAGACCCACATATCTACCATCACACTTCCATGAGATAGATGGTGTACCACACTAGGGCGTACCCACGCTTGGTCGATCAAGCTTTTCATGTGTACTGCTTATGAAAAGCATCTAAGGCTTTGATATTTTATTTTAAGGGTTTTGTATCTATAAATACATGTACTTTATCCAATCACCACATTTATAGTATGTATCATATACATGCTATATCCTAGAACAAAAAATACAATTAAAAAAAAGCAATGGTTATGGCCATCCTAATGTGATTCCTTGGAGCAACAAGGAATTACCACAACCTAGGTCTACATCGTATGCAGAAACCTATTGTTAATGAAGATCCATGCTTGCCAGTATGAGTTGTTCAGTTCAACATTTGAACTGATCGGCTCGCCTCCTAGCCATTCATTTGGTTGTCTCACTAGTCGTTCAGTTCTTCTATCCACCATCTGTTGGCTTCTCCAACCGATCAGTTGGGTCTACCATTCGATCATTTCAGCTCATCCTTTTAGTCCTCTTCAGTCCTCCATCTAGTCAGCTCGCCTTTAAGACGGTCGTCTGGAATCTTTAGAACATCTTTCTTCTTCATTATAACAGGAAAGTAAACTATCCTACTATTATATGATTATCGAGAAACCTCGAGTTACATTTGAGGGGAGCAAAGGTAGGATAGAATTAACTTTATATTGAGAAGATAAGATAGAAGTGTGGTACGTAGACCGGGATAAAATAGGATTAACCAACCACACAACCATACACAGATGATAGGGGTTATTGGTCATAACCATGCTACAAATCCATCATCAAAACTCACTTTTAGGTTGATGCGTGTAAATTGCAAATATATGTATATATATATATATATATATATATATATATATATATATATATATATATATATATATATATATATATATTCAGGATAGAATACACTCGAGTGTATTCAGAGAAGAATACACTCAAGTAGTTTTTCATGATGCAATATTTTTTTTTTCAAAAATCTAATCCATTGATCTTCTCAAACATCTTGTGAGCAGATCATATACAAAATTTAAGAATATTTGGACATTTATAGGTCATGTTTTAAAAGATCGCAAAAATTATGCATTTCAAATTAGTTTCATGTGTCGATTTTGTTTCCCTCGGATGAGTGACTTACACTCATCCAAATAGGCTCAAATTTTGTATCTAGCCTAATTATAGTATGACAGTGAAGATTAATGGTTTACATTTTGCAAAAAAAAAATAGTGTTGATATACAAACACACTTGAGTATATTCATGCGATCTGTACACTCGAGTGTATTCTAGCCTGACTCTTTCTCTCTCTGTATCTATCTATCTATCTATCTATATATATATATATTAGTTTGGGATTATCATGGTATTTGATCAGAAAAGAAATTATTCACATCACATGCAATAATTAAATGATAACCACAATCTGATCATATATACCAAAATATAGTAGATTGACGTGACTCTGATATGACTATATGGAAATAGTTGATAGAATAGACAACAGAAACAAAAAAATTATATCATATTTCTCATTAAACCTGTGAATCACATCAACAACTATGTATGGAAAGGATGGTTTTGAGGATATACCTGGTCCTGGAGCAAGTCCAATGACATACTCCTCGTCGTTGTAGATGCACAACTATCTTCTAGTTGCATTGGGACTTGTCTGTGGCTCCTCCATAGACATCAACCTCAAATGTCATCGTCTATAGTAGCACCTCTCACCATAGACTGTTGGCTGACATTGTACTCCTTAACAACGGGCAAAGGCCACCTCGCCTCTAGAGAACATCACATAGACTGCCTAAAACTCATGTCATCCTGCTAGAATGGATAGGAAGGAGTTGTCCCTCATGTTGGTGTACTAGTCACCAACCTGCTCTCCCATAATGATTCTTAGTTATTCTCACCATTGATATCCCTCCCTAGTCGGTTAGGACTTGCTCAGGATCTCTTGGCTACCACAACCAGTGAGGATAGCAATTGTCAGAGCAACTGATTTGTATATCTTGGGAAGCCCCCAATACCCCTCTATTTATAGTAGAGGCTAGGGTCAGGGTTTCCAATCGGTGTGGGAGTAGAAGGGTCTAGAATCATGAATCTTCTAGAACTTGCACAACACGAAAAGGTCGTTTCGCACACCCAAATGGTCATCTTGCTTAGTGAAACAGTCATTTAGTGAGTGTGACAGTCGTCTCACTAGCGAAATGATCATCTTGCAAGTTTCCTATTCTGAATCAAAATGGTATTCAATGCCTGATTTAATGCTAAGCATGACATCAACATCAATCCTTGTTCCAATCGAATTGGAAACTAAACCTTGTGACTTGGGAAACAAAATGGTTGTCTCACATAGTGAAATGGTCATTTCACATTGTGAGACGATCATTTTACAAGTGAGATGGTCATTTCACTTGTCCACGTCAGGCAAAGTTCACACAATTTTGATTTGATCTAACACTCCAACCGATCATCCCACCACTTGAACCGGTCGGTTTGGAGTCCAGTCAATCAATTTTGAACCTCAGTTGTTTAATTGAATACCTAAACATCTTTAGTATTCAATGTAAACATCATTCATGATCAAACTCCTCTTCTAGGTCATGTCCTTTGTGTGTGACCCTATAGGTCCCATATTACGTTTGTAGTGAATGTCCATAACCAATTATGACATCACAAGCAAAGAGTGGTGCCTCGTCACACATCATTTCTACCCAAGTAAATGGAAAGTTGGAGAACAACTTCAACCTACAATCTGTGTTTGGTGTTACAGTGTTTGTATAATTCCTTTATCTCTGATATCCATATTGAACTCGAGACAGATCTATCATCCTCTTCAACACTCAATCTATGGTTCTTGCTATAGCAGACTGTATGAGATATGTGTAAGCTCAATATCATATATTGACTCACATGTACATGGTCATTCATTACTTAGTATTGCTAACTCAACTGGACTTGGTTATCATACTCCCATAGGAAGGACAAATCCCATCTACATCACTCAAAATCAGTCCAAATGTGTCGAAGTCACCCAATCATCACCGTTATGGAAATCCTTATACGTCTGATGATGTTAAAGCATACTGAATGACATGTGATGAGTGTCGCAACTTCAGATCTAAGAACCACAATCACCACCAATACTATGGAAGCTAACTATGACCACCATAGTAATGGTATCCATGTGTTTCTCTCATGGTGGGTCTATCTGCTACACTGTTCTCTAACATGTATCTGTGTGCTTGGTTTGATATCGCCATATCATGACTAATGAGATTATGTCATCAACCAACACACACACTAGTCCTATGTGTTATTGTTGTCTATCAACCTTCCACAATAAAATTTGACTAGGGACATAACAAGAATATATGAACTCTTCACATACATATGACCTCATTGTTCAGGTCCTAAACCTGAAGACATATGTCATTGAGTACCATTCATTCTGTAGTCATTTATTATGTTAGTTTATTATCTCATAACTGAATTAAAAAAATACATTGGAAGCTTGACTTTATTATTAATCATATCATTTACAAGTTATGCCACTACAATCATCATATGATTGGCTCTCTGGGCATACATGCCAACAATAAGTCTCTTCTTTCTCAAACCTAGTCTCATGATAATAAAATCATGACTGCCAATATTAGATACAAGTTTATTTAATGTATTGAATAAGAATCAATTTTATTTTCCTAATAAAAAACAATAAAAGTGTGTGTCCTTCACTAAAAATATTCAAAAAATTATGTCATTATACATCTGTTCTTGGCATTTTCTCATACAACCTTACTACTCACTCCAAACACATCATGCCAAATGTAGAAAATGGTCCAACATATACAACATTTTTTCTTCTGGAATCTTGTGTGATGACATTGACTCTCTCCTATAGGATTTTCCATGCCTTCCAAGGCTATAGGTTTAAACCATGGGATGTATAGTCATCAAAGATTTTTTAGATAACATGGGTTTGATGTGATATCATGGTTAGGTAGACAACATAACGTTGGTTAACATGGTCTATCTAGTTTACAAGCTTGATTGTCATTATTAGCAAGCATCCTCATGATCAGAATATGAAATGTGAGAGGATCGATAATGAGAGTAATCATGTGGTTGTTACTTTCCCAACTTTTTTAGATGAAATTACTAATTTATATTGCATAACAAATTGCATTTGATGCAACCATCAAATAGACGTTCTACCTTATACATTGATATTCCATATGTGAATAATGTACACAATAATTAACATGTACACTAGTTATTTCTATGTAATTTATATATATACATATATATACATACATAAAGGCTATATATATACATACGTATTGGTTACAAAAGAGTGACTTAGAATGTAAGGCCCCTAAACATGCTTAATGAGTTGAATAAGCTTCATTATCATAACTGAATGTTTATAATCTTAATCTAACCTTGTGATATGCTTTTAAATCATAAGAAAAGCTTAATTTTAAAGTTTGGTCCAATTTGGACACTATTTGAGCAAGTTATGCAATTTTATGCACATTTTGGACATTTATGCAATTTACCAAATTGAGAGGTTTTATTTGCAATATATCACTTGAATTATGTTCCTTTGATATTCTATCATCATTATTGATCTTTTGGAGCCATGGGGATCCTATTTAAACCTTGGTTTGAAGGTGTTTTCTCTAAGGGTATTTTAGGGTTTCCCCCTTCACGGATGAGCTACCTTTAGTAGCTATCAACTAATGAATTATTTGATTGGCTGGGAAATTCGACAAAGGAAAGATAATCAGGTCTGTACAAATGATGGGGGAGCTGCTTCTGTGTGTGCTTGTATATTCTTAATAAATTAAGGCCATGGACACTTGGATAGATACTAGAACTTCAACTTTTTCTTTTTCTTTATCTTAAAGTGTCATATACTTATCCCCAAGCACCAAAACGAGCCATTTTATCTCCAACAACTACCTCCTTCTCCCAACCTCGTTCTCCCTCTATTCATCTGCGAATGTTGCTGCCCAAGGAAGAAGAAAGTGGGGATCTTCTTGGAGAAAGGCTCTAAGGTTGAAATTGATTTCATTTTAGGGTTGAAAAAGTTTCCTTCTAGTGATCTTGACCTAAACGTGTAAGAATTCCCTTCTTCCATCCTTATATTTCTTTGTTAGCCTTCCTCCTAGCTTTCTCCAGGTTAGAACCTTGCTATTCCATGGTAGAAATTGCTCTAAAGCTCTAAAACCCTACCTTTCTTGTTCCTTATGCTTAGGGTTTGCTCATTTGATGAAGAAAGGTGTTAGATGGACGAATTCATAGCTTACTCTTGGATTTTCTACTCTACTTGCTTGAGATTTCTTCTGTTTGGGGTTTCATCTTCTCATTAGAGGCAAGTTTTATAACTTTCTCCATGTTTATTGCTTACCATAAGCTTTCTAGATCATGTTCTTGCTTGAAAATGATTATTCAGGCACTGAAAAGCTATGCTTGACTTGGATTTCGATTTTTATAATGTTCCCTGTTCTGATTTTAGTTCTAGATGAACCTGAAATCATGTGTAAATTATTACTAAGGTATAATTTGACTTGTATCAGGTTATTATGACAACCTATGGTGCTAAGAACCTATCAAACAATGGTCAATTTTAGGGTTTAAAGCTGATTTCTTCTATAAACCATGACCCGATGATGGTACCATTGCAAAAATCCTATGTTGTTGTCTTCATAACAATTTATGGTCATGGTCAAGGGTGTCAAATAATGGTGACAACCTATTGTCACCCCCTTAGGTCAGGTTTTGGACCAATTAGAAGTTTAATGATAAACCATTGAGTACCCTACTGATGTTATCAATCAATGATGACATTATCTTAATATTTGATGTTGATTAATAAATATAGTGTTGATCTAACAACCTATGGTGACTTAATGGTCACTAATGATGGTGTATCAGGTCTCTACAACCTATGGTGAGTTAAGCATTGTAGTGGTAGCATCAATTAAGCCTTAGACCAATGGTTTCTTGGGTCACTTGATGCAATGGTCAGACCTATACTGTTATTGATGGTTTTAACATACGAACTTGACTCAATGGTCAAGATCTAATGTTTATTCCTCCAATAAGGTGGAATGATGGCTATTGTAATATTTTGGTCCTAATAATGTGATTTATGTGGTTTCCCTTATATGATCAACTTAAGGAGCTTACTTGTTGACAATGGATGGCTTGTTTAACTGAATAGTCGATTGTGGGTTTTACCCTACTCTCAATGGATCTTTTTATGTTGTTAATCAAGGGATGTCTAGGGTTACATGGTGACTCTTTCTAGAGAACAAATCAAGGACTTCATATGTGGTTTATCCAAGGTGTTTACTTATGTAAACAATCAACGGTCTTACCTTTTAAACATCCAATGGTTTTGGGTGACATTGTGGTATGGTGATATGGGTTGAATGAGGATGGAACAAATGGAGGGTTACCCTTAATAAGGTAGTTTTACCTATTCACTCATATGAATAGAAGGGATGATAACCATATTGTGTTGATATGTAACCATAATGAGATATAGCTTGTTATACCTAACTTTAATATAACTAAATGATGGTAATTGGGTATGAATAGTCCTTGAATGACTAATACAATCATGGAGTACTCTCTTATTGTTGTTGAAACCCTAGTATGCTATAACCTGATGGTTACACCTTGATTTATGTGTGGGTTCATACTTGAGAAAAGTATGGAATGTGATAGTGATGCTTCACCTTATGCATCCATGATCCAATGGGGATGTTGTGAGTTAGGATTTGGGTATAAGTGTTGATTAGTAACATTAGTATGATTTATCTTGTTGAACCTAACTCTAATGCAAATAGATAAAGATGAGTATTCATGTTTCACACATTTTATATCTTTTGAAGTTGTGATATTTATGTGCTTGTTATAAGTGAATTAGGGTTTGTATGTCCACTTGTTTGATGCAGCCTTAATTCACCCAATTGGCATAACTAATCATGTGAAACTCTAATCATGTAGTGCCCTGTGCCATAGATCCATCTGAGTGTCAGAATTTTCCAGATGGTGAAACGAGTATTCCTAAGGGAAAATCGGAGTGCATACTGTTGAGTATGTGAGGGTGGCAAGTTGAGGATATATCCTTATCATCCACAATGCAGATTGTGGAGGATGGCTATGGTCATGTCTCATACATCTGATGTGATTGAGAACAGTTGCGGTCGTGTCTCGGTGATTATATATGTGACAAGATTGGAGGACAACTATGGTTGTACCTCGGATGGTAGGGTATGCATACCCACCTCCTTTCACTAGTGTCGTGACCTGTACCAAGGATGGACTACGTTGTTAGCAGCTTGACCTTATGTGTCACTGTGGCAGACCCGTACTGATCAGGGGCAGAGAAGATCTTAGGAGTTTGACTCTTCCTAGATCTTATATGGCACTGATTTTGACTTAGCAGTGGTCAGTTGGATTTTGAGTGGTATCCTCAAATTCCTTAGGGCATAATAAAAGATGTAATACAACCGTGTAGCATATTTGTTTAGGGTTATACACAATGTTTCACATTGGATGATAACCTTTTTTTATTATCTTTACATAAAGATGATGCTTAGTGCAATTAAGAGATAGTATATATACTTATGTTGTCGGTATGCTTAAGATTGTAGATGCGTACATATAGTAGCCATGATTATATTGATAACTATGTTGCTATTGTTGATTATAATCATGATGCTAGATATCTCATGTTGTTAGTGATGTTTATCATGCTAGCCATGTCTTTGTAACTAGAGATGCATATACTGCTAATTATGCTTATCCAAATAGTTATTCTTATGTTGTTTTCTCTTCTTATGATGTTGATATGTTCAACCAATTAGACATGCTCATGTTGTTATCTATGCTATGTTACTAGACTTGCTCATGATGCTAGATATGTGTATGCTACTGAATTTCTTATATTGTCAACAAGATAAAGGATGATAGTCTAGCTAATGATGATAGTTATTATCTGTTCCTTTATGTATTTTGTTAATCATCAGTAATGCTGATCTTCTTTGTTATATTTGATTAAACTGCTTAACTACTTAATTACTTAAAAATGTTGTAATCAATAAACGTTGTAGGAGGTTATATCTCTTGCTGGGACATGGGTCTCACTCTTGTGGTTTGCCACACTTTTTTAGGTAATCAGAAGTGACGAAAATAAACATGTGACAGCAAAGAGGAGTTATAGTAATGAATCTTTAATAAAGTTGATTAGATGTCTAGTGTGTCCTAGAGTCGTTCCTGTACTCTCAGGTCCGGGCAGGAAAAGTTTGTATATGGTGTTTCAAACAAATTGAACTTTTGTTAGCATGTTAATGCTTGTTTGTGTGGCATATATGAATATTGTTCTCCTGTGTATATATGTTGTGGCTAAGGCAATAGAACATTTGTATCAAATTCTTGGCCTAGTATGGATAAAAGAAAGATGTTGGGGTCTTATGGAAATGTTTCTGAGCAGGTGCTGACATTGAAATTAGTTTTAATGTAACCATATTTTTGGGTATGTGATTAATTAGTGATTGATTGTGTTTTATGTTTTGATTAATCTCGTTTAGTGTAACGGGTTCTCACAAGTTGGTATTAGAGCTTTAGGTTCACTGAGTCTACAGGGACACTAGGACTTAATACTAGGTTGATGTCTAAGTTAGGAACGTGATACCAAAAACATGGTGCATATTGCCTAATCTCAGTACTTGGATGCCCTGGCCAGGTATTTAATTATTGAAGAAAGGTAAGTATGGAACTCTTAGATGGTTATCTTTTTGATTACTCTGATCAAGTAGTCATTTTGAGATAATCGAAAGAGCATAATGAATAAGAAATAATGGTTTGAATATCTCAATCCTACCTTAAATAAGATGAGAATTGCATCATTATCTATCAAAACTTGAATGTTAGGTAACTATAAGAGAAAGATACAACACCATGAAATCTAAATCTGAATACAAATTAGAAAAAGAGGAGTTCTTGAAGATGTGATTCAAGAATATAATGAAATAAAAGATAGATAAGTTTATGCTTATAAAGTGAATCAAGGTATGAAATCCACATAAGATGGAAAGAACTTCTATAACAAGTACAAAATGAAAAGATGAATGGGAACAATGGCAATGAAATAAGGTGGAACCTGAGTTAATCTCAGACCAACCTATGTGTGTAAGAAAGTGTTAATGAAAAATCAGCATGGTATGTGAAAGAAATTCAGGGAGATGATCCCGATTTAATGAAGCAAATGTGGAATATGAGTATTTACCTATTAATAAGTGGTTGAAAAATATAATAAAATAATAGAACATACCCAAGTGTGATAAATAGTCATCAAGGAAGAAGTAATGAGATATGTTAATCATGATGATTCCTATGCTAATGGCAAGGAACCAAAAATGAAAAAGGTAAAATGATACATAAGAAGTTGTAATATGCATAATGAAAATAGAATTGGTTACTTTTTGTTAGTGACCCTGAACAATGCTGCTATGATGTGGGAAGTATGTTTCCCTTTGTGTTTTTCCTTTCCAGGGCACCACTTTCAAGTGGACCATTGACACTTGGTATGTGTGGATTCATTCTAAACATGAGGATGGATATCTTATTATAGAATAAGGTTGTTTGGACTATGGTTCTACAATCATAAAGTTTGTGATGATTTTGCTTTTGAGCCTTCCAATAATTAGGAAGACTCCTCTTATATGTCTTAAGATTTGTTATGTTGGTAAAAGTAGATGAGATAAGGATGTGAGTTCCTTATAGCACATGAGGTGGATACCAAAGTAATGAATCCTAGTATCCAAGATGTGTCAATAGTATGGGAAGTATGTGAAGGTTGGAGATGTTTATTAAATGAACATTCCAAGTATTCCTCTCCCTTACAGAGAGAGTTGATGATGACCCTCTAAATGTTGTGTGAAAAAGAAAAAAACGGAAGTGATTCTATAATGTTGTGTATGGTTCAATGATAGTTGGGCAAGACCACTATCAAGGATAGATGGTGGTTGGTCAATATATATGTGATACTGTGTTCCTTTAAGATAAACTTATAATCAAATATCAATGGATAAGATTTAGATTGGATGACATAATTCACATGACCATGATGAGTTTAGAATTATGTCCTTTAGACTAACCAATGTACAAATAGAATTTATGAATAGGAGGAACAAAGTGTTCCAACCATGTCATACATGTTATATCAAGCTTTAAATGATAACATGTCAAAGTATTTCAAATATGGTCAAAAATATGATCAATATTTATTCAAAAACCTTAGGGTTGCCGAAGTAGAAATAACTATGAGACAAGTTGAACAAGAGTGAGATGGGGTTGATTAAGTGTCTTTGTGGGATCATGATATGTCCTATAAGTAGGTTGTGTAAATCCTAGTAAGGTGAAGATAGTGTTCTTGTTTCACCCCTAACAAGGTTGACTAGGAATGATGTTTCCTTATATGGAATGACAGCTGCCAGCGTCAGCATTTCTTTTGATGCTGAAAAAGAACTGACAAGAGTTCTAGTGTCAATGTATAAAAAAAGGATGGATACATTGCCTTTTTTATGCTTTAAGGAATGGTATGGGACACATGGCATGATTGGTAAAAATATAGCAAGTATAAAATTTGAGTAATGTGTTGATAAAATAGATATAATTTTAGGATGATAGCTAGAATTTAAAGTTGAACATTACTATTAGCTTTGTACAGGTGGCACAACAAGTTTCTATGTTCCATATTTGCAAATGTCTTCTTATGTGGGGGTTTTTGTTCTGACCCAAGATGAGATATGCATGAATGATGTGACATCACCATGATGTGAAAGTAACCATGTGAAGGTAATAGGATGAGGTGCAAAGGAAGTACCCATCTTTGTTTACCTTGGATTTTGGAGGTGAAATCTTTGTTAGGGGTTTATAGTTGTAAGACCCTTAAACATGCTTAATGAGTTAAATAAGATTTATTATCATAATTTAATTTTTAGAACCCTAATCTAACCTTATCGTATGCTTTGAAATCATAATACAAGCTTAAGTTTCAAATTTGGTCCAATTTGGACAATGTTTGAGCAAGTTATGCAATTTTATGCACATTTTGGACTTTTATGCAATTTACTCAATTGAGAGGTTTTATTTGAAATTTATCACTTGAATTATGTTCCTTTGATATTCTATCATCATTCTTGAGCTTGTGGAGCCATGGGGCGCCTATTTAAACCTTGGTTTGAAGGTGTTTTCTCTAAGGGTATTTTAGGGTTTCCCCCCTTCACGGATGAGCTATCTTTAGTAGCTATCAACTGATGAATTATTTGATTGGCTAGAAAATTTGACAAAGGAAAGATAAGCAGGTCTATACACATGATGGGGGAGTTTCTTGTGTGTGCGCTTTTATATTCTTAATAAATTAAGGCCATGGACACTTGGATAGATACTAGAACTTCAACTTTTTCTTTTTCTTTATCTTAAAGTGTCATATACTTATCCCCAAGAACCAAAATGAGCTATTTCCTCTCCACCACCTCCCTCCTTCTCCCAACCTCATTCTCCCTTTGTTTAGCTCCGAATTTCTGCCCAAGGAAGAAGAAAGTGGGGATCTTCTTGGAGAAAGGCTCTAAGGTTGAAATTGACTTCATTTTAGGGTTTAAAAAGCTTCCTTCTAGTGATCTTGACCTAAAAGTGTTAGAATTCCCTTCTTTCCTCCATATATTTCTTTGTTATCCTTCGTCCTAGCTTTCTCCAGGTCAAAACCTTGTTGTTCCATGGACGAACTTTGGATTGTTTCCACCTCCGCCTTCCCCGCCTAAAGCAGAGAGAAAGATGTGATTGAGCTGAAGCCAATTGACGATAATCCGCTCCACCTATCCACATGAGCGTCATCGAAGGAAAATGAGGAGACTTTTATGAAATGGTCATAAGGCAAAACTTCCAGAAATGGAACTGAGTCATCATCATACGCATGGACACTGGGGAGAAATCCCTGTGAAATAAAATGACATTGGAATCTTTTGGCAAACTCAGCACACCCTGTCTATGAAATCAGTATGTACATTCATTTTAAGCCTAGATTTCTCCAGTGCAGATGTTCTCTAAAGCTCTAAAACCCTACCTTTCTTGCTCCTTATGCTTAGGGTTTGCTCATTTGATGAAGAAAGGTGTTAGATGGATGAATTCATAGCTTACTCTTGGATTTTATACCCTACCTGCTCGAGATTTCTTCTGTGTGGGGTTTCATCTTCTCATTAGAGGCAAGTTTTATAGATTGCTCCACATTTATTACTTATCATAAGCTTTCTAGATCATGTTCTTGCTTGAAAATGATGATTCATGCACTAAAAAGTTATGCTTGACTTGGATTTTGATTTTTATAATGTTCCCTGTTTTGATTTCAGTTCTAGATAAACTTGTGATCATGTGTACATTATTGCTAATGTATAATTTGACTTGGATCAGGTTTGTTTGACAACCTATGGTGCTAAGCACCTATCAAACAATGGTTAATTTTAGGGTTTAAAGTTGATTTCTTCTATAAATCATGACCCGATGATGGTACCATTGCAACAACCCTATGGTGTTGTCTTCATAACAATTAATAGTCATGATCAAGGGTGTCAAATGATGGTGACAACCTATGGTCACCCCTTAGGTCAGGTTTTGGGCCAATTAGAAGTTTAATGATCAACCATTGAGTGCCCTACTGATGTTATCAATCAATGATGACATTAGCTTATTATTTGATACTGATTAATAAATATAGTGTTGATATAACAACCTATGGTGACTTAATGGTCACTAATGATGGTGGATCAGGTCTCTACAACCTATGGTGAGTTAAGCATTGTAGTGGTAGCATCAATTAAACCTTAGACCACTGGTTTCTTGGGTCACTTGATGTAATGGCAGACCTATACTGTTATTGATGGTTTTAACATACGAACTTGACTCAATGGTCAAGATCTAATGTTTATTCCTCCAATAAGGTGGAATGATAGCTAATGTAATATGTTGGTCCTAATAATGTGATTTATATGGTTTTCTTTATATGATCAACTTAAGGAGCTTACTTGTTGACAATGGATGGCTTATTTTAACTAAACAGTCAATTGTGAGTTTTACCCTACTCTCAATGGATCTTTTTATGTTGTTAATCAAGGGATGTCTAGGGTTAGATGGTGACTCTTTCTAGAGCACAAATCAAGGACTTCATAGGTGGTTTATCCAAGGTGTTTACTTATGTAAAAAATCAATGGTCTTACCTTTTAAACATCCAATGGTTCTGTATGACATTGTGGTATGGTAATATGGGTTGAATGAGGATGGAACAAATGGAGGGTTACCCTTAATAAGGTAGTTTTACCTATTAACTCATATGAATAGAAGGGATGATAACCATATTATGTTGATATGTAACCCTAATGAGATATAGCTTATTATACCTAACTTTAATATAACTAAATGATGGTAATTGGGTATGAATAGCCCTTGAATGACTAATACAATCATGGAGTTCTCTCTTATTATTGTTGAAACCCTAGTATGCTATAACCTGATGGTTACACCTTGATTTATGTGTGGGTTCATACTTGAGAAAAGTATAGAATGTGATAGTGATACTTCACCTTATGCATCCATGATCCAATGGGGATGTCGTGAGTTAGGATTTGGGTATAAGTGTTGATTAGTAACATTAATATGATTTATCTTGTTGAACCTAACTCTAATGCAAAATAGATAAAGATGAGTATTTATGTTTCACACATTTTATATCTTTTGAAGTTGTGATATTTATGTGCTTGTTAGAAGTGAATTAGGGTTTGTATGTCCACTTATTTGATGCAGCCTTAATTCACTCAATTGGCATAACTAATCAAGTAAAACTCTAATCATGTAGTGCCATGTGTCATAGATCCATCTGAGTGTCAGAATTTACCTGATGGTGAAATGAGTATTCCTAAGGGAAACTCGGAGTGCATACTGTTGAGTATGTGGGGGTGGCAAGTTGAGGATATATCCTTGTCATCCACAATGCAGATTGTGGAGGATGGCTATAGTCATGCCTCATACATCTAATGTGATTGAGAACAGCTGAAGTCGTGTCTCGGTGATTATATATGTGACAAGATTAGAGGACAACTGTGGTTGTACCCGGGATGCTAGGATATGCGTACCCACCTCCTGTCACTAGTGTCATGACCTATACCAAGGACAGACTAGGTTGTTAGCAACTTGACCTTATGTGTCGTTGTGGCGGACCGGTATTGACCGAGGGCGGAGAAGATCTTAGGAGTCTGACTCTTCCTAGATCTTGTATGACACTGATTTCGACTTAGCAGTGGTCAGTTGGATTTTGAGTGGTATCCTCAAATTTCTCAGGACGTAATAAAAAATATAACACAGCTGTATAACATATTTGTTTAGGGTTATACACAACGTTTCAAATTGGATGATAACTCTTGTTTGTTAGAACAAGATTACGATGACAATTAGTACAAGATGATGATGACCATTGACTATGAATGAACTCCGGAGCAACATCATTGATGGATGTGATGTGAACTACAGCCGTGCTTCTCCACTTTTGTTGTTTTAGCAGATGCAAATCTTTTATCAGTCGCAACTCCGGCCCGTTTGGTTCAGTTGAAAACGGACGTATGCAGCTGTAACTGCTCGCATTTTTCAACTCTTCATGTCTGGTACTGAGTACTTGTAACCCGCACTAGGAAAACTAGTTACACCGTGCAGTTGATTTATGTAGGAATTCACGAAAACGAACTGCCCTCCATTTGAGCGCAGTTCATTTTCCGTGACTGCCAGCTGTATATTCTAAAGCGTTACAGCTGTATATTACGGCGGCTGCTATAAACACGGCTCTGCTGCAAATTTTTTCATGCACCAAACTGCTGCAAACAAAAATAATGAACTCGCAGAACACCGTACCAAATAAATCTAAAGCTGCCTAAAAGGCTGGATTCAATTTGTCTTAATTTTTTCTTTCATCAAATTACACCTAACAACACCCTAACAAACAGACCCTCAACCAAATAAAAGTCATATAGTTAGATTTCCGTAATTTTGATTTCCTATTTTCTAATTATATACTAATGTGGGTTGATTTTACATCCAACCAAATTAGACTTTATATGCTGCTGCACACAGTTTGTCACGGGGTTTATTTGAGGCTCGTGGTTACTAGAATACTGGTTTTGGTACATATTAGAATACTGTAGGAGCCGTTTGGACGGAACCGTTTAGAATACCGGTACCTACGTATAAATAGGCATCATCGATTAATAGCACCGAATACTTCTGTATTTTCCAGTGCCACGTGCTATAGCGGATGGACGTGATTTAGAAGACCGTCTGTTTCGGCGGGATTGACAATTGGCGCTTCAAGTTCGGGTGTTGCTTGCTCGGGGTGCTTACCGGCTGTAGCAAGTACGTGGCCGTTGTTGGCCGTCAGTACTCTGGTAATGATAAACTTGATACTTTTTATGCACAACACTACCGTGAGTCCAGATGTGTGCAGCCGAACGGCCCCTAAAGCATCTCCATTATCGAGATGTTCTACAGGAACTTTTGTACGTAGGCTCCCATGCATCACCGGTTACACGCTTTTTGACCCAACTTCTTGAGCTGGATCGAGGTTTGTCGATATGCTGGGCAGACCGTTCATGACCAAGTCTACACGCTGTTCGGCCCATCAAAGTCGGCCTCAGCTAGTTAGCCTGACCAAGATCTTACCTACAATACATATTATATAGATGGGCTAGGCTCGGGCGAAGGCAAATCAAACCCAAATTAGGGCCTGTTTGGTTGGGTGAGGCTCCAATTCGTGGGTTCAAATGTTTAGATCTGCACAAAAAAATTTGTTTGGTTGGGAGTAATCGGGTGCGGTTCCGTGAGTTGCAATTCCCGAAACATCTGCACCCAGGGTCCAATTCCGGGAATTTGGACCGCCCCGTAAACGGGCGCGGTCAGGTGTAGTTGCCCCATTCTATTCATACGGAAACCCTACGCGACTCTCACATCCTCCCCTAGCGGCCGCCTTCTCCTCACCTTCGGTTCCCTGCTGCTCCCGCTCTGCCTCCTCCTCATCTTCCTTTCCTCACTACTCCCTCTCCGACTACCATTCCCCTCCTCGGTCAGCAGGTTTTCTTACGGAAGAAGATCTCTACATCCGGTCGAAGCTATTTCCATCCGTCGCGCCGTTCCATCACCAATTGCATAGCCGTGAAGGAGTATGCCATGGACCGTCGGAGAGATGAGTTTGTCATGGACCGTCGGAGAGAGGTAAGTACCTTGGTAACCTCTCGTATGATTCACCAGTACCGTTTCTACTACTCTGTTCCTATACCAGAGTACTTATCCGTCTGCGTCTCTGGTTTGCTACTTATACCCTTGTTCAGATTTTGGATTTTTCTACTTATACCCATGCTCAGATTTCGGATTTTGCTGCTGCATTTTTACTGATACAAGGATTCTACACATGCCCAATTAGATTATTATCATATATATTCCAGTACTTCCTTCTCAACATCATTGTTAATTTGGTTGCTTGCTCATCGGGACAGAATGATCCGCTTGCTGTAAACCAACGAAATGCTTACAGTGTTGGTTATTTTTATGCACAATCTACTAGGCACACTTATGAGTGAGTTGTGAATATATCTACTGCTCTATTCCTATATTAGAGTACTTCTCTGTCTGCATCTCAGGTTTTTCTACTCATATCCTTGTTCAATTTTTGGATTTTACTGCTCCTTTTTGCTGATACGAGGATTATAACCTTGCCCAAGTAGATTATTGGCATATATATTTCGTTGGTTCTTTCCCTAGGGCCTACTTATTACTCTCTTCCTAATGTCATTGCTTATATGTAGCTGAAGCTCAACGTTGTTGCAATATACACAACGTCATTTCTTATGTGTAGCTCGAGAACTTATATGTTGGTTATTTTTATGCACAATCTACTAGGCACAATTCTGAGTAGGTTCTGAATCTTTACTAGCACAACCTTTTTAATGGATTATTGTTGTTGGCACATGCATCAATTTTTTCATCTTTTGTATTCATTTCCTTTTCAATTTTTCCGTTTATGTTCCTTGTTCATTTCTTACACCTGGGTGAATTGGTTCTTTATATTTTGGCACAGGAGTTGCCCTTTTCGTATCTTGTAACCAATACTATATTCATGTTGTATTTTGTGTCAGGGTATATTTTAACCATACTTATTTGATATATTCCAGCATGGAGAATTTATTAACATTCAAATGGAAGATGGAACTACTCGACGATGTCTTGTTTTTGATGATGATGATCACCTTGTTGATCTGGAGGAGAGGTCGACTGCCTTGGAAAGGAACATTGATGGCAGTGAATGGCCAACCGGGAAAAGAAAAGCTATTAACCAGGTACTTATTCATAGTTGGTGTCTAATAGAACATATTGACTTATTAAATCAGAATTTAACTATATGTAAAATAGGGAGGTCGATTGGTAGATACAAGTTGACCACATGTTTTACATTATAGTATATTAGTATGTTTAACTAGAATGTCTTTAACAAGATGTCTAATTCTATAGGAAATTCAATCAAATGATGTCTTGGAACGGTCATATGGAAAAGGAAAACTTCCTATCCAGGTATTTACATTTATACATTTGCATATTTATTATATATATATGTCTACTTAAAATATATTTTTTGCCACTTTAGAGAAGCAAATCAGTTGACTTACTAGAGGGGTCTCACAGGAAAGAAAATCCATCCATCCAGGTATAAATATGTACTTATGTACATATACATTTTTGTGTTCTTAGCAATATTGCGTATGTATTTTCTAGGGAAATCAATCACTTAATATCCGAGAGGGTACTTGTGGCACAGAGAAGCCTACTATTCAGGTTTACATTGATAAATTTGTGTTGATTTCTTATACATTGTTATGTCATTGATGTTGATCGTGTATGTATTCTGTTGTAGGGAAGTCACTCACTTGATATCATGGGAGGGAAGCATGGAAAAGGAAAAATGGTCACCCAGGTTAATATTTTGTACATTAACTATGTTTCTACGTACATTATTTATATCATTCGAGTTATTTTGTTTTTGACATTATATTTCTTATGCCCTTAGAAATATAGTTATAAAATACTTATACACTTTATTGTGTGTATCTAGAGGCGTGAAAGGGAAGCTATTCAAGTTATGCAACTCAATCAAGTTGTCATCACGACTGCCTTACTCATTCTGTTAAGATACTATAGAGTTAGGTCGTCTCACATCCCGAGAGCCCCATATCGAGTAAGGCATGATTGGTTTCTTAATGATGTTATTCATGGCTCTAACAAGATGTGTTATAAGATCACACGGATGGGAAAAGAAACTTTTTTTAAGTTTTGTATGATGCTACGTGAGAGGAACTTACTTAAGGATACAATAAATATATCTGTAGAGGAGCAAGTAGCAATGGGTTTATACATTCTTGGTCACCACACAAGGATTGTAAGCCTTGTGGCTGCCTTTGAAAGGTCATCTGAGTCGATCTCTAGGCACTTCAACAACTTTCTAAAAGCAATATGTAGTTTGAGCAACGTATATATCAGACTACCTTCAAAAAGGACCCCTCATCAAATTTTAAACAACACCAAATATTATCCATGGTTCAAGGTAATTTTTAGGATAAATTTCACTAGATTCTAGGTTCAATCATATGTGTAAGTATTAACTAATAGGTTTCTTTATTTTTCATAGGATTGCATAGGATCCATTGACGGGACCCATGTCATGGTAACTGCTGATCAAAAAATTGTTGAAAAATTTCGTGGGAGGTATAAAATTCCTACACAAAATATCTTGGCTGCAGTTGATTTTGACTTGAGATTTGTCTATGTTTGTTCTGGTTGGGAGGGCTCTTCTAATGATATGGCAATATTGAAAGACTCACTCACAAATGAAGATGGATTTAGGGTACCAAAAGGTAGCAATACTAAATTTTACATCAATATTAATTCACCACCTCAAAGTGTTTAGCGTGGATTTTTTACATTGTAGGAAAATACTATTTAGCTGATGCTGGATATACAACAATGCCTGGTTTTATTAGTCCATATCGTGGAGTTAGATATCATCTAAAAGATTTCAGTCATACAAATGGGCCAAGAAATGAAAAGGAACTATTCAATTTACGACATGCTCAACTTCGAAATCGAGTTGAAAGGGCTTTTGGGATTCTGAAGATGAGATGGAGAATGTTGACAACAAGGTCTTCTTATCCAACACAAACACAAGCCGTTGCTGTTATGGCATGTTGTGTTTTGTACAATATTATAATGGATTTCAATCCAGTTGGTGACGTATTTTATCATCCTAGTGGTTTTGATGAGGTTGGATGTAATGGTCCAATAGTTGAAGATGATATTGTTTATGAAGAGTATGTACCAGATGCTAGTGCTAGGCAGCGTAAACATAGGAATGCACCATGGGTTGCCAAGAGAGATGAAATGGCTGCACTTATGTGGGTCGAATATCAAAACAAGATGTCTAAGAACTAAATTTGTTTCTGTTGTCTTTATATTTTTGTACTTATATGGGTTGATTATCAAACAAGATGTCTAAGAACTAAATTTATTTTTATTATCTCTGTATTTTAGTACTTATGCTTTTTACTTCTTATTTTCAATATACCATTTGCCCATATTAGGTGAAGAAAGAGACTATGAGATGGGATAGTGGGCAAACAAAATTTTTGTGTACATTTTTGGTGCAGCAGTTAAGAGATGGTGGGATGAAAGCTGATAAGACATTCAAGCCTACCTGCCTACGACAAGCTGCAAAAGCTGTACGAGAACAATTTGGAGATCATGTAGAGGTAGCAAATGTAAAAAATAGGCTGAGAACCTTAAAGGAGAAGTGGACTATTGTAAATGACATCATCAAAAATTCTAGTGGCTTGAATGTTGACTTTGACAAAGGACTTATAGAAATGGATGAGGCAACGGCTGATGAATATATTAAGGTAAGTCCAACTATTTAAATGCAAATGTTTTCATAGTATATTTTTCGTCTTGGTAGTTTCCATGGAATTTTCCATCAACATGTCTAAGGGGATCCTTAATTCTTTGGTTGTTGCTTTTTCAGGCTCACCCTAAAGCTGAACCGTATGTAAACAAGTACATTGACAACTTTCAAGATATGATGATCATTTTTTTTTATGATAAAGCAACTGGAGAATTCAGAATGAGGTCCACTGACAAGCAATTTCCATTGGGCGGAGACTCTTGTTCCTCAAAGATAAATATCACTACTGAATCTGATGAAACATTCATTGATGACGATCCATTAGGTGGAGAATCGTCGTCTTCAAAGAAAAAGCCTAGCAAGCGTCGTAAAGATCCAGAACCTACTGAAAATGAAGTTTCCAGTCAGTTGGCTAAGCTTATAGAAGCTGTAAACAAAAACTCAGCATCTGTTGGGTTGATGGGAGAAGTTGAGATCAACAAACAGATCATTGGAGAGTTGATGCGATGGGGTGGAAATAAAGGAATAGAGAGGTCCACGCTATTTTAATGGACGATGAAGTTGACCACAAATATTGAGTTAGGAAAGATATTCTTGGCCTTAGGTGATGACATGAAGATGGAGTGGTTGCAGTGGTTTCTTAGCGGAGGAAATTCTACATAGAGGTAACTTAATTTTTAGTAGGATTTTTCTTCTTGTGATGTTGTTGAACCTGTCTGTTTGTTTTTATAGCTAGCTTCATCTTAGATAGTAACTTATTACCCAAGGTATCAGTAATGTCATTAGCAAGGATAGTACATCATTGCATATATCTTCTTTCACAAGTCATAGTTGTAATTCCTTGATGAATGTAATGAGTTGATGGTTGTTACACGACCATCTGTAAAATTACATGGAGTTTAAATAGACATTCATTATATGAAATTTCTGCCCTCGTATTTCAAGTTTCTGCTGGTGTTGGGCGGTGGAGATGGGATGGACTGATGTTGAGGGAGTGGGGTGTATATATACAAAGCGATTGTGTAGATAGTTAAACACTATGGAGTGATCAGAACTAGGAAGAAGGGCTGGCTAAAAGAAGAGAAGGGAATAGAAATGCACCTAGTTGGTGTTCTATGTAGGGACATTGTCATGGTTGGGTGGAGAAGGGGCGGTCTCATGGGGATAAATGGTTCTCTCCCACTGTCGACTTCACTAGCAAATACATGGCAATATGATTTTAAATTTTGTTCATAAGTACAACTCTAGGGTAGTCTGTAGCTGAAGTTTATTTTACATTTTGCACTCTCCAGTTATTCAGTTTGTTGGTTTGGTTACTTGTTGGTAAAATTGTTGGATATTGTATTGTTTTGAATATACTGAGTATGTGTATTGTGTTGCAGATGAAGAACTGCATTGCTGTCCAACACTTTTTGATTTCTGGATCATAATTGCTGAACCATGGTGGCTAACCAAGACCGTTATGTTGCTGAGTTCTAAAAGAGACTGGAGGAGATCACTCGATTATAGCTGTTATGTTATTATGAGCAATCTCATACGTGTTGTTGGTTCACTTATGTGGAAGGTGTCATTATCAATTAGGTAGCTAGGTAGCTAGATTGTTGGATGTTTAGGCATCGTTTTGTATGTTATACATGTCATATATATCTGCTACAATTTCTGGTTGTGAAAGACTTGACAAATTGTGAACATTTTGTGGTGTATTTTGTTGTTTCAACCAAAGTATCTTCAGACGTTTGTGAAATTATTCTGTTGATATATAAAGTATGTGCAGATTTGTTAAAGTGTATGGGTATTTCACCAAAAGGTGTATATAAGTTTCATGGAAAAAGCAAACGGTTATATTTCTAACAGGAAAAGTTAATTTCTGTAATGTTTCGTGGTGTGAACCAAACACAGGAAAATAAAAAAGTGACATTTTGAGTACACCCTACCAAACAAAATGTTGGTAGTTCAAATTATGTGTTTTTGGAACTTGTGTTTTTTAATTCACAGAACTCACTCCGACTACATCCTACCAATAGGAAGATTAATGTTGCAACTGTACTGCGTGTGGGCACAGACACGTATAGCCATTACGTTACATAAAATAGATAGACTTCCATCTGCTAAATTCCCAAATTGATCGATCAGACTAGGTATGCAAACAAGACTGGGTGGTGGCACAGGGGCATATAGCCATCATCGTTACACGGAATCTGTATTGAAAGATGAGATTTCGTCTACTAACTTCCAAAATCGACCAGACAAATTAGGTAAGCAAAACAAGATTGGGTGGTCTTTCTAGTGCAGCTGTGCAGGTCTAGTCGGCATGAGTCAAAGCAGCCCCCTTTTTAGGTGGATGACAAGATGTAACACAATGCTCGACCTTGAGCCGAGTTAAAAACCCGATTCAAAGGTACAGTAATTTAGTAACAGGTAAAGGTGATTATAAACAGTCCTTTAATTTATTATAGGCACCATGTCCCATCAAGATATATGAGTTATTTAAAGAAACACTTTCGCAGAAGTCCGAGCTGCAAATTGAACTGGCAATATTTTTGGTGTGACAAAGCACAATAGTCTAAAAATAAAATCTAAAAAGTTAGATGATGATATCATTACACCTATTTATGATATGTGTATCTATTGTAAGAGGAAAATCAAATCATCCTTGAATACTTAGGTATATTGTATTTCAACATTTTAAAAAGTAAGTGTCTAGCTGATACGTGGTTATTTATAGAAAACATAAAACATATTATGCAAGTACATAACATTTTAAATATAGGATGACATATCGTGTAAGTATGATTAATAGTTGACGTGATTGAGGAACTAGAATATGAGAAATAAATAACGTTAACAATTCATATTAGAATATACATTGTGGCAATATGCAGTACATATAAATAATTTATACGATAACTGTGCTGGCCAGGAACGGGCCGTGAACCTGATGTCGTTTTAAGCCGGATATGGGCTATCTTCTGTCAACTTTATTAGGCGTAGATCTAGCCTGCACCCATTTAAATGCGGATTCGGATTTGGACCTATCAAAATCCAATATAATATGACCCATACTCATTCATAGATGTGGGCCGGGTTCGTCGATATGTTGGGGCCTCTGCCAACCTCAAAGAACAAACTTGCTCAATAAGTTCGGTCTCTTGATAGATCGCTACATGTCAGTGCCAAATCTCAGTAATATGATGGATCATTGCCTAAACCAAGTGAACAACCACAATAATCTTCAAATGAATTTAATTGCCAGTCAAGTGTTATATAAAGAGTGATCATTGGTGGTTAGTAAAAATGATCATCAGATCAGGTCTGTTTGATCCAACCCAAATCCCGACATATATAACTTGATCCAGGTCTAAGATTTTGTTCCAGATTTCTAATGGATCAGGTCAGGGTTATGGTAAACACAAGCCGGATAACTCAGATACCCAGATTTATTACATATGTGTATACATAACCTTACATTTGCATATAACACATGTGATTACAAACTTCAAAATATCATCCAATTTAAAATATGTTTAGTTGGTTATATGAGTTAGACTAAAAGAACAACGCACTAGAATAAATCTAAGTTGTGTGGATGTGTTTTATATATTACGTTGTTTGCAATAGTTTACACTATAGATGTATACTACTTATACTAGATGCGTTTCTGATCAGTATATATATACTCATTTTTACATACTATTGTACTCACTTTTTAGGGGTTCTTGTGTTCTATTTCCTAATTTTAGCTTTATTATCACTCATTTACAATTATCTTTTCTTTTCCAAATTTTAATATATTTTATATAAATTTTATGCAGAACCAACCATAATTGTTTGACAATGCCCAAATGGACAATTTAGCCCTCACGATGCTACGCCTCAGGGAAAGGAAGGCCCGAAAGCTTTCCATTTGATTACCTTTCGACCGCCTAATCAAGCAAGCAACTCTGCCATTCGTCCGACTTGAGCCGCTCTCCACCCGGAGTTTTTCTTATTCTAACGTCCCGACGCACAATCCCAACATTCAGTCCATTCTAGTTCACGTCATGCTGATCTACTAGAGAACCGGACGCGAGGTCCAAATTGAGTAACCCGCGTGACTCACCTATTGGACCGAGTACGAGCCATGCAATCAGATGTGTTCGCTCACAAGCATTAAACTTTAGGGTTTTGGAGGCGAGGAATGCATCTATAAAAGGAAATCCCTATAGACCATTCAAAAGGGTCTCTTATCAGTGATTAGAAACCACATTCTACAACACAAACCCTAGTGAGGAGTGAGGAGGCGACAGCCACAGTGGAGAGATTGGTCTTCCTACACCAGGCGTCATGGTCTTCCCCATCGCTCCTACTGTCTCTTTGTTGTTGTCCCTCGCCATGAGCGAGTAGACGCCTTGTGACGGGGCATGGTAACTAGCTCAAATCGCCTATATTTTATCTTAGCTTGTATCTAAGCTTGACAATATAGTTGCTAACTAAAGTATCGTTCTGCTTAATGCCTTGCCTTGCAAATTGATGACTTGCTTTGCATATATGTTATAATCATGGATATGCATGTTGTTGTGAGCATGATTAGAACACTAAAATGATCTTATTGTCCCCTTGAGCTGTTAACAAGGGATAGTGGTGTGATTGGACTTCGATATGCTACGTGTCGAGGATGATTGGTTGTATGTAAGGGAGTTCAGTTGGAATAAATAGAGAACTTGGGTGCTGAGGATGGTCAGTTCCAAGGGAGTTTAAGCAAAGTGAAGACATGTATCCTGTGAGGGTGCAACAACTAAGCCTCGATTTAGCAACAATTATCAGAGAGTTAGATCATGTTAGGATAATTGTGCATGCCTAGGTAGCGAAACACCATGCCCCGATGCTCTTTATTACCGGTTAATTACTTCTTTAATTCTGTTGCTTTTGGTAACAATTTAGTTTAATCAATCTTTCAACTACTCAGTGATAGATATTACTCTTAATACTTCTGAATCTATATAACTACTTAAAAAGTTTGTCCTTTGGGCTCAATTTGAAAGTATACTACAATAAGGCTTTCTCTTGTGTGGAGTGGGGAATTAGTGCACTGCTTTTGGTTAAACCTAGAAGTTATTCTTTTAGGGTTTTTCTTGGGGTGAGATTTGGAGCCCCATCAAAAATTGGTGTTGTTTTCGGGGACAAAGGTACTTATATATTTTTAGAAGTTTAAGTGTAATTAGAATTTTCTCTTCTAGATTATGTTAATTTGTTTTTTTCATTCTTTGAAAAAGAAAAAAAACATTTTGTATATTCTGTTAGTTTGATTTGTAATTTATAGTTTGTTTTTGTAATTTTTAGTTGAGTGCTGCAAAATTCTCGTGATTTCAATTTTTTCTTTATTAGATCTTCACAATTTATTGTATTCTCTATTTACAGAAAATCTTATATTTTCACTCATTCAAACATATTTTATCTTGATCCTAATATACAAATTTTCTGATTTTCATGGATTCATTCATAATGGAGTGGGCACTGCAACAAAGTCTACAATGTGTAAAATATGGTTCCATCAATCATGATGTATGGGATTGTCCTGAGGTGACTCTCCAAGCCGAGCTTATTCAAAGAAGACTTGAAATGGACTACAATCATCATTATTATGAAGGCTATGGCGGAGAGCTTGACTATGCATATCAAATTCAGCCCGACTAGGATGGGAGTATGGATTTCTTCCATGAAATGTTAGCTGACCTCCAAGAAAAGCTAGAAGAACATGAAGCTCAGAATAAAAGATTGGTGACTGAAGTGGCTCGTTTAGAATCCATCCAACAACCTCCTACATCTACGATTGCACATTTTCACACATGTATGTTGTTCCTTATTAATGTTCTTAACATATTTGATAGATTTGCACCTTTGAACACCTAGATGCATCATCAGATGTGTGTGGTGTTTTCTACTTAGGGTTGAGGACCTAGGGTTTCTCATGTAAGTACCTCATTCGACGGTTTCACCAAGTGGTTGTAGGATTCGATGGTTTTCCCATGTAGCATGGTATTCGATGGTTTTCTCTATAGGCACAATAATCAACAATTTTTCATGTAGTATGTACCAACTGATGGTGGATTAGGGTTTGCATATGTGGCTAAGAATGGGCATGATCCGATGGATTTTCTGAGGACACAACTTGATGGTCCTCCTAGGTTTCCAACCGATGGTCCTCCTGGGTTGACAATCGATGGTAAATCTTCTTTTGCATGGATTGAGTTTTCAACCTTTTGACACATGGAAAACATACTTTCAACCCTCAACCACCTTACTCTATCATCCTATCCTTATATACTTTTCTCCTCTCTCCCAAACAAACTCTTTTGCACTCCTTCGTATCCATCTTGTTGCTTGAGAGGTCCTACCCTCTTGATTAGTGGAAGAAAAAGAGCTCTTGAGGATGAAGCTTGGGCAAGCTTGGTTGCATGTTGATCTAGGGTTTGGATATACCTTCTCTAGGATCGTATAGAGCTTCCTAACCTAGTTTTTTTCCCTAAACAAGTAAGATCATCTTCCTTATCTTCCTTTTTCTTGCTTCCCTCCTTCTTCTCTCTTCTTGTTTGGGCAAATCCATGGTGTTCTTGGTAGAACTCGAGCATGTGATTGAAGAACCTCTTTTCTCTTCTCTTTTTCCCTAGATCTTCCTTGATCTTGAATAAAAGGAGCTATCTTGGAATGTTTGGAGTGCTAAAGCTAGGGTTTCTCTTCTCTCTTTCAATATACCTTGTTGTTTGGATGTTCGTCATCCTCCTTGAGGCAAGTTATATAACTTTCATCCCGTTTCTTGCTTGCTTTTAACCATTCTAGGTATTTACATATATGTCCAGTGGCCTTGGCCACAATCTGTATACAAAAAATAGTTTCCACATATATACATGCCATATACAACATTAGCATATTGCCAAAAACTTGATTTGTACATATTATCTACAAAACATCCCCTACCCAGACCCGACAGTACATGCATGAGTCTAGGACATACTGACACTAGCCAACCTTCTACTCCTACTTATCTCCAAGCTCCCTACCTCACCACTATAATCCCGATGACATCGCTGACGATCATCTAAAAAGATGTGGTGATCCACGAGGTGAGACCCATGTCCCAGGGAGAGATATAACTCTCAATAATTTTTATTAGTTATATCAAGTTATATTATTAAATAGATTAAGTAGATAAGACAAATAATATTACAACAAAGCATGCTTAGTAAGATATCCAAAGGAATAGATAAAGATACCACCTTTTAAATAGTGGATTTCTCTTATTACATTATAAGTCGACTAAACATTATAGAAACAAGGCAAGGGTTATCAACCAATGTGAATTGCTATTTAACCATAGCAGATATACTACACGGATGGATTATGCCTTTTATTAAGCCATGGGGAGTTTGAGGTCTACCACTCAAATTCCAACTGACCACTGGGAAGTCGTATTCAGTTCCATACAAGATCTAGGAGACCCAGAACCCTAAGATATCTTCCCCTCGGTTAGTATGAGTCCGCCGCATTGACATATAAGTCAAGATGCAATCATCCTAGTCCACCCTTGGTATATAGGTCATGACATCAGATCATGGATATTCAACCCTATCATCTGAGGTACAACTACAGTTGTCCTCAATCACATCACGTGTGATTATATCTGAGACATGTCCTCAACCTCTCTTTAGTCGGAGGTATGTCCGTAGCCATCCTCTAAACCTTGGGATAAAAATGACAATGATACACACTTCCTTCACCCACATATACTCAATAGTAGATGACTTCGGGCTTCCCTTCAAGAATACATGTTTCCCTATCCAGTAAGTTCTAACATTGGATAGTTCTACGACACAAGACACTACATGATTACGGTTTCACTTCATCAGTTATTGTCAATCGGGTGAGTTAACATTGCATCGATCAAGTTACATACAAACCCTATAAGAGTTCTACAAAATCATGGGTATTTAACAACTCCAAAAGATATAAAATGTATAATATATATTCCTCATCACATCATTACAAGATACCAATCCTAATCACACATGAAGAGGATCACACCTCCATTAGGACTCAAGACATGCCTAAGGGCCACTAAGACCATCACATTATCTCCTGTAAGAACATCATTATCTTTCAAGACCTTATAGAAGGTTCAACAGCCATCATCACACTTACACTTGTGGTATACAAGTTTAACATAAGAGTGTTTTGTTCAATAAAAAAAACATAAGAGTGTTTTAATCATAAGGTCTATAATGTTCACAAAGTAACATAGTATGGTTACCACTCTCATTATGAGAGCATTCCTTCATCCTATCAACATATGAGGAAGTTAAGTATGATTAACCAACATCACTTAATTATCCAACTAAGATTCAACAAGATGGATTGAGTTAACATTACACATCAGTACCCAAAATAAACCATCAGTACATAGACAAAAGCACAAACCCTAACACTTATAATCCCCATTGGATCATGGATGCATTTAGGCCAAAACACTACCATTAGATCATGGACCTCATATGAAACCATCAGATACAAGATAAACAAAATCATTCAATCATGTACATAGGAAAGCCATCATATTATAGGCCTAGAGAGGCCATCATTTGTTGAAAAATATGTGAACCACTATTTGTTGAGAAACATGTGAACCATCGTTTGTGAACAACCAGGTGAACCATCGGTTGTGAACAAACAGGAGAACCATCATTAGTGAGCACACATGAAGACCATCGAATCACGATCCAGTGAGACCACTAGATATGGGGTATGAGGAACCATCGAGCTTCTTCACCAGGTAAAAATAGAACTTGCGCATAAGGAGAAAACCATCAATTCTTAGGGTTAAGGAAACCATCAAACGAACCACTTGGTTTTAGCATCAAGATCATTGGTGTAACATCCCTGACTTGGGTTATGGCCTAACCCTAGAAGTTTTGCTTAAGTAAGTTTCTTATAAACTTTTTTTAATCTTTTGAGAAGTAATTAAGACTCTTGTAGAGTTTAAATTTCAAGTTTGAGCTTAATTACAAACTGTTTGTGCAATATATGATAGTTTTGGACTAAAGTGCAATTTACCCAATATTAGGGGTTACCTTGCAAAATGTTACATGATAAATGTTCCTCAAGTACTATAGCATCATAATAATTAGAATGATGCTAATGGATGGCTTGTGGAAGCCTAAGTTCCAAGAAGGAGCTTGTTTGAATAATACTTGTACATTGAATACTAGTTTTGGTGTAATTTGTAATTTACCCAAAACCTAGGGTTGAATATGTAAAATACCACCTCAAGAGTGTCCCTACTATCTCTTGGTATCATTTATAGAAAATAAAAATAAAGGGGCATCTTTTTTGAACCATATTTGAGAAATGATACTCTTGATAATAAAATAATCAAGAAATAAGCATAATTGAAATCCTAAGTTATTTTGTAGCAAAAAAATATATATTAATTGAAGTGTCCATCAAATAAAAATCCATGGGAGAAATCCTATAATGGAATGGCAGCCAAAATACCTTTAGATTCTCTGATATTCCCAAGTAGGTGAAAACATCTACCTACATTTTTAATTGAAAAGTAATGTCCACTAACATAAAGGTGCTAATGGATAATAGTATTATATTTATTAAGGAGCTTAATGGTTGATTATAATTCAAGGATAATTCAAAGGAATTTAAAGGTAAGAAGGATAGATTAGGAGACAAGGAAGTGTAGGGGGCTTGTGGCAAGGAACGTTGATGACTTCTCTCCTACTTTCTCTCTCCTAAGAATTGAATTATATACACTCAATTATTCACTACTTGAAAGGTTATTTTCACAAACCACACTCACTCCTCACTTAGGCTGACGACCAAGGAAGAAAAGGAGAAGGAAGAGATCGTTTCCCAAGCTTAAGGTAAGATCCATGGTCATCTTCAACCTTGGGTTGAAGGCTAAAATCGAGTTATAACTCTTCTTTTCTTCTCTCTTCCATCCAATGCTCAAATTTGGCAATCTTTTACATCAAAAGGGTTGAGAACGTGCCTTGGATAATTGGAGGAGCTACCTTCACCATTAAAGACGAAAATCTTAGAGCTTTGAAGTTTCTTTGAAGGTGGGTTATATAACATGAACCCATTGATGTTATCATTTGATTTCAATCTTGCAATATATGTTGATCTTTCCTTCTTCTCGAAATTTTTCTTGAGTAATTAATGAATCCATCAGTTGTATGGATAGTAGAAATGGAGGTTTGAAGGTTGATTATGATGACATCATCTTAGCACACACCTTTAGATTAACAATACCAAATGGTTAACTATGTATGGCCAAACAATTTCAAACCGTTTAAAGTCCAAACGGTTTCAACCTAATCTTGGCTAAACAGTTTCAAACCATTTAGTGATCAAACAGTTTCAACCTAATCTTGGCCAAATGGTTTCAAACCATTTAGTGATCAAACGGTTTCAATCTAATCTAGTTCAAACGGTTTCAAACCATTTAGAGTTCAAATGGTTTCAATTTTGGATAGGCCAAACGGTTTCAAACTGTTTAGAGTGCAAACGGTTTCAACCTAATTTAGTCCAAATGGTTCAAGACCGTTTGAAGGTTAAGTGATATCAAGACCGTTTGAAGATCAAGGATCTCAAGACCATTTGAAGGTCAAGTGATATCATGACCGTTTGAAGATCAAGGATCTCAAGACCATTTGAAGGTCAAGTGATATCAAGTCCGTTTGAAGATCAAGGATCTCAAGACCGTTTGAAGGTCAAGTGATATCAAGACCATTTGAAGATCAAGGATCACAAGACCGTTTGAAGGTCAAGTGATCTCAAGATCGTTTTAAGGTCAAGTGATCTCAAGACCGTTTGAAGGTCAAGTGATCTCAAGACCGTTTGAAGGTCAAGTGATCTCAAGACCGTTTGAAGGTCAAGTGATCTCAAGACCATTTGAAGGTCAAGTGATCTCAAGACCGTTTAAAGGTCAAGTGATCTCAAGACCGTTTGAAGGTCAAGTGATCTTAAGATCATTTGAAGGTCAAGTGGTCACAAGACCGTTTGAAGGTCAAGTGGTATCAAGACCGTTTGAAGGTCAAAGAGGTCTCAAGACCATTTGAAGGTTAAAGGATTTTTCAAGATCGTTTGAAGATTTAAATAATCTCAAACTGTTTAGAGACCAAATAGTCTCAAAACCATGTAAGGTCAAACAATCCTATGAGTGTTTGTAAAGTATCTCAAGGTTGATTACAATGGAATTACCTCAAAAGTATGTAGGTGAATAGTATACGTAGAGTGATTGTCACTTGATGCTTATGAAAATAATAAACTCAATACACTATGATAAGCATAGGTGTATGTATTTTAGTGAAAGGATGAGCCAACTTAATAAAGTATGGAGTAATCAACATCCTAGAGAGGATGAGAGAGAAACTCATACTTGTATAATAAACATGTAATGTGCATACATTGATACTTTTAATAAGTGTAGAGTATGGATTAGGGTTTGATCTTTGATAATGTGATCATGAAATCCTAATTGATAAAGAATGGGAAACCCTAACCCTAATTCTAGGTAATGGTATGAGAAATCCTAATTGATACAGAATGGGAAACCCTAACTCTAATGAGGGAATAGTGGTGTTACCCTTGTATTGCATAGTGTTGATATGGTTGTTATCAAGTATAATAACTATGCAGGTATTATGAGATGATGAGCATTGCCAGGTATGAGTTATGATGTTTATTTGATAAAAAGATTTAATGGGCCTTGTGAGCCATTATACTATTTGTTGCCTAGTGAGAGGTGACAAGATGTTAATGGGCCTTGTAATCTATGTGATATGCTTGTGTAACAAGTATCAAGTATACCTTGATCAGATGACCTGAAGGTAATAGTTACCTGATAAGTGATAACAATGTTCAATGATGAACTAAGGGTTTGAATACCCAGATCCAGTAAACATGATGATGATATTGTTGAGGGATGAGAATTCACAGAGTTGAGATAAGGGAATGAGATCCCAATGTTTTATAAAGTTTTGAAAAGTACTTGATAGATGTATTACACTTTTCTTTGTAGTATTTGTCATAATAATTCATGTTTGAAAACTTGGCTGATGCTAAAAGAATATGGTAATGCACTTAATTAATAAAGTTAAATCTCATCATGTAGAGCCCTGGCCATAGATCCATCATCGTCAGTAGCCGGTGATGGTGAAATGGGTTTTCCCACGGGATCTCCCGGAGTGCATATTTTTTAATATGTGGGGGTAATGGGCACGAATATCCTTACGCCCTAATGTGCGATTGATGTGAGATAAACACAAGATCTCTCAATTCTTCATTATATGTGTCGGGATGGATATATCACAAATCTCCCGATGATGTTTAATGCCGGGTTGATGTGAGATAAACATGAAATCTCTCAATTGCGAAGAGAGTGCATCCGCCGTTGTAGCTCTATATCGAAGTTGCCAGTATACCCTAGAAAGATATTTAGCAGTGACAGTAGATGTCCTGCATGTGGTCTCGCACTGACCGAGACGGATGAGGTCATGGATTCTGGCTCTTCCATTGACCTAGGTATGGAACGGATGCTTTACGCCGTCGTGGTCAGTTGGAGTATGAGTGGTATACCTCATCTCCTCAGGGCATAAGTGTGATTGTATAATGTAATCAGACGTGTAGTGTATTTGCTTATGGATGAAATACGGAAATCAGTGGATGATGTTACATTGCTTAATGTATCCTAAAATGTATAAATGTTATACATGTTCTTCGTACTCCTTATTGAGTAGATGATTTAATACTTTATCATATATAGTTGTAATGCTCTAAAAGATGATATTGCTCTATTCTGCTTAAACATTGATTTATCCTACTTATTGATAATAAAGTATCCTCTACTAAATTTATTGATGTTTATCTACAATGATAATATTATTGGTAGAGAGTTATATCTCTCGTTGGGACATGGGTCTCACCCCGTTGGTCACAAATATTTTTTTTAGGTGGACGCGGATGAGGAGGTAGGAACCATACAACAGGGGAAGGACAGCAACATCAGGGATAACAGTAACATCTCAGGTGGAGATACTGATAGTCGTGTCTTATAGATATGAGTCATATGTGTCGTCTCTGTACTCTTAGGTCCTTGGAGTCAGTACTCAGTGTTTTCATGATCGATTTGAGATTTTGGCTTGAATGCCTTGAGGTTTTATGTTGCTTATGTATAGCTTTGGCAAAGCAACTATTGTAAATATATTCCTCGAGAAGAGATGGTACATGGTATGTACAATGTGAACTATAATGTATACAGTACTTTGGTTCTCTTTTAAAAGAGTTTCCTAGAATTGGATCTCTTTGCAAAAGGTTTTAATTTTTGGTGATTTTTTTGTTATTCTGTTGATTATGGTTAATTCCGCAATTAATTACGCAGTGATGGTCTGATTTATTATTGGGTCGTCATAAGGTTTTGGTATCAGAGCCTAAGGTTCGCTGAGTCTACAGAGACATAGGATTAAGATCATCGAGTCTATTCTAGTGTCTTCTAGTTTATCTGATAGTGACTTCTGCTCTCAGGAGAAGAAGTAATGCTTGAAGATGGCTGGATCACACAAAGAACATGCTGCTGAAAGCAGTATTGCTGTACCAGGAGGAGGTGCAAGGGGTTAGGCTAGAGAGGAACTAGTACATGAGATTCCCCAGCTTGACCAAGCTTTGATAGAAAACCCATCTTTCCATGCTCTGTTTGGATAGTTCATGGTGAAAATGACACATATGGCGGATAGGATGCCACCACCTATGCCTAGGGTACCAGCTCCCAATGAGGGACATGGAGCTGGCAAGACTTTTGAACGACTTTGATGAGTAGGAGCTACTGATTATACTGGTACAGCTGACCCAACAGACGCAGACTTGTGGTTGATTGAGCTGGAGAAGGCCTTCAGAATTCTTAATATCCCAGAAGATGAGAAGGATAGGCATGCAATGTACCTATTGAAATGGAGTACTGGTCATTGGTGGGCCATAGAAGAAGGAAAAAGGTCAGGTGTTGAGGTAAAATAGAGGGAGTTCTGACGAGAGTTTGTTAGTAGATATTTTCCCAAGACTTACCTGGATGAGAAAATCTCTCAGTTTGAGCGGATAAGGCAAGGACCAATGAACATTAGTGAGTATGAAGCTAAGTTTATGGAGCTTCTATAGTTTTGTCCGCACATGGCTAATACATATGAGGAGAGGATTCAGTGTTTTGAGAAGGGTTTGAATGTTGATTTGACCACACTTGCATCTGATCTAGAGAATAGAGAGAGGTTTGCCACCTTTTTGGAGTTAGTTAGGCAGATAGAAAGGTCTGTGACTGATAAAAGTCAATCCAACAGTAAGAAAGTGTATACACAGTTCCAAGGATAGAGGTCTGAAAGTTTTAAGAAACCAAGGTTTTCTGCACCAACAGTACCACAGAGGTTCAATACTCAGACGCAGTGGACATCCAACAAGGGTAGAGGTCATAGTTTACCACCAGAGGGAGCCAACAGCTCAGCATCAATATCATTAACATGACCATCTAGGTCACAGTGGGAGAACAGAAGTTGTTATAAATGTGGGAAGATGGGACATCTGATGAAAGATTGTCTAGCTAGAGACGTAAGTGTAACCCAACCACCAAGGCATAGTCAACAAGGCTCTCAGAAGCGACAGTTTAGCAGTGGCACAAGAGGACATGGACAAGCATCCTGAGCTGGTTCATCTGCACCCAACAATAGGGTGAGTGGTCGACAACCAGCAACAGAAAGATTTTATGCTATGAATCAGTCAGAAGCAGTGGTCAACCCACAAGTCATGACAGGTCAGATGCAATTATTTCATTTTGATATGTTTTCATCCTGCTTTGTATCTATTTTGATTGATCTGGGTGCTACGCATTCCTTTATCACTCAAAAAGTTATTCATGACTGCAATATGATTGTCAGTCATAGAGCAGATAACTTGTTATTAGAAACTCCGTTAGTTGGATCTACAGTGTTGTGGGAGATATGTTCTCCCTGTGTTCTTTCTTTTTCAGAACATAGCATTCAGGTGGATCTTATACCACTTGAGATGCATGGATTTGATATAATCCTTGGGATGGACACCCTAGAAAAGTATATGGTTGTCTTGGATTGCGGTTCCAAGCAGGCTATGTTCTCAGACAATGGTGATACATGGGTCTTTCAGGGAGGCAGAAAGATTCTTCCAACCTATCTAGTGTCAGCAATGATAGCTGAGAAACTGATGTGAAAAGGATGTGAAGCATTCTTGGTACATGTGGTAGATACCAGAGCAGAGAGTCCTAGTCTTTCTGAAGTTCCGATTGTTAGGGAGTTTGAGGATGTGTTTCATGAGGAACTTCTAGGTGTTCCTCCACCCCCAGAGATTGATTTCGAGATTAATCTAATCCTGGGTACGCAACCTATAGCTCAAACACCTTATAGAATGGCACTTGCTGAGATGGAAGAACTTAAGAAACAGTTACATGAGTTGCTTGAAAAGAGTTTTATTCAACCGAGTACTTCACCTTGGGGTGCTCTGGTTCTCTTTGTGAAAAAGGACGGGTCTATGAGATTATGCATAGACTATAGACAGCTCAACAAAATAACCATAAAGAACAAATATCCTCTGTCAAGGATAGATGACTTGTTTGACCAGTTGCATGGTGCAACTATATTCTCTAAAATAGATCTGAGGTTAAGATACCATCAGTTACGCATCAAGGAGAGTGACATACCTAAATCAGCCTTCAGAACAAGGTATGGTCACTATGAGTTCATAGTTATGTCATTTGGACTAACTAATGCAGCAGCTGCATTCATGGAACTCATGAACAGAATCTTCCATCCATTCCTTGATCAATTCATAGTAGTCTTTATAGATGACATCCTGATTTATAGTAGATATGCTCGACAACATGAGCAACACCTTCATCAGGCCCTGACTTTACTAAGAGAGCACAAGCTATATGCCAAGTTTAGCAAGTGTGAATTCTGGTTATCAGAAGTGTCTTTCCTAGGACACATAATATCTGCCTCAAGTATCCGTGTTGATCCTAAAAAGGTAGAATCTGTCTTGGAGTGGGAATAACCAAAGACACCAATGGAGATACGTAGTTTTCTAGGACTGGCAGGATACTATAGGAGGTTCATAAAGAACTTCAATTCTGTAGCATTACCCCTAACTAGGTTAACTAGGAAGGTGGTTCCTTTTATCTAGAATGACAAATGTCAACATTCTTTCTAGTTGCTGAAAGAAAGGTTAACAAGTGCACCGGTGTTAGTGTTACCTGAGCAGAGAAAGGGGTATATAGTTTTTTGTGATGCTTCTAAGAAAGGTCTAGGATGTGTGTTGATGCAGGATAAACAAGTGATTTCTTTTGCTTCTCGACAACTTAAGAAACACGAGGAAAACTATCCGACGCATGATCTAGAATTGGTTGTAGTGGTTCATGCGTTGAAGATCTGGAGACATTATCTCTATGGAGAGACATTCCAAATTTTCACAGACCATAAGAACCTAAAATACATCTTTTCACAACATGAGTTGAACACGAGACAACACTGTTGGATGGAGTTAATCAAGGACTATGATTGTACAATTGATTATCATCTGAGAAAGGCTAATGTAGTAGCTGTTACCATAGTAGGATGGTAGTACCTGATGCCAATAACTTAAGGAAGTTAGTAATGGAGGAAACACATTTGTACATGTATGCAATGCATCTAGGGAGCACCAAAATGTATCATAACTTGAAAGATATGTATTGGTGGCCTGGTTTGAAGAAAGATGTAGCTGAGTTTGTTGTGTAGTGTCCAGTGTGTCAACAGGTTAATGTTAAACATCAAAAGCCCGCAGGAACAATGCAACCTTTACCTATACCACGGTGGAAATGGGATCACGTGACCATGGACTTTGTGGTTGGTTTACCTAGAACAGCCAAAAGTCATGAGTCCATTTGGGTGATATTTGATAGGTTGACTAAGTCAGCACATTTTCTTCTTGTCAAAACAATCTATACTGCTAATAAACTTGCACATATCTATATAGATGAGATAGTGAGGTTGCACGGAGTTCCAGCCACAATTGTTTCTGATAGAGGTCCCCAATTCACGAGTCGTTTTTGGGAATGACTACATAAAGCATTGGGTACGCAGTTAAGATTCAGTACCACCTTTCACCCATAGACAGATGGACAATCTGAGAGGACTATACAAACCTTGGAGGATTTGCTTATGGCATGTGTCCTTCAGTTTGTAGGAAGTTGGGATCTACACTTGAGCTTAATAGAATTCACTTACAACAATAGTTATCAGCACAGTATTGATATGGCACCATATGAAACATTATACAATAGACGTTGTAGATCTCCATTGTGTTGGTATGAAACAGGAGAATACCAACTTTGGGATCCTAAATTAGTGCAACAGACAACTGAAAATATTAAAGTAATACAACAACAGTTAAAGGATGCACATGATAGACAGAAGGCATACGCTGATAAACGTCAAAGACCTTTAGAATTCCAAGTTAGAGACAGAGTATATCTCAAAGTCTCACCTTGTAAATGTGTTCTTAGATTTGGGAAGAGGGGTAAGTTAGCTCCTAGATTTATGGGGCCTTATCCAATCACTGAACGAATTGGAAAGGTAGCCTATAAGTTGGAGTTGCTTCCTGAACTACATAGATTGCATCTAGTATTCCATATATCCATGCTGAGAAAGTGTCACCCTGATACAGAGTTAGTATTGCAACCTGTAGAGGTAGAGTTAAATGAAGATATATCCTATGAAGAAGGACCAATGATGATTCTTGACAGGAGAATCAAAAGTTGAAAAAGAAAGACATAATTCTTATGAAAGTTCTCTGGCATTGAAGAGGCTATGTGGGAGCTGGAGGAACAGATGAGGAGGAAGTACCCTTCTCTTTTCTCTTGATGATTTTGGGGACGAAATCCCTATTAGGGGTGGATAATTGTAACATCCCTAACCTGGGTTATGGCCTAACCCTAGAAGTTTTGCTTAAGTAAGTTGCATATAAACTTGTTTTAATCTTTTGAGAAGTAATTAAGACTCTTGTAGAGTTTAAATTTCAAGTTTGAGCTTAATTGCAAACTATTTTTTGCATTATATGATAGTTTTGGACTAAAGTGCAATTTACCCAATATAAGGGGTTACCTTGCAAAATGTTACATGATAAATGTTCCTCAAGTACTATAGCATCATAAGAATGATAATGATGCTAAGGGATGGCTTTTGGAAGCCTAAGTTCCAAGAAGGAGCTTGCTTGAATAATACTTGTACATTGAATACTAGTTTTGGTGTAATTTGTAATTTACCCAAAACCTAGGGTTGAATATGTAAAATACCACCTCAAGAGTGTCCCTACTGTATCTTGGTATCATTTAGAGAAAAGAAAAAGAAAGGGGCATCTTGTTTGAACCATATTTGAGAAATGATACTCTTGATAATAAAATAATCAAGAAATAAGCATAATTAAAATCCTAAGTTAGAAGTGCCCATCAACTAAAAATCCATGGGCGAAATCTTACAATGTAATGGAAGACAAAATACCTTTATAGGCACCGATATTCCCAAGTAGGTGAAAACATCTACCTACATTTATAATTGAAAAGTAATGTCCACTAACATAAAGGTGCTAATGGATAATAGTATTATATTTATTAAGGAGCTTAATGGTTGATGATAATTCAAGGATAATTCAAAGGAATTTGAAGATAATAAGGATATCTTTGGAGACAAGGAAGTGGAGGGGCGTGTGGCAAGGAAAGTTGGTGACTTCTCTCCTACTTTCTCTCTCCTAAGAATTCAATTATATACACTCAATTATTCACTACTTGATAGGTTATTTTCGCAAACCACACTCACTCCTCACTTAGGATGACAACCAAGGAAGCAAAGGAGAAGGAGGAGATTGTTTCCCAAGCTTATGGTAAGATCCATGGTCATCTTCAACCTTTGGTTGAAGGCTAAAATCGAGTTATAACTCTTCTTTTCTTCTCTCTTCCATCCAATGCTCAACTTTGGCAATCTTTTACATCAAAAGGGTTGAGAACGTGCCTTGGATAATTGGAGGATCTACCTTCACCATTAAATATGAAAAGCTTGGGGATTTGAATTTGCTTTGAAGGTGGGTTATATAACTTGAACCCATTGATATTATCATTTGATTTCCATCTTGCAATATATGTTGATCTTTCCTTCTTCTCAAAATTTTTCTTGAGTAATTAATGAATCCATCAGTTGTATGGATAGTAGAAACGGAGGTCTGAAGCTTGATGATGATGACATCATCTTAGCACACACCTCTAGATTAACAATACCAAACAGTTTCAACTATGTATGGCCAACCAGTTTCAAACCGTTTAAAGTCCAAATGGTTTCAACCTAATCTTGGCCAAACGGTTTCAAACCGTTTAGTGATCAAACGGTTTCAACCTAACCTTGGCCAAACATTTTCAAACCTTTTAGTGATCAAACGGTTTCAATTTAATCTTGGTCAAATGGTTTCAAACCGTTTAGAGTTCAAACGGTTTCAATTTTGTATAGGCCAAACGGTTTCAAACCATTTAGAGTGCAAACGATTTCAACCTAATTTAGTTCAAACGGTTCCAACCCATTTGAAGGTCAAGTGATATCAAGACCATTTGAAGATCAATGATCTCAAGACCGTTTGAAGGTCAAGTGATATCAAGACTGTTTGAAGATCAAGGATCTCAAGACCGTTTGAAGGTCAAGTGTGACACCCCGTTCAAACAAAACATCATTAACTAAGCGAAAGCGATCATTAACAGTGGATTACTGAAAATCACTCAAAATTAAAACCATTTACAAAGAGATCCAAACACAGGAAAACTCTTTTATCAAGAACCAATGTATTTTATTTACATCCTGGTTCATAAGTACATATCATGTACCATCCCTTCTCGAGGATTACAAGCATCAATTGCCCTGTCAAAACTATACACAAGCATCATAAGAACCTCGAGGCATCAAGACAAAATCTCAGATCGGTTCATTAAAAGTACTAACTACTAAGTACTAACTCTGAGGACTTGAGAGTACATATAGGACACATAGGACTCTCTATACAAAATATGACAACCAGTGCCTCCATATGGAATATCACTGCTATCCCTGTTGTTGTTGCTGCTGCTCTTCCCCTGCTATAGGATTTCTGCCTCTTCTTCCACGTCTACCTAAAAAAAATTTGATCCCACGGGGTGAGACAATTGAAAATTGTCCCAGCGAGAGATATAACTCTCCGCCAGAAACATTATTATTACAGTTTAATAGAATAAAACTGTGCAGAGGAATTATAAATATTCAACAGCAGATAAATCAATGTCTAAACAGATTAGAGCAATATTCTTATTCCAAGCATTTCAGCTATAACTTGATAAAGCAGCATGTCACTTATCCAATAAGGAATTAAAGAACATGTATAACATTTATCCATCTAGCATATGTTAAGCAAGGTAACATCAACCAATGATTCTCATATTTCAGCCTTAAGTAAATACGCTACATGGCTGATTACATTTTACAATCATACTTAAGCCCTGAGGAGATGAGGTATACCACTCATACTCCAACCGACCATTGCGAAGTCAAAATTGGTACCATACATAGTTCAAGGTAGAGTCGGGTTCCCATGACCTCATCCTCCTCAGTCAGTGTCAGTACAAAATGCAAGACATCTTGTGTCGCTGCTAAATAGCTTTCCAGGGTATACTGGCAATTTCGCTATAGAGTTACGGTGGTGGTTGTACTCTCTTCACAATCGAGAGATTGCATGTTTATCTCACATCGATCTGGCATTATCATTATCAAGAGATTCATGATATATCCATCCCGGCACATATAAGAATGGATTGAGATATTTAATGTTTATCTCACATCAGTCCCACTTTAGGGTGTAAGGATATTTGCACCCATAACCCCCACATACTCAACAGTATGCCCTCCAGGAGATCCCATGGGAAAACCTATTTCACCATCACCAACTACTGACGGTGATGGATCTATGGCCAGGGCTCTACATGATAAGATTTCACTTAGTTAATTAATTACATTACCATATTCTTTTAGCATCAGTCAGGTTTTCAAACACAAATTATTATAACAAATGCTACAAAGAATGTGTAATACTTCTATCAAGTACTTTTCGAAGCTATATAAAACATTGGGATCTCAATCCCTTATCACATCATGTGCATTATCATCCCTTAACATCTCATCATCATGATTATTGAATATGGGTATTCAAACCCTTAGTTCTTTAAAGAACGCTTGTTACCACTTATCAGGTAACTAATATCTTCAGGTCATCTGACCAAGGTAAACATGATACATGCTACACAAGCATCTCATATGGCACTCAAGCCCATTTAATCTCTTGTTACCTCTTACTAGGCAACAAAGCATATTATGGCTCACAAAGCCCATAAAACAATTTCAATAATAAAACATCATAGCTCATACCTGGCTATGCCCAACATCTCATGATACCTGCATGGTTAGTACACATGATAATAGTTATATCAATTACATATCACCACTATGCAATGTAAGGGTAGCATCACTATTCCCTCATTAGGGTTAGGGTTTCTCAATTCATGTCAATTAGGGATACTCATCCCATTATCCAAAATTAGGGCTATGGTTTATCATCATATTGCCCAAGATTAGGGTTTCATGCATTATAACCCAAAATTAGGGTTTCACATACCTTCACCCTATATTAGGGTTAGGGTTTCATATTAGGGTTTCATATAGCATTACATAACATCACCCTAGATTAGAGTTTCACATCACATCACTGCATTAGGGTTTCACATGGCATCACCCTATATTAGAGTTTCACATCACATCACTGCATTAGGGTTTCACATGGCATCACCCTAGATTATGGGCTCACAACATCATTATCATGAATTAAGTTTCCTTATAACTTTTCCCTAAATTAGGGTTTCATGTAACTTTTCTCGAAATTAGGGTTTCATGAAACATCCTCTTAAATTAGGGTTTTTCATTATATTACCCTTAATTGGGATTTCTCATATCATCACCCTAGATTAGTGTTACACTGTTACCCTAGATTAGGGTTTCACCTAGCATTGCCCTAAATTAGGGTTAGGGCTCATCAACCTTCTCAATTAGGGTTTCATGATCTCTTTATGAAGGATCATACCCTAATTACATATTTTATTCACTTTGAAACTGTTGAGGCTTAACCACTACATGATTATTACACATGTATGAATTCCTCTCTCTCATCCACTCTAAGATGTTGATTATTTCAAGCTTGATTAGATTAGGTCAACCCTTCATTCAAATACATACATTTAGGGTTAGCATAGTGTATTGAGATATTGCTTCCATATGCATCAAAGGTTAACCCCTCTAAGGGTACTAATCACCCTAGTATCTTAAGGGTACAACCATTGTAATTATATTTGATATTCATCATTAATAATCATGGGGGTTAATTGATCTTTCATCACATTAGGTCTTCAAATGGTTTTGGTTACATTGCACCTCCAAACGATTTTGAGGTGATAGAACTCTAAACGGTCTTGAAGTGATTGACCTTCAAATGGTCTTGAGGTGATTGACCATCAAACGGTCTTAACCTCAACATCCTTACATGGTATAAATACCATTAGACCTTAAACGGTCTTGTCCAAATTATTCAAATGGTTTGAGACCGTTAGACCATCAAAAGGTCTTGGTTCAATTGAATCTCCACACGGTCTTGAACCTTTTGTACCTCCAAATGGACTTGGACCAAACCTCCAAACGGTTTGAGACTGTTTAGTCCTCAAACGGTTTGAGACCGAATGGTCCTCAAATGGTCTAATACTGTTTGGTCAATTCAGCTTGAAACCATTTAACCCTAAATTAGGGTTTCTACAATCAATCGATTTAGGGTTTGCTTCATTGAATCATTCATCCATTGGACCATTGAGAATACATCAAATTATAACCCTTGGATATCCAACCATCCATCACAGCCCTTGACCTCCAAATGGTCTTGAGACCGTTTTGTCTCAATCGGTCTTGAGACTATTTTGTCTCAATCGGTCTTGAGACCGTTTGACCTCAAACGATCTTGACACCGTTTGGTCCATCAACCATGAAATTGATTCAATTCAATTAGGGTTTCAACACTTCAACCCTGATTAGAGTTTGTAATTAGTGGATTATCCATCACTAAACCTATTATGAATCAATCAATTAGAACCATTGCATCAACATCCAACTACATCAGCAAGTATCTCCAAACGGTCTTGAGACCGTTTGGTTTCAATCGGTCTTGAGACCGATTGGTCTCAAGTTGAAACCGTTAGGACCTGATATTTCTTGAGGTGTGTGCTAGGATGCCATCATCATCTTCAAGATACAAACCATCTAAATTTGATGTGATTCTTATGGTGATTTCATCAACTAATCAAAAGGAATTTTGGGAAGGAAAAAGGAATCAACATATGATAAAGAAATGAAATCAATAATAACATTTAAGGGTTCAAGTTATATAACCCACCTTCAAAGTTGAATCCAAGCTTCAAGATTCACGTCTTTAATGGTGAATGAAGCTTCCTCAACTGTCCAAGTTCTGTTCTCAACTCTTTGGATGCAAAGGATGATCAAGGTTGAGCATTGGATGGAGAAAAGAAGAAAATAAGCATTGAATTTTGATTTCTACCATGAATTCAAGGTTGAAGATGACTATGGAGCTTACCTACATGTTGGGACACGTTCTCCTCTTGCTCCTAAGCTCCTTAGTCTTCGGCCCAAGCAAAGAAAGAAATTGGTTTGCAAAATGGCCTTTCAAGTAGGGAGAAAATTGAATATATGTGATTGATTTTCTAGGAGAGAGAAAGTAGAAGGAATTTCATCCATTATCTTTGCACATGCCCCCTCCCTTCCTTGCCTCTGAAGCCAACTCCCTTCATCCACAATATCCTCTCGTTTATCCTTGAATTAAAAGCAATCCACTTAAGCACCATTATTTTCATCCACAATATCCTCTCATTTATCCTTGAATTAAAAGCAATCCACTTAAGCACCTTAATCAATATAATATTATTATCCATTTTTAGTGGATATTTCTTTTTTAATTAACAAATGTGAGTGGGTTTCTTCACCTACTTAGGATATTTCAGTGCCATTGCAAGGAACAAGGGCGTCCATACTTATATAAATTCAACCATAACATTTTTGGTTGAAGGGCACTTCCATTAATATATTTATTTTTTTTGTATTAAATTGAATTAGGGTTTTAATTATGCTTAAATCTTGATTATTTTAATATCAAGATTCTCTCTCCTCCAAAGAGATTCAAATGAGATGCCCCTATGATTTTCTTGTCTCTAATTGATACCAAGAAACATTAGGGACTCTCTAGAAGTGGTATTTTGCATATTAAACCCTAGGTTTCGGGTAAATTGCACATTACACCAAAACTAGGTTTTAATGCACAAACATTGCTTAATAAGCTCTTTCTTGGTGCTCAGGCTTGTGGAAGCCATACCTCAACATCATTCTCATTCTTATGATGCTTCAACACTTGAGTAACATTTTATCATGTAACATTTGCAAGTTAACCCCTCAACTTGGGTAATTTGCACTTTGGTCCAAAACAGGCAAAACATTATTTTCAACATTAATCAAAAAGGACTAAAATTGAAACATAAGTTCCTCTTGAGCCGTAATTACTTTTAAAAGGATAAGATCAAGCATATAATTATCTTTCTTAAACAAAACATCTAGCGTTAAAGCATAACCCAGGTCAGGGATGTTACAAATTATCCACCCCTAATAGGGATTTCGTCCCCGAAATCATCAACAGAAAAGAGAAGGGTACTTCCTCCTCATCTCTTCCTCTAGATCCCACATAGCTTCTTCCATGCCAGGGTGATGCCAGAGAACTTTCACAAGACATATGTCTTTCTTTTTTAGCTTTTTAATTCTTTTATCAAGGATCATCACAGGTCCTTCAACATATGATATATCATCATTTAATTCTACCTCCAGAGGTTGCAAAACTAACTATGTGTCAGGATGAAACTTTCTCGGCATGGAGATATGGAATACTGGATGCAACTTATGCAGCTCATGTGGCAACTCCAGCTTATAAGCTACCTTTCCAATTCATTCAATGATTGGATAAGGCCCCATAAATCTAGGAGCTAACTTTCCCTTCTTTCCAAATCCAAGGACACCTTTCCAAGGTGAGACCTTGAGATATACTCTGTCTCCAACTTGGAATTCTAAAGGTCTTCATCATTTGTCAGTGTACAACTTCTGTCTATCATGTGCAGTCTTTAATTGTTGTTGTATTATTTTAATCTTCTCAGTTGTCTGCTGCACTAACTCAGGACCCAAAAGTTGATATTCTCCTATTTCATACCAACATAAAGGAGATCTAAAACGTCTACCATATAATGCTTCATATGGTGCCATATCAATACTGTGTCGATAGCTGTTATTGTAAGAAAATTCTATCAAGCTTAGGTGTAGATCCCAACTTCCTACAAACTGAAGGACACATGCCCTAAGTAAATCCTCCAAGGTTTGTATGGTCCTCTCAGATTGTCCATCTGTCTATGGGTGAAAGGCAGTAATAAACCTTAACTGTGTACCCAAATCTTTATGTATCTGTTCCCAAAAATGACTCATGAACTGGGGACCTCTATCAAAAACAATAGTAGATGGAACCCCGTGTAGACGTACTATCTCATCTATATAGATTTGTGCAAGCTTTTCAGTAGTATAGATTGTCTTGATAGGAAGGAAATGTGATGTCTTAGTCAACCTATCAACTATCACCCGTATGGAATCATGACCTTTGGTTGTTCTAGGCAAACCGACCACAAAGTCCATGGTCACATGATCCCATTTCCACTGCGGTATAGGCAAAGGTTGCATTGTTCATGTGGGCTTTTAATGTTCATCTTTAACCTGCTGACACACCGGACACCACATGACAAACTCAGCTACATTCTTCTTCAATCCTGGCCACCAATATATATCCTTCAAGTTATGATACATTTTGGTGCTCCCTGGATGCATTGCATACATTGAAGAATGACCTTCCTCCAAGACTAACTTCCTTAAGTCATTGGCTTCAGGTACTACCATCCTACCATGGTAACAGACTACCTGATCCTCTGACTCATGAAAGTCATCCCGTTTCTCACTACCTTACTCTGACCTGATCTACTAAATCATAGTAGCAGCTTGTTGTGCCTCTTTGATATGTTGTCTCAGAGTAGGTTTCACTTGCATCTCAACTAACAACCTGACTAACAATGATACCTTAAGCTGTATATTGTTTTTCCTCAAGGAGATAACCATATCTCTTTTAAAGCACACTAAGGAGTTCAATTGTTCTTTATCTAGGGCTGGTGATGATGATTTCCTACTTAGTGCATCAGCCACTACATTAGCCTTCCCTGGATGATAATCAATTGTACAATCGTAGTCCTTGATTAACTCCATCCAGTAGCATTGTCTCATGTTTAACTCATGTTGTGATAAGATATATTTTAGATTCTTATGGTCTGTGAAAATCTGGAATGTTTCTCCATAGTGATAATGTCTCCATATCTTCAAAGCATGGACCACAGCAGCTAGCTCTAGATCATGTGTCAGATAATTCTCCTTGTGTTTCTTAAGATATCGAGAGGCAAAAGAAATTACTTGATTATCCTGCATCAACACACATCCTAGACCATTCTTAGATGCATCACAGAAAACTATGTACCCCTTCCCTTGCTCAGGTAACACCAGCACAGGTGCACTTGTTAACCTTTCTTTCAACAGATGGAAAGAATGTTGACACTTGTCATTCCAGACAAAAGGAACCTCCTTCCTGGTCAACTTGGTTAGGGGTAAAGCTATAGAACTAAAGTTCTTAATGAACCTCCTATAATAGCCTTCCAGTCCAAGGAAACTGCATATCTCTGTCGGTGTCTTTGGTTGTTCCCATTGTAGGATAGATTCTACCTTCTTAGGATCAACACAGATACCTAAGGTAGATATTATGTGTCCTAGAAAATAAACTTCTGGTAACCAAAACTCACATTTTCTAAACTTAGCATACAGCTTATGCTCTCTTACCAAAGTTAAAGCCTGATGGAGGTGCTTCTCATGTTGTTGAGCATCTCTACTGTATATCAAGATGTCATCTATGAAGACTACTATGAACTGATCAAGAAAAGGCTAGAAGATTCTATTCATGAGTTCCATGAATGCAGCTGGTAAATTAGTTAGTCCAAACGACATAAATATGAACTCATAGTGACCATACCTTGTCCTAAAGGCAGACTTAGGTATGCCACTCTCCTTAATACGCAACTAATGATATCCCGACCTCAGACCTATCTTAGAGAAGATATTTGCACCACACAACTGATCAAACATGTCATCGATCCTTGGCATAGGATACTTGTTCTTTATGGTTACTTTATTCAACTGTCTATAGTCGATGTATAATCACATAGACCCGTCTTTCTTTTTAACAAAGAGAACCGGAGCACCCCATGGTGAAGTACTCAGTCAGATAAAACCTTTCTCAAGCAACTCTTATAGTTGTTTCTTGAGCTCTGCCATCTCAGAGGTGCCATTCTATACGGTGTTTGTGCTATTGGTTGCGTGCCCGGGATTAGATTAATCTCAAAATCAATCTCTCGGGGCGGAGGAACACCTAGAAGTTCCTCAGGGAACACATCCTCAAACTCCCTAACTATCGAAACTTTAGAAAGATTAGAGCTCTCTATTCTGGTATCTGTCACATGTGCCAAGAATGCAAAGCATCCTTGCCTCATCAGCTTCTCAGCTACCATAGCCGATACTAGATAGGTTGGAAGAATCTTTCTATCTCCCTAAAAGATCCATGTGTCACCGTTATCTGTGAACATAGCTTGCTTGGAATTACAATCCAATACAACCTTATACTTTTCTAGGGTATCCATCCCAAGAATTATATCGAACCTATTCATATCAAGTGGTATAAGATCCACCTGAATGTGATGTTTAGAAAAGAAAAGAATGCAGGGAGAACATACCTCCCGTAACACTACAGATCCAACTAACAGAGTTTCTAATAACAAATTATCTGCTCTATGACTAACAGTCATATTGCAGTCATGAATCACTTCTCAAGTGATAAAGGAATGTGTAGCACCCGGATCAATCAAAATAGATATGAAGCAGGATGAAGACATATCAGAATGTAATAGTTCCATCTGACCTGTCACAACTCGAGGGTTGACTACTGCTTTGGGTTGATTCATCACATAGAATCTCGTCGTTGCTTGCTGTTGACCATGTGCTCAGTTGTTGGATGCCAACGAACCAACTTGGGACGCTTGTCCACATCTTCTAGTGCCACTCGAAAACTATCACCTCTGAGAGCCTTACTGACTCTGCCTCAGAGGTTGAGTCACACTTACATCTCTAGCTTGACAATCTTTCATCAAATTCCCCATCTTTCTACATATAAAACAGCCTCTGCTCTCCCTCTATGGCCTGGGTGGTCTTGTTACAATTACTGATGCTGAGCTTTGGGCTCCCTCTGGTGGTAAACTATGACCTCTACCCTTGTTGGATGTCCATTGTGTCTGGGTATTGAATCTCGGTGGTGCTATTGGTGCAGAAAATCTCAGTTTCTTGAAACTCTTAGACCTCTGTCCTTGAAATTGAGTATACACCTTCTTACTCTTAGTCTAACACTTATCAATCACTGACCTTTCTATCCGTCTCACGGACTCCACAAAGGTGGCGAACCTCTCCCTGTTCTCTAAGGCAGACATAGGAGTGGTCAATTCAGCGTTCAACCCCTTCTCAAAATGCTGAATTCTCTCTTCATCAGTAGCTTCTATATGCGGATAGAACTACAAAATCTCCATGAACTTAGCTTCATACTCACTAATGTTCATTGGTCCTTTCTTTAACCTCTCAAATTGAGAGATCTTCTCATCTAAATACATTTTGGGGAATTATCTACTGAAGAATTCTCATCAGAAATCTCCCCATCCGATTTCAACATCTGGCCTCTCACCCTCTTCTATTGTCCACCAGTGGCCAGCACTCCCTTTTAGATGGTACACTGCATGCCTCACCTTCTCTACTTCATGGATATTAAGGATTCTAAAGGCCTTCTCCAACTCAGTTAGCCACATGTTTGCGTCTGCTGGGTCAGTTGTACCTACATAATCAGTGGCTCCAACCCGACGAAGTTGTTCAAAAGTCTTATCGGCTCCCTGTCCTTCATTAAGGGCTGGTGCCCTAGGTGTAGGTGGTGGCATCCTATCCGCCATATGTGTCATTGTTGCCATCAACTACCCAAACAAATCATGGAAAGCTGGGTTTTCTATTGCAGCTTGGTTAAGCTGGGGATGTTCAGGTACTGGTTCCTCCCTAGTCTAGTCCCTTGCACCTCTTCCTGGTGCAGCAATGCTACTCTCAGTAGCATGTTCTTCATGTGATCCAGACATCTTTAAGTTCTTCTCCTCATCCTATATGAGCAGAAGAACTATCAGATAAACTGGAAGATACTAGAATAGATTCAACAACCTTAATCCTATGTCTCTATAGACTCAGCAAACCTAGAGCTCTGATACCACTAAACTTGTGACACTCTATTCGAACAAAACGTCATTAACTAAGCGGAAGCGATCATTAGCAGCGGATTACTAAAAGTCACTAAAAATTAAAACCATTTATAAAGAGATCCAAACACAGGAAAACTCTTTCATCAAGAACCAATGTATTTTATTTACATCCTGGTTCATAAGTACATATCATGTACAATCCCTTCTCGAGGATTATAAGCATCAACTGCTCTGTTAAAACTATACACAGGCAGCATAAGAACCTCGAGGCATCAAGCCAAAATCTCAGATCGGTTCATTAAAAGTACTAACTACGAACTCCGAGGACCTAAGAGTAAAGATACGACACATAGGACTCTCTATACAAAATATGAAAGCCAGTGCCTCCCCTTAGAATATCACTGTTGTCCCTGTTGTTGCTGTTGCTGCTCTTCCCCTGCTATAAGGTTTCTGCCTCTTCTTCCGCATCTACCTAAAAATATTTGGATCCCATAAGGTGAGACAATTGAAAATTGTCCCAGCGAGAGATATAACTCTCCGCGAGAAACATTATTATTGCAGTTTAATAGAATAAAATTGAGCAGAGGAATCATATATATTCAACAGCAGATAAATCAATGTCTAAACAGATGAGAGCAATATTCTTATTCAAAGCATTTCAGCTATAACTTGATAAAGCAACATGTCACTTATCCAATAAGGAATTAAAGAACATGTATAACATTTATCCATCTAGGATATGCTAAGCAAGGTAACATCAACCAATGATTTTCATATTTCAACCTTAAGCAAATATGCTACACGGCTGATTACATTTTACAATCATACTTAAGCCCTGACGAGATGAGGTATACCGCTCATACTCCAACCGACCACTACGGAGTTGAAATCGGTACCATACATAGGTCAAGAAAGAGCTGGGTTCCCATGACCTCATCCTCCTCAGTTAGTGTGAGTACAAAATGCAAGACATCTTGTGTCTCTACTAAATAGCTTTCGAGGGTATACTAGCAACTTCGCTATAGAGTTACAGTGGTGTCTATACTCTCTTCGCAATCGAGAGATTTCATGTTTATCTCACATCAATCCAGCATTATCATTATCGGGAGATTCGTGATACATCCATCCCGACACATATAATGAAGGATTGAGAGATTTAATGTTTATCTCACATCAGTCCCACATTAGGGCGTAAGGATATTCACACCCATAACCCCCACATACTCAATAGTATGCCCTCCAGGAGATCCTGTGGGAAAACCTATTTCACCATCACCAACTACTGATGATGATGGATCTATGGCCAGGGATCTACATGATAAGATTTCACTTGGTTAATTAAGTACATTACCATATTCTTTTAGCTTCAGTCAGGTTTTCAAACACAAATTATTATAACAAATGCTACAAAGAATGTGTAATACTTCTATCAAGTACTTTTCAAAGCTTTATAAAACATTGGGATCTCAATCCCTTGTCACATCATGGGCATTCTCATCCCTTAACATCTCATCATCATGATTATGGAATATGGGTATTCAAACCCTTAGTTCATCAAAGAACACTTGTTACCACTTATCACATAACTAATATCTTCAGGTCATCTGACCAAGGTAAACATGATACATGCTACACAAGCATCTCATATGGCTCTCAAGCCCATTTCATCTCTTGTTACCTCTTACTAGTCAACAAAGCATATTATGGCTCACAAAGCCCATATAACAATTTCAATAATAAAACATCGTAGCTCATACCTGGCTATGCCCAACATCTCATGATACCTGCATGGTTAGTACACATGATAACAATTATATCAATTACATATCAACACTATTCAATGTAAGGGTAGCATCACTATTCCCTCATTAGGGTTAGGGTTTCTCAATTCATGTCAATTAGGGATACTCATCCCATTATCCAAAATTAGGGCTATGGTTTATCATCATATTGGCCAAGATTAGGGTTTCACGCATTATAACCCAAAATTAGGGTTTTACATACCTTCACCCTATATTAGGGTTAGGGTTTCATATAGCATTACATAGCATCACCCTAGATTAGAGTTTCACATCACATCATTGCATTAGGGTTTCACATGGCATCACCCTAGATTAGGGTTTCACACACATCATTATCATGAATTAAGGTTCCTTATAACTTTTCCCCAAATTAGGGTTTCATGTAACTTTTCCCGAAATTAGGGTTTCATGAAGCATCCTCTTAAATTAGGGGTTTTCATTATATTACCCTGAATTGGGATTTCTCATATCATCACCCTAGATTAGGGTTACACTATTACCCTAGATTAGGGTTTCACCTTGCATTGCCCTAAATTAGGGTTAGGGCTCATCAACCTTCTCGATTAGGGTTTCATGATCTCTTTATTAAGGATCATACCCTAATTACATATTTTATTCATGTTGAGAGTGTTGAGGCTTAACCACTACATGATTATTACACATGTATGAATTCCTCTCTCTCATCCTCTCTAGGATGTTGATTATTTGAAGCTTGATTAGATTAGGTCAACCCTTCATTCAAGTACATACATTTAGGGTTAGCATAGTGTATTGAGATATTGTTTCCATATGCATCAAAGGTTAACCCCTCTAAGGGTACTAATCACCCTAGTATCTTAAGGGTACAACCATTGTAATTATCTTTGATATTCATCATTAATAATCATGGGGGTTAATTGATCTTTCATTACATTAGGACTTCAAATGGTTTTGGTTACATTGCACCTCCAAACGATTTGAGGTGCTAGAACTCTAAACGGTCTTGAAGTGATTGACCTTCAAATGGTATTGAGGTGATTGACCTTCAAACGATATTGAGGTGATTGACCTTCAAACGGTCTTGAGGCGATTGACCTTCAACGGTCTTGATCTCAACATCCTTAAATGGTCTAAAGACTATTATTAGACCTTAAACGGTCTTGTCCAAATTCTTCAAACGGTTTGAGACCGTTAGACCATCAAATGATCTTAGTTCAATTGAATCTCCACACGGTCTTGAACCTTTTGTACCTCCAAACGGTCTTGGACCAAACCTCCAAACAGTTTGAGACTATTTAGTCCTCAAACAATTTGAGACCGAATGGTCCTCAAACAGTCTAAGACCGTTTGGTCAATTCAGCTTAAAACCGTTTAACCCTAAATTAGGGTTTCTACAATCAATCAATTTAGGGTTTGCTTCATTGAATCATTCATCAATTGGACCATTGAGAATACATCAAATTATAACCCTTGGATCTCCAACCATCCATCACAACCCTTGACCTCCAAACGGTCTTGAGACTGTTTGGTCTCAATCGGTCTTGAGACCGTTTGACCTCAAACGGTCTTTAGACCGTTTGGTCCATCAACCATGAAATTGATTCAATTCAATTAGGGTTTCAACACTTCAACCCTTATTAGAGTTTTTAATTAGTGGATTATCCATCACTGAACCTATTATGAATCAATCAATTAGAACCATCAGATCAACATCCAACTACATCAGCAAGTATCTCCAAATGGTCTGGAGACCATTTGGTTTCAATCGGTCTTAAGACCGATTGGTCCCAAGTTGAAACCGTTAGGACCTGATATTTCTTGAGGTGTGTGCTAAGATGACATCATCATCTTCAAGCTACAAACCATCGAAATTTTCTATGATTCTTATGGTGATTTCATCAACTAATCAAAAGGAATTTCGGGAAGGAAAAAGGAATCAACATATGATGAAGAAATGAAATCAATATTAACATTTAAGGGTTCAAGTTATATAACCTACCTTCAAAGTTGAATACAATCTTCAAGATTTATGTCTTTAATGGTGAATGAAGCTTCCTCAACTATCTAAGGTCCGTTCTCAACTCTTTGGATGCAAAGGATGATCAAGGTTGAGCATTGGATGGAGAAAAGAAGAAAATAAGCATTGAATTTTGATTTCCACCATGAATTCAAGGTTGAAGATGACTATGGAGCTTACCTACAGGTTTGGGCACGTTCTCCTCTTGATCCTAAGCTCCTTAGTCTTTGACCCAATCAAAGAAAAAAAGTGGTCTGCAAAATGGCCTTTCAAGTAGGGAGAAAATTGAATATATGTGATTGATTTTCTAGGAGAGAGAGAAAGTAGAAGGAATTCCATCCATTATCTTTGCCACATTCCCCCTCCCTTCCTTGCCTCCGAAGCCAACTCCCTTCATACACAATATCCTCTCGTTTATCCTTGAATTAAAAGAAATCCACTTAAGCACCTTAATCAATATAATATTATTATCCATTTTTAGTGGACATTTCTTTTTAATTAACAAATGTGAGTGGGTTTCTTCACCTACTTAGGATATTTCGGTGCCATTGCAAGGCACAAGGACGTACATACTTATATAAATTAAAACATCACATTTTTGGTTGAAGGGCACTTCCATTAATATATTTATTGTTTTTGCATTAAATTGAATTAGGGTTTCAATTATGCTTAAATCTTGATTATTTTAATATCAAGATTCTCTCTCCTCCAAAGATATTCAAATGAGATGCCCCTCTGATTTTTTTGTCTCTAATTGATACCAAGAAACATTAGGGACTCTCTAGAATTGGTATTTTTCATATTAAACCCTAGGTTTTGGTTAAATTGCACATTACACCAAAACTAGGTTTTAATGCACAAACATTGCTTAATAAGCTCTTTCTTGGCGCTCAAGCTTGTGGAAGCCATACCTCAGTATCATTCTCATTCTTATGATTTTTCAACACTTGAGGAACATTTATCATGTAACATTTGCAAGTTAACCCCTCAACTTGGGTAATTTTCACTTTGGTCCAAAACGGGCAAAACATTATTTTCAACATTATTCAAAAAGGACTAAAATTAAAACATAAGTTCCTCTTGAGCCTTAATTACTTTTCAAAGGATAAGAGCAAGCATATAATTATATTTCTTAAACAAAACACCTAGGGTTAAAGCATAACCCAGGTCAGAGATGTTACAACAAGTGATCTCAAGATCGTTTGAAGGTCAAGTGATCTCAAGATCGTTTGAAGGTCAAGTGATCTCAAGACCGTTTGAAGGTCAAGCGATCTCAAGACCATTTGAAGGTCAAGTGATCTCAATACCATTTGAAGTTCAAGTGATCTCAAGACCGTTTGAAGGTCAAGTGGTCTCAAGATCGTTTGAAGGTCAAGTGGTCTCAAGACCGTTTGAAGGTTAAAGGAGTTTTCAAGATCGTTCGAAGATTTAAATAATCTCAAACTGTTTAGAGACCAAATAGTCTCAAAACCATGTAAGGTCAAACAACCCTATGAGTGTTTGTAAAGTATCTTAAGGTTGATTACAATGGAAGTACCTCTAAAGTACTTAGGTGAATAGTACACTTAGAGTGATTTTCATTTGATGCTTATGAAAATAATAAACTCAATACACTATGATAAGCATAGGTGTATGTATTTTAGTGAAAGGATGAGACAAATTAATAAAGTATGGAGTAATCAACATCCTAGAGAGGATGAGAGAGAAACTCATACTTGTATAATAAACATGTAATGTACATACATTGATACTTTTAATAAGTTTATAGTATGGATTAGGGTTTGATGTTTGATAATGTGATCATGAAACCCTAATTGATAAAGAATGGGAAACCCTAACCATAATTCAAGGTAATGGTATGAGAAATCCTAATTGATAAAGAATGGGAAACCCTAACTCTAATGAGGGAATAGTGGTGTTACCCTTGTATTTCATAGTGTTGATATGTAATTGATATGGTTGTTATCAAGTATACTAACTATGCAGGTATTATGAGATGATGAGCATTGCTAGGTATGAGTTATGATGTTTATTTGATAAAAAGGTTTAATGGGACTTGTGAGCCATTATACTATTTGTTTCCTAGTGAGAGGTGACAAGATGTTAATGGACCTTGTAAACTATGTGAGATGCTTTTGTAACAAGTATCAAGTATACCTTGGTCAGATGACCTGAAGGTAATAGTTACCTGATAAATGATAACAATGTTCAGTGATGAACTAAGGGTTTGAATACCCAGATCCAGTAAACATGATGATGATATTGTTGAGGGATGAGAATTCACAGAGATGAGATAAGGGATTGAGATCCCAATGTTTTATAAAGTTTTGAAAAGTACTTGATAGATGTATTACACTTTTCTTTGTAGTAATTGTCATAATAATTCATCTTTGAAAACTTGGCTGATGCTAAAAGAATATGGTAATGCACTTAATTAATCAAGTGAAATCTTATCATGTAGAGCCCTAGCCATAGATCCATCATCGTCAGTAGCCGATGATGCTGAAATGGGTTTTCCCACGGGATCTCCCAGAGGGCATATTTTTTAATATGTGGGGGTAATGGGCACGAATATCCTTATGCCCTAATGTGGGATTGATGTGAGATAAACACAAGATCTCTCAATTCTTCATTATATGTTCTGGGATGGATATATCACGAATCTCCCGATGATGTTTAATGCCAGGTCAATGTGAGATAAACATGAAATCTCTCGATTGCGAAGAGAGTGCAACCGCCGCTGTAGCTCTATAGAAAAGTTGCCAGTATACCCTGGAAAGCTATTTAGCAGTGACACTAGATGTCCTGCATGTGGTCTCACACTGACCGAGATGAATGAGGTCATGGAGTCCAGCTCTTCCATTGACCTAGGTATGGAACCAATGTTTTACGCCGTTGTGGTCGGTTGGAGTATGAGCGGTATACCTCATCTCCTCAGGGCATAAGTGTGATTATAAAATGTAATCAGCCGTGTAGCGTATTTGCTTAAGGATGAAATACGAAAATCATTGGATGATGTTACATTGCTTAATGTATCCTAAAATTTATAAATGTTATACATGTTCTTCATACTCCTTATTAAATAGATGATTTGCTGCTTTATCATATATACCTGTAATGCTCTAAAAGATGATATTTCTCTATTCTACTTAAATAGTGATTTATCCTACTTATTGATAATAAAGAATCCTCTGCTCAATTTATTCCTATTTATCTACAATGAGAATATTATTGGCAGAGAGTTATATCTCTCTCTGGGACATGGGTCTCACCCCATTGGTCACCAACATTTTTTTAGGAGGACGCGGACGAAGAGGTAGGAACCATACAATAGGGGAAGGACAGCAACATCAGGGACAACAGTAACATCTCAGGTGGAGATACTAATAGTCGTGTCTTATAGATATGATTCTTATGTGTCGTCTCTGTACTCTCAGGTCCTTGGAGCCAATACTCAGTGTTTTCATGATCAATTTGAGATTTTGTCTTGAATGCCTCGAGGTTTTATGTTATTTATGTATAGCTTTGGCAAAGCAACTGTTGTAAATATATTCCTCGAGAAGAGATGGTACATGGTATGTAAAATGTGAACTATAATGTATACAATACTTTGGTTCTCTTTAAAAGAGTTTCCTAGAATTGGATATCTTTGCAAAAGGTTTTAATTTTTGGTGATTTTTTTGTTATTCTATTGATTATGGTTAATTCCACAATTAATTACGCAGTGATGGTCTGATTTGTTGTTGGGTCATCACAATTGGTTCTAGAGGAAACATAGCCATCAATTTTTAACACAAGAGAGATCCAGAAAAAAAACACTAAGTCCAAAATCGTGGTTTTCACAAGGAACCAAACCATCGAGTTATGAGACAAGATAGAAATCAGTCAAAACCATCATTTCTCACTTCAAACACCATTGATTCATGGACATGTAAGGCCTAGATCTCCTACATCCAAGAAATAAACGTGCATAAGGTTAATGGATTTGTCAAGGGAGATTATCTACTCAATATCTACCACACAATCTTAAACCCTAGGCAAAGATAGCATCTTTCTACTTGGTACTACATTTTTTGAGAAATATCTATGCATAGAAAGTTAGAGTAAGCAATAAACGTGAATAAGGTTATATAACTTGCCTCAAGGTAGAAGATGAAGGTCCAAACAACAAGGTATCTCAAAGAGAGAGGAAAGAAACCCTAGCTTGAGCACTTCACACGTCCAATCTAGATCCTTTCTTCAAGAACAAGAAGAACCTAGGCTAAAGAAGAAGAAAGAAGATGTTCTTCAACCTCTAGCACATGATCCACTAAGAATGCCATGGATCTGACCAAGAAGGAAGAGAGATGAAGGTAGGGCAGCTAGGAAAATGAAGGGAGGAAGGAGATATTACTTGCTTGAGTCAAGAAACTAGGTAAAGAATCTCCACATGACCCAAGAGAGGGTAGATCTAAACCCTAGAAGCACATGCAAGCAAGCTCGGTCAAGCTTCTTCCTCCTAGAGCTCCTTCTCCTCCACCAAGAAAGAAGGACAGATCTCCAAGAAGCAAGAAGATGAAGAGGGTGAAGAAGATGTGTAAAGGGTTAGTTTGAATGGAAGGAGAGAGGTATATAGAACTTGGAGTGAGAGAGAAAGGAAGGTAGAGGTGTCAAGACATGCATGCCATGTGTCCCATGGTCAAAACCTCATGTCCATGAAAACCAGGTAACCATCAAATCTTGAATCCAGGGGGACCATCAGATGAAAACCCCAGGAGCTCCATCATTTGTCAACAATAGGTGGCCCATTTGGTCATGACTTCACTTGGTCACCAAAGCAAACCTATGCCTCCATCAGTTGTGTACCTCACATGGAGAACCGTCAACCTTGGAGCCTCAAGAAGAAAACCATAGAATATCATCCATCACAAGAGATCCACCAGATCCCACCACATGAAGATGGACCATTAGATCCCATCATACAAGGGCAAACCATCAAGTTAGGGCATCTAGATGAGGAAACCCTAAGTCTCAACCCTAGGTAAATGTCACCTCAAATCCGATGATGCAACTAGGAACCCAAAGGTACAACTACATCGAACATGATATGAAAACTTATGAGGCACAACATGCATGTGAAAAATTATAGATAAAATGCTATATATGGGAAAATTTCATAAAGGGCCAAAATAAGCATATAAATTGCAAAACTTGCTCATACAGTGTCCAAACTGGACCAAACTTAAAACTTAGCCTTGTCACATGATATAAAAGAACATATTAAGTTTTGATTAAGGTTTTAAGCATTTAATTAAGATAAGAAAGCATGTTCAACCATAATGCAAGGAGTCCGGGATCTTATAACCATAAAACCCTAACAGGGATTTTGCCCCCAAAATCCTATGCAAACAAAGATGGGTACTTCATACGCATCTCATCCTCTAACTCCGATGTGGCTTCCTCCATGCCATAGTGATGCCATGACACCTTCACTAAAATTATAACCTTCTTCCTCAACTTCTGCACATGGTTATATAGGATCATAGGACCCTCCACATAAGAAACATCCTCCTCTTACTCAATCTCCACTGGATGTATGTCTGCTATGTATCTGGATGACACTTCCTCAACATGGAAATATGAAAGACATTATGCAACCTATGCAACTCGGGTGATAGCTCCAACTTATATTCCACCTTCCCAACTTGAGCCAAGATAGGATAAGGTCCCAGAAACCTAGGATCCAACTTACCCTTATTACCAAACCTCAACACTCCCTTCCAAGGGGAAACCTTAAGATACATAGGATCTCCAACTTGGAACTCTAATACATAGGGTCTCCTTGATCTTCTTTGTAGTCTGTTGCACTAACCCAAGACCCAAAAGCTGGTACTCACTTGTTTATACCAACAAAGGGGTGATCGACAACATATTCCATACAAAGCCTCATAAAATGCCATGTCTATACTCCCCCTAATAGTTGTTGTTGTAGGAAAACTCAATCAAACTCAGAAGCACAACCCAACAATCAAGAAAATGTAGAACACATGCCCTTAAAAAATCTTCTAACATCTGTATGGTCCTTTATGACCGACCATCCATTTGTGGGTGGAAAGTTGTACTAAACCTCAGATGTGTACCCAAAGTTGTATGTAGATGTTCCCCAAACCTACTCGTAAATTGTGGACCTCTATCAGATACTATGGAAACTGGTATACCATGCATATGGGCTATCTCATCAACATAGATCTGTGCCAACTTCTCTAACGTATAAGTTGTCTTGACTGGGAGAAAGTGAGCTAACTTTATCAACCAATTAATTATCGCTGATATGGAATAATGACCTTTGGCTATCCTCAGAAGACCAACCACAAAGTCCATGGTTATATGATCCCATTTCCACTGAGGTATTGGCAAATATTGCAATGTCCATGCAGGCTTCTGATTCTCTACCTTGACTTGTTGACAAACTGAACACTCGGAAACAAACTCTGCCAGATCACATTTCAGACTTAGACACCAATAAAAATCCTTCAGATAATGGTACATCTTTTTACTACCAGGATGCATCGTGTACATCGAGGAATGAGCCTCCTCAAGTACCATTTCCCTCAGGCCATCAACATCTAGAAAATATGTTCTATTATGGAAACACATTGTCCCGTCATCTAACTTGTGGAATCCATCATGCTTCCTGCCACCAAACTCTGATATGATATTTCATATCACAATATCATTCTATTTTGCATCTCTGATCTGCTATATCAATGTCATATCAACATGAAACTATGTTAATAACCTTTCTAATGGAGATACTACCAGCCGTAGATTCATCTATGGGAGTCACACTGGCATGTCCCACTTGTGACATGCCATAGAGAGTAATTGTGCTTTATATGTAGATGAAGACGAAGTTGAATTCTTGATCAATTCATCATCCACTACATTTACCTTACCAGGATGATAGTCTATTGTGAAATCATAGTCTTTGATCAGATCCACCATCTTCTCTACCTCATATTCAGCTCCTACTTTGAGAAGATATAATGGAGGTTCTTGTGATCTGTGAAGATCTGACACTTCTCACCATATAGATAGTATCTCCAAATCTTCAGGGCATGAATGAAAACTTCTAACTTTAGGTCATGAGTTGGATAGTTCTCCTCATGTTTCTTAAGTTGTCATGAAGTAAAGAAAAATGTTCGTCCTGCATCATCACACATCCCCAAACATTCTTTGAAGCATCACAAAAGACTATGTAGCCTTTCCCTTGCTCTGGAAGCATTGGTCAACTTCTCTTTCAGCAATTGGAAAGAAAGCTGACACTTGTCATCCGAGACAAAAGAAACACCTTTCCTAGTCAACTTGGTTAGGGGTAATGCTACAACACTGAAGTTCTTAATGAATCTCCTATAGTAACATGCCAGACCTAGGAATATTCAGACCTAAGTTAATGTCATTGACTTCTCCCACTCCATCATAGACTCTACCTTCTTCGGGTCTATAGAAACGCCCTTAGCAAATATGACATGACCAAGAAAAGACACATCGTTCAACTGAAACTCGCACTTGCTAAACTTGGCATACAACTAGTGCTACCTCAACATCTCTAATGTTTGACAAAGATGTTTCTCGTGCTGGTAATTGTCCATGGAGTATATCAAAATATCATCTATGAACACAACTACAAACTAATCCAGATACGGTCTAAACACCTTGTTCATCAAGTCCATAAAAGTTGTCGGTCCATTAGTTAGCCCAAACAAAATAACCACAAATTCATAGTGACCATACCTCATCCTAAAGTAGTCTTAGGTATGTCATCACCTTGATCTTGAACTGGTGATAACCTAACCTCAAGTCTATCTTGAAGAACACTATAACACCTCTTAGTTGATCAAACAGGTCATCAATCTTCGGTAACAGATACTTGTTCTTCACTATAACCTTGTTCAACTGTCGGTAATCTATGTAACGACTCATAGATCCATCCTTCTTCTTCACAAATAGCACAGGAGCACCCCAAAGAGAAGTTCTAGGTCAGGTGAAACCCTTCTCCAATAACTCCTACAATTGTTTCTTGAACTTGTGCATATCTGTTGGTGTCATCCTATAAGGTGCTTGTGCTAGGGGTTGTGTTCCAGGAACCAGAGATATTGATCTCAAAATCAATCTCTCTGGGGGATGGAACACTAGAAAACTCATTTGGAAAGACATCCTCAAACTCACACACACAGGTACCTCCTGGATACTAGGACTCCTTACCTTGGTATCCAAAAAATGTACCAGGAAAGCCTCACACCCTTGTCTCACCAGCTTCTCTGCTATCACAATCGACACCAAACACATAGGAAGAATCTTCCTATCACTTTAAAAGGTCTAAGAGACATCTTCATCACAGAATGTCACAACCTTGAAACTACAGTCCAAAAAAACCTTGTACTTCTCCAAGGTATCCATCCCTAGGATCACATAGCATGCATGCCAAGTGGTATGAGGTCCATTTGAATGTTATGTCCTGAGAGAGAAAGAACCCAAGATGGACACACATCTGGCTACTTAACAGAACCAACTAAATGGGTTTCTAGCAAAAGACTATCAAATCCACAAAAAATAGGCAGATAACAACTACTTATCACCTCTCTGGTGATAGATGAGTGTGTCGCACATGTGTCAACCAAAACAGATACAAAAGAAGAAGTTGATAAGTCAAGATGAAAAAGTCCCATCTGACCTATCACGACCTGTAGGTTGACCACTCCCTCTGGTTGACTCATGGCATAGAATCTAGTAGTCGCTTGTTGTCATCATCATCCTCTTCCAGCTGGTCCAGATGACCCCACAAGCAATGCATGCCCATGTCCTCTGGCACCACCATTGTTGTATTGTTGATCTTGTGAACCTCACTGAGTTTGCCTTGGCTACTATGTCACCTCCTCATCCTTCATGGGGTAAGACCACCTCACATGCCTGACTTGCTCACACTTGAAACATGTCATGGTATCGTACTGTGGCCTAGATGGCCCTATCAATGACGGTGACGCTGAATTGTTTGCCCCTACTACCAGAAAGTTTCAACGTCTACCCTTACACGGGGATCACTGGGACTGTACTCGTGATCTCGGATCAAAAATGTTGATCTTTTTTGTGACTCTTGGTACTTTGATGATGAGGCAAGACCGCCTCACATGCCTGACTTGCCCACACTTGAAACATGTCATGGTATCGTATTGTGTCCTAGATGGCCCTATCACTGACATTGAATTTTTCACCCCTGCTTGTAGAAAGTTGCAACCTCTACCCTTACATAGGGACCATTGTAACTGTACTCATGATCTCGACTCAGAAAAAGTTGATCTCTGTTGTGACTACTAGTACTGTGACGATGAGAACCTCAGCTTATTGAAGCCACTAGATGATTGTCCTTGGAACTAGGCTGGTTTCTTCCTAGAGTTGTCTTCACACTTCTCTAAAGTAGACCTCTCAAACCTTCTCACAGACTCCACAAAGGTAGAGAACTTCCCCCTATTCTCCAAAGCCAATGTTGTTGTAGAAAACTCAGAACTCAGACCATTCTCAAACCTTCAGATCCTCTCCTTCTCTATTATTGACATGCAAGGACAAAACCTCAAAAGCTTCATAAACCTCACCTCATAGTTGTTGATGGACATCAACCCTTAGTGCAACCATTCAAACTAGGATGTATTCTCATCCAAATACATCTCAAAGAAGTAGTGGCTTATGAACTCCCGCTAAAACTCTTCCCAGCTCACCACCACTCCTAGCCTCTTCTCTTCTTCTATGGCCCACTAGTGGCCAGCACTGTCCTTCAATAGGTAAATAACATGCTTCACCTTGTACTCTTCTAGGATGTTTAGGATCATGAACGCTTTCTCCAATTCGGTTAACCACATATTGACATCTTTTGGGTCCATTCTACATGCGTACATGATAGCTACCACACACTTTAGCCTCTCAAACATCTTCCTGGAACCTTGAGACTCTATAAAGGGGTGGGTGCCCTAGGTTGATGTGTAGGAGCCCTATCGGCTAAGTGGATAATCGTTGCCATGAGTTGTCCAAACATGGACTGGAAAGATGGATTTTTCATGGATGTTGCCTCACCAAAAATGTATGAAACCTGGCTTGCGGTCAAAGCCGATCGTTCGTTCGTCAAAGGGAGGCGGTGTAGGCTGTTCTGGCCATCTCATAGGTACTCTCCCATCAGATACCTGACTCCTACTGCCGCCTCCTAGAACGACAAAGCTACTCTTTGCATTCTCTTCATGGTCTCCAAATATATCTTCTACATAAGCATAAGCTATGATTAGATATGTTGGATTACATAAGAACAAACATAAAAGCTAAGTTCTATGTCCATGTAGACTCAGCCAACCCTAATCTCTGATACTAACCATAGGTGGGGCACCCACCACACTAAACAAGATTACTCAAAATGCAAAACATGATTGATCATTATTTAAACACATAGAAAGAAAAGGGGATAACTAAAACTGAACTAAGCATCACCAACATTTCCAAAAACATTTACATATAGGTCCATCAACCTGCATAAAATCACATACCATACCAGGTGTTTACATATCTGTCTAGTGGCCTCATCCACAACCTATATACAAAAACATAGTTCCACATATATACATGCCATATACAACATTAGTATAAGGCCAAAAAATTGGGTCGATACATATCATCTACAAAACATCCCCTGCCCGGACTTGAGAGTACACAGACAACTCTAGGACATACTAACACTAGCCAGCCTTCTACTCCTACAAATCTTCAATCTACTCCTCCACACCACCATGATCTTGATGATGTCATTGATGATCACCTAAAAAGATGTGGTGACCCACAAGGTGAGAAACATGTCCCAACAAGAGATATAACTCTCAACAACATTTATTGGTTACAACACGTTATATTATTAAACAGATTAAGTACATAAAACATATAATATTACAACAAAGAATGGTTAGCAAGATATCCAAAGGAACAAATAAAGCTACTACCTTTTAAATAATTGATTTCTCTTACCACATTATACATCGAATAAACATTATATAAAAAGGCAAGGGTTATTAACCAATGTGAATTGCTATTTAACCCTAGAAAATATACTATACAACTAGATAACATCTTTTTATTAAGCCATGGGGAGTTTGAGGTATACCACTCAAACTCTAACTGACCATTATGAAGTAGCAATTGGTTACGTACAAGATCTAGGAGAGTCATAATCCTAAGATCTCTTCCCCATCGGTAAGAATGAGTCTTCCATAATGACATATATGTCAAGATGCAATCATCCTAGTCTGCCCTTGGTATGTAGGTCACAACACTAGAAACATGGGTATTCAACCCTATCATCTGAGGTACAATTGAAAATGTTCTCAACCACATCACATATGCATACATCCAAGACACAACCTCAACCGCTCTCAATTCAGGGTATGACCCCATCCATCCTCCACACCTTGGGATCAGGATGAAAAGTATATACATTCCCTACACTTGCATGTACTCAAAAGTATACGACTCCAGGCTTCCCTTCAGGAATACATGTTTCCCTATTCAGCAGGTTCCGACAATGGTTAGTTCTATGGCACATGACACTACATTATTAGGGTTTTACTTTATTAGTTATTATCAATTGGCTGAGTTAATACTGCAACAATCAAGTTACATGCAAACCCTAGAAGAGTTCTACAAAATCATGGGTATATAACAACTCCAAAAGATATAAAACTTATGAGATATATTCCTTAACAAACCATCATAGGATACCTATCCTTATAAAACATGAAGAGGATCACAACTCCATTAGGTCTCAAGACATGCCCAAGGGTCATTCAGACCATCACATAATCTCCTACAAGAACATCCTTATCTTTCAACACCTTATAGAAGGTTCAACAATCATCATCACACTCACACTTGTGATATTTAGGTATAACATAAGAGTGCTTTAATTATAAGGGCTATAATGATCACAAAGTAACATAGTAGGGTTACCACTTGCATTGTGAGAGTATTCCTTCATCTATCAACATATAAGTAAGTGAAGTATTATTAACCAACATCACTTAATTATCCAACTAAGATTCGGTGTGATGGAATGAGTTAACATTACAAATCATGACCCAAAAGTACACCATTGGATCATGCATATGTAGACAAAATCACAAACCCTAACACTTAGAATCCCCATCAGATCATGGATGCATTTAGACCAAAACACTACCATTATATCATGGACCTCACATGAAACCATCGAATTCAAGTTAGACAAAAACATTGAATCATGCACATAGGAAGGCAATTGGATTTAGGCCTAGAAAGGACATCATTTTTTGACAAACTAATGAACCATCATTTGTTGACAAATAGGTGAACCATCATTTGTGAAGAACCAAGTGAACCATCAGTTGTGAACAACCAAGTGAACCATCAGTTGTGAACAACCAGGTGAACCATCATTTGTGAGCACACATGAAGTCCATCGAATCATGACCCAATGAGACCACCAGATGTGGGGCATGAGGAATCATTAAACGTCATCACTATGTGAAAATAGAAATTGCACATAAGGAGAAAACCATTTATTCTTAGGGTTAAGGAAACCATCGAATGAACCACTTGATTAGAGCATTAAGACCATCCGTTCTAGAGGAAACATAACCATCAGTTTTCCACACAAGAGAGATCCACCAAAAAAACACTAAGTCTAAAATCATTGATTATCACAAGGAGACAAACCATCAAGTTATGAGACAAGATAGAAATTAGTCCATGACACTCAAGGAAAAACCATCGTTTCTCACTTCAAAACACAATTGATTCATGGACATGCATGGTCTAGATCTCCTACATCAAAGGAAGAAACGTGCAAGGAAGATTATCTCTCAAGTTCTATCACATAAGCTTAAACCCTAGGTAAAGATAGCATCTTTCTACTTGGTGATACATTTTTAGACCAAGATCTACGCATAGAAAGTTAAGGGCAAGCAATAAATGTAAAGAAGGTTATATAACTCGACTCAAGGTAAAAGATGAAGGTCCAAACAACAAGGTAGCTCGAAGAGAGAGGAAAGAAACCCTAAATTGAGCACTCCAAAGAAGAAAGAAGACATTCTTCAATCTCTAGCACATGCTCCACTAAGAACGCCATGGATATGGCCAAAAAGGAAGAGATATAAAGGCAGGGAAGCAAGGAAAATGAAGGGAGGAAGGAGATCTTACTTGCTTAGGTCAAGAAACTAGGTAAAGAAGCTCCAAATGACCCAAGAGAGGGTAGATCCAAACCCTAGAAGTTCATGCAAGTAAACTCGACCAAGATTCTTCCTAATAGAGCTCCTTCTCCTCCACCAAGTAAGAAGGATGGACTTCTAAGAAGAAAGAAGATGAAGTGGGTGAAGAAGGTGCATAAAGGGTTTGTTTGCATGGAAGGAGAGAGGTATATAAAGCTTGGGGTGAGAGAGAAAGGAAGGTAGAGGTGTCATGACATGCATTTCCATGTGTCCCATGGTCAAAGCCACATGTACATGCAAAACCATTTAATCATGAATCTAGGGGGACCATCGGATGTCAACTCCAAGAGCTCCATTGTTTGCCAATAACAAGTGGTCCATCAGGTCATGCCTTCACTTGGCCACCAAAGCAAACCCTAGGTCTACATCAGTTGTGTACCTCACTTGGAGAACCATCAACCTTGGATCCTCAAGAAGAAAACCAATAAATCTCATCCATAAAAAGAAAACCATTGGCTCCCACCACCTAAAGGTGGATCATCGAATCCCAACATACAAGGGCAAACCATCCAGTTAGGGCATCTAAGTGAGGAAACCCTAAGTCTCAACCCTATGTAGATGCCACCTCAAATCCAATGGTGCAACTAGGCACCCAAAGTTATAATTATATAAAACCTTATATGAAAACTTATGAGGCACAACATACATGTGACTAATTACAAAAAACCCTAGATATGGAAAATTGCATAAAGGTCCAAAAGTATAGAAATTACAAAACTCGCTCAAACAATGTCCAAACTAGACTAAACTTGAAACTTAGCCTTGCCACATGATATCAAAGAACATATTAAGGCTTAATTAAGATTTTAAGCACTTAATTAAGATACAAAATCATGTTCAACCATAATGCAAGGTCAGGGGTCTTGCAAATAGACACAATTCATGTTGCTAAAAGTAACTATGTTATGTTACTCTTGGAAATGTCATAACTATTCCTTATGATTGATGAACCCTGATGTTGGGTCTGAAATTTAATATGTAGGTGATATGTTGATCCATGTACATGGTAAGAAAGGATAATGATGTACTTGAGGAAGTAATGTTGTTTCTGGCCTATATAGAAATTGGGCATGTTTTGAGCCCTGGTGGAAATACAATCTCTTCATGGATGGCAATGAACTAGTACCCTAGAAGTTGTGATAAGGAACATGTCTCATATGTTTATATCTTCTAGAGTTATTATATACCACTATTTTTGTAGAAAAATGGTAGGGTTTGTATGTAGCTTGATTGATGCAGCTTGAACTCACCCAACTAGTAATAACTAATCAAGTGAAACCCTAATCATCTAGTGCCTTGTGTTGTAGAACTATTCTGGTGTCAGAACTTGTTGGATAGGGAAACGATTATTCCATAAGGGAAACTCATAGTCGTGTATTGTTAAGTATATATGGATGTAGGGAGGGGATATCCTTGTCATGTTAATCACAAGGTTATGGAGAACGGTCGAAGTTGTATCTCAGATGAATGAATATTTATAAGTGATGTGATTGAGGATGGTTGAAGTCATACATCGGATGATAGGTTTCAATACCATGGTTTCTAGTGTCATGTCATGTGTACCCAGGGTGGACTAGGCTAATTGAAGTTTGACTGATATGTCTCTACGGTGAACTCCTATTGACTGAAGGGAAGAGATCTTAGTATTCTAGCTCTTGTAGATCTTGTATGGAACTAATTGTGACTTTGTAATGGTCAGTTTGAAGTTTGAGTGGTATCCGTCAATCTCCCCAGGGCTTAATAAATATGTAATTCATCCATATAGCATATATGTTAGGGTTATTCATTGATTCACATTGGATGATAGCCCTTTCTTTGTTTCTCTTAATTTTTAGATGACATATAATATTGTAAGAGGAATCAATTGTGCTCATGATGTTAACTGTACCCGATTTTTGTAAATAATGCTACCCTTTCAATCCTGCAATTAAGACTTTGATTATGACTATTCTTAATGAATTTTTTATATTTGGCATTTCAAACATGTCATATTATCTTTTATATTTGTTTAATTCCATAATATGTTGTAAGCAATCAATGTTGTTGAGAGTTATATCTCTCATAGGGACATGGGTCTCACCTTGTGGGTCACCACATCTTTAGGTGGTCATCAGTAGAGCTGACAGGCCCATGGCAACGAGGATGAGTTGTTTGGAGATCCTTAGAAGGATGTTGGTTAAGTGGTCTAGTGTGTCCTAGAGTTGTCCCTATACTCTCAAGTCTGGGAGGGGAAGTTTTGTAGATGATATTTCATCAACTTGAGTTTTTGATAACATTCTGATGTTTGTACACATTGTATATGTGGATAACACCTTTTGAATATATGTTGTGGCTAAGGCCATGGAGAAATTGTAAAGATACATGGTATGGTATATGAATTTGTGCAAGATGAATGGCCTTTGTGTAAATGTTCTTGAACATAAATGAAGAGGTTTAAATTGGTTTCAATATGCCCCATTTTATTAATATGATTAATTAGTATTCGGTCATGTTTTGTTTTGAGTAATCTCATTTAGCACCGCGGGTTGCAACATTTGGTGGTATCAGGACTTAGGGTTTGTTGAGTCTACAGGGACAGTAGGACTTAGGACTAATATGATAACTAAGTGTTGAACATGACATGAACATAATGCATACTGCTTGAGCTCAGTACTTGGATGACATGGTCAAGTATTCAATTATTGAAGGGAAGGTAAGTACTGAACTCTCTAATTGTTATCTTTTTGGTTACTCTGACCAAGTAGTTAGTCAGAAACAATCCAATGAGAAAAATAAATAAGAAATCATGATGAAAATGTACTAATATTAACACTAAAGTAAGATGAAATCATATCTTAACTCATCAAAACTCGACCGTTTGGTGGTTAAAGAAAAAGATATTACACCATGAAGCTAAAATCTAAATATAAATAAGTTAAAAAGGAGTTCTTGAAACTTTGATTCTAGAAGATAATGAAGTAAAAGATAGATAAATATGTGTTATCAGAATGATTCAAGGTGTAAAATTCATATAAAAAGAGGAGGACTCTGGTGATAAGTTTGGTATGATATAATAAATAAGAACAATGATAGATGAACAAAGTGAAAACTGAGTTAATCTCAGACCAATCCATATGTGTAAGATGGTGTTAAGATAAAATCACCATGACATATAAAATATATTAAATGGGGATGATCCTTATTAAATGAAAAGAATGTGAAATATGTTGAGCTATCCCTTGGTAGGTGAATAAGAAACGTGATAATACTAGAGGACACACGCAATAATGATAAATAGTCAATAAGACAGAGCAACGAAGTGTGATGACCATGTTAATTGCATCCTAAATAACTTCCATGTGAACCATAAGGTATGGACTTGATGGTAGCACCCATTGGGATGAAATCCATTAGTGCAAATGAGTCTTAAGTGTTAAGACACATGGATAACATTTTGAGAAGGATGATGCTTGTTAATTGCAACTTAATGACTAAAAGATTTGGCATACGGATACTGAAACTGCATTCCTATAAGGAATAAGACAAGGATGTGTACGTAACACAACCTATAAGGTTTATGAATCCATTAATGCAAATGAAGTCTATAAGTTACAATGGAATAATCAATGTGATTGATTGAGTACAAGAAACTCAAAACTATGATCTTTACTTTGATAATATAGTCAAAGGGTTTGACTGATATGTCAAAGATAAAGAAGGGATCTGTGATTTAGTGGGAGCATATTCACATTCCACATGTTGATGTGAAATGGAAATGTTCTAGAATGGAAATCCAAAGTGGAAATTATCTTTAAAGAAGATAGAGACGTTTCTTATGTGATAGGAATAGAGATCTATAGAGACAATTCTTAAAAACCTCTTGACCTGAAAAGAGATAGCATACATTGGCAATCTATACTAAAGGGTTCAGTATACACAGGTTCAGTGGGAGAAAACTTGTCCATGTTACACAGAGTTAGTATCCCAAGGTCAAATGCCCAATTCTTATGAAGAATGGGAACACTAAGAATAGATATGGATCTATCATGTATGTAATCATCCCATCATCTTGCATGTATGGACATAGCAAGAATAAAATGCATTTATCATCTTGTATGTAGGACATGACAATATGATGTGCTCATCCTGATAACTCATATGTGGGCCATGACGAGTGGATGTATGTCTAGTTCCAGTAAAGGTTACTAGAATACCATAAGAACTTGATAAGTACTAATTCTATGGAAATAAGGAAGGATTCACTGTAAAGAGTTACACTGATGCGAACTTCCGAAAAGGAAAGAAAATTAATCACAAAATATATATGGGATATATAAAAGTGAATGTTTGTTGATAAATGGAAATGTTCCAATAAAGCCATTTTAAAAGGAAATGCCGAGTATCCGTGTGTTAGAGAACAATAGTGGATACTATATGGATCTAGGAGTTCATAGAGATGAACTTATAGTTTTTTCGGTCATTGATGACAAGTTAGGAGTGCTTGGTCATGCATTGTGGCTAAGGTTAGCAAAGGAATACTAGAATGCATATTACGGTAACTCCATCTCATACATGTGATGTACAACGAAGAGATGAGAGACATGCAGTTAATACCGACTTTGGCAAGGTGTTGCCATAACTCACTATGTTATCACTAGAGCATAGTAACATGTGGGACATGTTTGAAGATCACTAAGAATATGATTCAAGGGTGATTGGCTCGCAGTGCAAGTGGGAGTCTGTTGGTATGTATGCCCTGAGAGGCAATCATGGGATGATTGGTGGGATACATTAAGATTGATTTGATAAACATCAAAGGCAAGCTTCCAATTCTTTCTGGTTCAGTCATATGAGATAATGATAGAATAGATTGAATGTCTAGAGAATGACAGTACTCAATGACGTATGCTTTCAGGTTAAGGACCTGAACGATGAGATCATACATATGCTAAGAGTTTGTACATTCTTATTATGTCCCTAGTAGGATGTCATTGTGGAAGGTAGATAGACATCAATGACACACAAGACTAGATTGTGGTGTTGGTTGATGACAGAATCTCATTAGTCATGATATGGAGATATGAAACCAAACACATAAGTACTTGTTAGAGAACAAGTGTACCAGACAGACCCACCGTGAGTTTGACACATGGAACCATGACATGGTAGTCACAGTCAGTTCTCACAGTAATGGTGGTGAGTGTGATTCTTTGACCTAAAATCACTACACTCAACACATGTCGTTGGGTACACTTTGACATCATCAAACGCAGCCTTGAAACATGGGTTGTTATAAAGGTGATGATTAGGTGACTTTGACACATGGGGCTTTTGAGGGGTGAGTGATGGATATGGGATTTGTCTCTCCCAAGGGAGTTTGATGTCCATGGCCACTTGATGAGTAGGATTGAGATAGGCATGCATGCATGTGTGAATCAGTATGTGATATTGATGTCATACATATCTCCTCCAATCTACTCTGAGATCAAGAAAGTGAATGAACATTGAAAGGATGATTGTTCCATGCCTTGAGTTCATTCGGGATATCAGTGACAAAGGAATTATACATTCGCTATAACACCATTCACGGATTGTAGGATTGAAAGTTGTTCTCCAACTTTCCTTTTCACTTGGGTAGCACTGATGTGTGACTAGGCACCGCTCTTTGCTTGTGAAGTCATAAGTGTTATAGACTTTCACTGCTAGTGTGAAATGGACCTGTAGGGTCACACACATAGGATTTAACCTAGAAGAGGAGTTTATCCACAAATGATGTTTAGATTGATTGTTAAAGGAGTTTAGTAGTTCAATTAAACACTCAATCATTTGATAGCTCAATATCATAGTGTTCAAGGTGTTGGACCGATTGATTAGAGTATCAGATTGATTGAAACTACAATTGACTGATTTTGCACAGTCTGCACTCCCAACCGATCGGCTCATATGATGAATTGATCGACTCAGGACAAGCTGAACTGACCGGTTCAAGGGTTGAACTGATCGGCTCAACTGGTCCAAACGAGTGAGTTGGGAAATTTAGGATGGCAAGAAATTTCTCTTCGTTTCACTTGTCCAATTTGATTGGAACAAGGATTGGTATTTGGATCAATTCGAAACAAAAGAGGAAAAGTCAACCGAGAACTGACCAGGGCAGTGAACCGACTGGTTTAGAAGTGAACCGACCAGCTCAGGTGCTCCAACCGATCAGTTGAGGTGTGAACCGATCGGCTCAGGTCCCCAACCGACCGTTTCATGCTTGAAACGATCAGTTCAGGTGGCACAGTTGGTTGTTTTGTGGAAAATCTCAAAACCTTGTACTCCTGCTTTAATCCCGCATTGCCCAGGGTAGAGAACCCTATCCCATGACCCTCCTATATATATAGGGGTACTGGGGGCTTCTCAAAAAACAACTCAGAACACTAGTTGCTATGTAAAGTTGTCGTTCTATCTGGTTGTGGTAACCAGGAGAGCCCGAGCAAGTGCTACCCGATAAGGGAGGTACAATAAGGGAAAGACAACTGCAGAAAAGTGACTGGTGGTAGGAGAGTGTGTCAGTGACTAGTACGCCAATAGTAGGGTGTGACTCCTTATGATTCTTTGTGGGACAAGGAGATTGGAGTTCCAGGTGGTCTGTGTGGACTACTACAGAGGCGGGAGACTTCTGTCGCTCGGAGGATAGCAATCAATCCCGACAGTCCCGGTGAGACCAGGAGCTGCACAGACACCATCCAAGACCGGAGGTGAAGACCGCACAATACACGAGCTAATGTCGCCAATCAAGCCTCGTGACAAGGTATGTTTCTACAAACCATCCTTCCTACTGTATAGACGTTGACGCAATTCCTTCGTTCTGGGTTTGGGGAGAATAAATTTTTTGTTTTCGCTTCCTTCTCTGTCTCCCATAAAACCCAACAATTAACTCACCATAGATTTTAGAGACCTGATCCACCATCATTATTGATCATTAAATCACTATAGGTTGTTAGATCAACACTATATTCATTAATCAACATCAAATATTAAGCTGATGTCATCTTTGAATGATAAAATCAGTAGGGTACTTAACAGTTGATCATTATACTTCTAATTGATCCAAAACATGACCTAAGGGGGTGACCATAGGTTGTAACCATCATTTGACACCCTTGATCACGACCATGAGTTATTATGAAGACAACACCATAGGTTTGTTGTAAAGGTACCATCATCGGGTCATGGTTTATAGAAGAAATCAGCTTTAAACCCTAAAATTGACCATTGTTTGATAGGTGCTTAGCACCATAGGTTGTCAAAACAACATGATCCAAGTCATATAATACCTTAAGAATAATGTACACATGATCACAGGTTCATATATAACGGAAATTAGAACAGGAAACATTATAAAAATCGAAATCCTAGTCAAGCATAGCTTTTTAGTGCATGGATCATCATTTTCAAGAACATGATCTAGAAAGCTTATGGTAAGCAATAAACGTGGAGAAAGTTATAAAACTTACCTCTAATGAGAAGATAAAACCCCGCACAGAAGAAATCTCGAGAAGGTAGGGTATAAAATCCAAGAGTAAGCTAAGAATTCATCCATCTAGCACCTTTCCTCATCAAATGAGCAAACCCTAAGTATAAGGAGCAAGAAAGGTAGGGTTTTAGAGCTTTAGAGCAATTTCTACCATGGAACAGTAAGGTTCAGACCTGGAGAAATCTAGGAGGAAGGATAACAAAGAAATAGATGGAGGAAATAATGGAATTCTTACACTTTTAGGTCAAGATCACTAGAAGGAAGCTTTTCAACCCTAAAATGAAGTCAATTTCAACCTTAGAGCCTTTCTCCAAGAAGATCCCCACTTTCTTCTTCCTTGGGTAGAAAAATTCGAAGATGAATAGAGGGATAACGAGGTTGGGAGAAGGAGGGAGTTTGTGGAGGGAAAATGGCTCGTTTTGGTGCTTGGGGATAAGTTTATGACACTTTAAGATAAAGAAAAGGAAAAAGTTGAAGTTCTAGTATCTATCCAAGTGTCTATGGCCTTAATTTATTAAGAATATACACGCACACACACAAGAAGCCCCCCCACCATGTGTATACACCTTCTTAGATTTCCTTTGTCGAATTTCCCAGCCAATCAAATAATTCATTAGTTGATAGCTACTAAAGGTAGCTCATCCGTGAAGGGGAAAACCCGAAATTACCCTTAGAGAAAACACCTTCAAATCAAGGTTTAAATAGGCACCCCATGGCTGAAAAAGCTCAAGAATGATTATAGAATATAAAAGAAACATAATTCAAGTGATAAATTGCAAAGAAAACCTCTCAATTGGGTAAATTGCAGAAAAGTCTAAAATGTGCATAAAATGCATAACTTGCTCAAACAATGTCCAAATTGGACCAAATTTGAAACTTTAGCTTGTCTTATGATTTCAAAGTATATCAAAAGGTTATATTATGGTTATAAGAATTAAATTATGATAATTAAGCTCATTCATCTCATTAAGTAAATTTAGGGGCCTTACATTTCTTGCACGAGGATTACCCTTCACATGAACTCTTATCCTTGATGCTAGAAAAATACAATGAAAATTCTTGAAGGGTGACCCCATTATTTTGGATGACACTCTTATCATCTCGACTTTTTGTGTAGTATGAAAATGCCTTTATGTCAAGCCCTTTGTAAGACGTGATGTGCATCTTTGGCTTATATACGAACCTTTTGATAGTTTCGGTAACATTATTTGGTGTTAGCTGCCTGAATACTTTCTCTTAAAACCACCTAATAATCATCTGATTATGGTCTTAGCATGCAACATTGAATTGGCCTGGGGATATTTTGTCTTGAGCTTGTTGGTATTTTTAGTGTTATAAATACCCACATCATCAATGTTGTGTAAAAGATACAAGTGTGCTTGTTCCCACTGCTCACGAATGATGTATGTATATCATTCTCCTAAAGTGCCTTTTCTAGAATAAATGCCAAGATTCACAATATTAGTAAGAGTTTCATTGCAACTCAAAAAGTCATTGCAAAAGTCCATAACCTCCCTAGAAACATAGCCCTCAATAATACTCCTTTTGGGCCGACAACGGTTCCAAACATCACCTTTAAAAGCACTCATGTACCACTCAAAAGGATACATCTAATGCAAGAAAACTAGACCCAACATTTTTACTTCCAGAGTCAAATGGACAACCAGATGTACCATGATATCAAAGAATGAAGGGGGAAAGTACTGCTCAATTTGGCACAGGGTAATGACCACTTCTCTTTGCAACTCATCTAGATTATCAGGATCAATGACTTTGATGCATAAAGTGTTGAAGAAGAAGCAAAGCCTAGTGATTGCAAACCTTACATGTGTAGGAAGGATAGATCAAATATCCACATGAAATATATGTTGCATTAGAGTGTGATAATCATGAGATTTAAGCCTATCAACTTCAGATCCTTCATTGATACCAATCTATAGGTATTGGATGATTATCCTTGTAGTACCTTAACATTTAGCAAGCACTCAAAAAAGTTCTCTTCTTCTATATAGATAAGGTGTAACAAGAAGGAGGTAAATATTTGTGGCAACCCTTACTAACTTATATTGTTAATTCTTTCCTTATACCCATTTCACATAGGTCCATTCTGGATTTGGCTTCGTCTTTAGTCTTGCCTTTTTAATTCAACAAAGTACCAATGATGTTATCACAAATTGTTTTCAACAAGCATGACATTGATACAATGTCAAACTGCCAAAGAACTCCAATAAGGAAGATCCTATAATATCAAACTCTATTTGAATAAAGACTTTTCACATGTATAAGTAGTACATGGTCTCTTACTAAAACGATTTACAATTTTATTTACTCTTGTATAAACATCCTTCACATACATAGGTTTAGGGGCACTATGTTCCTCAGTTGAGCCATTGAATGTTTTGCACAACTTTCAATCAGGATGTACCATTGGTAGACACCTTCGATGACCAAGATATACAGTCTTACCACCATGTTTTAGTTAGTTTGAATTAGTATTTTACTCACATACATGACATGCCTTAGTTCCTTTTATGTTGTATCCAGACAAGTTCCCATAAGCTGCAAAGTCATTAATAGTGCAAAACAATATATCACATAAATCAAACATCTCTTCTTGCAAAGCATCATAAGTCTTCACATCTCCCTAGAGTTCCTTTAGATCATTAATTAGAGGTTTAAGGTAAACATCGATATCATTTTTAGGTTGTTTGGGGCCCTATATCAACTTGGACAACATTATGTATTTATTCTTCATGCACAACCATGGAGGAAGATTGTATATAACAATCATGGCATTCCAAGTGCTATGTTGATTGCTTAATGTACCCTACAACCTAAGTATAATGGTTTCTCATCATCATGCACAATGTTTCTAAATAAGGGAGGTGGATCTGTAGCATTTACCCTACAAATATCTAGCATCACATCAACCATGTATGTTGGAGTTGGTTCATTCACATCCACATCATCAGCCATTTCTTCTTCGAGACAAGTACCACTACCAACATCTGTTGATCTCATACTAGGAATCTCTCCATGCTAGTACCATCATGTACATGTATAACATTGTACAATCCCATTACACAAGACATGATCTTTGATCATGTCAACAGTGTCAACTTTCAAGTTGTTACTACAATACCTACAAGGGCAATATAACCAATCTCCAGATTGTTTGTTGTGTTCCTATGTAAATCTTACAAACTAATCAAAACGATTAATAAACTCTGGAATGCAGAAATTTGGATTAGACATCAATCAGAATATGAATATGACCCATGATAGAGCTGAATGGAAACGAAGGATCCATGTAGCCGACCCCAACATAGTTGGGATTGAGGCTTAGATGATGATGATGATGATGATCCATGATTGGTCCATTCTATGATCATATGGGAGATGAGTAGCTCATCAGGTGTTATCTAATAAGTTAATTTTAGAATAAAATATGTTTGAATTGAGCCCAAATCATCTATTATTCCATTCTTGAACATTTCATCTCACTAGTAAGTAGGGGTGAGCATCGGTTCAGAACTGGACCGGACCGGACCGGATCGAGGATTGTATTTGTGTAGAATTATGAACTACATACCCATTCTGGAGTAGGACCGGACTAGGACTAGACCATTTCAAAGTAGCACCGGACCGGGACTGGACCATAATTAGAACTTTTTAGCATTCCATAACTTGTTTAATAGTAAAATTTTGATACTTTTATTTACATCTAACTATTATTTAGCATTACTATCAAACATTTACATTGCTAGTGTTGTAATATGTAATTTATTTATACTTTTGACATAACAAAATTTTATAGTTAAAGATTTTACATATAAAATGATACATGGTATGGACCGCAGTCTGATCAGTTTTAGACCGGATTGTACCGCAACCCAAATTTCCAAAGTTTTTGGACCGCAGACAAGACCGAACTCAAAATGGTCCAGCACCAAACTAAACCAAACTGACCAAACCGGTCCGCTTTTGCAGTCTGGACCATCATTTGATCACCTCTACTAGTAAGTGTATAATGTGTGCTTGATTTCAATAATTTTTGACAACATTTTCTCATAGTTCTCCAAGTACACCGATATAGATGGGCAAATACCCACCTACATATGTAACCAGAGAAGAAAAGGGGAAATGTTGTCAAAATTTATTGAGATTGAACACACATTATACACTTATATCCTAAGTGAGATAAAGTGCTCAAGAACAGTCTCAAATCAAGGACTATCAAAGGTTTACTCCTAATGAGTAAATCTCAGATGGGTTTCTATGCCAACAAACTATAGGTGTTAGGGTTTACAAATTATAGTTTGATTTTCAGAAGTTTAGGGTTTAGGGTTAAGTAGGTATACATCAATTCAATGTAAATCAAGTTAATTTAGAGAAATTCATATCAATTTTAGTGCATTAATTCCTAGTTGTGATCATTTATCCATACTAACATATAATTTCTAACATGTGATGTGAGTAGGAAGCCCAACAAATTGAAGTGAGCTACTATCTAAAGCAAAACTTAGTGAGACATGTTTAACTAGTTGCATGTCTAATTCGTACCCTAAAATACAGTGTATAATGTAAATAGAATGGTCAACACCCACCCAATTGAATACAAAGGTCATAACCAAAAACAAAAACATATGCATGATTATGTCTAAATGACATCCTTTTTTAAAATGGTTGATATTGCACCAATTACCATTTCTTTATAGTTAAATTGGTCATATATAGTAACAATTATTTGACGTTGATTGGACAGTTGAAAATGGTACTATTATTTCACATGACATGTAAAACAAAACATTTACCTTACGACATGTATACCATAGAACAACATATAATGTGACATAAAACATGCAAAAATCCCCAATTACCAATGAATGCCTTATAGCATAAGAAAATCATACACAAAATTCCCCAATTCCCAATGGAGATACATAAATGCACAATCCACAATATCACACAAAAATATCCAACCCTAGTGGATCAAGGGGGAAAAATTATACCTTGATAGGATGTTGTACAACTGAATGATGGAAGGAAGTTGGGGATGAAGAGTAGTGGAAAAGGTAGTAGCTGCAGAGGAAGCGAGGAGGAGGAGTTGGAGAAAAAGTTAGGGATTCTCAAGGAAGTCGTCGACGCCAGAGCTAGAGGAGGTCGGTGGAGGAATAGGTAGTAGTAGTGAGAAGTGGCCAATGGAGTAATGGAAGTCGGCTGTCACAGCTAGGAGGAGGTCGACAGAGGAGTTGGAGGTGTTAGAGTATAATGAGGAAGCAGCAGTGGGAGTTGTTGAGAATCAATAGAGGGTTTGGGAGTGACGGTGGCAGAAGAGAACATCACTAGAGGCCAAAGAGGTTTCACACAAGTAGGAAAAAGAGGGGAAAGAGGGGTTTCTCATGGGGTTTAAGTAACACAGACCTTGTCGATTATTTGTAAAAGTTGTCGATAAAACTTGTGTCTGTGCAAACCTATAGCGTCGGCCCGCTACAAAAAATTGATGGAAAAACTGATGCATCCCAGCAACACCTACGTAGTTGTTTTAGGTCATGTCAACCAACAAGATAATCCTAATTAAGTGAAAAAAAATCATGGGACGTTTGAGCATGTAACCCTTTCTCATGAGTTATGGTAGGCAAAACCAACGAGATAGATGTAGCAAAATTGGGTAACAAATAAGGCAGTGGAAATAAAAAATTTCTACACATATCCCAAATAAGCACATCACACCAGCAATGATGTATTTAGGAAAGAGAGTTTGCAAGGCATACACCTGGTCCTGGATCAAGTCCAATAATAATCCTTGCAATGACGTGCTTTTTTCTCAAGCAACACCCAAATGGTTATCGACAGAAGCCTCCTAATATAATGCCATGAATGACATTTGATGAATTCCTCTAGCATGGTAGCAACGTCCTCCATGCCTCTATGGTAATCCACACTGGCCGTAAACGCGTCGATGCACTTGTTAGAGCCAATAGCAAGGAGTTTTTCCCTTCGATGTCAGCGTGCTAGTGCTGACTTGTTCTCCCTGGATGTCTCTCTATTTTATGAGTAAGACTTACTCAAGCTCTCACGCTTTTACCACAACTATGAAAGGACAATGTTTTTTAGTGTTAGTTGTGTCTTCTAAAATCCTTGACTACAACCCCCTATTTATAGGAGAGTCAGGGTTAGGGTTTCCAGATCAATTGGGAGTTGAATAGATAGTTTTACATGAATTTATGGTTGTTGCGGGTCACGAGTTAGTCAACTCAACATTTGAGTCAGTCGACTCACACCCCAGTTAGTCAATTTGAATGCTTTCCTATTCACAAACATATTGTCTTTTGCTCGACTAATTACTTGATTCGATCGACTCAACACTTGAGTCAGTGATAACACCCAAATTTAGGTATTTATGCTAAGTATTTATCTATGATTTTGTGCTGTTATAGCCTTAATATGCCCAAAAAAACTCTAGATTCTTATCTTTCTATAATTGATATCTTTTTACATATAGATTTGCTCAACTAGACAATTTTGGGACATGTAGGCACTAAATCAAGAAGACATCAATTCCCAAGACTTTGCCCCCATCATGCAGCGCATTATGTCCACCAACTTAGGAAACACTAGTCCCACTAGTCGACTAGAGGGCCAAAGAATCTTCTGATATTTTTAACCCCAATTTTGATGTCCAACCCCTTCATCAATGATCATCCTCATCGGTCAGAAGTTTCATTGACGTAGGCCCATCAACCTATAGAATACCCCCTACTCCCTGGGGGATAGGTTTGTTCCTAAGGGGCATCACTGACTATTACTGAAGTCTTAGAGGGTCATCGGCCACTGAGAACATCAACGACTGCCAATATCAACGACCGATGAGATTGTCATAGACCACCGAGATCAACGACTGCCAACGTCAACAACCACTAACATCAACAATCACCAATATCATTGGTCGCCGAAGATTCAAGCTTAGCAACCGCTGAGATCATCAGCTACCACCAACATCAGTGACTGTTGAGGTCAGTGATGAATGAGAACCAATGATCCCATCAATCTCTGGGACCACATCTCAATGACCGTCGAACCCATAAACCATCAACAACCACCAACAACTTCCATCCCTATAAATACCCACCCCCTGCTACCTAGGTAGGGATTCTGTTCTGGTTCTACTATTGTGATTTTTGGCTCTGATCTTTAGATCCAATGACCATCAGTTCCCAGAGCTCTATGGGAGAGATCCAAGATCCAAAAGCATTGAAGAGAACACCCTACATCCATCCCTTTGGTTTACTTCCATCCACCATCATTTTCCACGATCATTCACCCACTTTCAGCCATTCCCAACCACCTTCCACCTCCATACACACATGCAAGCTGTTGTTTGGGTGGAATCAAGGAGAAAGGAGGCCAAGGAGTCTATAAGATCAAGGAGGACAATCCCAAGGATGAGATTCATCCTTTCTGAGGCTAAGGAGTGAGATTCACTTCTCCTCTACTGGATAAATCTCTTCTTCTACCTCTCTCTTCTACTTTTCTTCTTAGTTTCTATATAAATGATGTTCTTCCATCTTTGTTTGGTGCCAAATATGCTTGTCCATGGCTAGTTGAGCTCCTTCTTGTCTATGTATCCTGTTTTGGGCATGTTTATATTATTTTACCTTAAGTAAGTAGTTTTATTCCAGATCTAGTAAGTTTTTTGTTCTATCTTCTCTTTTCAGTTATGATTGTTGGCTTGGTTGATATCTTTCTTGCTTGAACTTCCATTTCTACCAAGTATGAGAGATTATTTATAGAAATGGATAAGAGAAGGTAGTTTGGATCCAAATATGAGAAGAGGACTTCTAAGGGAGGATCATCATAGAACACCCATCGGAGAGATCTGACCTAAACATTGAACCCAGTCAGGTTCATCTCAATCCTCCCAGGTTCACAGTTTGTGTTTTTTATAGATTCTCTATTTTTGTTAACATCTTTGAATATTCTGGATCTGAGAGGGTAGTCAGTATATTCAGGGGTGTTGGTCTATTATCCTTGAGAGATGTTTTGGGTCATTAATGGAGTTTTAGTCACACTATGTGAGAGCGAGTGGGATGACCCCCATAGGAACAACTACCACGATATGTGCTACATTTGGATGTAGGTTTTTTGATCAGGTGTTTGAGGGTTATCTATGTCTGAGAACGGGTGCATAGACCGCCCAACTTATGTTAAATATCCAAGAACTTCTTCTCCTTATTAGTATGATTCTATAGACTATGTTTTCTTTACTTTCTTTTGTTTTGTTTTGTATCATTTTTCTAGACTCGTTCTAGTTCTTTACGTATATCAACCACCAGTTTTTCTTAACTGACATAAGAGCGGGATTTTGAGCATCTTAAATGTACCCACATCCTTTCTTTCAACCATGTACATCTACTTCAACCCGATATTGAGTTGCGAGGGTCCTTGAAGGTTTCAGGTTATAAATTCAAAAGTCTAATTCTCCTTTGGGATAGTGCATGTACTTTTTAGACATGCTCTCAGGGTCGATCAACTTTTTGGCACCGTTGCCTGGAATGTGGTTTTTCACTTTTACATGCCCAAAGATTTTGTTCTGTCACCATAAGATTGTACATTTATGCATATTTCTATTTTTATTTTATGCATACATGTTCATATATACTGAATAGTTGTCCCTTTTCTTATACCTTTTCAACCATGGACCTTGCTTCTGCTAGGAAAGTTATCTTCTCGACATGTTCTCCCAAATTTTTCTGCAATCTCGACACTGGAAAATAATTGAAAGTTGTGCACTTTATCTAGTCAAGTTATATTCTCCCCCACCGTCATCATATGAAGACATCTCAACAATAGAGATTGTCGATCATCCTTCAACCTCAACATTGTCATCAGATCAAGAGTTGATCAGAGCAGTGGCGCTAGCTAGAGAAAGTGTCGATGCACTCATATCCTCCTTAGCACCTCATCTCCAAGAATAAGTCATTCTACTTTAGCAACTACTACAAAAGGCAAGATCTTCAGGTTTGTGTAGAAAAAGAAATTTCAACCCTTAGTAGTATCATGCTTTAAAATGTTGGGCAAAGAGACATCCAAACATGATAGTTTGAAGCAGAGGAGCTCCAAGAACTGTACACAACAACAATGTCTTGTCTTGAAAGTGTTTCAGCTCAAGTCCAACACCTTCAGGATAAGGATGCTGCCAAGGTAGGAAAATTCAAGAGTTAGTCGGTGTAGCTATCACTCAATTGCAAATGCCAGAGTATGATGACTATGATTACATTCATCAAGAACACACCATTGATCCCGATGAGGAACACATCTCACCCTCCTACTAAGGAATTTAGTTACACTCAACTCATTTGGATTTTTTTGTGAAGACTCTTCGATCCAGGTAAGCCATTCATTGTATCCAGATGATTCAACTACGCATCCAATGGAGGATACACATCACCTACAAGAATGGCTTGATGATGATGACTTTTACTCTCCTCATTATAGACAAACGACTTCACAAAATGAGGAGTGGTTTGAGCAGCCAGATTAACTTTATCCCAAACCAAAGTGATACCTCTCACATTGAGAATTGTCACTTTATTTCAACAAGCACACCTACTATGGTTTGGAATAAATTGTTTGAGAAGGATGATGACAACTATTCAGTTTGGGGGAGTGAGTATTGATGATGACGAGCTGGAGAAGCACGAGTTGACATTCACTACCATTCCATTACAAGGGGTGGTTGACATTAAAGGAGCAGGATAGACAATCCATCATAACATGGCTTCTGAGAATGAAGATACCCTAGACCCCATAGGACGTGACAAGCTTGGGATGGTAGAACCGCAAACAAATTCACCTGGGGGTACTTCTTTCTTAGAAAATAATTGGATGACTCGGATGGACAATGAAGATTAATGTGAGCATCCAACCTCAAGTTCAAAGCTAGAGAGAGGAGGAAAGTCTTCTAGAAAAGTTTCAACCTCTCCCTTCCATCTCATCGCGTGTTAATGTCCTACAACCTGCCTATTCAGATTCATACTTTGATGGGTACCTTGAGCATGCTTTGCCGAAGAATTCATTTCAATGTAGTTCAAATGAATTCCAGCATAGAGATGACTTCACCAAGTCATCAGATTTTGTTCCTCTTCTTTAGACTCAGAGGGGACCATATTTCTACCTCTTCTACTCCTACATGATGGACCCCATTGGCAAGACATAGGTGAAAGTTGCCCCAAAACTTAGGATTTGGGATCCCAGTGTTGGTATCATGGGGTATCCACTCCCTTTCTTTTACTCCTTTCTTTTCTCTTTTTGTTAAAATAAATCTTGTTTTTCATGTTCTTGCTTAGATAGTTTCTTTCCTCTAACATCTTAAATGTATCCTTGCATTTATGCATCATTTTAGGACTTCAATAAATTTCTTTCCAGTACATCCATGCATTCCTTCCCTACTATTCCTAGTTTATACCTTGCTCGAGGAAGAGCTAAATTTTAAGCTTGTGGTGGTAGGGCTATTCACCCTTATATCTTTTCATTTTTCACACATGCATGTTTACTTCTTGTATTTATGATAAATTTTAAATTTTTTTACACTTTAACCTAGCTTTACTGCTTTCTAGGACTTTGTCTCGTAATTTGTAGCTTTGCAATTAAGGTTATGCGATGCAAATCTTATACTCAAATGCTTATCCATGTGCCTAAGTGCCCAATTTTCATCTTCAACTACTTAATCTTTTGCTTAACAAGCTCATTGACTCTTTCCTTAAGTTTGATGATCAATCTAAGGTTATGCGCCTTTTCATAGTTTCAAACATTATTCCCTCAATCTATGTTGTGAATGACAAACCCAAGATATGAGAATGTTGGAAAGAGATAAAGTTTGATTAAAACTCCAAGATGTATTATTCACAAACCTTCCTTTACTCTAAGGATCATTTGATCACAATTACTATTTTTCACACATGTATCAAGTGGATAATGATGATTTCTTGATATATAATTAGGTTGAAGTGTTTTCCTTGATGGTTTGTGCCCCCACTCACCTTAGATCAAGTTAAAAAGATGAAAATTCAAAAAAGTGTGCAAAAGAGGCATGGCTTCCCAACAATCCCAAAAAGGTTCAAAATAATTGACACCGAATCCTATAAATTAGAATGTAGAGAATAAAAGTTTGAGTGTGAATAAAAACATGAACAATTGTTTTCTCTTTCAATAGAGTTGAGGATGGTGCCCAGTACGTGTATGACTTCACTCACGAATGTGGGTATGTCGTGTCTGGTAACCCTGCATTCTCATTAGAGAGTTAGCAGGAACCCCTATGATACCTATGAGATCATCCCAGTAGCAGGGTTGGTTCAAGTGCACTATGAGGAATTTTTTTCACTGCTTTGAGGAAACTGGCTCGAACCACATGGACTGTTGCTTATTACGTGGATCAACATGATGAATATTGAGATCCTCAGAAGTCATTAGAGTCTTTTACTTTTTGTTACTTCTTAGGACCCAAATAAGTGGGAGACACAATATTCCTAATCAGTCTACATGAATACGTGATAATAGTTCGTTACTCTCCTCAATTACCTACTTGATCACCTATGTGATAAGGATTTGATGTTGAATTATTATGATTCAAACCCTTATGAGTAATGACAAGTTGCAGTGAATTCCCTTAAATCTTGTTTGGATGCTCTTTGATCTTACTTTAGTAGGGTTTTGCTCGATTGGTGGAGGTTTGTTCTAAAATAACATGGATCAAGAGAATTGTTGTTTTAGAATATTTATCTTAACCTTAGAAGTTATTGCCAAGCATATTTGGATGTTATCTTTTTATTCTTTGAGCAGAATCTTGCCTGAAGAAAAGCAAGGTTTAAGCTTGTGGTGGTTGATAACACCCAAATTTAGGTGTTTATGTTAAGTATTTATCTATGGTTTCATGTTGTTATAGCCTTAATATGCCCAAAACAACTCTAGATTATTATCTTTCTAAATTTATATCTTTTCAGATATAGAGTTTCTCAACTAGCCAATTTTGGGATTTGTAGGAACAAAACTCAAGAAGACATCAATTCTCTATATTTTGCCCCATCAAGCATTGCGTTATGTGAACCAACTTAGGAGACTATGGTCCCACTAACCGACTAGCGGACCCAAGAAACTTTTGATGTTTTAGACCCCAATGTTGATGGCTAACCTCTTCATCAGTGATGATCCTCATCAGCTAGAATTTTCATCAACACATGCCCAATGACCTATAGTAATAGCCCCCCCTACCCGGGGTAGGTTTGTTCCTAAGTGGCATCACCGACTACCACTAAAGTCCTAGAGGGCCTTCAGTCATCGAGAACATCAACGACCACCAACATTAGTAACTAATGAGATTCTCATAAACCACCAAGATCAGTGACTGCAGACATTAACGATCATGGGTCGCCGAACATTTAGGTTCAATGACCACTGAGATCATCATCGACCACCAACATCGGTGACCGTTGAGGTCAGCGAGTGCTCCATCGAGCATCAGACACCACCAAGAACTTCCATCCCTATAAATACCCACCCCTTGCTACCTAGGCAGGGGTTATGTTCTGGTTCTGCTATTTAGTTCCAACGAACATTGGCTCCTAGAGCTCTGTGAGAGAGATCTAAGGTCCGAAAGGATTCAATAGCACACCCTACGTCCATCCCTTTGGTTTTCTTCCATCCACCATCATTTTTCACCATCATTCACCCAATTCCAACCATTCATAACCACCTTCCGCCTCCATACGCACATCCAAACTACTGTCTATGATGGAATCAAGGAGAAAGGAGGCCAAGGAGTTTGTAAGATCAAGGAGGATGACCCCAAGGATGAGATTTAGCCTTCCATAGGGTAAGGAGTGACAACCACCTCTCCTTTAGGGGCTAAATATCTTCTTTTACCTCTCTCTTCTACTTTTCTCCTTAGTTTCTGTACAAATAATGTTATTCCATCTTTGTTTGGTGCCAAATATGCTTGTTCATAGCTAGCTGAGCTCCTTCTTTGCTATGTATCATGTTTTGAGCATGTTTATGTATGTTTACCTTAAGCAAGTAGCTTTATTCCAGATCTAGTGCGTTTTCTGTTCTATGTTCTCTTTCCAGTTATGATTGTTGTTTTGGTTGATCTCTTTCTTGCTTGAACTTCCATTTTTACCAAGATCAAGTGATTAGTTGTAAAAACGGATAAGAGAAGGTAGTTTATTGTGAAATATGAGAAAAGAATGTCCAAGGGAGGATCGACACAGAACACTGATTAGAGAGATCCAACCTGAACCTTGAACACCATCATGTTCATCTCAACCCGCTCGAGTTCATGGTCTGTATTCTGCATAGATTCTCTATTGTTCCCAACATCTTTGAATATTCTGAATCTAAGAGGGTACCCAGAATATTCAGGGGTGTTGTTCTATTATTGTTGAGAGAGGTTTTGGGTCATTGATGAAGTTTTAGTCAAGTTGTATGAGAGCGAGTGAGACGACCCTCAGATGAACAACTATTATGATACATGCTATGTTTGGATGTAGGTTGCTTGCTTAGGTGTTTGAGGGTTTTCTATGCTCAAGAACGTGTGCATAGACTGCCCAACTCGTGGTTACATAGCCAGGAACTTATTCTCCTGATTAATATGACTCTACAAACTTTGTTTTCTTTACTTGGTTTTGTTTTTTTGTATCATTTTTCTAGACCCATTCTAGTTCTTTACGTATATCGACCGTTGATTTTTATTAACTGACATAAGAGTAGGATCTTAAGTGTCTTAAGCATACCCACATCCCTATGTTTGGCTTTGTATATCTACTTCGACCTCATATTGAGTTGCGGGGGTCCTTGAAGGTTTTAGGTTATAAATTTGAAAGTCTGATTCCCCTTTGGGGTCGTATTTGTAATTTTCAGATTCACTCTTAGGGCTGATCAGTCAGTCATAGTTAGTCAACTTTTAGCCAATATCCAGTTGATTGACTTGACATTTTAATCATTTGACTCAACAATTGAGTCAGTTGACTCACATTCTCAGTTAATCAATTTTCAGCCAATGTTGTTTAAATTGAATACCTAAACACTTCAATAATCAAATTAAATCTTATTCATGAGTAAAGTCCTATTCCATGTGTATCTTATGTGTGTGCCTCTATAGGTCCCAAGTTATGTTGGCAGTGAATGTCTATAACCAATTTATGACATCACAAGCAATGAATAGTATCTAGCAACACATCATTGCTACCCAAGTATTTGGAAAGTTGGAGAACAACTTCAACCTACAATATGTGATTAGTGTTACGGTGATCATATAGTTCCTTTATCTCTAACGTCCATAGTGAACTGAAGGCATTGAATCATCATCCTCTTAATATTCAATCTATGTTCCTTGAACTTGAGTAGAATGTTTGAGATGTATCATGTATGTGAGCTCACATATCATATATTGATTCACATGAGTATGGTCATACATTTATCAGTCTCTCTTATCAAGTGGCCATGATATCAACTCTGACAAGAGGGACAAATCTCCTATACATCCCTCATAGTCAATCCCCATGCATCACAATGTACCCAAGCATCACCTACATGTAACCTTATTCAAGGTCATGTTGGATGGTGTCAAAGATATCATGTTGGGTTTTATGGGACAGAACAGGCAGTAGAAACAAAATATTTATCTAACCACAAACCCATAACTAGCAGATCGCATCAACAACTATGCAATAGGAAAGTTGGTTTTAGTGAGGTGTACCTGGTCTTGAGGCTTGCTCAACGACAATACCTCGTAGCTAGTGTGGTCTTCAACCACCTAGTCTTCAATGACATCTGTGCAACTCCTTTCCTTGACCCAGACTATAGTTGACCGTCGTCATCCTAAGTGGTAGAAACATCCTGCATCTATAGATATTCCACACGGGCCACCGGGAACTCTAGTCGTCCTACCCTGAAGGACACTAGAAGGATTTGTCCCCCTCTGTCAGCGTACTAGTCACTTACACACTCTCCTACCACAATTTGTCATCCTGTAGTTGTCTTTCCCTTGTTGTGCCTCCCTAGTCGGGTAGCACTTGCTTGGACTCTCTCGGTTACCACAATTAGAGAGGACAACAACTTTGTAGAGAAATTGATGTTCTGAGTTGTGTGTTATGATAAGCCCCATGTACCCCTCTATTTATAGTAGAGGGAAGGGTCAGAGTTCCCAATTTGTGCGGGAGTAGAAGGGTCTAGAATTTCCATGAACTGATTGCATTGCAACAGACGAACCGGTCGTTTCACAACTCAACCGGTCATTTGGGAAAATGAGTCGATCGATTCACTTTTGAACCGGTCGGTTCACTTAGTGAACCGGTCATTTCACTTCCCAGACTTGCTTCCAATTAACTTTCCTTATTTGTTTCTAATTAATGAAAAGATTAATTCTTGTCCCAATCAAATTGAACAAGTAAAAAAAATCTTTTCTCACAAACTAGGAAACCCAACACCTGCTTGATTGGTCCATGTGAACCGATCGGTTCACCAGTGTGAACTGGTCATCTCACTGACCATGAGTCGATCGGTTCACCCAGTGAACCGATCGGTTGGTGGTCCAGTTTGTGCATAACTCAGCCAATGCAATTCTCAATCAATCTGACACTCTAATCAATTGGTTCAACACTTGAACTTGATGATTCTGAGTCAAGTCTATTGATTAAAAGTTTAATTTAGTACCTAAACACTTTAGTAATCAATATAAACATCATTCATTGATAAACTCCTCTTCTAGGTTAATCCTATGTGTATGACCCTATAGGTCCCATTTCGCATTGGTAGTGAAATTCCATAACTCATTTATGACTTCACAAGCAAAGAGTGGTGCCTAGTTGCACATCCGTGCTACCCAAGTGAAAAGGAAAGTTGGAGAACAACTTTCAACCTACAATATGTGATTAGTGTTATCGTAATCGTATAGTTCCTTTGTCATTGACCATCCCGATTGAACTCGAGGCATGGAATGTCTCCCTCTTCAACATTCAATCCATGTTCCTTGACCTCTGAGAAGACTGTCTGAGATGCATGTGAGTTTACATATCATATATTGAATCACATGAGTATGGTCATACATTTATCAGTCTCTCTTATCAAGGGGCCCTAGATGTCATACTCCTTTTAGGAGGGACAAACCCCATATCTATCACTCATAGTCAAAACCCCACGTGTTAAAGTCACCCAATCATCACCTTTATAACACCCGTGTTTCAGGAATGTGTTTGATGATGTCAAAGTGTACCCAACAACATGTGATGAGTGTAGTGATTTTAGGTCTAAGAACCACTATCACCACTATCACCATGAGACATTATTGTGACTACCATTCTGTGGTATCCATGTATCACTCTCATGGTGGGTCTGTTCAATATACTGTTCTCTAACATATATTTGTGTTCCTGACTTGATATCATATATCATGACTAATGAGACTTTGTCATCAGTCAACACACACTCTAGTCTTATGTATCATTGTTGTCTTTTTGCTTCCACAATAATATCCGACTAGGAACATAACAAGAATGTATGTACTCTTATCATACATATGGTCTTATTGTTCAGGTCCTCAACCTGAAGACATATGTCATTGAGTCACATCATTCTTTAGACAACTATCATGTATGTGTTATCATCTCATGACTGAGACAAACATAATAGATAGAATTACCTTTATCATTATCAAATCAAGTATCATATGCCTCATTGCAATCATCACATGATTGGCTCTCTGGGCATACTATACCAACAGACTCCCACTTGCACTTAGAACCAATCACCCACGAATCATATTCCAAGTGATCTTAACATGTCCATCATATTTCTTCTACACAAGTGTTTTTATATCGGGTAAGCAACATTTGCTTCAAGCTAGTATATTGCATGTTTCACATCCCCTCGATGTACAACAACTCATATGAGATGGAAGTGTCATAGTATGCTATCTAAGATTCCTTTTCCTAACGATTAGCTCCATTGTTGTTATAGTATTACTACTAAGCCATCAATGGTTGGAACCTGCATAAGTTCATCCATATGAACTTCTAGATCCATACAGTATCCTTTACAGTGTTCATAACACTAAGGTAATTGACTTCTTATTGTAGAATTAATCAATTGTCTTATGTTGGAACATTTCCAACTAGCAATTCTTATTCCAAGGTCAAATACAATTTATCATTTCAGAAGCTTGCATCAGTGTAACTCTTTACACCCAACTCTTCCTTATTACCATAACTGAGGAACTAATCCTTTTCGTACTTTACAAGTACACAAAGATGTCCTTCATGGTATTCTTGTAACTCTTACTGGAGTTTGATAGATATCCATTCGTCATGTCCAATACATACGAGATAACTGGATATTTATGTCATCTTGTCATTCAAGATGATGATTTCATATCTTCTTGTCATGTCCAATACATATAAGATGATAAGATTGTATATTCTTGTCATGTCCAATACATACAAGATAATTAGTTCATATGTTCTTGTCATGTCCAACACATACAAGATAATGAGATGAGTTCATATGTGATAGATACAATTACGAATGCATATGGCATCTATCCACGTGTTCCTTATTCTTCATAAGAATTGGGACATTTGTCTCTTGAGAGACTAACTCCATGGAACATGAACATGTTTTCTCTGATCATGCTGAACCCTTTCAGCATCTTGCCAATGTATGTTCTCTTTCTTAGGTGAAGAATCCCTTTTTATCTACCTCTATAGATCTTGATTCCTATCACATAGGATGCTTCTTTTAAAACTTTAGAATGCACTTTGTTGCCAAATTTTAATATTTGTAGTATAAGGACATCATTCCTCATCAATATGTGGAATATACATATGCTCCCACTGAATTCTTGTAATCACACATTACTTCTTTATTCTGACTCGAGTCAAACTCTTTGACTATCTTGTCAAATAGAAGATCCCAATTCTAAGGTACCTACTTCAATCCAAAGATTGATCTATGCAGCTTTATGGACTTTATTTGCATTATTGGATTTATAAAGCCTTTATGGTTGTGTCACGTATACATCCTGCATAATATTCCATTTAAGGAATGTGGTTTTATCATCCATATGCCAAATATCATAGTCACATTTAAGCTACAATAGCAAGAATTATCCTGATGGATTTATCCTTGGTAACTGCTGAAAATATTTCATCATGTTCAACGCCTTGAACTTATTAGAAACTCTTTGCATCCAAATTACCCTTCATGTTAGTCTTCTTCTAGAATACCCAAAAGTACCCTTTGGATTTTACCCCCTCATGTGGATCAACCAAAGTCATACTTTATTGATGTACATGGAGTCCATCTTGGATTTCATGGGTTCAAGTCATGTCTCAATTTCTGGCTCTCACTAGTTTCTAGGTAGACTATTGACTCATCATATGATCAACTCACTGCCTTCTTGTCCATAAGATATCATATATCTTTCAAGATCTAGGCGTTTTCTACTAGAACCATGAGTTCTATGTATTTCTTGAGGAACTTTGAGATTCCAAAACATTTTGTGATTCCCAGTGTGCCTCTTTTAGTGTTAAGCATGTGGCCAAAAGGAAATTTGAAGTTTAGCTAGTAATCACGTTCTGATTCATCAAGGTGTGATTCCTTCTTTCTGATACACTTCTCATGATACACTATCATTGTGTTTCAGGTGGAGTCCATCATGATAGATTATCATGACCTTCCAGAAGGTTCTCAAAATCCTGATTCAAAGTATTTCCATATCGATCATATCAAAATTTAATACTTATACCAAGTTTGTTATGTACTTCATTTATGATCTCCTTGAACACTTCAAAAAGATTCATGTTTGTATTTCATTAAATAAAAATTATCATATCTAATGAGGTCATCAGTAAATATAATGAAGTACCATTGATTACCTTTAGCATTTATTCTAAAAGGTGTATATATATCAATATGTATAATCCTTAATAAAATAATTGTTCTCCCATTACGTCTAGTGAAGAAACTTTGTCATATTGCACAATGAATGATATTAGCATGTCTCTATTGGTTCAATAACCAAAATGAGTCTGGATAACCATCATATGGATTTTTAGAAATGCAATTCTCATTTATGCACTACAAATGACTATGCTATAGGCATTCAAGTTTGAGTTATCATGTCATTCATTACATGTGTCATAGACATTTGTCTCTTTAACTATCAAATATAGTTGATCAGACATAGGCATTACCTTCAGTTCATTACACTGTTGTCCAAAAAAGATGTATGATGATTCTCAATGACGACAGATGTATAATAGCAATTCACTAATTCTATTATATGCCCATGAATGTCATATTGTAACTATAAAGGCAACAACTCTTTCTCCACACAGTTTCTAGCTTACTTCTTCTCAGGTCTTGAAGTAGAGATTTCTATCTCTTTCATCTTACTGAGATCCTCTATAAAGAGGTTATTTCCCTTTCTTACTTACCCCTCTCCATATCTTGAGTGATGAAGACTTGGACCCAAGCTTGGCCTCAGAACACTTATTGATGTTGCTTTAGTCCATAGAATTTACTCTGCTGATTATTATCACAGGTTTTGTCCTTTCTTCATTTGTGTTTTGGCATCAACATACCAAGCACTTTAGACAATGGTCTGGCCAAGTTTCTCAACATTTTATAAACTGGATATATGATTCACACAACTATTTGTAGAATCATATGTTTGGTCAACTCTTGACCTATAAGAAATCATAGTTAATCTATATGCATAATCACATTAAGCATATGAGATTGTACTTGATCTCCATCTATCTGTTTATACTCAAACATTGCTATGAAAACATTATACCTTTCATGCTTTACATGATTCTTAAGATGTATAACCATCTCAAGAATGTCCATGTTTCAAGCTATTTATACAACTCATAGTTCATATAGCTCAACATAAGGTTCTTGATGTCTTAGGCATCATTGGCATACTTCAAGTAAGCATCCAATTTTAGCCTTAGGTGCATTTGGAGTGGTTCTACTGGCTCTAGTCTTTCAAGGACTTTAGAGTTTACACTCACTGTTGAGAACACTTCTCAAAGGTCCCAAACCAAATTTGAAATTTTATCCTGCCTATGAACTGGTTGAAATGATAATGTATTTGTGTTTGTAATTTGGATTCTATAAAAGAATTTTGCAACTTTTCAAAACATTTTTGATTTGTTTGATTTGATAAATTTGACGATATTAATTAGGCCTTTAATTAACTATCACTCCCACTATTTTGATCAAATTGATAGCCCTCACCATCAATTCAGAAGATTGTAGCGTACAACCTTCTAGTGAGCCAAGATCCAAAACAATTGAGTTATTACCCAGCCAACCCCAACGTCCATAATCAATTATTAAGGTAGGTAACATTTACCAATTACATCATATGCAATTCTTGGATATATGATATGCAAAACTCTTTTCCATAGTCATATCCATGCCTCTAAATGCTTAATCATTAACACCACTTAGTTAAACCTGATCCAAAAGCCAACACGATAGGAGTGCACCCCAATTGGCGGGCCCACACTACTACCATCACACTTCCACGAGATAGACAGTGCACCACCCTTGGGATGCCCACACTTGTCGATCAAGCTTTTCTTGTGTGTTGATTATGGAAAGCATCTAAGACTTAATATTATATTTAGGGGTTTGGTATTTATATACATATACATATCCAATCACCACATATATAGTACATATCATAAACATGCTATATCCCACAAGAAGACATGTGAAGTGATAAAGCAATGATTATGGCCATCCTATTGTAATTCCTTGAGCCACAAGGAATTACAGTCATCTAGGTCTACATCATATGCAGTAACCTATAGAAGATGAAGTCCTGTGATTTAGTCATTCTGGGTTGAGCACCTCATCCCATGACTAATTGGTTTGCCTCCCAGCCAATTGGTTGGGTGTCACCAACTGATCGTCTGGATCCTCTAGGCGATCGGTCTATCAGGTCATCATGCACCTCGTCAGTCCACTAGCCACTCATCTCACTCCATGAGATGGTCATCTCGGTCCACAAGTCGATCGTCTTGCTCCATGAGACGATCATCTCGATCATCCAAATGCTCATCTGGGCACTTACCGTTCTTCGACATAACAAGAAATAAACTATCCTACTTTACATATCTCTTTGGGAAACCCCGAGTTACTTTCAGGGGGAGTAAAGGTAGAAGAGAAGGCTCGAGTTATCTTGATTTACATTGGAATAGAAGAAAGGACTCAGTACGCAGACTGAGATTCAAACAACCACAACCAACCAAGAACACACATAGGTGTTTATATGCCATAATTAGGCTACACATCCACCATCAAAACTATTTTAGGGTGACATGTATCGATTGTATATATATACCATATCATATATATAGGGATTTGTGGTGTTTAATCAAATATGCATATTGGCCAGTTTAAGTATTTGCATCGCATGCAACAAATAAATGTCAAAAAATAAAAAACCAATCATATCGATTAATCCTAAAACATAGTACGCTGATGTGGCTCTGATACCACTGTTGGGTTTTGTGGGACAGAATAGGTAGTGAAAACAAAGTTTTTATCTAACCACAAACCCATAACCAACAGATCGCATCAACAACTATGCAATAGGAAAGATGGTTTCAGCGAGGTGTACCTGGTCCTGAGGCTTGCTCAATGATAATACATCGTAGCTAGTGATGTCTTCAACCACCTAGTTTTTTATGGTGTCTGTGCAGCTCCTATCCGTGACCTGGGCTGTGGTTGACTGTCGTCCTCCTGATCGGCAAAAACCTCCCGCCTCTATAGATAGTCCACATGGACCATCGAGAACTCTAGTTGTCATGTCCTGAAGGACACTAGAAGGAGTTGTCCCCCCTCTGTCGCTGTACTAGTCACTGACACACTCTCCTACCACCAGTTGTCATCATGTAGTTGTCTTTCCCTCGTTGTGCCTCCCTAATCAGGTAGTACTTGCTTGGGATCTCTCTGTTACCACAACTGGAGAGGACAACAGCTTTGTAGAGCAATTGATGTTCTAAGTTGTGTATTTTGAGAAACCTCATGTGCCCCTCTATTTATAGTAGAGGGCAGGGTCAGGGTTCCCAATCTGTATGGGAGTAGAAGGGTTCATAATTTCGATGAATTGATTGCACTATGGAAGACGAACCTATCATTTCACAACTCAACCGATCGTTTGGGCAGATCAGCTGATCGGTTCACTTTTGAACCAATCGATTGGGAGTGTGAACCGGTCATTTCAAATCCCAGACTTTCCTCCAATTGACTTTCCGTATTCATTTATAATTAATGCAAAGATTAATTCTTGTCCCAATCAAATTCAACAAGTGAAATGAAAATCTTTTCTCACAAAGTGGGAAATCCAACACCTTCTCGATTAGTCCATGTGAACTGATCGGTTCACCAGTGTGAACCAGTCGTCTCACTCACCATGAGCCGATCGGTTCACCAGTGTGAACCGATCGTCTCACTGACCATGAGCCGATCGGTTCACCCAGTGAACTGGTCAGTTGGTGGTCCAATTTGTGCAGAACTCAGTCAATGCAGTTCTCAATCAATCTGACACTCTAATCAATTGGTTCAACACTTGAACTTGATGATTCTGAGTCAAATCTATTGATTGAATGTTTAATTGAGTACCTAAACACTTTAGTAATCAATCTAAAGATCATTCATGGATAAACTCTTCTTCCAGGCTAATCCTATGTGTGTTACCCTATAGGTTCCATTTCACGTTGGCAGTGAAAGTCCATAACTCACTTATGACTTCACAAGAAAAGAGCAGTGCCTAGTCACACCAGTGCTACCCAAGTGAAAAGGAAAGTTGGAGAACAACTTTCAACCTACAATCTATGATTAGTGTTACTATGATTGTATAGTTCCTTTGTCACTGACCATATAGATTGAACTCGAGGCATGGAACGTCATCCTCTTCAACATTCAATCCATGTTCCTTAACCTATGAGCAAACTATCTGAGATGCATGTGAGTTCACATATCATATATTAAATCACATGAGTATGGCCATACATTTCTCAATCTCTCTTATCAAGGGGCACTGGATGTCATACTCCTTGTAGGAGGGACAAATCCCATATCTATCACTCACAATCAAAACCCCATGTGTCAAAGTCACCCAATCATCACCTTTATAACACCCGTGTTTCAGGAATGTTTTTGATGATGTCAAAGTGTACCCAATGACATGTGATGAGTTCACATATCATATATTAAATCACATGAGTATGGCCATACATTTCTCAATCTCTCTTATCAAGGGGCCCTGGATGTCATACTCCTTGTAGGAGGGACAAATCCCATATCTATCACTCACAGTCAAAACCCCATGTGTCAAAGTCACCCAATCATCACCTTTATAACACCCGTGTTTCGGGAATGTGTTTGATGATGTCAAAGTGTACCCAATGACATGTGATGAGTGCAGTGATTTCAGGTCTAAGAACCACTATCACCACTATCACTATGAGACATGTTTGTGACTAACATTCCATGGTATCCATGTATCACTCTCATGGTGGGTCTGTTCGGTATACTATTCTCTAACATATATCTGTGTGCTTGACTTGATATCATATATCATGACTAATGAGACTCTATCATTAGTCAACATACAATCTAGTCTTATGTATTACTGTTGTCTTTTTGCTTTCACACTAACATCTGACTAGGGACATAACAAGAATGTATGTACTCTTATCATACATATGGTCTCATTGTTCAGGTCCTCAACCTGAAGACATATGTTATCGAGTCACATCATTCTTTAGACATCTATCATGTATGTGTCATCATCTAATGACTGAGACAAACATAATATACGAAATTACTTTTATCATTGTCAAATCAAGTATCATATGCCTCATTGCAATCATCACATGATTGGCTCTCTAGGCATACTATACCAACATATCAAACAACATATGATGAGTGTAGCGAATTTAGGTCGAAGAACTGTATTCACCACTATCACTATGAGATCTAATTATGACCATCATTCTATGGTTTCCTGGTATCACGCTCAAGGTGGGTATGTCCGATACAATGTTCTTTAACAAACACATCATGACTAGTGAGACTCTGTCATCAATGAACCCACATTCTATTCTTATGTATTACAATCATCTATTTTTCTTTCACTGTAATCTGACTAGGGACATAATAAGAATGTATACACTCTTATCATACATATGATCTCATTGTTCAGATCCTCAACCTAAATACATATGTCATCGAGTAACATCATTCTTTAGACATCTACCATGCTTGTTTCATTATCTAGATGACTGAGACAAACATAATAGACAAAATTACATGTATCATTATCAAATCAGGTATCTAATGCCCCATTACAATCATCATATGGTTGAATCTCTGGGCATACATACCAATAAACTCCCACTTGCACTTAGAGCCAAGCACCCACAAATCTTATTTCAAGTAATCTTAACATGTCCATCACATTTCTGGTGCACAAGTGCTTTTTTCGTGGTTTAGAAACATTTAATTCTAGTACGTACTTTCAAGCACTCAAATCTCCTCATTATACGATCTCTCATATGAGATGGAAATGTCATAGTATGTTATATGGGTTCCTTTGCCTATACAATAGCTCCATTGTTGTCATAGTATTTCTACCGTGCCATCAATGGTTGGAACCTCCCACAAATTCATCTAAATGAACTTCTTGATCCATACAATGTCCTTTGTTGTATTCATAACAATAATATATTCAGTTTCTATTATATAATTAACAATTGTCTCTTGCTCAGAACTTTTCCAGCTTATATTTTTATTTTAATGTCGAACACAAATTTAGATTGTGATGGTAAATTTTCTTTTTCATTTTGGAAGCTCACATTGGTGTAACCCTTTACACCTAACTTTTCCTTATTACCAAGGATAAGAAACTGATCCTTAGTGCTTCTCAAGTAGTTAAGGATGTTCTTTGTGGTAGCCCAGTGACATTCACTGGAATATGATTGATACTCACTCGTCATGTCCTATACACATGAGACTACAAGATGAGTACATAACATTGCATACGTGATAGGTTCACTTGCTAATGCATATGGTATATTACTCACGTGTTACCACTTTTCACAAGAATTGGGACACCAGGATCTTGAGAGACTAATTTTGTTACGACCCCGCCTCTTGGTAACCCCCAATTAAGGGAGACTCGAAGGTCAAGACCGTTATTCAATTAACAAGATCAAAGGTTCAACAAATAATCAATAATAATTATGAAATTCTACTACTAACTGGAATTTGGTATAAAATTAAAACTTTACTTACATTTGAAAACTTTGGAAATCTATCTATCCAGAGCTTGAATAATTCTATCTAATCCTCCTTGCACTTTATTTCTTATTTCCACAATGTGTCACTTTACTATTTGTTCTTTCAAGTGTTGTTCCTAAAACGCCGACAAACAAAATGTCAGTCAGTATATCAGAATATACTGGTATGTGGGGACAACTAAAATTTTGCAAATATGGCTAACAATTTAATAATCACAATCAAATTATTTAACAAGCCACTTTACATTTTCAATGTGTCATTCTCTACCTCTTTTGCCCTAACCCTGGCATACCCCTCTAGGGATTCTCTTTTTCCATTGACTTAAGGCCACCTTCTCAATCCCGAGCTTGGTTCCTGGGAGGCACCTCTCATGGTGCTCCATAGTCATGCATCATAGACCACCTTCACATTCCCGAGCTTGGTGTCTGGGGTCACCTCTCATGGTGCCCATTGGTCTACCCTCCTGGGCCAGATCTTTATGGCATCTTCCATCAGGGTGGCATGTAGGTGTGAGAATTCACATGTATATATAATTGTGATAGCCATAGTGACTTTATAATTGCAGTATGAACATCCAAACTGTTTAGATTGCATTCAATGCGAGGAAACATTCAGAAAACCCTTGGGAAACTAATGTGATTAATCATAATTAACCACATACATGTACATGCAGATTCAGGTGTAGGAATAATCCAAACAAGCAAGTAATCCAGAATCAAGCAAGCACACAATTCAGTCCTGAAATTACATGCAATTCCTTTTTATCAAAATATATCCAAACCATTTTGCTACTTATGGTTTCTATTCCTTTTTAGAGTTTCGTCCTCTTTTTAGGGTTTACTTGCAATTAGGGTTTTTACTTCATTTTACTCATTTAAACCCTAATTTCTCATCTACCCTTTACGAAAGTTATTAAGGTTACCTTTTAACAACATATAACCTTAATTCCATATTAATGCACAATTAACCATCAATTAAGTCCATTAATCCTCTTTTACATTAAAGGTACCATTTTATCCCTTTTATTCCATGACAAAGTCATTAAGCTCATTTATCCTCAATTCGTAGTTCATTATGGTCTAATTCACATATGAACGTTATTTATCATTAATTCTACCTTTTATCCACTCGAAAATCCTAATTTCTACATTAAGGGTATTTATCCACAATTAGGACCCTTTGTACACAAAATATATTAAAACCATCATATCTCAGCTTTGTACATGGATTTAACCAATTAAATCATTAAGGATCATATTTACCAAAGTTAGGGTTCAAGATTCATTAAAGCATATGGAACCCTAAATTAATCAAATTACGCATGAAGATCATCCTTTTAGAGCTAATATGCCCTTTTATGAACATAGGTTAATATCTACTTTAAACACCCATATAACCCTTTTCTAATTCATTAATCATCTAAAATTAGGGTTTTTCATTGATTAAACTATTAAATATAGCACCTTTATATACTTTTTGAATTGCAAGCAGAATCCGGATCCAATTATATTTTTATGGGATTCCTCGTATTTTTATGAGTAAGTTTCATATTTTATGCATTTCCATCGGAGCTATCAATATTTAACTATGATTTTTGCAAGGAAACCTTACTTGGGCCAATCAGAGCACGCCACGTCGCTCGACTCCATGCAACATTGCTTGCTGTTTGAAGAACATTTCGAAATGACGAGATTTCCCTCACTTAACCAGCCGGACCTAGCACATCGCGGAGGGTAGAACTGTCTAATCGACTTTAGGTCATCTCCTAGCTCGAATCAACGTGATGGCCACCGGTGGTAGCACTTTGCGGGGTTGTCCACTCCTTTTCCAGAGCCCTATGACCACCGCCAACAACTCCCTTAGCTCCACCACCTCTTGCCGCACCTAGGGAATAGTGCGGCTCATGGCCTAGGTGGCTCGTTCAAGAGCATATGACCTGCAACATGTGATCATCGTTGCAGCCATGCGGCTGTAGCTGCACGTCAGTTAGGGAGTAGGGATGGCCAACAAGCAACCTGTTGATGTTGTGGGACCTTAGAGCTTCCAACATAACCACCAAACCAACCCTCGACGCTCCAAGGATAGGTCTACACCCTCGTTAGGGTTTTGTGTGCAAGAAACAAGAAGAAGGGAGATAAGGGTGTGTGGGATCTTTCTGGACTCAGCCCAGAGGCTCTTCCCCTTTATATAGGGGAGGGTATCCATGCCCCATACTACTTGCCCACGAAGCAACAAGTCCTTTTCCAACTTGGAACCCTTTTCCTTCATGAATAAACAATCTTCTCTCTCTTGCTTATCTTCTTAATATTCCTTATTACTTGGATATTTAGGAATATGAAAAACCTTTCTTTTAATCTCTCTTATGCTCGACTTTAATTCCATAAGAATGAAATTATAATTTCCTTTAGTAGAAAATATCACTTCTTTAACAAAGCCACAAATCCATTAATAATGTATTACATTATCTTCTTATTTGGTATTTTTGATATTTTCTCTTTCTTTGTCTCTATTGGGACTCCTTGAATCCCAAGAAACTCTAATATTTCGAAATTCCTATTTAAGGATACTCGTTATCCTTCTAGATGCATCTATATGCCCTATTTCTCATTATCATGTTTATTTCTTATTAAAATATCTCTTTTTGAGGATTTCTCTTTATTTCTCTTTTATTTCCCTCATTGGCATTCCTTTTAAAATTAGGAATCCTTGGGATACGAAATCCCACTAAGGATACTCAATTCCACCTTTTCCCACTTAATTTCCACATTTTATCATTGTTTTCAATTTCTTTCTTAATAAAGAAATACTTAATCTTTCTTTTCTTATTGCATTCTCTATGCAACTTTGGACTCCTTGGAACCCAAGGAACCCAATAGGCACTAAATCAATCCTTGGATTACATTCTTTTGCCTTCCAGAGGTTTCCACATTATTCTTTTATCAAAAACTCAATTATTCATTTACTAATTTAATAATTGAATTTCCTTTCTTCATTTCCTTATTATTGGGCCCAATAGCTAATAAAGCCCACAACACAATCATCAAGGCTGTTGTAAATGAAATCCATTTATTCAAAACAAATTATATCATTATTTGTTCCAATATCTTTAATATGAGAAATTACATTTCTCACCAAAGGAACCCAAAAATTGGGGTTGTAACATCCTTCCCCTCTTATAAGAATTTTGCCCTCAAAATTCCATCAAGCAAGTAAACAAACAGGATAAGCCTTTCATATGTCCATCATGGCTCCTATGTGGCTTCACCCTTTCCATGGTGCTTCCCAAGAACCTTCATCATCTCATATTCTTCCATCTGAGTTCTTTCTTACCTTGTTATATCGTACCCTCATAGGTGACTCAAGACATTTCAGCCTCTCAAAAGCTGAATAGGTTCAAGGCTCATCACATGGCTTGGGTACCTCACATAGTGCTCTAGATCGGACTCATGGAACACATTTATTCATTACATTATCCTGAGGGGCAAGGCTAAACACAACCATCTCCACCAATCCCTCTCAAATGGACCCATATATCGGGGACTCAGTATTTCTCAGCTGTAGCTTAGAGGGGTCGAATTTTCACCTCACATATTCTCCCACAGTGAACTGCATGTCAGTTTGCTTTGCATCAGCTCATGACTCATGTCACCACTGGGCTCTCTCTCAACCATTGCACGATCAAAGCGACTTCATCTGCACACACTATGGTTCTTTTCTGACCTTCGTGAGGCCTCCTTCACCAACATCATCTTAATGAAGTGGTGACCGACACAATCTCCTTCTAGAACTTCTTTCATCCCGATAAGTTAACGTCACATCTTAAGAACTATCTCTTTGTATCACCCTGAATGAGCACACATGCTCTCATCAGACCCTCTAGTCTGGATCATACTAACCATTAGTATGGGGTGTTAAACTGTACTAACATCGAGTTCTTTAGGTATCTACTTCCACCTCATTGGAGTGAACCTTAAGGTCATACTCAAGAACTTTTAAACTCGCATCATGGTGTGGTTGAACAATCTTTCTCTCTTAAGTAGTTCAACTAAATATATCCCTTGACAACATTCTTTCTTCCTCGTGTTATCTAGGTAAGGCGATCTACCATAACCCATATTGCATCTCGACCCTCCTTGGTCTAGGGGAGACTTACAACCTCCAAAGTGACGAACTCCCATTCCCTCGCAGGAACTCTTTATCCTCTAAAACAATACACTGGGCTACTGGTGTTCGTCCTTCACCCCTTGGCTTGCATGGAAACATACCACATGTAATTTCATCTTAGGTATCCAAAGTACCACTGTCACTTACTATCTTCATAGTACCACGGTGTATGATGAACTTAAAATCATGATTTCATGTATGTCACAATTCTTCAAGGTTGATTCCTCAGAAACCCTAAACCACTCTCATCAGGGTTTTATTACCTTCCTATCTAAAGAAGTGCATCTGAGGTTCTATCACCATCCTTTCACTACATCAAGGACTAAAGTGGCTAACCAAACAACCATTAACTTGTTCAACATATCTTGTTACATCTGAATGTTAGCCAAAACACATCTTCTTTCCAAACTTAGGGTTAGCCGAACAACCTCCACTTCTTCTAACCTCTAGCTAAACTAGGCAGCTATATCTCACCCAGAGCATTTATTACCACCAGGTGTTAGGTAATGTTGAAGACATACACCTCCATGTATTCTACTTATCATCTCATCTCAAACTCTAATTGGTCTTCATCAAGAAGCTCTGAGCTCATCCTAATGGTGATCAAACTCAACCTTGCATAACTTGTCGATTCCACATAGTTTTAGCTAAAAACATCCTTATTTCTCTTACTGTGTGTAAATCATTCGTGTATTGTTTTACTCCACCAGGGTACATTATCATCTTCGTCCTCATACCTTGTAGCAATGTTCCAACTCACATCATCTTTATCCTTGGTGTATGGCATGTGTACTGTCCTATCTCTCACTCCCATAACAAGAGGAAATAAGCATTTGGCTACAGTCCAAATACTGAGTTCTTCCTGTTCCAAGAGTAGAGATGGTACAACCCACCCTGCCAATACACTTTCAAAACTAAGTTGAAATGTGCCACATATGTCTCTACCTCACAATCATCTCGATATCCAGGTTACTTCCATGGAAAATTGGGTTCGAACCTACTAGGGTCACTACACAATCCTTGGTCATCACCTCTAGGCCTATAGGGTGTCGGAACTTTTGGGGTCATCCCTCTTCCCCTATGCATCCAGAGAGTGCCCTACTCATCTTCCTTTTGGGTCCCATGAGTTCATGAAGGTGATCAATCTCCTAACCCATGGCCCTCAGACAATGATAGTTGTTACCTCCCGACCCTATGGTCATGTGCAACTAGGGAATTAGGCAACTCCTTCTTCCATCGGTCTTATCCCTACCTGACCCTAGGACATACTTAGGATTCTATTATAGTACATGTCCAACTTAGAACCTTACCCAAGCCTTCATCATCTCTCTCTGCATTCATGGGCTGACTTTCATCCTTTCATAAGGGTCATGGGACTTGCCTACCTTGGTCAGGCCCCATACCGATTACCTCCATGGTAACACATCCACATGCACTTATAGATGGTTAACTATCGGTCTATAGGTTCATTCTCATGCCATGTACTCTTCACTTAGCTTCTCAAGATCCTATGAAACCTCTTTAGGTTACCTCAAAACCAACAAAACTGGTATACACCCTACCAAAGGGTCCCTCTCCCAAGATGGGAAGAAACTACAACTCTTGACAATAAGGTCACAACCGTCCTTAGGGTTTACATTCACATGAGCATGCCTAACCCAAAAGCTACTATGGCACAAGCAGACCACCTAATAAACCATGCTAGGTCATACTTGTTCTCTTTCCTCAACATTAGATCAACTTAGTTGTGAGGGGTTCTTCAAACATACCCTTAACTTAAGGGGTTTCCTTTACTTCTACACATGAGGAGTATCGTGCTCGAAACTATAGAGACTCAAATCTCATCATGATCATCGGATACACTGCTTCCCCTCTTAGGCCTAGGAACCCTAGGTTCACCTTCGGGTGTCTGACTACATGCTCAATCTCTTAACCATGAATCAAGCATGTACAAGGTATGTCATGTACTACCATGATCCTTTTATATGAGCAACACCTCAGAGTTGAGTCCTCCTCAAGGATAACCAACTAGGTATAGGGCCTCACAACTTGCTACTAAGCTTCTTCAGGATCTATGGAACTCTTTGTATCATCTCAGCAGGTAAACTCCTATACCATAGACACATGGGTACCAGAAGCATCATCCTCTCTCTAGGGCTTGGTTCCTCTAAAGGCAACCAAGATATCATCAGCCTCCAGGGGTCAAGCATAAGGCAACCACTATCATCCACTTAGGTCGCATCATCCTCGACTACCCATTATTCCTCATATCTCGGGGTTTTAGGCTCCCAACCTCCTTGTTGGGGTCCTACTTTCTCTTACTAGAGCTAACTCCACATCTAGCCATACTACTAGAGGTCCTCTCTCCATGAAGGATCAATCTCACAAGCATACCTCTATGTGGGCGAAGCCTATGATCAACCTTATGTTTGCTCTTGATTATACATAGCCCCTTATGCTTATCTCATAAGCCATCCATCCTGTCCTTTTGGCCTCAGTTTTAACTTACTGCTCCTACTACTGATGTACTCTGGGTACATCGATATCCTACTTACAACAACCCATACAGTTTCTATAGGTTCTTCTCTAACCTCATCCATGAAGGAGCTATCCTTCGCTTAAACATGCACGACCCTTCCCAGGGTTGGGTTGCCAAAGGTACTCGGTCATCAACTTCTCATGGCTCATATGGCATCTAAGGCATGTCTATCCAAACACCTAGTCTACCATGACATCTAACTCATCATGTCATCTCTCTCTCTAACCTTCACTTAGGGTTAGGGTTAACATTATCCTCAAAGTATGTGCTAGGTCTCTACTTTTAATGGAGGTCTCTACCTCCAAGACTAACTCTCTATACTCATCCTCCTGACAAGGAGGTCTATCCTCGGGTCTCTCCTGAGAGCAATGACCACTCGTGTCATACGACCTCAACATGTATCCATTCTTTAGTTTATGCTTAATCTATTAAGCTTATGTCCATGACATCTTATTTACATGCTTTTCATTAATTTGGTGGAGGATTCCTTAGACCTTATTAACCTTACCCATACCTCAGGAGAGTGAGGAGGAGAGAGAAAACCCTAATCCTTAAGGTCCTTAGCAGAATTTGAGTTGAGAAGGGATGAACAAGATGAGAGAGTCCTAAAGGTATCTTATTTCGAGTCAATCCTAAGACATCGGCCATGCAGTCACACAATCCAGGAGTCCTCGTATTCAGACTAGCGGTGTGGAGGAAAATATTGCCAGCCCCTGGACGTGATCCTTTTCTAGACACCTCAATCTTTTAGACAATCATCTAATAACTCCCTCGGTTCTATGGAATTTGTAAAATTTAATAATTCTTAATGATTAGATGAGGAACCTATGCTCTGATACCAATTGTTACAACCCTGCCTCCCGGTAACCCCCAATTAAGGGAAACCCGAAGGTCAAGACCGTTATTCAATTAACATGATCAAAAGTTCAACAAATAATCAATAATAATTATGAAATTCTACTAGTAACTGGAATTTGGTATAAAATTAAAACTTTAATTACCTTTGAAAACTTTGGAAATCTATCTATCCAGAGCTTGAATAATTCTATCTAATCCTCCTTGCACTTTATTTCTTATTTCCACAATGTGTCACTTTACTATTTGTTCTTTCAATTGTTGTTCCTAAAATGCCGACAAACAAAACGTCAGTCAGTATATCAGAATATACTGGTATGTGGGGACAAGCAAAATTTTGCAAATATGGCTAACAATTTAATAATCACAATCAGATTATTTAACAAGCCACTTTACATTTTCAATGTGTCATTCTCCACCGCTTTTGCCATAACTCTGGCATACCCCTCTAGGGCTTCTCTTTTTCCATTGACTTAAGGCCACCTTCTCAATCCCGAGCTTGGTGCCTGGGAAGCACCTCTCATGGTGCTCCATAGTCATGCATCATAGACCACATTCTCATTCTCGAGCTTGGTGTCTGGGGTCACCTCTCATGGTGCCCATTGGTCTACCCTCCTGGGCCTGACCTTTATGGCACCTTCCATCAGGGTGGCATGTAGGTGTGAGAATTCACATGTATATATAACTGTGATAGCCATAGTGACTTTATAATTGCAGTATGAACATCCAAACTTTTTAGATTGCATTCAATGCAAGGAAACATTCAGAAAACCCTTGGGAAACTAATGCGATTAATCATAATTAACCACATACCTGTACATGCAGATTCAAGTGCAGGAATAACCCAAATAAGCAAGTAATCCAGAATCAAGCAAGCACACAATTCAGTCCTGAAATTACATGCAATTCCTTTTTATCAAAATCTATCCAAACCATCTTGCTACTTATGGTTTCTATTCCTTATTAGGGTTCCTTCCTCTTTTTAGGGTTTACTTGCAATTAGGGTTTTTACTTCATTTTACTCTTTTAAACCCAAATTTTATCATCTACCCTTTATGAAAGTTATTAAGGTTACCTTTTAACAACATATAACCTTAATTCCAGATTAATGCACAATTAACCATAAATTAAGTCCATTAATCCTCTTTTACATTAAAGGTACCATTTTTATCCCTTTTATTCTATGACAAAGTCATTAAGCTCATTTATCCTCAATTCGTAGTTCATTATGGTCTAATTCACATATGAACGTTATTAATCACTAATTCTACCTTTTATCCACACGAAAACCCTAATTTCTACATTAAGGGTATTTATCCACAATTAGGAACCTTTGTACACGAAATATATTAAAACCATCATATCTCAGCTTTGTACATGGATTTAACCAATTAAATCATTAAGGATCATATTTACCAAAGTTAGGGTTCAAGATTCATTAAAGCATATGGAACCCTAAATTAATCAAATTACACATGAAGATCATCCTTTTAGATCTAATATGCCCTTTTATTAACACAGGTTAATAGCTACTTTAAACACCCATATGCCCTTTCATTAATCATCCAAAATTAGGGTTTTTCATTGATTAAACTATTAAAGATAGCATCTTTATATACTTTTTAAATTGCAAGCAGAATCCGGCTCCAATTATATATTTATGGGATTCCTCGTATTTTTTTGAGTAAGTTTCATATTTTATGCATTTCCATCGGAGCTACCAATATTTAACTATGATTTTTGTAAGAAAACATTACTTGGGCCAATCGGAGCGCGCCACGTCGCTCGACTCCATGCAATGTTGCTTGTTGTTTGAAGAACATTTTGAAATGATGTGATTGCCCTCACTTAACCAACCGGCCCTAGCACAGTGCAGAGGGTAGAACTGTCTAATCGATTTTAGGTCATCTCCTAGCTCGGATCAACGCGACGGTCGCCGGTGGCAGCACTTTGCGGGGTTGTCCACTCCTTTTCCAAAGCCCTACGACCACCACCAACAACTCCCTTAGCTCCGCCACCTCTTACCACACCTAGGGAACCGTGCATCTCATGGCCTAGGTGGCTCATTCAATAACATCTGACCTGCAACACGTGGTCGTCATTGCAGCCATGCGGATGCAGCTGCACGTCGGTTAGGGTGGAGGGATGGCCAACCAGAAACATGTTGATGTCGTGGGACCTTAGAGCTTCCAATAGAACCACCAAACCAACCCTCGATGCTCCAAGGATAGGTCTACACCTTCGTTAGGGTTTTGCGTGCAAGAAACAAGAAGAAGGGTGAGAAGGGTGCGTGGGATCTTTCTGGACTCGGCCCAGAGGCTCTTCCCCTTTATATAGGGGAGGGTATCCACGACCCATACTACTTGCCCATGAAGCAACCAGTCCTTTTCCAACTTGGAACCCTTTTCCTTCATGAATAAGCAATCTTCTCTCTCTTGCTTATCTTCTTAATATTCCTTATTACTTGGATATTTAGGAATATGAAAAACCTTTCTTTTAATCTCTCTTATGCTCGACTTTAATTCCATAAGAATGAAATCATAATTTCCTTTAGTAGAAAATATCACTTCTTTAACAAAGCCATAAAATCCATTAATAATGTATTACATTATCTTCTTATTTGGTATTTTTGATATTTTCTCTTTCTTTGTCTCTATTGATACTCCTTGAATCCCAAGAAACTCTAATATTTCGAAATTCCTCTTTAAGGATACTCATTATCCTTCTAGATGCATCTATATGCCCTATTTCTCATTATCATGTTTATTTCTTATTAAAATATCTCTTTTTGAGGATTTCTCTTTATTTCTCTTTTATTTCCCTCATTGGCATTCCTTTTAACATTAGGAATCCTTGGGATACGAAATCCCACCAAGGATACTCAATTCCACCTTTTTCCACTTATTTTCCACATTTTATCATTATTTTCATTTTCTTTCTTAATAAAGAAATACTTAATTGATCTTTTCTTTTCTTATTGCATTCTCTATGCAACTTTGGACTCCTTGAAACCCAAGGAACCCAAAAGGCACGAAATCCATCCTTGGATTACATTCTTTTGCCTTCCAGAGGTTTCCACATTATTCTTTTCTCAAAAACTCAATTATTCATTTACTAATTTAATAATTGAATTTCCTTTCTTCATTTCCTTGTTATTGGGCCCAATAGCCAATAAAGCCTACAACACAATCATCAAGGCTATTGTAAATGAAATCTATTTATTCAAAGCAAATTATATCATTATTTGTTCTAATATCTTTAATATGAGAAATTACATTTCTCACCTAAGGAACCCAAAAATTGGGGTTGTAACAAATTTTGTGGAACATGGAGAAACTTTTCTCTCATTGAGTCATGTATGCTAAACCCCTTCAACATCTTGCCAATGTATGTGCTCTTAGGTTGAGAAGCTTTCAATATCTATCTCTGTGGATCTTGATCCCTAAGATACAAGATGTTTTGCCTAAATTCTTCATAGATCAGGTACTTCCCTTCTAGGTATTAACATGTGTAGGATAAGGATGTTATTCCCCATCATAATGTGGAATACAAATATGCTCCCACTAACCTTTTGTAATCATAGATTTCATCTTCATTTTGACTAAAGTCAAACTCTTTGACTATCTTGTCAAATGAAAGATTCCAACTTTAAGATGCTTGCTGCAATCTATATGTTGACCTTTATAGCTGATAAACTTCATTTGCAATAATTAGATGTATAAAACCTTTAGGTTGTGTCATGCACACATCCTATAAAATATTACTGTCAAGGTATGTAGTTTTAACATCCATTTTCCAAATCTCATAGTCATACTAAGATGCAGTGGAAAGCATGATGCTGATGGATTCAACCATGGCAAATGGTAAAGATTTCATTATGTTCAACATCTTGAACTTATTTGAAACCATTTGCAACCAATCTTCCCTTATATATTTGTACACTACCATCCATGTTGGTCTTCTTCATGAAGACCCAATTGCACCCTTTGGGTCTTATCCCTCTAGGTGGATCCACCAAAGTCATACCTTATTGGTGTACATGGAGTCCAGCTTGGACACAATGGCTTCAAGCTATTTCTCATACTATGGTCCCTCAATATCTTCTAGGTAGGTTGTTGTCTCATCCTATATGACCAACTTAGTGCCTTCTTGAGTCATAATATATCCTAACCTTTCAGTCTCAAGGCGTGTCCTACTATATCTACAAGGTTTTGTATTACATAAGGAACTTGAGATTCCACAACAATTTGTGATTCTCCTTGTTCCCTTGTTGGTATCGAACTTTTTGAACTTTATTTTTCTCCCACTAATTCATTTGGAATTAAATTCCCCCTTTAGAAATACATCTTTCCTAGCAACAAACACTTAAGTTGTCAGATTGGAATATAAAAGTAGTATTCTACAAAATAACATTTGTGAGATTTATGGATAAAGCTTTTTAAGAAATGATTTTCTTATATAGTCTTTCATTCCTAATCCTTATATAAGACATATTGGGAGACTTCATTGAACCATTTCATATGGTACATTATTTAGCATGAAGCATGTGCCCAAAAGGAAATTGTAAGATCAACTTGATTTATTGATGACCGCACCATGACTAACATGGTGTGATTCCTTCTTTCTAATACACCACAATGTTTAGGTGGAGTTCATTGTGATACATTATCAGTTTTCCAAGAAGATCCTCAAACTCTTGGTTTAAAATATTTTTCACATTGATCATATCAAAATGTTTAACACTTTTACCAAACTAGTTATGTACTTCAATAATGATCTCCTTGAACACTTCAAGATATTCAGACTTGTATTTCATTAGATACAAATTACGATATCTACTGAGATCATCAGTAAATATAATGAGGTACTGCTAACCACCTCTAGCATTTGTTCTAAAAGGTCAGTATAATATATATATATATATATATATATATATATATATATATATATATATATATATATATATATATATATATATATAGAGTCAGGCTAGAATACACTCGAGTGTATCCGGAGCCGAATACACTCAAGTAGTTTTTCATGATGCAATATTTTTTTTGAAAATCTAATCCGTCGATCTTATTAAACATCTCGTGAACAACTCATACGCAAAATTTGAGCACATTTGGATATGTATAGCTCATGTTATGAAGACTGCAAAAATTATGCATTTCAAATTAGTTTCACGCGTTGATTTTGTTGCCCTTGGATGAGTGACTTACACTCATCCAAATGGGCTCAACATTTGTATGTAGCCTAGTTATAGTATGACGGTGAAGATCAATGGTTTACATTTTGCAAAAAATAGTCTTGATATGCAAACACACTTGAGTGTATTCGTGCGATCCGTACACTCGAGTGTATTCTAGCCTGACTCTATATATATATATATATATATATATATATATGTATATATATATACCAGTACATACAAGCCCTCATTGAATACTTGCTCTCCCACTATTTCCAATGAAAGGAGCTTTTGTCATATTGCCCAACAAATAAGACTCACATGTCTCTATTGGCTCAAAAATCAAAAGAGTCTAGACAAACATCTTTATGGATTCCAGAAATGCATTTCTCCTTTATGTGCTTTAGATGAAAATGCTATAGGTATTCATTATTTGAGTCATTGAGTCATTCAGTGTATGTGTTATACATATTTGTATTTAGAACTATTGAGTATAGACTATGAGACATATTGCACTACCATATAAGATCTCATTTTTAAAACAAAATATCAATTATTTATAATACTCGTCCATATAAGATACATGTTGTTTTCATTAATGGTAGGTACATAATAATAATTCACTAATTCTATTACATGCCCATTACATGAATGACAGATTCTAACTATGGTGGAAGAAACTCTCGCTCCACACAGTTCTATCTTACTTCTCTTCAGATCCTAAAGTAGAGATCTCTACCTCCTCCTTTTTCCTGAGTTCCTCCAGATAAAGATAACTTTTTTTCTAGTATCCAGGATGGTGACAATGGTTGTACTTCCCTTCTTTGTTCAGTCCTCCCTTAGCTTTCAATGCCTAAGACTTTGGTTTCTGGCTAGTTTTAGAATTCTTCTTAGCTTTGCCTTTTCCCTTGGACTTCCTTTACCTCTATTGATCATCATCACAGATTTGGATTTGTCCTTCTTCATATGTGTTTTAACTGTCCTCAACATGTAAGTAATTCTGACAACAACTTGTCAAAACTATTCATGTTGTAGTTTATGACAAATTGGTTGTATGATTCTGACAGTGACTATAGAACCACATCTGTAGCCAACTATTGTCCTAAGGAAAATCTCAGTCTAGCAAGGTTCTCCATATACCCATATAACTTGAGTATATGAGAGCCTATTGGATCTCCTTAAGCCATATTGAGACATCATATCTCTCTTGTCTTGTCTGATCTTGGTACATGTTTTTAGATGTGTTACCATCTCAATAACATCCATGTCCTCATGTTGTCTCTACAACTCATAGTTCATAGCATAGCATCAGGTACTTGACATCCACAACATCACTAGAGTGCTTCTTATAAGTATCCCTGTCAACCTTAGGCGCTGTGAGAGCAGGTTCATCTGGCTTTGGTGTCTCCATGTCATAGAGCTTGTGCTCTTGAGTGAGAATGATTCTCAATGTCCTAAACCAATCCTAGAAGTTATTCCCGTTCAATTTGTCCTTCTCAAGGACCAATCATAATGAAAATATATTTGTGTTTGCCATTAGTTTCTACAAAATAAAATTTGCAACTTTTGTCAAAACACTTATGATTTAACTTGATTTGATAAGTTTGATGATATTAATAAGGCTTTTAATTAATTATCACTCTCAATATTTTGTTCAAATTGATAGGCCTCACTACCAATTTAGAAGATTGCAACGTACAACCTTCTAATGATCCAAGATCCAAAATAATTAAGTTGTCACCCAGCCAATGTTGGCACTCACAATCAATTATTAAGGTAGGCAACATTTGTCAATTACATCTCATGTAATTCTTGGATAGATGATTTGCACAACTCCTTGTCATAGTCCATCTGTATGTGTATCATATACATACTATATCCACAAACAAAACATGCAATCACATAATACGAGCGATGGGTATGGCCATACTAATACAATTCTTTGGTACCACAAAGATTCATTATCACCTAAGGTCCACATCATATGTAGCAGCATGTTCTTGTACAATAACTATGTTGGAACCATCTTGGTTGGTCGACTAAAACCTTAGTCAATCAGTTGGTCTTTTGGTCGGTCGGTTGGTCTTCATGGATCGATCGACTGACTCTTGACTCAAGCGGTGTCTGGACTCTTCTAGTTGATCAGTTGGGCCTCCAGTCGATCGATTGGATCCTCCTGTCGTCTGACCTCGACTTCTCAGTCGGTTGACTCGTCTGGTGCTAAATGCCTTTTTTTGCCGAAACATAAAGTAAAACTATCTTATTCCTATTAACTTATTATATTATAAAGGTGAAACCTCAGAGTTACATTCAAGGAGAAGGACAGTATAGGAGGAAAGCATTAACTTACATGTGGAAAAAAAAAGTAGAAGTTCAGTATGCAAACTGAATAACAGTAGGAATAAAACTATTCAACCAAGCACACACACCCACAAAGGATTTTTGGCTATACTTGCACATTCATCCACAATCAAAATAAATGTTAGGATTGCACAGACACACACACATACAGAGCTTTGTTCTCGTTTGAGCTCTAACAGATTAAGTAGGGTCTTCAAATAAGTCCGTCTATCCGACTTGATTCGACTTCTTTTGTTTCTGTTTCTCTGTCTTAATCAGGTGGGTTTTCAGGTATGTCACTAGGCCCGCTTGATGGACCCACTCGATGTTTTCTTGGAAGCATACAAGTCAAGGTAGGAAGGCCACAGCCGTTAATTCCAGTTAAAACGTAAAAGAGCCTTCAGCGAAAGGCCGCGGCCCGTGCCGATCAGCTGGACCCACTGACACAGACCACCCCGACCCCGATCGTGTTCCAGACTCACCAGAAAGCAGAGTCGCATCAGTGGGCAGTAGTAGTACAGTACTGGAGGAGAGGCTGGCTTCCCTTTTTCTATTACGGCAAGCCGACAAACGGGCGATAGCATGGAATGGAATTGGAACAGGCAGCCTTGGAGCCCAAGAAACCGAAGCATCCCAGTTGGATTCCTTCTTCTGTGGGCCCCCGCGACTCTCTGCACGTCCAAAACCCCAACCCACCGACCTCTCTTTCATTCTCCATCGGTATCCTCGCCCCCAACTGCTTCGCGGCATTAGTTTGACGGGCCCTACCAAGGTGCCGTTTGAGAGTTAGTTGGGATGTTTACGAGCGTGCTGTTACTCGGTCGGACGGGACACAGCGTCGAGTCAGTTGGAACTTGCAGCTGCCAGAATTAATGGACAAGGAAGGAGAAGAAGATTCGCCGGGGCAGTTTCGGGAATAGTGGGTGCCGTCTGAGCCTTCAAGGGAAGGAGCCGGTTTCCCCTTGTGATGGATGAGCCTTATCTGCAGGTGATCACAGATCAGACAGTCAAAGAGAATGCTAGTTTGGTAGGAGAGGAATAGTGGGTAGGGAAGGAAATGGCAAAAGTTCATTATGTTTGGACAGGCATAGTGGTCAGGACAGAATGGGAATGAGCAAACATTCAATCCAGGTGAAGAGAGGACGGAGATTCGTCTGAAAGCATGGATACGAAGTAGTTAAAAAGTACAAGTAGAACTTAGATGGACACTTGGTGGGAAATATTATAGAACCTTGATGGAAACTTGTCGGAAATTTACATGAAACTTGCAAGACTTGGCGAAGGACTTGAAGGGAGACATTGTTCTGCTAAGGTAGGAATCTCAATTGGTTCCATCTCCACCCGTGGTGTTGTACTTAAAAAAGCAAATCTCGTCAATAAAATCAAGTAAGGAATGAAGATGTTAAAAGAGTCCCGACAACAATGAAGAGTAGACGGTTCACAACTGGCTCTGTTCGCAAAGTCTGATGCGGTTGTAGTGTTCCAAAACTTACGTTTATATATGGGTCTCAAGTAAATATGCCACCTCAATGATTGGAGATATGTAATAAGTTTGCATCCTAGGTTTCTAATGATGACGGTAAGCACCAAATCAAGGAAATGTTGCGGCAACATAATTGGACAAAAGCCTTAAATGATGCGCTGATGACTCAATGCAAACATAACTCCTTTGTATTGGGATACGATATATGGTAGATCAACCAAAAATTATCCTAAAAGGATAGAAGTCCTCCCTTGAGAATACACCATGGTTTGGGGTAACAAAAATTATCCTCTATGGTGAGATCAACCAAATAGGGTGGAAATAAAGGCATACCCTAAAGGACATATCCAATTTCACTATAAAACACACCCTAGACGTAACATCAAGGCAAAGGAAATAGATAGATTCCCATCAAAGGCTGGTTCATGAGTTGGTCTTTTTCCCCTATTGCCCAATTACATTTATCTGGTTATACGTTAATAAATCATGTCTGACCATTTTCATATAAGTATTCACTTGACGTTACTTGACAAATTGAAATAACTGAATGCGTGTTAACAAAAATTCATATTAATTGAGTAATGTAGGCCCATTCTCTCGAATAATCAAAGATGATACTTAATTGAAAAAAAAACTAAAACCTTAATTTGATACTAGAATTAAATGTAACTAATGTAGCATTCCTAGCTAGCAAAACTGAGATAGAAAGTATAATAGTTGAGAATGGTTGTGTGCATCTCGGTGTCATAAATTTTCAATTAGTTATATAAAGTGATTAGAGATAGTCTCATTCCCTTATTTGATTGTTCATTCCCGTACAACGAGTTAATGGACAATAATTCTATCTATCGTCAACTTTCAAAATAGGTGATTATTTTTGTCTAACATTTTAGCTATATCAAAAAAGATTACATGTTGTTGAGACTAAAATTTCATATTCAAATTCTTTACTTATAATTTTTTATAGTAATAATTAATAATTTGTATTTATTCATTTAGGGAATACACTCGAGTGTACGGATCGCACGAATACACTCAAGTGTGTTTGCATATGAAGACTATTTTTTGCAAAATGTAAATCGTTGATCTTCACCGTCATACTATAACTAGGCTACATACAAATTTTGAACCCATTTGGATGAGTGTAAGTCAATCATCCAAGGGCAACAAAATCGACGCGTGAAACTAATTTGAAATGCATAATTTTTGCGGTCTTCATAACATGAGATATACATATCCAAATGTGCTCAAATTTTGTGTATGAGTTTTTCATGAGATGTTTAACAAGATCAACAGATTAGATTTTTAAACAATATATTGCATCATGAAAAACTACTTGAGTGTATTCCGCTCCGGATACACTCGAGTGTATTCTAGCCTGACTATATATATATATATATATATATATATATATATAAATTCTTTACTTATAATTTTTTTAGTAACAATAAATAATTTGTATTTATTCATTTAGGGAACACCTTGTAATATATATATATATATATATATATTCAAATTCCTTTCTTATATATATAAAAGATCCAATTTATCTGAGGCCTCAAATCTTGAGATGTTACAATATCCTCTCACTTAGACTCTCTTCGTTCTTGTCAAGGCTCAACTATATTGCCTCAAAATATTTCCCCAAATAAGTGCAGACCCAGAATGGCCCATAGACATCCAACTCTCGATCATAGATACCAGCATAAGGGTGTCTATATCACCGTGGTATCCCTTTTCAACATGCTCAAACCGCACAACTCAAGACTAGCATACCACATGCCCATGTGGGCTGCACCTATTGGAGGGGTTATGGCTCTCATACCAGTTGTAATGCTCAGTCCCACTGCCCAAAGTTCTAGTAGAGTTTCAAGAATGATAACTAGACCCACAGACCACCACTGGCCTTAACCACACATTTAGTCCTCAGTCACACACAAACTAGAATCAATTTCCTGACCAGTCCTTCATCCTAATAATACTCTGGATTGAGCACGCTTAACCACATAGTTCTTAGTGAATCAACTCCCTAAAAAGGAGGTGTGTCTTGGTAATATGGGTAGTCCTAACATTCCTTTTAAGATCATTTTATCTGATGCATCAAATCCTGATATATTACATAATTGCTACTTCTTGCTTGATAATAAACCATAAAATTAATATATTTTATACATTATATACTACTATCAACATAATAAACTAAATTTAGGATCATTAAACATGAAGGGATTGAAGTAATCATAATTTAGAGAACACTACATATCATGTCGAGGACGTAAAGGCTAATCACAATAATAAGGATTAATTGAATAGACCAGTAACATGTAAAAGCATCAATAAATACATATCTCATATTCACATAATCATATTACTCATCAGTTACTCATATTCCATCATATAGTATCTTTCAATACTAATCTGGATTTAAGAAAATAGTTGTGGCAGGTGAGGTATTCTAAATTAATGAATTTTACTTGAATTCCCCAACTTTGATATTGAATTTCATCATCTACATACTATTTTAGTCAAAAATTAGGTTTTCCATGTTTTGGATCAATCTCACTCTTTTATGCATTTTACATGTCAAATTAATAATCTAATCAAGGAATGTATTTTTTTCTAAGAATCATTCATCCACAACATCTCCCTAGGATTATCAATCAAGGAATTCACTACACACCAATCAATAGATGCTCATCAATTCACCAAATCCACTCAAGGATGAGTCCATCGATTAGAATGTGAAATCTCCTTATTCATGCTCCTCTATCAGCCAATTGATTGAGTGTCAATTGGTCAGTTGACAATCATGATGCTTAGAGGAGCTTCAATAATGAATCAATAGATTGGTGATTGAGTTGACCGATGAGTCTTTAGGGATTTGTCTATTGAGCTTTAGGAGTAGCCAATCGATTTCTCTAATGATCCAATCAATTGACTAAGTAGTGTAAATATGATTTGCTTTGCCTTTCTTCTAGATTTGGATCAGCTAGGGTGGAAAGTGATTCCATCCCTCAAACTAATATCTTAGAGTGTTCAAAAATCCTAAGAAGATGTCATAGATGCATGATTCCTAAAAAAGTCATTATTTGATCAGATTCTCATCTTGACCTACAAAATTGAGAAAAAAGCAAGATAAGTTTGAAAACATGTGAAAACTATTTTTGACTAAAAGAAGACAAAAATATAAACAATCTTATATCAAAATTGTGAAATTCGAGTACGAAAAATTCTTATATCTAGCACACACCAAATCCCCAAATACCCCTAAATTTTGCTTCTTGTTTTCCTAAAGTAAGACTAAAATGATATCATCTAATCATTGCTTTTCCAAAAAAGTCAAACAAACTCATGAATTTTCAATATTATCACATGACATTCATTACAAAAATTGTCTAAATCATTAAATCAAGATAAGAACTTGACTACCTCTGACCTCCTTCATTCAATTCTCAAATTAACATCAATTTTAAAAAATTAAAGCATTAAATGAAGAAGCATAACAAGAGGTAGAGTTCAATCATTGCACATGATATTTACACCTATCCACACTTCATTCAAAAAAAAGTTGATATATTTGTTTTCATTCAATTTTCCCAAATACCACAAACCAAGGGCTTGATAATGAGCAGTTGGTCTCTACATCAAACCAAGTTGTAATGGAGTAGCGATTACAACTCCTACTCACCAGTGCTCTAAGTTTGTTATTCTTAATGAGACATCCTATATAATTGATCGAATAATTCATTTTTTTGTTTTTGATTTAATTGGATATACATGTGCGTGTTTCATCATTTTTGTTTTCAAAATGATTAATATCTAAAGTAAGACATTCATGCAATAACTAGACAATGGATAAAGTACATTTACATTTTTCATGAAATTCTAGGATGTTAGTTTCATGCGACAAATAAAAAAATTTATGATATTGATTTTCTTTTAGATCCCATGGGTTATTTTAGATTTATCATATACAAGTATTTATAAGACTGTATTCTTAAATTCTAAAAATCAATCCATTGGTTCCTATCGTGTGAATCTAAAAAAAGTGGATGATGCTATTTATATTTTGTTTAATACATGGAACTTGATTGTAGGGCTTTAGGGAGAAATAGAACTACAAACTTTCCTCCCAGTAAAACCAAATCCAGTAGATCCATGGTATCCATAAAATGTTGATATTTTAGTGACATAAAAGGAATATTAGCTATACCTTGGCATATTCTAGTTGTCAAAAAACTAGACACAACTTATGTGAGTGAAGAACTTGTACTTCCAGGTCTAGATCCAGATTATTCTCATCGTAGAAACACCTTGTCTTATTTTTGAAGAAGCTAATTGTTCTCAAGGCTTTGTTGAATTGCCTTAGAATCTATGTCATCCACACAGATGTGGGAACTTTTGGTGCATCACCCTGTTGCCAAAAGGAAGCGGAACTCAAAGTTGTTGGCATGCTAATTTTCACTCAAAATCCTTCTCCTCCAATCGTTGTTTGTTGTCCTTGGGGTGAGTTTTTCTCTCTCTAACAGGAAGAACTCTTAGACAAATTATCTCACAATGTCATGTTAGTGTCTATCAATCTCGTGGACTTCCACCCCTATATATGGGAGAGTCACGAGCCTAAATTTCTAAAATCCAATTGCATTTCTAATTACAACTCAAAATAGACCAGAACTAAGAAAACTTGGACTGCAATTCTTGTTGCCAAACTCAATTGTTGAGTCACATGAATGGGACCGTATTTAGGATATGAGTCATATGACTCACTTGTTGAGTCATCCAACTATCAATCCATGTATGAATTGATTTTGTAGTTTGATTCCAAATCAAATAAGGTATAACTTGTTCCAATCGACCGATTCACCTAGGGAGACACTCAACTCATAACTTTCCCAATCTCTTGCACCATGTATTTTCACATTGCTATTGTATCAATGGAGATTTGGTATCTAGTGAGACTTCATGATGACATAGAAAATGACAATGGGACAATTGATTGACTATCAATTGATCCACTAAAACAAAATATTAAATCACCCAACTAGGCTAAAAATAAACGTGTATATGATTCATAACCATTCTAATCATATGTTTTTTTGTGAACTTCAATTCCCTTATGCATCCTTAAGTGTGTGGCCATGTAGGTTACACATTACATTGACAGTGATGTTCTTAACCTCACAAGAAAATATTGGTATCCAACAACACATCATTGCTCCCCAAGTAATTGAAATAAGTTGAGAACAACTTGATCATGTAAAACGACCATTGTTACCATGACAATATAACCCCTTTATCATAGATATCCAAATTGAAATTAAAGCATGGAATTGTCATCCTCTTAACGTTAAGTATGTGATCCTTGAACTAGAGAAGACTATTCAGACTGTGTGAGCTCAATATCATATATTGACTCACATGAGCATGGCCATGCATTTCATAGTGTTTATTATTAAGTGGCCAAGATATTACTCCAATGCAGGGAAAAAATCCATATACATCACTTATAGTAATCCACATGTGTCACAATGCTTCCCAATCATCACATGTATGGAAACCCTTATTTAAGGTCACGTTGGGCTAGTGTTGAAGTACATAGAACAATATGTGATTAATGTAGTGACTTAAGGTCTACTAATTATAACCACTATTGTCACATTGAGATATGACTCTGACTTTCCATAGTATGACTTACATGTGTAAAAATCAAAGTGGGTCTTTCCAGTACAACTTATTCTTTAACAAGTACGATGTATCCGAGTTGATATCCATTATCATGACTAAATAGACATAGTCATCAGTCAACATACAAGCTAGTATTATGTATTATTGTTTGTCTTATAATATCCACAATGATAACTAATCTGAGTGTTAGTACAACAAATTTACTAAGGAAGGAATTCCCTATATTTTAACCCAATCATATTACCAAAAAGGGTTGTGTAACATCCCTGACCTGGGTTTAGGGCTAACCCTATTTGTTTAGCCTAAATAAGTTTCTTAGAACTTTAATATAATCCTCTAAAGTGTTTTGAACCAGGTGATAAACTTATGTTTCGAGTTTGGTCCTATTTGAATAATGTTTGAGCAATGTTCTCTTGTTTTGGACCAAAATGCAATTTACCTAAAATAAGGGATTATATTGCAATGTCATATGTTGAACATGCATCATGTGTTTTAGCATCATAATAGAGAGAACTATGCAAGGTTGTGGCTTTTAGAAAGCCGAAATTCCAATTTTGAACTTGTTTCAATAATGCTAGTACCTTGTGTATCAATTTTGGTACAAATTGTAATTTACCCAAAATGAAGGGTTGATATGCAAATTACCACCTCTAGAGTGTCCCTACTCCCTCCTAGTATCTTTTAGAAGAGATAGAAAGAAGGAGACACCATATTTGAATCATGTATAAGTGATTTTATTCTTGGTGATAGAAAGACCAAGAAAGGGTTGAATGTGAAACCCTAATTTGAGTTTGTATCAGGTTATAGAGTTCATATAAGAGTGCCTATCGGCCAAGGAGCCATAGGGGGAGTATCATATCGGTTTTGTGAACTCTTGGATTTGTCCATGACGAGCTAAGCACCTCAAGGAGGTGAAGTGTATCAGTTTTCAACTTCCTTGGAAAAGTTGTATCGGGTTGTGAATAAAGTGGTGATTGAGTTGAGATATCTTATCCAAAAAGATAAGTGATGTCCGAAATATCATCTATAGATTATCCTCAAGTGTTTTTCATGTAAAGGTAAATAGGAGTGCATGCAAGGACAAGTGTCAACCATGCATGGACATGTGGCACCTAGTAGCTTAAAATGATGACACCTCATATACACACATTTTCATGAACCTCAAGTATATATACCCTTCCTTTCACCTATAAGTGAAAATTTTCGAATCTTACCACCCCCTTGATCTTAGATATCGTGAATAGAGTCTTGTTATTGTGCATAGGTGAAGGAGTATCGTGCATAGGGCCCTAGTATCAGCCATAGCAAAGAGATATCACCCATAGCAAAGTGATATCGACCAAGTGAAGGATATCAGCCATAAGAGAGGGATATCGACCACAAGTGGTGGGGTATCATGCATAGATCTGAGGAGCTCAAGTCTTGGAACTTTTATGATCTCATCTTCAACCTTTGTAATGTGAAGATTTGGAGCTTGGAGCTTTGAAGTTTCTCTTGAGGTAAGTTATATAACTTGAACTCAATTATGTTATTATTTACCATCAATCTTGCCTTAGTTAAATGATTTACTTTCAATCTGAATTTTATTGTATATTTGATGAATCCATGAGATCTATTAGTGACCTAGGACTTTTTTCCATGAACGAGAACAAGTAGAACAAAGGTCTATAGGTTGAAGATGATGGTATCACCTTACAAAGTGATATCGGGTTCAAGCACATAAGCAAACGCCTCTAACCCGATATGGTGATGCACATACACCACTAAAACGATATCAATATGAGTTTATACTTCCTTGCACGATATTGTGTCAACCATACACCTTTTGCACGATATGAGGTCAAGCATACAACTTATGCATGACATGGAATCAAGTATATGCTCAAAACTCAATATGACAAACCCTAGATGATGAGTAACTTGATATGGTGTGAAGCACACACATACCTCTTTTCCCGATATGGTATGAAGTATACACACACCTCTTTTCCTGATATCGTGTGAAGAATACACACACCTCTTTGCCTAATATGGTGTGAAGCATACACACACCTCTTTACCTAATATGGTGTGAAGCATACACACACCTCTTTGCCCGATATGGTGTGAAACATACACACACCTCTTTGCCCGATATGGTGTGGAGCACACACACATCTCTTTGCCCGATATGGAAGCAAGAACACACATCTTTTCCTGATAGGGTGGAAGCACCTCAATTCAATATACTTGATTCAGTGACACATGTAGTGTGTTATGTCAAATGATACATTAAGTCATAAAGAGTTTAATGCACTTTGATAAGTGTAGGCTAACATACCTTTGAGAAAGGGTTAATCCAAGTTAACAAAATATGATGTAATCAATATCCTAGTGAGGATGAGAGAGAAACTCGTAATTTGCATTGATAATCATTTAATGATAAATGATGAGAATAAATAAGTATGATTGAATACTTATGCTATCAATGTATGCTCCTATATGTGTGGAGCAATGAATTAGGGTTTGGATTGATAATATGAACTTTAAACCCTATTCAGATATAAAGGGAAACCCTAACCCTAATAATGGGAAGGTTGTATTTCTCTTATTACATAATCCTTGTGAGATATGTGAAATACTTGTACAACAAGTATAATGTTTATATAGGTCTTATGACCTAGAGATGGTTGTTGCCTAGTGAGAGGTGACAAGATGTTTAATGGCCTTATAAGACATGTGAATAGTTGTTGCCTAGTGAGAGGTTACAAGATGTTTAATGGCCTTGTGAGCCATGTGAATAATTGTTGCCTAGTGAGAGGTGACAAGATGTTTAATGGCCTTGTCATCCATGTGAATAATTGTTGCCTAGTGAGAGGTGACAAGATGTTTAATGGCCTTGTAAGCCATGTGAATAATTGTTGCATAGTGAGAGGTAACAAGATGTTTAATGGGCCTTGCAAGCCATGTGAATAGTTGTTGCCTAGTGAGAGGTGACAAGATGTTTATAAAAGTCTCATGATCTGGAGATTAATGTAAGAGATGGTAATGTTCAAAATAAACCAGGGAACTGGGAAACCCGTAATATAATAATAATAATAATAATAATAAATGGTTACAAAGATAATAATGAAATCTTGGTCATACATGCATTATGGTTATAGCCAAATAAGGGCTATAGTGTTTTTCATATGCTAAAATGAGATATGAGGAATACTTATATCACATAAAGGATGTGAATGTGTATGATGGTTTGATCGGGGTATAATGCCTAGTAAAGGTGATGTGGTATTCAATGATGAGTTTAAGGGATTGATATCCCATAATGAAAGTGAAATAGAAACATAAAGGTATTGCAACTCCTATGGAATCCTTAGCAATATGGTCATGATCTCACAGGATTGGTATAATCCAATACCTGGCTGTACTCTCAAAATAATCTCACATGATTGGCATAGTCCAATACCTATTGTAATCTCATAGGATTGGCATAGTCCAATACCTTACTGTAATCTCACAGGATTGACATAGTCTAATACATGGCTGTAATCTTACAGGATTGGTACAATCCAATACCTAGCTATAATCTCACATGATTGGTACAATCCAATACCTGGCTGTAATATCATAGGATTGGTACAATCCAATACCTAGTTGTAATCTCACAGGATTGGTACAATCCAATACCTGACTGAACTCTATCAGGATTAGTATAATCCAATACCTGGTCGTAATCTTACATGATTGGTACAATCCAATACCAGGCTCTAATCTCACAGGATTGGTACAATCCAATACCTGGCTGTAATATCACAAGATTGGTACAATCCAATACCTGGCTGTAATATCACATGATTGGTACAATCCAATACCTAGTGTACTCTTACAAGATTGGTATAAAGCTAGAACATGATGATATATATTCACCAGATCGGTAGAAATCAATATTGGGCTAGCAGATTGGTTGTGGCCAACAACTAGAAATGAGAATGATTGATGGATATCATACCATGATAATATTGTCACAGGTTAAGCTTGAGATGTTGGTATAATATGATGGGTAAATGATACACATGTTCATCATATTCCTTATAAAGTGAATACATGATTTACTGCTCTATCATAGGTAGTTGCAATGCTTTAAAAAGATAAGAATGCTCTAATCTGCTTACCTAGTGTGATTAATCTTATTTATTAATATAAAAAGAACCCCTACTTAGTTTTATACTATTTACCCTTGATAATAACATTGTTGGCAGAGATTTATATCTCTCGCTGGGACAATTGTCTCACCCCGTGGGATCCACATTTTTTAGGTGGACGTGCACGAGGGGGTAGAGACCATACTGTAGAGGGAGAACAACAGCAGTAGGGATAACAGTAATAACTCAAGTTGAGTGTACTGTCTGTCATGTCTTATAGATAGAAGTCCTATGTGTCGTCTCTGTACTCTCAGGTCCTCGAATTTAGTATGTGATGGTTTTATGAATGATCTAGGATTTTGGCTTAAATGCCTCAAGGGTTTCATGTTGCTTATGTATAGGTTTTAGCAAAACAACTGTTATATGTTATCCTTGAGATGAGATGGTACAAAGTATGTACAATGTGAACCATGATGTATATAAAGTTTGGTTCTTTCTTTAAAGAGTTTTCCAGGAAATGGATCTCTTTGCAAAATGGTTTTAATTTTTTAGTGATTTTGTTAATCCGTTGTTTATGATTATTCTGCATAATTAGTAACGATTTGGTTGTTGGTTTGTTGGTGGTCGTTACAAGTTTTGGTATCAGAGATTAAGGTTCACTGAGTCTATAGAGACATAGGACTAAGGTGTTGAGTTTGTTCTAGTGTCCTCTAGTATACCCTATAGTGACTTCTGCTTATGCAGAAGAAAGGGTGAAGTTTAAAAATGACTGGAGAACACAAGGAACATGTTGCTAAGAGTAATGTTGTTGCACCAGGAGAAGGTGTAAGGGATCAGGCAAGAGAAGAATGAGTGCTTGAGAATTCCCATCTTGAACCAATTAGGATAGAGAATCCTACTTTTTATGCTCTTGTTGGGCAAGTTAGGACAACAGTGATGAATATAGTGGACTGGATACTAGCAATACTACCTAGGTTTCCAGCCCTCAATGCAGAAACTTTGGGTTTTGAAAGGGTTCCTGAATGACATAGTCATGTTAGAACAGTGGAAAATGTGGGAAGGATTAACATATGGAAAGAAAATAGACTCTGCCATAAGTATAAACATATAGTACATCTGTGATGGCAATGCCCAAGGAGGGACAATAAGCTGAGAATTAAGGAAAGGTCTCTATAATTCTAGAGACGTTTGCCTAGTTGTTCTAAAAAGCCACCATTTTTTGTACCACCAGTACAATAAATGCCTAGTGCACCAAGGCAATAATCACTAAGTAAAGGCAAAAGTCCTAAATTTCCACCTGTAAGAACTCATGACTTATCTTCTACATCGGTAATAAGACTGATAAGGATAGGGTACGAGGACAAGACATGTTATAGATATGTACATGTTGAGCATTATAAACCCTTTTGTTCAAAAAGAAGGGAGGAAATGACTCAACAACCGAGGCAGACTCGGTAGGGCTTACGAAAGTTACAACCCAATAGTGTAAAAAGGCAAAAGAAACAACATGAAATAGCTTGACTCTATGTTTGAGTCATCCTAAAGTGGTAGATGGCCATGAGGGGTGATAGTCAGATAAAGCTTTTTCATTCTGATATGTCTTCTCTTGATTTTATCTGATAATCATAAGAAGGTAGTTGTTGTTGAGCTTCCTTTAATTAGTCCTATGAGGACATGGGGAAGAGATAAGAAGGATGAGAACCTATATTCAGTCCAATATTCTTTTATATGTTTTGAAATTTCTCTCTTCATGTAGAAAGGGAAGAGATGAAAAGGAAACACCTAGAGAAAATTAGATATATTAAGTAGTAAAAATTTAAAGAGATGTCAAAAGTAAGAAACATAATATAAAACAAATGCATGCTACCTAATTTCAGTTCTTGAATACCCTGGATAGGTATTCATCTATTGAAGGCAAGGTAAGTATGACACTCTTAGATTGCTATCTTTTTTATTACTCTGATCAAGTAGTCATAATGAGACAATCTAAAGAGAATGATGAAGTAGGATATGTGGCACGGATATTTCTACCACATCTTAATTGATATACGAAGGAATCTGAGTTAATCACAGATCAACTTATAAACAAAAGATGTTTAGTATAATGTATACTTGGTATGATGACCTAGAGGTAACAATTACCTGATGGGAGGTGATAATGTTCAGTGATGAACTAAGCGTTTGAATATCCATATCTAGTCATCATGATGATGATGATGTTAAGGGATGAGAATCCCTAGTAATGTGATAAGGAACTTAGATCTATACATTACATGTGTTCTAAAGAACATGTGAAGAGCAAAGATCTTTTCTATAATGTGAATATATATATATATATATATAATAAAAAAATGTTCATGAACATGCTAGACAATAACAAAGAAAAGAATGATGACATGTAATCATCTTTATAATTCCTATGATGATGATAAGGAACCTAAGGTGAAACAAGAATTGAATGACACATGAATAGTTGAAAGTTCATGTAGTGATGATCTCTTTTCTTTGATAAACAACTTAGATAATGATGGTGTGATATGAAGGAATATGTTTCCTTGTGTTCTTTCTTTTCAAGGACATGATAATCAAGTAAGTCTTATGACACTTGATATGCATAGATTAGAAGTAATCTATAATAGGATACTTTGAAAAGTATCCGTTAGTTCCGGATTCTGGTTCCAAGACAAAGCTATATGTGATAAGAAAGGTCCTATTATATGTTTAGTTTTGGTAATAACAACATAGGATGGAAATGATGAGGATGTGATGTGTTTTTGGCACATAAAATGGATACCAAGATAAAGAATCCTAGTATCCAAGAACTTTCAATGATATGAGAAAATGAGAACATGAGTCCTGATAAGATGAATAATGTTTGGTTACCTAGAAGGGTCAGGTTTGAGATTAGTCTAGTTACATACTGTATCATGGATACCATATGTTAGGGGTTTATGCTCCACATAAACATGACATCAGCAAGGATGTATGAGTTATCGGAACAATTGTAGAATCGTTTTGGGGAAAAGCTTATCAAGCTAAAAATAATTCCTTAGAATATCCTTATCTAGATCTGTTGAGGAAGTTTATACATAACATCCAGAGATACCTCCGAGATAAGTTCTTCTTTGACAAATAGCTTCTCCTTATGATAAAAAAATAAACAGCTAACGAAATAGTTGATATAAGTCATAAGAAAGTTTAGTGTGTGTACATTGTGTATCAATTTTGGTACAAATTGTAATTTACCCAAAATGAAGGGTTGATATGCAAATTACCACCTCTAGAGTGTCCCTAGTCACTCCTAGTATCTTTTAGAAGATATAGAAATAATGATAAACCATATTTGAATCATGTATAAGTGATAGTATCCTTGGTGATAGAAAGATCGAGAAAGGGTTGAATGTGAAACCCTAATTTGAGCTTGCATCAGGTTGTAGAGTTCATATGAGAGTGCCTATCGGCCAAGGAGCCATAGGGGGGGTATCATATCAGTTTTTTGAACTCTTGGATTTGTCCATGATGAGATAAGCACCTCAAGGAGGTGAAGTGTACCAGTTTTCAACTTCCTTGGAAAAGTTGTATCGGGTTGTCAATAAAGTGGTGATTGAGTTGAGATATCTTATCCAACAAGATAAGTGATGGCCAAAATATCATCTCTAGATTATCCTCAAGTGTTTTGCATGTCAAGATAAATAGGATTACATGAAAGTACAAGTGTCAACCATGCATGGACACGTGGCACCTAGTAGTTTAAAATGATGACACCTCATATACACACTTTTTCGTGAACCTCAAGTATATATACCATTCCTTTCACCTATAAGTGAAAATGTTCGAATCTTACCACCCCCTTGCTCTTAGATATCATGCATATCTGAAGGAGTATCATTCATAGTGCCCTGGTATCGGCCATAGCAAAGAGATATCACCCATAACAAAGTGATATCAGCCAAGTGGAGGATATCGGCCATAGGAGAGGGATATCGGCCACAAGTGGTGGGGTATCATGCATAGATCTGAGGAGCTCAAGTATTGGACCTTTTATAAGATCACCTTCAACCTTGGGAATGTGAAGATTTGGAGCTTTGAGCTTTGAAGTTGCTCTTGAGGCGGGTTATATAACTTGAACTCAATTATGTTATTATTTACCATCAATCTTGCCTTAGTTAAATGATTTACTTTCAATCTGAATTTTCTTGCATAATTGATGAATCCATGATATATATTAGTGACCTAGTACTGTTTTACATGAACTAGAACAAGTAGAACGAAGGTCTAGAGCTTGAGTATGATGGTATCGCCTTACAAAGTGATATCAGGTTCAAGCACATAAGAAAACACCTCTAACCCAATATGGTGATGCACATACACCACTAAAACGATATGGATATGAGTTTATACTTACTTGCACGATATGGTGTCAACCATACACCTTTTGCATGATATGAGGTCAAGCATACAACTTATGCACGACATGGAATCAAGTATATGCTCAAAATTCAATATGACAAACCCTAGATGATGAGTAACCCAATATGGTGTAAAGCACACACATACCTCTTTTCCCGATATGGTGTGAAGCATACACACACCTCTTTGCCCGATATGGTGTGAAGCATACACACCTCTTTTCCCGATATGGTGTGAAGCATACACACACCTCTTTGCCCGATATGGTGTGAAGCACACACACACCTCTTTGCTTGATATGGTGTGGAGCACACACACACACCTCTTTGCCTGATATGGAAGCAAGCACACACCTCTTTGCTCGATAGGGTGGAAGCACCTCAATTTAATATACTTGATTCAGTGACACATGTAGTGTGTTATGTCAAATGATACATTAAGACATAAAGAGTTTAATGCACTTTGATAAGTGAAGTCTAACATACCTTTGAGAAAGGGTTAAGCCAAGTTAATAAAGTATGATGTAATCAATATCCTAGTGAGGATGAGAGAGAAACTCATACTTTGCGTAGATAATCATTTAATGATAAATGGTGAGAATAAATAAGTATGATTGAATACTTATGGTATCAATGTATGCTCCTAGATGTGTGGAGCAATGAATTAGGGTTTGTATTGATAATATGAACTTGAAACCTATTCAGCTATAAAGGGAAACCCTAACCCTAATAATGGGAAGGTTGTATTTCTCTTATTGCATAAGCCTTGTGAGATATGTGAAATACATGTACAACAAGTATAATGTTTATATAGGTCTTATGACCTAGACATGGTTGTTGCCTAGTGAGAGGTGACAAGATGTTTAATGGCCTTGTGAGCCATGTGAATAGTTGTTGCCTAGTGAGAGGTGACAAGATGTTTAATGGCCTTGTGAGCCATGTGAATAGTTGTTTCCTAGTGAGAGGTGACAAGATGTTTAATGGCCTTGTGAGCCATGTGAATAATTTTTGCCTAGTGAGAGGTGACAAGATGTTTAATGGCCTTATAAGCCATGTGAATAATTGTTGCATAGTGAGAGGTAACAAGATGTTTAATGGGCCTTGCGAGCCATGTGAATAGTTGTTGCCTAGTGAGAGGTGAAAAGATGTTTATAAAAGTCTCATGATCTAGATATTAATGTAAGAGATGGTAATGTTCAAAATAAACCAGGGAACTGGGAAACTCATAACATAATAATAATAATAATAATAATAATAATAATAAATGGTTACAAAGATAATAATGAAATCTTGGTCATACATGCATTATGGTTATAGCCAAATAAGGGCTATAGTGTTTTTAATATGCTAAAATGAGATATGAGGAATACTTGTATCACAAAAGGATGTGAATGTTTATGATGGTTCGACTGAGGTATAATGCCTAGTAAAGGTGATGTGGTATTCAGTGATGAGTTTAAGGGATTCATATCCCAAAATGAAAGTGAAAGGGAAACATAAAGGTATTCCAACTCCTATGGAATCCTTAGAAATATTGCCATGATCTCATAGGATTAGTATAATCCAATACCTAGTTGTACTCTCAAAATGATCTCACAGGATTGGCATAGTCCAATACCTGGCTGTAATCTCACAGGATTGACATAGTCCAAAACCTGGTTGTAATCTCATAGGATTGGTACAATCCAATACCTGGCTGTAATCTCACAAGATTGGTACAATCCAATACCCGGTTGTAATATCACAGGATTGGTACAATCCAATACCTGGTTGTAATCTCACAGGATTGGTACAATCCAATACCTGACTAAACTCTATAAGGATTGGTATAATCCAATACCTGGCTGTAATCTCATAGGATTGGTACAATCCAATACCTGGCTGTAATCTCACATGATTGGTACAATCCAATACCTGGGTGTAATCTCACAAGATTGGTACAATCCAATACCTGGCTATAATATCACATGATTGGTACAATCCAATACCTGGTTATAATATCACAGGATTGGTGTAATCCAATACATGGCTGCAATATCACATGATTGATACAATCCAATACCTGATGTACTCTTACAAGATTGGCATAAAGCTGGAACATGATGATGTATATTCACCAGATCGGTAGAAATCAATATTGGGCTAGTAAATTGGATGTGGCCAACAACTAAAAATGAGAATGATTGATGGATATCATACCATGATAATATTATCACAGGTTAAGCTTGAGATGTTGGTATAATATGATGGGTAAATGATACACATGTTCAACATATTCCTTATAAAGTGAATAGATGATTTACTTCTCTATCATAGATGGTTGCAATGCTTTAAAAAGATGAGAATGTTCTAATATACTTACCCAGTGTGATTAATCTTATTTATTAATATAAAAAGAACCCCTACTCAGTTTTATACTATTTACCCGTGATAATAACATTGTTGGTGGAGAGTTATATCTCTTGCTAGGACAATTGTCTCACCCTGTGGGATCCACATTTTTTTAGGTAGACGTGCATGAGGGGGTAGAGACTGTACTGCAGAGGGAGAACAACATCAACAGGGACAACAGTAACAACTTAGGTTGAGTGTACTGTCTGTCGTGTCTTGTAGATAGAAGTCCTATGTGTCATCTCTGTACTCTCAGGTCCTTGGATTTAATACATGATGGTTTTATGAATGATCTAGGATTTTGGCTTGAATTCCTCGAGGGTTTCATGTTGCTTATGTATAGTTTTTGGCAAAACAATTGTTATATGTTATCCTTGAGATGAGATGGTACAAAGTATGTACAATGTGAACCATGACATATATAAAGTTTGGTTCTTTCTTTAAAGAGTTTTCCATGAAATGGATCTCTTTGCAAAATGGTTTTAATTTTTACTAATTTTGTTAATCTGATGTTTATGATTATTCTGCATAATTAGTAACGATTTGGTTTCCGGTTTGGTGGCGGTCATTACAGGTTGAACCCAAGAGACAATGTGAATAAGAATCATTTTGAACCGATTGTTAAGGATAACATTTAAATCTGGATGTTTGAGAGGAATTATAACTAAAGCTCAAAATAAAGATTGCACGGAAAAACTGATTAATTGAGGGTTTGATTCAATTAATAAAGAGAACTGGGATAACATGGTTCACCAACATATCCTAGGTCATGGTTCTAATCAATAAAACTCTTTGAGTTAATTATGTGTGGATTCAAGTCATATAGATTTTCATCCTTTTAGAACACAATTTTACAAGTAGGGAGGAACCAGGGGTGGGTAGGGGCCATGCCCCCCTCCAAAAAAAACATATATATACATATTTATAAAATATGTTGATAATGTATGACATGTATAATGCACACTAAACACAAATCTGGAACTAGTTTAGTAGTTTTCAGCTACCCTCTTGTATTTTAGGTCAGAAATTTGATTTTTGGCTCAGACATGAAACATTATTTCACAAGACATACAAACTACAATTACTATATATAGGCATTTTCACATGATAATACACAAAATTAAAATTGGTATAATGGTTGACATGATATTTGTTTTACCAAAGGTCATGAGTTCAGATCATACATTGAGCATTTAATATTTTCCCCCTCTAACCACCGGGTCATGTTTCTGCCACTTCTCACAACAATTGAGTTCCCCAAGGAGCTAGGATCTTGGTGTCCACAAATCATTACCCAATCATCTAGTAGAACTCCTTCTGGGATCTATTCTAGAGTTCCATGTCTTTATTCAGTGTTATAATACTAAGTTTCATGATCTCTACAATAAGGATTATAACAAACAAGCAATGTGATTTATCAAGTCATATAGAAAGTACAATGAATGGATGAAACAAATCCAACAAGTAGAATTCTCAGAGTTAATAACAACTTATTCAAAGTATGGGCTATGGGACTACACCTCATGCCCCATTGATGAGAACTACTCACTCATGTTTAGATAAGGAACATAAATACACAAATAGAGATAAAGAGTCATGTCACTAAGGGTGTAAAAAGGGGAACCGACAGTCTCTAACTCTGTTCTACAGTCCATCATCACTATAGAGATCTCTATGAAGAAGATGAGAACTTCTTCTCAATTCTCCATTCTGTGCACCAAAACAAGGCTCTTAGATGCTAGGGTACAATCCCTATATGTTAGGTCAACATTTTATACAACTTCCTTTTGACCCACAAGACCTAAGTTTGTGGCCAGGTGGTGGTCTATAGAAACTTTGTCAGAAATGCCAATTGATCAATTTGGAAACCAATTAGTCGACTAGGTAAGTGAATTTTTAGGCTTGACTATAGGTTAATCGATCAGTTTGTCGTGAGTAAACTGATTTGTATGTAGATAAAATCTTCTCAATTCTTGTGGCCTTAATGACCCTTTCGGGATTTTGAGTCGATCGATTAGATTGGCCAGTTGACAGATTCACTTCACTGCTTGATTTTTTCCATATTCTGGCTTTTGAGCCCACCACTTGGACAAGATAGACGAACTATTGGACATTATGGGAGGCTAAAATATGTACTTTGAGGCCTCCTTGTTCTTCTAACTCTTGCAACTTGTGGGAGTTCATGATCCTCAAAGTGAACTTGTCCATCTGGGTTTTTTTTTGCAATAAACAAGAAAATCAATTTGAAACTCTATTCTAGGAGACAAAAGTAATAACAAAAGCAAATAGACTCTTAAAATAGGAAATAACAATACAATACCCCTAATAAATTATCTAAAAGAAAAAATAAAATATATGAATTTGCATTCATCAAATCACCTTGGGCTTGAATATTGCTTGTCCTTGAGTAACACACAATCACTAACAATAACCAAATAATACTAACAATTTCTCATCCTCTCTTGCACCTTACCACCATTCATGGCCAAGTTACCATGCATTCTTGAAATCATAGAATGAAATTTTTTATATTCCTTATTGCAAATTTCTCTACAACTTATTTATATATCAAGACCTATAAAGAAACATATGTCATATTCCTAATGTTTGTGGTACTCCTGCATATTCTTATTAGAATTACATGTTGCAATGGTTGAGTAGATGGGGGTTATGTATCTTCCCTTATGTAGAAAGAAATGGAATTAATAGATGTATTGAAGAATGTGATCTCTCCTCTATTTGACTCTAGATTTTTATTTTTTTGGCAGTTACATGATTGCATTTATTCTTTTTGGGTGTGCACATTAGAATCCTTTATTATTGGTGATTCACTCCTATTATATAGTATGTGAATGGAAGAAGTAATGAGGCGATAGGAATGTGCCACCCCGAACTTGGGGTTTGGCATATTTTAGGTTTTTGAAGTATTTATGGCAAATGGAGGGTAAGAAGATGATTGTAAAGTGTAGAAGAGGTTAAACTTGTGCATCTTGTACTGTGAATTTAGCACATTGGGACCATCATAAAATTAGTTTAATTCTTTCTATAACATACAACAATTAAGAATTTCCACAAGATAATGCACAAATTAAGTAAAGACACATTGAATTTGATTCCTATCAAGCCTTTATGGATTGACATCTATTCAAAAGAGTAGTGCTACTGAAGTTCCTAAATGATAGGGTGAGTTCTAGAAATAGTAGTTCATGAACTTGTTATAAGAGACTTCACTTCATTCAAGGGATTTATTGTTTCAACACTCATATAAGAACAACTAGATAACTAGATAAAGGCCACAATACATGCAAGCAAAAAAAAAACTACATAACACTAAAATAACAAGATAAAAATGTTGAAACAAAGCAAGATAAAATGTGTAGAATGGATATGTACCACCCACCTCCACTCCAATTGTCCTAAGAAAATCCTAAATCTAGTATAGAGGGGAGAAATCTACTGAAATGGACACCACCCACCATGGTCACTTGATTGTGGTGGTTGAGGCACAGGTGTATGGTTGTCATTGGATGGCTAGGATGACCAACCCTGCATGGAAAAATTGGTATACTCTTGCTCCTAGTATGAGAAGTGGGGCTAGGATAGGTATAGCGAGCCTCATAATCCTGGTAGTGTATCCTAACAGGCTCATAGTTTGCACGATCGAGATACAAAAACTCATGTGATCTCTACATAAGATAACATGGTTGAGCTAGTGATCGTGCCTCTACTGGTCATGCTCGATGCACACCTGGGAGTCCTCAATGTGATCCAACTGCTATTGTATCTCATATAGGTAGCATGAACCCTTAGGTCTAACGGTCTCAATAGTTTGATACTTGGTGTGGTGTGATAGTGACAGTGGTGGTCCCATCTCTTTGTTGTTTGCGTCTTTGGAGACACTACCTGGATTAGTAGTAGGTTTAGAATGTCACCACCTGTAGGTGGTTGGTGCTTGCTGTTGAAGTGCTAAATTTAAGTCAATAGGTTTTTGAGGTCATAGTATAGGATTGCTACAACAAACCTAGCATGAGTAGGTGATGAATGCATATTCATCCTAGTTTTAGCTTGATTTTCAGTCTATCCTGCATATAGGTTTTCTTACTTTCATGACAATTTATAAGGTTTGATTCAAATTCTTGATTTTCATGGTAGGCTTGAACTTCATTTCATGGTAGGATTGTAGGAGGTAACGGTCCCAAGAAACTTTTGAGAAAATGGACAATATTTTCAATTATTTGAGCCTCTGTCGGGCTACACCATCAAGCCATGTTGCATTAATGAGAAATTCTATTCACACAGCCCCAACTCTCTGCATCAATAGCCCCCATGTGGGTGGGTTTTATTCTCCCATAAATCTCATTTGTTCAATAGGAATCCTTCCAGATGAAGATCCATCACCTAATTGTTTGACGAGTATTCTGTCTGATGGTACTTCTGCCTGACATGGATCCTGCTCGATGAATACCTAGCTCCCATACATAGACGGTCAAGAAGAATCAGTGCATCATCAATAGAAGAGTGTGCAACCCAACAAGAATCTCGCACTACAACCCAACGATATGCCTCGATTGTTGTACATACCTTTGAGCCTCAATGACCGATGAGAACCATGCACTCCAACCCAATGATAAACCCTCGATGGGAATCCTAAAGGTCATGAAACCATTCTTCTACCTCTAGGCATCGATCCTTCTCTTCATGATAGGTGACCCTTGAATTAAAGTGGTTGGGAAGGGTTCCAAACCCTACTCTACCGCCTATAAGTAGAGGGTCACCACCACCATGAAAAGGATCCACTTCCATACTACTAAATTCACTCCTTGACATCTTCCTCCAACCTCTATTGACTATTTTTATTAGTCTACTATTTGAAAGGATTATAGTATCCACCATGACTCTAGGATCTATACTTTAAATGAATGTAGACAAAGGGCGTCCCTTGCCATTGATCCACCATTATTTCCCACCTATTTTCCCCCATAACATCCAAAATCAATCTATATAGAAAGAGAGATCGACAACACAATAGTTCACCTTCAATATATGTCTAGGATCTGTTCTTGCTACCATTTTACATCTTCATTTTAGAGTTTGAAGAACTACTCCCACAGACCATGACTACAATCCATTCTTCTACTGTGACGATGAATTCTTCTTTCTTCTTCTTTGTTGAACTTGTATTTGCTACCATTAGTGAGTAGTCCCCTGTCTAGGATTTAGGAGTAGCCTAACTATCTAATTTTGTTCTCTTTATTGCATCTGTTATTGTATGAACCAACTAATCTTTGGAATCTTTCATTTTTATACTTATGTTCTTTCCTAATCATAAAGTTTATTTGTTTATCAGATCTTGGGTGTAGAGAACTTTGAACCTATGATGTAGGATGTCGACTAATTCATGCTAAACATAGGTGTTTTCCCAGGTGATAGATGTATGGTCTCTAGGTAACATGATGCGAAGATTAGAGTGCTTTTTGTCTTGGCATTAATCCTAATGCCAAAGGGGGGATTAGTCAGGGCTCAACATATATATTCATAGCTTAATATGATGTAGTTAGAGGTGAATCATAGATAGCGGTGGTGAAACACATTCCACTCTAGTTTTCCCTTCCATTGATTTACCAACCTTCAATTCAATCCTTTTACTAATAACAACCTTAGAATAATCAACCAATCCAAATTGTATGTTAAATACTAGTTGGTGTTGATCAGTTAATTCTTAAATAGATAGTCCTTTGGGTTAGATCATGAACTATCCTATGATAATATATGTCCTCTTATGGGTGGTGCTTGTCATACATTTAGTTTAGGTAAACTCTAGGGATTTCACCCCTAGTTAATTTTCCTGTGCAATATCATGCACGCCAATAGTGAGTGTGATCTTCAAAGTGGTGTTGTTAAAGAGCAGAAAGTAAGTATATGTTGGGACACCAGGGAATAAAACATGTTTATATTGGAGGTAGGGTAGGTCGATGAGGTGTTGGTTCTCCTTAGTCTGGAAGACCTTGTAGGGTATGTGGGTTATCCCAAAGAAAGAGTGATGATAATGACAATGTGGTCTTGGCTAAAGCGAGAGTTGAAGTTGCAGTTAGCATGGATGATGAGGTGATCAATGATGGCACTTCCCCAGTCAAAGGGTTCCTCATCCAACAGACACCACATAGCATAGAGGCTTGTGGTGGCCACTACCCCTTCATGGTTGGCCTGCTAAAGATTGTGCATGATAGGATCCAATAAGGTGACATACCATTGGGTTATGCAACTAATATGACTTAAATCCTTGGGGTAGGAAGGAGCAAGCAAAATGATTTCTTCCTAGAATTCAGAAACAATGTACTTGTAGTGGTGGTCCTAGTGAACACACTCCATGTAGTTTGGAACCATAACAAATTCTGGCCATCAAGGATGGGACAGGTAAGTTGGCTGATGGTGAAGATGTGGTTCTCTTTGAAATTAAAAAGGAGTAGTTGTACCCTTCCTTAAGGCTGTAGTGATTCTAGAATGAAGCCATGAACCCAAGTGTTACCTCCTGGTAGAAATACTAGACCTGGTAAGGGAACTTAGACATGTTATTCTTTTGTAGGGTGTTTCCAATGGAGTCACAAACTCCTGAGGTAGTGGGGATATTTCCCCAAACCCATCAAGGAAGGAATAAACCCATTGTCAGTATGATGTCATAGCGCTGGCACTGGTTGTCATCAATGTATTTCTTATATTTTCCCGAAGGGGGGGGCAATGCTCCGATTGATGGTAGTAGACCACCATGGTGATGTAGTGAGAGCCTATCTTGTAGAACAGTGTGAGTCAGCCTCGACAATCAATTTGTCGTAGATTGCCATGTCACCGATTGTGTTTTTAGGATAAGGATAATCTTCTCTTGGCTTCTCAATGCGAATACCACTTGAGGCAACTCATGAATGAGTGTAGTGGGTTTGACAAATGATGAGTTTCTACACCTTCTCCTTCCCCTTCTTTAGATAGTTGAAGAACCCCCTCTATAACGTCCCATGATTTGAGACCTAAGATAAAATGATCTTAAAAGTAATGATTGGACTACCCATATAACCAAGGTGCACCTCCTTTTTAGGGATCCCATCACTAAGAACTCCAAAGTTAAGCATTCTCAGCTTGGAGTAGTACTAAGATGGGTGACCATGTAAGAAGTTGACCTCATCTTGTACAATGAGCGAGGACAAGGTGCCAATTAAGACCAGTGGTGATCTATGGGGCCATTCTTCATTCTTGAAACTCTACTGGTATCTTGTGACATTTTTCTTGGTGTAGAGAAACCAACCGACCAGTTGGGTGACTAGTTGATCGACTGTCATGTATGTGCTCGGGTTGTTCTCTACTTCAGTCACTTGGTTGGTATGACCAATTTGATCGACTCAAATTGGGAATATGGGACAGAGAGGAGGGCTAAGTTGTAGATATTGGTTCTATCCAACTACCTAAATTGTGGTGACCATGATTCGTTCACTTTGCTTTGAGATGATGGCTCAATTGAAGAAGAAGAAGTTCTGGTGTAGAGAAGCTAAGCATCACCTCTCTCTTTAATAGTGGTTGTAGGACAATGGATCGTGCAGTTGGTTCTGATGATTGGTGGAGAGGTTGAAAGAAGAACTCCAAGGCATTCCTATTGGCACTGGTGGTTAGCTGCAGTGGATCTTCCAACTGGGTGGTTGGGGGCTTGGTCGTGGACGACGTTAGATCAAGTAGTGAAGATATTGCTTAGCTAGTGGGGTAGAAAGAGAGGTGGAGGAGGCACAATGTCAAATTCAACTCACTACTCTAATGTCTATGGTAGATTGGGTCAGGAATAGAGTGGCGGCTACTCCTACTCTTCTTGTTAGGGTTACCATGGAATGTGGTGACCCTTTGTCCCCTAGTGGGTCCATTTTTATAATAGAATTCAAAAAAGTCCCATTTGGCAGTTGGATAGGTCAACTTGTCCATTGAATCACTTAAAAATGCACAATAAGTACAAAATCCTTTACTCCAACTAACTAGTTGGATGGCAGATCACCTCGTTCAAATCTAAAAAAATTATCTATATACTTCAAGAAAAATTGCTACAGATCAGTCTACTGATTGGCTTGCAAGCCATTCAACTAAAAAGCCAAAATATGCCTAGTAAACTTCATAGGAAAATAGTTCAGACTGGTCAGATGATTGGCTTTTTTCAGAGTTGGCCAATTGTCCTTACCAATTAAAATTCTTCCTTCCCAACTGATTGACTGGCCAAGCCGAGTGATCAATTGGTGGGCTAGATTATGGGAAAATAGAGATTGTTGTCATGTCCTACAATGTAAAGGAAAAAATAATAAAATAAAGGAACAATAAACTAAAAAAAGATGAGAAGTAAAACAAGGATTCCTATCTAGATATGACAACAAAATGAAAAGAAAAGAAAATGAATTAAAGACAATCATGAAAAGGGAAGTAGAACATTTGGTTGCCTCCCAACAAGCACCATGATTAACTAGAATGCCCAACGTCTTCTATCAAGATATCCTTGACTCTAAGAGGAGAAGCATATGTGACTCCCTTGTCTCCAAATCTTCAGTGATAGGAGATAACTTCACTCCTTGTGCCACAAAATTGTCAGTATTCAAGTATCTCTTGAGTCGATTCCCATTCACTAAAATTTCACCCTAAAACTTATATAAAAGGATGAAGGTGCCATTTGGATACACTTGTTTCACTAGATAAGACCCACCCCATGGACTTGAGTTTTTTAGGGAGAAATCTTAGCCTGAAGTTGTGCACTAAGACTTCATCACACACTTTGATATCCTTTATTTTCATATGGCAATCATTGCCACATCTTCATCTTCTCTTTATATTTTTTTTTTACTTTCATAGGTGAACATTTTCACTTATTCAAGTTATTTTGCTTGGAGGAAAAGATTTTCACCAAATAAAGATAGATCAAAATTGAGGATCTTTATGGCTGAGTTGGCCTTATGCTCCATCTCAATGGGGGAGGTGACAAGATTTCCCATAGACTAGTCTTAAAAGCAGTTCTATACATCCACAATGCATCATTAAGCTCCCTATTCCAATCCTTCCTAGGACTATTCACAATCTTCTATAAAATATACTTGATTTCATGATTAGAGACTTCCACTTGGTCTCTTGTTAAAGGATGATAGGAGGAAACAACATTGTGACAAATGCCATACTTCTTCAACAATGATTGAAACTTCATCTCGAGAAAATGTGATCCTCCATATGAGATCACTGTCTGGGGGAACCCAAACCTAGGGAAGATAATGTCTTTAAAGAGCTTCATCACATTTTTAGAATCGCTAGAGAATGTGAGGATATCTTCCACCCACTTGGACACATAATCCACATATATCAGAATGTAAGAAAAACAATAGGAGGGGGAAAAGGTCCCATGTAGTCAACCCCCCATACATCAAAAATTTCCAAATATTTCCACAAGGTCGTAGGAATCTAATCCATTTTGGATTTATTTCCAAACTATGGCATGATCATAGGAAAGAACATAGTCATAAGAGTCCTTGAAGATTGTTGGCCAAAAGAATCCACATTGTAGCACTTTTGTGGTTGTGTTTTGCATGCTCATGTGTACTCTAGTCAGAGTGGAGTGACATTTCTCTAGCATAGCTTGAGCCTCCTCCTTTGTAACATACCTACAAAAAAGTCCATCTACACAAATCTTGAAAAAATATGGGTCATCCAAGTGTAATTTCCTCATGTCATGTGATAATATCTTCTTTAGCTATCCTTTATACTCAGAATGTATAATTCTAGCTACAAAATAACTAACATTATCAGCAAACCACAATAAGTGATGTTCAACCTAATAGCTAGTCATATGGTTAAGAGTCAACAATCAGTTCTCTATCATTGTTTGACAAACTAAGCCAACTAAGATGGTCAACTATCACATTCTCAAAACCTATCTTATCACGGATTTCTAAGTCAGGCTCCTATAGTAATAGAATACATCAAATAAGGATGGGTTTCACATCTTTATTTTTCATATGATAATAGATGGCTACATGATCTATTTACACGATCACCTTGGAACACACCAAATAAGATAAAAAATTCTAAGCTTGGATGATCATTAAGGTCTCTTTATCAATCATAGTGTGGTTCCATTATGCATCATCTTGAATCTTTGAAGCACAATAAACAACATGATGCTTCTTATTGATGTGCTATCTCAGGATATCTCCCACTATGTAGTCACTTTCATCACACATGATTTCAGATAGTTGACACCAATCAGACACATCCATAATGGGAGTAGTGGTGAGGTCTACCTCTAGGCTATTGAAGTCATTTTTTATGCTTTATCAAAATAAAAAATGGCCTCCTATAATAGAAGATTAGTGAGAGGCTTGGTGATCTTAGGTAAGTCCTAAATGGAACTCTTACAGAACCCAGTGTTCCAGAGAAATGCACATACTTCCTTATATGAGGATGGTGGTGAAATCTTTTTAATAACTTCTATCTTCACTTTGTTCACCTATATGCCATGACAGTTTACTCTATGGACACGGACAATGCCTTCCTTCACCATGAAGTGGCATTTGTCCCAGTTCAACACCATATGCAGTTATTTGCATTTTTTAGCACGAGAGATAAGTGATGCAGACTTAAGTCAAAAGAATGTCATAGATAAATAGGAATTGCACAGGAATACTTCCATCACTATTTCTATTAATCCTATAAAACTGTTAGACATACAACATCAGGCAATTGTGGTAACATTTCATAGACTAAAAGGCATCCTCCTAAAGGTATAGGTTCCAAAAGGGAAAATAAAGGTGGTCTTCTCATGATCATCCAAGTGGATTGGAATATGATAGAACAGTAAGTATATGTCAAGATATCAGAAGAATTCTTTATGTGCAAGATATTCTAAGACTTAATCAAGGTAGGGAAGATAAAAGGGGTCCTTCCTTGTAGCCTTATTCAGTGTTATGTAATCTATGCACATCCTCCACCTCATGACAATATGGGTGGGGATGCGATCATTTTTATCACTTTTGACCACAGTGGTACCACCTTTTTTGGGGAAAACCTATATGAGACTGACCTAAGGAGAGTCTAAAATTGGGTTTATGATCCTTGTAGTGAGTAATTTAATAACTTCAAGATGGAATACTTCCTTCATGCTTGAATTTAATTTGTGTTGAAGGTCTTTAAATGGATTGTAGTCTTCAACTATCAGAATCTTATCCATGCAGATAGCATGGTTATCTCCTATCAAGTCAATCATTTTGTATCCCAGAGCAAACTTTCTTTTTCTCAACTCAACCATTAACTTGTCTTCTTGCTCATATGTGAGGTCTGAATTTATATTTACCGGGTAAGTTTCCGTATCATCAAGGAAAAAATATTTCAACTCCTTAGGTAGGACCTTCATCCCAGGAGCCTTTGGTGGTTCAAGCTTCTCTTCAACAATACATATCATTTTTAATTCTTCAAATTCTGCTTTGGTTCCTCTTCAAAGGTGTCTAAATGAAACCTAAATTGGTTGACTTTGTCATTATTAAAAATAGATCTATGAGGAATGGTGAGAGTAGTTTGCAATGAATACTCAAAGGCATCATCTTCCTGTTGGTATGTATGACGTGAGAGACAATCATAAGATGATTGGTGGGATACATTAAGATTGATTTGATAAACATCAAAGGCAAGATTCCAATTCTGTCTGGTTCTATCATATGAGATAATGATAGAACAAATTGAATGTCTAGAGAATGACAGTACTCAATGACGTATGCTTTCAGGTTAAGGACCTGAATGATGAGATCATACGGATGCTAAGAGTTTGTACATTCTTATTATGTCCCTAGTTAGATGTCATTGTGGAAGGTAGATAGACAGAAATGACACACAAGACTGGATTGTGGTGTTAGTTGATGATAGAATCTCGTTAGTCATGATATGGAGATATCAAACCAAACAAATAGGTACTTGTTAGAGAACAAGTGTACCGGAAAGACCCACTGTGAGTTTGACACATGGAACCATGACATGGTAGTCACAGTCAGTTCTCACAGTGATGGTGGTGAGTGTGATTCTTTGACCTGAAATCACAACACTCAACACATGTCGTTGGGTACACTTTGACATCATCAAATGTAGTCCTAAAACATGGGTTGTTATAAAGGTGATGATTGGGTGGCTTTGACACATGGGGATTTTGAGGGGTGAGTGATAGATATGGGATTTGTCCCTCTCGAGGGATTTTGATATCTATGTCCACTTGATGAGTAGGATTGAGATAGGTGTGCACACATGTGTGAATTAGTATGTGATATTGATGTCATACATATCTCCTCCAATCTACTCTGAGATCAAGAAAGTGAATGAACGTTGACAGGATGACTGTTTCATGCCTTGAGTTCATTCGGGATATCAGTGACAAAGGAATTATACATTCACTGTAACACCATTCACGGATTGTAGGATTGAAAGTTGTTCCCCAAATTTCTATTTCACTTGGGTAGAACTGATGTGCATCTAGGAAATGCTCTTTGCTTGTGAAGTCATAAGTGTTATGGACTTTCACTGCCAACGTGAAATGGACCTGTAGGGTCACACACATAGGATTTAACCTAGAAGAGGAGTTTATCCACAAATGATGTTTAGATTGATTACTAAAGGAGTTTAGTAGTTCAATTAAACACTCAATCAATTCATAGCTTAGTATCATAGTGTTCAAGGTGTTGGACCAATTGATTAGAGTATCATATTGATTGGAACTGCAATTGACTGATTTTGCATAATCTGCTGCCCCAACCGATTGGCTCAGGTTGGTGAACCGATTGGCTCAACTGGTGAGACGATCGACTCATGTGTCATGAAATGATCAGCTCAATTGTTGAACTGGTCAATTCATGTGACCAATCGAGATCGTTTGGAAAGTCAGAAGACTATTTTGCAAATACAATTTGTTTTACATGTACAAATTTGATTTGGACAAGAATTAATATTTGATTAATCGAAAACAAATATGAAAGTCAATTTGAGTTGGATTAGGACCATGAACTGATCGGCTCAGGCATGATCCAATCATCTCAGAGCACCAGATGATCGGCTCAGGTCCCAAACGATCGGCTCAGGGCCCAAAATGATCATTTCAGGGTGTGAACATATCAGTTCAGCTGACGCAGATTGGTTGTTTTGTGGAAAATCTTGAACCCTTCTACTCCTGTTTAATCTGGCATTGCCCGAGATAGAGAACCCTGCCCCATGAGCCTCATATATATATAGGGGTAGTGGGGGCTTCTCAACAACAACAACTCAGAACACCAGTTGCTCTGCAAAGTTGTCGTTCTCTATGGTTGTGGTAACCGAAAGAGCTCGAGCAAGTGCTACCTGATAAGGGAGGCACACAAAGGGAAAGATGATTGTATAAAAGCAAATAGTTGCAGGAGAGTGTGTCAGTGACTAGTACGCCGACAGGAGGGTGCGACTCCTTCTGATTCCTTATGCGACAAGGAGATCAGAGTTCCAGGTGGTCCGTGTAGACTACTTCAGAGGTGGGAGACTTCTGCCGCTCGGAGGACAACTGTCAATCCCAACAGTCCTGGTGAGACCAGAAGCTGCATAGACACCGTCCAAGACTGGAGGTGAAGACCGCGTAAGCCGTGAGGTAACGTCACCGAGCAAGCCTCGAGATAAGGTACGTCTCCACAAACCATCCTTCCTATTGTATAGACATTGACGCGATTCCTTTATTCTGGGTTTGGGAGAAGAAATTTTTTTGTTTCTGCTACCTTATCTGTCTCCCCTAAACCCAACAGTGGTATCAGAGCCACGTCAACTGCTCTATACTTTAGGATTATCGATGTGATCGGTTTTGGTTTGTTGCCTTTATTTATAGCATACGATGCGAATAAAATTGGTTTTTTCATGTCCAATCCTAAATCCACAAATCCCAATATACATATATGATATGTAATATGAATGCACTCGATACGCGTCACCCTTAAATGAGTTTTGTGGTGGATGTATAGCGTGGTTATGGACAATAAACCATATGTATGTGTGCTTGGTTGTATCTGGTTTCTTGCATCTCGGTCTGTGCACCGATTATCCATCTCTTATTCCTGATGTAACTCGAGATAACTTGAGATATCTTTCCTACCTTTTCTCCCCCCGAATGTAACTTGGGGTTTCCCAATTTAAATGTAAAATAGGATAGATCTTTTATTTCCTGTTATGTCAAAGAACGATAGACAACCTGACGATGATTGAGACAATCAGTTCAAGGCATGAACCGGTCGGTTGGTGATCCAGACGATCGGTTTGAGGAGTGAGACAATCGGGTGGCAGCGATGAGGAGATGCATGACGACCAGGCAAACCGATCGGTTGGAGGAGCCAACCGATCAGTGGGTGGCACCCAGACGACCGGCCAGGACGAGCAGGTCATTCATGTGATGAGTTGATCAATTTGGATGGCTATAGCACTTCATCATGGACAGTTTGCATATGATGTAGACCTAGATGACCGTGATTCCTCTTGGCTCGAGGAATCACATTAGGATGGCCATAATCATCGCTTTTATCATTTCACATGTTTCCTGTGGGATATAGCATGTACATGATACGTACTATATATTGTGGTGATTGTATATGTATATGTATCTATAAAAACCAAATCCCTCATTAAATATTAATGTTTTATATGCCTTCCAAATGCGACACATGTGAAAAGCTTGATCGGCCAAGTGTGGGCACGCCCTAGCGTGGTGCACCGTCTATCTCGTGGAAGTGTGAATGATGGATATGTGGGTCTGCCCTAGTAGGGTGCATATTCATCGTGTTGGCTTTGGGTCAGACTTAACAAGGTGACCTAGATAAGATCTAGCACCTTGAGGCATGGAGGTTATCATGGCAGGGAGTTGCATATGACATCTTTCAAGAGTTTCATATGATGCAATTGGTAAAAGTTTCCTACCTGGAAGATCTAAGTTGTGGGTGACAGCCCTAGCTGGTCCATGACTCAGAGGATTTCAGGATCTTGACCCACTAGAAGGTTATACGCTGCAATCTTCCGAATTTATGGTGAGGGCTATCAATTTGAACAAAAATAGTGGGAGCGATAATTAATTAAAGTCCTAATTATATCGTTAATTTTTCAAATCAATCAAATAAGTCAAAATTGAGTTTTGGACTAAATTGCATATATTTCCTTTTGTAGTACAAATGACAACAAACAACAATCACTTTTCATTGCGATTGGTCCTTGAGAAGGATAAGCTGAATGGGACTAACTTCCACGACTGGTTTAGGACATTGAGAATTGTTCTCACTCAAGAGTGAAAGCTCTATGTCCTGGATACTCCAATTCTAAAGGAACCTACTCCTACTACACCAAAGGTAGAAAGGGATGCTTATAAGAAGCATTCTGATGATGCCATTGATGCAAAGTGCTTGATGTTGTGCTCCATGAACCACGAGTTGCAGAGACAACATGAGAACATGGGTGTCATTGAGATGATTCAACATCTCAAGAACATGTATGAAGATAAAGCACGACAAGAGAGATATGATGTCTCCAGGACACTGTTCAAGTGTGTCATGACAGAAGGAGATCCAGTTGGTCCTCACACGCTCAAGATGATTGGATATGTGGAGAACCTGATGAGACTGAGATTTCCCCTGAGCCAAGAGTTGGCTACTAACGTGATACTACATCATTGCCAGAATCCAACAGTCAGTTTGTGATGAACTACAACATGAACAACTTTGACAAGCCGTTGACAGAGTTGTTGGGCATGTTGAGGACAACCGAGGCACAAATGAAGAAGGATAAGCCTAAGTCTGTGATGATGATCAGTAGCAAGAAAGGCAAATCCAAGCGCAAGGGCAAAGGCAAGGCTAAGAAAGGTTCTGATGCTAGCCAGCAACCCAAGTCATCTTCAACTCTCAAGGCCAAGGGAGGCGTGACCAAGAGAGGCAATTGCCACCATTCTCAAAAGCTAGGACATTGGAAAAGGAATTGTCCACTCTATATGGAAGAACTAAAGAAGAAGGAGGCGACATACGTCTCCATCTGAAGGTGTCATGAAATAAACTTATAACACTTTTTAGGTATATGATACCAAGATATAAAATTTAAAGCACCCAATACACGGGGCAAGTGTTGTCGCCATAGATAGGAGTACTTTAGTTTATTTTCAGCCTTGAAGGAATGTAATAGAGTTATGAACTACTATTTCATATTTTCCAATGGATAGAAACACATTATTTTTGCATATTGTATGACAATGATAGCAATTAATAAAGTTGATGTTTCGATTTCAAAAGATATGATCTTTATGGCAATGTCTTATTTATCTTGTGGTACTTGGTATGCATAAGATAAAATGATACCTAAAAGTTATTGATAACTCCAACAATCAAATTACCATAAATTATGAGAAATTCATTTCTAGTTTCCATATGATGGATAAATCTAGACTCTTTTGGTTAGAGAACCAGTAAGAGACATGAATCTCTTGGACATGATTAATCAATCTTCACTAAGGTAGTGGGAGAATGATTATCCTATTAGGTATAATACATGAGATGTATTTACATACCTATTAGAGTTAATGCTAATACTTCAAATGATGTTTAAGAGAAATACCAATATGAATATCTTGAAGTGTTCAAGAATATCATAAATGAAGTACGAATTTGGTAAAGTGTTAATTCTTGATGAGATCAATGAATGAAATACTTGAACCAAATGGTTGAGATCCTTGTGAGTGATTATGATAATGTATCATAGTGAGCTCATGATTAAGGCATGGTGATGTCTAAATCAAAAGGAGTCATACTCTAAGGAGTTAGAGGATGATTATCAAATAACTAATTTATTCTTAAATAAAGAATACCCCACACTAATAAAGGACATTAAGAATCACAAAGAGTTGTGAGTTCTTATATCCTTGACTGATACACCTCGATTATCTATGTGATGAGTTGGTCATGTGATGAATCAACTATCTAGATGAATATGAGGAACCAAATTTTCAGTTATGGTTTATGACCATTACATCCTAAATGACTTCCATGTGAACCATAAGGTATGACCTTGATGGTAGCACCCATTGGGATGAAATCCATAAGTGTGAATGAGTCTTAAGCGTTAAGACACATGGATAACATTTTGAGAAGGATGATCCTTGTTGATTGCAACTTAATGACTAGGAGATTTGGCATACTGATACTAAAACTGCATTCCTGTAAGGAATAAAACAAGGATGTGTACGTGACACAGCCTATAAGGTTTATGAATCCATTAATGCAAATAAAGTCTATAAGTTACAATGGACTAATCAATGTGATTGATTGAGTAAAAGCAACTCAGAGATGGGATCTTTACTTTGATAATATAGTCAAATGGTTTGACTGATATGACAAAGATAAAGAGAGATCAGTGATTTAGTGGGAGCATATTCACATTCCACATGTTGATGTGAAATGGAAATGTTCTAGAATGGAAATCCAAAGTGGAAATTATCTTTAGGGGAGATAGAGACATTTCCTATGTGTTAGGAATAGAGATCTATAGAGATAGTTCTCGAAAACCTCTTGACCTAAAAAGAGAGAGCATACATTGGCGATCTATACTGAAAGGTGCACAGATTCAATGGGAGAAAACTTATCCATGTTACATGGAGTTAGTATCCCAAAGCCAAGTGTCCAATTCTTATGAAGAATGGGAACACTAAGAATAGATATGGATCTATCATGTATGTAATTATCCCATTATCTTGCATGTATGGACATAGCAAGAATAAAATGCATTCATCATATTGTATGTAGGACATGGCAATATGATGCGCTCATCCTAATAACTCGTATGTGGGACATGATGAGTGGATGTCTGTCTAGTTCCAGTAAGGGTTACTGGAATACCATAAGAACTTGATAAGTACTTGAGAAGTACTCATTCTATGGAAATTAGGAAGGGTTCACTGTAAAGAGTTACATTGATGCAAACTTCCAAAAAGGACAGAAAATTAATCACAAAATATATATGGGATATATAAAAGTGAATGTTTGTTGAATAATGGAAACGTTTCAATAAAGTTGTTTTAAAAGGAAATGTTGAGTATCTGTGTGTTAAAGAACAGCAGTGGATACTATATGGATCTAGGAGTTCATAGAGATGAACTTATTGATATTTTGGTCATTGATGACAAGTTAGGAGCGCTTGGTCAAGCAATGTGGCTAAAGGTTAGCAAAGGAATACTAGATCACATATTACGACAACTCCATCTCATACGCATGACGTACGACAAAGAGATGAGAGACATGCAATTAATACTGACTTTAGCAAGGTGTTTCCATAACTCACTATGTTAGCAATAGAGCACAGTAACATGTGGGACATGTTTGAAGATCACTATGAATATGATTCAAGGGTGATTGGCTCATAGTGTAAGTGGGAGTCTGTTGGTATGTATGCCCTGAGAGCCAATCATGGGATGATTGGTGGGATACATTAAGATTGATTTGATAAACATTAAAGGCAAGCTTCCAATTCTTTCTTGTTCTGTCATATGAGATAATGGTAGAACATATTGAATGTCTAGAGAATGATAATACACAATGATGTATGCTTTCAGGTTAAGGACCTGAATGATGAGATCATACAGATGCTAAGAGTTTGTACATTCTTATTATGTCCCTAGTCGGATGTCATTGTGGAAGGTAGATAGACATCAATGACACACAAGACTGGATTGTGGTGTTTGTTGATGACATAATCTCATTAGTCATGATATGGAGATATCAAACCAAACACATAGGTACTTGTTAGAGAACAAGTGTACCAGACAGACCCACCGTGAGTTTGACACATGGAACCATGACATGGTAGTCACAGTCAGTTCTCATAGTGATGGTGGTGAGTGTGATTCTTTGACCTGAAATCACAACACTTAACACATGTCATTGGGTACACTTTGACATCATCAAACGCAGTCCTGAAACATGGGTTGTTATAAAGGTGATGATTGGGTGGCTTTGACACATGGGGATTTTTAGGGGTGAGTGATAGATATGGGATTTGTCCCTCCTGTGGGAGTTTGATATCCATGGCCACTTGATGAGTAGGATTGAGATAGGCGTGCATGCATGTGTGAATCAGTATGTGATATTGATGTCATACATATCTCCTCCAATCTACTCTAAGATCAAGAAAGTGATTGAATGTTGATAGAATGATTGTTCCATGCCTTGAGTTCATTTGAGATATCAGTGACAAAGGAATTATACATTCACTGTAACACCATTAATGAATTGTAGGATTGAAAGTTGTTCTCCAACTTTCTATTTCACTTGGGTAGCACTGATGTGCGACTAGGCACCACTCTTTTCTTGTGAAGTGATAAGTGTTGGGTTTTAGGGGAGACAGAGAAGGCAGCGGAAACAAATTTTTTTTTCTCCCCAAACCCATACCGAGGAAACGCGTCAACGTCTATATAATAGGAAAGGATGGTTTGTGGAATCATACCTTGTCCCGAGGCTTGCTCGGCGACAATACCTCGCGCAATGCGCGGTCTTCAACTCCGGTCTTGGACGGTGTCTGTGCAGCTCCTGGTCACATCGGGACTGACTCCTCCTCCTCCTACCGGACTGTCGTATGACAGTTGTCCTCCTAAGCGGCAGTGTCCTCCTGCCTCTGTAGTAGTCCACACGGACCACCTGGAACTCCACTCTCCTTGTCCCACAAGGAAGTGGAAGGAGTCACACCCTCCTGTTGATGTACTAGTCGCCAACACACTCTCCTGCTACCAGTTGCAACTGCAGTTGTCCTTCCCTTGCTGCACCTCCCTTTTGCGGGAAGCACTTGCTCAGGATCTCTCACGGTTACCAAAACCAGAGAGAACGACAACTTCGCAAAGCAACCGACTTGCATTGAGTTGTACTTTGAGAAGCCCCCAATACCCCTATATATATAGGCGGGTCATGGGACAGGGTTCTCTGTGCCCGACAATACTGGACTAAAGTAGGAGTAGAAGGGTTCGAGAATTTTCCAAAAAAAGCAACCGGTTCGCAACTTGAAATGATCGGTTCACAACTGAACCGATCGGTTCGGCCATTGGGCCGATCGGTTGGACCTGAGCCGATCGTTTGGGGCACTCCAACCGATCGGTTGGTGCCCTGAACCGATCGGTTCATGGTCCTAATCCGGCTCAAAAAGAATTTCCTTGTTTCGTTCTCAATTGGTATCGTATACCAATGTTATTCCCAATCGAATTGGGCAATTTGAAACCAAAGGAAAATTCTTGCCGACATGACTTTCCCAACTGGTCGGTTGCACCAGTTGAGCCGATCGGTTCAACTCTTGAACCGGTCATTTCAACCTGGGCATGAGCCGATCGGCCTGGACACTCCAGCCGACCAGTTCAGCACCTCAGCCGACCGGTTCATCACATGAGCCGATCAGTTGGGAGCACAGGTTGAGCAAAATCAGTCAATTGCGATTTCAATCAATCTGATACTCCAATCAATGCGTCCAACACCTTGAACCATATGATATTGAGCTATCGACTGATTGAGTGTTTAATTGAACTACTAAACTCCTTTAGTAATCAATCTAAACATTGCTTTGTGGACAAAACTCCTCTTCCAGGTTAAATCCTATGTGTGTGACCCTGCAGGTCCATTTCACGTTGGCAGTGAAAGTCCATAACACTTATGACTTCACAAGCAAAGAGCGGTGCCTAGTCACATATCATTCCTACCCAAGTGAAAGTAGAAAGTTGGAGAACAACTTTCATCCTACAATCCGTGAATGGTGTTATAGTGAATGTATAATTCCTTTGTCACTGATATCCCGAATGAACTCAAGGCATGGAACAGTCATCCTGTCAACGTTCATTCACTTTCTTGATCTCAGAGTAGATTGAAGGAGATATGTATGACATCAATATCACATACTGATTCACACATGCGTGCACACGCCTATCTCAATCCTACTCATCAAGTGGCCTTGGATATCAAACTCCCTCAGGAGGGACAAATCCCATATCTATCACTCACCCCTCAAAAGCCCCATGTGTCAAAGCCACCCAATCATCACCTTTATAACAACCCATGTTTCAGGACTGCGTTTGATGATGTCAAAGTGTGCCCAACGACATGTGTTGAGTGTAGTGATTTCAGGTCTAAGAATCACACTCACCACCATCACTGTGAGTACTGACTGTGACTACCATCTCATGGTTCCATGTGTCAAACTCACGGTGGGTCTGTCCGGTACCTTGTTCTCTAACAAGTACCTATGTGTTTGGTTTGATATCTCTATATCATGACTAATGAGATTCTGTCATCAACCAACACCACAATCCAGTCTTGTGTGTCATTGCTGTCTATCTACCTTCCACAATGACATCCGACTAGGGACATAACAAGAATGTACAAACTATTAGCATCTGTATGATCTCATCGTTCAGGTCCTTAACCTGAAAGCATACGTCATTGAGTACTGTCATTCTCTAGACATTCAATCTGTTCTATCACTATCTCATATGACTGAACCAGAATGAATTGGAAGCTTGCCTTTGATGTTTATCAAATCAATCTTAATGTATCCCACCAATCATCCCATGATTGGCTCTCAGGGCATACATACCAACAGACTCCCACTTGCACTGCGAGCCAATCACCCTTGAATCATATTCATAGTGATCTTCAAACATGTCCCACATGTTACTGTGCTCTAGTGCGAACATAGTGAGTAATGGCAACACCTTGCCAAAGTCTGTATAAATTGCATGTCTCTCATCTCTTCGCTGTACGTCACACGTATGAGATGGAGTTTCCGTAATATGCGATCTAGTATTCCTTTGCTAACCTTTAGCCACATTGCATGATCAAGGATTCCAGACTTATCATCAATGACCAGAATATCTATAAGTTCATCTCATGAACTTCTAGATCCATATAGTATCCACTGATGTTCTCTAACACACGGATACTCGGCATTTCCCTTTTAAATGGTTTTATTGGAACACTTCCAATTATCCACAAACTTTTACTTTTATACATCCTATGTATATTTTGCGATTAATTTTCTATCCTTTCGGAAGTTCGCATCAATGTAACTCTTTACATCAAACTCTTCCTTATCTCCATAGAACTAGTACTTCCCAAGTACTTATCAAGTTCTTATGATATTCCAGTAACCCTTACTGGAATCAGACAGATATCCACTCGTCATGTCCCACATACGAGTTATCAGGATGAGCACATCATATTGTCATGTCCTACATACAACATGATGAATGCATTTTATTCTTGCCATGTCATACATGCAAGACAATGGGATAATTACATACATGATAGATCCATATCTATCCTTAGTGTTCCCATTCTTCATAAGAATTGGACACTTGGCCTTGGGATACTAATATCCATATAACATGGACAAGTTTTCTCCCACTGAATCTGTGCATACTGAACCCTTCAGTACAGATTGCCAATGTATGCTCTCTCTTTTCCAGGTCAAGAGATTTGTCGAGAACTATCTCTATAGATCTCTATTCCTATCATATAGGAAACATCTCTATCTTCCTTAAAGATAATTTCCACTTTTGGATTTCCATTCTAGAACAATTCCATTTCACATCAATATGTGGAATGTGAATACGCTCCCACTAAATCACAGATCCCTTCTTTATCTTTGACATATCAGTCAAACCCTTTGACTATATCATCAAAGTAAAGATCTAATTTTGAGTTGCTTGTACTCAATCAATCACATTGATTAGTCCATTGTAACTTATAGACTTCATTTGCATTAGTGGATTCATAAACCTTATAGGCTGTGTCACGTACACATCCTGGTTTTATTCCTCATAGGAATGCAGTTTTAGTATCCATATGCCAAATGTCTTAGTCATTAAGTTGCAATTAACAAGCATCATCCTTCTCAAAATGTTATCCATGTGTCTTAACACTTAAGACTCATTTGCACTTATGGATATGATCCAATGAGTGCTACCATCAAGGTCATACCTTATGGTTTACATGGATGTCATTTAGGATGTAATGGTCATAAACCATAACTCAAGAATCGGTTCCTCATAGTCATCTTGATAGTTGACTCATTACATGAACAACTGATCACATAGATAATTGAGGTGTATCTGTTAAAGATATAAGAACTCACAACCCTTGTGATTCTTGATTTCTTTTATTAGTGTGGGGTATTCATTTATTAAGAAGAATTCAGTTATTTGATAATCATTCTCTAACTCCTTAGAGTATGATTCCTTCTTCATTTAGACATCACCATGCCTTAATCATGAGTTCACTATGATACATTATCATAATCACTCGTAAGGATCTCAAACATTTGGTTCAAGTGTTTCATTCATTGATCTCATCAAGAATTAACACTTTACCAAATTTGCACTTCATCTGTGAAAATCTTGAACACTTCAAGATATTCATATTGGTATTTCTCTAAACACCATTAGAAGTATTAGCATTCGCTCCAATAGGTATGTAAATACATCACATGTATTATACCTAATAGGACAATCATTCTCCCACTAACATTAGTGAAGATTGATTAATCATGTATAAGAGATTCATGTCTCTTATTGGTTCTCTAACCAAAAGAGTCTAGATTTATCCATCATATGGAAACTAGAAATGAATTTCTCATGATTGATGCTAATTTGATTGTTTGAGTTATCAATAACTTTAGGTATCATTTTATCTTATGCATACTATGTATCACAAGATAAACAAGGCATTGCCATAAAGATAATATCTTTGAGATTGAAACATCAACTTTATTAATTGCCATCATTGTCATACAATATGCAATAATAAAGTGTTTCTATCTATTGGCAATATATGAAATAGCAGTTCTCAACTCTATTTTGTGCCCTTTAGTCTGAAATAAACTGAAAGATACTCCTATCTATGGCCGCAACACTTGCTCCAATGATGGGTACTTCTTTCTTGGTCCTTTCACAAAGGCCATCACTTCTTTGCGGATATTGCATATCATATATGACATATCCATATCTTGGTATCATATACCTCGGATAAAGAAGTGGTTCATTTCATGATACCTTAGGTGGAGATATCCATCCCCTCCTTCATCTTCTTTTGTTCTTCCAGATATAGAGGGCAGTTCCCTCATACACCCTTTCCCCATGTGCCTTGAGGCTGAAGATGGCTTGGGCTGCTGGCTAGCATCAGAACACTTCTTTGCTTTGTCCTTGCCCTTGCCTTTAAGACTTACCTTTTCTTTGATCACATCAAAGATTATGGTTTGTCTTTCTTCATCTTTGCCTCTACTATCCTCAACATGTCCAACAACTCTGTCAACGCTTGTCAAAGTTGTTCATGTTGTAGATTATCATGAATTGTATGATTCTTGCAACATTTGCAGTATCATACCAATAGCCAACTCTTGGCTCAGATGGAATCCTTCTTAGTCAGGTCTTTCCACATACCCAATCACATTGAGTGTGTGAATATCTTACTGGATCTCCTTCTGTCATGACATACTAGGACAGTGTCTTGGAGACATCATATGTCTCATGTTGTCTCTGCAACTCATAGTTCAGAGAACACAACATCAAGCACTCCTCATCAATGTCATCATCAGTATGCTTCCATAAGCATACTTTCATCCATTGATGTGGTGGGATCGAGTTCATCTGGTTCTGGTATAACTAGGACTTAGAGCTTTCACTCTTTGATTGAGAACACTTCTCATCATCATCCTAACCAGTCGTGGAATTATTCCCATTTAATATGTTGGTCTCAAAGACCGATCGCAAATAAAGTGATTTGTTGATTAACCATTTATCTTAACAAAAGGAAATATATGCAATTTTAGTCCAAAAACTCATTTTTGACTTGTTTGATTGATTTGAAAAGTTGACGATAAAATTAGGCCTTTAATTAATTATCGCTCCCACTATTTTACTTCAAATTGATAGCCCTCACCATCAATTCAGAAGATTGCAGCGTACAACCTTCTAGTGGGCAAGATCCTGAAATCCTCTAAGCCATGGACTAGCTAGGGCTGTCACCCACAACATAGATCTCTCAGGTAGGCAACTTTTGCCAATTGCATCATATGCAACTCTTGATAAGATGTCATATACAACTCTTTGCAATGATCATCTCCATGCCTCAAGGTACTAGATCCCATCTAGATCACCTTGTTAAGTCCGACCCAAAGCAAACACGATGAATATGCACCCTACTAGGGCAGACCCACACATTCATCCTTCACGCTTCCACAAGGTAGACGGTGCACCACGCTAGGGCGTGCCCACACTTGGTCGAACAAGCTTTTCACGTGTGTCGCATTTGGAAGGCATCTAAAACTTAATATTTTAATGAGGGATTTGGTTTTATATACATATACATATCCAATCACCACAATACATAGTACGTATCATATACATGCTATATCCCACAGAAAACATGCACAAATGATAAAAAGCGATGATTATGGCCATCCTAATGTGATTCCTCGAGCCAAGAGGAATCACGGTCATCTAGGTCTACATCACATGTAACCTGTACAAGATGAACTCTGTGCCTTGCCATCCGAGTTGATCAACTCATCACATGAATGATCTGTACTCTCCAGCCGGTCGTCTGGGTGCCACCAGCCGATCGGTTGGACCTGCAACGGATCGATTCGCCTGGACGTCGTGCATCTCATCATGTCCGCCACCCGCTCATCTCGCTCCTCGAACTGGTCATCAACCAATCAGTTCACTCCTTGAACCGACCGTCTGGAACGTCAACCGATCGATTCACACCTTGAACCGATCGTTTCAGCTGTCGTCTTGATGTCCGCCGGTATTTGACATAGCAGGAAATAAAATCTATCCTATTAATTACATTGCTTTAAAAAGGAAACCCCAAGTTTCATTCGGGGGGAGAAAAGGTAGGAAAGAATCTCGAATTATTTCGAGTTACATCAGGAATAAGAGAGGGAAGATCGGTGTGCAGACCGAGATGCAAGCAACCACAAACAACCATACACAGATAGGGGTTTATAGGCCATAATCATGCTACACACATCCACCACAAAACTCATTTAAGGGCGACGCGTATCGAGTGCATTAATAATACATATCATATATGGAATTTGGGATTTGTGGATTTAGGATTGGACATGCATAAAGCCAATATTATTCTCATCGTATGCAATAAAGGCGACAAACCAAAATCGATCATATCGATATTCCTAAAATATAGAACAACTGACCTGGCTCTGATACCACTGTTGGGTTTTAGGGGAGACAGAGAAGGCAGCGGAAACAAAAAAAAATTTCTCCCCAAACCCATACCGAGGAAACGCGTCAACGTCTATATAATAGGAAAGGATGGTTTGTGGAATCATACCTTGTCCCGAGGCTTGCTCGGTGACAATACCTCGCGCAATGCGCGGTCTTCAACTCCGGTCTTGGACGGTGTCTGTGCAGCTCCTGGTCGCACCGGGACTGACGACTCCTCCTCCTACCGGACTGTCGGATGACAGTTGTCCTCCTAAGCGGCAGTGTCCTCCCGCCTCTGTAGTAGTCCACACGGACCACCTGGAACTCCACTCTCCTTGTCCCACAAGGAAGTGGAAGGAGTCGAACCCTCCTGTTGACGTACTAGTCGCCAACACACTCTCCTGCTACCAATTGCAACTGCAGTTGTTCTTCCCTTGCTGCACCTCCCTTTTGCGGGAAGCACTTGCTCGGGATCTCTCACGGTTACCAAAACCAGAGAGAACGACAACTTCGCAAAGCAACCGGCTTGCATTGAGTTGTACTTTGAGAAGCCCCCAATACCCCTATATATAGGCGGGTCATGGGACATGGTTCTCTGTGCCCGGCAATACGGGACTAAAGCAGGAGTAGAAGGGTTCGAGAATTTTTCACAAAAAGCAACCGGTTCGCAACTTGAAATGATTGTTTCACAACTGAACCGATCGGTTCGGCCATTGAGCCGATCGGTTGGACCTGAGCCGATCGTTTGGGGCACTCCAACTAATCGGTTGGTGCCCTGAACCGATCGGTTCATGGTCCTAATCCGGCTCAAAAAGACTTTCCTTGTTTCGTTCTCAATTGGTATCGTATACCAATGTTATTCCCAATCGAATTGGGAAATTTGAAACCAAAGGAAAATTCTTGCCGATATGACTTTCCCAACTGGTCGGTTGCACCAGTTGAGCCGATCGGTTCAACTCTTGAACCGGTCGTTTCAACCTGGGCATGAGCCGATCGGCCTGGACACTCCAACCGACCTGTTCAGCACCTCAGCCGACCGGTTCATCACATGAGCCGATCGGTTGGGAGCACAGGTTGGGCAAAATCAGTCAATTGCGATTTCAATCAATCCGATACTCCAATCAATGCATCCAACACCTTGAACCATATGATATTGAGCTATCGACTGATTGAGTGTTTAATTGAACTACTAAACTCCTTTAGTAATCAATCTAAACATTGCTTTGTGGAAAAAACTCCTCTTCCAGGTTAAATCCTATGTGTGTGACCCTGCAGGTCCATTTCACGTTGGCAGTGAAAGTCCATAACACTTATGACTTCACAAGCAAAGAGCGGTGCCTAGTCACACATCATTGCTACCCAAGTGAAAGTAGAAAGTTGGAGAACAACTTTCATCCTACAATCCGTGAATGGTGTTACAGTGAATGTATAATTCCTTTGTCACTGATATCCCTAATGAACTCAAGGCATGGAACAGTCATCCTGTCAACGTTCATTCACTTTCTTGATCTCAGAGTAGATTGAAGGAGATATGTATGACATCAATATCACATACTGATTCACACATGCGTGCGCACACCTATCTCAATCCTACTCATCAAGTGGCCTTGGATATCAAACTCCCTCAGGAGGGACAAATCCCATATCTATCACTCACCCCTCAAAAGCCCCATGTGTCAAAGCCACCCAATCATCACCTTTATAACAACCCATGTTTCAGGACTGCGTTTGATGATGTCAAAGTGTGCCCAACGACATGTGTTGAGTGTAGTGATTTCAGGTCTAAGAATCACACTCACCACCATCACTGTGAGTACTGACTGTGACTACCATCTCATGGTTCCATGTGTCAAACTCACGGTGGGTCTGTCCGGTACCTTGTTCTCTAACAAGTACCTATGTGTTTGGTTTGATATCTCTATATCATGACTAATGAGATTCTGTCATCAACCAACACCACAATCCAGTCTTGTGTGTCATTGCTGTCTATCTACCTTCCACAATGACATCCAACTAGGGACATAACAAGAATGTACAAACTCTTAGCATCCGTATGATCTCATCGTTCAGGTCCTTAACCTGAAAGCATACGTCATTGAGTACTGTCATTCTCTAGACATTCAATCTGTTCTATCACTATCTCATATGACTGAACCAGAATGAATTGGAAGCTTGCCTTTAATGTTTATCAAATCAATCTTAATGTATCCCACCAATCATCCCATGATTGGCTCTCAGGGCATACATACCAACAATAAGTTTTATGGACTTTCACTGCCAATGTGAAATGGACCTGTAGGGTCACACACATAGGATTTAACCCGGAAGAGGAGTTTATCCACAAACAATGTATGATTAATTACTAAAGGAGTTTAGTAGTTCAATTAAACACCCAATCAATTCATAGCTCAGTATCATAGTGTTCAAGATGTTGGACCAATTTATTAGAGTATCAGATTGATTGGAACTATAATTGACTGATTTTGCATAGTCTGCAGCCCCAACCGATCGGCTCATGGGATGAACCGATCGACTTAGGTTGGTGAACCGATCGGCTCAACTGGTGAGACGATCGACTCATGTGTCATGAAACGATCGGCTCAGTTGTTGAACCGGTCGATTCATGTGACCTACCAAGTTAATTTGTAAAGTTAGAAGACTATTTTGCAAATACAATTTGTTTCACTTGTACAAATTTGATTTGGATAAGAATTAATATTTGATTAATCAGAAACAAATATGAAAGTCAATTTGAGTTGGAACAACAACCGGAACTGATCGGCTCAGAGCACCAGATGATCGGCTCAGGTCCCAAACGATCAGCTCAGGGCCCGAAATGACCATTTCAGGGTGTGAACCGATCGGTTCAACTGACGCAGATTGGTTGTTTTGTGGAAAATCTCAAACCCTTCTACTCCTATTTAATCCCGCATTGCCCGGGGTAGAGAACCCTATCCCATGACCCTCCTATATATATAGGGGTAGTGGGGGCTTCTCAACAACAACAACTCAGAACACCAGTTGCTCTGCAAAGTTGTCATTCTCTCTGGTTGTGGTAACCGAGAGAGCCCGAGCAAGTGCTACCCGATAAGGGAGGCACAATAAGGGAAAGATGACGGCATAAAAGCAACTGGTTGCAGGAGAGTGTGTCAGTGACTAGTACACTGACATGAGGGTGTGACTCCTTTTGATTCCTTGTGCAATAAGGAGATCGGAGTTCCAGGTGGTCCGTGTGGACTACTTCAGAGGTGAGAGACTTCTAGCGCTCAGAGGACAACTGTCAATCCCGACAGTCCCGGTGAGACCAGGAGCTGCACAGACACCGTCCAAGACCAGAGGTGAAGATCACGTAATCCGCGAGGTAACGTCGCCGAGCAAGCCTCGGGACAAGGTATGTCTCCACAAACCATCCTTCCTAATGTATAGACGTTGATGCGATTCCTTTATTCTGGGTTTGGGAGAAGAATTTTTTTTTGTTTCCACTGCCTTCTCTGTCTCCCCTAAAACCCAACACTTCCTACCTAACCTGAGAATGATTTTCTATGAAGTTTAGTAGGAACACTACCCCACGAATGCTAGGGGCCTTCAAGATGGAAACCACTCAAAACTTAAGTTTTTCTCTTCCTATCCTTAGAAGAATTATGCCTTCCTATACATCAATCAAGGATCGAACCATAGCAAGGAATGGACAGACAAAAATCAGATGATACTGGAGATCCTCCTTGATGACCATAATCACAAGTCAAAAGGCACATATGCATCTTTATCAACCTTTATAAGAATGTCCTCTATGATACCCATGGGTTTTGTCATGGAGGAATCATCTATCTAGATCGTCATGGAGGTGGGTAGGATGTTAGTGAAGCATAATCTCTGGAACAAGCTGTATGGAAAGATGGATATGCTTGCCCCTAAATTTGCAAGTCCTTTCCAAAAAGTGTTGTCCCTTATATAACAACCAATCCCAAAAAAGCAGAATCCTTCTACTTCTTAGAAATTTTATTTAGAATAATTTTGGAAGTAGTTCTTACAAGTTTCACAACCTTGTACTCCTTTGTGTTGTACTTATTGGTCAACAAGGTCTTCAAATATTTTGACCAAGTAGGAATTTCAAAAATTCCATCCAGGTAAGGGATGTCCACATGAAGCTTCTTCATAGCTTCCTAGAATATCAAGAATTAGGCATCAAGACTTATCTTCTTGAGATGGGATTGATAAGGAGGGCACAGTTTGTAGACTGGAACATCAGGTTAAGTTGTCTCCACTTGTGGTTTTTCAACACTTGGTGCTCTACCTACATCAAAACAATAGTTATTTATTGCACTTTCTCTTTCTTTACCATCACAATATCTTTGTCATCAAAGTTAATGGGAATGACCGTTGGCTTCATAGAGAATGATGGGTGTACATGTTCCTTGAACATCTAGAGATGACCTTCAACTTCTTAGGATAATTTGGATTGATCTCAGGTTGTCTAGCAAAACAACATGTAGGAGGACGTAGAGAAGCAAATAGCTAGGACAATTGAGTCAACACATTTTTGGTGAACCTGGTTAGAGATCATGGATTGTTGTGACTAAAGAATCTTATTAATGGTGAAAAATTGTCATATGCGGAAGAAGAAGGGGTGGGATGTGGTATCTGTGGTACTTGAATTGGATTATGAAATTTTTGCCTTTGATTGTAGCTACAGTTCTAGAAATTACCGAGTAGTTGCCTTGGTTTTTGAAGTTCTATTGTTGTTGTATTGGAACCATGGGGGCATAGCCTTGGTTGTTCAATTGAGAAGACCATTGATGCGATGTTGTCTCTACACTAGATGAATTTTCATATTGGAAACCTAGGTGATTTCTAGTTTGGTTTGATTTATAGTAAGCATGTCTGGATACATTGTTGATGGAGTTGATATCCTCCATCTATTGTCTATATTCATCTTGTACCAGACCATTGTTCACCATGACATCGTAAAGGAGTTGTCATTGTAGAGTAGAATGGTCATGGACTGGCATGCTTCACAAAAGAGGTCAACTAATTTGACTATGTGCTACAGATGATGTGGTTGTTGTAGTTATCCTCTTCTTTCATAAGCATTGAAGGAGGACTCCAGGTGGTTTTGCTTCAAGGCAAGCTTCTTGGGGGATTCAACAATGGAATTAAGCTCAGAACTATCTTTGGCCTTGGTTACCTTGAGGACACCACCTTATCATCTATTGGATTGGATTGTGTTTTAAAACTTCTCTTGATGACTTCCCAAGCACTATCAAAGTTTTAGAACATAAAGTTACCTCTAGATGAGGTGTCAAGGAATGTCTTGGTGTTGTCATCAACACCCCTGTAGAATGTCTCAATTAGCTGGACTAGAAAAATGTTGTGATGTGGGAAATGATGGAGGATATCTTTAAATGGCTCCCATGATTTAGCCAAGATGTTGATTGGAACCATGAAAAATTGTGTGATTTGTCCCCTGATTTTATAAGTGAGGGACTAAGGATAGTACTTCAAGAAATTTGGACCAGAGACCTTCTCATGCAGTGATTTGGTCTCCTTCCATGGCATTGTAGCAATTACTGTATTGACCTATCAATGAATATTTTAAAAACCACAATTTGATGGCGTCTTTAGAAACACATGGCATCTTCTGCATTGCACACAGGTCAGAGAAGTGCTAGATATGATCTTGAAAACTATTGCCCTTATTACTGATGAATGTGTTGCTTTCTAGCATGGTCATCCATTATGTGTGGATCTCGAATTGTTAGGAATTGATAGCAGAGGCACTATAGGATGATGTGTTTTGGTGGATTTGGGGATGAAGAAGTATTTAAGCTGCTTTTGTTTCTCTTTTTCTTGTGTTATGACATCTCATGCTTCCTGCTTAGCTACCATGGCGGCTCTTATCTCCCATAAAAAGGGCCTCTTTTGTATAGTGAGGGACATATTAACTCAATAATTGATTTCTTCCTCATCCATTATGTCCTGATAGGCCCAACTTAGACTATAGAAAGTCTTGTCAATCTCTGGATCAAATGCAAATGGTGTAAAATTTCATGCTTTGTGAGTGTCACATACAGTATTAGTTCCTAAAATGAGACCAAACAATGTTAAGAAATGTGGATGTAATGATTGAAGAAGGTATGCATAATTAATATTTAAAAATAAAGATCATAATTATTCAAAACAATGGGGTTTAAAAGCTATTTTGTTGTCCCCAAAAATGGCACCAAAATTTGATGTGAGAAGTTTACACAACAAATTCACTAAGGAAGGGATTCCCTAGAGTTTAACCTTAAAAACATCAATCAACTCACCTGCAAGTGAATAGGCCATTCTTAGTATAGAAAAAGGTCAAACCCGAGAGACAACATGATTAACAATCACTTCGATCGAATCATTGAGAATAATATTTAAATCTGTTTTCTTGAGAGGAAATATAATTAAAGATCAAGATAAAGATTGTCTTTTATCCGTTCCTTGCTCTTCCTTTATGACTTGATGAATCACATTGCTTGTTTATTATAATTCTTGGCATGGAGACCATGAAACCTAAGATTAGAACACTGAATGAATGTGTGGATATCTAGATAGATCCTTGAAGGAGTACTATTGGACGTTAGGTAATGATGCGTTGACACCAAGATCTTGGGTCCACAGGGAACATGATCCTTGTGAGATTGTGTTTTACAGGATGCAAATCTATATGATTATAGTCTAAACTTGCCTAATTCAAAGAGTTGTATCGATTATAATAATTATGTAGGCTATGGTGGCAAACCATGTTGTCCCAATACTCTTTAGTAATTGAATTAAACCCTTAGCTAATTGGTTTTGACATTGCATTTACACATCATCCTTTTAACCCACAAACCTAAGTTTTGTGGCCCATTGACAACCTATAGAAACTTTATCAGATGCACCAATAGATTGGTTTGAAAACCAATCAATTGACTGGTAAGTGAACACTTGGGTCTATCTATAGGTCAATCTACTTCTTTGTCATGAGTCATCTGGTTCCTCTATAGATGAAATCTTCTCAATAATTGAGACCTCATTTCCCCTTTTTGGCATTTTGAGTCAATTGTCTGGAGGTTCACTTTACTACTTGATTCGGTCCATATTATAGCTTTTTAGTCGGTCGGTTGGACAAGCCAATAAACTGCCTGATACTCTGGCTAAATATGAACTTGGAGGCCTCCCCGTTCTTCTAATTCTTAGAAGTTCTGCAATAAATGAGAGAATTGAATTAAAACTCTATGATAGGAGATAAAAGCAAAATCAAAAGCAAATAGATGCTACAATTGGGAAATAATAACACAATGCCCCTAATAAATGATCTCACAGATGCAACAAAAATACATGAATATGCATTCGTCAATAATTGACTAGGGACATAACATTAATGATTACTCTTAAGTATACATATGATATCTTGTGCATGTCCTCAACCTAAATCATATGTCATTGAGTCAAAACATTCTTAGGAATTATTATGTTTATCATTATCCTCAATACTGAGAAAACATAATAAGTGAAATTGCTTTTATTAGTAATCAAATCATATGCAATGTATCCCTATTATAATCATAAAATGATGGATCTTTGGGCATAGAACCAATAGTCTCCCACTTGCACTAGAGATAATCACTCATGAACCAAATTCAAAGTGATCTAACATGACCATCATAGTTCTGATGTGAAAGTGATTTTGTCAAGGGATCACCAATGTTGATTTCATTTGGTACCCTATAAATATTTACATCTCCTCTTTGTACAATCTCTTATATGAGATCATATGACCAAAGTATGTTCTTGGAATCCTGATGTGATATGAGTTCCTTAGCATAAGCAATGAATCCAATATTCACACTAAAGCTCTTCCACATCCTGAATGGTTGGAACAACCCCAAGTTCACTAATGAACTTCTTAATCCATATTGATTCCATTGCTGCAATGTATACAACAATATACTCAACTGTAATTATTGAATCATCCATTGTCCATCTCAAAACTCTTCCATCTTATAGCTCCACCATTTAGGCAAAACATAAATCTTGATTGTGATCATAATCATCCTTATCAATTTGTAAGCTTGCATCGGTGTAACCCTTTATAACTAGCTTCGTCACCTATGTATATCAAGAGTCTATCCTTAGTTCTTCTTAAGTACTTCAAGATGTTCTTCATGACTATCTAGTGACCAGTGTGTGGATGTAACTAGTACCTTCTCATCATTCTCAAAGCATATGAGACATTGGGCATGTACATAAACTCATACATGATAAATCTAGTTACATACGCATATATAATCTTCTTCATGCATGCCCACACTTCCATAGAGTTGGGATATTGGAGACTTACTCCAGGACACATGGGTATGTTACCTCTATTAGGTTACTACATGATAAACCTCTTCAACACCTTGTCAATGGATGTACTATGTCTTAGGCCTTGACACCTTCTAGATCTATCTCTATAGATCTTAATTCCTAGAATGTATGATGGTTTGCCTAAGTCCTTCATGGAGATGGTATTTCCCAACCAAGTCTTAACAAATTGTAGAATAGCTATGTCATTTCCCATCAATAATATCTCATCTACATATAATATGAGAAACATAATTATGCTTCCACTAACCTTCATGTACCCAATGTTAATCTTCATTTTTTATAAAGACAAATTCTTTACTATCTCATCAAAATGAAGAATCCAGTTGCTAGATGCTTGGTTAATCCATATATTGACCTTTGCAGCTTACATAATTTAGTGGCTTCATTTGGAGCGATGAAACCTTCAAGTGTGTCATGTATGCATAGTCTAGAAGATTCCCATTAAGGAAATCAATATTAACGTCCATATGCCAAGTCTCATAGTTAAGATAACCTACAATGGAAAACATGATCCTAATGGGTTTAACAATGGAAAATGGTGAAATAGTTTCTTATAGTTAACACCTTGATTTTATTTGAAACCTTTTACATCCAATCTTTCTTTATAGGTTTGTACATTACCATCTATGCTAGCCTCCTTCGTAATACCCATTTGCATGCTATGGGATTCACCCCTTCAAGTGCGTCCACCAAATTTCATAATTTGTTAGTGTACATGGAGTCAGTTTTAGATCTCAAGGATTCAGTCTGTTGACTATACTATGGTCCCTCTATGGCCTTATTGTATGTTATTTGCTCATCATATATGACCATCAAATTTTCTGATTTAGTCATGAGAAATCCATATCTTTCTGTCTCCAGACATGTCCTACTAGACCTTTGTGGTTCTCGTTGACACATGATGAATTTGAGATTTCACAACAACTTATGATTCTCTTTGTTCTTCATCTTTCTTCATATGACCAATGTTGTCTTGTTGGCCTTGATCATACTTGAGATCTATTTTCCTCCCACTAGTTTCTTTGAAAATAAATCCCTTCACAAGAAATACAACAATTCTAACAACAAACATTTTTTTGTCTATGGAATATAAAAGTGATAACCCTTAGTTTTCTTAGGACATGCAACAAAGAAACATTTTATTTTGGCCCAAGCTTTTCATATAACTGTTTATTGACATAAGCTTCACATCCAAAACTTTTATAAAAGACATATCGTGAAACTTCTCATTCCATATATCATTTTGTGTTGTGAATGGATTTGGAAGGTACTTAGTTCAATGTAAATATGTTAGTTTGAATAGAATGTCCCAATATTGAAGTCAGTATATTTGCTAAACACATTGTTGATCATACCATGTCCAATAAGGTGTGATTTCTTCTTTAAAAAAATCTTTGTGGTGTTCCGGGTTGATTCAACTATAATACAATCCCATAGTTTCATAGAAGGGCCTCAAACTCTTGGCTTAGATGTTTTCTACCATGATCAAATGGCCATGCTTTATTATTCTTTCCAAGTTGTATATGTACTTCATTTACAACTTATGTGAATTTTTAAGATATTATGCTCTACATTTCATGAGATACACATTAATATCTACTAATGTCATCAATAAAAGAGATGACGATTTGATATCCTCCTATAGAACTTGTTCTAGATAGTCCACACAATATGTATTAGTCCTAATAAGCCCTTTCCCTCTCAATATTACCAGTGGAGGTTGCTTTTGTCATTTTACCCAAGAAACAAGATTCACACGTCTCTACATATTTAAAAACAAAGAGTCTAGATAACCATCAAGAATTGTTCTTCTAATTTATGTACCCTGGACAAAAATGCTTTAGATAATTTTTATTTGATTCATTGAGTTTTAAGTTTTTGGTATTTACTTTATATACATCTATCTGAAGTTTTAATAGATAGATACCATACGAGGAACTACAATGGAATATATCATATCTTGAAATAGAAACTTGACTATACTTTATGAGAAATTCAAGGCTACTCTCATCCATACAAGATATATAAATAATGTTTATATTTATGACATGTATGTAATAGTAGTTTTCTAACTCTATTAGAATCCCACTGGGTAGAGATAAATTATAGTTGTCTATACTTGTGGTACCAACTCTTGCTCCATTAGCTACTCATAGATCCCCCTCTCCGTTGAGTAAAGGTTTACTGCTTTTTAGATTATCATTACTAGGTCATATGGATATCCTTAACCCCTCCTCCTTCTTCAGTTCCTGAAGGTATAGATGGGAGATTCTTTTCCGATGTCTAGATTGATGACAATGGTGATGATTGCCTTCCTTGGCTATTACTCCTTTAGTTTCAAGTGCAAAAGACTAGGGATTTTATCTAGCTTTGAAACTCTTCTTATCTTTTCCTTTTCCCTTTGACTTGCTCTTTACTTTGTTAACCACAAACACAGACTTTGGCTTGTCCTTCTCTATCTGAGTCTCAATAGTTATCAACATGCCAAGCAACTCTGATAACGGTCAAATAAAATTTTTCATATTGTGGTTGATGACAACCTGACTATAAGAATCCTACAACAATTGGAAGATTACATCAATGGACTAATCTTGGCATAAGGGTATCCGAGTCTTTCAAGGTTTTCCACATACCCAATAAACTTGGATACTTGTATCCCTGCTGGATCTCCTTCAGTCATGTTGCACTTAAATACGACCTTTAAGATGTCAGACTTAGCTTGCCTTTCTTATTCTTAGAACTTATTTGTGAGATGTGTTGATATCTAAAGAACTCCCATGTTATCACATTACTAATGAAGTTCATGATTCATGGATCATAGGAGGTACATGATATCGATAAATTGATTGATATGTTTACAATACACCTCCCTTTTGGATGTAGGATCATTTGGAGTTGGTTACTCTGGTTCTGATGTTTCTAGGATATAGAGCTTACAATCACAAGTGAGATAAAATACTAATTTCCTTTACCATTTTGTGAAACTTATTTCCATTCAAATTTTATTTCTCAAGGACCAATTGTAATGAGAAACTATCACTCATGTTTGCCATTAGATGTACAGAGATTTTTTTTGCATGAGTCAACAATTTGATTTGATGATATTAATTTTATACAATTAATAACACTTCCATTATTTGCACAAAATGTATACCTTTCATGATTTGTTTGGAATCTTATAGAAAGCAATCACCTACTTGGTCAAAATCCATAATATCAAGTTATGAGTCAACTTTGGTTGACTGCTCACAACCTAACTATTTAGGTAGGTAGAACTTACCAATTTCATCCAAAGTAACTCTTGGATAGATGGTTACACAACTCCTTATCATAAATATCTGATAAATTAAATGCCATCTTGATGCCTCTAGGTGCTTAATACTATTAATATAACATAGTCAAGTTCAACCCAAAGGCCAATGCAATATTGATGCACCTACTTTGATAAATCCACGTACTCATTATCATACATACCAATATGTGTGATGCAAAATAGACGGTGTTGTACACTAACTGAAAAATCCCATGGATCCTACATTCATGAAATAAAAGAGAGATAAAAAAAGAAATGATAAATCAATAAAGCCTAGGATCACCACCTAGTTTTATTTGTAAAACAAGGCAAAAGTGGAAATTGGTGCTTAGATCAACATGAAAATACAAAAAGATCCTATTTTGACTCCATCTAAGGATGGATAAGAAAGGTATGCAAAATTCAGAGATCAAACTTGATAATCCTTTTACAAGTGGGAAAGGTGTTAGCGCCCCCATCTTACTCGATAACATATTGTAACCTTTTAGACATCTCAGATTAAGAAGACAACAATCAAGGTTATCATTAGGACATTGAATGAAAAGTAATAAAAAAGTTTTCTTATGTTAGTGGACCTTCTGGTATGGAGATAGTAGTGTATTTTCTATCATAGCCCTAAAGGTCCTAAATTTTAGTGTGTTATGGTCCGTATCACCTTAGGTTCTCCCAAGATAGAGATCCATCACTGACGGTTGGTACCAATGCATAGGAAGAGAAAGAGAAGTGAGAGAGATATAGCAGAGCATCTTAGATCTTTAAAATGACATGTAAATATTGATAATTATGAATCAAACAATAATAGAGTAGAGAAAGTAGTTATCAAACAGACTATCAACATTAATAAAGTAGTTGGTAGAGGGATCCTCTGATCACATGTAAAAAAAAGGGGAGGCAATTCTCACTCTTTCTTCAGAAGATATAAAGGGGCCATAATACATAGGGCGTGGGGGTCTATTTATAGGTGAACTTTAAGGTTCAAGGTTTCCAACTGGAAGATTCTAGAAGTGATGATGCATTGTGCCAATGTGTGGCAAGGCCTCACCCGTAGATCTAGGCCATCCACCACATGGCATTGATGGATTGCTCCATTCTATCAGGTGGCCCAGACTGGATAATGTTGATTTCTCGATTTATGGATATTTCAGGAATTATATCAAAAAAATTGTGGAAAAGGCAGATTATGAAGAAAAGTCAATAATATAATGAATGAGATAGGAAAGGCATTAATTCATAATTATCCTTCACTATTATCCAAAAGATATGTATTTTTGTGTTAATAAAGGCAATTGAATTATCTATCGAGAAAAGGAAACATTTAATTCAGGACAATTCAACTATTCAATTTATAAAAAGGTTTATAAAAAGCGACAATAATGGGTAAATTGCACTTATGTCCAAATAATAGATTTTCTCCGTAGAAGGCCCAAAATTGTGTAAAAGTGAGTGAAAATGAATGTTACAAATAGGAAGAAAATTGTTGGAAATATATGGAAAAAGGTGAAAAAGGATAAATGTGGAAAAGAGTAGGAAAATGACAAAAATGGATAATATGTGGATAACATGAATAAATGTGGAAAAGTGAAAAAGTGGAATGAACTTCATCATTAGCTAGAGAATTAACATTAACCCGAAATTTCTACCAAGTGAGAAAAAATAGGGTGTTAATCATTTGCCCCTCTCAAGGCAAGGTTTGATATAAGAATGAAAACTACAGGCTTGAGTCAAGTCTGACTCGCATTTTTGGTCATGAAAGGCCAAAAAGGTTGGTTTCATCAAATGTGTTCTAACAAACCTTATAGAGGGTGGAAATTGTAAGTGATGTCTTTTCCTTCTAAGGATGAATTAACAATGATAGGGTTGCGTGTGAATGATTTCTCCAGAGTAATGGTGACCTTTCATTGAGGAACTTAACTATATCTGACCAATCATCCATTTCCCTAGGTTTTTGATGAGCCATAGGAGGTTTTTCACCCTCAAAAGTGACTCTCACCATGGGTCCAGTTCTTAAATTAGTACATGTCTGATTCTCTCACTAACTCATGCCTTAATGAGAAAAGTTGGATGTGAAAAAATGGATATGATTTATGGTTTGCTAGAAAAACTAACATCACAAGTCTACACTCATTGAAAATTATGACAACTACTTGAATGTGAAGATCTTCAAAGGCAGTGATCATCTCTATTCTCTTTCTATGCATGTTAAGTTTTAGTTTTTTGTGAATGGAGGAGTGCACCATATTTGGGTTAGGACCATGATCCTAAAAAGTTAAAATTGGGTACTTTACCTAATTGCAGTGGGGATTTTATTGTTCAAGATTGAAGGTTTGGGTGTTAGACAAGTTCCAAGTTATAAGGTGATCTTTATGGACAATGAATGTGCTATTTGATCATCTACCCCCTACAGTACGTGTGATGTTGTAGGATAAAGTTCATAGGAAGAGTGTTAAAACAAGTTGAGATCGAGCATCAAGTGATCATCCAATGTCCAGGTGATCTCCATGACGTGCCCCTCCACTGGTCCATCATCTGTTTCTCTAGATTGATGAAGAGTGATTATCCTCGAATCTCTAGTTCTCATTTTTTTGATCAAACTTATTTGAAGTACATCTCCACTGAGAAAGAACCATGAAGTATGGAAATGATATCATATGTGATCATCTAAAAGCTCCTACCAGATGTAGGTTTTGAAAACATTGATATGTTCAAGGCATGATTGGTGTAGTCTTAGGTCATAATCTTGACCTTAAATATATTAGGAAATACAAACACAAGATTGGCTCATTAGGATTAAAAAGATTAGGAAATATGAGCATAGAATTCTTCCAGCTTTAGGTCATGATCCAAGATCATAGATTAATTTGGAAATGAAGGCACAATTAGTTTAGTTTTAGGTAATGAGCTAGGACCATAGACAAGGTATTAGACATATTTCTAGATTTGATGTGTTTCCAGTTTCACAGTGCTCAAGATAGATAAAGTTTGACTTCAAACAAATGTCAATATTTATGTTGGCTTTAATGAACAATTATTGTACCAGTTAGTTGTCTTCTCCTTATAGCATAATCCAACCACTTTAAGAGTTCTAGGTTTCTTGTTAGGATCCTCAAAAGAATCATATTTTTTGTTCTAGTTCTTTTGAAGTGGTCATGCTGAATGATATTGGGAACTTGACAAATATCTCAAGTTTAAGGTTGCCTTCACAACCAATGACTGTTGCATGTTAATCGTCTGTCCCTTAGAGCATTTACAATTCCTCTAGGATGAAGTTTGTGGGAATAGTGCTAAAAAAGTTAAGATTGAGCATCATGTGATTATCCATAATTAAGGGGCCTACATTACGTATTCCACCACTGGTCTATAATCCATGCCCTAGAGTGTTGGTGAGCAATTATGCTCAATTCTTTAGTTCTCACTTGATTTGATCAACCCTCTTTGAACTAAAACCCCTATAGGAATGACTCGTTGAAGTGATATTAAGTTTGATTAGATATAAAGATATTAGGATCTCAATAAAGTCTTGAAAAAGGATTGGAAAATATGGAGATGAAAGCACACAATCATTTGAAAAGATCCTACCAGATGTAGGGATCAATGGAGAATCATCATGTCATCCAAAGAGTTATGGGTTGCTTGTTAGAACCTTCAAAGTTATAATCTAGTTTCTCTAGCTCTCCAAAAATGCTCAAGATGGATAAGATTGGGCATCAGGCAAATTTCTATATTGAAGGTAGTATTCATATGCAGTGATTGTACCAATCAATTGTCTGCTCCCTAGAGCATCTCATGAATTCATAATATTAGTGAGATTGATAAGGTTGGTCTCTCGAAAACTTTCAAATTTAAAATATCCTTCATGGCTAGTGACTGTATTGGTTCTTTGTCTACTCCCTGGAGCATTTCTTATTTTCAAAAAGTGCTGAAGATGGATAAGATTAGGCACCATATAGGTTTCTACATTTAAGACAACCTTTGTGACAAATGATTGTATTGAAAACCTTTATGCTCCCTAGATCATCTCTTGAATCGACAAGTCTGAGTGCAAATAGATTTCTCAACTCAAGGAAGCTTTCGTCACCAATGACTGTATCGATCAATTGTATGTTCCTTAACGTAAGGCCTCTAACCTAGCTTGATGCTTGATTGTGTTTTATTTTCTTAATGAGATGCTTAAAACTTAATATAATCTCTTGATATGCCTTAATAACATGTGACAAGTTTATGTTTTCAGTTTGGTCCTATTTGGTTAATGTTTGAGCTAGTATGCTTATATTGGATGATGTTGAAATTTACCCATGTTAAGGATTTATCTTGCAATATCTCACATGTAGGTTTTTCCTTAGCATCATGAGAGAGATAATGGTGCTTAGGGGTTCCTTGTTGGACCTTGGTTGATGATGTGGCATCATATGTTGATGTAAGGGGTTTGCATGGCTTTGCATGGATGGTTGAGTTTGATGGTATATTGACCTTGCATGTGGGTCCTTGAGGTGTTGTGACCACAACACTCTCTTGGTTTATTCTTGTTACGACCTTGGTTCCCTAGCCTTGGTTTTAGTCACTATGGTTTTGCTTTGGTGGAGTGTTGCGGCCATTTGTCTTTGGTGACCTAGTGTAGCGGTCGCTAAATAGTGTTCCCTTGGTTTTGTTATGACCTTATGGTGTTGTGGACCTAGGTGGTCTCTAAACTACATTTTTTATATCACCCTTTCTTGCATACAAGTCTAGAGTAGTTGAATGGCCGATCCTTTGTGGGACAAGTGTCCTTTTAGTTCTCTAATACCTTGACACCTCATATCATCACCTCCCTCCTACCCCTTGAGTATATATGCTCTCTCTTTTACATGCAAGCATCTTTTTTTAGATCTGTCTTTCCTCTCTTCTTCCTTGAGATTGGAATAGAGCTTGGTGGATCTAAAGAAGATGGTCATCTTGGAGCTTTGGTGGTCGATCATCATTGCATGTGGTGATCTTGAGCTTGATCATTTTCTTTGTGGTGATCCTTGGTGATCTTCCTTCTTAGTAAGTGGTTATAACACCTTTTATCTCATTTCCTTTTAACCCTACCTTCCTTCTTATCCTTTCTTGGCCGTGAGACTATGGATCACCATGGTGGCTATCTTGAGTATCTTTTCTTCACAAAGGTCGGATACTATGGTTTGACCATGGAAGTACATCATTGAGATGAATCTTCATTCTTTCTTATTTCTTCTTATTTGTTCGGCCTAGGGTTGTGTTTCCTCTTTCTTGAGCTTTCTTTTGACCTTGGTATGTTTCCACTTCTTGAGGTAACCTTGTTGGCCATGGATTTGATCCTTGTTTTGAGCTTCTTCTTCACTCATGGAGGTCATGGCTTTGGAGCTTGATCTTCATCCTAAGGCGGGTTATATAACTTTCCCCTCTTCTATTATTGCACCATTAAATTGCTTACATGCTACTGTTATATATCTAAAATGTGATACCAAGATGCTAGATGATGTTATCATGATTTAGGGTTTATGATTTTGAAGTATTCTTATATGTACTACTCTTTCTCCAAAACCCTAATTTGATGCACCGTATTTCTAAGTGATAGTGGGTTTATTGTTTCTACAAGCAACATGATCTTTGGTTTTAGTACCATGTTATGTTCGACCATCTTATCATTTTGGAGGTTTTGATCTTTGGTTTACATGAGTTGTATGCATGGTTTTCCCTCTATCATTATGGTCACCTATGGTTACCTTGGTGACGTTGGTTTTAGGGTTTTGATGATCATCTTTACATGGATTTATCCCCCTTGATGATGCTTAAGTTTTCTTGATTTTTATCATCTGATATGATCATGGTTTTACTCTATTTTGGGGTTGGTTGTGTGCTGTTTGGTGTATCTTGACCTTTGGGTTGCTACACATAACTTTGGGTGATTGAGGTTTCTACAAGTTGATGGGTTGTTGCGGGTGCAACAAACCCTAACTCTTGTGGTTTGGTCATAGCATGTTGGACTTGGTTGTATTATGGGTCACTACATATGGTTTCCATTGTGGTCACTACATGCATATGTTGACCTAAGTATTATACATTGTCCATATTTTGATAATGACTTAATCATTCCATTCATATGTATATAATATATTTGTCTAAGATTGATTTCAAGCATTAGGTACATGAAAAGGATCAAATCGTTCAAGACCTAGATTGGGTTAGTTCAAGTCAAAAGCAATGCAAGTGTGCATTTTGGGAAAACACTCCAAACCACCTTAGGACATTTTGGTAATCACTTGTATTGATGATTTGACTTGCAACTAAGATGAGAAAAAACCAGGGACACTTAATTCTAATGTTTGATCACTTAAAATTCATTTTGGAAAATTCATCACCATGACTTCATCGATTGAGTTACAATCTTGACCGATCCTTGATGGATTTTGAGAATGAATGTTGATCGGTCGAGTTACATTTTCACAAAAATCGATCAATCACTCTACATACCAAAATCAATTTAAGTGATCGATTGAGTTGCCACTAGGACAAACTCGACCTATGGTTTAAATTGTCTTTTTTTGCATAGTGTGATCAGTTGAGTTATCTTTATTGAAACTCAACTGAATGCACTATAAAAAACATAAAAAAGTAATTCTAACTGTTGGAGGGGTGCAAAACTCAAAATTCTAACCATTTCAACCCTTCAAATGGCTATAAAATGTTCATAAGTGTTCTCACACTCTACTGGACACCCCCAACTATACATAGGAACTCGTGGAGTTCATTCCAAGGTTTCTCATTCATACTATTCAAGGTCCTTGCCATAGTTGAGTGCCTTTTTTCCACCTGAGTCCTTTTCTCTCTCTTAATTACAATTCATTGCTTCCATAATGAGCGAGATAGGATTCCTGTGAGAGAGCTACTGTCTTGTAAACTTGTGAAGCCCTTAAGATCTCTCTTTCCCCAACCCCTTTCATGAAGATCAAGTTAATAAAAGCTTCTCCAAGTGAAGGAGACGGTGCAGGCTTCTTCAAGCCGTAGAAGGAGCACAAAGCTTCTTTGAGTGAAGAAGGAGGACAAGGCAAAATATCCAAGGAGCTTGGTGGGTAAATCCTCAAGGAAAAAGACTCCGTGTAAGAAGGGGATCTCCTTGGTGAAGGCATCCAGCTGATTGCAAGAGTGGGTAAGACCTTTGTGAGGTAGAAGACCATCTCTTGGACATGTAAGACCTTGTATGTAAGGTTGTTGGCTCCCTTAACCTTAAAACGAATCTGGGTATCCTTGTCTCAGAAAAGGAAGGCCATATGTTGTAACTCTTATAAGTGAATGTAAGGAGTAGACATCTTCTAAATCCTAGATCTTGACCTCTCTAGGTAGTGGAGTGACTCTCTCCTAGTTTGGAGAGTGGAACCACTCTAAAATAGCTTGTTCACTTGGTTGCTTTAATCTCTCTCATCCTTGTTGTGTACATTTCAATTGCCATTTCATTATTGCAATTAAACTTATTTGAAGTATCTTGAAGGTCTAACAAGGTTTGTGTGAATGTTTTTATCTCTATTCACCCCACTAGAGACCTTAGATCCAACAAGTGGTATCAGATCCATAATGTACTCTGACACATCTCCCATGAGATGAGAAGATTGGTGACTTACTTGGGTCACTCAACCTAGAGGGAAGCTTCTCCATGCGACCATCAGTTTTTGATGACACCAATTTCCTTTATTGGAAATGAAGTAAGTAGTTCTTTCTCCAAGGAACCAACTATGACATGTGTAAGGTGGTGATCCTAGCATACAAGGAGATAATTGGTGATGTGGCTACTTGGGATCAAGTCACATTCAAGAAGGAGCAGCTCCATGCCAAGGCGGTTAACATCATCTATGCTGCCCTCAATCTCTCCGAGTTGAACCGAATCTCATCTTGGACAGAACCCATGAGACTTGAAACAAGTTGTGCATCACATATGAAGGCACGTAGGAAGTTAAGGAGTCCAAGATCTACATGCTTCATAGGATTCCTAAGAACTTCAAGATGGGAAAGAAGGAGACAATGGCAGACATGTACTCAAGGATCAACACCGTTATCAATTGACTTGCAACTTTGGGATAACCCTTGGATAGAGGGGAAATCAAATCTAAGATACTTAGATCTCTTCCGAAGATATGGGAACCCAAGATGAATTCAATTGAAGAAGTAAGAAGCCTTGGAGACTTAGCCACCACAAATCTCATTAGCAACCTCCAAGCCCATGAGCCAAGGCTAGACAAGCAAGAGGAAGATGAAAAGCAAGAAGAGAAGGAGTCAAAGAAGATTAAAGACAATTCCTTCAAAGCTCAAGTGGTGGCAATGATCCTTCAACAACAACTTGCTTTCAGGTCCTCTCCTACCTCTTCAAGTGAAGATGATGGCCCTAGTGACCATAAAGTCAACTACTCTAAGGGAAAGCACTTCAAAGGAAAGCATTCCTCATCCTCAACTCCTACGTGATATGAATGTGGGCAAAAGGGAAACTACAAGAATGAACGCCCAAAGGCCAAGAAGAGCCACCACAAGAGCAAGCACAAAAAGTAGGATGATTATAAGAAGGAAGGCAAGTACAAGAGGAAGGATAAGAAGGAGAAAATAAGCAAGGATGCAACTCATGCGGCTTGGGAAGAATCCTCTTCAAATGGCTCAAGCTTTGATGAAGGTGAATGCCATCTTGCACTCACAAACTCCACAAATCAAGACTTAGGTTAGGTAAGTGAGGTGAGGTAAGCTTGCATGAGTTATCCAAAGAAACTCTTATTGAGATTCTAAATGCTATTCAGTCTTCTTATTCCAAATGTAAATCTAAGAAGAAGAGGTTGGGTAAAATTATTGATGATATTTTTTTGGAAAATTGAAATCCTTGATCAAAATGAGAAAGTGCATCTTGAGAGCATTGATTCTTTACAAGGATCTTGAGCTTCAATACAATTGGGTTGAAGTTGAGAATTAGATCTACCTTATGAACATCACTAGTCTTAAGGAAGAGAATAAAAATGCCTTGAAGAGCTTGAGTTACTTGAAACTAAAAATATTGAACTTAAGCTTATTAGTGATTCTCGTAGGGATGAGAGAGATGTTTATCTTAAAGAACTTCACCTGCTTAAAACTAAATATGCTAGGTTTCTCTCTCAAGTAAATGATTTATCTTCTAGACCTATTTTTCCTAGCAAGGATGTTTCTCTATTATTCTTGAAAAAGATTCATATTTTCCAAAGCCCTCTACCTTGAGGTCGACTTGCTACATGCTAATGATGATATTACTAGTTTTTCATGTACCGTTATCACTCTTACCGATGACAATCATAAGTTGACAACCACCTTCCAAACTTTCCTAAAAGGGTTGAAGTACGTTAATGAAGTCTTAGATCACTCCACCAAACATGGTGGTAAGAGTGGCCGGATATTAGGGAGCTTTAAAAGGTAAGGGTAAGAAGAAGAGTACCAAGGAACCTACCACTTTTCATGGAGAGTCATCCAGATCGAAGAACCCTATGGTTTGCTCTCATTTTAAGAGTGATGATCATTATTCTACTTATTGTCCTTACAGGGAGAAGGAGACCAACCCTAACATGAAGTGGGTCCCCAAGCTAACCCTGGATCCCAAAGTTTGAATTGGGAACTGATTATATTCCTTTGTTGTAGGTTAAAGGCAAATGGATTGTTGATAGTGGCTGCTCCAAACACATGACGGGTGAAATTAGCCATTTCAATCAATTCACCAAAAAGAAAGGAGGTTCGATGACATTTGGAGACACCAACAAGGGTAAGGTAATAGGTGAGGGTGATGTAGGTTATTCACTTTGCATCAAGAACATGCTTCTTGTAGATGGTCTACATCACAATTTAATGAGTGTTAGTCAACTTTGTGATAATGGTTACCTTGTTCTTTTTACTTCTTTAGAATGCTTGCTTATAGATTCCCTCCCTTACAACGTAATATATAAGGGGACTAGAAATGGTAATCATTATATTATTGTGTCTCTATAAAGCATATTTTTGGTAGATGTCTTGTTGCCAACTTGAATGCTTTTTCTTTATGGCATTGTAGGCTTTCTCATGTAAATATGCATCAAATAAAGAAGTTGAGAAAAAAGGATTTGGTGAAGGGTCTTCCTAAATTGGACTTTGAAAAGGATGAGGATTGTCAACCTTGTACCCAAGGAAAGAAAACCAAGTCCTCCTTAAAATCCAAAGGAGTCCTTATCACCAAATGAGTTCTAGAGCTTCTACATATTGATCTATTGGACCAGTGCGTACTCAATTGCTTCGTGGTAGCAAGTATTGCTTGGTTATTGTCGATAACTTTTCTCAGTTCACTTGGACCTTCTTTATTGTTTCAAAAAGTGATGCTCTCTATATTTTCTTGTTTGTTTGCAAATGGATTGAAAATGAAGCTTCTTGCCAGATTGTTTCTATCACAGTGATCATGGGGGAGAATTTAAAAAATGATTTGTTCGAATGCTTTTGTGAGGAATTCAGTTATGCACATAACTTTTCTTCACCTTGAACACCTCAACAAAATGGGGTTGTAGAGAGGAAAAATAGGTCTCTATAGGAGATGGATAGGACTATGCTTCTAGAGTACAACACTCCAAAGAAGTTTTGGGCCGAAGTCGTTAATACTTCATGTTTTGTGCAAAGTTGGGTTTTTACTCATCCTTCACTTATGAAAACCCCCTATGAGCTATGGCGTGGTAGAAATCCTTCCAATAATTTCTTTCATGTTTTTGGTTGCCCTTGTTTTGTTTTGAACACCACGAATTCCCTTAACAAGTTTGATCCTAAGTCTTACAAGGCTTTCTTTCTTGGCTATAGAACTACCAACAAGGCATATAGAGTATATAGCATAGAACTGTGTAAAGTAGAAGAATCTATAAATGTTAGATTTTTTGAGACTAACCCCTCTATTTCCAAAGATATTGTTCCAAATGATGGTGTTGTAGGTGGGGTGATTCCTCTCTTAAAAGATATCAACATCAGTGATAATGGAAAGGAGCTATTAGTTGATGAAGAATAATAGAATGAAGAAAAGAAGGATCCAACCCCCTCATTCTTAAAGCATCATCCAAAAGAGTGAATCATAGGCAATCCTTTTGAAAGGGTGAAGACGCATGCTGCCTAAAAAAAAGTATCAGTAGACATCACCTTCATCTCTCAGCTTGAACCTAAGGATGTCAAAGAAGCTCTCAAGGATGATGAATGAATCCTATCTATGGAATACGAATTGGAGCAGTTCAAAAGAAATAGAGTGTGGACTCTTGTACCAAGACCAAGTGATAGAAAGATCATTGGCATCAAATGGGTTACCACAACAAGCTTGATGAAAGAAGCAAAGCGGTAAGGAACAAAGTAAGGTTAGTTACTCAAGGCTACAATCAGCAAGAAGGTATAGATTTTGATGAAACTTATGCACCTATTTCTAGACTTGAGTCTATTAGAATGTTGCTTGCTTTTTCCAGTCACAATAATTTTCTTCTCTATAAAGTGGATGTTAAAAGTGCATTTTGGAATGGTATAATTGAGGAGGAAGTGTATGTTGCACAACCTCTGTGTTTTGAACATGATAACTTTCCTAACCATGTTTACTTGTTACAAAAAGCTCTCTATGGTCTCAAACAAGCACCTCGAGATTGGTATGAGAAAATGAAGAACCTTTTGTTAGATAATGACTATATCATAGGAAAAGTAGATTCTACCTTGTTTCTAAAGCACACTTCTAACAAATTTCTTATTATTAAAAAATATGTGGATGATATTATTTTTAGCAGAACTAATCTTGATTTTTGCAAGGAGATTAGTGATCATATGCAAACTGAATTTGAGATGAGCATGAAGGGGGGAGCTTACTTTCTTCCTCAGCTTCCAAATCAAGCACACTAAGGACGGTAACTTCATCAACCAAGGAAAGTACACAAATGAGCTACTTAAACACTTTGGGATGGAGAACACCAAGACGATAGACACCCCCTTGTCAAAAACCACTAAGCTTGATAGAGACAAAGAAGGTGAAAAGGTATATAAGAAGCTCTATAGAGGTATGATTGGAATTTTACTTTATTTAACTGCCTCTAGACTTGACATTGTGTTTAGTGTTGGCTTGTGTGATCACTTTCAATCAAGTCCTAGGAAATCACATCTTATAGCAGTTTAAGGGATTTTGAAGTATCTAGCCAAAACCCCAAACTTTGGACTATAGTATCCCAAGTCAAGAGACTTTAATCTCACTGCTTATAGTGATGTGGATAATGCAGGTTGCTTGATTGATAGAAAGTGCACAAGTGGCACTTGCTTCTTCCTAGAACCATGCCTAGTTTCTTGGTTTTATAAGAAGACAAGAACTATGTCTCTTTCAAGTACCGAGGTTGAATACATTGCAGTTGGGAGTTGTTTTGCCCAAGTCCTATCGATGAAGCAAATGCTCCAAGACTTTAAACATTTATTTTGGTGCTTCTCCTATCTTATGTGATAATTCTAGTGCAATTAACTTGTCATATAATCCTATATTGTATATTAGAACTAGACATATAGAGTCCCGTCATCACTTTCTTCATGAACAAATTGCCAAGAAGGATATTTATATCACACATGTGGATATGGAGAATCAGTTATCAGACATTTTCACTAAACCTCTAACTAGAGAGCAATTTCCTTTTATTAGATCAGAACTACATATAACATCTCTTGATGATAATCACATGACTTCTAGATAGTTGTTCTTTTACCTAGATTTTTTCTTTATATTAATCATCTCTTGCATGATATGTGCTAAATTTCCTTGTTTCTATGCCTTGTTTTACTTGTTTTGGGTATTTTTTGCAAACACTTATTTTATCGCAAAATAGTAGCCTATGATGAGTGAAATGTGCCCCAATATGTCTAAAGTGCATAATAGGCTAAAGAAATAAAACTAATTAGCACCCTAGAGGATAAAATTAATATTTCATATTTTTGGATAGTACACCTGTCAATCGAGTTGCCAACTTGACCGATCCCAGGCCGAGGTCAAGGGTTTTTCTCTTGATCGGTTGAGTTTCCCCAAGACAAACTCAACCGATGGTCGGGCTGGACCAAACTTAAAATAATGTTAGGCCGACATTTCTCCCTCTCATCTAGAGAAAAGTTGACTGATTCCTAGATCCAACCCCTCTTGACCTCAACCCTAGGTGTTGACATTCCTTTTGTAGCATAGACTAGCCTTCCTTTCCTCTCATATACCAATCCTAGGTGGTTTGCTGACATGTTGGTGAGGTTTTCTCCATATTTTGGTTGTTCTTGCCTCTCAATCCAACCACCATGGCATCTAACTGAAGAAACAGAGCCAACCCAAGTGGTGTACCTTTGTACTCATCCAACCATCACCTTCTTTCCTTTTATAATACGTTCTTTGTCTCTTCTGAAGCTCTAAATCGCTATAAGCAACTCCTTCCTAGGAAACAAAAATTACATTTTGAGCCTTGTTTGAGCATCCTCTCAAAACAAATGATGTCATAAAAGAGATTGGTGACCTTATCTATACCCATCACTTAGGAGCCTTGTGCGTAGAATGTCTATTCTTTCATAATTCCATCGCAAGCACCAAGGCGGTCCATGAATTCTATGCCAATTTTTCACAGAACTACGACACATTAGAGCCACCACCTGATAGACAGGTCATTCTCTCCTCCATGATTTCCGAGATGAAATTCACAATCTCTGAATATTCCTTAAACATATTTTTCAATAGAATAGAGGTCACTGACTAATGGAAAAAGGATCATCCTGACTATTTTGACCTTTTGGACCCTGAGGCTTTCTACAAGCACTTTAACCTCACTCTTTCTGACATCTACAAGTTCTTGAAGAAGCGTTAGGTACCCTAGAAGAGGAAGTCCAACATCCTCTTCCCTCAATCTAAAAATAGGATGTCCACCCAAAGAAAAATCAAACGAACATTGCAGAAAACACTGATGTAATCATGTACTATTTGTTGAAGAATTTAGGAGTCAAATGGTCCCGATATATATTGCATCATATGACATGTTTTGACTCTGAGAAGAACACTCATGATACCAACCCACCCTACCCAGCCTTGATCTGTTGTTTGTTTACTTTTGTTAGCCATAAATCTCCTTTCCATGATCTCAACTACAAACCTAGACAGAAAGGATTTTACATTAGTGAAACCACAATCAAGAAGGCCTTCCTTCCTACCTCTTCCACCACACCTAGAGCCTCTACCTCCACACAGGAACATCTACCTCCACTACCATCCCAACCTGCCCACACCCCTTTCTCAATGTCAAATGAAGCTCTCATGAGTTACATGATGTACCAGCAGGCGTACAACCTTCAAGTCCAGGAGAACCTCCACCAGGACTTGCGATAGATCACGTCTACCATGAACCTATCCTGTACCCACCCTTACCCCTCATACTAGCCCTACCCAGGAGGTGACTATGCTTACTATGCATATAGTCACTTTTACCCAACCCCTCCACGTGCTGCTTCTATTGCCACATCTTCTGTTGGTGGACCTATACCTACCCATGGAGTGATTCCTCTATTGGCTTTACCTGCTGGCCCTCTGGCCACCCTTCTTGCCAACCTTGGCACCTTTGTTCCCACCTTTCCCCTGGCACATGAGTTATATTATAAGGCCCCTAAAGTTGCTTAATGAGTTGAATAAGATTAATTACCATAATTCAATGCTTAGAACCCTAATATAACCTTTTGATATGCTTTTAAATCATAATACAAGCCTAATTTTCAAATTTGGTCCAATTTGGACACTGTTTGAGCAAGTCCAATTTTATGCACATTTTGGACTTTTCTGCAATTTACCCGAATGAGAGGTTTTCTTTGAAATTTATCACTTGCATTATGTTCCTTGGATATTCTCTCATCATTATTGATCTTCTTGAACCATGGGGTGCCTATTTAAACCTTTCTTTGAAGGTGTTTTCTCCAAGGGTATTTTAGGGTTTACCCCTTCACGGATGAGCTACCTTTAGTAGCTATCAACTAAGGAATTATGTGATTGGCTGGGAAATTTGACAAAGGAAAGCTAAGCAGGTCTATAAGGACGATGGGGGATCTTCTTGTGTGTATTCTTGTATATTCTTAATAGTTTAAGGCCATAGAAACATGGGGAAGCTACTTTTACACCTCATGCTTGCTTCCATCCTTATCCATGGGCTATATTTACCTCTTCCTTGCCCAAGTTCGAAACTATGATTGCTTTCTCTTTACTTTAACCTGGAGCAATGACTCCCCTCTACCTTTCTGTGGAACCAAGTGATCTAAGGTAGAAGAAAACCTCTTTTTGGAGAAGAAGGTCTCCTAGAGCTCCATTTAGCCCTACCTAGGGTTTCCAAGGTCATCTTCTAGGGATTTCGACCAAGATAAGTTATTTTATTCCTTCCTTCTTCATTTATCTTGTTCTTCTCCTTCCTTAGACCTTCCTCCAGGTCGTAATCTTTTTGTTCCATGGTAGAATTTGCTCTAAAGCTCTAAAACCCTACCTTTCTTGCTCCTTATGCTTAGGGTTTGCTCATTTGATGAAGAAACGTGCTAGATGGACGAATTCATAGCTTATTCTTGGATTTTATACCCTACCTTCTAGAGATTGATTCTGTGTGGGGTTTCATCATCTCATTAGAGGCAATTTTTACAACTTGCTCCACGTTTATTGCTTACCATAAGCTTTCTAGATCATGTTCTTGCTTGAAAATGATGATTTATGCACTAAAAAGCTATGCTTGACTTGGATTTCGATTTTTATAATGTTCCTTGTTCTTATTTCAGTTCTAGATGAACCTGTGATAATGTGTATGTTATTTCTAAGGTATAATATGATTTGGATCATATTGGTTTGACAACATATGGTGCTAAGCACCTATCAACCAATGGTCAATTTTAGGGTTTAAAGCTGATTTCTTCTATAAACCATGACTCGATGATGGTACCATTGCAACAACCCTATGGTTTTGTCTTCATGAAAACTTATGGTCGTGATAAAGGGTGTTAAATAATTGTTAAAAACTATGGTCACCCCCTTAGGTCATGTGTTAGACCAATTAGAAGTTCAATGATCAACCATTAAGTACCCTACTGATGTTATCAATCAATGACGACATTAGCTTAATATTTGATGTTGATTAATGAATATATAATTTATCTAACAACCTATGGTGATTTAGGGGTCACTAATGATGGTGGATTAGGTCTCTAAAACCTATGTTGAGTCAAACATTGTAGTTGTAGAATCAACTAAGCATAGACCAATGGTTTCTTGGATCACTAATGCAATGGTCGGACCTATATTGTAATTGATGGTTTTAATATATGAACTTGACCCAATGGTCAAAATATAGTGTTCATTCCTCCAATAAAGTGGAATGATGGATAATGTAATATGTTGGTAATAATAATGTGATTTATATGGTTTCCTTTATATGATCAACTTAAGGAGCTTATTTGTTGACAATGGATGGCTTATTTTAAATGAACAGTCGATTGTGGGTTTTACCCTACTCTCAGTGGAACTTTTTGTGTTGTCAATCAAGGGATGTATAGGGTTAGATAGTGAATATTTATAGATCACAAATAAAGGACTTCATAGGTGGTTTATCTAAGGTGTTTACTTATGTAAGAAACCAATGGTCTTACCTTTAAAACATCCAATGGTTCTGGATGACATTGTGGTATGGTGATAGGGGTTGAATGATGATGGAACAAATGTAGGGTTACCCTTAATAAGGTAGTATTACCTATCCACTCATATGAATAGAAGGGATGATAATCATATTGTGTTGGTATGTAACCCTAATGAGGTATATCTTGTTATACCTAGATTTAATATAACTAAATGATGGTAATTGGGTATGAATAGTCCTTGAATGACTAATACAATCATGAAGTACTATGTTAATGTTGTTGAAGCCCTAGTATGCTATAACTCGATGGTTACACCTTGATTTATGTGTGGGTTCATACTTGAGAATAGTATGGAATGTGGTGGTGATGGTTCACCTTATGCATCCATGATCCAATGGGGATGACGTGAGTTAGGGTTTGGGTATAAGTGTTGATTAGTAACATTGATATAATTTATCATGTTGAACCTAACTCTAATGCAAATAGATAAAGATGGATATTCATGTTTAACATTATTATATGATGGAATGATGGTGGAATAAACTCCTTAACATGATCATAATGTTAATGTGTTAATTGGTGGTTATCATAGCCACATGGTTGATACTTTCTTATGCTAAACATGTGCATTATGAATATGATGAGGGTTAATCATATCTAGATTCCTTTCATGTTGTTGTAATAAAGGAATGTTGTTAATGTTAAAATAACCATGCTATTATTGTTTATGAATATCTCCTAGACCATTAATGCAATATTGTGTTGATTTGGTGTATTACATGTAAGTGATGTTGTTGAGCCTTGTTATAAGGCATGTAAAGATAATGATGATCTTGCAGGGAATACTATGATGGTCTTAATGACCTTTGGGCATGGTTGAGCCCTGAATGAGGTGTAATCCTATTGTGTTAATAAGGGTTGATACCCTATGATATTGTGAAAAGGATTTATATCTTGTGATAGTATGATAACTAGTGTAGCCTCATGAATGGCAAGTGAATAGTACCATGTGATGATGAGATGAGAAATTATTATTTAGACATTTTATATCTTTTGAAGTTGTGATATTTATATGCTTGCTAGAAGTGAATTAGGGTTTGTATGTTCACTTGTTTGATGCATCCTTAATTCACCCAATTGGCATAAATAATCAAGTGAAAATCTAATCATGTAGTGCAATGTGCCACAGATCCATCTGAGTGTCAGAACTTCCCAGATGGTGAAATGAGTATTCCTAAGGGAAACTCAGAGTGCATATTGATGAGTATGTGGGGGTGCTTGTCATCCTGAATTCAAGTGTTTAGGGAGGATGACTGCGGTCATACCTAGCCCTCAGTTTGAGAATGACTGTGGTTGTGTCTCGGTGATTATATATGTGATGAGATTGGAGGACAACTGGGGTTGTACCTCGGATGGTAGGGTATGCATACCCACCTCCTTTCACTATTGTCGTGACCTGTACCAAGGATGGACTAAGCTATTAGCAGATTGACCTTATGTGTCGCTGTGGCGGACCCGTACTGACCGGGGGCGAAGAAGATGTTAGGAGTCTGGCTCTTCCTAGATCTTATATGGCACTGATTTTGACTTAGCAGTGGTCAGTTGGATTTTGAGTGGTATCCTCAATTTCCTCATGGCATAATAAAAGATGTAATACAACTATATAGCATATCTATTTAGGGTTATACACAATGCTTCACATTGGATAATAACCCTTGTTTGTTCTCTTTACATAAAGATGATGCTAAGTGCAATTAAGAGATAGTAATTATACTTATGTGGTGTATATGCATAAGATTATAAATGTGTACATACAATAGCCGGGCTTATGTTGATATCTATACTGCTACTACTGATTATAATTAGGATGCTAGCTATATCATGTTGTTATTAATGTTTAACATGCTAGACATGACTCTATAATTAGATATGTCTATACTGCTAATCATGCTTATGCAAATACTTGTGCTTATGTTGATAGCTTTTCTTATGATATTGATCTATTCAAACTATGAGACATGCTAATGTTATTAGATATTCTTATGATGCAAGACTTATTCATGTTAATAGAGATAATATGCTACTAGACTTGCTTATGCTAGTTATGCATATGCTATTGAATCTCTTATACGATTAATAATGAAAATGGTGATAGTCAACTTGATGATGATAATTGTTATCAGCTCCATTATGTATTTTATTAATCATCAGTGTTGTTGAGCCTATTTGTTGTATATGATTAAACTGCTTAAACTATCTCATTACCTAAAATGTTGTAATCAATAAGTGTTGTTGGAGGTTATATCTCTTATTGGGACAAGGGTCTCACCCTTGTGGTTCACCACTTTTTTTTAGGTAATCGAAAGTGACGAAAATAAACAAGTGGCAGCAAAGAGGAGCTATAGTAATGAAATTTTAATAAAGTTGATTATATGTCTAGTGTGTCCTAGATTCATCCTTGTACTCTCAGGTCTGGGCAGGAAAAGTTTGTATATGATGTTTCAAATAAATCAGACTTTTGTTAGCATATTAATGCTTGTTTGTGTGGAATATACAATTATTGTTCTCCTATATATATATATATGTTGTGCCTAAGACGATAGAACAATTTGTATCAAATTCTTGGCATAATATGGATACAAGAAAGATGTTGGGGTCTTATGCAAATGTTTTTGATTGGGTGTTGATGTTGAAATCGGTTTTAATTTACCCATATTTTTGGGTATGTGATTAATTAGTGATTGATTGTGTTTTATGGTTTGAGTAATCTATTTTAGTGTAATAGGTTCTCACAAGTTGGTATCAGAGCTTTAGATTCATTGAGTCTACAGGGACACTAGGACTTAGGACTAGGATGATGTCTAAGTTAGGAATATGACATAAAAATATGGTGCATACTCCCTAATCTCAGTATTTGGGTGCCCTAGCTAGGTATTCAATTATTGAAGAAAAGGTAAGTATGGAACTCTTAGATTGTTATCTTTCTGATTACTCTAATCAAGTAGTCATTTTGAGACAATCTAAAGGCATAACGAATAAGAAATCATGGTGTGAATATCTCAATCCTACCTTAAAGAAGATGAGAATTGCATCATTATCTATCAAAACTTGAATGTTTGGTAAATATAAGAGAAAGATACAACACAATGAAATCTAAATCTGAATACAAATAAGGAAAAGAGGAGTTCTTTAAGATGTGATTCAAGAAGATAATAAAGTAAAAGACAAACAAGTCTATGCTTATAAAGTGAATCAAGGTATTAAATCCACATAAGATAGAGAGAACTCCTATAACAAGTACAAAATGAGAAGATGAATGGGAACAACGACAAAGAAATAAGGTGGAACTTGAGTTAATCTTAGACCAACCTATGTGTGTAAGAAAGTGTTAATGAAAAATCAGCATGGCATGTGAAAGAAATTAAGGGAGATGATCTTGATTTAATGAAGAAAATGTGGAATATGATGATTTACCTATCGATAAGTGGTTGATAAACCTAATAAAATAAGAGAACATACCAAGTGTGATAAATAGTCATCAAGGAAGGAGTAATGAGATATGTTAATCATGATGATTCCTATGCTAATGACAATGAACCCGAAATGAAAAAGGTAAAATGATACATAAGAAGTTGTAACCTGCATAATGAAAATAGAACTGGTTACCTTTCTACTTGTGACCCTTGAACAATGTTTCTATGATGTGGGAAGTGTGTTTCCCTTTGTGTCTTTTCTTTCCAGGGTACAACTTTCAAGTGGATCATTGCCTCTTGGTATGTGTGGATTTGTTGTAAACATGAGGGTGGATAGCTTATTATAGCATAAGGTTGCTTGGACTATGGTTCTAAGATCATAAAGTTTGTGATGAGTTTTCTTTTAATCCTTTCAATAATTTGGAAGACTCCTCTTATATGTCTTGATATTTGTTATGTTGGTAAAAGTAGTTGAGATAAGGATATGAGTTCCTTATAGCACATGAGGTCGATACCTAGGTAATGAACCCTAGTATCCAAGATTTATCAACAATATGGGAATCATGTGAAGGTTGGAGATGTTTACTAAATGAACATTCCAAGTATTACTCTCCCTTAGAGAGAGAGTTGATGATGACCCTCTAAATTTTGTTTTAAAAAAAGTGATTCTATAATGTTGTGTATGGTTCAGTGATAGCTGGACATGACCACTATCAAGGATAGATGGTTTGTTGGTCAATATATATGCTATACTATGTTCCTTTAAGATAAACCTATAATAAAATATCAATGCATAAGAGTTAGATTGGATGACATAATTCACATGACCGTGATGAGTTTATGGTTATGTCCTTTAGACTAACAAATGTACAAATATAATTTATGAATAGGAGGAACAGAGTGTTCCAGTCATGTCATACAAGTTATATCAAGCTTTAAATGATGACATGTCAAAGTATTTCAAATATGGTAAAAAAATATGATCAATATGTATTCAAAACATTAGGGTTGCCAAAGTAGCAATAGCTATGAGACAAGTTGAATAAGATTGAGATGGGGTTGACTAAATGTCTTTATGGGATCATGATATGTCTTCTAAGTAGGTTTTGTAAATCCTAGTAAGGTGAAGATAGTGTTGTTGTTTCACCCCTAACAAGGTTGACTAGGATTGATGTTTCCTTGTATGGAATGATAGGTGCCAACGTCAGCATTTCTTTTGATGCTGAAAAAGAACTGACAAGTGTTCCAGTGTCAGTGTATCAAAAAAAAGGATGGATACATCGCCTTTTTTATGTGCTTCAAGGAATGGTATGGGACACATGTCATGATTGGTAAAAATATAGAAAGCATGACTTTTGAGTAATGTGTTGATACAATATATATAATTTTAGGATGATAGCTAGAATTTTAAAGTTGAACATTACTACTAGAGTTGTACAGATGACACAATAAGTTTCTACATTCCATATTGAGAATGTCTTCTTAGATGGGGGTTTTTATTCTGACCCAAGATGAGATATGTATGAATGATGTGACATCACCATGATATGAAAGTAACCATGTGAAGGTAATAGGATGAGGTGCAAAGGAAGTACCCATATCTCTTTACCTTAGATTTCGGGGGCGAAATCCCTATCAGGGGTTTATAGTTGTAAGGCCCCTAAACTTGCTTAATGAGTTGAATAAGCTTAATTACTACAATTGAATGCTTAGAACCCTAATATAACCTTGTGATTTACTTTAAAATCATAAGGCAAGCCTAAGTTTCAAATTTGGTCCAATTTGGACACTGTTTGAGCAAGTTATGCAAATTTATGCACATTTTGGACTTTTCTGCAATTTACTCAAATGAGGGGTTTGATTTGTAATTTATCACTTGAATTATGTTCCTTGGATATTATCTCATCATTCTTGAGTTTTTAACCATGGGGAACCTATTTAAACCTTTCTTTGAAGGTGTTTCTCCACGGGTTTTTTAGGGTTTACCCGTTCACAGATGAACTACCTTTAGTAGCTATAAACTAAGGAATTATGTGATTGTCTGGGAAATTCGACAAAGGAAAGATAACCAGGTCTATAAATACGGTGGGGGAGCTGATTGTGTGTGTGCTTGTATATTCTTAATAGTTTAAGGCCATAGAAACACGAGGAAGCTACTTTTACACCTCATGCTTGCTTCCATCCTTATCCATGGGCTATATTTACCTCTTCCTTGCTCAAGTTCCAAAATATGCTTGCTTTCTCTTTCATTTAACCTGGAGAAATGACTCTCCTCTATTTTACTGAGGATCCAAGTGTTCTAAGGTAGAAGACAACCTCTTTTGGGAGAAGAAGATCTCCTAGAGCTCCATTTAGCCCTACCTAGGGTTTCCAAGGTCATCTTTTAGGGATTTCGACCAAGGCAAGTTATTTTCTTCCTTCCTTTTTCATTTCTCTTGATCTTCCCCTTCCTTAGACCTTCCTACAGGTCGGAACCTTGCTGTTCTATGCTACAATTTTCTCTAAAGCTCTAAAACCCTACCTTTCTTGATCCTTATGCTTAGGGTTTGCTCGTTTGATGAAGAAAGGTGTTAGATGGATGAATTCATAGCTTATTCTTGGATTTTCTACCCTAACTTCTCGAGATTTATTCTATTTGGGGTTTCATATTCTCATTAGAGAAAATTTTTATAACTTTCTCCACATTTATTGCTTACCATAAGCTTTCTAGACCATGTTCTTAGTTGAAAATGATGATTTATGCACTAAAAAGCTATGCTTGACATGGATTTCGATTTTTATAATGTTCCCTATTCTGATTTCAGTTCTAGATGAACCTGTGAACATGTGTACGTTATTCCTAAGGTATAATATGACTTGGATCAGGTTGGTTTGACAACCTATGGTGCTAAGCACCTATCAACCAATGGTCAATTTTAGGGTTTAAAGCCGATTTCTTCTATAAACCATGACCAATGATGGTACCATTGCAACGACCCTATGGTGTTGTCTTCATGACAGCTGATGGTCATGATCAAGGGTGTCAAATGATGGTTACAACCTATGGTCACCTCCTTAGGTGAGGCTTTGTACTAATTAGAAGTTTAATGATCAACAATTAAGTACCCTACTGATGTTATCAATCAATGACAACATTAGCTTAATATTTGATGTTGATTAATGAATATAGACTTGATCTAACAACCTATGGTGATTTAAGGGTCACTAATGATGGTATATCAGGTCTGTAAAACCTATGTTGAGTCATGCATTGTAGTTGTAGCATCAACTAAGCCTTAGACCAATGGTTTCTTGGGTCACTTGATGCAATGGTCGGACCTATACTGTAATTGATAGTTTTAATATATGAACTTGACCCAGTGGTCAAGATATAATGTTTATTCCTCCAATTAAGTGGAATGATGGCTAATGTAATATGTTGTTACTAATAATGTGATTTAGATGGTTTCCTTTATATGATCAACTTAAGGAGCTTACTTGTTGACAATAAAAGGCTTGTTTTAAATGAACAGTCGATTGTGGATTTTACCCTACTCTCAGTGGAACTTTTTGTGTTGTTAATCAAGGTATGTCTAGGGTTTGATAGTGAAATTTTATAGAGCACAAATCAAGGACTTCATAGGTGGTTTATCTAAGGTGTTTACTTATGTACACAACCAATGGTCTTACCTTTTAAACATCCAATGGTTCTGGGTGACATTGTGGTATGGTTATAGGGGTTGAATGATGATGGAACAAATGGAGGATTACCGTTAATAAGTTAGTCTTACCTATTCACTCATATGAATAGAAGGGATGATAATCATATTGTGTTGACATGTAACCCTAATGAGTTATAGATTGTTATACCTAGATTTAATATAACTAAATGATGGTAATTGGGTATGAATAATCCATGAATGACTAATACAATCATGAAGTACTATGTTAATGTTGTTAAAACCCTAGTATGCTATAACATGATGGTTACACATTGAGTTATGTGTGGGTTCATACTTGAGAATAGTATGGAATGTGATGGTGATGGTTCACCTTATGCATCCATGATCCAATGGGGATGGCGTGAGTTAGGGTTTGGGTATAAGTGTTGATTAGTAACATAGATATAATTTATCATGTTGAACCTAACTCTAATGCATATAGATAAAGATGAATACTCATGTTTAACATTATTATATGATGGAATGATGGTGGAATAACCTCCTTAACATGATCATAACCTTAATGTGTTAATTGGTGATTATCATAGCCACATGGTTGATACTTTCTTATGCTAAACATGTGCATTATGATTATGATGAGGGTTAATCATATCTAGATTCCTTACATGTTGATGTAATAAAGGAATGTTCTTAATGTTAATATAACCCTGCTATGATTGTTTATGAATATCTCCTAGCTCATTAATGCAATATTGTGTTGATCTGGTGTATTACATGTAAGTGATGTTGTTGAGCCTTATTATAAGGCATGCAAAGATAATGATGATCTTGTAGGGAATAATATGATGGTCTTAATGACCTTTGGGCATGGTTGAGCCATGAATGAGGTGTAATCCTTTTGTGTTGATAAGGGTTGATACCCTATGATATTGTGAAAAGGATTTATATCTTGTGATAGTATGATGACTAGTGTAGCCTCATGAATGGCAAGTGAATAGTACCATGTGATGATGAGGTGAGAAATTATGTTTCACACATTTTATATCTTTTGAAGTTGTGATATTTATACGCTTGCTAGAAGTGAATTAGGGTTTGTATGTCCACTTGTTTGATGAAGCCTTAATTCACCCAATTGGAATAACTAATCAAGTGAAACTCTAATCATGTAGTGCGATGTGCCATAGATCCATCTAAGTGTCAGAACTTGCCAGATGGTGAAACGAGTATTCCTAAGGGAAACTCAGAGCACATACTGATGAGTATGTGGGGTGCTTGTCATCCTGAATTCAAGTGTTTAGGGAGGATGACTGCGGTCATACCTAGCCCTCGGTTTGAGAATGGCTGCGGTCGTGTATCAATGATTATATATGTGATGAAATTGGAGGACAACTGCGGTTGTACCTCGGATGGTAGGGTATGTGTACCCACCTCCTTTCACTAGTGTCATGACCTGTACCAAGGACATACTAGGCTATTAGCAGCTTGACCTTAGTGTCACTGTGGCAGACCCGTATTGACCAGGGGCGGAGAAGATCTTAGGAGTCTGACTCTTCCTAGATCTTGTTTGGCACGATTTTGACTTAGCAGTGGTCAGTTGGATTTTGAGTGGTATCCTCAATTTTCTCAGGGAATAATAAAAGATGTAATACAACCGTATAACATATCTATTTAGGGTTATACACAACGCTTTACATTGGATGATAACCCTTGTTTGTTCACTTTACATAAAGATGATGCTTGGTGCAATTAAGAGATAGTAATTATACTTATGTGGTGGATATGCATAAGATTGTAAATGTGTACATACAGTAGTCATGCTTATGGTGATATCTATACTGCTACTGCTGATTATAATTAGGATGCTAGCTATATCATGTTGTTAGTTATGTTTAACATGCCCTCTATAATTAGAAATGTCTATACTGCTAATCACGCTTATGCAAATACTCGTGCTTATGTTGATAGCTCTGCTTATGATATTGATATGTTGAAACTGTTAGACATGCTAATGTTATTAGATATTCTTATGATGATAGACTTATTCATGTTAATAAATATAATATGCTACTAGACTTGCTTATGATAGTTATGCATATGCTATTGAATCTCTTATACGGTTAATAATGAAAATGATGATAGTCAACTTGATGATGATAATTGTTATCAACTCCTTTATGTATTTTATTAATCATCAATGTTGCTGAGCCTATTTGTTTTATATGATTAAACTACTTAAACTATCTCATTACCTAAAATGTTGTAATCAATAAGCGTTGTTGGAGGTTATATCTCTTGCTGGGACATGGGTCTCACCCTTGTGGTTTGCCACTTTTTTTTAGGTAATCGGAAGTGACGAAAACAAACATGTGGCAGCAAAGATGAGCTATAGTAATGAATCTTTGATATGGTTGATTATATGTCTAGTGTGTCCTAGAGTCGTCCCTGTACTCTCAGGTTTGGGCAGGAAGAGTTTGTATATGGTGTTTCAAATAAATCAGACTTTTATTAGCATATTAATGCTTGTTTGTGTGTCATATACGATTATTGTTCTCCTGTATATATATGTTGTGGCTAAGACGATAGAACGATTTGTATCAAATTTTTGGCATAGTATGGATACAAGAAAGATGTTGGGCTCTTATGCAAATGTTTTTGAGTGGGTGTTGATGTTGGAATCAATTTTGATTTACCCATAATTTTGGGTATGTGATTAATTAGTGATTGATTGTGTTTTATGTTTTGAGTAATCTTGTTTAGTGTGATAGGTTCTCACATATATGATCTTGGTATGTCTTGGGATGAGTAGAATTCCCTGTGGCCCGATCGTGGTTTCACTCTTTCTACCAATGAGGACATGCTTGACCAAGATGATGAGGATGATTTTGATGATGAGGAGGCTACTGAGGATGATGGCTCTGATGCTTGTTCTAATGAAGGCTCTGGTGGTGCCTTTGGTGATGATGCTAAAGATGATGACGTCTCCGTTGTACCTTCAGATGATGATGAGGATTATGAGCCTGGACCTGATGATGATGGCATGAATGATGATGTTTAGACATAGATAGCATAGATGTTCCTTAATGTTTTAGTTCAATGGTATTTAGGTGTTTATCAGATATATCTTTTTAGACTCTTATGTACTATGACATTTGGGCACTGTATCTAAGATGTACTATTTTATCTTCCATTGTTTCATCATTGGTTTATGGCTCTTATAGTGAGAACATGCTTTAAATGTTGTAATCTTAATCATATTTACCATAACTCTCTACTTGACCTTATTTCATGTGTTTGTGGTATGTTACCCGATATTTTGATTATGACATTGGATTGCTTGTTTCTCTTCACCTCACCTCTATTTGATGTGTGTTATGTGGTTGACTGCTTTATCTTCTATCTTTTAAAAAGACCTATGTTTTAGCTCTTTCTATCTCCCTGTCTTTTTGATATGACAAAGGGGGGAGAAATTACGTCAACCATATTGTTTTATCTCTTATATGATCTTTTTCTTATCAATTATCTACTTATCATGTGAATTTATAGAGGACCATATAGTATGTATATGTGTTATGCCTAATTTGTGGAAAGACTAACCATGTAGGTTTAGGTAAGCATGAATTGAGGGGGAGCAATTCACATTGTTCAATCATGTATCCCCTTGCAATTCACAAGGTAAAAGTTTAACTACCAGATCCTATTTCAAAGGTAAAGGTCTAATTTCATTTCCTTTTCAATATATTGAGGAATGGTTTGTCATTGTCAAAAAGGGGGAGAATGCTTACCTAGGTGTTATATGTTGTCCATATTTTGATAATGACTTAACCATTCCATTCATATGTATCTAATATGTTTGTCTAAGATTGATTTTAGGCATCAAGTACATGAAAATGATCAAATCATTGAAGCCCTAGCTTGGCTTAGTTCAAGTCAAAAGCAATGTAACTGTGCATTTTGGGAAAACACTCCAACCCACCTTATAAAGTTCTTGTAATCACTTGTATTGATGATATGACTTGTTAATAAGATGAGAAAAAATAAGGGACATTTAATTCCAACGTTTAATCACTTAAAATTCATCACAATGACTTCATCGGTTGAGTTTAGAATCTCGACCGATCCTTGATGGATTTTAAGAATGAAGGTTGATTGGTCAAGTTACATTTTCACTAGACTCGATCGATCCCTCTATAGACCAAACTCAATTTAAGTGATCGGTCAAGTTGCTACTAGGACAAGATCGACCGGTGGCTTCAATTGGCTTTGTCACATAGTGTGATTGGTTGAGTCATCTTTATTAAAACTCGACCAAATGCACTATACATAAAATACAAAAAAAGTGATTATAATGGTTGGAGGGGTACAAAAATTGAAATTATATCCATTGCAATCCTCCAAATGGCTAGAAAATGTTCATAAGTGTTCCCACACTCTTGTGGGCACACCCCCAACTATAAATAGGACCTCTTCGAGTTCATTCTAAGGTTTCTCATTCATGCTATTCAAGGTCCTTTCCATAGTTGAGTGCCATTTGTCGACTTGAGCCCCTTTCTATCTCTTGATACAATTCATTTCATGCATTATGAGTGAGATAAGATTCCTATAAGAGAGCTATTGTCTTGTAAACTAGGGAAGCTCTTATGATCTCTCTTTCCCCAACCCCCATTCTTTAAGATCAAGTTGGTGAAAGCTTCTCCAAGTGAAGGAGAAGTTGTAAGATTCTTCAAGCTATAAAAGAAGGTGCACAAAGATTCTCTGAGTGAAGGAGGACAAGGCGGAAGATCCAAGGTGCTTGGTGGGTAAATCGTCAAGGAAAAATACTCGGTGCAAGAAGGGGATCTCCTTAGTGAAGGCATCCAGATGCTTGCAAGAGTGGGTAAGACCTTTGTGAGGAAGAAGACCATCTCTTGGATAGGTAAGACCTTGTTTGTAAGGTTGTTGGCTCCCTTGACCTTAAAGGGAATCTAGGTATCCTTGTCCCGGAAAAGGAAGGTCATATGTTGTAACTCTTATAAGTGAATATAAGGAGTAGAGATCTTAGAAATCCTAGAGCTTGACCTCTCTAGCTAGTGGATTGACTCTCTCCTATTTTGGAGAGTGGAAACACTCTAAAATAGCTTGTTTACTTGGTTGCTTAAATCAGTCTCATCCTTTCTATGTATGTTCCAATTGCCATCAAATTTAGTATTTTTAATTTAACTTATTTGAAGTAACTTGAAGGTCTAACAATTTTTATGTGAGTGTTTTTAGCTCTATTCACCCCCCCTCTAAAGCCCTTAGATCCAACAACATAAAATTGTTGTGGTTGCAATGTAAATCCTAACCCTAAAGGGTGGTCGCAACACATGCTTGATCTTGGTTTGGTCACTACAAAGGCCTCTATACATGGTTCTCTTACGATCACAACATGTGTTTTGCAAGAACTGGCCTAGTGGATGGTCGATACATGTATGAGTCGTGGTAGCCAAACCTTGTGTTTTGGGTGGTCGCTACAGTGTGTAGCTCATGTTGGTCACAACACAAGTGCTATGATGATTGGTCGCTACACCTTTTTCCTTGTATGATCAAAACAAAGTGTTGCTTGGGATGTTTGACTAATCATAACATGTATGATGCTTAACCCTAATGCATTACAACAATGTGGGAGATGATGTGCCTAGGGTTTATTGACTAGTATTGAATTGAAAACCCTCATCTACTATATTAGAAACATTAACCCTAATTCTCAAGTGTATGAAGTACTTGCTGAGCTTGCTTGAATGAATAACACGTGATTATGTTTTCTCTCTCCTACTTGTGTAATCCTAACCTTGAAGGTGGAATGAATGTCATATCTAATGAATGCTATGGTGTGTTTGATATGACACAAGGTGATGACTATGAGCCTTTATGATACATGATGAGATAATGATGATGTATAGGAATAATGTGATTGGGTCTTATGACCTGGAAGAGGCTCAATGCCTAATGTGAGGTGATATCCTCTAGTGATGAGATGAGGGATTTTTATACCCTAGTAATTTGATAATGTTGATGGCCTGGTATGGTAGCGATATCAAAAGATGATGTGATAAGTTCATACCTTATACATTTATATCTTCTGGAGTTGTGCCCTTTTTACCCTTGTTATGTAGAATTTGTTTAGGGTTTGTACATTGTAACTTGATTGATGCTAAAAGATACTCAATTGGATTAACTAATCAAGTGTAACCATAGTTATGTAGTTACCCTATGCCATAGATCCATCTTCAACATCAGTACTTGCTGGATGGTGAAATGGGCTCTTTCTTAGTGGAAGCTCGGAGTTGTATACTATTGAGTATATGCATTTCACAGGATTGACTGTGGTCATACCATGGTAGGAGAACGATCGAGGCCATATCTCAATGATGTGATTCAGTGTATATATTATATGTTTTGAAGATGGTTGTGGTCATACCTCGACAAGAGTGTGGCTGCGGTTGTAACTTAGTTTTTCACTAGTGTTGTGCCTATATACCAAGATGGACTAGGTTGTTTTGCAGTTGGACTTTATATGTCATTATGGTGGACTTAGACCAACTGAGGGCATGGGAGATCATTGGTGTCCAACTCATCCTGGATCTTGTATAACACTAATTTTGACTTCGCAATGGTCATTTGGAGCATGAGTGGTATACCTCATATCCTCATGGCATAATAAAAGACATAATACAACTATGTAGTATATTTTCTTAGGGTTAAATATGACTCACATTGGATGGCCCTTTGCCTTATCTTTTGTACGAATAAGTTGATTTATAATTAGGAAAATAAAATCAACTCTTCTGCATGTTCTTCATATTCCTTCAAAAATATAAGATGTTCTACTGCTCAGTTGTAGATGCCTGAATTGCTTAAACAATGTTAATTGATGTATTCATGTCATTTAGCTGAATCTGCTCAACCTAATGATACAGTTGTCTATCTGTTTTAGCTTATCTATGTCAATAATAGATGTTGGAGGAGATTTATATCTCTTGATGGGACGTTGGTCTCACTTTTTGGGGTTCTACATCTTTAAGGTGTTCGTGAATGATGAAGTAGAGATCGTATGATTGAGGATGAGCAGTAAGAGGATCAATAGTTGTTAAAGGTTGGCTATGCTACTAGAGACCTATGTGTCATCCTTGTACTCTCAGGTCCTTGGGGGTGTTTTGTAGATGTTGTATATCAACACAAGTTTTGGCAATAATCCATGGTTGTACAAATATGGCTAGTATATGTGAACATGTTATGATATATGAATTAGGTTATGGCAAGTTAGCCAAGTGAACAATGATATATATGATCTTGTGGCAAGATATGTAATACATGTGGATTCATATGGACTTAGATGTAATATGTTTCCACTTTTTTGGTATGAAATTAGTTTTAATTTACCTTGTTTGAAGTTAATCTTGGAAGTTTAGTATTAGTTCCATGCTTTGTTTTGAGTCATCTCACTCATGTAGCAGTGGGTTGTCACATTTAAACCCTTTCTTGTTTTTATTAAATGTATCAAGTGATATGAGGTTGGGAAGCAAACTTATTTCTAGACTTAAGGTGGCCTTTATGACTAGTAATTGTATCATACAATTGTCTTCTTCCTAGAGCATCTCTTGAATACAAGATGGTTCAACATGATAAGAGTAGGATTTGCCTATTGGCACTTATGGTTTTAATCGAGATGATATGGTTTTCACAAGAAGTGACCACTAGAATGTAGGGCTCTGTCGGGTGTGCCTACCTTAATGATTTAGGGTTTGAGTTCAAGGAGACACCTTTTTAGGATAAGGATTTAATTTGGATTCCCATTTAGGACCATACTTGGTTCATGAAGAATGGCTATCTGAGATAGGAATCATCATATTTTTTAGACTTGGTCAATGTATTCCCATTCACAATAGTTCTTGAGCATACATTCTTATGAGTATAGGGCTTGAGTCTTGAATGGCTACGTGAAAGTAGAGCTTTATGGTAGGAAGGCAATAATGCCTTTTCAGGATGGAGTTGGTGGTCTAGTTTAAGGTCTTGGTCCAAGACCCAAAAGAGATTGACAGATAAATAACATGATTGCTCCAGTTTTAGGTCATGGTCTAGGGCCCAAGAGAGATTGGAAGATAAGTGCATAATTGGTCCATTTTTAGGTCATGGTCTAGGACCAAAAAAATGTTCCAAGATGTGTGATTGGTCCAGATTTAGGTCATGATCTAGGACCCAAAAGATTTGAAATTTTGATTGTTTGTTTGGTTCCATTTAGGTCATGATCTAGGACCGTAGAATTATTTAAAGGGACCATCCACATAAGTGATCATGTTTGAAGATGTCTAGAAGAATGCATGACTTTAAAACTGAGGAAAAAGCTCAAGCATTTGTTATTCCACCAATCATATGTTTGATGACTGTAGGTCATGATTAATTGTGAAGTTTGATGCAGGTTGTATGGACTTTAATACTCCTTAGTTTCAACTATTTTAAAGGTAAGGAGTCTTATTGCAAAATATATGATGATGGTAGCAATCTGGAATCAAGGTCCAACATATTTTCCAGGCTTCATTTGGGAACACATCTGTGATGGCTCAAGCAACATTTTAAATATAATCTAACATGGGTAGGATGCAAATGTTGTTACCTAACAACATATTTTCTTCCACTTTGCTTGTGTATGGTTTTGTGCTTCTGTAGCGTTAAGGAGCATTGTAGAAAGCCAAATTTTTAATTGGGAAAAATTCAGCCTGTGATTAAACACATCACACGGGAATAGGATCCGAGGCAATCATGTTGTCGAATACTGCCTTAGTCTACTTTGGTGATGTGTTTATGACTGGTCTTTGGTGGCCCTATGAAAATTGATCAATGCATCCTCCTTGGAAGGTAGAGGCTTGAAGTTGCTTCATGGATGCCATTGGTAGAGGTTGTACCATGCTGACTCTCTTATGAGAAAAGTGTTTTGAGGAGACATGAACTCATTGTAGTTAGGTTGTCATCCTGTAGGGTCTTTGGGATAGACGTCCTTTGTTGATTTAGTAATTATTATGCAGAGCATTCCATGGGAGGTGACGATAACTGATTAGTTGTAATTTGTTCATAGGTTATAGATTTCTCTTGAAATGCAGGTAATGTTTTCAATATCTCAAGAGATGGTTTCTTGTTGAGCTCTTTATCTGAAGATGTATGCAAGTGTTATTGGAGATAGATTTATGTTAGACTCTGTCTTTATGCTGAACAATCCTCCTATCTATAACCTTTTGTCAATGGTTCCCTGATAGACTCTATTGGTGGAGATATATCCTGATTTGTCGAAGTAGACCTTATTCATGTTGGGTTGATTTGTGATATAAACGTAAAGCAAACTACTATTTTGCTTCTTCATTTTCCTTTGTTGAGGCAAGGGACTATTAAGATTTGGATTATGGTTGTAGCATTTTTCCCCATTGTTTTGTTGTAATGGTTTTGAATTCTTCTTCTAACATTAATGCAATCATGTTAGTCAGTAAAAAGTTGTTTTGAAGTTTATTTTTCATTCAATTTGGATTTAGGATACCACTATTTGTGGCTTCTTATGTTTCTATTTACCATGGAAAATGTTAGATCCCTTGGAGGGATTTCTTCTTTGGGCTTAGGATGCCTGCCAACATTCAAATTTTCTAGACTAAGACCCCTTCAAAAATTTGGGGGTAAACCATGTTAGTCAAGAATCCTATCATTAGATGTGAGCGATGGTATTTTAATCATTATTGCTTACTCTTGGAAATGATAAGTTCCTTGCTCACCCTACTTTCCACTTTCCACTTTCCACTATTGGAGTTTAAGGTGATTGAGACCCCAAGCATGTTTAAGATTGCCCAAATTCTTCAATTAATTGGTTGGTTCTTCCCTTAGTATGATCATAGTCAACTATACATCTAGGGGCAAGTTTATTCAGGGTGGATTTAATGCTCCGCTAGCTCCTAATTTCATGCTTGTAGGATTCAAGTTGTGCCATGTAGTAAGCATTCAAGCAGAAACTCCCTACCTTGTTGGGTTAAGGCACTAAGTGTGAGATACACCCCTATGGGCTCTATTCTCGACACCTCAGTGTATGCACTGTGTCACAACCATGTATCCACATTGTCGAGTGTCCTTTTGGACTTAATTATTCATATTTTGGGTCATTCTGCATTTATGTCCATGGTTATTGATGCTCAGAACCTTAGGATGGGAAGAGTTTTTTGCTCTATTGGTCCTGGATGTCATTCTTAACAAGAAATTCACCACAAACATATGTCCAAGTTGGGCATCCTTTGCCATTATTAATGTATATTTCGTTTAATCATTTGATGTTGCAGACATTAATGCTCAAACCCTTAGGATGAGAGCTTGAATTTTGGATTAATGGGAGCTTCCTAGCAAAGGATCCCCATTTGTGGTCCCCAAGCTAGATCATCATGGAAGATGGTAAGACATAAAAAGTAATCAACACGGAAGATGGTTAGTCATAAATAATGTTGCAAGGGGTCCAAATATCCATATCCACTAGACCATCTATCTTTGTCCTTTCCCATGAGTAGGGTTGCTTCCATGTTCAAACACTAATGTTCATGTAGGAAGTGACCCCTAAATTTGTTTTAGGCTATCTTGACTTGGTGGGTCTATTCCAACTTTCCTCTAGGGTGCTCATCCTAAGAAGACATATAAGAGGATGTTTATTGATTTTGAGGCATGGTTTCAACATGCAATGTTAGCTTTAATTAATTTCATTAATTGAGTGCTCATTATGGGTGAGATTAGGTTTGCAAACCATTGGGGCCCCAAGATAACAACCACACTCCTTCCATCCTAGGCCCTATCATTCTAATTTGACCCTTCCATTTCGAGGTGCACGAGGGGACATCTTCGAGCACTGAAGTAGATTAAGTGGATTTTAATGGATTTTGATGATTTTTTGTTCGTTTTGATTTGAATTTTTTTCATTTTCATTTTTTTACCTTTTTCATCATTTTACTTTTTTATTTATTTTGTCATTTTGATGATTTTTAAAGGAAAAATAGTTAGATAGATCCTTCATATTCGATGAATGCTTTAGTGCTAGTGACTACTATGTCTCTTGTTGAACTCTAGCTCAATCAACTCTATGACTGCATCTATTGGTGTGTTTCTACTGTGATCTGGCTTGAGAAGGGATTCCATAAATTTTGTGGTTGCATATGGCTCTTTGATGACAATCTTTGGAGTGATTTCATCTATTAGGGTGTCTGGTTCGACCAAACTTGCATCGATCAAGTCTTAAATGCTATACTTGAGGGCTATACTTTCATGTATATCTTTCCCTAGGATGCGGTGATAACCAAAGTGAACGTTGGGATTGTATTTCTTGGGAAAAGGATTATGATGCTCCTTTATGGCTAGATATTTCAAAAGATGCTTGACCAATGGGAGAGACTTATTAAGAGAGATCCCTAATGGTGTGAACCTTCTCTCTAGATTATGTGTTGGTATTACTCTTTTACTATGGTAGGAGTTATAGTTGATTTTGATATGTATATTCTTTCATCATGCTTTGGCAATCAAGCTTTGTAATTTTCTAGTGGTGACCTATAAAGGTTTCAATTTCTTCTATCTTTACCTATAGATCTCCCAATTTCTACATGATTTCTCTCATATTATGTGCAACAATGTGTCCAATCTCTGAGCAAACTACAGCTAACAGTGGTAAGACTAATCCTAGATGAGGTGGGTACCCATATGGTCCTAGAACTAGGGTATAGTTCCAAGGTTGTAGTGAAGGGTAGGTACATTGAGGGGTTGACTAAGTAAGACCTCTTGTTCTACATTGGAATTGTATTTTTTTGACTCTTTGTAGCTTTTGGCCTCCTTCTTTGATAAACAATGACTTCTAATTATTCATTGGATTCTTGAATCTAATCATCTTCTTGGATATTTTGGTAAGTGATTGTATATTTCATAGATGTCTCCTTCTGTAAATGCTATGATGTCACATTCTTGTGCTAGTATACCCTTGGTCAGAGTCATACAAGATGGTGTAGTTATTCATTCTGCACGTTGTATGGTGATGGAAGTTGTACATGTCCTACAAAGGGGAAATCATGTATCTATGGTTTTGTCTTACCCATGTTAGCTTTGATAATGTTCTTGCTATAAAACTCAAGTGCCTCTGTGACATGTGGTTCATCAGCCCATCACGACTGTTTGATGGATCATGTGTCAAACTGGGCCTTGAATTCATCATGAGAGTCTTCAATCAATGACTTCATCATGCCATCACTGTTGGACTACTCATTATGCTCGTTATCTCAAGAAGCTATTTATGAAATTTTCACTAAGTGTTCTACTGCCTGAGACTTTTTGTGATGTACTTATGTATGTTTAATTGAATGATTGTTTTTTAGGATCAAGTGACCAATATGGAATATGTGCCTAGTGTATTAAGGATTTTAAAATTGAAGAAACACAACTATGGACAAACTCCCCCTTATGTTAGGAAAGAGGTTTCAGCATATGGCATTCATCTTTTTTATGCCCCAACATTCCCGATACGGGTCAATAGAAATTTCCCCTTGCATGGAAGAGAGTGCTGAAAAATGTGATAGAGAAAGGTATACTACCCCTTGCATGGAGAAGGGGATAAATATCATGTCAACGTATGAACGTTCACCCCTAGGATAAAAAAGGATCATGCATGTATTAGAGCATATTGTTAGATCCAATGATATGAAGAGAGGAAAATGCTCCTAGATTGAGTGGTGTGGAAGGGTTTTTCCACTATTGTCATGAGATATCTTTGATAGTAACATGATAAAGAACAAATTGGGGTTTTTAGTTGTAGAGGGGTGAACCTAGGATGATATCCAAGGTCAAGGTGAGCCAGTCGAGTTCAGAGACTATGGTTGGGGATCGATGTGTGAGGTTTCTATCACCTTAGAGGAGATGCTATGAGAGACATTCATAAGGAAAAGAGTATCCAGGGACAATGTGACCCATTTGAAGCCAAAAACTATGGCTAGATATAGGCGTGTGAAACTCACTCTCTCCTCTAGGATTATTTTATGAAAGAAATACTCACAAGGTAAAGGAGTATCCAGGGACAAGGTGTACCACTTAGGGCGTGAGACTATGGTTGAGATTCCTCTCTCCTCATGGGAGATTTTATGAGAAAAATACTCACAAAGTGAAGGGGTATCCACAAACAAGATAACCTATTTAGGGCTAAAGACTGTGGATGGATGTGGACATGTGATATTCCTCTCTCCTTAGGGGATATTATATGAGAGAAATGCTCACAAGGTTAATGACATATATAGAGACAAGGTGACCCTTTAGGGGCCAATGATATGGTAGGATATGGGTGTGTGATATTTCTTTCTCCTTAGGGGAGACTTTATGAGAGAAATGTTCACAAAGAAAAGGGGGTATATTGGGACAAGGTAACCCACTCAGGGCTAGAGATTGTGGCTAGATATAGGTGTGTGAGATTCCTCTCTCCTCATTCAAGACCTTATGAGAGAAACACTCACAAGAAAAAGGGGGTATCTGGGGACAAGATTACCCACTGAATATTTGAGATTGTGGTTGGATAATGGTGTGTGAGATTCCTCTCTCCTCTAGGGAGATTTTGTGAGACAGATACTGTAAGGCCCCTAAACTTGCTTAATGAGTTGAACAAGCTTAATTATAATAATTGAATTCGTATAACCCTAATATAAACTTTTGATATGCTTTGAAATCATAAGACAATCTTAAGTTTCAAATTTGGTCCAATTTGGACACTTTTGAGCAAGTTATGCAATTTTATGCACATCTTGGACTTTTCTACAATTTACCCAATTGAGAGGGTTTCTTTGCAATTTAACACTTTCATTATGTTCCTTGGATATTATATCATCATTCTTGAGCTTGTTGATCCATGGGGAGCCTATTTAGACCTTTGTTTGAAGGTGTTTTCTCTAAGGGTATTTTAGGGTTTACCCCTTCACGGATGAGCTACCTTTAGTAGCTATCAACTAATGAATTATTTGATTGGATGGGAAATTCGACAAAGGAAATATAATAAGGTCTATACACATGTTGGGGGAGATTCTTGTGAGTGTTCTTGTATATTCTTAATAAATTAAGACCATGGACACTTGGATAGATACTAGAACTTCAACCTTTTCTTTTTCTTTATCTTAAAGTTTCATATACTTATCCCCAAGCACCAAAACGAGCCATTTTCTCTCCACCACTTCCCTCCTTCTCCCAACCTCATTCTCCCTCTGTGCTTCTGCGAATTTTTCAGTCCAACGAATAAGAAAGTGGGGGATCTTCTTGGAAAAAGGGTCTAGGGTTGCAATTGACTTCATTTTAGGGTTGAAAAAGCTTCCTTCTAGTGATCTTGACCAAAAAGAGTAAGAATTCCCTTCTTTACTCCATTTATTTCTTTTTTTACCTTCCTCCTAGCTTTCTGTAGGTCATAACCTTGCTGTTCCATGGTAGAAATTGCTCTAAAGCTCTAAAATACTACCTTTCTTGCTCCTTATGCTTAGGGTTTGCTCATTTGATTAAGAAAGGTGCTAGATGGACGAATTCATAGCTTATTCTTCTATTTTCTACCCTACCTGATCGAGATTTCTTCTGTGTGGGGTTTCATCTTCTCATTAGAGGCAAGTTTTATAACTTTCTCCACTTTTATTTCTTACCATAAGCTTGTTAGCTCATGTTCTTGCTTGAAAATGATGATTCATGAACTAAAAAGCAATGCTTGACTTGGATCTCGATTTTTATAATGTTCCCTATTCTGATTTAATTTCTAGATGAACATGTGATGATGTGTATGTTATTCCTAAGGTATAATTTGACTTGGATCAAGTAGTTTTGACAACCTATGGTGCTAAGCACCTATCAACTAATGGTCAATATTAGGGTTTAAAGTTGATTTCTTCTATAAACCCATGACCCGATGATGGTACCATTGCAAAAACCCTATGGTATTGTCTTCATGATAACTAATGGTCAAGATCAAAGGTGTCAGATGATGGTTACAATGTATGGTCACCCCCTTAGGTCAGGTTTTGGATCAATTAGAAGTTTAATTATCAACCATTAAGTACCCTACTAATGTTATCAATCAATGACTACATTAGCTTAATAATTGATGATGATTAATGAATATAGTGATGATATAACAACCTATGGTGACTTAATGGTCACTAATGATGGTGTATCAAATGTCCAAAATCTATGGTGAGATAGTCATATAGTTGTAGCATCAATTAAGCCTTAGATAAATGGTTTCTTGTGTAACTTGATGCAATGGTCGAACCTATACTGTAATTGATGGTTTTAACATATGAACATGACCCAATGGTCAAGATCTAATGTTTATTCCTCCAATAAAGTGGAATGATGGATAATGAAATATGTTGGTCCTAATAATGTAATTTATATGGTTTCCTTTATATGATCAACTTAAGGAGCTTACCTGTTGACAATGGATGGTTTGTTTTAACTGAACAGTTGATTGTGGGTTTTACCCTGCTCTCAATGAAACTTTTTGTGTTGTTAATCAAGGGATGTCTAGGGTTAGATGGTGACTATTTCTAGAGAACAAATCAAGGACTTCATAGGTGGTTTATCCAAGGCGTTTACTTATGTAAACAACCAATGGTCTAACCTAATAAACATCCAATGATTCTGGGTGACATTGTGGTATGGTGATATTTGTTGAATGATGATGGAACAAATGGAGGGTTACCCTTAATAAGGTAGTCTGACCTATTCATTCATATTAATAGAAGGTATGATAATCATATTGTGCTTATATATAACCCTAATGAGGTATATCTTGTTATACCTAGCTTTAATATGACTAAATGATGGTAATTGGGTATGAATAGTCCTTGAATGACTAATACAATCATGGAATACTCTGTTATTGTTGTTGAAACCCTAGTATGCTATAACATGATGGTTACACCTTGATATATGTGTGGGTTAATACTTGAGAATAGTATGGAATGTGATGGTGATGGTTCACCTTATGCATCCATGATCCAATGGGGATGCCATGAGTTAGGATTTGGGTATAAGTGCTGATTAGTAACATTGATGTAATTTATCATGTTGAACCTAACTCTGATGCAAATAGATAAAGATGAGTATTCATGTTTAGCATTCTTATATGATGGAATGATTGTGGAATAACCTCCTTAACATGATCATAACCTTAATGTGTTAATTGGTGGTTATCATCACCACATGGTTGATACTTTCTTATGATAAACATGAGCATTATGAATATGATGAGTGTTAATCATATCTAGATTTCTTGCATGTTGATGTAATAAAGGAATGTTCTTAATGTTAATATAACCCTGCTACGAATGTTTATGAATATCTCCTAGCTCATTAATGCAATATTGTGCTGATCTGGTGTATTATATGTAAGTGATGTTGTTGAGCCTTTTTGTAAGGATTGGAAAGATAATGATGATCTTGCAGTGAATAGTATGATGGTCTTAATGATCTTTGGGCATGGTTGAGCCCTAAATGAGGTGTAATCCTATTGCGTTGATAAGGGTTGATACCTTGTGATACTGTGAAAAGGATTTATATCCTGTGATAGTATGATGGTCTTAATGACCTTTGGGCATGGTTGAGCCCTGAATGAGGTGTAATCCTATTGTGTTGATAAGGGTTGATACCCTGTGATATTGTGAAAAGGATTTATATCTTGTGATAGTATGATGACTAGTGTGGTATCATGAATGGGAAGTGAATTGTACCATGTGATGATGACATGAGAAATTATGTTTCACACATTTTATATCTTTTGAAGTTGTGATATTTATGTGCTTGTTAGAAGTGAATTAGGGTTTGTCTATCCACTTGTTTGATGCAGCCTTAATTTACCCAATTGGCCTAACTAATCAAGTGAAACTCTAATCATGTAGTGCCATGTGCCATAGATCCATCTGAGTGTCAAAATTTTCCATATGGTGAAACGAGCATTCCTAAGGGAAACTCGGAGCACATACTGTTGAGTATGTGGGGGTGGCAAGTTGAGGATATATACTTGTCATCCACAATGCAGATTGTGGAGGTTGGCTGTGGTCATGCCTCATACCTCTGATGTGATTGAGAACAATTGAGGTTGTGTCTCAGTGATTATATGTGACAAGATTGGAGGACAACTACGGTTGTACATTGGATGGTAGGGTATGCGTACCCACCTCCTTTCACTAGTGTTGTGACCTGTACTAAGGACAGACTAGGTTGTCAATAGCTTGACCTTATGTGTCACTATGGCGGACCCGCACTGACCGAGGGTGGAGAAGATCTTAGGAGTCCAGATCTTCCTAGATCTTGTATGACACTAATTTCGACTTAGTAGTGGTCAGTTGGATTTTGAGTGGTATCCTCAAATTCCTCAGGCCATAATAAAAGATATAATATAGTCGTATAGCATATCTATTTAGGGTTATACATGATGCTTCACATTGGATGATAACCCTTGTTTGTTCTCTTTACATAAAGATGATGCTTAGTGCAATTAAGAGATAGTAGATACACTTATGTTGTGGATATGCAACCATGATTATGTTGATAACTATACTTCTACTACTGATTACAATCATGATGCTAGCTATCTCATGTTGTTAGTTATGTTTAGAATGCTAGCCATGCCTTTGTAACTTTTTTTTGGTATCCGAAGCGCGTCTCCCTTTTTTTTGCATTTTAAAGAAAGGTAATTACAATGCATAAAAGAAAAGACAAACACGAAAGAGAAGGGGAACTAGATAGATGAACAGACAACTATCTATCTATACATTCTGAACTATGATATCTATGTCTCTCTTTAGGTATCTCCACACAGTAGTAGCGGATTTATCAACACCTTCAAAAATTCTCTGGTTCCTCTCCCTCCAAATACCATGGATAGTCACCAGAAAGCAAGTGTTCTCCTTCTCAGAACATGTATCAAGAAAAGCATAAATAGAAGTAGGCATAACGCCAATGTAACTATCAGTAGCCACCAAGCTCCAGACCTACTGGTTGTAATCACAATCAATGAGAAGATGATCAAGATCTTCAATGTTGCATCTGCATAGCTCGCATCTTGATGGGAAACAAAATCCTTTTCGTTGGAGACAAATTTGAGTCAGGACCCTATGAAGAAGAACTTTCTAGTAGAAAATTTTATATCTATTCAGAGACTTAGATTTCCAGACCCAATTGTACCAGGGAACTTTGCTTCCTTCCTCATGAAAGGCCAACTAGAAGTCCTTCATCTTCTTAGGAACTACATCATTAAAGAAGATGGCATCCTCAGCATTCGAACCAGGAGAAAACAAAGGTTTCACAGCAGAAATAATTCTATTAACGTGACGAGATTTGCTAACAATCCAATCATCCTTATCTATAAGCTCCGCAAGTCTAACCAGCTTGCCTTTGCCCAACAACATAATATCTTTGGCTTCAAGGAACTCAGAAAGGAATCTATTATTACTAATCCACGGATCTCTCCAAAGAAGGGTAGATTCTTCATTACCTTCTCTCCACTGAATATAAGGTATCATACGATCCCTCATAGTTAACAACTATCTCCACATCCAGGAAGAATGTGATTTAGATTTGATGCTCCAAATCGAGTCCCCTTTTAAATATTTATCATGGATCCATCTAACCCACAGATTGTCTTTTTTAGAAGAAATATTCCATATGTTCAAAGCCATGAAAGCTTCCACAGTTTCTTTGGTTCTCTTGATATTAAGACCCCCTTCCAATTTAGGCTTACAGATATCCTCCCAAGCAATCGTGTGGATGGTATTCTTAAGCTCTGCACCACCCCAAAGGAAGTCCCTACAGTACTTGTCAATTTCATTTGAAATAGAAATAGGAATAGGAAAAGAGGATGCCCAGTAAAGATGGAAAGATGCGTGAGTAGAAGCTATCATCTCTAGACACCCAGCTAAGGACAGACTACGTGCCTTCCACCCCTCCAGCCTTTTACAGATTTTCTCAATCAAAGGGCCACACAACCTTCTCGTAAGTTTACCTTTAAAGAGTGGCAGCCCAAGATACTTCATGGGCAGCTGCCCGTTCTTAACACCCAAGATGCTTTCAACCATATCAGCATCAGCAGGAGAGTTGCAGAAGACAACACTTTTATCGCAGCTGACTTGAAGACCCAAGACATGACTGAAACAGTCCAGAAGATTCCTAAGCCCAAGAACATATTTTTCAGTTGCTTTAGAGAAAACAACAACGTCATCAGCAAACAGGACATGAGATACATGCGCCTCATTAGAGATTCGAACATCACTAAAGTAGTGGTTCTCAATACCAAATCTCATAATGCTTGATAAGCCTTCCATGGCAAGAACAAAAAGGTATGGGGCTAAGGGATCACCCTACTGAATCCCTCTACCAGGTTTAAACATATCCCTAGGGCTGCCATTAAACAAAATTTGTAAACTAGTAGTGCAAAAAATCTCTTGAATCCAGTGGATAAAACAGGAAGGGAAATTCATTTCTTCAAGCATATTGAACAAGAAGCTCCAATTGACCGAGTCATAGGCTTTGATAAGGTCCATTTTCAGACATAGCATAGGCTTAGAGATTTTTGTAATATGATCCAGGAGCTCATTAACAAGACGAGTGGAATCTTTGATACATCTTCCTTTAATGAAGGCATTTTGAGCAGGATCAATGATACTAGGGAGAATACCTTGAAGCCTATTAGCAATGACCTTAGAAGAAATCTTGTAAAGAACATTACAGAGAGCAATAGGTTTCCAGTCCTGGACTTTAGAAGCATCCTTCATCTTAGGAATAAGAGTAATGAAGGTCCTATTAACCTCTTTGAGCATCCGTCCACTAGAGAAAAAATTCTGGACAGCTCTAACAACATCATCCCCAACAATATGCCAACATTTTTTATAGAAATGGAAGTTGAATCCATCTGGTCCCGGAGCTCTGTCACCATCAGCTTCATGAATAACCCTTTCAATCTCATCCCTTGTGACAATCTCACAAAGCGAGTTGAATTGAACAGGAGATAAAGAAGGGAGCTTCCATCTATCATCCCATTGAATGATGTCTTGCTTATTTTCAGCAAAGAGCCGAGAATAGAAATCCATAACATGGCCCTGAATGATAGTAGAATCAGTAACCATAGACTCATCAATATTCATGCATCTAATGGTGTTGTTCTACCTTCTAGAATGAAGAGAATTGTAGAAGAATTTAGAATTCTGATATCCAAGTTTGAGCCACTGAACATGTGACTTCTTCCTAATAAACGACTCCTCTGCCTCATAAGCAATGATAGCTTCTCTTCTAGTTTCTTTAGCAGCTTGCATCAAAGAAGGATCATAAGGGTTGTTATCAGCAATTTCTTGGGCTTGACATGCCTGAGCTTCTTTGATTTTCCTACACTCCATAAAATTTCCCACCTTCTCCCTATTCCATGTACAGAGAGCGTATTTAACTCTCTTCAATTTTTGAACAACTTTAAAAGTAGGATTACCTTCAATATTAGATTGCCAAGCTTCTTCAACAGTATCATAAAAACCTTCCATTTCAGTCCATGCATTAATGAATCTGAAGGGGGACTTCTTACAATAAACTTTGTCACCAAGATGGATGCTTAGTAATCTATGATCACTATGAATTGTTTGAATAATGGATCCCAAACTCTGTGAAAAGTCAGAACTAAAAGAGTTGTTATAAAAAACTCTGTCAATCTTAGACATGACAAGCTTACTACCTTCCTGCCTATTATCCCAGGGGTACAAAGAGCCCCTAAGAAGCATCTCCAGTAAACTAGTATTATTGACGAACTCATTGAAAAAATTCATTAAGTTGTAAGACGGTTCAGAACTTCCAAGCCTATCAGAGGCAAAACGCACAACGTTGAAGTCTCTAGAAATTAACCAAGGACTATCACCCATACTGGCATGAATCCCTTTCAGCTGATCCCACAAGACAACTCTCTTACCCTCCAGATTATGAGCATAAATTGTAGTAAAATAGAAGGTATCTTCAGTAGTCCTAACAAGACAATGGAGGAACTGATCCCCTTCAGCAACAACATGGACGGTGATGTCATCTCTATTCCAAGCAACTATGATTCTGCCTAGAGGATGGGAATTGTGGTTAGAGACCCAACTAGCATAATTCCACACATTGTTCATGACTTTGGTCATCTTTTTCCTCCTTATTTTACTTTCAAGAATGCAAATGACAGAACATTTATTGTTTGAAATGGCTTCCTTTACTACCCCCTGCTGTCCGGGTTTATTAAGACCCCAGACATTCCAAGAGATAATAGAGAGCTCACCCATTAGGAACGGGGGGGATAGGTGAAGGATTAGAACTGGTAGCTTAACTACCTCCACTACCATTGACAACATCATTAATTTCAGAATCAATGAACTCCAGAGCTTTGAAGCTATTAGGTGACACCAAAGTACCACTCACTCTTTGCTGTGGGATTTTCTAGAGATACCTGGGAGGAGACTTCATTTTCCTGCCCTGAACCCTCCACTGACTAGGAGCACTAGCTGGACTCGGTGCCTGCATTTCCTTCCCTTTTGCTGTAGGGGAATAACTCTGTATGACTTGCCTAACTGGAATAATAGGTTCAGCAGGTGGACTATCATAGAATGTATCTACTTCACTACCAACACCAACTTCAATACTCTGTGGGCTTTCTTACTAGGTAATGTACCTTTCATACACTCACCTTGACTGTAGCCAAACGTACCACACTTCTTGCAAACATTCGGGACCCATTCATACTCCAGACGAATAGAGTCCTTAACTCCATCATCGCTAACCAACTGCATATCTTTCGGAAAACCCAAGGAAGCAGGAACTAGGACCTGAATCCACGCGTAGTCCAAACGACATTGATGCTTAGTAGGGAAATCAGGCCTCAAAGGATTCCCGAGAAAGCTGCCGACTAAACTGAAGACTTTGTCATCCCACAACTAAAGGGGCAGATCGTAGATCCGAATCCACACTGGTATTTCAGCGAGCTTCAGCTTTTCAAGCGGTTCCCCCCTTTGCCATTTCTTTAGGACCAATGGTTTGCCTCCCACAAACCAGGGGCCTTGTTCCACAGTAGTCCTCAGATCCTCCGAGCTAGAGAATCTGATAACAAAGAAACCGTTTCCTCGAGACAGAATTTCGAAGTCACCCTTTGTCTTCCAAATCATCTTCAGGTGTCGATGCAGCGTAGGCGAGTGAAGTTTCAGGCCAATAATGTAGCCTGCTGCCGTATTAGCCCATTTCGATAGATTACTATCAGCAATAGATCTCGAGTACTTCACAACACCTTCGACCATTTCAAGTTTGCATCTCTTCAGTTTCTGGTCTACATCAGCCTTTTGGGCGAACAGATCAGCCCAATTGCTAGTCGCCGACGCAATAGGAATCTCCTCTGCCGCTTTCTTTAGGCTTCTGGCTTGACTAGGAGGTTGTCGAGGACCTGCATTTTGGTTCTGTGTGGAATCAACATGATGATCAACATGAAGGTCACGCGAGCTCGACGACGGAGGCAGTGGATTCCCGGTGTCACCCGCATCGCCCACCCTATCACTCGTTCCGTCCATCGCCCCCATGCCTTTGTAACTAGAGATGCATATAATGCTAATCATGCTTATCTAGGTAATTGTGCTTATGTTGTTAGCTCTTTTTATGATGTTGATATGTTCAACCTATTAGACATGCTAATGTTGTTAGCTATGCTTATGTGGCTAGACTTATTCATAATGATAGAGATTCTATGTTACTAGACTTGCTCATGATGCTAGATATGCATATGCTACTGAATTGCTTATATTGTCAACGAGATAAAGGATGATAGTCTGGCTAATGATGATAGTTATTATCTACTCCTTTATGTATTTTGTTAATCATCAGTGCTGCTGAGTTTATTTGTTATATCTAATTAAACTGCTTAATTGTTTAATTACTTAAAAATGTTGTAATCAATAATCGTTGTTGGAGGTTATATCTCTTGCTAGGACATGGGTCTCACCCTTATGATTCGCCACATCTTTTTAGGTAATCTAAAGTGATGAAAACAAACATGTGGCAGAAAATAGGAGCTATAGTAATGAATCTATGAGAAAGTTGGTTAGACGTCTAGTGTGTCCTAGAGTCATCCCTGTACTCTTAGGTCCGGGTAAGAAAAAGTTTGTATATGATGTTTCAAACAAATCATACTTTTGTTAGCATATTAATGCTTGTTTGTGTGGCATATATGAATATTGTTCTCCTTTGTATATATGTGGTGGATAAGATGATAGAACAATTTGTATCAAATTCTTGGCATAGTATGGATATAAGAAAGATTTGGGGCTCTTATGCAAATGTTCTGAGCGGGTGCTGACGTTGAAATCAATTTTAATTTACCCATATTTTTGTGTATGTGATTAATTAGTGATTGATTGTGTTTTATGTTTTGAGTATTCTCATTTAGTGTAATGGGTTCTCACAAGTTGGTATTAGATCTTTAGGTTCACTGAGTCTACATGGACACTAGGACTTAAGACTAGGATGATGTCTAAGTTACGAACATGATATAAAAACATGGTGCATATTGCCTAATCTCAGTACTTGGATGCACTAGCCAGGTATTCAATTATTGAAGAAAGGTAAGTATGGAACTCTTAGATTGTTATCTTTCTGATTACTCTGATCAAGTAGTCATTTTGAGACAATCTAAAGAGCACAATGAATAAGAAATCATGGTGTGAATATCTTAATCCTACCTTAAAGAAGATGAGAATTGCATCATTATCTATCAAAACTTGAATGTTTGGTAACTATAAGAGAAAGATACAACACCATCAAATATAAATATAAATACAAACTAGAAAAAGATGAGTTCTTGAAGATGTGATTCAAGAATATAATAAAATAAAAGACAAATAAGTTCATGCTTATAAAGTGAATCAAGGTATGAAATCCACATAAGATGGAAAGAACTCCTACAACAAGTACATAATGAGAAGATGAATGGGATCAATGACAAAGGAATAAGGTGGAACCTGAGTTAATCTCAGACCAACCTGTGTGTGTAATAAAGTGTTAATGTAAAATAGGCATAGAATGTGAAAGAAATTAAGGCAGATGATCCATTTTTAATGAAGAAAATGTGGAATATGATGATTTACATTTTGATAAGTGGTTGAAAAACATAATAAAATAAGAGAACATACCCAAGTGTGATAAATAGTCATCAAGGAATGAGTAATGAGATATGTTAATCATGACGATTCCTATGCTAATGGCAAGGAACCAAAAATGAAAATGGTAAAATGATACATAAGAAGTTGTAATATGCATAATGAAAATAGAATTGGTTACCTTTTTGCTAGTGACCCTGAACAATTTTGCTATGATGTGGGAAGTATGTTTCCCTTTGTGTCTTTCCTTTCTAGGGCATAACTTTCAAGTGGATCATTTCCACTTGGTACATGTGGATTCACTGCAAACATGAGGGTGGATAGCTTATTATAGCATAAGGTTGCTTGGATTACGGTTCTAAGATCATAAAGTTTGTGATGAGTTTGCTTTTGAGCCTTCCAATAATTAGGAATACTCCTCTTATATGTCTTGAGATTTGATTATGTTGGTAAAAGTAGATGAGATAAGGATGTGAGTTCCTTATAGGACATGAGGTGGATACCAAGGTAATGAATCCTAGTATCCAAGATGTATCAACAATATGAGAAATATGTGAAGGTTGAAGATGCTTATTAAATGAACATTCCAAGTGTTTCTCTCCCTTAGAGAGAGAAAGAGAGTTGACGATGACCCTCTAAATGTTGTTTGGAAAGAAGAAGAAAAAAAGTGATTCTATAATGTTGTGTATGGTTCAGTGATAGCTGGGCAAGACCACTATCAAGGATAGATGGTTTGTTGGTCAATAGATATGTGATACCATGTTCCTTTAAGATAAACCTATGATCCAATATCAATGCATAGGAGTTAGATTGGATGACATAATTTACTTAACCATGATGAGTTTAGAGTTATGTCCTATAGACTAACCAATGTACAACTAGAATTTATGAATAGTAGGAACAGAGTGTTTCAGTCATGTCATACAAGTTATATCAAACTTTGAATGATGACATGTCAAAGTATTTCAAATATGGTAAAAAATATGATCAATATTTCTTCAAAAATCTTAGGGTTGCCGAAGCGCCAATAGCTATGAAAACAAGTTGAACAAGAGTGAGATGGGGTTGATTAAATTTCTTTATGAGATCATGATGTATCTTCTAAGTAGGTTGTGTAAATCCTAGTAAGGTGAAGATAGTGTTGTTGTTTCACCCCTAACAAGGTTGAATAGGAATGATGTTTCCTTGTATGGAATGACAGTTGCCAATGTCAACATTCTTTTATGCTGAAAAAGAACTAACAAGAGTTCTAGTGTTAGTGTAAAAAAAAGGATGGATAAATTACTTTTTTTATGCTTCAAGGAATGTTGTGGGACACATTCCATGATTGGTAAAAAGCTAGCAAGTATGACTTTTGAGTAATGTGTTGATACAACATATATAATTTTAGGATGATAGCTAGAATTTAAAGTTGAAAGTTACTATTAGATTTGTATAGGCGGCACAACAAGTTTCTATGTTCCATATTTGCAAATGTCTTTTTATGTGGGGGGTTTTGTGCTGACCCAAAAGGAGATATGTATGAATGATGTGACATTACCATTATATGCAAGTAACCATGTGAAGGTAATATGATGAGGTGCAAAGGAATTACCCATCTTTGTTTACCTTAGATTTTGAGGGCGAAATCACTGTTAGGGGTTTATAGTTGTAAGGCCCCTAAACTTGCTTAATGAGTTGAACAAGCTTAATTATAATAATTGAATTCTTATAACCCTAATATAACCTTGTGATATGCTTTGAAATCAAAATACAAGCTTAAGTTTCAAATTTGGTCCAATTTGGACACTATTTGAGCAAGTTATGCAATTTTATGCACATTTTGGACTTTTCTACAATTTACCCAATTGAGAGGTTTTCTTTGCAATTTATCACTTTCATTATGTTCCTTGGATATTATCTCATCATTTTGGATCTTGTTGATCCATGGGGAACCTATTTAAACCTTGGTTTATAGGTGTTTTCTCCAAGGGTATTTTAGGGTTTACCCCTTCACGGATGAGCTACCTTTAGTAGCTATCAACTAATGAATTATTTGATTTTCTAGGAAATTAGACAAAGGAAAGATAATAAGGTCTATACACATGGTGGGGGAGCTGCTTGTGTGTTTTCTTGTATATTCTTAATAAATTAAGGCCATGAACACTTGGATAGATACTAGAACTTAAACTTTTTCTTTTTCTTTATCTTAAAGTTTCATATACTTATCCCCAAGCACCAAAACGAGTCATTTTCTCTCCACCACTTCCCTCCTTCTCCCAACCTCGTTCTCCCTCTGTGATTATGTGAATTTTGATTTCCAAGGAAGAAGAAAGTGGAGATCTTCTTGGAAAAAGGATCTAGGGTTGCAATTGACTTCATTTTAGGGTTGAAAAAGGTTCCTTCTAGTGATCTTGACCTAAAAGAGTAAGAATTCCATTCTTACCTCTGTTTATTTCTTTTTTATCCTTCCTCCTAGATTTCTCCAGGTCGGAACCTTGCTGTTCCATGGTAGAAATTTCTCTAAAGCTCTAAAACCCTACCTTTCTTGCTCCTTATGCTTAGGGTTTGCTCATTTGATGAAGAAAGGTGCTAGATGGACGAATTCATAGCTTATTCTTGGATTTTCTACCCTACCTGATCGATATTTCTTCTGTTTGGGGTTTCATATTCTCATTAGAGGAAAGTTTTATAACTTGCTCCACGTTTATTATTTACCATAAGCTTGCTAGCTCATGTTCTTGCTTGAAAATGATGATTCATGCACTAAAAGCAATGCTTGACTTGGATCTCGATTTTTATAATGTTCCCTATTCTGATATAATTTCTAGTTGAACCTGTGATCATGTGTTTTCTATTCCTAAGGTATAATATGGCTTAGATCAGGTTGTTTTGACAACCTATGGTGTTAAGCACCTATCAACCAATGGTCAATATTAGGGTTTAAAGCTAATTTCTTCTATAAACCCATGGCCCGATGATGATACCATTGAAACAACCCTATGGTGTTGTCTTCATGATAACTAATTGTCAAGATCAAATGTGTCATATTATGGTGAAAATCTATGGTCACCCCCTTTGTCCAGGTTTTGGATCAATTAGAAGTTTAATAATCAACCATTAAGTACCCTACTGATGTTATCAATCAATGATTACATTAGCTTAATATTTGATGATGATTAATGAATATAGTGCTGATCTAACAACCTATGGTTACTTAATGGTCACTAATGATGGTGTACCATATCTCCAAAATCTATTGTGAGTTAATGATATAGTTGTAGAATCAATTAAGCCTTAGATCAATGGTTTCTTGGGTCACTTTATGCAATGGTCAAACCTATACTGTAATTGATGGTTTTAACATATGAACTTGACCCAATGGTGAAGATATAATGTTTATTCCTCCAATAAAGTGGAATGATGGATAATGTAATATGTTGGTCCTAATAATGTGATTTAGATGGTTTCCTTTATATGACCAACTTAAGGAGCTTACTTGTTGACAATGGATGGCTTGTTTTAACTGAACAGTTGATTATGGGTTTTACCCTACTCTCAATGGAACTTTTTGTGTTATTGATCAAGGGATGTCTTGGGTTAGATGGTTACTCTTTCTAGAGAACAAATCAAGGACTTCATAGGTGGCTTATCCAAGGTGTTTACTTATGTAAACAACCAATGGTCTTACCTTTTAAGCATCCAATGATTATGGGTGACATTGTGGTATGGTGATATTGGTTGAATGATGATGGAACAAATGGAGGGTTACCCTTAATAAGGTAGTCTTACCTATTCACTCATATTAATAGAAGGGATTATAATCATATTGTGTTGATATGTAACCCTAATGAGGTATAGCTTGTTATACCTAGCTTTAATATAACTAAATGATGGTAATTGGGTATGAATAGTCCTTGAATGACTAATACAATCATGGAATACTCTATTATTGTTGTTGAAACCCTAGTATGCTATGACCCGATTGTTACACCTTGACTTATGTGTGGGTTCATACTTGAGAATAGTATGGAATGTGATGGTGATGCTTCAGCTTATGCATCCATGATCCAATGGGGATGCCGTGAGTTAGGATTTGGGTATAAGTGCTGATTATTAACATTGATATAATTTATCATGTTGAACCTAACTCTAATGCAAATATATAAGGATGAGTATTCATGTTTAACATTCTTATATGATGGAATGATGGTTGAATAACCTCCTTAACATGATCATAACCTTAATGTGTTAATTGGTGCTTATCATAGCCACATGGTTGATACTTTCTTATGTTAAACATGTGCATTATGAATATGATTAGTGTTAATCATATCTAGATTACTTGCATGTTGATGAAATAAAGGAATGTTCTTAATGTTAATATAACCCTGCTATGATTGTTTATGAATATCTCCTAGCTCATTAATGCAATATTGTGCTAATTTGGTGTATTATATGTAAGTGATGTTGTTGAGCCTTATTATAAGGCATGGAATTATTATGATGATCTTGCATGAAATAGTATGGAGGTATTAATGACCTTTGGGCATGGTTGAGCCCTGAATGAGGTGTAATCCTCTTGTGTTTATAAGGGTTGATACCCTGTGATATTGTAAAAAAGGATTTATATCTTGTGATAGTATGATGACTAGTGTGGTCTCATGAATGGAAAGTGAATAGTACCATGTGATGATGAGATGAGAAATTATGTTTCACACATTTTATATCTTTTGAAGTTGTGATATTTATGTGCTTGTTAGAAGTGAATTAGGGTTTGTATGTCCACTTGTTTGATGCAGCCTTAATTCACCCAATTGGCATAACTAATCAAGTGAAACTCTAATCATGTAGTGTCATGTGCCATAGATCCATCTGAGTGTCAGAATTTTCCAGATGGTGAAACAAGTATTCCTAATGGAAACTCAAAGCGCATACTGTTGACTATGTGGGGATGGCAAGTTGAGGATATATCCTTGTCATCCACAATGCAGATTGTGGAGGTTGGATATGGTCATGCCTCATGCATATGATGTGATTGAGAACGACTGAGGTCGTGTCTTGGTGATTATATATGTGACAAGATTGGAGGACAACTACGGTTGTACCTCAGATTGTAGGGTATGCTTACCCACCTCCTTTCACAAGTTTTGTGACCTGTACCAATGACGGACTAGGTTGTTAGCAGTTAGACCTTATGTGTCACTGTGGTGGTCCTGCACTGATCGGGGGTGGAGAATATCTTAGTACTCTGACTCTTCGTAGATCTTGTATGGCACTGATTTTGATTTAGAAGTGGTCAATTGGATTTTGAGTGGTATCCTCAAATTCCTGAGGGCATAATAAAGAATGTAATACAATTGTATATCATATCTGTTTAGGGTTATACATGACGCTTCACATTGGACGATAACCCTTGTTTGTTCTCTTTACATAAAGATGATGCTTAGTGCAATTAAGAGATAGTAGATATACTTATGTTGTGGATATGCAACCATGATTATGTTGATAACTATACTTCTACTGTTGATTATAATCATGATGCTGGCTATCTCATGTTGTTTGTTATGTTTAACATGCCATCCATGCCTTTATAACTAGAGATGCATATAATGCTAATCATGCTTATCCAAGTAATTGTGCTTATGTTGTTAGCTCTTTTTATGATGTTAATATGTTCAACCTATTAGACATGCCAATGTTGTTAGCTATGCTTATGTAGCTAGACTTATTCATAATGATAGAGATTCTATGTTACTAGGCTTGCTCATGATGCTAGATATGCATGTGCTACTGAATTGCTTATATTGTCAACAAGATAAAGGATGATAGTCACGCTAATGGCGATAGCTATTATATGATACTTTATGTATTTTGTTAATCATAAGTGTTGTTGAGTTTATTTGTTATATCTAATTAAACTTCTTAATTGTTTAATTACTTAAAAATGTTGTAATTAATAATCGTTGTTGGAGGTTATATCTCTTGTTGGAACATGGGTCTCACCCTTGTTGTTCGCCACATCTTTTTAGGTAATCTGAAGTTACTAAAACAAACTTGTGGCAGCAAAGAGGAGCTATAGTAATGAATCTATGAGAAAGTTGATTAGATATCTAGTGTGTTTTAGAGTCGTCCCTGTACTCTCAGGTCTGGGTGAGAAAAAGTTTGTATATGATGTTTCAAATGAGTCGAACTTTTATTTGAATATTAATGCTTGTTTGTGTGGAATATATGAATATTGTTCTCCTGTGTATACATGTGGTGGCTAAGACGATAGAACAATTTGTATCAAATTCTTGGCATAGTATGAATATAAGAAAGATTTTGGGTTCCTATGCAAATTTTTCTGAGCGGGTGTTGACGTTGAAATTGGTTTTAATTTACCCATATTTTTGGGTATGTGATTAATTAGTGATTTATTGTGTTTTATGTTTGAGTAATCTTGTTTAGTGTAATAGGTTTTCACAGATACTCATCAGGTAAAAGGGGATATCCAATGACAATGTGACCCACTCATTGGCAAACACTATGGCTAGATATGGTTTTGTGAGATTCCTTTATCCTCAAAGAATGTCTTCTGAGAGAATCAGTCACAAGTAAAAGGGATATCTAGGGATAAGGAGACACTTTTAGAGAATAGATTCTATGGCTGGATACATGTGTGTGAGATTTATCTCCTCAAAGGAGATCTTTTGAGATAAATATTCACAAATACAAGGAGTGTGTTGGTCTAGGTTTAAGACATGGTTCGATATGATGCAATTATGAAAGTGAAGCCAGGGTGATAGCCCAGTGTCATGATATGGTTTGGGACCACCAAAGAAATGAGTGTGAAAGCATGGTAATTTCCCAATTTTTGGTCAGGGTCTGAGATCGTAAGAAGATGTGAGCGTGAAAGTAGGATAATGCCCCAATTTTAGGTTATGGTCCACAATCGTATATTAGGTAGGCAAAGATGGGCAGACCACATGCTATTAGGTGACATGTTAGTCATGCTTGAAAATCCTTTAGATCAAATGGAGTTGGTATGCTCAGGGCACAAGTTGACATGTTAGTCAAGATTTGGCAGATATCCAATATTTGAGGACTGAGTAGCATTTTGACATAACGCTGAAGCTTTATCTTGAAAGGATCAATACGAGTTAGACGCCCTTCTAGTATGTAGTTGTTGGATAGATATGAGCATGCATAGTCAGGGCTGGTGCAAAAGAATGAAAGCTAGATGTGATTTGATTGTAAGAGCACATAGCTTATAGGTAAAACTGGACAACCTTTCAGCACAAGGTAACATATGGAAATTTAGTACTCAGAAGGTTAAGGTATTCTAGAGTAGTTCCTAAGAAGGATGGGTCTTTTGTGTGGTCAAAGATGAAGATTGAAGATCATTTAGAGTTACTTGAATGGTGTTTTAGCAGCCTTTTGGCAGATATCAAATGTTTCATGCATGAGTTTTGGCTCATGAGAAGAGACCATAATTGGGCAGCCTTTCAGCATGGATCAAGATAGAAGATTTTGAAAAAGTTTTCCAAGTTTAAAAAGATTTTTTTTTGTAGTTTTTAAGATGGTTCAATATTTTTTCATTTTTTTGGAAAAGAATCTTCAACTTTGTTGACTTTTGGAAACATTTTTCAACATTGTTGAGTTTTGAAAAACATTCCTTCCTTTCTTTAACTTCGTCGAGGTTCTGAAAGATGGTTCAACTTTTGTCAATCTTCCTTGAGAAGATTTAAAATTGTTCTTTAGTAAATTTTTTTAAATGATTGTTCTTTTGAAAAGTTTATTATTTTTGGAAAATATTTGTTCTTTTTTAAAAGATTATTCTTTTTGCAAAATATTTCTTCTCTTTTTTTGAAAAGTTTTTTTGGTTTTTATCATTTTTGAAAAAAAATCTATTTTAAAAAGATTTAAGAAAACTTTTTGTCTTTTTGAAATGATTTTTTTAAAAGACCTTTTTTGTTTTTCAGAAAGAGTTTGTTTTTGTTTTTGAAAAGATATTTTTTCATTATCTGAAAGAACTTTATTTCTTTTTAATTTTAAAAAGAATGTTGATTTTTTGTTGGGAAAGATTGTTAATTTTTTTAAATACATTTTTAAAGGAAAATTTCTTTTTTTTTATATTGAAAGATCATTCACTCAACTTTATTGAATGAAGATTGTTGGATGAGAGAGATCATTTGATATTGTTAGATATCATTGAAAATTTTCAATTTTAAATAGATCATGGATCAAAGATTGTTTATGATTGAGGTCATTGGGAATTATTTGGTCCTTTTATTACATTGGAGATTATTAGTTTCAGATTGTTTCAGATCACATGAGTTCATAAGATTCTTAATTGGAGAAGTTATTTTGATAAGATTGTTGACTTAATATTCAAATTTGGTAAGATTGGTTTAAATATGAGGATTTAGCAAATAGAGAACGATCTGTGTATGATGACTACAATCTTAAAGTGTAAATCTTTCAAAATGTTGCAATTAGCAAAGCATGCAATGATCTTGACAATTGTAAATAAACAAATTACAAGATGCATATGTAGAAGATAAAGCCTCCTTTTAGCCCATGAATTTAGATGTGATTTTATGTCCTTACTTAAGCATGAGTTGTATAGGAGGGGTTGGTCTTTATCTTCTCTATGGAATGATGGCGCTCATCATAGGGGTAGCCTGCATTCTTCAGATATGGGTATCTCTCCCAATACACCTCATAATAACAAAAATCATGCTCAATCATGAGTGCTATGAGAGTGGGTGTCCTCATGGCCTTTGGACATCCATCTTACAACTATGTCAGTACTTTTACTAACAACCCCACACCACTTCCATGTATCCAACATGAGTGTTGAAACCTGTTTTGGACGCATGGGTTTATACGTGTCCATAGTGTAGGTGTAAGACTTTAGTATATTCTAAAGAAATCCCAAAATAACAAAGCATGAAAGATAAATATTAAGCATATAAAGATACAATCATGAAATTAGTAAGAAAGATAAGGACTTGATCATCATGAAGACCTTTCTCATCCTTGTCTATCTTTCCTAATTTTTTATAGTATTTTTCAAAATAAATAATATTAAGTATAAAAGGAAATGAGAGGAAAAGAGAAAAAATTTGAGGGAAGCGGAGGCTAACCCTAAAAGGGAAGTGGAAGCAAACCTTGGAAGGAAAGCAGAGGCTAACCCAAAAAAGTGGTGATCATTAGAAAATGTAGAAGTTGCTGAACTATAAAAAAAGATAATATATAAAAAAATCCACTAGAAGAATAGAAGATTTTGTTAGCTTCACATAACAGGAAAATAGAAAGCAATGATAATAACCTTTTTTTCCTCTAGTTGAACAAATTGTTGCGCTATATATTTTTGTAATTTTTTTAAGCGGGTTTTTGTCGGTGGATTCTTCAAATGTGTTGTCCATTTTTTTGCGAAAAAACTCTAGATTTTGGTGAAAACTAAAAGAACAAAAGAAAAAATATAGAAAGACATAGAACTCGACTAGTCATCTAACATCCCCAACAGAGTTGCCAAACTGTTGTACCTTGGCTGGAAAATCCCATGAATCCTATAGTTGTAAAACAACAAAGAAAAAAAAAGATAGTAGAAATTTTATAAAGCTCAGAGTACCACTTGATTTTATTTGTAAATAAGGAAAACGTGATGTTGATGTTTAAATTAGTAGGAAATCACAAAAATATTCGATCTTGACCCCACCCAAGGGTGGATAAGAAAAGTATGCATAATTCAAAGATCAAAACCAACAATCTTGTTACAAGTGGGAAATGTGTTAGCAACCCCATATCGCCCAATAAAAGTATTACAAGCTTTTCTAACATCTTGGTCTAAAAAAGACAACAATCGGGGTTATGGTTAGCAATAATTGCTGAAAAGAGGTAAACACATTTTCTATGTTGGTGAACCTTTGGGGTTGCAGATGGACGTGGCTTGCCATCATAGCCCTAAAAGGCCTAACTTTTAGGTGTGTTATGGTCCCAATCACCTTAGGACCACCAACAGTGAAGAATTACCACTGGAAGTTGGTACTTATGTGTAGGAAGAGAAAGTGTCAAGAGAGATTTAGTATAGTAGGATCTTGAATCTATGTAATGGTGTCTAGATATCAACAGTTTTGAGTCAAACAACATTAGAGAACATAAATTGGTTATCAAACAACCTATCAGTGTTAATAGAGAAGTTGGTGTTGGAGGAAGGATCCTTTGATTACATGCAGATAATTTACGCTCTAGCTTCAGATTAGATGAAAGGGGCCAATTATACATAGGGTGTGAGAATCTATTTATAGGTGGATTTTGGGATATGTGTTTCCATTGGGAAGATTCTGGAAGTGGCGGTAGATCGTGCCAATGTGTTGTGAGGTCTAGCCCGTGTACTGAGGCCATTTTCCATGTGGCACTAACGGATTGCACTGATCCTCCAAGTGGTCCTAGGTGGATAATGTCGATTTTTCTAATACATGGATATTTGAAGATTTTTTTGGAGAAAACTTTAGAAAAGGTGGATTTTGAATAAAAGTCAAAAAAATAATGAAGGAGAGAGAGACAACATTAGTTTAGGATTGTCCTTCATTAATATCCAAAAGATATGTATTTTTTGTGTAGATAAAGGCAATTGAATCATATGTGGTGAAAAGGGAATATTTAATTCAAAATAATTTAAGTGGGAAATTTATGAAGAAATCTTATGAAAATGGTAGTAATGCCAAAGTTCTTAAGTCCACATAATATATTTTCTTTGTAGAAAAACCCAAACTGGGTAAAAGTGGGAGAAAATGAATGGATTAAATAGGCAAAAATGTGAAAATATGGAAAAAGGTGAAAATAATAAAATTTGCAAAATGTGAAAAATGTCAGAAATGTAAAAAATGTATAAAAATGGTTAAAATGTGAAAAAAATTAAATGAACTTCATCTTTAGTCAGAGAATTATCATTATTATCGAATCTGACAAAAATGGGGTGTCACTTGAAGGCATCTTGAACATTGATAGTATCGTAAAGGATTTAATATAATAATCATGTGTATCCAATCATCATTATATAAATATTATTATACATATCATATACTACAAAAATCACAACAAGTGATAAAATAACACACGACATCTAGTACAACATATTAACCCAATAATAGTTGTTGAAAAACAACTTAGAGATTCACATCTAGTTTAAAGCTAATTATGCATTGATAGGGTTTTTGGGAAATTGGGGTGACATATGAGACATAATAGATAGATTTACCTATATCATGATCAAATCAGGTATCTAATGCCTCATTAAAATCCTCATATGACTTAATCTCTGGGCATACATGCCAACAAACTCCCATTTGTACTTATAGCCAATCACCCACAAATCATATTCCAAGTGATCATAACATGTCCAACATGTTTTTGTTGTGCAAGAGCTTATGCAGTGGGTTAGCAACATTTGCTTCTGGTCGATATTTTGGAAGTTTCACATCTCCTTGCTATATGACTTCCCATATGAGATGGAAGTGTTGTAGTATGCTATATGAGATTCCTTGCCTAGTCAGTAGCTCCATTGTTGTCACAATATTTAACTATGCCATTGATGGTTGGAACCACCCATAAGTTCATCTATACGAGCTTCTTGATCCATACAATATTATTTGTTGTGTTCATAACACCAAGATACTCGACTTCTATTTTAGAATTAAACAATTGTCTCTATCTTGGAGCCTTTTAGCTTAAAGTTCTATTTAAGTTTAAACACAAATTTAGATTGTGATCACTAATTTTATTTGTCATTTTAGAAGCTTGCATTGGTGTATCCCTTTACACCCAACTCTTTATTACTACCATAACCATGGAACTAATCCTTTCAGTGCTTCTCAAGTAAAGGATGTTCTTTATGGCAGTCCAGTAACTTCCATTGGGATCTGACAGATGTCCTCTCATCATGTCCAACACATATGAGACAATGGGATGAGTACATAATATTCAAAATGCAATTTGGCATCTTAACCATGAATCCATGTTCTTCACAAGAACTGTGATACTAGGCTCCTGAGAGACTACCCAACTTTTTCTCTCATTGAGTCATGCACGCTGAACCCTTTCATGATCTTACCAATGTATGTTATTGTGACGTCCCCGGATTTTCTAAAGCTTAATCTAATGTGTGACGTCAAAATTGAAACCCTCACCTCAGCGAGAATCCCAATTTAAACATCCCACACAAGGCTAAGAAGAAGAAAATCAAGGGAGTAAGAAGGAAACACAGTCAGTAGCACATGTACATGAACAATAATAAAACCATACACACATGTTCACCATTCAACATATAATTACAACATGAATTGTTACAACATTTGATATTACATATTGAACAGCAAACTATAACATATACATGTACTACATCTAAACAACAGGATCTTAAGACAACAGGTCCACCTGTACATTAGCTCGCCACACAACTCTCAACTATCCTGGATCTTCAAGAGCATAACCACAACCTATACAAAAGATTACATGTGGTACACGTCAGCACAATATTTCAAGAATATTGTACTAAGTACGCCTACGTGTCTTTTTCTATACCTCTCATCATATCTTGGTAATAAGATAAAACTAATATACTTGGCAGTAACAGAAGAATATAAGAAAAGCATATACTTGCACGAAGATGTTCATTAACAAAAGAGAACACATATTTTAAGCTCATTTTCCATTATATATCAAGGCCTTTATGATCACTACCAAAGAGTTAGATCATTTGTACAGGGTGACCACTACCAAAGAGTTAGGTCAGACCACTACCAAAGAGTTAGGTCATATGTACAATGTGACCACTACCAAAGAGTTAGGTCACTTCCAAGCACACTACCAAAGAGTTAGTGCTTTCATATAATGGAACAGATATATTATGTTTGATGTGTTCATAGCAGTAATCATGGAAATCATGCAACATATCATACAAGAACAATCATTTCATCCAATATCATATGCCAAGTATTTTACTACACATATAACACAAGCATATTGTATAATAAGCCAAGTAAGAGGTAATGGCGTACCTTGATCAAGAGATATCATACCAATCACATGTTCCTCATGTCATCTATTTCTTTATTAAACCCTGATCAAAACAAGACCATATACTATCATCAGGTTCTCATCATCTTACATCTCATCTTAACCCTAGTTGTGTTCATATTAGGGGTTCACTTAGTTCATTGGGATATTCTCATTATTACTTGTCTTATCATCTTTTTATCTGGGATTGTTGTTACTGATGTCGTATTCCAAATTATGATTCATTACCTGAACATTATCTTCCATATCCTTTTGGTGCACATATCTACCCTAGGTTACACCATTAACCTAGATTAGGGTTTTATAACATGTATTAATATTCATCTTCGTATAACATGGATTTTGTTCATACTTATGATCTCATAATTAAAACTGAGGTTCAATATACTGATATGAGCTTTCTCTGTAAATTTCACCATTTATTGAGCATGCATGTATTTATTACATTTTCTTTAGGGTTATTAGCCCTAATTAGACATATTAAGCAAATTACATGATTTAGTACATCAACATCATGATTACAGACATCAGGTGCATTATAAACATTATTATGGAGTTACTGACATTTTTCCATAATTTTATGTCATCATTCGCTATTTATTATCCACTAAACAAGCATTACACATCTTTCATGATATCACTAAGATTAGTGCATCAAAAGACAGATATTATGCTTCCAATGCGTTCTACGCATTTTTCTGAGAATTTCGGTATATTGTACTTATTTTTCTAATCATCGTGTTATTTTCTACGAATTAAATAAGATCTGAGCATTATAAAGGTTTTACCTTTATTGGCCAATCGCATGAGGCCACGTGGCATGTTAGAGGCGCTGCTCGAGGACTCGCATGGTTCAGCTACGAGCCGATCGGTCTGATTTAAGTTAGCTGGTTTATTTCCACTGGACCCGGTCTCTCCTTCTTCTATCTCAGACTCATCTTTCTCTCTCGCGTAGAACGCGATCTTGATCCCGCAACCGCATGCGTGAGCGCCGCCGCCCGCCATCACGAGCGCCGCCACCGCACAGCCTCGGCCCCAGCGTGCGTCGCCACAAGCCTCCTCTTCGGTTGAGGGTTTAGAGCTACAGCTCCTCTCAGCTAGGTTTCCATCACCTGGAGATCATCCACAAGTTATCATGACGATGGACTCACTGTCCGTGGCCGCCTCCGTCTCCCGTTCTGCGTGGGGCTCCCGCTCAGCGCCTCCGTCGGGCGTGAGTCTGCGGGCAAGCCACCGCCGTAGCTGTAGGGTTCAGGCTCACTGCCTGGCTCTCCTCCGGTGTGGACTAGGGCCGATGTCCTCCTGCCCCAGGCTCGCCGCCGCTGCTACGAGCTCCGGCAAGCAAACGAGCACTGCCAGCCATCATCTTCCTCTCTTCCTTCGACCACGGCAAGGAATCTCGACACCTTCTAATCTCCATCCTTGCGGGCTTGCCGCCGGCCGCGGTCTGCTCAGGGTGCCGCCGCTCAGGGAAGGTCTCCGGCGGACCACTTGGGTTCTCTCCCCGTCGCTCTTCTTCTGCTCCATCTCTTCTGTCGAAGCCACCTACTGTTTGTGGTGGAGATATGAGGGAGACCGAGCACTCAACTCGTTTAACCCATAATCATAGTACGTGGTTGAGGGGTCATGGAGAGTCTCTGCACTACCAACGATAACTTCCCATCTCTCGCCCCTTCCATCGCACGATCATTGATCGTGGACGTGTCATGCGTGGAACGTGCTGGTTTCCAAGTTCCATGATCTTGGGGCAGTTTGAGGAGGAGAGCACCTTTTCTGTCGTACGGTTACTCCCATCCAAGGGATTTAAGAAGAGAGCCGACTAGGCCAATCCGTGGCACTCTTCAAACGAAAGGGAAGACTATCCACATGTTCACTATAACGTTTGATTTACAACTTGGTCTAAGACTGTGAAACCTTGTTCATCAATCACCAAAAATACCGAAATTGCACCATTTTCAAGCCTAAATAACTTCTTCTAGGAACATGCAAATGCCACTAAAATTTAACCATAGCTTCTCTACCTCACAAGGTACATTCTACTCCAATTTGGTGACCAAACTCATCTATTAGACTATTTAATTAAATTCTTCAAAAGGGCATATAAAGAGAGATCTTAATCATTATATAAATCTCATTCAACATTTCCACTTTACTAAAACACTTGGAACTCTCATTGTAACTCAAGATATGGATTCTAATATGTTATTAGAGATTTATGGATTTCAAAAAAAATCCACTCCATCACATCCTACACACCTTAAAAGATATTTCGTCCTCGAAATTAAGCAAAAAAAAACCCACTTTATCACATCATATACATCTTAAAAGAACTTTCGTCCTCGAAAGTAAACCATACTCATATTTCCAGGGAAAACCTTATCTTTCCTTCATCCATATTAGGATACTACCTTAGGTGCAACATATCCATAAGCAAAAGCTCTAGAACTATATCCAAGTTACCAGAATGCTTTACAACATCTAGGGTGAAACATCACTTCATAGAAGGTTCAAACAAGGGTTTAGAAACTCTCATTAGGTCATTACATGTCTCATATATTAAGGTTGCATCTTTATCTTTAGCCAGGCATTAGGGTTTTCATATCATATTATCATGTTCTAAAAGAGTTAACTAAGATAAACTCATACATCAAGGTTTCATCGACATTTTATTGAGATAATTTGTTAGAACATGTTCAACATTAACATATGCCTTTTAGGTGGGACTTAACTAAAGTTAACCCACCTTATCCATCTGGATCATATCAAGGTGTCATAAACATTATGTGGTACTAACTGTCGAACTATATATATTTTTTTTCATCTTTATTAACCACTAAGATTAACACCTCAGGTAACATGTTTCATTCATATGATCTTATTTCATTTCTCATAGTAAACTGTAATCTTTATTGGTGATTTCATAACAAGATTAACCTACAGTTTCACATTATTATTACTATTCCTGTATATGGTTAACCATTTATGCATCATTATCTATTAACCATCCCTAGGTTTTCATCATATCATGTCTATATATCATATATCAAGATTAGATTACATCCTTACATATATTCTATCATGGTTGTGCTAGGCAACCTAATATTATATCAAAACTTTACTAAGGCCAAAAGAGGTTCCTCTAACCCATATCATGAGGGTAGTGCCATGCTCAGTCTCTCTGAGCTCACTCAACTCTATGAGTATCTCACATGCATAAACTTTATTCTTTCCTCTCTTAGTCTAGGGTTCTCGGATAACCTCATTGGCACTGGTGATCAACTTCATAAGATCTAGCCACAAGCACAAACAAAAACATGACATGACATACTCTTCATAGGTCTCTATCCATGAAACATGCTTACCCAAAACTCTCTTATACATGCAACCACTAGATTCCTATACGGGAAACTACCAACCCGAGCATGAGGCTCCACAGAAACTAACATAGCTACCTCCTCCAGGGTCTTGGGATCTCTCCCTCACCCAGATGGCAGGTTCTCATGTTCCCTTATTCACATGTGTATATATAGTTAGCCTCTCTCTATATCTAGGGTTTGGTCCTCCCAAGGACATCTAGGGTTCAAGAAGGCTATAGAAATCATGCATAAAGATACTCAACTCAATCACTCAGGAGTAGTCTAGTTTAGGACATATCATATCACATATCTCATAATTTCATATCTTGGAGTTTAGGTTCTCTGACCTTCTCCCAATGGGTCTCACTCTCTCTGGAGTTAACCCCAAAACTGGTCCTAACACTAGAGGCCCTCCTTTGTGAAAGAGCTTGAGGCTCATGCTGACTCACAACCTATCTTAGCTTAACTGATCTTATCTCATAAAATCCTAGTTACTTACATCATCAAAACTCATCTTGCATCCTCAAACTGAACTTGGGTCCTCAAAGACAAACACATATCATCATAAACTACCTTATATCATCTATATAAGACTTACATCATATCATCAAAACTTATATCATCTATTTCGTCTATCATATATACCAACAAGGCTCTAGACATCTAATCTAGACTACACTCCCTTCTAGACTGATGTCATCACTTTCACCTAGGTTGCATGACCACCTCCTACTCATACATGTGTGGGGACACATTTTTGTAATACATATACATAATAAAATATCATATAGTTTTTCTCCGATAAAACAAGCGTCAGAGAAAACTATCAAGGTTCGATCCGATTGGAATCCAAAACCAAATCCTGAAAACGAGTGTCCCACACATAGTAGAGAGTCCAGTGTCATGAAAACTAGTGAAAAGGTTGAGAACATGGTGTAGACTAGTGTAGCTACGCTAGACAACGTGCGCAATATGTCTAGGGTTTCTCTTCCCTTGATGCACGTCATTTCCAAATAGTGCAACGTCCCATACCGCTGCACTACAAGGAAAGAACGACATCTAAGGACTTGCTATGCCACAAGCACTAGTCTAGACCTAGTTCTCAGACATCTAGGTGCTAACCTAGAGGCTAGGTCAGATATAGTCTCTAAAAGACGACTAATCTAACCCTAAAAGATCATTAAGGTTCAAGGTTCTTTAGTTTTAAGTTGCATAATGAGCAAATGTCAGGCTTTGCTATTATTCATGCTCTGATACCACCTGTGACGTCCCCGAATTTTCTAAAGCTTAATCTGATGTGTGACGTCCAAATTGAAACCCTCACCTCAGCGAGAATCCCAATTTAAACATCCCACACAAGGCTAAGAAGAAGAAAATCAAGGGAGTCAGAAGGAAACACAGTCAGTAGCACATGTACATGAACAATAATAAAACCATACACACATGTTCACCATTCAACATATAATTACAACATGAATTGTTACAACATTTGATATTACATATTGAACAGCAAACTATAACATATACATGTACTACATCTAAACAACAAGATCTTAAGACAACATGTCCACCTGTACATTAGCTCGCCACACAACTCTCAACTATCCTGGATCTTCAAGAGCATAACCACAACCTATACAAAAGATTACATGTGGTACACGTCAGCACAATATTTCAAGAATATTGTACTGAGTACGCCTACGTGTCTTTTTATATACCTCTCATCATGTCTTGGCAATAAGATAAAACTAATATACTTGGCAGTAACAGAAGAATATAAGAAAAGCATATACTTGCACGAAGATGTTCATTAACAAAAGAGAACACATATTTTAAGCTCATTTTCCATTATATATCAAGGCCTTTATGATCACTACCAAAGAGTTAGATCATTTGTACAGGGTGACCACTACCAAAGAGTTAGGTCAAACCACTACCAAAGAGTTAGGTCATATGTACAATGTGACCACTACCAAAGAGTTAGGTCACTTCCAAGCACACTACCAAAGAGTTAGTGCTTTCATATAATGGAACAGATATATTATGTTTGATGTGTTCATAGAAGTAATCATGGAAATCATGCAACATATCATACAAGAACAATCATTTCATCCAATATCATATGCCAAGTATTTTACTACACATATAACACAAGCATATTGTATAATAAGCCAAGTAAGAGGTAATGGCGTACCTTGATCAAGAGATATCATACCAATCACATGTTCCTCATGTCATCTATTTCTTTATTAAACCCTGATCAAAACAAGACCATATACTATCATCAGGTTCTCATCATCTTACATCTCATCTTAACCCTAGTCGTGTTCATATTAGGGGTTCACTTAGTTCATTGGGATATTCTCATTATTACTTGTCTTATCATCTTTTTATCTGGTATTGCTGTTACTAATGTCGTATTCCAAATTATGATTCATTACCTGAACATTATCTTCCATATCCTTTTGGTGCACATATCTACCCTAGGTTACACCATTAACCTAGATTAGGGTTTTATAACATGTATTAATATTCATCTTCGTATAACATGGATTTTGTTCATCCTTATGATCTCATAATTAAAACTGAGGTTCAATATACTGATATGAGCTTTCTCTGTAAATTTCACCATTTATTGAGCATGCATGTATTTATTACATTTTCTTTAGGGTTATTAGCCCTAATTAGACATATTAAGCAAATTACATGATTTATTACATCAACATCATGATTACAGACATCAGGTGCATTATAAACATTATTATGGAGTTACTGACATTTTTCCATAATTTTATGTCATCATTCGCTATTTATTATCCACTAAACAAGCATTACACATATTTCATGATATCACTAAGATTAGTGCATCAAAAGACAGATATTATGCTTCCAATGCGTTTTTTTTTTTTTTTTTTTTTTTTTTTTTTGGTTAAGACAGGGGGATTTTTATTCATCCCGCCCCCCTCACGCAGGCTAAACAATCAAACGTACAACTCCTGCGTATAAACCGCAGGTATCATCCCCATCACAAAGAACCACATAAGGCACATTTCTCTTCTCAAGAGCCAGCATCCCCCGTATCCTACAAGGAACATTATGAACATCCGTAGTGATGACAATATCATCCACACGTGTACTCCATCTACCAAACTGCCTAGGGATAGAGTTCACCATCTTGTGAACAAGTGATCCCATGATGTTATTATCTCTCAACTCCTCTCTAATCTCCTTCAACATCTTCCTTGCCCTCCAAGGTCCCTTCTCATCTCTCCAAAGAATATCATGGACACCTTTGTCATCAATCTCCATACATGAGATATGCATCATCTGGTCTCTGGCAATCTTCATACCAATCACACAAGCCTGTAAATACGCCATCATGAAATCCGGATGCGTGAGCCATGCAAAGAACATCATGCACACATCTGCATTGTGATTTCTAACCAAGCCAGCCCCCCATCTTCTATAGCTTCCATCCTCACACTTGTTCCTGCCTAACGTAACGTTCATCTTAAGATTGTAAACATCAGGTCTCTCCCACCTCACCAGCTTGATCTCCCTCATTTTCGTCTTTGGCTCACGAAAGCCCCCCGCAGCCATCCTGCTATAGATATCCGATCCACTCATCACACGAAACGAATTCTTCAGCAACTTGTTGTTCACTCCTTCCACAATCCTCTTCCATTCCTTCTCGCACATCCTTTCCTTGCCGTCAAACCTGGTAGCACACCTGATCCTCCAAACACTAATCGGAATGGCCACCGCAATCATACCAGTTAACCAATCAACAAGGTTTCTAGATAACCCCAACAAACAGGTATGCAGCAAGGTCACATTATCTGTCGGCCTATCCTTTCCAGTAATCTCCGAGAATCTGCTCCAAAAGAACGACGCCACTTGTCCATGAAAGAATAGGTGTGTCGTCTCCTCCTCTTGTGGAACATCACAACAATCACATCTTGAAGCCATCGGAATGCAACATTTATATTTGATATTATCATCAGTAGGTAGCGCCTGTCTAAGCATCTTCCACACTGTCGAAGTAGCTCTCGGCATGTCAATCTTCCACAGCTTGCCTAAGTCCACCGGCCCCTGAGGATATGGCGTCCATAATAACTTCTTGGCTGATCTCATAGTAAAGCGTCCATCATGTTCCAAGGTCCATATGAGTTCATCATTGTCATCAGAAATCCAGCAATCCGCTCTAGCAATAAGATTAGTTCCCTCATCCCCAACCAGCTGATAGATGGATTCCCAATCCCATCCATTATCATCCTGCCAAAGATCATTGACTCTGATCGGATATCTCCTGTCACTGGCAAAGACGGCATAGTCTCTAAGCCGCTCATCGCACCATCTCGCATCCCAGAAAGAAATATCACCTTTTCCAATCACCCAACTACACTGCGGGAACATCTTGGGGAACATCTCCCATACTCTCTTCCAAAAAGGTGAAGGAGTACTGCTAATTCTGAGAAACTCAGGATAAGCGGCTGATCTACCTCTCTTTGAGTTAGCATATTTGTTTCTACAAAAACATGCCCAAAGAGACTCTCCTTGCAACACCTCCCAACAAGCTTTGACCACAAACGAGTCATTCACCATCTTCAAAGACGTAATACCGAGGCCACCTTCAAGCAAAGGTGACGCAATGCCTTTCCATCCAATCCATGCCTTTCTATGATGACCAGCCCGATCAGCCCATAAAAACTCAGAGAATTTTTTCTCAATTCTGTCAACGATCCCTGCCGGGATTCCAAGAGCAGCCGCCGTGTACACCGATACTGCCGAAAGAACATGTGCAATCAGTAGTCTCCTCCCTGCAAAAGACAAGAGTCTCGTCTTCCAGGAAGCCATCTTCTTGTTCACCTTCTCTATCAGAAAATCATAGTCATGTAATTTCATTCTACCTTTGGAAATCGGCACCCCCAAGTAGGTGAAGGAATGAGACGCAGCTCCAACCCCCAACCTCGTGGCAATGGACACCTCCATATCAGTGTCAACCTTCCCAATGACACATATCGACTTATCTTTGTTTATCATCTGACCCGTCGCCCTCTCATACTCTTCAAACAGCTGTTTAACCGCCAAGATGGAATCATGATCCCCATTGAAGAACAACACAACATCATCTGCATATAATAACATCGTGGGCGCCAACGCCTGTCCTCTCATCTGAAACCTTTGGATAACAACCTCCTGCGTCAAGCTCTCCATCCTTCTACATATAAGCTCTTCAAAGATAATAAAAAGGAAAGGAGATATAGCATTGCCTTGCTTCAGCCCCCTAGCGATCGAAAAGAAGCCTGCCGTCTCATCCCCAATGTGAACCGTTGCCCATGTATGCACAAAGAAGCTCAGAAATAACTCAATGGCATCATTCAAAAAACCAAACGCCGCAAGACAGCCCCTGAGAACATTCCAATCCACCCTGTCATATGCCCTCGACATATCATATTTCACCACTACATTCGGAGACCCATTACTAATGTTGATATCATGCATTACTTCTCTAGCTAGACGGATATGATGAGTGATGTCATTACCTTTAACAAAAGCTCCTTGATTCTTGGAAATAATCTTCTTCATAAGAGGTCCCATCCTATTACTCACAACTCTGGCAATGCTTCCAATGCGTTCTACGCATTTTTTTGAGAATTTCGGTATATTGTACTTATTTTTCTGATCATCGTGTTATTTTCTACGAATTAAATAAGATCTGAGCATTATAAAGGTTTTACCTTTATTGGCCAATCGCATGAGGCCACGTGGCATGTTAGAGGCGCTGCTCGAGGACTCGCATGGTTCAGCTACGAGCCGATCGGTCTGATTTAAGTTAGCTGGTTTATTTCCACAGGACCCGGTCTCTCCTTCTTCTATCTCAGACTCATCTTTCTCTCTCGCGTAGAACGCGATCTTGATCCCGCAACCGCATGCGTGAGCGCCGCCGCCCGCCATCACGAGCGCCGCCACCGCACAACCTCGGCCCCAGCGTGCGTCGCCACAAGCCTCCTCTTCAGTTGAGGGTTTAGAGCTGCAGCTCCTCTCAGCTAGGTTTCCATCACCTGGAGATCATCCACAAGTTATCATGACGATGGACTCACTGTCAGTGGCCGCCTCCGTCTCCCGTTCTGCGTGGGGCTCCCGCTCAGCGCCTCCGTCGGGCGTGAGTCTGCGGGCAAGCCACCGCCGTAGCTGTAGGGTTCAGGCTCACTGCCTGGCTCTCCTCCGGTGTGGACTAGGGCCAATGTCCTCCTGCCCCAGGCTCGCCACCGCTGCTACGAGCTCCGGCAAGCAAACGAGCACTGCCAGCCATCATCTTCCTCTCTTCCTTCGACCACGGCAAGGAATCTCGACACCTTCTAATCTCCATCCTTGCGGGCTTTCCGCCGGCCGCGGTCTGCTCAGGGTGCCGCCGCTCAGGGAAGGTCTCCGGCGGACCACTTGGGTTCTCTCCCCGTCGCTCTTCTTCTGCTCCATCTCTTCTGTCGAAGCCACCTACTGTTTGTGGTGGAGATATGAGGGAGACCGAGCACTCAACTCGTTTAACCCATAATCATAGTACGTGGTTGAGGGGTCATGGAGAGTCTCTGCACTACCAACGATAACTTCCCATCTCTCGCCCCTTCCATCGCACGATCATTGATCGTGGACGTGTCATGCGTGGAACGTGCTGGTTTCCAAGTTCCATGATCTTGGGGCAGTTTGAGGAGGAGAGCACCTTTTCTGTCGTACGGTTACTCCCATCCAAGGGCTTTAAGAAGAGAGCCGACTAGGCCAATCCATGGCACTCTTCAAACGAAAGGGAAGACTATCCACATGTTCACTATAACGTTTGATTTACAACTTGGTCTAAGACTGTGAAACCTTGTTCATCAATCACCAAAAATACCGAAATTTCACCATTTTCAAGCCTAAATAACTTCTTCTAGGAACATGCAAATGCCACCAAAATTTAACCATAGCTTCTCTACCTCACAAGGTACATTCTACTTCAATTTGGTGACCAAACTCATCTATTAGACTATTTAATTAAATTCTTCAAAAGGGCATATAAAGAGAGATCTTAATCATTATATAAATCTCATTCAACATTTCCACTTTACTAAAACACTTGGAACTCTCATTGTAACTCAAGATATGGATTCTAATATGTTATTAGAGATTTATGTATTTCAAAAAAAATCCACTCCATCACATCCTACACACCTTAAAAGATATTTCGTCCTCGAAATTAAGCCAAAAAAAAACCCACTTTATCACAGTTATCTTACTTAGCTCAAGAACTTTTCAGATCCATCTCTATAGATCTCAATTCCTATCATATAGGATGCTTCGCCTAAACCCTTCATAGAGATGATAATTTCCTTGCCATGTTTGAAGATATGCAGTATAAGGAAGTTATTCCCCATCATTATGTGGAATATAAATGTTGGGAGCCACTCTTTTGATCAACATATATACCAACCATTAGAGATAATCCCAAACTTAAACCCAGATTATGAAATAAAATAATGAATTCTCGACAAAGGCGATTAAACAATATATGAAAAAGATAGATAAATTTTTCCTTTTTCTTTCTTCACAAACACATAAATCAATGTCACATCAAGGACATCACATTCAGATATCACAAATCATATACAACTCCATTAAATCAAGAATCAAATCTTATTCTCATATGTGGTTCAATTTACATCAAATACATCTACATTGATGAACAAACTTAATCTACAACCCATCTTGGGAAAGAGAGAGTATAAGGACATTCTAATCTATCTAGATTATACTATTTATATCTTCTTTGTCAAAACCTCTCCGCTGGATAGCATTATACCTAAAAACATTTAAAATAACCTCATGAGACTCATATAGAGCCCCATTGAGTGGATACCTCCCACTCAAGCTAGGTACATGCATCAGCATCAGATTAAGTATAATAAACTTGACAAAAACATGCAGATATTGAAAAGTCTAGCAGATAGATCTATCATAAGTCATTTTTAACTTGCAATGATAATTTGATCCAACAGATAATGTAATCACTTAAACCAATTATAACTTTGAAACATCTTTTAAAGCATGTCTATGAACAAATCATTAGATACTTCTTAGTTCAGATTAATAATCCTAATGCGTGAGTAATAAGTCAAGTTCTAAGAATTTTGAATTAATACATAACAATAACATTAACTTTGTGACACTCCACCAGTGGGACCAGGAATGCATCTTGCGTTCCTGAAGCTGAAGTACACATAATACATATCTACTAAACAATACTATCAAATAGCAAGCAATCCAACTCATATTCAGAATGGATATAAATCCCAACATTTATAACTTGTCAGCATGACATATCATAATATGAAATAGAAACTATCCATAGAAACATGATTACTTTCCACAACATGAAGCTAAATCAATAATGACAAATCATCAACTAGCAGTACAAGGAATGTAATAATCATTCAAATCATGTTCTACATGGCTTATCATCTTTTATTCATTTGCCCTAAAACTACTTGGCTTGTACCTCACCAAGTAGAAGTCGCCACACCCGATTCTTGTGTCAACGACTCACCGTCACTATCTTAGGGTTTAGTTGGCCACCCTAAGATATCAATAACAGACCCTGGCCACCTCAGGGTTGCCTAAAGAGGCTCACGTCCTCATCTCGGGTACACGAGATAGGAACCAGCAAAACAATATATCACATATCACAATATTTCACATATTTTTCATTTCACATTTCACATATTTCATTTCAACAGAGTCTATTCCATCTGGACATAGACTTTCACAGCAAGGATTTAGGGCCAGAGCCACTCCAGATGACTCACTCCTAAATCCTGGTGGTCTAACCTTTAAGGTCTCGATCCACACTCTGGAAATCCTTCTCATAATTCATCGATTACTACAAGGAGATCTGTTTTGTTTCCCCAGTGTGGTCCTCGGGGGAAACTCACGGTGTTCAGGGCACCTAACTAGATGTTCCATCATTTCACTTGTTATTAATCTCTTTTACTCATCTTATAAAAATTCAAAACATCATATATCATATTTGTGTATTCTCGCGTAACTATAATAACATGAAACAAATTAAGTTTATCAATAAGTGCAATGATCAAAGCAAGAAGCACAATAAGTCTATAGATTGCAACAAATATGATTATTTCTATCTTCTACATCAACTCATAGCAATCATGAATAGTGGGCCTTCATCCCAAGACATAATCTTATTGTCCATCATTTACCCCATCAACGTTTTATAATCATCAGTGGGCTTTCATCCCTAGACATAATCTCATTATTCAACATTTACCCTTATCAGGGTTTCAAAATGTAAGGAGTGCATATTAAATTCCATTTCAACATATTCCTCATCAGTTCATTGTATACCACAGTTCTTAACAAATATTAGTAGAGGCATTAGAACTAGCAATAGTAAAAGCATATAGACATCATGTATCATTCCTCATACTCAGAATAGATTTACCATACAACATATGCTTGTTCCATCTAATCTCAATAGATGTAAATAAATTTCATGCATATACATCCATAACAGACTTAGTTCTTTTCTTCTTTTATTTCACATTCTTCATATGGGGTTACTAGTCAACACATGTTTATTATCATTTGAATTCCATCAAAATAGTTCATTCTCATAATACAAGTATTCTATCAAACAATCACAATACAAGAACACATTCTTGTAAGTCAATTCAAATACTTGAGTTTCATCATTTAGTTGAATTCAACTACGATTGTGTACATATCTTAATCACCCATTTGAGATTGTCATTCATTAGCATCATCAAACTCATTATATTAGGGTAAGAGTTACATTCTTAGAATCATCTACTAATTCGTATCTTTTTCCATCATTTTATACTCAATAGTCTCAGCTTCTTTCATTTCATGTTCATTACATCATCTGGACCAATCTTTTTTTATTCACTTTACATACAATGCTTCTCTTCTACATAACATTTATCAAAGTACAATTCTTAGTATATTTTATTTAATTTGTCTTAATCCATATGTAATTAAATAAAAGATAAAATATTTCATCGTAATATCTTCATTAGTTTCATCTTTATCTTGCAATCACCATTAAGTACATCTTGTTCATATTGTCTCTTATATTCAGATAAGTGTACCTTGACGTTGACTACTAATGTCATTACCATAATCAACAATGATCATTATTTATTATACTAAAACAAATGCATTAGACTTAGATGATATTAGTAAGACTCATCATATTCAATTGAAGTATTAATACTTTCGACTTCAACATTTGATCACAATTACAACATCATATACAAGTTCTAACTTTATCACTCATAATCGTATTAATAATAAACTTTTAGGGTTTTCAAGAAGTCATTCCTTAGTTCAACATATCATAATAATCATATCATTTAGTAATCCAATCATGTCTCAAGGGTTCATTAGGGTTAGTCACAAACATGGAAACCCTAGTTTCCATTTTCACACATTTAATTCATCAATCATAAGTATAAATTGATTAATTGACTCATTTCATTCACTTCCTCAACACAAATCCTAATCAGGATATGTGGTCATTCGATTCCATTAACATTCAACAATACACTTGTATAATACAATCTAGTACAATTCAAATATGACTTTATACATGTCAATTCAATTCCAAGCATATCGGCCATTGGGATGATTTTTAGGCAAAATTCACATGAAATACCATAGTCATCTACTCATAAGAATACCCATGCATCCCCAATCAATGTAACATGAACTAATTAAGTTGCAATCAATGAGAAATAATCAAAATCAGTAAAATTGGATTCCCCAATATCTTTCCCAAATCAAATCCAATCACATGCATATACAAACAAGGTTTCTGATTGTTTTAGCCGGATTGAATTAGGCTTTCAACATGAATACAAATATTAGGAGGGAGAAAAACACTCACCTCAGGTGCCAAGCACCTTAAATTAATAGGTCAACCTTTAAATTTTTGGAAACCCAATCAAACTCTCGCAAAAGAATCCAATTCTTTCTCCTCTCAACTCGGAAACCCTAGAAATGGGGATTAGAAGAGAAAGAGTGATAAAAGGGGGAGATTTGATGTGATTTCAAATCAAATAAGGGGAGGGACTGAATATTGACATGTGAGAGAATATTCACCATGAAATTCTATGCAAAGAAGCTAAACTTACTTGATTTCATCATATCTTGGATAGAGAAACCCTAGGTCATCATCTCCTCCACTTTCTCTACTCAAAACCCTAGCTCTACTCTCTCTCAAGAATTTCATTTCTTTGATAGGAATGAAGATTTATGAGAGCTCCTTGTGTGTTAGGTTAGTTATATATATGAATTGAGGTGCTTAGAACAATTGCAAACAAGCCCCTCAATGTATTTTTATTTTGCTCAGACTGGTTGGTCGGCTGAGTTATAAACTCGACCGAAACCACACGTTTAAGAACTCAAACCTCATCCAAAAATTATGAAACTTTAACTCCATATCTTAAATGGAGACTTTAAGAAACAGTAAAAAATTTAGATCATTTGGAGTTACCAATAAATAATTAAAAATCAAATACTACACTACTATATTGCAGTCAGTAGCATGGTCGGTCGAGTTTGTCCTTCACAGAACTCGAATGACACCCTCTTTGTAGAGATCAAAAGTCATCCAAAAATTACTCCAATTTAACAGGGTGTCTATAATTGTGTTTTTCAAGTACAGTTAGAATTTTATATTAATTGGATATACTAATAAAAATACAAAATTCAATTACCACACTGCTATATTAATCTGAAAATATGATCGGTCGAGTTTGAAACTCGATCGATAAATAGGTCAGAACATTCTTCAAAAATTCTGATATTTTTTTAATGTTGTTCATATTTATATGTTCAAATCATATCCAAATTTGAATTGAATCAGAGTTACACATAAAATACCAAAAATAATTTAGTGATACACTATACTTATCAAATTCTGTATACATATGTCATCAAAAACCTAATTTATGCCGATTAGGGTGTCCAAACCTTAACCCTAATTATGTGAATCAAAGTATGATTAAACCTTCTCGTTATATTTAAAATATCAAAAATTAAGTACCATCACTAATCGAGCTTTAAACAATGATCAACTTAGTTAAACATACAATCATCCAAGTAAACCCTAATTAGATGACTAATTTGAAAATGGGTCATTACAAATTCTTCCCTCGTTTTAAGATTTCGTCCCAAAATCCAAGAAAAGATATGGAATAATATCATATCGTCTAATCATTCACCTCTCTGGACATCAAATTATAAAGACTGTCATTTTATCTTTCTTTCATTTGACATTTTAAATAGATATTCCATCCCTTGTCATCATCATATCTCTCCTTGGGTATTACAAACACTCACTTCACAAATATTAGTAATACATCATTTATCAAGATTTGATTCACATCACCTTTCACATCCTTTTGTTTAATTTGATTGTGTATCTCATGGATTAAGATTATGACTCATTTACATATTATCATCTGCATTCATCACTTTCCTTTATAAAGGAAATCATCTAGTGTGCATCTTAGTTCATAGCTTTTTCTCACAATTTCAGATTTCATACTCAAATTCAAAATCATTATAGATTGTCTTCATAATCCATTAAGCTTTCATCTTTATTATATAAAATTTCATGCTTTCCATTGGTTCCATATTGAATTATAAAATCCTTTTTTTTCACCATTTTATCGCCATTCTTCTCTTTTTCATCATGCATCTTATTATACTATCAAACTGTGTTCATCTGGATACTTGGTCAGGGCATCCAGAAGAACTACAGTTGGTAGTTCCATACTAGCTTAGCTCAATACCCAAATACTTGACCAGAGTATCTAGATACTGAGTTCAGTCAGTATGCACATCATTCAGGTTATATTCAACATCGACATTATCAATTAGTGCTAGATCTTATTGTCCCTGTAGACTCATCTAACCTAGGCTCTGATACCACGATTGTCGGGGCCCACTCTTTTGATCAGCATAAATACCAACCATTAGAGATAATCCCAAACTTAAACCCAGATTATGAAATAAAACAATGAATTCTCGACAAAGGCGATTAAACAATATATGAAAAAGACAGATAAATTTTTCCTTTTTCTTTCTTCACAAACTCATAAATCAATGTCACATCAAGGACATCACTTTCAGATATCACAAATCATATTCAAATCCATTAAATCCAGAATCAAATCTTGTTCTCATATGCGGTTCAGTTTACATCAAATACATGTACATTGATGAACAAAGTTAATCTACAACCCATCCTGGGAAAGAGAGAGTACAGGGACATTCTAATCTATCTAGATTATACTATTTATATCTTCTTTGTCACGACCTCTCCGTTGGATAGCATTATACCTAAAAACATTTGAAACAACCTCATGAGACTCATATAGAGCCCCAGTGAGTGGATACCTCCCACTAAAGCTAGGTACATGCATCAACATCAGATTAAGTATAATAAACTTAATAGAAACATGCAGATATTGAAAAGTTAGAAGATAGATCTATCATAAGTCATTTCTAACTTGCAATGATAATCTAATCCAACAGATAAGGTAATCACTTAAACCAATTATAACTTTGAAATATCTTTTAAAGCATGTCTATGAACAAATCAACAGATACTTCTTAGTTCTGATTAATAATCCTAATGCGTGAGTAATAAGTCAAGTTCTAAGCATTTTGAATCAATACATAACAATAAAATTAACTTTGTGACACTCCACCAGTGGGACCAGGAACACATCCTACAGTCCTGAAGCTGAAGTACACATAATACATATCTACCAAAAAATACTATCAAATAGTAAGAAATCCAACTCATATTCAGAATGCATATAAATCCCAACATTTATAACTTGTCAGCATGACATATCATAATATGAAACAGAAACTGCCCATAGCAACATGATTACTTTCCATAACATGAAGCTTAATCAATAATGACAAATCATCAACTAGCAGTACAAGGAATGTAATAATCATTCAAATCATGTTCTACATGGCTTATCATCTTTTATTCATTTGCCCTGAAACTACTTGGCTTGTACCTCACCAAGTAGAAGTTGCCATGCCTGATTCTTGTGTCGATGACTCATCGTCACTATCTTAGGGTTTAGTCGGCCACCCTAAGATATCAACAACAGACCCTGGCCACCTAAGAATTGCCTAAAGAGGCTCACGTCCTCATCTCGGGTATACGAGATAGGAACCAGCAAAACAATATATCACATATCACAATATTTCACATGTTTTTCATTTCACATTTCACATATTTCATTTCAAAAGAGTCTATTCCATATGAACATAGACTTTCACAGCAAGGATTTAGGGCCAGATCCACTCCAAATGACTCACTCCTAAATCTTGGTGGTCTAACCTTTAAGGTCTCGATCCACACTCTGGAAATCCTTCTCACAATTCATCGATTACTACAAGGAGATCCATTTTGTTTTCCCAGTGTGCTCCTTGGGGGAAACTCACGATGTTCAGGGCACCTAACTAGATGTTCCATCATTTCACTTGTTATTAATCTCTTTTACTCATCTTATAAAAATTCAAAACATCATATATCATATTTGTGTATTCTCGCATAACTATAATAACATGAAACATATTAAGTTTATCAATAAGGGCAATGATCAAAGCAAGAAGCACAATAAGTCTATAGATTGCAACAAATATGATTATTTCTATCTTCTACATCAACTTATAGCAATCATCAATAGTGGGCCTTCAGCCCAAGACATAATCTTATTGTCCATCATTTACCTCATTAGGGTTTTATCATCATCAGTGGGCTTTCAGCCCTAGACATAATCTCATTATGCAACATTTACCCTTATTAGGGTTTCAAAATTTAAGGAGTGCATATTAAATTCCATTTCAACATATTCCTCATCAGTTCATTGTATACCACAGTTCTTAACAAATATTAGTAGAGGCATTATAACTAGAAATAGTAAAAGCATATAGACATCATGTATCATTCCTCATACTCAGAATAGTATTATCATACAACATATTCTTGTTCCATCTAATCTCAATAGATGTAAATAAATTTCATGCATATACATGCATAACAGACTTAGTTCTCTTCTTCTTTAATTTCACATTCTTCATATGGGGTTACTAGTCAACACATGTTCATTATCATTTGAATTCCATCAAAATAGTTCATTCTAATAATATAAGAATTCTATCAAACAATCACAATACAAGAACACATTCTTGTAAATCAATTCAAATACTTGAGTTTCATCATTTAGTTGAATTCAACTACGGTTATGTACATCTCTTAATCACCCATTTGAGATTGTCATTCATTATCATCATCAAACTCATCATATTAGGGTAAGAGTTACATTCTTAGAATCATCTACTAATTCCTATCTTTTTCCATCATTTTATACTCAGTAGTCTCAACTTCTTTCATTTCATGTTCATTACATCATCTGGACCAATCTTTCTTGATTCACTTTACATACAATGCTTCTCTTCTACATAACATTTATCAAAGTACAATTCTTATTATATTTTATTTAATTTGGCTTAATCCATATGTAATTAAATAAAAGATAAAATATTTCATCATACTATCTTCATTAGTTTCATCTTTATCTTGCAATCACCATTAAGTACATCTTGTTCATATTGTCTCTTATATTCAGATAAATGTACCTTGACGTTGACTACTAATGTCATTCCCATAATAAACAATGATCATTCTTTATTATACTAAAACAAATGCATTATACTTAGATGATATTAGTAAGACTCATCATATTCAATTGAAGTATTAATACTTTCAACTTCAACATTTGATCACATTTACAACATCATATACAAGTTCTAACTTTATCACTCATAATCATATTAATAATAAACTTTTAGGGTTTTCAAGAAGTTATTCCTTAGTTCAACATATCATAATAATCATATCATTTAGTAATCCAATCATGTCTCAAGGGTTCATTAGGGTTATTCACAAACATGGAAACCCTAGTTTCCATTTTCACACATTTCATTCATCAATCATAAGTATACATTGATTAATTGACTCATTTCATTCATTTCCTCAACACAAATCCTAATCAGGATATGTGGTCATTCAATTCCATTAACATTAAACAATACACTTGTATAATACAATCTAGTACAATTCAAATATGACTTTATACATGTCAATTCAATTCCAAGCATATCTGCCATTGGGCTGATTTTTAGGCAAAATTCACATGAAATACCATAGTAATCTACCCATAAGAATACCCATGCATCCTCAATCAATATAGCAGGAACTAATCAAGTTTCAATCAATGAGAAATAATCAAAATCAGTAAAATTGGATTCCCCAATATCTTTCCCAAATCAAATCCAATCACATGCATATACAAATAAGGTTTCTGATTGTTTTAGCCAGATTGAATTAGGCTTTCAACATGAATAAAAAGTTTAGGAGGGAGAAAAACACTCACCTCAGGTGCCAAGCACCTTAAATTCGTAGGTCAACCTCTGAATTTTTGGAATCCCAATCAAACTCTTGCAAAAGAATCCAATTCTTTCTCCTCTCAACTCGAAAACCCTAGAAATGGGGATTAGAAGAGAAAGAGTGAGAAAAGGGGGAGATTTGATGTGATTTTGAATCAAATCAGGGGAGGGACTGACTCTTGACATGTGAGAGAAGATTCACCATGAAATGCTATGTAAAGTGGCTAAACTTACTTGATTTCATCATATCTTGGATAGAGAAACCCTAGGTCATCATCTCCTCCACTTTCTCTACTCAAAACTCTAACTCTCCTCTCTCTCAAGAATTTTGTTTCTTTGATAGGAATGACGAGTTATGAGATCTTCTTGTGTGTTAGGTTAGTGATATAGATGAATTGAGGTGCTTAGAACAATTGTAAACAAGCCCCTCAATGTATTTTTATTTTGCTTAGACTGGTTGGTCGGCTGAGTTATAAACTCGACCGAAACCACATGTTTAAGTACTCAAAACTCATCCAAAAATTATGAAAATTTAACTTTATATATTAAATGGAGGTTTTAAGATAAAGTAAAAATTTTAGATCATTTGGATTTACCAATAAATAATTAAAAATCAAATACTACACTGCTATATTGTAGTCAACAACATGGTCGGTCGAGTTTGTCCTTCACATAACTCGACCAACATCCTCTCTGTAGAGATCGAAAGTCATCCAAAAATTACTCCAATTTAACAGGGTGTATATAATTATTTTTTCAAGTATATTTAAAATTTTAGATCAATTGGATATACGAATAAAATGATAAAATTCAATTACCACACTGCTATATCAATCTAAAAATATGATCGATCAAGTTTTAAGCTCGACTGATAAATAGGTCATAACATTCTTCAAAAATTATGATATTTTTTAATGATGTTCATATTTTATATTTACAAATCATATACAAAATTTAATTAAATCAGAGTTACAGATAACATACTAAAAATCATTTAGTGAGACACTATACTTATCAAATTCTGTATTCATATGTCATCAAAACCCTAATTTGGGCCGATTAGGGTTTCCAAACCTTAACCCTAATTATGTGAATCAAAGTATGATTTAACCTTATCATTATATTTAAAATATCAAAAATTAAGTACCATCACTAATCGAGCTTTAAACAATGATCAACTTAGTTAAGCATACAATCATCCAAGTAAACCCTAATTAGATGACAAATTTGAAAATGGGGCATTACAATAAATATGCTCGCACTTAATCTTTTGTAATCACATATTTCATCTTCATTTTGAATCAAGTAAAACTCTTTGAATATCTAGTCAAATTTAAGATTCCAGCTCTAAGATGCTTACTTCAATCAAAGATTGACCTTTGTAGTTTATATACTTTATTTGCATTGATAGATTTATAAAAACCTTAAGGTCGTGTCACCCACACATTATTGTGAATATTCTCATTAGGGAATGTGGTTTTAACTCCCATATGCCAAATCTCATTATCATAACAATATGAAATAGCAAGCATGATCTTGATGGATTTAACCATGGCAAATGGTGAAAATATTTCATCATGTTTAACACCTTGAACTTGTTTGAATTTCTTTGCAACCAATATGCACCTTGATCTTGTTTGAAACTCTTTGCCACCAATTTGCTCTTATAATTTTTACACTACCATCTATGTCGTTATTTTCTTAAAGACCCTAAATGTACCCTATGGGTTCCACCCCCTTCATGTGGATCGATCAAGGTCATACCTTGTTGGTGTACATGGAGTGTTGATCCCAAGGCCTCATGCCATTTCTCAGACTCTCGTCCCTAAATAGATTCTGGGTAGGTTGTTAACTAATTCAACCCCATTTTAGGTCTTCATCGTGTGTCATATTGCATTTCAATCACATCTATACATGTTAGATTACATGTTATTTCCCTCAATATGCATATTTGTATAAAATGCACTTATGGACATTATTTGCATTTTTTAGGCATTTGGACCACGCTTGATGGAAAAGAGAGAGGATCAATCTCGGTCGACAAACTCCTCGACCGAGACACTCTCGGTCGACAAACTCCTCGACCGAGAAAGATCCAAAGTAGCTGTTAGACACAACAGACAAGTTAGTTGGCAGTTGGAGAAAGACGTTGCAAATCACTTGTTCCAGAGTGCCTGTCGGTCGAAAAAAGTTCGACCGAGTAGGTGTCTCGGTCGACCATTCCTCGACCGAGATTGTCTCTGACAGCAACTGCAGAATTAATTAATTAGCCGTTGTTAAAGCAACAACTTTGTACCTAACGACTAGTTAAGCACTTAGAAACCCCTAGAAGTTGTCTAGAACGTCCTTAAGCATCCTTAGGCCATTCCTATAAATAGGACAAGCCATAGGACACTCAAACTCACTTGTTTACACTTGCTACACTTGAGAAATCCTTGAGCATACTTTGTGCAATCTGTTTGTAAGCAATTTGAGCATTGTGACAATTGGCCATTTCATTCCTTAGCTCATAATTTGTGTCCTATAGGCTAGTATCTCCTACCCACTGCAATCACAAGTTCACATACTTGGTTAGGAGATCTATACGCTTGATCAAGGCAAATCAAGCCTTGGGCTACAAAGGATAAGTTGTAATTTCCATTTTCTTTCTTGTTCCCTATTATTGTTTGTACTCTCCTTGCTACTCCTAGGTTGGAGGCTGTGGATTGGAGAGGGTGAAGATCTTCTTGGCGAAGAAGGAGACTTTGAGCTACTTCAGAAGGCTGGTGCAACGGGAGGTTACTTCTAGAGAGGAAGGCTACTTCAAGGGGGAGCTTGGAGTTACTTCAAAGAAGGCTACCTCAAAGTTGGTGCACCTACTTCAAGTGAAGGTTGTTCAAAGGGTGTAAGGGAAAGTATTGTATTTTGTATAAATCCTCGAGAGGTAATAAAATAAATACTTTCAAATCCCGGTTGGGTAAGCAACCGGGTAGTGGACTGACAACTATAGTATTTGCTATAGTTGGAACCACTCTAAACACCTGTCTCTTTCTTCCAATTTCAATTGTGGTTGTTTAAAATCAATAAATTGTTAAAATAATTCAAAAACTCTATTCACCCCCCCTCTAGTAGTTTTTCAATTGGTATCAGAGCAGGCTTCAAGGAACCCTAACCAGGTCTTGAAGAATGGAGGGAAATGGTGAAAGGTGCTGCTTGGACAAAACCACAACATGCTGCAATTGGTGCTTAGGAACAAGCCACAAAACGACCAGATGCCCATGGAGATCAAAGGAAGAGGATAAGCACAAAGAATGTCTTATTGCTACAACTAGTGAAGAAGAAAAGGAGGTAAGTCTTTATGATTTATCTAAAGAAGAACTAGTTGCTAGTCTTGAAGAAACACATATTAAATATGTTGAGTGTAAGAAGAAATTAAAGAAATCAAATAAAGCAAACGATGAATTACATGCTAAGCTTCTTGCCATGACATCCGAAAATGAAGATCTTAAAAAATTCATTGAAGATTATGATAGTAAGATAAAGTCTATAGAGGCAAATTGCAATTTACTTTCTTTGGAAAAGATCAATTTGCAGACTCAAGTAAACGATCTTCAAAAACAACCATTATTGTGCACCCATATAGATTATGACACTATTGTTAAAGAAAGAAATTCATTGTCATCTAATCTAGACCAAGCAAAAATAGATATCAAGAAAAGAATGGATGAGATTTCCAAGCTACAACAACAAGTTCGTAGTTTGAATAACAATGGCATTCTTGATCAAATTCTAGATAATTCCTATCAACAAATTGGGAGAAGGGGACTAGGTTACAAGCATAAAGGGAAATCCCATCAACAACCTAGTCGGAGAAAGTCACAAACCCATCAATCTGTATATGTACCTAAAAGGACATCCTCACCCAATGACAACATAGGACACAACCATAGAAAAAGATACGAGGTTGACTCAATATGTTGTCATTACTGTTTGCGCCTTGGTCACTATTCTTTTTCATGCCCTTACAAGAGAAGAGATGTCGAGTTAGTTTGGGTTCCCAAACCTCAAAACTAAACAAATAAGATTAAGTTGAGATATGACCAAAGACATTAGTTGCATATTACTATGTCTATCTCAACTCAACATAATGAGATTACAAATAAATGAAAGCATCTAAATAGTTAACTCACATAATAATGTTTTATTTAGAAACAAATAAACAGTTCCATGAATCTTGTCGGTCGAGAAACTGTCGACCGAGAAGCTCATCGGTCGAACAATTGTCGACCGAGCACATCACTGTTCTCCAGTCTACTACAAAATTGCTGCATTTATTTTAATCCGATGAAATTGCTATCTACTTATGATTGATGACTGGATATATTTTTGGAAATCATCTCTACAAATTTAAATGAAATTAATATTAGTTTATTCCCTGGATGATTTAAGTTTAAACTGAAATTATGCTTAGTTCAATGAAAAGAAAATTCCTATTTTCACATGATTGTTCCTAAAAGTATCTTCTGATTTATTCATATACAAATCATGCGATGGAATCATCATTATATGCTGTTATTGTTACACCATGGATATGCTTTCATTATTGGGTGCGCATAAATAATGAAAATTGTATGGATCCATGAAAATATATAGGCAAGCAAAATGATCTATTGGTTATATGCAACACATAAAGATAAAAATCTCTAAATTAGTATCTTTGAAGATTTGAGATAATTAATTGTGCCTTCATTTAAGTATCATATTAAGTATTATGCTTCAACTTGACATTTAATCAAATTTTATGCAGATATTATACTCAATATATTCAATCTGAAAATCTGCAAAATTTGCCTCTTGGTCAAAATAAAATTTGACCAAGGGGCGCTATGGTCGTAGTCAAATTCGACCTAAAATAAGTTTGACATAATAACTATTTGGATATCATTTTATGATTAAAAGTATAATTAATTTATGATCACAACTTGTCCCAATATTGTCAATAATAAATTAAAAAAAATGCAACCTTTAAAATTGTGGCTAAATTGACAAGGATCTATGACACAATTACTTAAAATAGTTATGAAACAAATCCAGACACATTCTCGGTCGAGAAACTGTTCGACCGAGAACACTATCGGTCAAGAGATCGTCGACCGAGTAGGTTTCTGTTGTCAAGTCTGCAATAAATCTGAATATATTTGCTAATCAATGAATTTTTAAATCAAGAATCATGTTCCCTTTCATCATGTTGATACGGAAGATCAATTGGCTGATATTTTTACAAAACCGCTTCCACTAGATCAATTTAACAAAATTAGGAAGCAATTGCTTATCACTCCTTTGGAAGATGTTTTTCTTTGATATTTGTGCTACTTAAACAAAAACTCTTATTTTGGCTTTTAAATGGACATCTTTTTCATTAAGATTTGATGGGACATCTAATTAAGGGGGAGTTTTTATTTCTAAATGAATATCTTTTTGAAATGACAAAGGGGATAATGTTCAATGAATTTTTTAAGATCTTCATTTTCGGATGTCATGGCAAGAAGCTTAGCATGTAATTCATCGTTTGCTTTATTTGATTTCTTTAATTTCTTCTTGCACTCAACATATTTAATATGTGTTTCTTCAAGACTAGCAACTAGTTCTTCTTTAGATAAATCATAAAGACTTACCTCCTTTTCTTCTTCACTAGTTGTAGCAATAAGACATTCTTTGTGCTTATCCTCTTCCTTTGATCTCCATGGGCATCTGGTTGTTTTGTGGCTTGTTCCTAAGCACCAATTGCAGCATGTTGTGGTTTTGTCCAAGCAGCACCTTTCACCATTTCCCTCCATTCTTCAAGACCTGGTTAGGGTTCCTTGAAGCCTGCTCTGATACCAATTGAAAAACTACTAGAGGGGGGTGATTAGAGTTTTTGAATTATTTTAACAATTTATTGATTTTAAACAACCACAATTGAAATTGGAAGAAAGAGACAGGTGTTTAGAGTGGTTCCAACTATAGCAAATACTATAGTTGTCAGTCCACTACCCGGTTGCTTACCCAACCGGGATTTGAAAGTATTTATTTTATTACCTCTCGAGGATTTATACAAAATACAATACTTTCCCTTACACCCTTTGAACAACCTTCACTTGAAGTAGGTGCACCAACTTTGAGGTAGCCTTCTTTGAAGTAACTCCAAGCTCCCCCTTGAAGTAGCCTTCCTCTCTAGAAGTAACCTCCCATTGCACCAGCCTTCTGAAGTAGCTCAAAGTCTCCTTCTTCTCTAAGAAGATCTTCACCCTCTCCAATCCGCAGCCTCCAACCTAGGAGTAGCAAGGAGAGTACAAACAATAATAGGGAACAAGAAAGAAAACGGAAATTACAACTTATCCTTTGTAGCCCAAGGCTTGATTTGCCTTGATCAAGCGTATAGATCTCCTAACCAAGTATGTGAACTTGTGATTGCAGTGGGTAGGAGATACTAGCCTATAGGACACGAATTATGAGCTAAGGAATGAAATGGCCAATTGTCACAATGCTCAAATTGCTTACAAACAGATTGCACAAAGTATGCTCAAGGATTTCTCAAGTGTAGCAAGTGTAAACAAGTGAGTTTGAGTGTCCTATGGCTTGTCCTATTTATAGGAATGGCCTAAGGATGCTTAAGGACGTTCTAGACAACTTCTAGGGGTTTCTAAGTGCTTAACTAGCCGTTAGGTACAAAGTTGTTGCTTTAACAACGGCTAATTAATTAATTCTGCAGTTGCTGTCAGAGACAATCTCGGTCGAGGAATGGTCGACCGAGACACCTACTCGGTCGAACTTTTGTCGACCGACAGGCACTCTGGAACAAGTGATTTGCAACGTCTTTCTCCAACTGCCAACTAACTTGTCTGTTGTGTCTAACGGCTACTTTGGATCTTTCTCGGTCGAGGAGTTTGTCGACCGAGAGTGTCTCGGTCGAGGAGTTTGTCGACCGAGATTGATCATGTTTCAATGTTTCAATTTAGGCACTAATTATATGTATGAGTGTGCTTATGTGATCTTATTTGAATGGGATGACTTGTCTAACTGTGGTGTTTAGCTAGGGAGAATCTAACGCTTGATTTACATGCAATTCTAAGTACTTGTACATTATATTTTTGTACAAGTTTTTACAACAATGATTACATTGCATGAAAATATAAATATGTAAGCTTGTGGATTTTCCCTTGTTGCTTTGTCATCCTGCACACTCAAGTAGCTCGTTAGATTAATAAGAATGAAATGTTTGTCATAATCAAAACAAAGGGATTTATAGATGTCCATTTAGCCAACACTCCCCCATCCATTCCACTTCATTTTCACTTCCATTCCACTCCATTTTACCATTTCCACCACCAAAACCCAAGTTTCTTCTTGTTTCCAGCCATTACCACCATCATTTCATGCTATTGCAACTTAGATGATCGAGGAGGATGCCCCTGCAATAGCTGATGTGGAGGATTTCTTCATCTAGACCAAGGTCCATGGCTTCTTGTGTAAGGAGGCAGGATCACCCCTTACTAAAAAATTTGAAGAATAAAACATCCATTCCTAGCACACTCAAAGGTATGTTGGAATAGGTGTAATATTTTCAAATTTCAATAAATGGTATTCAAAACAACCAAAGTATAGAAGTGGAATAAAAATGTTGACTATATTTAATTTTCACAAAAGATTACAAAAGTACATCATAGTATCCCATAAGGGTTTACATGTATTATACAACATAAGGATCTAAGTAGAGGGAAATCTAAATCATAACAACTTTATCTCCAAGCTTTAACTCATTAAGATAGTCCAAAACTTCATGCCTTATCATCCAAGTCCTTCACCTAGAGTTGAAAGCATACCCCATCAAGAAGAGAAAATAGATGACATCAGCAAAGGCTGGTATGTGCATGCTAAATACGAAATTGAGAAATATATGGAATAAATGACATCAAATATAAAAGGCTTCCCATAGAAAGGATAAGGACCACCCAAATGGGTATCAAGAGAAAAGGAATTGAAACCAGATGATAACAAAAGAATAATTTCCATTAATAAAACATAAAGATTGTGCCATACAAGCGCATGTAAAGAATTGGGGCACACACCCCATATTATCAACCTGCATGCATGTGAGATAAACATTGCCCTAGAACAATATAAACACAAAGGCGGCCAAGTCTCAAAAACTTGAAACCTGATAGAGAAAGAAATAATGCCAATATCCCAAATATATAAAACATGGTCCAAGAATCACACATCTTTCCCTGGGTATGAGGTTCCTTTCCATCCCAAAAGACCAGGAAATATCACATCTGCTCGGCAGGAATAACACATCTACCATAAATACCAATGCAATTACACTACTCTAGTGCTACTTAATCACATATCATGTTAAATGTAGAGGCAAGTAGAAAGTATAGTCAGAATATATAAACTAATCACCACTTAAGTGACCAACATATACATCCACCTCATAAGTTGAAAAAAGACATCACATGTCATCTTTTAGAGTTCCATCATGAAAAAAGCATAAGATAAGAGTTCAAAAGAATATCCATGATCACATGATCAATATCAATATCAAATAAGTTAGTTCGCATGAACCATGATTTTCAAAAGAAAAGACATTGTGTATAGGCTAATGTCCATAGGACAAAGAGAATGAATAAACATAGGTGAATTGCTCAACATAGAAGAATAGGGGATACATCATATATCAACTTCAGAGTCTAAATAGTCCAAGTCAAGACTAGGCCTCCAAAGAACCTATAGGAAAAGTGGACAGGTCCAATAAGTAAGGTTCCCAATTTTAGAGAGGCTGGTTTCTACAACAAAGCTCCTATCTCGAGCAAGAAGAACCTTCTCCACTTTAGAGGTGAAAAACCCTAACAAAAGAACATGGAGATGAGGTGTTTATGGGATATAGGTGCAGTTTCACCATGGAAGGCCATAGTTATGACCTGGAGGAAGGTGGAAGGAAGACTAACAACATGAAAATAGGGAAGGAAAGGAGGATACTTACTAGTTTTGGTCAAAATCACCAAGGAGGAGCTTAAGAAACCCTAAATAGAGCAAATTTGGAACCCTAAGAGCCTTCTTCACCAAGGTAGGCACCTCATTTTACCTTGGGTTCACACCTTCATGGAAAAATAGCATAGGAATGATGCTATAATATGGAGGAAAGAGAAGGGGAGCAAGAGTTTTTTAATTGGGATTTGGGAAGGGGTAGATATGGCTATATAAAGAAAGAGATCAAGTATGAGGTGTCTATGTGACTTTCCATGTGTCATGTATAATGGTGTACATGGACATGCAATACTTTATGGATAAGGAAGAATTCAAGCATGAGGTTTCAAGTTAGTTTCCATGTGTCCAATGCTAAGGGTGCCTATGGACATGCAAACCTTTATGGATAAGGAAGAAGTCAAGCATGAGGTGTCCATGGAGCTTTCCATGTGTCCTTAGCCTAGGGATTTCATGGCCATGCAAGAGGACATCTCATTTAGGATTCTTGAATATTAAATTTTGGTTTATGGACACTTATAGTCCATCCCAACTGACTTCCAATCAAAGAAATAACCCCATTGGTTGATAGCTTCTAAAGGCAAGCTCATTTAGTCCCTAAAATGCCCTTGGAAAGAAACACCTTCAAACCAAGGTGCAACTAGGCACCCTATGGTTAAAAAACTAGAGAATGGTAAGGGAATATATAAATATTATAATGCATGTGACAATTTGCAAAGAAAACCTCCCAATTGGGTAAATTGTAGAAAAGTCCAGAATGTACCTAAAATTGCATAACTTGCACAAACAACATCCAAATTGGACCAAACTTTATCCACAAGTTATCTTTGATGTGTTGAATATTAATTTGCCATTATTTCCATATTTTGAAGTTATATAATCACATTATTCATTACTTATGCCTTTTACTCATTTTCTCTCTCCTAAACTTATCCTAATATTTCAAGGTTGTCCAAATTAGATGAAATTTGACATGTCGGCTAATTTTGATATATAGATTTCAAATTTGAAGTTTTTTCTTCTTTTGAGACTTATTTTTATGAGATATGTCATATGGCCTATTAACGGCCCATTATCTAAATTATTCATCCAAATAAGTTTCTTATCTTCATATTACCACCAAAATGAGTTATGTGGCATATTTTATGTATACATTATAAACCTTAGATTAGTGTTCGAACATGAGGTTACATTAAGATGATCTATGCATGCATTAGATTATTTTGGTTATACTAAACATCTATTTAGGTCTAACCTTCAACCTTGTTTGGCTCAGTCCAAAATGTCAACTTCCAGGGTAGGGTTCGAGATCTAGTATGTTACAACACACCACACCTTAAAGGGATTTCGTTCTTGAAATCCAAACATTCACATATAAGAAAACAACTTATTCACAACCACTTAAAGTATTCATCTTTTTAAGTCAAAACTATTTGTTTAGGTACAAAAGGTTCAACGACACTTCCTTACATCTAAGTACATAAGCATCACGCAAAAAAAGAAACATAACTTGTAAAGACTAACTATGAACTATGGGTTAACTTGTTCTTGTCCATCCTCAAACAAGTATTTACATCTAGGAGACTAGTTCAACATATTAGGGTCCCTAAAGATAAATCATATAGATTTCTAAGGCTATTTTTTCCTAAAAGCATGCTATTGTGAGCAATTCATATCAGCTCATGCCAGGATAATATCGTATTCATTCGGGAGTCCTCGTAAACCAAGCTAGAGGTGGGGAGGAAAATCTTGCTAGCCCTCGAACCCTAATCCTTTCTAGAAACCTTTGCTTTCAATTTCATGTCCTAGTAGCTACCTAAAGGCCAAGCTAGACAATCTCAAGTTACTATGGTTACTTATGCATCTTTTACTTGTAAGTATTTTAAGGATCTATTTCATCATTATTCTAATGTGAAAACTATATGATCCTAAATCAACCCTTCATCATCTTTTGATAAACTAGGAAAACATGTCACTTAAAGGTAAGGCAAGGATTATAACTAGGGAGACAAAATTGAAATAGTCAGATTCCGACTACCATGGGCTCTGATACCATGTTGTAAGGAGGCGAGATCACCCCCTTACTAAAAAGAATTTGAAGAATTAACATCCATTCCAAACACACTCAAAGGTATGTTAGAATAGGTATAAATTGTCCAAATTCATTATAATGGTATGTAAAAGACCAAAGTGTAGAAGCATAATAAAAATAACTGACTATATTCAATTTTCACATAAGATTACAAAAGTACATCATAATATCCCATAAGGGTTTACATGTATGATACAACATTAGGATCTAAGTAGAGGGAAATCTAAACCATAGCAACTTTGTCTCCAAGCTTTAACTCCTTAAGCTAGTCCAAAGCTTCATGCCTTATCATCCAAATCCTTCACCTAGGGTTGAAAGCATACCCCAGCAAGAAGAGAAAATAGATGACATCAACAAAGGATGATATGTGCATACTAAATAGGAATTGAGCAATATATGGAATAAAGGACATCGAATATAAAAGGCTTCCCATATAAAGGATAAGGACCACCCAAATGGGTATCAAGAGAAATGGAATTGAAATCATATGATAACAAAAGAATATTTTTCATTAATAAAACATAAAGATTGTGTCACACAAGCACGTGTAAAGAATTGGGGCACACACCCCATATCATCAACCTGCATGCATGTGAGATAAACATAGCCCTAGAGTAATATAAACACAAAGGCATCCAAGTCTCATAAACTTGAAACCTGGTAGAGAAAGTAATATTGCCAATCTCCCAAATATATAAAACATGGGCCAAGAATCACACATCTTGCCCTGGGTATGAGGTTCCTTTCCATCCTAAAAGAGAAGGAAATATCACATCTACTCGACAGGAAATAACATATTTTCTATAAAAACCAATACAATTACACTAGTCTAGTGCCACAGAATCACATAGCATGTTAAATGTAGAGGCAAGTAGAAAGTATAGTCAGAATATATAAACTAGTCACCACATAAGTGACCAACATATACATCCACCTCATAAGTGGGCAAAAGACATCACATGTCTTATTGTAGAGTTTCATCATGAACAAAGCATAAGATAAGAGTTCAAAAGAATATCCATGACCACATGATCAATATCAATATCAATATCAAATAAGGTAGTTCACATGAATCATGATTTTCAAAAGAAAATACATTGTGTATAGGCAAATGTCTGTAGGACAAAGAGAATGAATAAACATAGGTGAATTGCTCAACATAGAAGAATAGGGGATACATCATACCTCAACTTCAGAGTCTAAATAGTCCAAGTCAAGCCTAGGCCTCCAAGGAACCTCTAGGGAAGGTGTATATGTCCAATAAGTAAGGTTCTCAAGATTAGAGAGGATGGTTTCTCCAACAAAGCTCCTATCTCAAGTAAGAATAACCTTCTCCACTTTAGAGGTGAAAAACCCTAATAAAAGAACATGGAGATGAGGTGTTTATGGGTTCTAGGTGGGGTTTCACCATGGAAAGCCCTAGTCCCAACCTGGTGGAAGGTGGAAGGAAGACTAACAACATGAAAATATGGAAGGAAAAGAGGATACTTACTAGTTTTGGTCAAAATCACTAAGGAGGAGCTTAAGAAACCATAAATAGAACAATTTTAAAACCCTAGGAGCCTTCTACACCAAGGTAGGCACCTCCTTTTACCTTTGGACAGAAACTTCATGGAAACATAGAGTATGAATGATGCTATAAGATGGAGGAAAGAGAAGGGGAGAAAGAGTGTTTGAATTGGGAGTTGGGAAGGGGTAGATATGGCTATATAAAGAAAGAGATCAAGTACGAGGTGTCTATGTGACTTTCCATGTGTCATGTATATGGGTGTCCATGGACATGCAAGCCTTTATGGAAAAGGAAGAAGTCAAGCACGAGGTTTCAAGTAACTTTCCATGTGTCCAATGCTAAGGGTGCCTATGGACATGCATACCTTTATGGATAAAGAAGAAGTCAAGCATGAGGTGTCCATGGAGCTTTCCATGTGTCCTTAGCCTAGGGATTCCATGACCATGCAAGAGGAAAGCTCGTAGAGGATTATTGAATATAAAATTTTGGTTTATGGACACTTATAGACCATCCCAACTGACCGCCAATCAAAGAAATAACCCCATTGGTTGATAGCTTCTAAAGATAAGCTCATTTATAAAGAGAGTAATCCCTAAAATGCCCTTGGAAAGAAACACCTTCAAACCAAGGTGCAACTAGGCGCCCTATGGTTAAAAAAATTATAGAATGGTAAGGGAATATATAAGGATTATAATGCATGTGAAAATTTGCAAAGAAAACCTCCTAATTGGGTAAATTGTAGAAAAGTCCTGAATGTACCTAAAATTGCATAACTTGCACAAACAACATCCAAATTGGACCAAACTTTATCCAAAAGTTATATTTGATGTGTTGAATATGAATTTGCCATTATTTCCATATTTTGAAGTTATATAATCACATTATTCATTACTTATTCTGTTTACTCATTTCTCTCTCCTAAACTTATCCTAATATTTCAAGGTTGTCCAAATTAGATGAAATTTGACATGTAGGATAATTTTGATATGTAGATTTTGAATTTGAAGTTTGTTTCCACTTTTAAGACTTCTTTTTATGAGATATGTCATATGGACCCTTAACTACCCATTATCTAAAGTATTCATCCAATTAAGTTTCTTATCTTCATATTGCCACCAAAATGAGTTATCTGGCATATTTTATGTATCCATTATAAACCTAAGATTAATATTAGAACATTAGGTTACATTAAGGTGATCTATACATGCATTAGCTCATTGGGGTTATACTAAACTGCTATTTAGGTCTAACCTTCAACCTTATTTGGCTCGGTCTAAAATGTCAACTTCAGGGTAGGGTTCGAGATCTAGAATGTTACATCTTGTACCTTTTTCTCCCTTCTTTTTGTGTTTTGCATTGCTCTTACGTGGGCTATTTGGGGCAAAAAATGTTACTTTGATACCATGTTTGGAGAAAATGATATATAAACATTATAATTTCATTTGCAAATGATTATGTTCTATTTCTATCTCACTCTTCATGAATTGCTTGTTGGTTTGTGCTTGAAATCACCTAGTAATTCAGGGAAATTGCTTATATGTGTGAATTTTGGGATTTGCTCCTAGGTACAATTCTTGGACCCCTAACTAGCTACCCATCTTCTTACATTTTAATCAATTCTCCTAACCCTAGTTGAGAGATCTTAGTAGCTAGTTTAGATGAATTTGGTGTGCTTAGCATGGAGCTTTCTCAAGGTTAGAATGTGGGTGATGTGAGGCCTAAAACCTCACTTATACTCCCATTACTAACCTCATCCCCTAATCATCCCAAGATCATTTAACCTAGAAACCTAGGATTGTTTAGACTGTAATTGGATTACACCTAAACCTTAACCCAATTGAGCCTCGCAAGGGTAGTAGGAGGTGTTAGGGACTAGTTTCCCTATACACAACCTAGCATAAGCATGGCCAGTTAGTAGTTTAGGATAATCCATTAGACTCTAGCTTGTTGTTTAGTTTGATAATCTAAATGAAATCATTATGTTCACATGTCACCCCAACCTAGTTGATAAGTGCATCCCTAAACAGCCTCCATTCCCCTTAATTGTTTTAAAACCCTAATTGTCTTCTTTCTTTGCTAGTGTAAGCTTAGCTCGCTCTTTACTTATTTAGTTAGCTTCTTGCCTTGTTCTTGCTTTGTTCTTGCTAGTTCAGGTCTTTACTTACTCTTTTCCCCTGTTTGCTAGCTTAGTGTAGTGTAGACTTCATCTTGCCTGCCTTAGTGTAGATTGCTCTTTTCTTGCCTTGCCTTGTCTTTTTTTTTCTTAGTAGAATTAACTATCTAGGGATAACTTAGGTTTTAATCTTGTCTATCTTTATTTAATTGATCACTTGTTCATTCTTAGTTTAACAATCAAAACAACCTTTGAACCCTTAACCCTAGACTACGCAGTGGGAACCTAGATTAAAAGCTAACCTATCTCTAGTTCCCCCTTTTCTCCCTATGGATCAACCCTATACTTACCTCCTTCCTATAATATGACATGACCCCGTGCACTTGTGGGTGTAGTGTTTTATTTTATGCGAGTGTGTTGAATTTAGGTCCTTTATAAATTTAAAAGTTTAATCCACTATGTGTGTCTATTATCGGAGTTGCATCTATCCAATATCTCAATTGAGTAGTGTGTAACGCCATTGGTAGAGGTGCACCAAGCTTTCTGGCATCATTGTCAGGGAAAAAGACACTCAACCTAGCTAGTTAGTTTTGCTTTGTCTTTTCCTACTGCCCTCATCATTGATATTATTTAATCTTTATTCTTTGCATTCTGTGTGCATTTTGGTTTGCTAACTTGTTTTCTTTTTTTTTTGGTTGTGCCTTGTGCATGTGACAAGCCACTCAGGGGAAGATAAGATGGAAGGACAAAATGTACCTCACAAGCCACTTCAAGATTACTTCATGCCTAGAAACTAAAAATTTCCAATTGCTAGCAGAGTTGATAAAATGCTAGGGGAGCAATTCTCCATCCCTCCCGGTCTTCTTAGGATCTGGCCTACCTTCTATGGCTTGGAGAGTGAAATCCCCTACAAACACTTGGACTTATTTCTTGAAGTATGCTCCACCTTCAGGACGCCAACATTTAGTAATGACACAATCTAGTTGACCTTGTTCTCTTTCTCCCTTAAAGATAAAGCCAAAGATTGGTATGATTCAAGGAGGGACATCATGAGTTGGGAAACAATGAAGAATGTCTTCTTAAGGCAACTCTACTCTATAGAAAGGTTAACACAAATGTGGCATGATGTGACAAGTTTTAGTCAAATAGGTAATGAGCAGTTTCATAATACATGGGAGAGGTTTAAGAAGATGTTGTGAGAGTGACCGCACTATGAGATCCCTTTGTGGTAGCTAGTTTAGTCCTTTTACTCCAATCTATCTCTAAAGAGTCAAACCTTAGTTGATTTCACTTGTGGAGGAGTTTTCATGGCTAGGCCACCCGAGGAGATATGGCCCTTGTATGAGCAGTTGGCAGAAAGTTCAAGAACCCGAGCTTCAAGAATAATGAATGATGGTGGCCACGCCTTTGATATGACATCTCCAACCAATAATGACTCAAGCCCGCAAGTGATGAAGATTCTTGGTGACATGGTCAGCTTCATAAAGAACCAAGTGACAAATTCTCCTTGCCACTTGGTCAATTCTATTGAGTTCTATGGTGAATAAAAGAAGACACCTCACTCCTATAGCTACCAAGAACCACAAACTCTAAGATATATCTCAAGGTTTGAGGAAGAGGTTCTATCTAGGTTGAAGAGCTTTGATGACATACAAATGAATGTGACAAGGCTTGAAGAGAGGATAGAGAAACTATCTTCCATAATTGCTCTCTAAGAAGAAAAATTGTCTTCAAAACCCATCTTGAGTTTCAATGAAGCAAATGGACCAATGCCTTCTTCACAAGTTTTCTATAGTCCACCTTCCATGTAAGTGCAACCGATATATTACTTCCAAGGCAATACCAAGCCTTACACTCCCCCCCCATCACCACCAATATCTCAACAATTCACCTTCCAAACTCAATTCTCCCCTCCACCACAATTTCAACACCAAGTATCACCTCCACCTCCTCCACAGCCACAACTGGCTCCCTCTCTCCATGATGAGCAAGGAAGTGTTGTGACAGTTCTAAGGGTGGAAAATCTCTTGAGCAGCACGCTAGTGAAAGGAAGGTTGATAAAGCAAAGCAAAGGCAGCTAATTGGTGATACTGTGATTGAAATTGCCAAAGATGATTTTGTGACACTTCCTGTTGATTTTGGGATACCATGTGCTCCACCTCGCACTCCATTTGTAGATTCCACCATCCCTAGTGTTCCATCTCATGTTGATGCAAGAAAGGCCAAAGCAAGTGAGACACCATTAATTGAAGAATTATATAAGCCACTGGAAGCAAGGAGGAGATAAAAGCACAATGTTGACATTCTTGAGGTGTTTCACCAAGTGAAGGTCAATATTCCATTGTTGGATGGTATCAAGCAAATCCCATATAATGCCAAGTTTCTTAAGAACTTATGCACTATGAAGAGAAGGTCAATGGGGAGAATACCAAAGAGAGTGAAGTGGTCTGAACAAGTGAACTCTATCATCCAACACTCACTCCCCATAAAGAGTAATGACCCATGACCCCCCAGTCATACCTAGATACATAGGGGGGGTATCAAAAAGACAAATCCTTACTTGATTTGGGGTCCAATATGAATTTGATGTCATACAATGTCTATGTGGAGCTGGGATTGGGCAAGTTGAAGCTGTCACATTGCACTCTCCAATTGGTGGACCATTCCATAAAAGTTCCTAGAGGAAGAGTGGTTGATGTCTTGGTAATGATAGACAAGGAGAAAGGCGCAATGTTATCATTTTTCTTGATATGGAGTCGAAGGATAGGGATATTCCTATTATCTTGGGAAGACCATTCTTATATATAGTTGACGCTGAGATACATGTTCACAGTGGCACAATGACAATTTCATTCATGAACATGAAGATCAAGATCAACATGTAAAAAACCCCTACCGGTGAGCCTGAGATGAGGATATTGGGCATGGTCTCTTGTAGAGTCCAAATGGTCATTTGAGAGGAGAAGGTCAAGATGGAAGAATTGATAATGATTTTTGTGATCAAAGGGATGAGGAGCATTGACTAAGTGTGAATGAGAGATGCATTTATTGCAATAATGGGCACATGAGGATGCCAAATGGATGAATGAGTAAAGAACCATCAAGAAGCCCAGCTGAAGTCATGAAAGTCAGCGCTTGTGGGAGGCAACCCACCTAGGTTTGGGAATTTTTCACTCAACCTTCCATTTTTGATACTTTTGTTTTGTTTCTACATTTTCCAATAAAACACACACACACATTTTTTTTATAGTTTTAAGATGTGTAGGTGAAAATAGGTTGAAATTAAGAAAATTAGATGAAATATTGACAAGGAATCAATGAAAAATTAGTTTGAGTCAAGGATTTGATGTTTTGATGAGATTTAAGTGGGGAACAACTACCACAGTGCTCACCATGGCCATGGTGACATGGATGACCATGGTAGTGCATTCACTATCAATAGGGGAATCGAGAAAAATCAAAGAAGTCAAGAACTGAAGAACAGACCTAGCACGACCATACAACGTAGCATGGCCATGTAGCCACTCACCCAGAATGACCGTGTGAAGCAGGACGACCAAGTGAAGAATAAAGGCATAACCGTCGTGCAAGGCATCACGAACATGGTACGAGCCTCTCAATACGGTCATCCCGCGCAACATGGTCGTACTGCAACCCGATACAACACTTAAGTTAGCCATTTTGCAACATTTCTAAAACACTTCTATTCTTTTCTCCATGAATATCACGTCCGTTCCCCATGAACAATGGTTGTGTAGAACCCCCCAGCCACCCTACCACCCTCGAATCACCACCAAATCTCCCCCAATCCATCTCCAATCACTCCCCCATCATTTCAACTGCCTTAATCTCCATATTTCATCCATTTTCATCCGCAAATCCCCTCATTTCTCTCCGATCCGCCCCAACATCCCAGTTCTTCAGAGAAAACCTAAAATGTAATTTTAGCTCCACCAATTTCGATCCAAATTGAAGCAAATGGCTAAAAAGGTTGTGTCTAAGACCATGTATGTTATCTCCTACAGTCGCCAACCCAAGAATGCATCATATTTGACTCAGTCAACACCTCTAGCCTTTCTGACACCATCGGCATCCTTCGGTTCACAAGGAGAATCACCACATACGGCGGTGACAATGGATCCTGTGATGGAGGAGTCCTCTAGGCTACCTAGAAGAGGTAGGGAAATGACAAGACCGTTAGTTTCTCAAACCCACCCATCAGTTTCAGTAGCTCGACCTTCAGTTTTGGCAGCTCGAGCATCAACTTGTACTCGACCTTTGACATCTGTAGCACCACAGTTGAGAGCATAATGAGAGTTACAAATTGACAGTGAGAATGAGGTGATGCAGAATGCACAACAACCCGAAGCACCACAATAGCCACAAAAACAACCTGATGTAGAGCCTGAGACTTCTAGCAGGAGGGAAAAGAAGCCCAAGCACCCAGAGTGCCTGACGTGTAGGGTGATAGCCACCTACTACACAGGTCAGGAGATGTTGAACTCCCTAGATTGTCTCAAATACTATGAGGGCATGATGAAGAAGGTTGGTTTGTATGAAATTTTGATGACAGAGAATGAAACCTACATTGAGCTCACGCAGTAGTTCCTTGCCACATTGGAGAAGGTCTCCATTGATGGTGAAGATGCCATTAAGGTTAGGCTTGGAGGCCAACATCATGTCATCTTTTCAACCATGATGAACAACTTCTTTGATCCAAATGAAGGGATGGAATCTCGCTTTGAGACTAGAAAGATAGACAAGAGTGCTAGTGTGAGTTTTACTACCATGTGGAAGGCATTCTCCACCCACAATGACTTTGTAGTGGGGAAGTCGAAGACTAGTTTGCTCCATAACCCCTTCCTATGCTATGTTAAGAAAGTCCTAGAAAATACCATTTTTGGCAGATATGAGAATCAAGGGAGTTGTAGAAAGAAAGACTAGTGTGTTTTGGGTTGGTTGATAAAGGGAAAACGTGTAAACTTGGGAGCTTTGATGATTTACAACTTGAGGACAGTCCCATCTAAGAGCAAGAATATGTTCATTCTAGGAGGGATTGTGACATCCATAGTTGTTGCCCTTGGTCATGATGTTTTTGGATATACTAAGGCCGAGGGGGGAGTTGGTGGACCTGCACTATTTTGTACGCTATGCTATGATTTCAGTTGTTGATCAAAATCATATATCACGTCAACCCACCTTTCCTATGCATCTCACTTGAGCTCCCATACCATGTTGTGCCACTATTGACGGAGTGGGGTGCTACTCCAGATTTCTTGGAAAAAGTGAGAAGATGGGAGGAGGAGAACCCTAGGGACACATTTGAGTAGCCAGAGATCATCCCAGAGAGGTTAGGCAAGTCATAGGCAGATGCAGAGTGGAGGACGGTTGAGGAGAGAGAGGCTTGTTGAGTCAGGAGATGGGATGCAGAGACAGCTCAACAGCCATAGACGCATACAATGAATGCATACGACATGTCTACCATACATGCATAGATGGAGGGCATGCAGAGCACACATGGCCACATCTAGTGCACCCATGAGGCTATGTGGTTAGACCATCACTAGATGAATCATCAGGTCAACCACTTGTATCAATTCCAGCATGCTCATTCCCATAGGAACCCCCAACGTGGGGAAGATTGGTGGAGTTCACAATCAACCATTTCAGGATAACTACCTACCTCTACAGTCAGACTACTGAGGTTCCTATTACTAGCACCCTCCACCACATGGAGGAGCACCACCACCCTTACCACCACTGTAGTGATCATCTACCCTATCACTCCTAAACTTTAGTGTCATGCTAAGGACAACATGATTCAAAATTTTGGGGTGGTAGGGCGGTATGCCCTTATCTCATTTTCACTCTTATTTTGCATTTCACCTGCCATTTAATTTTGTTTTATTTGATTTTGCTTATTTATTTTAGAATTTACCTGCTTTGCATACCTACATGTCATATAGTTACTTTCTTGCAATTTTTGTGTAATTTTCAAAAATTTTACTCGTTTCTCCATTCGTTACATATCATGTAGAATTTTGGTAATTTTTCATGGTTTAGCTAGGACTTACTTGTTTACTGCTTTTTGTTCAATAATGTAGGCTTAGATATGATCGAAGGCAACTTGGCACCATTTTGGCCAATTTTTCCCAAATTTGAGATTTCTTGCCTAAAAGTGTTTTTGACCCAATCTCTAGTCTTTGTATTAAAAATGATGACCTTTGACAAATGCAAGGGAAATATTATTGTTTATTGCTAAATGGTATCAATTCTTGACTTTTTACATGTGCATTACCTCTCTTGTGTTTGTGAATGTTTTGGTTGAATTGTAACTTGAGCAAGCTATGAGAGCTTAGTGCCTATGAAATCACTTGATAGAAGTATCAATTTCATGTTGTTCATTCATGTGGTGTGAAATTGTTGGATAAAATATTGGATTAATTTTCATGTAGGAGATCTTATGTTGAGAACCACACTAGTGACCCCTCTTTGATCCAACTTTTCATTCACCATCTTCTTACCCCTCCACCTCATGAAAGGATGCCAAAGTGCACATATCAGTCATGGTCACCTCCAAAAGTTTGGGGTGGCCACATCTACATCTCCCCTCTTCGCTCTCATCACCATATGCACTATCTACTCTAACAACAAAGAAAAAGAAAATAAAAGATGCTCCTATTTAATAGCATCTAAATAAAGAAAAGATGAGTGTGTTAAAGCACTCCAAGATCTTACTGCAATTCTTTCTTCCAATTTCATACCCATTGAGCTAGGAAACATGAAACCTAGCTCACTTCACCCCTTATCCGCATCCACGTGGGTCACTTGGTATAGTTTGAAGGATAAGAATGAATACATGAAGGTGAAACAAAACTCCTAGTCATCCTTGATTAATGCCATCATGAAACGGTCTACCCAGAACTACATGAAAGAAATATGGATAACTTGTGTGTTCTATGCGCTATATTTGAAGTTCATATGCTTTGTGCTCTTTTCATGATTGGTTTGTGAAATTAGGAAAGGAGAGAGGTGGAATGTAAGCACTTAGTCAACATTGATCCCATTCAGCAATAGTCATATTTTGCATTGTATTTGTCATTTCTTGACTGTGAAAATTTGTAGGGAGATTGAGTTGGAGCATACTTGAGGACAAGTATGTTTTAAGTTTGGGGTGGTGATTCAGTCCCATTTTAGGGCTTCATCTTGTGTCATATTGCATTTCAATCACATCTATACCTGTTATATTACATGTTGTTTCCCTCAATATACATATTTGTATAAAATGCACTTATGGACATTATTTGCATGTTTTTTAGGAATTTGGACCATGCTTGATGGAAGAGAGAGTGCATGAGTGATCCTAGTGATTCTCTACCCTTAAAGAGGCCCAAAGTGAAGTCTGAGGTTCCCTCAAACTACCCCTAGTGGCCAAAGCTATATTGAAGAAAAGATGTCCAAGAAAATCCAAAAAAATAAGTACAAGTGTTGATCCAGAGGCCAGCACGGCTGTGGTACCACAGAGTGGACGTGCTAGCATATTTGCAAATCAACAGAGTCACCTCCCAGCAAAGCAGGAATCATCATATCTGTGCCACTCAGAATGGTCATGGTGTGTTGACTACAGAACTGTCATGCCGCATCGCACGACTATGTGACCTTTAGAGAAGAATGACCGTGGTGCCAAGAATGGGATGAGCAATCTGAGCCACCACGGCTGTGCTACCTTGGCCCCACCATGGACATGGTGACCACCACGGCCGTGCCACTTCCAGTTCAAAACCAACCAAGTCCCTGTTATTTTCCTCATTTTTCACCATGGTCATTCTCATCCCCCACAACTGTTCTCACCCCTTCCCACCATGACTATGGTGATCACCATGGTCGTGCTACTCACAAAAACCTAGCTACATTTGCATGCATTTTCCATATTGCCCCTACTTGACCTATTCCCCCCCCCATACCTATATATACCTACATGGTGGGTCTAGCATGAGGTTAGCTACCTTCTACCACCTCCTAGCTCCCCAATTTTTCCCCTATCTATTCTACTTCATTTTCACCTCCATTCCACTCCATTTTACCATTTCCACCACCAAAACCCTAGTTTCTTCTTGTTTCCACCCATTTCCACCATCATTCATGCCATTACTGTGAGAACCCATTACACCAAATAAGATTACTCAAAACATTAAACGCAATTGATCACTAATTAATCACATACCCAAAAAAGGGTAAATTTAAAATTGATTTCAAAGTCAACACCCGCTCATTAACATTTGCATAAGAGCCCAACATCTTTCTTATATCCATACTATACCAAGAATTTAATACAAATTGTTCTATCGCCTTAGCCACAACATATATACATAGGATAAAAATATTTGTATATTCCACACAACAAACATTAACATGCTAACAAAATTCTGATTTGTTTGAAACACCATATAGAAACTTTTCCTGCCCAGATCTAAGAGTACATGGATGACTATAGGACATGCTAGACATCTAATCAGCTTTTCTCACATATTCATTACTATAGCTCCTCTTTGCAGCCACATGTTTGTTTTCATCACTTCTGATTACCTAAAAAGATGTGGTGAACCACAAGGGTGAAACCCATGTCCCAACAAGAGATATAACCTCCAACAACGTTTATTGATTCCAACATTTTTAGGTAATGAGACCGTTTAAACATTTTAATCATTTATAACAAATAAACTCAACAACACTAATGATTAACAAAATATATAAAGGAGCAGATAATAACTATCTTTGTTAGCCATACTATTCTCAGATCCCTATTAACAGTATAAGGAGTCTAGCAGCATGAGCATCTCTAACATCATGAATAAGTCTAGTATTATAAGCATAGTGATGTATGCACAATTTGTCATTATTTTGGTATCTAATTTGGTTATTTTCTGTGTCATTTGTGCTTAATTGAATATCTTTTTAATACATATTTTACCAAATTAGTAAAAATCACTTGTGCATCATTTCTTATATTTTTACATGTATTTTACATGCATTTTACATGTTTTAATTATTATAATAATTATTTGATTTTATTCATTGATTATTTTGTTGCAGATAATTATTATTTACTGGAACAAAGTCGATACCATCGACTTGCAACTCGATGGTAGCGACATGGCATCAGAGTACAAATATTTTTTGCTCCAGATTCAAAAGGAAAAGGACGTTTTAGTATGAAGAAGTCGATACCATCGACTTCCAACTCGATACCATCGACTCAGACGTTGCGGATGAAATTTGTGTTAAATCTAACACATGTTTGTATTAAAAATTGTATTTTTAGGTTTCCTCTTGACCTAAACATGTACGATGGCTATAAAAGGCACCATTAGAACCGCAATTGAGAGATCTATCACGGGGGGACGATACGGCAGCCGAACGGAGGGAGAAAAGTAGAGGAACCCTACACGGAAGACCTCGGAGGCGTTTTGGCTGCGGAAACGACGGCAAATTCTCTCCATCTTCTCCAGATCCACTCTTTAACCCTTTCTCCAATTTACTGTATCTCGAAATTCATGTTTTACATCTTTTCGACTTACTGTGATACCATGTCGTCCATTTTCGGCTAAAAACCGTAATTCCTTAGGACCCGGGAGTAGCCCGGGTAATCGTTGTATGATACTTTTTACATAGTTTATCATAATTTGTTTCTTAAATCCGAGGTATGATTTCGTTTTCTCCATTATATTATTATGCTTGATCACCATAATGATAATCTAATGCCTTTAATTACTTTGAAAGAAGAATTAACAGTTGAAAAGAGACGAAATTCACATTAATTAACAAATCCCTTGAACAGGGTGATGTAAGGTTAATGGTGGACACCCAGAGGTCGATTCTAATGCACCTAGTTTAGGGTATAGGTTACTACGACAGTGGAACCGACCTAGACATAGGTAGTGAATTGTACCACGATAGTGGGCAATTCTGACTACAGGCCACTACCCGGAATAGGAGACGAATTAGGATAATTATGTAGGAATTAGTACAACGAGAACCTGTGGTGAAACCGCAACCCTAAGGATTCAATTTTTAATTGATTAAACCAACCATTTAATCCATTGTTTTGTTTTCTTTTATTTTTATTTTCTTTTTCAATCAACTCTTGTTTTCGGCTTAGCTGATCAATCCTAATTAGTAATAGTCTTTAACCTCACAACTCCCCGTGTTTGATAACTCGGGACTCATAATCCCATATTACTTCGACACGTACACTTGCGTATTACACGCACGTTATACGCGTGTCACATAGCTAATAACATCAGCATGTCTATCAAGTTGAACATATCAACATCATAAGTAGAGCTAACAATATAAGCATAACTATCTACATAAGCATGATTATCAATATAGACATATCTAGTTACAAAGGCATAGCTAGGAATATAAGCATAGCTAACAATATAAGCACAACTATCTGCATAAGCATGGTTAGAAGTATAGGCATCTCTAGTTACAAAGGTATATCTAGCAATATAAGAATAACTAACAATATAAGCACAACTATCTGCATAAGCATGATTAGCATTATAGGCATCTTTAGTTACAAAGGCATAGCTAGCAATATAAGCATATCTAACAACATGTGATAATGAATGTCATAATCATAGCCAACAGTAATAATATCTCTATCAACTTAAACATGACTATTATGCGTACACATTTATAACATGAGCATATCCACAACATAAGAATATCTACTATCTTTTAATGCATTAAACATCATCTCTATGTACATAGAACAACAAGGGTTATCATCCAATATGAAGCATCATGTATAACCCTACATAGATTTGCTAGACGGCTATATTACATCTTTTATTATGCCCTGGGGAATTTGAATCATACCATCCAAAGTCCAACTGACCCCTGCGAAGGGCTATTAAGTTCTATACAAGATCTAGGAGTGCCAATATCCTAATATTTCTTCCCCTCGATCAATATGAGTAAAAAGACAGTGACATATCAGTCAAAGCTGCCACCACAGTGACATATAGTCAAGCTGCTAACCACTAGTCCACCCTTGGTATAGGTCACGCCACTAGAAACCAGGGTATACAAAACACTCTAATCTGAGGTACAACCATAGTTGTCATCAATCACATCAAATGTCTGAGGCATGACTATAGCCATCCTCCATAACCTGCATTGTGGATGACATGGATATATCCTCAACTTTCCACTCCCACATACTCAACAATAATGCGCTCCGAGTTTCCTTTATGAATACTCATTTTACCATCCAACAAGTTCTGACACTGAATATGGCTCTACGACACAGGACACTAAATGATTAAAGTTGTACTTGATTAGTTATTCCAATTGGGTGAATTAAGGCTACATCAAACAAGTGGACATACAAACCCTAATTCACTTTTAGCAAGCATATAAATATCACAACCTCAAAACATATAAAATGTTGGAAACATAATTTCTCATCTCATCATCACATGGTACTATTCACTTACCATTCATGAGACTACACTAGTCATCATACTATTACAAGATATAAATCCTTTTTATAGTATCACAGGGTATCAACACTTATCAACACAAGAGGATTACACCTCATTCAGGGCTAAACCATGCCCAAAGGTCATTAAGACCATCATACTATTCCCTACAAGATCATCATTATCTTTACATGCCTTATAACAAGGCTCAACAACATCACTTACATATAATACACCAGATCAACACAATATTGCACTAATGAGTTAGGAGATATCCATAAACAATATCATTCATTTATTACATCATCATGCAAGGAATCTAGATATGATTAACCCTCATCATATTCATAATTCACATGATTAGCATGAGAAAGTATCATCCATGTGTCTATGATAACCACCAATTAACATATTAAGGTTATGATCATATTAAGGAGGTTATTTCACCATCATTCCATCATATAATAATTTTAAACATGAATACTCATCTTTATCTATTTGCATTATAGTTAGGTTCAATAAGATAAATTATATTAATGTTACTAATCAGCACTTATACCCAAATATTAACTCACAACATCCCCATTGGATCATGGATACATAAGGTGAAGCATCACCATCACATTCCATATTATTCTCAAGTATGAACCCACACATAAATCAAGGTGTAACCATCGAGCTATAGCATACTAGGGTTTCAACAACAATAAGAGAGTACTCCATGATTGTATTAATCATTCAAGGACTATTCATACCCAATTACCATCATTTAGTTGTATTAAAGCTAGGTATAACAAGATATACCTCATTACGATTACCCATTAATTCATTATGGTGATTATCATAATCATAAAAGGGCAAGGGTAACACTACAAGTTTAAGGCATTGAACCATCAAATTATCATCATTATAATCATAACATTACACTATAGGATTCACCCAAAACAATGGGAATATTGAGGCATCAACTTCTAACCATTCGATGCTGAAAAGGTAAAGCCATTGGTCATTTAAATAAGTAAACATATTGAAAAAATCACCTATGAAGTCATTGAGTTTTTATCTAGAAAGAGTAACCATATAACCCTAGACATCCCTTCATTAATAACATAAAGAGTTCCATTGAGAGTAGGGTAAAACCCACAAACGATTGTTTATTTAAAACAAGTCATCAGTAAATGAGATTCTTAAGTTGATCTCATAAAGGAAACCATTTAAATCACTTCTTTAGGATCAAAATATTACATTTAGGCATCATTTCAATTTATTGGAAGAAGAAACATTAGATATTAACCATTAGGTCAAGTTCATATATTAAAACCATAAATTGGAGTATAGGTCTGACCATTGCATCAAATGACCCAAGAAACCATTGGTTAAAGGATTAATTGATGCTACAACTGCATGATTAACTCACCATAGGTTGTGGAGATCTTATCCACCATCATTAGTGACCATTAAGTCACCATAGGTTGTTATATCAACACTATATTCATTAATCACCATTGAATATCAAACTAATATCACCATTGATTGATAGCATCATTAGGTTACTTAGTTGTTAATCACTAAGCTTCTACTTAGGACAACACCTGATCTAAGGGGTGAATGTTACACCCTTGGTCACCACCATCAGTTGTCATGAAGACAACACCATCAGTTGTTGCAATGGTACCACCATTGAGTCATGTATTTATAGAAGAAATCAGCTTTAAACACCAAAATTGACCTTTGGTTGATAGGTGTTTAGCACCATAGGTTGTCAAACCAACCTGATCCAAGTCATATTATACCTTAGGAATAGCATACACATGATCACAAGTTCATCTAGAACTAAAATCAGAATAGGTAACATTATAAAAATTGAAATCCAAGTCAAGCATAGCTTTTTAGTGCATGAATCATCATTTAAAAGCAAGAACATGAGCTAGCAAGCTTATGGTAAGCAATAAACGTGGAGAAAGTTATAAAACTTGCCTATAATTTTAAAATAAATTCCCAAACATAAGGGGTATGGCTGCGTTGGAGAAGAGAAGGGTTCCATATATCGTGTTAAAGAGATCAGAGGCATAGGGGGATTTGATGTTGTTTCGAAGTCGGGGGGGGTGATGAGTGTTATATCTGATGAGTATGCACACTGGTTTATGTTTCACACCTGTGGTTTAATATAAGCAGGAGCTGTAATTTTTATGATGATTTAGCCCACATGAGGGGTGTGGGATGAATAAAAGCGACCCCTGGCTTAATTAAAAAAAAGCATAAGCTGTGAACTCGTCCATCTAGCACCTTTCTTCATCAAATGAGCAAATTCTAAGCATAAGGAGCAAGAAAGGTAGGGTTTTAGAGATTTAGAGCAATTTATACCATAGAACAGCAAGGTTATGACCTGGATAAAGGTAGGAGGAAGGACAACAAAGAAATAAATGGAGGAAATAAGGGGATTCTTACTCTTTTAGGTCAAAATCACTAGAAGGAAGCTTTTTAAACCCTAAAAGGAAGTCAATTGCAACCCTAGATTCTTTTTCCAAGAAGATCCCCACTTTCTTCTTCCTTGGATAGAGAATAGAGGGAGAACAAGTTTCGTAGAAGGAAGGAAGTGGTGGAGAGAAAATAGTTCATTTGGGTGCTTAGGGATAAGTATATGAAACTTTAAGATAAAGAAAAAGAAAAAGTTGAAGTTCTAGTATTTGTCCAACTGTTCATGGCCTTAAAATATTAAGAATATACAATAACACACACAAGAAGATCCCCCACCTTTGATATAGACCTGATTATATCTCCTTTGTCAAATTTCCAAGCCAATCAAATAATTCATTAGTTGATAGCTACTAAAGGTAGCTCATCCATGAAGGGGTAAACCCTAAAATACCCTTGAGGAAAACACCTTCAAACCATGGCTCAACTAGGATCCCCATGTCTCAAAATACTCAAGAATGAAACTATAACATATAAGGAACATAATGTATGTGACAAATTGCAAATAAAACCCCACAATTGGGTAAATTGTAGAAAAGTCCAAAATGTATATAATATTGCATAACTTGCTCAAATAGTGCCCAAATTGTTCCAAATTTGAAACTTAAGATTGTTGTATGATTTAAAAGAATATCACCAGGTTATGTTAGGGTTATAAGCATTCAATTATTGTAATTAAGATTATTCAACTCATTAAGCAAGTTCAGGGACCTTACAACTATAAACCCCTAACAGGGATTTCACCCCCAAAATCCAAGGAAACAAAGATGGGTACTTCCTTTTCATCTCATCCTATTGCCTTAACATTGTTATTTTCATCACATGATGATGTCACATAATTCTCATAGAAGACATATTCTTCTCCTTCAACTCTTGCATGTGCCACCTTGGTTCAACATAAGAACTGTTGTACCACCTGTACATGTATGGTAGTACCTTTCAATTTTGGGACTCTACTGTCATCCTAAACTATTCTATATGTTGTATCACACATCACTTAAAGGCCATACTCACTGGCTCTTACCAAACATAGAACATAATTTATATCTTATCATATGTAACTTTACAAGGTTTCATCTCTATGCTCCTTTAATGCTTGTTGTAATTAAGAACTCAATCAACCAAGTAGACATCCCCTAGTTTTCAAGAACTATGAGGAATATTTTTTTAAAGGATTCTCCAATCATCTCAATGGTGGATTGACCATCTATTTGTTGAATAATCATACACTTGTCTATAATTTTTAACAAATATAACTTCCCGATTGACATTGTTAGGGGTAAATCAATGACATTGTCTTCATCTTATCAGGATTCACATAACATACTTAATAGAGGTATCATAAATCCAAGAGGATACTTTAGTCAACCTCCAACTCATTCTTGCTAGACTTTTCACACATAAGTATAGTTACTTCAACATTCTTAAGGTTAAGCAAAGATGTTCGCCATGTTACTGACCATCTCTGAAATACCTTGAGTTGTCATCATTCAAAGCTTGCTACAACTTGTAAGACATGACTTGAACATTGTGTTCCTCATATTCATAAATTCTATTGGTACATTGGTTAATCTAAAGGACATAACCCTAAAATCACCATGGTCGTGTAACTTATGTCATCCATTCTAACTCTTATGTCTAAATGATATTTTATCTTAAAGGAATACGACAACACATGTCTACTGATCAACAACCCATTTATCCTTGATAGTGGTCTTGCTCGGCTATCACTGAACCATACATAACATTATTGAATCAATTTTTTTTCCTTCCTAAAAACATTTAGAGGGTCATCATCAACTCTCTCTCCCTCTCTTTAAGGGAGATGAATACTTGATATGTTCATTTATTAAACATCTCCAACCTTCACATACTTCCCATACTATTGATATATCTTGGATACTAGGATTCATTACCTTGGTATCCACCTCATGTGCCATAAGGAACTCACATCCTTATCTCATCTACTTTTACCAACATAATAAATTTCAAAACATATAAGAGGAGTCCCCCAAATTATTAGAAGGCTCAAAAGCAAACTCATCACAAACTTTATGATCTTGGAACCATAGTCCAAGCAACCTTATGCTATAATAAGATATCCACCCTCACGTTTGCAACAAATCCACACATAACAAGTGGCAATGATCCACTTGAAAGTTGTTCCCTATAAAGGAAAGACACAAAGGGAAACACACTTCCCATACCATAGTAGTATTTTTCAAGGGTCACTAGCAGAGAGGTAACCAATTCTATTTTTCATTATGCAAGTTACAACTTCTTATGTATCATTTTACCTTTTTCACTCCAAGTTCCTTGCCATTAGAATAGAAATAATCATGACTAGCATATCTCATTTCTCCTTCATTGATGACTATTTATCACACTTGGATATGATTTCTTATTTTATTATGTTTTTCAACCACTTATCCAGAGGTAAATCATCATATTCCACAATTTCTTCATTAAACAGGGATCATCTCCCTTAATTTCTTTCACATGCCATGCTAATTTTACATTAACATTTTCTTACCCACATAGGTTGGTCTGAGATTAACTCAGGTTCCACCTTATTTCTTTGTCATTGTTCCCATTCATCTTCTCATTTTATACTTATCATTGGAGTTCTCTCCATCTTATGTAAATTTCATACCTTGAATCACTTTATAAGCACAAACTTATTTGTCTTTTACTTTATTATCTTCTTGAATCACATCTTCAAGAAGTCCTCTTTTGCTTATTTGTATTCAAATTTATATTTCATGGTGTTGTATCTTTCTCTTATAGTTACCAAACATTCAATTTTTGATAGATAATGATGCAGTTCTCATCTTCTTTAAGGTAGGATTAAGATATTCACACCATGATTTCTTATTCATTATGCTCTTTAGATTGTCTCAAAATGACTACTTGATTAGAGTAATCAGAGAGATAACAATCTAAGAGTTCCATACTTACCATTTCTTCAATAATTAATACCTGGCCAGGGCACCCAAGTATTGATATTAGGTAGTATGCACCATGTTTATATGTCATGTTCCTAACTTAGACATCATCCTAGTCCTAAGTCCTAGTGTCCCTATAGACTCAGTGAACCTGAAGCTCTGATACCAACCTGTGAGAACCCATTACATTAAATGATATTACTCAAAACATAAAACACAATCAATCACTAATTAATCACATTCCCAAAAAATATGGGTAAATTAAAACCGATTTCAATGTCAGCACCCGTTCAAAAACATTTGCATAAGAGCCCAACATCTTTCTTATATCCATACTATGCCAAGAATTTGATACAAATTGTTCTATCACCTTAGCCAAATATATATACACAGGAGAACAATATTTGTATATGCAACACAACAAAAATTAACATGCTAACAAAATTTTGGTTGAAACACCATATACAAACTTTACTTGCCTGGACCTAAGAGTACAGGGACGACCCTAGGACACACTAGACATTTAATCAACTTTTCTCACAGATTCATTACTATGGCTCCTCTTTGCTGCCACAGGTTTCTTTTCGTCACTTCTGATTACCTAAAAAGATGTGGCAAACCACAAGGGTTAGACCAATGTCTCAGTAAGAGATATAACCTCTAACAACATTTATTGATTCAAACATTTTTAGGTAATGAGACAATTTAAGCAGTTTAATCATATATAACAAATAAGCTCAACAACACTAATGATTAACAAAATATATAAAGGAGCAGATAATAACTATCTTCATTAGCCATATTATTCTCAAATCCCTATTACCAATATAAGGAGTCTAGCAGCATGAGCATCTCTAACATCATGAATAAGTCTAGTATTATAAGCATAGCTAACAACATCAACATGTCCATCAAGTTGAACATATCAACATCATAAGTAGAGCTAATAATATAAGCACAACTATGTGCATAAGCATGATTAGAAGTATTGGCATCTCTAGTTACAAAGGTGTATCTAGCAATATAAGCAAAGCTAACAATATAAGCACAACTATCTACATAAGCATGATTAGCAGTATTGGCATCTCTAGTTACAAAGGCATAGCTAACAATATAAGAATAGATAACAATATAAGCACAACTATTTGCATAAGCATGATTAGCATTATAGGCATCTCTAGTTACAAAGGCATATCTAGCAATATAAGCATAGCTAACAACATGTGATACTGAATGTCCTAATCATAGCCAACAATAATAATATCTCTATAAACTTAAACTTGACTATTGTATGTACACATTTATAACATGAGCATATCCACAACATAAGAATATCTGCTATCTTTTAATGCATTAAACATCATCTCTATGTACATAGAACAACAAGGGTTATCATCTAATATGAAGCATCATTTATAACCCTAAATAGATTTTCTAGACGGTTGTATTACATCTTTTATTATGCCCTGGGGAATTCAAATCGTACCATCCAAAGTCCAACCGACCTCTGCGAAGGGCTATTCGATTCCGTACAAGATCTAGGAGTGTCGGTATCCTAAGATCTCTTCCCCTCGGTCAGTACGAGTAAAAAGGCAGTGACATATCAGTCAAAGTTGCCACTACAATGACATATAGTCAAGATGCTAACCACTAGTCCACCCTTGGTACATGTCACAGTACTAGAAACCAAGGTATACAAAACCCTCTAATCCAAGGTACAATCGTAGTTGTCCTCAATCACATCAAATGTCTGAGGCATGACCATAGCCATCCTCCATAATCTACATTGTGAATGACAAGGATATATCCTCAACTTGCCACCCCCACATACTCAATAGTATGCGCTCTGAGTTTCCCTTAGGAATACTCATTTCCCCATCCTTGCATGTTGATAGCATCATTAGGGTACATAGTTTTTAATCACTGAGTTTCTAATTAGGCCAACACCTGACCTAAGGGTTGAACGTCAGTTGACACCCTTGGTCACCATCATCAGTTGTCATGAAGACAACACCATCGGTTGTTGCAATGGTACCATCATTGAGTCACGTGTTTATAGAAGAAATCAACTTTACACCCTAAAATTTACCATTGGTTGATAGGTGTTTAGCATCATAGGTTGTCAAACCAACCTGATCCAAGTCATATTATACTTAGGAATAATGTACACATGATCACAGGTTCATCTAGAACTGAAATCACAGGTTCATCCTTGCATGTTGATAGCATCATTAGGGTACATAGTTGTTAATCACTGAGCTTCTAATTAGGCCAACACCTGACCTAAGGGGTGAACGTCAGTTGACACCCTTAGTCACCATCATCAGTTGTCATGAAGACAACACCATCAGTTGTTGCAATGGTACCATCATTGAGTCACGTGTTTATAGAAGAAATCAACTTTAAACCCTAAAATTGACCATTGGTTGATAGGTGTTTAGCATCATAGGTTATCAAACCAACCTGATCCAAGTCATATTATACTTAGGAATAATGTACACATGATCACAGGTTCATCTAGAACTGAAATCAGAACAGGGAACATTATAAAAATCGAAATCCAAGTCAAGCATAGCTTTTTAGTGCATGGATCATCATTTAAAAGCAAGAACATGAGCTAGCAAGCTTATGGTAAGCGATAAACATGGACCAAGTTGTAAAACTTGCATCTAATTAGAAGATAAACTCCCAAACATAAGAAAACATGAGCAGGCAGGGTAGAAAATCCAAGCATAAGTTGTGAACTCATCCATCTAGCACCTTTCTTCATCAAATGCACAAACCCTAAGCATAAGGAGCAAGAAAGGTAGGGTTTTAGAGCTTTAGAGCAATTTATACCATGGAACAACAAGGTTCCAACCTGGAGAAAGGTAGGAGGAAGGATAAAAAAGAAATAAATAGACGAAAGAAGGGTACTCTTACTCTTTTAGGTCAAGATCACTAGAAGGAAGCTTTTTAAACCCGAAAAGGAAGTCAATTGCAACCATGGATTCTTTTTCCAAGAACATCCCCACTTTCTTCTTCCTTGGACAGGAAATTCGAAGTAGCATAGAGGGAGAATGAGGTTTGTAGAAGGAGGGAACTGGTATAGAGAAAATGGTTCATTTGGGTGCTTAGGGATAAGTATATGAAACTTTAAGATAAAGAAAAAGAAAAAGTTGAAGTTCTAGTACCTTTCCGAGTGTCCATGGCCTTAAACTATTTAGAATACAGAAGCACACACACAAGCATCTCCCCCACCTTCCATATAGATCTGTGTAGATCTCCTTTGTCGAATTTCCAAGCCAATCAAATAATTCATTAGTTGATAGCTACTAATGGTAGCTCATCCATGAAGGGGTAAACCCTAAAATACCCTTGAGGAAAACACCTTCAATCCATGGATCAACTAGGAGCCCCAGGGCTCAAAATACTCAATAATGATAAGATAACATATAAGGAACATAATTCATGTGGCAAATTTCAAAGAAAGCCCCCAATTGGGTAAATTGTAGAAAAGTCCAAAATGTACATAAAATTGCATAACTTGCTCAAATAGTGTCCAAATTGGACCAAAGTTGAAACTTAAGCTTGTATTATGATTCCAAAGCATATCACAATGTTATATTAGGATTATAAGCATTCAATTATTGTAATTAAGTGTATTGAACTCAATAAGCAAGTTCATGGGCCTTACAATTGAACCTTGGAGGATCGAGGAGGATGCCCTGCAACAACTAAAGTGGAGGATTTCTTCATCTACACCGAGCTCCATGGATTATTCTACCTCTTTCTCCATTCTTTTTGTGTTTTGCATTGCTATGAGTAGCTAGGGCCCTTAGGTGGTCTGTTTGGGGCCAAAAATGTTACTTTGATACCATGTTGGGGGGAAATGATATGTAAACATTGTAATTTCATTTGCTAATGATTATGCTCTATTTATATCTCACTCTTCATGGATTTCTTGTTGGTATGTGCTTGAAATCACCTAGGAATTTAGGGAAATTGCTTATATGTGTGAATTTTGGTATTTGCTCCTAGGTCCAATTCTTGGATCCCTAGCTAGCTACCCATCATCCTACATTCTAATCAATTCTCCTAACCCTAGTTGAGAGATATAAGTAGATAATTTAGATGAATTTGGTGTGCTTAGCATGGAGCTTTCTCAGTTATAGAATGTGGGTGATGGGAGGCCTAAAACCTCACTTCCACTCCCATTACTAACCTCATCCCCTAATCATCCCAAGATCATCTAACCTAGAAACCTAGGATTGTTTGGACTCTAATTGGATTACACCTAAATCCTAACCCAATTGAGCCTCACAAGGGTAGTAGGGGGTGCTAGGGCCTAGTTCCCCTATACACAATCTAGCATATCCATTGCCAGTTAGTAGTTTAGGATAATCCATTAGACTATAGCTTTTTGTTTGGTTTGATAATATAAATGAAATAATTATGTTCACATGTCACCCCCAACCTAATTGATAAGTGCATCCCCTAAATAACCCTCATTTCCCTTAATTTCTTTAAAATCCTAATTGTCTTTCTTGCTTAGCTAGTGTAAGCTTAGTTATCTCTTTACCTGTTTAGTTAGCTTCTTGCCTTGTTCTTGCTTTGTTCTTACTAGTTTAGGTCTTTGCTTACTCTTTTTCCATGTTTGCTAGCTTAGTGTCATGTAGACTTCATCTTGCCTGCCTTAGTGTAGATTGCCCATTTCTTGCCTTGCCCTGTCTTTTTTTTTCTTAGTAGAATTAACTGTCTAGGGTTAACTTAGGTTTTAATCTTGTCTTTCTATAATTGTTCGCTTTTTCATCCTTAGGTTAACAATCAAAACAACCTTCAAACCCTTAACCATGGACTCCACACTAGGAACCTAGCCTAAAAACTAACCTAGCTCTAGTGCCCCTTTTTCTCCTTGTGGATCGACCCTATACTTACCTCCCTCCTATACTACGACACAACCCCGTGCGCTTGTGGGTGTAGTGTTTTAGTTTATGCTAGTGTGTTGAGTTTAGGTCCTTTATAAAATGGGAAAGTTTAATCCATCGTGTGTGTCTGTTCACAGAGTTGCATCTATTTAAATCTCAATTGAGTAGTGTGTAACATCATTGGCAGAGACACGCCATTAACTCATCATCAATGATCAACTCACCATGTTTCTGAGTTATAAGATATCGACATTATTCAAACTCAATGCATCTTCTACTAGAATTATGAGGCATTGTGTTACATAAGGAACTTGAGATTCGACAACAATTTGTGATTCTACTTGTTCCTAATGTACCTCTTTAGGTTTATGCTTTGTTGTTTGTCTCAAACTTTTCCATTTCTACTTTTACTCTAACTGATTCCTTTAAAACATATCAGGACACCTCCCATGCCATATCTCATATGGTGTCTTTAAAACCCAATTTGGACAGTACATAGTTAGTTGTAAAGCATGTGCCAAAAAGGAATCTAGAAGATCATCAAGATTTATTGATAATCACACCATGACTAACAGGGTGATTCCTTCTTTGTGATTAATGTTTCAAGTGGAGTTCGTCATGATACACTATCATGATTTCCTAGAAGGTCCTCAAACTCTTGGTTTCAAAGTATTTTCTCATCGGTCATATCAAAGTTTTAATACTTATACCAAGTGGGTTGTGTACTTCATTCTAAATATTATTGAACAGTTCAAGAGATTTAGACTTGTATTTCATTAAATACCATTTACCATATCTACTGAGATCATCAATAAATATAATGAGGTAATAATAACCACCTCTAGAATTTATTCTAAAAGGTCTAAATACATCAGTATGTATGATCCCTCCCACTACATCTAGTGAAGATGCTTTTCTCATATTGCCCAATAAACAAGACGCACGTCTCAGTTGGTTCAATAACCAAAATAGTCTAGATAACCATCATTATGGATTCTAGAAATGCCTTTCTCATTTATGTTCTCCAGATGAAAATGCTATATCTATTTATTGTTTGAGTCATCGAGTGCTTCTGTATAATTGGGTCTCTAGAACTATCAAATATAAACTATGAGGCATTGGGGCCATTTCCATAAAGGATCTTATCTTTTAAAGAAAAAACATCAAATCTTTTTCATAATATTATTTTCCATACAAGATACATGATGTTTTTCATTAATGGTAGGTACATAATAGCAATTCACTTATTCTATTACGTGCCCATTACATGAATGACAAATTTCAATTGTAGTGCCAAAAACACTTGCTCCACGTAGTTCTATCTTACTTCTTCTTGATTCCTAAAGTGGAGATCTCTATCTCGTTCTTCTTCATGAGATCCTCTATATAAAGAGGAAAATTCCTTTTCCAACATCTAGGCTAGTGAAAATGGTGGCACTTTCCTTCCTTATTCACTCCTCCCTTATCTTTTAGTGCAGAAGACTTTGGTTTCTGGATAGCTTTAGAACTCTTATTAGATTTTCCTTTGCCTTTGGACTTCTCCCTACTGATCATCATCATAGATTTAGGTTTTTCCTTCTTCATCTATTCTAACAACGTCTTATCAAAATCAGTCATATTGTAGTTCTTGAAAACTGGTTGTATGATTTTGGCAGTGACTACAAAATCACATGTGACCAACTCTTGACCCAAGGGAAATCTCAATATAGTAAGGTTATCCACATACCCAATCAAATTGAGTACATGAGGACCTACTGGATCTCCTTCTACCATTTTTCTTAAACAACACCTTATAGACATCGCATCTCTCTTGTCTTCCTTGATCTTAGTACATGTTCTTAATATGTGTTACGATATCAACAACATTCATGTTCTCATGTTGTCTCCACAACACATAGTTCATTGAGAACAACATCAGGCACGTGACATCCACAACATCTTCTGAGTGCTTCTTGTAAGCATCCATGTCAGCCTTAGGCACAGTGGGAGGATGTTTATTTGGATCTGGTGTCTCCTAGACATAGAGCTTGCGCTCTTAAGTGAAAACAATTATCAACATCTTGAATGTGTCATGGAAGTTGTTCCTATTTAACTTGTCCTTCTTAAGTACTGATCTCACAGAAAACATGTTTGTGTTTTCCATTAGATTCTACAAAAGAAATTTTGCAACTTTAGTCAAAATACTTTTGATTAATTTGATTTGATAAGTTTGACGACATTAATTAGGGTTTTGATTAATTATCTCTCACATTGTTTTCTCAAACTGATAACCCTCACTACCAATTTGGGAAGATTTAAGCATACAACTAACTTCTAGTGAGGCAAGATCCATATTTCATTAAATCATGAGTCAGCTTTGGTTGATCGTCCACAACTTTACTATTTATGTAGGCAACTTTTTCCAATTGCATTCAGATGCAACTCTTGGATAGATGGTGTGCACAATTATTGGTCACTATCCATCTCTATACTTCTAGGTACTTAATCTCATTTATATCACCTAGTTAAACCAGACCTAAAAGCCAACATGATAGAATATGCATCTTGCTTTGGTAGAACCTACATATCTACCATCACACTTCCATGAGATAGACAGTGCACCATGCTTTGGTGTAACCTATGCTTGTTCGATCAAGATTTTCATGTGTGTCTCTTATGGAAAGCATATTAGACTTAATATTTATTAAGAGATTTTATATAACTATATACATATCCAATCACATATTCTTATAGCATGTATCATATGCATGCTATAATTATAATGAAGACGTGCAATTAAAAATATATGAGCAATGGTTATGTCCATACTATTGGAGACACAAGTAATTACTACCACCTAAGGTCCACATCATATGTAGCAACCTATTGTTGATGAAGATATGTGTTGGACCAATCTGGGTTGATCAGTTCAACACTTGAACCGATCGGCAGGCCTCTTGGTCAGTTAGTTGGTCACCTAAAATGGTCGTTTAGTCTTTGGTCCAAGCGATGTTTGGAGTCCTCGGATTGATTGGTTGGGGCACTAGTCAATTGATTCATCTCCTCCTATCGCCTTGCCTCCTCAGTCCTCGAATCGATTGGTTCCTCATGTGCAGAATATCTTCTCATGACAAAACATAAATTAAAATATATCCTATTTCATATTACATTCTAAAAGGAAAAACCTCGAGTTACATTCAAGGGGAAATAGGAAGAAGATCATTAATTTATATTTGTAAAGGAGGGGAGGATTGGTATGAAAACCAAGTAGCAAAAATAAATACACCAAACAACCAAGCACATAGTCCACTGGTTTTTTTTCCATGACCATGCTCACATACACCATCAAAACACTTTTAGGGCGACACATAGTGTTTGTATATATATCATACCATTTATATTTATATTTGTGGAATTTTATGTGGTATTAATTGGATATGCATATTAAATAGTTTAACATTCACATCATATGCAATAAAAATAAATCCGATCATATTGATTTGAATCCCTGATACACCATAAACTGATGTGGCTCTGATACACTTTTGGGAAATCGGCGTGACAGATAAGGCAGTGGAGTTTTTTGTTAGTGCATGATTCCCAAAATATTACATTGTATCAAAAATGATGTATCTAGTAATGAAGGTAACAAGAGTCATACCTAGTAGTAGAGCAAGTTCAGATGAATCTTGTTGCAATAGCGTACTTCTTCTCCAAACATCACTTGAGCTATCGTCAGCAATGACCTCTTGGTCTGGGACCATGGACGGTGGTTGAAAACATCCTCATATGATGAGACAACAACCTCCTTTCCACTAGAGTAGTCTATGAGGACCACTAGGATCTCCACATTGCGCTACTAGAGCTAATAGGAAGGAGTTGTCCCTTCAAACATCAATCTACTAGGATTTCTTTGCTCTCCCACAATTTTCTATCCCTTACTATCCCTCCCTTTCATGGGTAGGACTTGCTCGGACTCTTTATTAGTTACCATAATCAGAGAGGACAAAAATTTTATGAGATTATTATTGTGTCTGGGAAGCCCCCAATACCCCTCTATTTATAGGAGGGCTAGGGTTAGGGTTTCCAGTTGGTTTGGCGGTTGCAGAGATGGAATTCATGAATATTTTGGAAACTACAAACAGTGAACCATTTGGTTGCTATTCAAATGGTCGGTTGACATGGTGAATAAGTTGGCTCATCCATTAACCAGTTAGTTCATTAGTTTTCCTCTTTTGAATCACATAAGTATTCAATGCATGATTAATGCAAAACATGATATCAACATCAATCCTTGATCCAATCAAATTGACATCAACATGACATCAAGATAAACATGCAAAACGTGACATATACATGTTACTCTATTTTGTATCTCATTCAAAAACCACATATTACATGGTTTATCCTAAGCATTCACCAGAACGACCTAATTGACATATCCACATCAACCAAACAAAAGTTATTCAAGGTGTTGTGTTGGTTTATGTAAGAAAGATATATCATATCACATAATAGTTGGCAATTAACATGGATTCACATTGCATAAACTATTGGTTTGTGTGCCTAAAGAGGCAATTATATGATGATTTTAATGGCATATCTTGTAAATGATTTGATTAATAATAGAGGAAATCTTCTAATTTATTCTATTTTATTATGTTATGAGATATGAATGTAACATAATAAATGTCAAAAGAATGATATTACACAATGATGTATGTCTTCAGGTTGAGGACCTGAACAACGAGATTATACGGATGTCAAGAGCATATGTATTCTTGTTATGTCCCTAATAAGATGTTATTATGGAAGGCTAGTAGATAATAATAACACTTAAGACTAGAATTTCTTTAGGTTGATGACAAAATATCATCAGTCATGCTATGTGATATCAAACCAAGCACATAGATACATGTTAAAGAACATCATATTAGACAACCCACCTTGAGAGTGACACATGAAAACCATGATTTGTACTCAGAGTCATCTCTCATAGTGGTAATGGTGATTGTGGTTCTTAGACCTAAAATCATCACATTCGTAACATGTCATTTGGTTTACTTTGACATCGTCTATTGTGATCTTGAATATGGGTTGAAATAAGCTGGTTCTCAGGTTCACCATGACACATGGGGATGACTGTGAGTGATGTAGATGGGATTTGTCCCTCCTATAGGAGTTTGATATCCTGACCACATATCTCAGATAGTCTACTCTAGTTTAAGGAACATGGATTGAATGTTGAAGAGGATGATGATTCCATTCCTCAAGTTCAATCTAGATATCAGAGACAAAGGAACTATACACTCACTGTAACAACAATGACAAATTGTAGGTGAACTTGTTCTCCAACTTCTCCAATAACTTGGGCAGCAATGAAGTCTTTCTAGATACCAATCATTACTTGTGAAATCATAATATAATTATGAATATAACCGCCAATGTAATTTGAATCCTACTGGGTCACACACATAGGTACATTGGAATGGGAGTATAATTATGAATGTTATTGGAAATGTTCCAAATCAAATTGATTACTAAAACACGCTAATTGGAACGCAACCACATTTGATGGTCGGCATGAACTTTCCCCTCCATCTTGGATTTAGAGTTTGCTCGGGACAAGAAAATTTCTAAGTTCGGGGTGGAGGGTAGGTGGTACGTATCTTACTTTCCACCTTCACCCATCTAATGCAGACTTAAGATTTCATCGTTGCATTTTTTACCAAAATTTCAAAAATTTTAAAGTTTTCCAAAGAAATTTGAACTGATACTGGATGAAGTTTTGACACTTTTCGTTTCAATCTCTATGCATTTTGGATCATTATACACTCCTTATTTGAAGCAAATCCTCAAAAGGACCTTCTTCTGAAAACTAGCCTTTTGATTGAAATCATCTTGTGAAGCTTATGAACCCTAACATCACGATCTTTATGCAAAAATGGCAAGTGTCTGTCAAACTGATAGGGATCAAACATGTTGTGCTTCCTAACTGACTAGTGGATCAACAACATGGAATCCCCACCGGATCATCATCAAGTCATTATTTGAGCAGAGTACGATAAACAGAACAACTCAGTGCACGAAATTGTAAATCAAGTTGCATTCTGATCTGAACTCTCTTCTACACTTCTTCTATCATCTTCGTACCCCTCCATCCATCAAAAAGAAACAAAAATAGCCAAAATAGTGCCAAACCCTAAATTTGGGGTGGCACGCCACATCCCTCTATATCCACTTCCTCCATACCCCTCACAAATTAATAGAGGCGTACCACCAAGAAAAGATGCCAAAGCGCACACAAAAAATGAAATCTCGAGTCGAATAGAGGAGAGATTCACACAAAAAATGCAATAAATGAAATTGCAAATAATATAATAAAAATCTCGAGTCGAATAGATGAGAGATTTATTTCTTCCTTCCATACCACCCTTCACTCCCTTTTCTACCTAAAGGCACAATAAATGTCTCCACTACCCTGAAATACACCAGTGTCAGATCAAATGCACACTTGTTGTTCTGTGGGTACCTCTAGACTCTTACGAAACTCTTTGACATGCCTGTTGTTGGAATAAGTGAGGAGGAAGTGAAGTTTGAAAGCAAACTCAGGAACGAAGATATGGTAAGATGTGTTCTGTGGTCTCAAGAAGTTGAGATGCTTAGTCATACTGAGCAGAAAAGAAACAATCAAGATGTGAAGAGGAGGCAACGATGTGATCAGAAAGTATTCATTTGTTGACTATTTCTGATTTTGTGTTACTTGAAGACGAGCAACATTTATGTTTGGGGTGTTTTGATGAATGCATATTCATCATGATTTTCAGTCGCCTTTTTGGGACCAATTCGATTCAATACTTTCAATTTCATCTCCTAAATCTCACAAAATACAAGAATTCTTAACTAATTCAATTATCAAGATTATTAACTAGAGTTATATTGATTTTGTGCAGGTGTTGACTAGGTTCAACCATCTTACGGAATTCACTCGAGATCCTCTCAACTTTGGTCTTGACCAAACAGTTTTCCCTAACGGTGTACCCATGCAGTTTTGACCTCTCGGTCTCAAACATTCACCTACATGGTCCTCCTCTCACTACTCTATCTAAATGGTCTCAAGACCGTTTGAGCCCATACAGTCTCAAGACCGCTTGAGCCCATACGATCTCAAGACTGCATGACGCCTAATGGTTTCAAAACCGTTTGGACCAAAGACTGTTTGGAGGCCACTGGTACTCAAAACTGTTTGGACGATGGAGACCATTTGGATCCCAAGACCGTTTGAGAGCCATACGGTCCCAGGACCGTTTGGATGCTGAAGACCATTTGGAGGCCATCGGTCCTTAAGACCATTTGGATGACGGAGACCGTTTGAATCCCAAGACCATTTGGGAGCCATACTGTCCTAAGATCGTTTGGATGAAGACCGTTTGGACACTCAAGCAAAGACCGATCAAGATCAAGACCACTTGGACTGAGACTCAAGTCTGATCAAGTGCAAACGGTCTTCAAGACCGATCAAAGCCCATTGGTATGCAAGACCGTTTGGCCAGCTACCGCTGAAGACCATTTGAAGCCAGCGCATGTGAAGACCGATTGGCGCCTATCAGTTTTAAACTGTCTGAAGACAGAATCCCAAGACCGGTTGGATCTGTTCGGTCTCCAAGACCGTATGGTCATATATTTCCAAGACCGTTTGGATGTCAAACGGTCTCTGAGACCATTCACTCCAAACCATTCAAGCAAACCGATTTCTCTAAACCGTTTGGAGCAAACTCACAGCAAAAATGTGATGATCCCATCCAAGCCTATAAATAGGACCACAAGGGTCCTCATTTGGGCATCAAATCCGGGATGTCGAGAGGCTACTTAAGCAAAGGATCAGTCTCCCTTCCACACCACCGCCACACCAGCATCTTCACGCCATTGTCAAGCCGCCCACACCTCCTCTTGCTATGAGCAAGGAGGCTGAGAAGAGAAAGAAGGTGGAGAAGAAGGTCTGCCCAGCCCGCCTTGGTGGTTCTGCCTCCTCGTCCAGATCTGCCCCGACCTAACATAGATGACCGCATTATCTTCACCGAGCTTTGACTACCTTCTGCATCATGCTCACGACGAAATCTTACTTCTCTCTTGTTCTTCTTATTTCTCGCACCATGAGCGAGTAGTTCCTTTTTGCTGGGGTGCGGGGACTAGCCCCACTGCCCATGCTTTCATGTCTTTACATTTAACATTCCAAGGCAATGTATATAACTTTTCATTTCGTTGTTAATTGATAATTCTTGTAGTTTGATTACCTGCTTGCTTTCATCTTGTTCTTTCCTATGTTGTGAGAACTTCTATATGTAGGGTAGAATGTTGATTAATGAGGTAGACTCCCAAACCAGAAATAGAATGGGATTCCTTGGAGTTGTAAGTGTGTGATCTGTGAGGGGACGAGCCATCTAGCCCACGGTGACGCTTCTGTGTGCCTACCCGCAAGGGGGCCCCGCAACTTCAGTTGGATATTGTATCTTATTTGCTTATCGTCGATGTTTTCTTGTAGACTTATCACCTACCTACTTGTTGGTTAGCACGGTTGACTCCTTGACGAGACTTCTGATAGGGTTCTTTGAGGTCGTGAGTGTGTGATCCATGAGGGGACGAGCCATCTAGCCCACGGTGACACTTCTGTGTGCCTACCCGCAAGGGGGGCCCTCAGCCTCATTTGGATGTGGTATCTTCGGAGCCGTAAGTGAGTGATTTGAAGGGTGACGAGAAATCTAATGCCTAAGGTGACACTTATGTGAGCCTATCCTCACGGGGGGTTCGCAGTAGATCCATTTGGATAGTTAGATTCTTGCCTAGATGTTATATGTTTGGATGTGTTTGCATGTGCAGAGGTGGTGAAATTCGGTACCATCCCAACGATTCCATATCATTTATCTAGAACAAACTTTAATTCTACTCTTTTACTTTCTTGCATTTAGTTTAATCAACCACAAACCAATCAATTGTTCTAAATATTAGTCTTACTTGAGCTATATTTGACTGACAAAGATTCTTTAATATGTTGTCCTTTGGGATTCGATCCTTAACTATACTGCGATAAGACCCATCTGCTTGCGGGTGGTATTATTGCATGAGGTTTTGGTAAAAGCTTGGGGATTTCAACCCCGAGTGAGTTTGTTAGTGTGATAATATTCCACGTCAAATTCTGGCACCGTTGCCGGGGACAACGAAATCAGTTAGTCAAATCTAGTTCTTTTAAGGCTAATTTAGGATTTTATTTTTATTTTGATACAATCGATCATCTACTTGAATTTCACTCCACTTCATCAATCTTACTTTAGATCTTTTCATTTCAGGTACCCCCAAGACTGGTGTATGCACCATTTGAACAGTCCTGGACTCACCGCCAACTTTGATCTGGAGATAGACAGAACCTTTCATCGTCAAAACAGAGAGAACCAAGCAAGAATGGCTCAAGAAGAGGAAATAGTCTGAAGGGTGGCTCAAGCCATCAATGCACAGAGAGAAAGACTCATGCAAGAAGCTAGGGCTGTAGTTCAAGAGGAAATCTTAGTAGCGCATGTAGTAGAACTGCAAAAGGATCTTAGGGAATTCTCAATCCCTAAGGCTGCTGAGGTTCATCACCCAGTCCAACCTCCTCCCATCCATGCTCCCAACTTTGAGATACGAGCACATTGGATTACCTTGCTGCAAAACAACCCATTCTATGGTAAACAAGGGGAAGATAGCCAAGAACATCTTTTGAGATTCATTAATCTATGTACTATGACAAAATGAAATGGAGTGTCTGACGATGCCATACGACTCTAACGTTTCAAGTATTCACTTGCTGATAGAGCCATAAGTTGGTACAACTCCCTGCAATGTGAACCCATCACTACATGGGAGCAGCTTCAAAACTCTTTTCTAGAAAAGTTCTATCCTCCTTCTCTCACTTATCAAATTAGGGGTCGTATAAAAATGTTCACTCAAGACCCTAGAGAAACCTTGTTGAAGCATGGGAAACATATAAAGAGCTTCTATGCAAGTGTCTACACCATGGCATTCCCAAGAATCAACTCATCGAAATCTTCTATAGGGGTGTGCATGATGATATCAAGAGGTTTTTATACTCCTCATCTAGAGGAAACTTCATGCGACAAAGTTATGATAGCGCATGGAGGGTTGTCACCCTTGGAGCTGAAAATCAAGCTAATTGGGGTAGATCTGTAGGCAAGGGAGTGTTGAAGGTAGCTATGGATGAAGTTATTCCTGAATACAAGTCAACCGTTGAAACCCTCAAACTCCAAGTTGCCAAGCAAGATCATATTGAATCATCCCTTGCTGCTTTTGGAAGAGGATGTTCACCTCCTCAACAACAGGAACAGATTAAGTCAGCTTCGCTATTCTGTGAAGCATGTCAAGGTACTGATCATTCCACTTTAGCGTGCAATGTTCTCTACGATGTTGTTCTAAGCAACACATGTGGCTAAGGAGATAATAGTCAAATGGAAAATCTTAATGCTGTCAACACCATCCCTAGTCAAGGATATTACAATCCGAATCAGAATAGGAACCATCCAGGTTTTCAATATGGAAATTCTTCAGGAACGGTAAATTCGTGACAACTTGGTTCAACTAACCAACAAAGACACCCACCGGGATTTCAGTATAATCAACAACAAAACTTTGGAAATCAAGGGAACTTTAGGGGAAACTTTCAGAACATGAACTCCAATAGTTATCAAAAGAATCTCAATTTTATAATCCCAACCAAAACCAACAACAAGGGAAACAAGCTGGCCCCAATTCTCCTGACGACAAGCTAACATCCATTGAAAAGATGTTGCAAACACAACAAACTATGATAGCTAATCAGCAAGCCCAGCAGAAGGCTATTGAATCTCAACTAGCTCAACTTCACCTAGCATAAAGACACCTACTGGAGCCTTTGTTGGCCAACTAGAAAACAATCATAAGCATCCCGAACAATTAAAAGATGTCACCACAAGGTCTGGAAAAGGCTATTCCGATTCTCCTATCAAGCCACATATGGTTGTTACAGATGAAGATGAACCTGTGATCGTCCAAGATTCAACAACACCCGAGTCTCAACTGAAAGAACCAGTGATTGCTGATAAGATAGTCGAGCAAAGATATGAAGAAACTGAAACACCAGAGCTGGAGGTACCAGTATACAAGCCTTATCCACCTTTCCCAGCTCATTTGAAGCAAACCAAGCTCGACACTCATTTCAATATATTCAAGGAAGCTATGAAAAAGCTTCATGTGGATATACCCTTCCTAGATGCGCTGGCTGAAATACTAGCTTAGACAAAGTACTTGAAGTCACTTCTAATTAGGAAATATATAACTGAAAAATATGAAACAGTCAAGTTAGCAACAACTACTTCAGACATCATTCAGAGTAAGATGCCCAAGAAGCTGAAAGATCTAAGATCTTTTGGGATCTCCTTCCATATCAGTGATTCTTCCTGTAAGAAAGGATTGGCCGATCTTGGAGCTAGCATTTCCATAATGCCACTTAGCCTTTGCAAAAGGCTAGGGTTTGCTGAACTTCTCCCGACTGGCATGACCATACAACTTGCAGATAACACGGTGACTCTACCTTTAGGAATCATTGAGGATGTCCCTATCAAGGCAGGAAAAGATTCCTATGTTCCGTGTGACTTTGTCATCATGGACGTAAAGGAAGATGCTAGATACCCTCTCATCTTTGGATGACCTTTCCTCACCACTGCAAGAGCTCTGGTCTACGTTGAAGTAGGAACTTTGTTGCTCATATTAGGTAAAGAAACTCTCAAATTCAAGGTTTTTGAAAGCATGTGAAGACCAAGCATGTAAGAGGAAGTCTACTTGATTGAGTGCGTAGAGCAGATGTCACTCCTAATGCAGGAGGATTATGAACAAGACGATTCTTTAGGGATGACCCTCACCAATCCGAATGTTGAAAGTTCAGATGACCAACAAGTGAAAAGTTGTGTTTTCCACCTCGATACTGCTGAAGAAGATCCTGAAGCCAAGATTGAGGAACTAAAAGTAGTGGATGTTATTGAAGAAGCATGGGAAAAGCCACCAGCTCCTGAAATGAAGCCCCTACCAGAAGGATTGAAATACATGTTTCTAGATGAATTCAAGATATGTCCAGTCATCATAAATTTAGATGTAACGGCAGAACAAGAAGACAAACTTTTGAAGGAGTTGAAGGAAAGAAGAAAAGCAATCAACTACAAGATGAGAAACCTCACTGGGGTTAGTCAAGTGTTGTGCATGCACAAAATCCCCATGATAGAAGATTACAAGCCAACTAATGAACATCAATGCAAATTGAATCCAAATATGAAGGAAGTAGTCCGTCTTGAAGTCATTAAACTATTCATTGCTGGGATAATCTATCCGATATCAGATTCACCATGGATGAGTCCCGTGCATGTAGTCCCAAAGAAAGGTGGAACTACTGTGATACAAAATGAAAATGATGAACTCATACCCACTCAAACAATTACATGATGGAGGATGTGCATTGATTATAGAAAGTTAAACAAGGCAACTCGAAAGGATCATTTCCCAATGCCTTTTCTTGATCAAGTATTAGAACGGTTGGTTCATCAAGAATATTTCTGTTATCTCGATGGTTACTATGGATTTTATCAAATACCCATACATCCAGATGACCAAGAGAAAACTACTTTCACTTTCCCATTTAGAACATACACGTTTAGAAGAATGCCATTCGGCCTCTGTAATGCACCTGCAACCTTCCAGCGTTCCATGGCTGCCATATTTGCTGGTCTCACTAAAACAATGATGGATGTTTTTATGGATGATTTTCCTATATACACAGATTCATTCGACTCATGCCTAAAACACCTCTCCCTTGTCCTCAAATGGTGTGAAGAAGCACATATTGTGTTAAACTGGGAGAAGTGTCACTTAATGGTAAAGGAAGGCATTGTCCTCAGCCATAGGGTCAGTAATCGAGTAATTAAAGTAAACAAGGCCAAGATCGAAGTGATTTCCAAGCTCTCTATCCCTATCAATGTAAGGGAGGTTCGGGCATTCCTAGGTCATGCGGGCTTTTACCGATAGTTTATAAAGGATTTCTCAAAGATAACCAAACCGATGACAAATTTGCAACTAAAGGATGTTGAATTCAATTTTGACGAAGAATGCATTAAAAGTTTCAACCATCTAAAGCATGCTCTTACAACAACACCCATCATCAGAGCCCCTGATTGGGATCACCCGTTTGAAATTATGTGTGATGCCAGTGATTAAGCTGTGGGTGTTGTTTTGGGTCAATGTATAGAAAATAAACATTATGTGATCTACTATGCATCGAAAACCCTCGACGAAGCTCAGAGGAATTATGCAACTATTGAGAAAGAATTTCTTGCGATCATGTATGCCTTTGACAAATTCAGATCCTGCCTCATTGGTTCAAAAGCCATTGTCTACACATATCATGCTGCTATTCGTTACCTCCTAGCAAAGAAAGATGCTAAACCTAGGTTAATTAGATGGATTCTCCTCTTATAAGAGTTTGATCTGGAGATAAGAGACAAGAAAGGTATAGAGAATGTCGTGGCAGACCACCTTAATTGTATCCATGCCCAAGAAATTGAGAAGATCCCCATCAACGGTTCTCTTCCAGATGACCAGCTTATGAAAGGTTCAGGGGCTATCCCTTGGTACGCGGATAATGTAAACTACCTGGTTGCGGGTGTTATCCACCCCGAATGCACCAAAAGTGCACTGAATAAATTTGTGCATGATGTAAAACAATATCACTGGGATGAGCCGTACCTCTTCAAACTCTACGCTGATAGTCTATACAGACGTTGTATCACTGAGGAAGAAGCCCAACTTATCTTATAACAATGTCACTCGGGCCCAGTTGGAGGCCACATGAGTTCCAAGATAACTGTCTTAAAGGTTTTGAAATGTGGATTCTTTTGGCCAACCATATCCAAAGATTCCTATGACTTTGTTCTATCATGTGACAAGTGTCAAAGAACAGGTAACATAACAAGAGAGATGAGATGCCACTAAACTTGTGGCAAGAAGTCAAGATATTTGATGTTTGGGGTGTGGACTACATGGGTCCATTCCCATCTTCTCATGGATTTTCATACATCCTAGTGGTGGTAGATTACGTCTCAAAATGGGTTGAAGCCATACCGACCATCACTAGTGATTCCAAACCCATCATCAAGATGTTTAAAGATATTATCTTCCCCCGATTCGGAGTCGCACACACTGTGATTTCTGACAGAGGTTCTCATTTCCTTGAAAGAAGCTTTGAAGCATTGTTGAGGAAATATGGTGTAACTCACAAGGAAGCCACACCCTACCATCCACAAACTAGTGGACAGGTAGAGGTTTCTAACCATCAACTCAAGGCTATTTTGGAAAAGACTATAGGACGCAATCAGAAAGATTGGTCAGTAAAAATCAATGACGCATTGTGGGCCTACCGAACTGCTTTTAAAACTCCCCTTGGGACTACACCTTTTCGACTAGTCTATGGAAAGTCATGCCACCTTCCGGTAGAATTGGAACACAAGGCATGATGGGCAATAAAACAACTGCATTTTGATATGAAATAAGCAAGCGATGCCAGGATTCTGCAACTCCAGGAGCTGGAATAACTCTAAATGACAGCTTATGAGAATGCTAGAATCTATAAAGAATGAACAAAGTTGTGGCACGATGGTCATCACAAGAGGAAGGACATTCAAGTGGGAGACCAGGTCCTGTTGATCAACTCAAAACTGAGGTTATTCCCAGGGAAACTCTGTTCTTGTTGGACCAGACCATACATTGTTAGGAGCATCTACGTGCATGGTGCTTTCATTTTATGGAGTGAAATGTCAGGAGATGTGGTGGCTAATGGCCAATGTTTGAAAAGATATTTCACCTCAGCTGACACATGCATTAGTGCATCGCTGGAACTCTCCAAACTAGATTACATCCACCATAAAATTTGAAGAAATAAAGTCGAGCCATCGACGTAAAACAAAGGCGCTTGTCGGGAGGCAACTCGATCAATAAATTCATATTTAGTTTCAATTTTGCATTTTACCTAATTTTGTTTTTACTTTTTAGATAATTTTACACCAAATAAAGATCACATCGTCAGATGCTATCTTGAGTTTTGATTGGTTTTTATTTTTGAGATTTTCAGATGGAGGACACACACTGATTGGAACGCAACCACATTTGATGGTCCAAACGGCATGAACTTTCCCCTCCATCTCAGATTTAGAGTTTTCTCAGTACGAGCAAATTTTTAAGTTTGGGGTAGAGGGTAGGTGGTACGTATCTTACTTTCCACCTTCACCCATCTAAGGCAGACTTAAGATTTCATATTGCATTTTTGACCAAAATTTCAAAAATTTCAAAATTTTTAAAGTTTTCAAAAGAAATTTGAACATATACTGGATGAAGTTTTGACACTTTTCATTTCAATCTCTATGCATTTTGGATCATTATACCCTCCTTATTTGAAGCAGATCCTCAAAAGGACCTTCTTCTGAAAACTAGCCTTTTGATTGAAATCATCTTGTGAAGCTTATGAACCCTAACATCATGATCTTTATGCAAAAATGGTGTCTGTCAAACTGATAGGGATCAAACACGTCATGCTTCCTAACTGACTAGTGGAACAACAACATGGAATCCCCACTGGATCCTCATCAAGTCATTATTTGAGCATAGTACGATAAAGAGAATAACCCAGTGCACGGAATTGTAAATCAAGTTGCATTCTGATCTAAACTCTCTTCTACACTTCTTCTATCATCTTCGTACCCCTCCATCCATAAAAAAGAAAACAAATAGCCAAAATAGTGCCAAACCCTAAGTTTGGGGTGGCATGTCACTTCCCTCTATATCTGCTTCCTCCATACGCCTCACAAATTAATAGGGGCGTACCACCAAGAAAAGATGCCAAATCGCACACAAAAAATGCAATCTTGAGTCGAATAGAGGAGAGATTCACACAAAAAATGCAATAAATGAAATTGCAAATAATATAATAAAAATCTCGAGTCGAATAGAGGAGAGATTTATTTCTTCCTTCCATACCACCCTTCACTCCCTTTTCTACCTAAAGGCACAATAAATGCCACCACTACCCTAAAATACACCATTGTCAGATCAGATGCACACTTGTTGTTCTGTAGGTACCTCTGGACTCTTACGAAACTCTTTGACATGCCTGTTGTTGGAAAAATTGAGGAGGAAGTGTAGTTGGAAAGAAAACTTAGGAATGAAGATATGGTAAGATGTGTTCAGTGGTCTCAGGAAGTTGAGATGCTTAGTCATACTGAGCAGAAAAGAAACAATCGTGATGTGAAGAGGAGGCAACCACATGATCAGAAAGTATTCATTTGGCGACTGTTTCAGATTTTGTGTTACTCGAGGATGAGCTACATTTAAGTTCGGGGTGTTTTGATGAATGCATATTCATCATGATTTTCAGTCACCTTTTTAGGACCAATTTGATTCAATACTTTCGATTTCATCTCCTAAATCTCACAAAATACAAGAATTCTTAACTAATTCAATTATCAAGATTATTAACTAGAGTTATATTGATTTTGTGTAGGTCTTGACTAGGTTCAAACATCGTATGGAATTCGCTTGAGATCCTCTCAACTTTGGTCTTGACCAATCGGTCCTTACCAAACGGTTTGCCCTAACGGTCTATCCATGCGGTTTTGACCTCTCAGTCTCAGACATTCACCTACATGATCCTCCTCTCACTACTCTACCTAAACGGTCTCAAGACCGTTTGAGCCCATACGATCTCAAGACCGCTTGAGCCCATACGATCTCAAGACTGTATGACGCCTAACAGTTCCAAAACCATTTGGACCAAAGACCATTTGGAGGCCATCGGTCCTCAAGACTGTTTGGACGACGGAGACCATTTGAATCCCAAGACCGTTTGAGAGCCATACGGTCTCAGGACCATTTGGATGCTGAAGACCGTTTGGAGGCCATCAGTCCTCAAGAATGTTTGGACGACAGAGATCGTTTGAATCCCAAGACCGTTTGAGAGACATACGGTCCCAAGACCGTTTGGATGAAGACCGTTTGGACACTCAAGCAAAGATCGATCAAGATCAAGATCGCTTGGACTGAGACTCAAGTCCAATCAAGCGCAAATGGTCTTCAAGACCGATCAAAGCCCAACGGTCTGCAAGACTGTTTGGCCAGCTACCACTGAAGACCATTTGAAGCCAGCGCATGTGAAGACCGATTGGCACCTATCAGTTTTAAACTGTTTGAAGATAGAATCCCAAGACCAGTTGGATCTATTCGATCTCCAAGACCGTATGGTCATATATTTCCAAGACCGTTTGGATGTCAAACGGTCTCCAAGACCGTTTGCTCCAAACCATTCAAGCAAACTGGTTGCTCTAAACCATTTGGAGAAAACTCACAGCAAAAACGTGAGGACCCCATCCAATCCTATAAATAGGACCACAAGGGTCCTCATTTGGGCATTGATTCCAGGACACTGAGAGGCTGCTTGAGCAAAGGATTGGTCTCCCTTCCACACCACTACCACACCACCATCTTCACGCCATTGTCAAGCCACCCACACCTCCTCTTACTGCGAGCAAGGAGGTTGAGAAGAGAAAGAATGTGGAGAAAAAGGTTTGCCCAACCCTCCTTGGTTGTTCTTCCTCCTTGTCCAGATCTGCCCCAACGTGACGTAGAAGACCGCATCATCTTCACTGAGTTGTGAATTCCTTCTGCATCATGCTCACAGAGGAATCTTCCTTCTCTCTTATTCTTCTTGTTTCTCGCACCATGAGCGAGTAGTTCATTTTCGCCGGGGTGCGGGGACTAGCCCCGTTGCCCATTCTTTCATGTCTTTACATTTAACATTCCAAGGTAAGGTATATAACTTTTCATTTTATTGTTAATTGATAATGCATGTAGTTTGATTACCTGCTTGCTTTCATCTTGTTTTTCCCTATGTTGTGAGAACTTCTATATGTAGGGTAGAATGTCGATTAATGAGGTAGACTCCCAAACTAGAAATAGAATGGGATTCCTTGGATTTGTAAGTGTGTGATCCATGAGGGGACGAGCCATCTAGCCCACGGCAATGCTTGCAGACTAATCACCTACCTACTTATTGGTTAGCACTGTTGACTCCTTGATGAGACATCTGATAGGGTTCCTTGAGGTCGTGAGTGTGTGATCCGTGAGGGGACGAGCCATCTAGCCCACGGTGACGCTTCTGTGTGCCTACCCGTAAGGGGGGGGCTCGGCCTTAGTTGGATGCGGTATCTTCGGAGCCATACGTGAGTGATATGGAGGGTGACGAGAAATCAGATGCCTAAGGTGACGCTTACGTGAGCCTATCCTCACGGGGGGTTCACAGTAGCTCCATTTGGATAGTTAGATTCTTGCTTGGATGTTATGTGTTTGGATGTGTTTGCATGTGCAGTGGTGGTGGGACCTGGTACCATCCCAGTGATTCCATATCATTTATCTAGAGCAAACTTTAATTCTGCTCTTTTACTTTCTTGCATTTAGTTTAATCAACCACAAACCAATCAATCGTTCTAAATATTAGTCTTACTTGAGCCAGATTTGATTGACAAAGATTCTTAAAAATGTTGTCCTTTGGGATTCGATCCTTAACTATACTGTGATAAGACTCGTCCGCTTGCGGGTGGTATTATTACACGAGGTTTTGGTAAAAGCTCAGGGATTTCAACCCCGAGTGAGTTTGTGAGTGCGATAATATTCCACGTCAATCATCTACAACTGAGTAGTCAAACATCATATATATTTAGAAGGAATATGAAGAACATGTATAACTATTATAAACTAAACAATACAAGAAATAGGGTACGGGTCATCCAATGTGATTCGTATTTGACCCTAAACAAATATACTACACGGATGTATTATCACTTCTTATCATTATGCCTTGAGGATTTGAGGTGTACCACTCAAATCAAACTGACCATTGCTAAGTCAAAATTTGTACCATACAAAATCTATGGAAGAGACAGACAACATGATCATCACTAGCACTAATCGGTCAGTTCGAGTCTACAATGCAGTGGCATAACAGTCAAACTACTAAACAACAACTTATAGTCAAATCTATAGTCCTGTAAACAACAACTCATAGTCAAATCTATGGTCATCTAAAACAAGTAGTCTACCTTGGTACATGGCACAACACTAGATAACCGACTCACACATAGCCATTCTAACTTAAGCAACTTTTTATTATACCAACATTCAACAATTTAAGGATACAAGGATATATCTCTCTTGCACCCTACATATTCAATAATATGCGCTCTGATTGTTTCCTGTAGGAGTTACTCGTTTCACCATATAGCTAGTTATTGATGCTGGAGATGGATCTATGGTGCATGGAAAGTACATGATTAGGGTTTTACTTGATTAGATATTCCAATTGGGTATCTTTTAATGCATCAATCAAGTTACAATGTATAAAACTTAAACAAATTCAACAAATTTTAGGATAAGATACAACTTTAAAAGATATAAAATATACAAAGTGAAAGATTTTCTCATCATCACATGACACTTGGATCACATCCATTACAAGGTCATCCACAATATCACATCACTATAGGATATCAATCCCTTAATCACATTACTAGAGAATTTCACCTCAATCTGTGCTCATGGTACTTGTCTGGTCATTAGACCAAATTTATATAACTCTTGCACATTCAATATCATAACATGCCTCAATATTACTCATAATCACCACCCTATATTACATAGGGTCAGCATAGCATTCTCATAGATTTGACATTTATCTCACCTGCAAGTTAGGGTTACACAAGTAGGATAGAGAAAATACCTTCATATAATAAAGATATTCAAATAATATGGGCAAATGTATTTTACATCTCAAGATTAGTGTTTCATATCATATCTCAACCACTAAATCCTAATTCCACCACTTCCCACAATGTTGGAGAGCACTAAGGTTAAGCACTATTGTTAATGATTATTCATTAATAATCACAACTCCTTATGTAGATCATTACACTATGTATTGACTATGTACATACATATGTATAGGTGTCTTGATGACTCACAATACATGAGTCGTGACCCCTCACAACACATGGGTCTTGACTAAGAGACACTTCCACATGGTCACGACTGAGACACATCACATGGTCACGACCCTAGGTGTCACGAGACATACCAAGTCTATTGACCACCATTAAACATGGTGTCTCAACCACCATACTTAGTCATCTTGACCGCAACATCAACTAACAAATTAAATAGATAAGTATCAATGCTGCATTACGATCTATTTTTGGTGAGTAGTGACCAACCCTTAGGGTTTTGGGTGTTACGGTCGAAACCACCACCTACAAGGGTGTCGACCGAGATGGAAGTCCAAAGGTTGTCACGATCCCAAGTTAACCATTTTCCTAATGTCCAAATAGGTTCAAAATAGGTCGAGACAGATGATCAAACCAAGAATACCAAGCACCAATCAAGAAGAACAACATCCTATACAAGGTGTTCAACCCTAAAACATAGTCATAGAGGGTCACCAAAAGAGTTTTATTTAGACAGAGAAAACAAAGATTTTTATGCATGTTAACATACTCCAAACCTACTGTTATTATTGTTAGACAAATCATATATCAAGTAACTCAGATCCATAGATAATAATCCAAAGAAACACATCAATATTTCAATCACCAACAAAATCGGGTATAAAGATTTAGGGTTTATAAGAAGAGTAATCCTTTCAAGAATACTAGAAGATTAAACCATAAACATTATCATTCTTCCTATCATGAAAAACACAATTTTAAGATTTGAACAACAACATAAGATCAGGTTTAAGATGCACATAATAGATGCAGAAAAAGTTACATAACCCCCCTGATTTGGAGAGAACAAATCTCTCAATATCACAAGATCCAAGAACTTCAACCAAGATTCAACACTTCAGCCAAAGGACCACCTCAAAAGAGAAGAAAACCTTGGTCATCAAAGAACTCAAGAAAGAGGGAAAACAACCCTAGGATGAACCAAGGAAGAAAGGAGAAAGAGAAGAAAACTTCCTCTCACTAGTTACCACCATGTTAAAACATAGTCTAAGGCCCTTGTGAAGAGGAGTTTCTCTAAATAAAGCCACCATGTATATTCCATAGTCTACAACCAAGGAGGAAGAAGAAGATAGAGATTTCAAAATTGGGAAAATGTGAACAAGAGTTAAGACCACTTACCAAGAGAAGAATCTCCAAAACTCACCATCAACGAGTTGATTTAGCAAAAATCCTTGCTCAAGAAACGTTGATCGTCCATCAAGGCTTCAAGATCATACCTCCTATGCTCCTGAAGCTCCAAGAATGATCTCAAGGAAGAAGAAAGTGAGTAGGGACAAAAATATTGGTTGCAAGTGAAGAGAAGGGGTTATATACCCAGAGCTTTATGAGGTGTCAACATAAAAGACTATCAAAGGACACATTCCATCCAAGCAAATAGCCTTATCTCCACTCACATGCATATTTCAAAATGTTTATGTTCATCCAAAAAAAGTGTAGAGACCTTCAACATTGACTACTACCTTGTCTCGGTCGAGACACTTCTTTGCACTTGGTATCAACCAAACTCTTATTCACCATATACATGGTTGAGACTCTTCATAAGAGGACAAACTATCTTGACCAACCCATATCAAGGTCATCTTGATCGAGACCACACTACCTTGAGCATGTTTTTTGGTTGCTACCCTCATCCAAAAGTGAGGTAGTGGTCACAACACTCAAACCCTAGCATTGTCACCATATTATAAAGGTAAACCCTAGAAACACCATAAGATGTCACATCACCAACCATAATTCAAACAAAGTTCCCCATATCATAATTTTCTATATCATGATGTAAAAGCATAAGAAACATTCTCAACATGTGACAATTTGCAATATAACCCTCACTTATGGGTAAATTGCAATTTGATCCAAAACAAGTACATATATAGAAAATATAGCTCAAACATCCATCAAATTGGACCATATGGAAACTATAAGCCTGTCACATGACATTAAGGCATCTCACTGGATTAAACAAGTTTTATGCATCTTATTATACAAAGTGATTACAATTAGGAATAAATCTAGGTTAGGGGTCTTACAAGATGAGAATCGTCTATGCACGCGAGGAGCGACACACATAATCACACCAAGGGACATTTCTAGACTTGCTCTATGATGATGTATATATTGGGCACCCTCTTTCTAAATATGTTGTTGTTGATGAGATCTTCTAGTAGGGTATCTAGAGAAAACTTTATTATTTCTGCTACATCTATTGCCTTCACAAAACCCAACACAAAATTCATCTAATAAATTGTTTGTGGTTCAAAATACAAATCAGCCTTTAAGGCTTATGATGTCATCTTTGATACCACTATAGGGTTTTGTGGAGGGAGGTGAAATGAAATTACAAAATTTTCACCCAATATGTTAGTATATTAAAGACATAGAAGGGATCTTGAATATAACTATGCATACTCTAGTTGACCAACAACTAGCCACATATTATGCCAATGAAGAACTACTATTTTTGGATATGGATCCAATGTAGTTGTTGTTCCTCATTGTTGTCACACTAAAACCTTGTCTTATTCTTCAATATGCTACTTTCTCTCAAGTCTCTACCCAACGGCCTCAACCACTGTCATATATGAGGATGCAAGAACTTTTGGTGCACCACCTTGGTCACCAAAAGGAAGCAACTTATAGTTGTTGACCTATGATTTGTCTCTCAAGATCCTTCTCCTCTTACTGCAAGTTGTTGTTTGGGGTGGCCTTTTATCTCTCTGTCAGGAGGAAGTTTTAGACAACTTGTCTCATAATGTTGTTCTAGTGTCTCTCAACCCCATGATGTCCAACCATGTATATAGGAGAGTCATGGGCTTGAAATTTCCACAATCCAATCCCATTCCAAATTGCAACTCAAAATAGTCAAATTTGGAAATCCCAGACTACAACTCTAGTCACTCATATCAACTGTTGAGTCACGCAACTACAACTATTTTGGGCTAAGAGTCACTTGACTTATCAGTTTAGGTTTGAATCAATTTTCCAATTTGATTCCAAACAAAACAAGGAAACTTTCCCTGACACAGTTGAGTCATACAGCTTACCTATTGAGTTTTCCTACTCATCACTTTTCTAAAGTGAAAACGAGTCATTCGATTGACAATCAATTGATCCAATCAACCAAAGTATCCAGTCACCCAACTGAACGTTCTGGTCACCTGACTAGACTTAAAATTAGCCTATACATGATTGAACCATTCTAATCATATGTTTGATTTAAAATGTTGATTTCCTTATGCATCCTTATGAGTGTGACGTATATTTCACATTATGTTGGTAGTGATGTTCATAACCTCACAAAAAATATTGGTTTCTAGTAACACATAGCTTCTCCTTAAGTAATTGGAATAAGTTGAGAACAACTTGAACATGTATGTTGACCAATGTTAACATGACTATATAATACCTTATCACAAATATTTAGTTTGAAATTGAGGCATGTAGTTTCCATCCTATTAACATCCATTCTATGTTTCTTGAATTAGATAAGGCTAGAGATTGTGTGATATCAATATCATATACTGACTCACATGAGAATAACCATGCATTTCATAGTCTCTCTTATCAAGTGGCCAGGATATCAATCCAATGGAGGGACAAATTCCATTTACACCACTCACAATAATAAAAAAGTGTCATAAGGAACCCAATCACCTACAAACCTTATTCAAATTCGCATAGGGCTAGTGCAAAAATGCATAGAACAACATGTGATAAGTGTAGTGACTTTAAGTATAAGGATCATAGTCGCCATTGTCACGTTGATATATGACTTTGACTTGGGATTGGATGATTTCCATATGTCAATCCCAAGGTGGGTCTTTCCACTACAACTTTTTCTTTAACAAGTGCCCATGTATCTAAGTTGATATCCAATATCATGTCTAACGAAACATAGTCATCACTCAGAACACATAATAGTCTTATGTATTATTATTGTCCTATAATATCCAGAATAATAGCTAAATAGGGATATAAGAAAAATGAATATTAAATAGTTTATAAATGATCTCATACTCATGTTCTTAATGCAAACCATATGTCATTGATTCCAAAAAAAAAGGAGATTATTATGTTTTTTTATCACAAAACTAAATCAAACATAATAGTTTGAATTTACTATTAGCTTTTTGGATATGACAAATATTTCCAATGTGTGTCATTCATGTGAGAATATGTGTTATGGTTCATCAAGGAACTTAGATAAGATCCAGTGATAAATAATGCTCAATTATATGTGTATTTGGATGCTTGTACATCAAGTTGTACCTAGATGATACTTTGTATAGGTGAAAGTTATACAAATTGGAAGGAAGGATGTAAGAACAAGTAATGATCAACTCAAAACCATATTAAACCTAGTTTTATATTTGTATACACCCTTTAATATTGGTAGGTAATTTTTAAATATTCATTTGAGCCATTTTCTAAAATTTAGGACATTGGGACCAAGTGTTTTCCTATAAAGCCCAAGACCACTATCCAATGCTCTAATAGAGTTTCAACAGTGATGATTGGCCCCACATACCATGTAACATCCCAAGATTTGAGGCCTCAGATAAATGGATCTTAAAAGGAATGATTGGACTACCCATATCACCAAGGTGCACCTCCCTTCTAGGCAGCCAATCACTAAAGAACTACATGGTTAAGAGTGCTCAGCTTGGAGTTGTAGGAATGATTGGACTACCCATCCTTAGTACTACTCCAATCTGAGCACACTTAACTATGAATTTCTTAGTAATGAGCTCCCTAAAAAGAAGGTTCACCTTGATGATATGGGTAGTCCAATCATTCCTTTTAACATAACTTAATCTGAGGCCTCAAATCATGGGACATTATAATCTCCCCCAGTTAGACTCATGACATCCTCGTCAAGGCTCAACTATATGGCCTCGTAATCTTCCCTATTTTAGTGTAAACCAAAATGGCTCATGTACACCCATCTCCTTATCACAACTACTAGTGCAAGGGTGTCTCCATCAACTTGGATAGCCCTTTTAAAATTTTTGGACACTACCAGTGCAAGGGTGGCTCCATTAACTCAGATAGCCCTTTCCAACATGCTTGGACTGCACAACTCAAAGACTGGCATGCCATAGGCCCACATGGGCCCCACCTACTAGAGGGGAATCAGCTCTGATACCATTTATAACACCCGAACCCACTACTGAAGGCTCTAGTAGAGTTTCACGAATGACGAATGGACCCACAAACCACCACTAGCCTTAACTATATGCTTTTTCCTAACTTACACACAAGTCAGGATAAACTTCCTGATTGCTCATCCATCCTAGTAGTACTCCAAGCTGAGTATGCTTAATTATGGAGTTCTTAGTGATAGGCTTCCTAAAAAGAAGGTGCACCTTGGTGATATGGGTAGTCCAATAATTTATTTTAAGATTATTTAAGAGGCCTCAAATCATGGGACGTTATAATCTCCCCCACTTAGACTCTTGACATCCTCATGAAGGCTCAACTATATGGCCTTATAACATTTTCCCCATTCCAATGTAGACCCAAATGGCTCATGTACACCAAGATCCTGATCACGATTACTAGTGAAAGGGTGGATCTATCAACTTGGATATCCCTTTCTAACATGCCTAGACACTACTGGTGCAAGGGTGGCTCCATCAACTCAGATAGCCCTTTCCAACATGCCTGGACCGCACGATTGAAAGATCGGCATGCCACAAGACCATGTGGGCCCCACCTACAAGAGGGGAACCAACTCTGATATCTTTGTAACGCCCAAACCCACTGCCCTAGGTTGTAGCTGAGTTTCAAGAATGACGATTGGTCCCACATACCACCACTTGCCTTAACGACATGCGTGCTTTGTCCTAACTCACACACAAGTCAGGATAAACTTCTTGAGTGGTCACCCATCCTAGTACAATTCCAAGTTGAGCATGCTTAACTATGGATTTCTTAGTGATGGGATCCATAAAAAGGAGGTGCGCCTGGTGATATGGATTGTACAATAATTCCTTTCTAGATCATTTTATCTGAGGCCTCAAATCCTAGGATGTCACATTTACGCTTGAGCTTCTTTTGGATGAAATGCATCCCAGTCGAACTTTAGATCAAATGAGACATTAATTTAGACCAAAGGTGGTCTTGCAAATGTGTTCGTTGAACTTATTTTTGACTGAGGTGCATCTCAGTCAAACTTCTATTCGATTGATAATAAGTCTATACTAAAATTCAGTAAGTACATAATTCACCATTTCAATCCCACTAGCTATCATATAATGGAAAGTTTCCCATTAATTTAATCTGACAGACTCCCAACACTATCTTATATAGTCCTAAGTGTTTCCTATGTATAGGAGTGTCTTAGAAACTTAGATCATACTTGAGTGAGCCAACTATATGCTATCCTCTCCATCGTAGAATATCCACATGTTTTCTACAACTACATCCAAGCTAGTCTAAGATTTAGCTCTACATTGGTGTCCTACTCCACCAAATATAGCCTTGCCTAAACCTTATATATTTGATCATGACTTGTTCATAGTACTTTAGTTGTATATATTGTGAGAGAAAGTTGTAATTTCCTTCTTCCTCTCTTGTTTGCTATTTAGTTTTGTGCCTTGTGCCATTTCTTTCGAGAAGGTTGTGATGAAGCTTATTTAGAGCGACTACTTGTGAAAAGGCATGCAAAAGTGGTGAAGGTAGATTATGAACTTCTCTAGGAGGGTGGTCTTCCAACATCCCACAAAGAAACAATAATTACCCTTGACCTAAACAAGAGTTTACTCTTGAATCATAAAAGACATCAATAATTTGTGTGTTTTGTATCGATACAGAGAAGGTATTAAAATATAGGTTAAAAATCCTATTAGAAGACAACTAGATAGTGACGTCATTTATGATGGAACCGCTATACATGTTGCGTTCTTTTTGGTTACCTACTTTTTCCACTTGATTTAATTTTTCTGCTACAATAGCTTCTTAAGCAAGTTGTATTTAACCAAAGTTGGAATTTAGGTAGTAAAAATAATTTTTCCTCTATTCACCCCCATCTATAGCTTTCAACTGGTATTATAAAAAGGCTTAAATGATCGTTAACAATTCCTAAAGATAGGTGAAAATATCTTGGGCTATTCAACCTTGAACAAGAACAAGTCTAACGGCCTGGTATCTTTGATGACTTCAACTTCACATATAAAAAGAGGCATATGCAATTCTTCATTCAAGGGATTAGCATTGAAGTTTGGGATATGGTAATACAACAATATATGTCTTCAACAACCGAGCTTGAGGAATGGGATGCGACTACGGCAAGAAATACTACTGTAAATGCTAAAGTTATAAGTATTATATATTCTTATTTCTCCTAGTAAATTTAATAAAAAAACCTCCTCTTGTGAAACTATTTATAGTATTTATAGAAAATTATCTTTTGTGATGAAGGAACAAAGCAAGTAAAGGATACTATAATTATTATGCTTAATAATAAACTACAGTTATTATGCATGAAAAACATGAAACTATTTCTGAAATGTACTATAATTTACTCTATTATAAATACCATGAAAACACATAGAAAGAATATAGAAGGTCTTGAGAATGTTACTTGATTTTGCATTCTCTAACCCCTAAGTATGAAAACAAAGTTATTACCATAGAAGAATCTTTGGATTTTTCTACTTTGTAGCTTGAAGAACTTATAGGTAACTTATATACTTATGAAGTCAAGATCCATTAATGTGAGATGGAAGCCAAATTAGAAAACAATGCAAAGAGAAAAGCACAAAACTCAAAGCAAGGGTTTCAAAACAACCATTTTCTTCATCAGGTGTCTCATCTAGTAGGGAATAAGAAAATAATTACAAAGGTAAAAAGTTGATTCTTTTTACTCTAATAAAAGTTATAGATCACTCTCTACTAGATGAAGTGCTTTCCAATAAGAGGTGGAAGTATGAATGCCTAAATTTAAAAAAAAAAAGACTTCCAAGGGCAAAAAGGAGGCAGATCATGCCTCTTGGGATCCTTCTTAAAATCTAGGGTCAAATGACCAGCATGAAGTTTCCACCATGTAGTTGAATGTCTAATTGTCGCACATGATGAAAATGATGAACACAAGGAAGAAGATGCACACAGTGATGATAGTGAGGCATCTCTCTCAACCTTTTAAAAATATGTACTTATTGAACTTTTTAAAATTACATATGAAAATGTTAAAAAATATAAGAGAAAGAAAAACAAATTGCTCACTATTGTTGATTATCAAAATATAGAACTTAGTGAGTTAAAAGATCAATATTCTAGTGAAAAGAAAATAACATATGAGCTTGTTTCTCAAAATACTTCATTGTAAATCAAGTTTCTATACTTTTAGATAAGTTGAGTAATATGTTTCTCGCAGTTTGAATGTGATTGTATTCTTGAAGTAAATGATAAGTTAATTGATAGAGTTGATATACTTGAAGAGAATATTTCACTAGAATTTTTTTAATTTCTACTACTAAAGAACCATTGATGCTTGGCAAAGAAAATGAACACATTAAGATATCTTTAGATAAATTTTTGAACAATAGAAATATGTTGGAAAATATATTTCATTCTCATAATGATTTATTTTCCAAGGAATGAAAATAATAAAAATAAGCAAGGGCCCATATCTATAAAATCAAATGCCAGTTCTTCTTTCTCCATAAACCAGATTACATGCTATTCTTTTGGGAAATCTAGTCACTATGCTTTTTCATGTTTTTTTAAGAGGAAAGGTGCAAAGACGTAGTGTGGGTCCCAATCACCTCTTTCTAGAGGACATGGTGGATGATCATAAGTCTCGTTGGATATCTATTTGATCATTACATTCTTTCATACCTTTCAATGGGCTTATATATTTTATTAATGGATAGTTTTTGAATTTGTATTTAATAGAAAATCATTTGATAAAGTTTTGTATTTTTGCTAGATTATTTTTCACAGTAGACTTCCTCCCAGTCTAAATGTAGTTAATCATGGGATAGTTCTCTCGAAACACAATTTGACCGAAATAATTATTATCAATTTTTAATTTGGTTATCTTGTAATTGGTATTTAGTTTCAATTTGCAGCATATTTATTTGATCTATAGGATCTGAAATGATTTGTTTACAAGTTGCAAGTGCATTTTGAGTTCTGTAATGGTTTCCATTACCTTAATTGTTCATTTCTTAGTTTGATCTCAATTTTTGTTGCGTATAATATTATGGGAGATCTCAACACATGTGATTTATCTTGCTATCTTTGTAAGTTAATGTTTTTAATGATTTCTTTTGTCAATTGCAAGCTTAACATCCCTAAATATTTGTCTAGAGATTCTTTGTTGACCTATATTTGTACTTGGAAGAATCTTTTTATCATAAATGACTTTTCATTTCTCTCATTGAAACTGAGACATACATACAAACGTTCCTTGATCTAATTATATCTTTTATATATCTATGTATATTGTTACTTTAAATTGATATTCTCTTGTTCATTGGATATGGGGCCTCCCCTCAATATGATTACCTTTTTGAGGGGGAGTTTGGTTAGTATGACCACCGTTGACTTTGACAGAGTAGGAGAAAAATCCATGTGATAATTTTGCTTAGTCTTCAAAAAATCAAAGGTATGGTGCTATCGATTTGGCTATCTCAGAATTATCTTATGGAGATATTTGTCATCATCTAAAAGGGGGAGATTATTGGCATTTTAGATATGCCACACTCTAATGTCGATGATGTAAAATTTATTATCTGTGTAAATTTTGTGTTTTGGGTGATCAAGGAACTTAAACAAGATCCAATGATAAAGAATGTTCAGTTACATATGTGTTTGGATGCTTGTACATCAAGTTGTACCTAGATGATGATTTGTATAGATGAAATTTGTACAACTTGGTAGGAATGATGTAAGAACAAGTGATGATTGGCTCAAAACCATCTAAAAATAGTTATATACTTGTGTTTAACCTTTAGGATTGGTAGACAATTTTTCCATATTGATTTAAGCCATTTTCTAAATGTAGGACATATTGGGACAAAGTCTTAACTTCTTTTTGACCTAAATGCATCCTCATAGAACTTTAGATAAACTAAGACTTTATCAATAGACCAAATATGGTCTCAGTAGTATTTTAGTCAGACTTCTTTTTGAATGAGATGTGCCTCGGTCGAACTGGTAGTCTTCAACAGGTGCACAGTTAGCCATTTTGATCCCACTAGCTAGCTAATAATGAGCCCACTAGCTAGCTAATAATGACTAATTTCCAACTAAACTCATCCTAAATACTCCCAAAAATTATTTTTGCTATTTCCAAGTGTTAAATATATATTGGAGTACCATATGGAAATTTAGAGCACACTTGATCAACCCAACTACATGCTATCTTCTCAAGCTTATCCATTTTCTATCTCCAGCTATATCCAAACTAGTCAAAGCTTTTACTCAACATTAGTGTCCTACTAGTGTAGGACCAAAAACACATTAGTATCCTACTCTACCAAATATATTCTTACCTAAACCTTATGGATTTATCATCACTATTCATAGTGCTTCAATTGCATACTTAAGAGAAAGACTTGTAATTTCCTTCTTCCTCTCTTGTTCAACTATTTGGCTCAGTGCTTCATGCTACTTCTTGTGAGAAGGATCTGGTGAAGCTTCTTTGGAAATACTTCTTGTGAGAAGTCTGCATCTAAAGGTGCTGGAGGTTAGTCTTGATCCACAAAAGACACTTGTAATTTGTCTATTATATATCGATAGAAAAGGTGATAAAATATGGATTGTCAATCCTGGTTGGAGACATTTTAAGTAGTGGACTGACATCATTTAAGATTGAACCACTCTACATCTTATATCCTTTGTGGTTGTTTACTTCTTCCACTTACTTTCTCGACTCTTTCCATCACAATATCTTCTTAAAAAAGTTTCATTTAACCAACCTTGTGTCATTAGTTATAAAAACATAACTTTCTTTATTCACCCCCTCTAAACGTCTCATTGCCTTTGTTAATAACCAATTCATAAGCAATGTATCCCTATTGCAATCATGACATGATTGTTGTTAGGACATACCACCAATTGTCTTGTACTTGCACTATATACAACCATTCATGAATGAATTCTAAGTGATCTAACATGACAATCATGTTACCAGTGGGAAGTGCTTTTGTTAAGGAGTCAACAACATTACTTTTAGTTGATTCTCTACAAATCTTTACATCTCCTCTTTGTATGATTTCTCATATGAGATGATATCACCAAAGTATGTGCTTGGAATGCTGATATGATCTGGGTTCCTTATCACACACAATGGCTCCATAGGTGACATAGTAAATCTATATGACATCCTCAATTGTAGGAACATCCTCAAGTTTACTAACAAACTTTGTGATCCATACTTTTTCCTTTGTTGCATTGGATGCAGCTATATACTTATCTTTTTTTTAATCAACCATTGTTTCTTGCTTGGAATTTCAACTTACAACTCCATCATTTAGGAAAAACACAAGTTTACAATCAGTAGTAATCCTTGTTGGTTTGTAATCTTGCACAGTGACCTATACAATTAACTCTTCCTCACCTTCGTATATCAAGAATTGATCACTAGTTCTTGTCAGGTGCCTTAGGATAACCTGCATGGCTATCTAGTGACCATCATGTGGATCTAACTAGTACTTTCCTACCATGCTTAAAGAATAGAAGACATTTAGGTGTGTATTAGATCCTACTGAATATTCATATGGAATCTTTGTCACGTGTGTGCTATTCTAAAGAGATGGGACATTGGGATTTAGAGAAGCTTTTTCGATGACACATGGGTAAGTTTCCACTCTTAGAATCAAGCATATCAAAACAACCTCTTCATCACATTAGCAACATATGTACTCTACCTAAGGCCTAGAAGCCTTCAAGATCTATCTCTATAGATCTTGATTACTATACTTTAGGAAGCTTCTCCTATCCTACATGGAGAAGGTATTTTTCAACCAATACATAACCAATTCTAGAGTATGTATCTCATTTCCCATTAATGATATGTCACCCTCCAATTATATAGTGGGTATGTCATTTCCCATCAATAATATGCCATCCACATATACTATGAGAAATGCAATTATACCCTGACTAATCTTCTTGTACACATAACGTTCACCTTCATTTTTGATAAAGCCAAACCCTTTGATTATCTCGTCAAAATGAAGATTCCAACTTCTAAATACTTCATTCAAATGATTGACATTTATATCTTACAAACTTTGTTGGATACATTATGAATGTGAAAACCTTCCAAATGTGTCATATATATATCCTATAGAAACTTTCCATCAAATAAAGTAGTTTTAGCATCCATTTTCCATATCTCATAGTCACGATAAGATACAAAGGAAGCCATAATCTCGATGGATCCAACCATGGAAATTGGTGAAATATTTTTGTTGTATTCAACACCTTCAACTTGTATAAAACCCTTTGTAATCAATCATACCTTACAGGTTTGTACATTAGCATCCATGTCAATCTTCTTCTTGAAGACCCCTCAGTACCCAATAGGTTTTACCCCTTCAAGTGCATCCACCAAAGTTCAAACTTTCTTAATGTTACATGGAGATCATCTCAGATCTCATGTCGTCAAGACATTTTCTAAATTATGGTCCCTCTATGGCATCATCTATAATCATAAAATTATCTAATTAAGTCAAGAGAACAAACGTGTCCTAGTAGAACTTCAAGGTTCTTGTGATGCATGAGGAATTTGAAATTCTACAATTTCTTGGGATTCTCTTTGTTTCTTATCTTCCTCCATAAGCTCAATGTAATATTTTTGACCTCAAACTTCTTCGAGATGTATTTTCCCCTCATTGGTTCTTTTTCAAATAAATTCCTTATCATAAAATATAACAATTCTATCAACAAACAATTTGTTTTCATATGGAATATAGAAGAAATAACCCATAGTTTCCTTAGGGTATCCAACAAAGATACATTTATTTGACTTTGGACCAATATTTCCATAGTATTATTTATTTACATAAGTTTCACAACCCCAAAATTTTATTAAAGATATATTGGGAGATTCCCATTCCAAATCTCATATAGTGTCTTTTGAATGGATCTGGAAGGTAATTTGCTAAGTGTAAAAATGATGGTTTCAAGAGCATTTCCCCATAGGGTAGTTGGAATATTGGATAAATTCATCATCAATTGTACCATTCCCAACAAGGTGCCACTCCTTTCTAACATGCTATTATGTTGTGATGTTCAATGTGGAGTCAATTATGATGCATATCATCATTTCTAGAAGGGTCTCAAACTCTTGTCTTAGATATTTGATCACCTAAGATCTTGTTTCAAAATGGAGGTAGATCTAGAGTAATATGACATTAAATTTATAATGTGATACTTGGGTTCTCACAATGATAATACATGGCCTTATGCAGTAAGTAGGGTCAAACACAGGGACACGGGTGACAAGTGTTTAGTATTAGAGGTCTTAGCTTTTCTAAGTCAAACTAAAATGAGACATAAGGTATTGTTTATGGAGAAAAGTAACCAAAAAAAGGAATAAGTAAACAAAAATTAAAGTAATTCTAAGTTCATAAAATAAGGATACTACAAATATTTTTGATATGATCGAATATATAGATAGAAATTAGACTGGTTTCACCAATTGAATCACCAATATTTAGTATTCACACCCATTGTATATTGTTAACATAGTTTGTGAGCAATCATCATAAGTGTATATTCCCTCCTTTCTCAAGATTATGTTATATCTAGATCATTGTCTTGTATCTCTCTTGAGATGGAAAACAAACAATAAAAAATACAACCATGTGATCATTAGATCTAGTATCCCAACATTCTCAAGCATTTATACCACTCCATAACTCTAAATAAAGACTAATACTAATCTTTTGAGGTGCTAGATATCAAAAATATAAGACGTTAGATAATAATGCAAGTTAAGTATTAAAGAGAAAGAGTATGGAGATAAACATTACTGAGAGTATATTGATTCAATGGAATATATGTATTTACATGCTGGGAGAGCCTGAGTGGGTACTCCCAACCCAAGTATGTGGACTAGACAATAATGGTCATGAGAGGCAATACAGATTTATAGATGAATGAATCCATTCAAGATGGATAAATGGATAGGGATGAATAAAATGGGTGGAAGAAGGACAAAATAGAAAAAAAGTATCCATAAGGGAGTATTGATGGTCGATGGTGACCTCCTCCATCATATTGGTGGTGATGGAGGTGGTTATTCTACCTCCAATGGTCTTGATTCTCTTGAGGATGGTTGTTGATGCCTTTGGAATAGAATGTGCGTGATGAAGATCCTTGGATTCTCATCCTTGGTCTTTGATGGTCAATGACGAGTATGCAATTGGGCAACACTTTGTGGAAAATCTGAAGTGTCCTCAATGGAAGTTGTGGACCTATATTTATAGAGTTCTCTAGTACCAAAGGCACCTAAGTGTAGGATACCTTGCTTGCACCCTAGGTCTTGAAGAATGTGTCATGAGAGAACTTGCTTCAATACTTGTGGAAGAGGAGTGCTTTGTAGGAATATTGATAGTGATGGTCCTCTGCTGAACCATCAGGGAATTTCTTGTCTGGTCATCGATCTAAATGCAGGTCAACTATCAAGGTTGTCCATTTATCAGGATGATGGCTGGCTCTCCTTATCATCGTAGGTTGTTGTGAGACTACAGGATGAAAATCAGGATCGATATCTCATCATACTATTTCTCATTTAGTCAATCTTCAGTCAGGCTTGGATGGGTGTAGATGCTAGTCATCAGAGAAGTTATGCTGCTTGGGCATCATGTTTTGGTCTAATGGGCATTGGCATTGGGCTCTACTCAATGGTGAATTCCATCTGTGAGTGGCTTATGGTATGTCTGAATGTCATCTCCCTAATGAGGTTGACTATTTATGGCAGAATCCTCGGTGGGTGGTCGATGGTGTTTCTATTAGATTTCTTCGACATTTCCTTAGGTCACCCAATGGGTCATTGGGTAGAGACCAATGGAATGTTGGGTGTTAGAAATTTTCCTATAAAAGATGTAAAACTATAATTAGGTAGGGGAATATTCTTAAATATAAGTAAAAACAAGATTCAGTAATATAAAACTTAGAATGCTAATAGAAATGAGCATAAAATAGGCATGTAACATCCACAAAATTGGATGTTATCAACCTCCAAACTTATTGTTTGATAACATGCATCATACATATTAAGAAACTCTTCCAACAATTACATGTTTAGGAACAAAAGGAAATTAACAAGACTAGATACACCCTTCAACATTGATGTTACTCGTCTTAGCAATCATGTGAGCATCAAAATTTCTTTCTCTAAAGATGGGCTTGAAGTTGTTGCTAGTGAAACATCTCCTTAAAATGTCAATCTCTTTGTAGATCATCATGATAGGATTGATGCCTCTATTAGTTTTTGATAGTTTCCCAATAACATTTATGGTGTTTGATTCAACCGATTGTTGGCCAACAGTCATTATCTCAGATACTTCTAGGCATTAGAGGATACCCAAAGTCCCTACAGTCTAGGCATCCCATTTCCCCGATATTGTTTATGCACCCATAAGAACTATGACACATGTATGATTCCTGAAGATGGCTCCTAAACTCAGCCTTTCAATACATAAGCATGATTAATGTTGTCTATCATAGAACCCACCATAGGCGGTCTCTAGGGATGTAGTTCCCTTGTTCAAGGTTAAATAATTGGCTTTCATTTAGAAGCCATCTGTTGATAGCAATGAGACACCCAACTACAAATATTGTGGGTAGTGATCAACGGTTTATGAGACCTTGAATTAAATATAGGGTTTTTTCAACTGATCCATGAGTAAAGGCACCTATAGAACACGATTGCACTATCTTCACTATTGTACTAGTTGAAAACCCAACAAATAAATGAAGGGAGATTGTCTATCAGAGAAAATGTCATGTGTTGCATAAAAGGTGAGTTCAAACAAATTTATATCTCTTTTGTACACTAGAATAATTTCTTCATTTTGGTTTTAGGTTCACACACTAGATCCATTCTAGCATGTCTTCTGATGAGAATGTTGTTGGCTGGCTATTGGTTTTTACATCCTCTAAAAAGAAAGTGTTTCAATTCCGAAGGCAAGCAAGCATTCTATATTTTATGGTAGATATCTTTTTGATTGAGGGTCAATCTGTTTAACCACTCTAGTGCATGGCTAATGAACCCAATCCAATAGGTAGACCTGATTGAAAATAACCCATTAGTAGTAGGACAACAATAGAGGGGATTCATGTCTCCTGTGCTTATAGGTATTCTCATAATGTTGGTGAATTGATCTCTAGTAAAAAGAGATTGTATAGTATCTAGCCTCTAGGTTTCCCACTCATTTTATATCATTTCATTCACATATTTGAATATAAATCCCATTAAGTTTCTTTCATCTTATCCTCACCTCTCTTTCCTATAATTCAACTATCAATCCATAAGTTTACTGTAGATGTTTTTGTTGATATTGAACCTTAGACGCTCCTTTGACAAGGCTTTAACACCCCCATATACTTTTCCAAGTGTAACTGGGGTCAAAACCGTTATTAGATATAAGAAAATAAGATCTCACCTAATACTTGTATTATAGGACCTTGGCCTCCAAAGTTGTGGAATTGGTAATTAATTTTCAAGCCAATTTAGCAAGGAGTGTTTGGTTGACATATTCAGATCCCTAAAACCAATTCAACCATTCTACTTAGATTTTCATATCTGGTCCCACAAAGACCAATGGACTTTTCTCTTAAGATCCTTTCTCCCCCACTAGAAATTTTGTATTATAATTGTCAAACCAGTCGCATTGAATCAAGTATATGAAAAAAATCCATCATATAGTTTAGAATTACCTATATAATAGACTTGATAAAAAATTCTTTCCCCCCTTGGCTTTACATTTTTTTCCTTCCAGTCATGAAGTTTTTTCCCACTGTCCTTCAGAGCCTCAAAAATCATTATGTTTGACTGACATATAGTAGTTGGAAGACCCATATACCATTCATGTGAACTCACTATTGGACTTTCATCTAATTATTGATTTGTTCTCTAATAGTCTCAGACACATTTTCGCTGAAAGTAGAATATAAGTATAAATTGGAAACATAGGGCTTTGTTAGTTTAGTTAGTTAGCTTTATAATCATATTCTTATTCCATCTTCATAGCAATATTTTTGACTAATGACTTAGCCTATCTGTTGTATCCTAAATTCCCTCCTTAGAAGATTTAGAATGGTCTGGCCTTTTTGTCTACCCCCTTCCTCAAAAGGATGGGTTCTTCCTTTGCGATGTATATCTTGAGACTTGTCTCCTATCTGTGCTATGCCTCCATCTTGGTGAAGTTAGCTTTCACTTCCGACTTTTGTTTTCTTGGGCAATAAAAAAATGTGTATCGGTGGGCAGAGGTTGTAGTGTAGCTTGTCCTTCTTCTTTGGAAAGACAAGGAGATATGTTTCTTTTAGGTTCTTCTACCTAGTATGACATATTTGCATTCTTACGTACAACTACATATCAGTCTGATAGTACCTTTTAGCTCTAACTGAGCACAAATATTGTATTTTTTATTCTCTCTTTGACTTTCATTCTTCCTCACAGTTTAGATATGATAGGATTTTTAGCGCAGGTGAGTGGTCAAGCCTCTTTTATCCCTCTCATGGTTATAGCACAAGAAGGGGTAGCTTTTTCCTTTTTGTAGGATATGTACATTTTGAATCTGTACTTGGAGGCTCAAACAATCATTTAGGATTATATCAGATTAGGTCTCACTCATCTTTGAGTTGTTTTCTAGGGGTTGTGTGTACCCATTAGTGGTCTACAATTTCTTGAGGTGAATATGGTGCGAAGACTTGATCACTAAGCATGTTCTTAGGTGAATTTATATACCCAAATTTGTCACTTGATACAGGGATACATTAGAAAATAGCTAGATGTAAGGAGATCTAGTCTATGAGAGAGGATACCTTCTATGAATATTATGCCCAAAATTTCTTAAAGAAAAACTTTTTCTTTCTTTTTAGAAAAATTTTCCTAATATAAGTAAGCAGTAACTTAACGTATATTGGCTAAAAAGATCGACAATTTTCAAAGTTGAGGGAAATATTCAAAGGAAAAGTAAGTGTAATGGAGGGGAAGAAGAATCAATTTTAATGTAGAGAGAATAAGATAGTTCCTCCCTCACATTACACCTCTCAACTTATACTACAATTTCTCCGAGAGTGTCAAAGAATGCAGTTGAAGTAAACTGGATAGGACTACTCATTGTTAGGAGTCCCTCATTCGCCCAATAGGACCACAATAGTTGGACCACAAACATTTCATGGACACGATGGTAGAGCTTGTTTAGAAGAATTTCAACCTTCACAACCCTAGAGGATAGGGATTGCATCCCTAGGAGGTAGTAGAAGCTGCAATCACTGGATAATCTGTGAATTCTTTTGTGAATTGTGGAAGACGTGCAATCCTTGTGTCGATCCTTTCTACATGTGTTGTTAATTCTTGCAGACTAGAAGATAAAATGGAAAAAATTAGAGAGTAATTGAATATTAGATCATGTATAACATTAAATTGACACTCAAGTTCTTCTCCCAGTTTGGGATGACATGGTTGACTTGATAGGGGTGATGGTGGTTTTGGTAAGATATTTCCTTTGCAGACGAATGATTTTAGGTTCATCTCAGGGTGAGAATATGATGCTTCTTTTGTATTTTCCACCACCCACATTGATAGTGGTGCAACATCCTTCCTTTGTTCTAGTAGGCTTTCTATTGAGGTTTCTCCCACTTGATCACTTCGAATACCCCTTCGTCTTCTTGGTCTTTGTCCTTTTTTGCATCTTTATCCTTATCTTTAATGTCATGGATGATTTATTATTTATATACTCTTTCGGCTGCTTCAGGTTCCTCCACAACACCCACTTCTACTTTCACTTGGTGTCCTTTGGAACTGGCACCCTTTTCCACCATTGACCCTTTTGCAACACCTCTGCAGATTTTAAGTTTTAACTTTTTTTGAGTTACTGGCACTACAAATTTTTTTGTCTTGGTCTTGTTTTTCCGTTAGGTTGTTGTACTTGTTTTATCCCTAACCTACTATGTTGCTATCACAGATATCATCCTGAATATCTCCCCTAAGGAAAAGATAAGCTTGTCATAATCATAGTTTCCCATCTTAGGGAGGGTCAGCATGTCATTAGTCTTCATGAACCTATAACAATATTTCTCCTCCTTCTTGTCAATTATAAATATAAAGAGAAGATATGTCAAATCAAAAAATATGTCTCACTTTATCTCTGTGAAGTTCTTAAGTAATTAAGAAGGAACCCTATTTGAGTTGTATGACCTCCATGCATAGTTCTTTAGTACCATCTAGTCTGCTTTCTATGGGTCGTGTAAGGAGTTCTTCTCTTACCATATTCCCTATGTCATATTGCACAAAAAGTGCACATGTGACTTTTTTTTGGATAACTTACATGATTCCAGAGTGTATTTGGGATGCTCTAGACTTATAGATTATGCTTGGGTTCCCCAGTTAACTTTCTTACCTATCTATCATATGCATATGTATTGGAGGTATCTGCATGCTTATCAGTCTCCTTTAACATTTGTTCAACATACATTCTATAGAGATGTGTTTCTTATTGAACATGTGGATAGATGGTTCATAAGATCATTTGGCATGTTCTTTCTCATCTTCCTCCACTGGTACTTTTTAATGATAAAATTGGACTCCAAAGTGAGTTCATGTAACATTGCTAGTGATAGGTGATAGGGATGTAGAGGTTGATTTCTCTCAGCATTTTCTTCACCCTATCATATATTCCCATATTCTTTAGGGTTTTTTTACATTCATATCTTGTTGCTTTGAAGGTCATGCTTTGTGTACTTAAGTCATACCTAATTTGATGCTCTTGGTCCCTAGGCTCCAATTTGTCCTCTGGTTTCCAAGTCTTTTGTGTGGTTGATGGTTTTTCATTTGTAGGTTCTACTACCAAGGGTTGTTTTACATTTTTAGGGGGGTTTCCTTTCTAGTTACAACCTTCAACAATGGTTTTGGTTGTTCAACTTCCTTAGCCTTATTTTCAATCTACTTTTCTCTCTATCCTACTTTTCTTCACAGGTCATCCATCAGGATTGTTTTCTTATTAGGCTGATGGAGGACCGCTCAATTATCAAAGATCATTGGAAGGATACAACCTAGGCATTAGGCTCAAATTATTGTCTAGCTACTGTCAATTTTCCTAGTCATTGATCGGGCCCGGATTGGATAGTAATGCTAGTTTTCAGGGCAGCTATGCATCTGTCAGACATCTAATTATGGTCTGATGGGTGCTGGCATTGGGCTCAAGTCTATGGTGACATTTCTGTCAATGAGTGGATGATGGTCAACCTAGGTATCATCTCCTTGATGAGGCTGGGTAGTTAAGGGAGCAAATTCAGTGGGTGGCCAGAGATGTTTGTGCCATACTTTTTTAATGTTATCTTATATCACCCAATGGGTCATCAGGAAGTGGCCAGTGGGTGTGATGGGTGTTAACCATTTTCCTGTAAAAATGTAAAACTACAACCAAGGAGAAAATATTCTTAAAATGTAAGTAAAAATGAGATTTATTAATATAAAGCCTACAATGATATGAGAAATGAGGACAAAATAGGAATCTAACATCAATAAAATTGGATGTTATCAATACTCCACTATCAAACTATAGTGCTTTAATAATATTGCCAAGTTGGTTTTGTACTTCATTCTTAAATTTCTTGAACTTCTGAAGAGATTTTCATTTGTGTTTAACGAGATACACATATTCATATCTACCAAAGTGATCAAAAAATATTATGAAGTGTTGTTATCCTCCTCTAGAACTTGTGCTAGAAGGTCCATACATATCAATATGTATGAATCCTAATAAGTCACTTGCCCTCTCACTATTGTAAGTGAAGGGTTCTTTTGTCATCTTGCCTAAAAAACAATAGTCTCATGTCTCTATTGATTCAAAATCAAAAGAGTCTCAATAACCATCTTTATGGAGTTTAGAAATGTGCTTCTCATTTATGTAACCTAAAAGTTAGTGCCATTAGTAACTTTTGTTTGAGTCATAAAGTTTAAAGTTCTTGGTATTTATGTGATATATATTTATCTCAAGTTCTAGCAAATAGTTACAATAAGACAATGGATAACTTCCATATAGTATCTCATCTCTTTTATTATAAACTTAACCATTCATTAATATATATTCAAAATCATTATTGTCTAAACAAGATACAAAAAATAATGATTCTATATAAGGAAAGTACATAATAGCAGTTCTCTAACTCTATCACAATCCCACTGGGCAAAGATAAACTATGTGTGCCTACAACTACAGTATCAACTCTTGCTCCATTACATACCTATAGATCCACCTCTCCTTTCAGTAAATGTTTACTTCTTCTCATGTCAAGCATACTAGAGCATATGTGAGATCCACATCCAGTATCCAATACTCAAGATGAAGCAGTGGATAAGATTACCTCTGTAATGTATATACATATAGTGGAGATCTTCATCCCCTCCTTGTTATTTAGTTCCTCAAACATACAAAAGGTAATTTCTTTTACAATATCCAAACTGGTGACAATGGTGATAGTTGTCTTCCATGACTACTACTTTAGCTTTGAGTGCAGAAGTCTTGGACTTTTGGCTAGATTTAGAACTCTTCTAAGACTTTCATTTACCCTTTGACTTTCCCTTTCCTTTGTTGATCGCCGACATGGACTTTAATTTTTATTTCTTCATCTAACTCTCATAAGTTCTCAACATGCCAAGCAACTATGACAATAGTAAAAAATTATTCATGTTGTAGTTCATGACAAACTAACTATAAGATTCCAACAATGAGTGCAAAATTACGTTCCAATTCTTGGCCTAAAGGGAACCCAGTATTTCAAGTCTTTCTAATATGTAATCTACTTGACTACGTGTGTCTTCATTATATCTCCTTTAGTCATGATGCACTTAAACATGGACTTTGAGACATCAAACCTCTCTTTCCATGCTTGTTCTTGATACATTTTCTTGAGATATGTGGACATCTTCAAAACTACAATGTTCTCATGTTGCTTATGAAGATCATGGTTCATGGAGCACACATGAGGCGCCTGACAACAATAAAGTCATTGGCATGCTTACGATTCGCTTCCATTTTGGCTCTAGAAGCATTTGGAGTTGGTTCCTTTAATTTTGATGCTTCTAATACATAGAGACGCTCATGACTGACAACAATTCTTAATGTCCGATACCAATCGTGAAAGTTATTTCCATTCAACTTTTCTTTCTCAAGGATCAATCACAATGAGGTCTATCAGTGTTTAACATTATATCTACAAAGAAATTATTACATGATTCAACAATTTGGCTGGAAATATACTTGATTTGATGATGTTAATTTGACGTTTAATAACAATGGTCCCACTATTTTAATCAAATTGTTAGCCCTCACTATTAATTTAGAAGATTACAATGAGAAATCTTATAGCGAGACAAGATCCCTAATACATTAAGTTATGAGTCAACTTTGGATGACCACTCACACCTTAACTATTTAGGAAGGTAAAACTTACCAATTGCATCCAATGCAACTCTTGGATATATGGTTGCACAATTCCTTTTCATAAATCATCTTATGAAGTATATGCCATATTAATGCATATAGATGCTTAATAGTACAAGGATAACGTAGTCAAGTCCAACCCAAAGGCCAATACAATAAGATATGCACCCTACTTCAGCACACCCACATACTTAATATAATGCTTTCCCCAAGATAGATTGTTCACCAAGATTTGGAGTGCCCACACTTAGTCAATCGAGGTATTCATGTGTATTGCAAAATGGAAGGTATCTTAGATATTGATATTTATATTGAAGGATTTGATTTAATAATCATATATACCTAATCACTATTACATATATATTATTGTACATATCATATACTACAATAATCTTCATAAGTGATAAAAGATGATATGTCAACTAGTGAAGCATCTCAATCAACAAGAGTTGTAGAAAAACGACTAATAGATTCACATCTGATGTAACCCTAATTCTACCTTGACATGGTTTCCAGTCTCTTGAATACAAAGATAGTCACTCAAATTCCCTACTTAGGCAGTTCTTTAGTTTTTAATTGAATCATCACTTCATATTCATCATGAACCCTCCAAGGACCTTCCTTATTGGTGACCGCTTATGATCATCTCCTCCTATCCACCATGACAGCCGATGATGTCATTACTTCATCCTATTCTAATTTCAAGAATTAAATTTTACATGGATAATGTACAAAGAGGGCCATGGTATGTGAGCCATATGCGTGTTATATGTTTTTGGTTTCAAATAATAATCACATATTACATATTTTAAATCATAAGCATTAACCACAACAACATAATTTCCATATCCACATCCAAAAACAAAGCAATTTCCACATGGGTTTATGTAATATAGATATATCATATCATATATGATTGTTGGTTATTAGTGTGGATACACTTGCAAAAAGTTCATCCAATGAATCATTTTTGGTTCGAACCCCAAAATCATGTTAAAGGCTTATGATGTCATCTCTAATACCACTATAGGATTTTGGGGAGAGGGGCATAACAAAATTACAAAATTTTCTAACAATAAAGTCCAAGAAAACAGATCCGTAATAGCCATAAAATGTATGTATGATAAAAGCATAGAATGGATGTGGAATACCTTGGTGCACTCTTGTTATCCAACAAATAGTCATATTTTAAGTCAGTCAAGGGCATGCACTTTCAATTTGGTTCCAAAGTGATTGTTTTTGTTGCCACCTTATCATTTGAGAAACACCTTGTCTTCTTCTTGAAGAAGTTGCTTGTTGTCAAGATTCCACTCAAGGTATCAGCCTCTACATCATCCACATGGATTCATGTACTCTTAGTGTACCACTTTGGTCAACAAAAAGTAAGCAGAACCTGTAGTTGTCAATGTTCTAGTCATCACTTGAACTCCTTTTCCTCCTATTGCATGTTGCTATCTATGGGGTGAGTTACTCTCTCTCCAAGGGGAAGAACTCTAAGGTATAAGTTGTCTCACAATGTTGTGTTGGTGTCTCTCAGCCCCATGGACATCCACTCCTATATATAGGAGAGTCATGGGCTTGCAGTTTCCAAAATCCAATTACATTCCAAGTAGCAAATCAAATAGACTAGAACTTTAAAAACTAGGATTGTGATCCCAGTTGCCCAACTCAACTATTGAGTTGTCTAACTCATCAGTCTATATATGAATCAGTTTCTCAATTTGATTCCATATCAAATAAGGAAACTTTCCCTCGAGTATATTCAATCAACTAACTTAATGAGTCCCCTAACTCATCACTTTCCCAAAGTGACAATGAGTTGATCAATTGACAATCAATTATTCCACAATTAATACATCTAGTCACCCTATTGGAAATTTTAACTGACCTAATGGGACCTTCCAGTCACCTAACTTTGCTAGAAATCATCCTAAGCATGATACATAACCATTATAATCATATGTTTGATTGTAAATTTCTATTCCCTTATGCATCCTTATGCATGTGGTCCTATATGTTCCACATTATGTTGGTATTAATGTGTGTAACCTAAAAAGAAAAGATTGGTGTCTAGAACACACCGTTTCTCTCCAAGTAATTGTTGGTTTAAAGAGATATGGTCATCAGTCAGCATACACACTAGTCTTATTATTGTTGTCCTATAATATCCAAAATGATAACTAACCACAAATGTAAAATAATGAATACTCTTGAGTATACATATGATCTCATGTTCATGTACTTAAACAAAACTATGTATCATCGAGTCAAAGCATTTTTAAGACATTATTATATTTATTCATTATCTCATACCAAAACAAATAATAAGTAGAATTTATTTTTAATTAAATCATATACAATGTATTCCTACTACAATCACACAACCAATATTATCCCACTTTCACTAGAGCCAATCACTCCTGAATCAAATTCCAATTGATCTAACACAACCATCATGATTATGTTGTGAACATGCTTTTGTTAAGGGATTAACAATGGTTCTTATAGTCTGTACTCTCTAAATCATTACAACTCTTCTCTGTATGATCTCTCGTATGAGATGATATCTCTAAAGTATGTACTTGGAAAGCTAATATTATTTTGGTTTCTTAGCTTGTGAAATGGCTCCATTCTTGTCACATTAAAGCTCTACTACATCCTCAATGGTTGGAATAACCCCAAGTCCCAAATGAACTTGATCCATACTTCTACCTTTGATGCACTGGTGATGGAAATATACTCAACTTCTATTATATAATCAACTAGTACACTTGGATATGACTTGTACATTCTAGTCATGCTCAAAGAATATAAGAAATTTAGATGTGTACACAACATTGCATGCATAATAGATCCAATTTCATATGCATAAAAAATCTAGCTCATGCATGCACCGTGATGCCCATATGCACAAAAAACGAGACAACTGAAAACCAAACATGGAATTAAAACTAAGCATGCATATTATCAAAAAACACAGGAAATTAAAGCTAATTTACAAAAGCACCATGAGCCAAAAACATATCACATGTAAGTCCACAAACCTATCACATGCATTATATATCATATCACAAGATGTTTACATCATCATACACTATCATTCCTTTCATCAACCTATTACAGGAATAACATGTTCCATATATATATATATATATATATATATATATATATATATATATATATATATACATGTCATATCTTACATACATGGCTCACAACCCAAAAACCTCGTATCAATAGCATAACCACAAAACACATCAAGAACAAACCCAAGGACCTGAGTGTACATGTAGGACTTTGACACCAAAAGACTAGTATCATATTCAACCTTATCGGCTACTGCTCTTGTTGTGCTCTTCCTCGGCTGCACGATCTCTACCTCTTCATGCATGACCACCTAAAAGAGGTGGAAACCCACAAGGTGAGACTAAAAGTCCCATCGAGAGATATAACTCTTGACCAACGTCTATTAAAGCACAGATAACTAAGCAGGTACATAAAACACTTAGCAGGTTGAGCAAATTCAACTCATGATATGTATCCAATAGATGAAACAGGTTAGGAAACTAAGCAGTTATCACTGAGCAATAGAACAATTAATATTCTAAGAAGGAATATGAAGAACATGTATAATAGTTGATTTCTCTTACCGCCTTATAATTAAAGAAATAAGTACAAAGATAAGGCAAAGGGATCAACCAATGTTGTTCACATTTGGCCCTATGCAAAATATGCTACATGCCTATATTTTGTCTTTTATTATTGCCCTAAATATTTGAGTCATACCACACAAATCCAACAGCCACTGCTAAGTCAAAATCGGTGCCATAAAAGGTCAATGGAAGAGCTAGAATCCACGACCTCCCCAGTACCTCTTGTCCAGTACAAAAGAAAACACCACAGAGACATATCAGTCAGCTACAACAATGACATATAGTCAAGTTGAAATATTTGCTTACGCATGGTCATCCATATATAACAGCACCTAGACCACCTTGGTATAGGTACAATGCTAGAAGAACAAGCTCACACATAGCCATTCTAAAAGAAAGGATTGGCTCATGCATGGCCATCCATACACAAGGAGAGCAGCTCACACATGGCTATCTCACATAACTTGTAATTGTGGATGCAAGGAGATACTCGACTTGCACCACCACATATTCAAAAATATGTGCTCCAAGCTTCCCATAGGAATGACTCGTTTCACTATCCAGCACTAAGACTGACACTAGAATGGATCTATGGCACACGACACCTACAATATTAGAGTTTCACTTGATTAATTAAGCCAATTGGGTGTCTTTTAGCATCATCAAGTTACAATGTACAAATCCAAAACAAACTCTACTAAGACAAGGGAATAGTGCAACTCCATAAGATATAAATCATATAAGGTGTGAACTAGTCACATAATCACCACATGTTACTTGTATAACTGCCATTCACAAGGCCATCACCAATGTCACATCACGGTGGGACATCAATCCCTGAATCCTATCACTAGAGGATGTCACCTAACTATTGTTATCGAGCCTTCACCAGGTCATAGGACCCATCTCATCAATGTGATCTCATCGTATCTCATCAAAACTTGTATCCATCACCATGTATCACATAATTATCACCACATCATACACAAGTTATGGCATTCCTTTCACCTTTAATGATAGGGGTTTATAAATAGGAGAAAGAAAAAATATAATATGATAACCACTTCAAGAGAGAGAAGCAAACACATCAAATGGACCAACATTAAGGTTAGGGATCCATACATATCCAATTAGGGTTTTAGAGTTACATTCAATCACCAAACTCTAGGTACACCCTTACCCATTTTCTTGGAGCATATTAGGGTTAAGGAACATGATAAAGTTTAACCAACCAATCATCCAAGCAGAGTTATACATGGTTCATTACTTGCTTACTCATAAGCATGTGTTGATTATATGATTAAGTATGTGTCTCGACCATCATACAAATATGTTTCTCAACCACCCATGAAGAAAGGTGTCTCGAACACAACAACATCATGTGTCTCGACCGTTACCAACTAGGTGTCTCGACCACCACACAAAACCATGTCTCGAACTTCTCATGGATTAGGGTTTTGACCCCAAAGCAAAGCACATCTCAACCTCAAAGCAAGGGCATATCTCAACCTCAAATAAGGACATGTCTCGACCGAAACAAAAACAAGAGTCACGACCAAATCAAAGCATATGTCTCGACTGAAGCTATAACACTTATCTCGACCCAAAATAGGAGCAACATCTCGACTAAAACACCATGCATCAAAGTGTCTCGACCCAAGAGGAAAACATGGCGCATCGACCACTAAGGTCAATATACCACCAAGGCAAAAGACCATCATCAAAATAGAGATGAACCCCAACCAAAAAAGGAGATAACAACAAGATAAACCACCATCCTTAAGGAGGGAAGCTTCAAACAAAATCGGTCACCAAAAATCCAAAACATATGTATCATGAAACCACCAAGAAAGAACCTCATGCAAGAGAGATAAACCACCTTTAACACCTCCAAAATAGAACCTAAACTCCAAGATACATCAAGACAGACGAACCTCATGCAAGATATCAAAACCAAGATCAAAAGATGGTAAGAAAACCACTATTACACATCCATCTCCCAAATCAGGTACCAAGAACTTGGGTTTCAAATTCTAAGAAACCAAGCATGATAACCACCATTATACAAGTTCTAGAGCATGGTATTATGTATTAGCATGTTTGGGTCACGTTCTGGAGATAAATAACAATATGCATGCAAAGAAAAGTGCAATAATAGAGAGTGTAGAGTGTTATATAACCCACCTTAAGGAAGATCAACTCCAAGGATAACTAGCTCCACGCACAACATCACCAAGGATGATGAAGCTCCACCAAAGGCTGTACCAAAAGATACACTTTTGGTCACAAGATCACCTCAAGAAGAAGAAGACACCAAGGTCAAAGATAGCTCAAGAAAAGAGAGAAAAAAAGGCCTCGATCAAACTAAAAGAAGAAGGGAGAAAAGAGAGAAGAAACGACCTTTCACTTGGGTACCACCTTGTCAAAACATGGCCTACGACCCTTGTGATGAGAAGTTTCTCTCAAAAATGACCACCATGGATGATCCATGGTATAGAGCCGAGAAAAGAGAAGAAGAAGGGGTAGAAGATCAATGGAAAATGTCATCAAGTAAAGGTAAACACTTACCAAGGTTGAAGATGACCAAAAGTCACCACATGCAAGGGATCTCGGTCACCAAAGCTCCAAGGATCAGACCTCCTTGCTCCACCAAGCTTTAAGGACAAGAAAAAGAGAGGGAGGAATAAGGAAGGTCAAAAGGTCCACTTGCATGGAAATGATAGGGTTTATATAGAAAAGGAGGAGGGAAGGAGGGTGGAGATGCGGTGTCAACACCTAAAGGCATCAAAGGGACACTTGTCCACCCAAGAAATCACATGAAACCACTTAAAACATGCATGATGGTGATACAACCTATGTTGGGTCTCAACTACTTAGTTCACCCAATAGTTCGTTTTGGTTGTAACATCTCAAGGAGGTTGAAACAAAAACACCAAAGAACCACCTAGTCAAAACAAAAAGGTCACCAGCATACTAGGTCGACACACTTTACAAGAAAACTTTCTTGACCCAAGACTCACCAAGACCATCATGGTTAAGACAAAACCACCTAGAGAAGGTGTCTCAGTAGAGGGACTCACATGACACCCCCTCATGGTCGAGACAAGGGTCAAGGCACTCAACAAAGCATAACAAGGTCAAAATCAAGAAAACCCTAGAAACTGTAATCACATCTAGTGATGTCATCACTCATCCAAGGTTCGACTAAAGCACCCCAAAGCATAAAAATCTATGTCATGATGACAAGGAAGGGAAGGTACACAGCAGGCATGGAAAATTGCAAGATAACCCCCACAAATAGGTACATTGCAATTTGACCCAAAATAAGCACATAATACACAAACATCATCCAAACAAGATCAAATTGGAGACTTAAGCTCTCCACAAGCTCTAAAAACACCCCAAAGGATTAGATCAAGGTTTTAAGAACTTAATCAATCCAAACAAATAGGTTTAACCCAAATCACATGACAAGGGCCTTACAAGCTATAAGCCCCTAACGAGGATTTCACCCCTAAAATCCTAAGTGAAAAGACAAGGGTACTTCCTATGCATATCTTATGCAAGCTCCCGGGTGGCTTCCTCAATGCCATGGTGATGCCACAGAACCTTCACCAACACTATGCCCTTCTTCTTCAACTTCTTTAGTTTTCTATCAAGGATCAACACAGACATGTCCACATATGACATATCTTCTTCCAACTCAACATCCATTGGCTGAAGCACTAATTCGATATCAGGGAAGCACTTCCTCAACATGGACACATGAAACATGGGATGCATCCTTTGCAACTCAGGTGGCAACTCCAACTTATAGGCCACCTTCCCAACACATGCCACTATAGGATGAGGTCCCATATACCTGGGAGCCAACTTACCTTTCTCCCCAAATCTCAAGATGCCCTTCAAAGGAGAGACCTTAAGATACACCTTGTCTCCCATTTGGAACTCTAAGGGTCTATGTTGGTTATCAGCATACAACTTCTGTATGTCCTAGGCTACTTTCAACTGTAGTTGAATCACTTTTATCTTCTCTATCGTCTGTTGTACAAGCTCAAGACCAAGAAGCTAATACTCACATGTCTCATACCAACACAACATAGATCTACAATGTATCCCATACAACGCCTCATATGGTGCCATGTCGATGATCCTCTGATAACTATTATTGTAAGAAAACTCTATTTAGCTAAGGTGGATATCACAACTGCCCAAAAATTGCAAGACACATGCTTTTAATAGATCCTCCAAGGTATGTACGGTCCTCTCAGACTGACCATATGTCTGTGGGTGGAGGGCAATACTGAACCTTAACTTTTTACCCAAAGTCGTGAGCAAACACTATGGGTGTTCTAGAGCATGGTATTATGTATTATCATGGTATTATGAATTATCATGTTAAGGGCACGTTCTACAGAGAGAAATAACAACATACATGTAAAGAAAAGTGCAATAATAGAGAGTGTAGAGTGTTATATAACCTGACTTAAGGAAGATCAACTCCAAGAATCACTAGCTCCAAGCACAAGGTCACCAAGGATGATGAAGCTCAACTAAAGTCTCTACCAAAAGATTCACTTTTGGCCACAAAATCACCTCAAGAAGAAGAAGACACCAAGGTCAAAGATATCTCAAGAAAAGAGAGAAAAAATCCCTAGGTCGAACCAAAAGACTCTATATATTTTTTTGGTGCCCAACACAGTCATATTAGCTTCTGATTTCATCATATGCCATCTTCACAGTTCCTAAAAGACTCTTACACATTGTGTGGAATGACCCATTGTAGATTTGACATATTTTTTTGAGCATATACATATACATAGTGTGCAAGTATTTCACATAGAAGATCTAAAAGTAAAGTTTCCATCCTTTTCTAGACCCAAAATTTTGCAATTGTTATCAAGACTGCTAATGCTAGGATGACCATGTATATTGCACATCCATAGAATTGGAAGACTAGTGGGGACAAAGTTTGAGTAATTCATGGGTAAAACTTGGTAATGTGAGTAATGGGTCTAGCTTTTTTATCTGTAATTTTATAATCTTAATTTTTATAATCTCCAATTATCTAATCTCCAATTTTCTAATATCTACTTTTCTAATCTTCAACTTTCTTTGGTTCTTATTACTAACAGGCTCAAACCCAAATCCAAAACAACATTTTGAGAAGTGTCATCAACCAAGTACAAGCTAAGCTTATGTTTTAATATTATTATAGTAAGAGAAACAAAGGGAGTGTGATCAAGGACAATGGTGGGAGGAAAATAAAATTATATGGTAGGGGACAATAATATAGTGAAGAAAACAAGGGAATATATGCTAGAGGAGGATTAAGAAAGTGGAATTTACAAGTAGGGAACATAGGTTAGAGCTCATGACATGTAATTTTTACTAAAGGTTCCCATCTGATTGCTATCACCCTACTCTATGTTGTGTACATGCTATGTTGCTTAATGTATTCTCTCTTCTACTTGATTTACTCTAGCTTTATAGTATTAGTATTTAGTGTATGTTAATTCAGTTGGTATTGTTCTTACTTACTTATAATTAGTATCATAAAAGGTAGTGGTTAGCTTTATTAGGATCTATCCTCTTACGTGCACATGTCCAAACTCAACCTTATTTTAGACAGAGTACGTAACAATTCCCTATTCTAGGCTCACCTATAGTATAGAAACCTACTTGATGTTGCCTTGTATATTTATCATGAAAAAATTAAAATGTCATTGTTGACTACTTATATAGTTTCTTTTGTGTTACATGAAAATACTAATATCAAAATTCTATTCTTTTTAGGATGAATAAGAGAAGGTTCACCGGATTGAGTGTACAAATTTTGTCCTCTTTTCCCCCTCCCATTAACAACCAACTTTTAAAGGTTGTGGTTTAAATTGAGTATGTCAACAACAATTACATGTTCTCCTGATATATAATTCTTTTCTTTATATTCTATTGTGTTTTATGATTTCATTTAACTTTTTAATTTATTTTTGATACAAAGCTAGTTGCTTTCAGATGTTGGCAACTGAATGTGCCACAAATGTTGAAGCTACACATGACTTTCCCCCAAGGTGTTGGATGTGTGTCCAACAAAGTTGTGCTTCCCATACAAGGTCTCGCTATTGGGGACAATTTAGGTGTATTTCTCAAACAAGATCATAGTATTCGGACCAAGATATGTGTGCTTCCTAAACTAGGACTCATTATTAGGGACATCCCAAGTGTGTTTCTCACATAAGGTCTTACCAAAGGGGCCAACCCAGTTGTGTTTGCCACACAAGATCTTAGCAGTGAGGCCAACCCAGGTATGTGTCCTAGATAAGATGTTAGTAGTGGAGCCAAACAAGTGTGTTTGGCATACAAGGTGTTGCATGTGGGTGCTCTACAAGTGTGATTCCCACACAAGGTGTTGTAGATAGTTTTCCACTAAATTTTCTAGCGCATGCACCTAAAATCGACTACTCATGAATATAATAATTCATTTACCAAATATTTATTATAACATATCATTTTATATTTTTCAAGGTTGTTATTAGAAGTTTGTTATCTTCTACTTAGAATCCATGAATTCATCCTCTAAATCTTCAATCAAAAAGTGTCCTGACAGTTTCTTTTACATAAGCTATCAACCAATCTACTAAGGTAAGCATTTTAATTGTGTAATATATTACTTGAGTTAAATTTATATTTTCACACCACTTTTTACCAGAGGGGTCGACCCAGGTGTATTGCCATATGTTCATGGCTTGTTTTCTACATATATCATTAGGTACTACATTGTAATAAATAAAAATGTACATCGAGGCTCCTTATATAGGATCATAAATGTGTTACATGCACAAATTTAGTGTTTGTGGCTTACAAGGAGATGATTTTGGCTAGGAACCTCATAAGTTATTTCCCGTCAACTCATAATATATCTCAAAGACAATTTACCTAATTAAAATTTCCAACTAGTCAAGATTTAACTTCACTCGCTGACTATACATATTACTAGCAATCAAAACTAGATCCTCTAGCTTGCATAGTCAAATGACTAAGCTATAAATAAGTTGACTTACCAACTCAGTATAGGAAGTTATTGTTTAAGTGTTATATTGGATAGTTATATCCAAATATAAGCCTACCATGTTTCAAACTCTATATTTAAGTATTTAAAAAAAAACTAAAGTTTCTAATGATTTTATGGTTTTATATTGATTTATTTCTTATCTAAAGGCATAATTAGCATTTTCGTTATATATATGTATATATATACATATATATACATATATATATAGGTCATTCATTTGCTACCCGCATGGGTAACCAACCTTAGTTACCCATGCATCTATTTTGTAATAGGAAGATACATATTTGTAATGAGACAAACAACGTCTATAATGAGATGACCAAATTTTTAATACAAACATTCGTTTTGTATTACAACGTAAACTGCTATCATAAATATCATTTTTACTGTAATCAAATGTGTAATACAAAATGAGTGCTTGTATTACAAATTTGGTCATTTCATTACAAACTTTGTATGTCTCATTACAAATAGGTATCTTTCTATCACAAAATAGATCCATGGGTAACTAAAGTTAATTACCTGCATGGCTAGTGAATATATATATATATATATATATATATATATATATATATATTCTATACATCAATACAACACATCACAATAGAAAACAAAACACTAAACAATGTCCATTTCTATGAACCATATTGATTTAAAATTCATACAAATACAACAAATATAGTTGTAAAACTATAATCCATATACTAAATCAAGAATTCATTAACTCGTCTCATCATCAACTTCAATATAAAACAAACAAAAAGTGTAAAAAGCACTAGATTTAAGTAGAAAGTGATATTTGAGTTTCACAAATACTATAATTACCATATTTTTATCCATGGGATGTAATAGAGGTTTAGCTATGATACTAATCTTTCTAAAATATAACTTGATTGACAATACCAGATTGTGGATATAGATCTATAACTCTAAAAGTGGTGCTTCTTAAAATCATACAAGCTCATTGATATGGGTAAACCAACTCAAGAAATTGGGCCATTGCTTGCATCAATAGGAATGTGCATACTTGGTCAAGAGTTTGACCACAACCTAAGATGCATCATACCCCACCCTAGTCCAAGATATACATGATTGTTTTCTATATGATTTTCTACATAACTCTTTTGTCACACATAATCTCCACTCTAGTGCTATGCATGATTATTTTCTATTTTTCAAGATAATTTTTGCACTTCACTCTAGTAGTCTAACTTTTCAATTATGCACTTAATGTATATATTGAATAATGGCATGAGATTCACTAGTTGTTAGTTTTTACATTATCTAAAGAACTTTGTAGACTGTTGATTGAACTCTGAGATGATCTGCATACCATACCTGACACTAACTCCTCCTACATACATTGTGGTAAACAAGATATTTGTAGGAGTTTTGCATTAATGGTTTTATGACTTTAGACACAAGGAAGGTATACCATATATTTGAGGTGTCTTTAGGAGAGATGATGTTTTCGTAAGAGCTATAGAGTATTGTAGTTACTAGCCATAGGTCTTCAGTGATGGATATGAATTAGAGTACTTCTGTGAGGTGCACAATATGCTTTCTACCATGGATTTATTTTGATCAATCCACCATACTCCTTCATGTTAGGCATCAACAACATATAGCAAAATGCCTATGGACCATGCCCTACTTGTCAAATTTGTGTTTCTTTTCCTAATGTATCATCCCATGCTTTGAGGCCCCAAACAAAATGATCTTATAAGTACAATTGGACTACCCATATCACCAAGGTGTACCTCCTTTTAAGGGATCCCACCACTAAGACCTATGTTGTTAAAAGTGTTAATCCCAAACTAGATTGAAGATGGGTGACCTAACATGAAGATGATTCCAAGTTGTGTGTGAGTGAGGAAAAAACATGCCATCGAGGTTAGTGGTGGTATGTAGGGCCAGTTATCATTATTGTCACTCTATTGGAGCCTTTGTTGGTGGTCTGGGGCATTACAAATGACACCAGAGCTAGTTCCCCTTTAGTAGGTGGGGCCGTCATGGATTTGTGGCACTACAATCTTTAGTTGTGTGGTCTAAACATGTGTAAAGGGATATTTGCTAAGATGATATGGATCCACCCTTACACAAGTAAACATGGATGGAAGATGGGTGTGCATGGGCTATTCTATTTTTGCACTAAAATGGGGATGTTCTTAAGAGGTTATATGGTTGAGCCTTGACAAGAACATCAAGAGTCTAAGTGGGGGATACTATAACATCCCATTGATTTGAGACCTCAGAAAAATGATCTTAAAAAGAATGATTATTCTATTTATAATACCAAGCTACACCTCCTTTTTAGGGAGTCCATCACTAAAAATTCTATGATTAAGCTTGCTCATCCAGAACTAGTACTAGGATGGGTGACCGATCATGAAGTTAATTCCAAATATGGTGAGACTTAGGACAAAGCGTACAAGTGAGACTAGTAGTGGTATGTCAGGCCAATCATCATTCCAGTAACTCTACTAGAACCTAGGATAGTGGGCCCAGGAATTATTGGACTACCCATATCACCAAGGTGCATCTCCTTTTAAGGGATCCCACCACTAAGAACTATGCGGTTAAGCATGCTCGTCCCATAGTAGAATGAGTATGGGTGTCCTATCATAAAGTTAATCCTGGGATGTGTGTAAGTGAGGACAAAGCATGCCTCTAAGGCTAGTAGTGGTATATAGAGCCAATCATCATTCTTGTAACTCTACTCGAGCAATGGACGATGATCTCAAGTATTACAAATGGTACAAAAGCTAGTTCTGCTCCACTGTTTGGGCCTCTATAAGGAGTGGGACCCAAGAGGGGATCCACTCCCTACTTAAATTGAAGGGATACATCCATTCTATTCCAAACATACTAACAAGAATGCTCGAATAGGTGTATATATTTTTTATTTCTCAAACAATGGTATTCAAAAAGACCAAAGTGTAGAAGTGGAATAAAATCATGACTATATTCAATTTATCAAAGTACATCATCATCTCCGATATAGGGTTTACATTGAATTTTACAAAATATGGATCTAAGTAGAGGGATGTTTAAACTACCTCAAGTCTATCTCCAAAGCATCATCTCCTTAAGCTAGATCCAAGCCTACATATCATGTCCTCCACGTCCTACTCCTGGGGTTATGCTACCACTAGATGGGTTGAAAAACAACACCTAGGAGGAGAAAAACAAAAGGAAGGACATCAGCAAAAACATAGTATGTATAGTAAATAACAACTAGGCACTAACATAGAAAGTTCAATAGAAGAGCATCAAAATAAAGGATGTTCAAGAAAAATATATTTCAAGAGAAATATCAGGTTGAGAGATGAGGCATGTCCTAACTAATGAATAACAAGTAGGGATCCTTGTCTTTAAAATTTTCCATTAACAATATCAAAACAAAATTTATGCATGTAACAAAAAAAGACCAAAATTATTTCAAGATCGACTGAAACACCATTGGATCTCAACCTAAAGTAAATAGTGATTGGAGATAGCACACGCTGGGTAGAGATAGCATGTCCCTATAATTATTGGTGGATATAGCACACCCTGGGCGGATATAGCACGCCACTGTATACATGGTTGTATGCATATACCACTACAATGAATAAAGTTAGTCTAAGCATGCACATAAATAGGGAAAGGCAAGTATAAGTTCAACCGATATGAAAGAATTAGATGAGAGCATCCAAAGCATTTCATTTAGGGTCAAAAGGCTCATAAATATTGTCCAAGAAAATAAGAATTTCATAATGATGAAAAAGAGAATATCAACTAATTCCTAATATGGGAAATATAATTCGTTCATGATAGTAGTTCCTAAATAACAGAAAAGATGCACATACCTTAGTTGAAAGCCTAAACAACACAAGATCGTGGTAAGGGTCACGCCAACCTATATTCATTATATAATTTTTTTAGTTAGAACATCAATATTTCATTCTTCTCTTTATTTTTGTACTTGACAAAAGTCTTAGTGAATTAAAACTATGGCAAGGGAACATTGTCCTACTACCTTGGAGATGAAGGCATCTGGTCTTTAACAAGTTAGGTTGAAACTAGCCTATTCCAAAATGACATGATCTTCTACATTCACAAATAAGATTAACCATTGACTAGCCACATGGATTAAGATCTTTAGATTATTGATCATTTTTTAAGAAGAAGACATGACTACAGATCAGTAGTTGTCTTCAACACATCTGTGAAATACCATAACAATCAAGGAAGATTAAGGTATTGGTTTAAGTTTGCAATGTCTATGAATATGGGTTGTCTACAGTGTCCAAACTCTTTGAGTTGTAGTTCAATGGTTTTGGTGGTCGTAGCTTGTTGCATGTACTCTTAGGTCTTTGTGCGATTCACCATATATTGACATGGAGTTTGAATAGTCCATCAACGTAAAGAAAAGAGCCAAGTCCAGATGTTGGACCTAGATAAGGAGGATTTGTGCACTGCAAACATGATGCTTTGATGATGTTCCATGTTTCTTTGGGAAAGAGGGCATCATTGTGGTAGGAGATGTTGCTTCATGATCATGATGGAGGGGGAGAATAGGGAAGGGAGAAGAGAAGAGGAAGTCGTGAGCAATCTTCCACATAGAAACATACTTAATAGGGTCACAGATGGAGAAAGGAGGCTATAGATATTATAGAAGTAAGAATGAAAGTTAGGGTTTTTGTCAGACTAGTTTCGTTTTGTGGATATATAATGTGATGGTAGAAATTTTATGAAAATACAACCCAATTAAAGCAACACAATTTCCTTATATAGTAGTATTTTTATCATTTTTTATATTTTATTCGTGGAAACAAACATTAACGAAACAAATTAAATTTGACTTGTAGTCTAATAATGATGTGTATAATACAAATTTGATATAAGTTTATTATTTTGAAACTATTTAGTGATTCATTTAATTTATTTAAATCCTTTTACTATTATCATGCTAATTTATTTTATAATTTAAGTATGACAACTAAGAATTATCCAATTGATGTGAAATATCATAAATAATCTTACTTATACATGACAAATTCAAATTTAACATTAGTTATTATTTTTAGATTATTTACTAGAATATTTAATATATAAAGATATTTTTGGTATTATGGAAATAAATATAATCATAATGTATATTGTGTTACTATATTTGTTTTTTATGATCCTTGGAAAATGTCTACTCATGATGTAAGTATATCTTTTTATATTTCTTTAAATAAATATAGTCCTACTAATTTTCCATTAAGTATGTATAACGCCATTTGCTTTTAAGGAAAATGCATCTATTAATTAATTTAAAAATAGATTCTAATTTTTATTTCTAATATCCCCAAAAATATTCTTAACTTGCATATCACGAATTTGATTATAATAATAAATTATAAGAGAAACATGTGAAGATATTCATAGCATATATATTATAGCATTTTTGTTAAATTTGACTTAAATAAAAATAATGATGATGAGATTACCATATTGAAAATTTTCCACTTTTTAGAAATTGAAGAAGAAATTGGTACATTTCTTTAAAAGCATGCAAACAATATTGTTATAATTTTTCAATTGGTATTATTTTATTTATTAGATGTGTTTTATGTTGTGACATATTCTCAATGGAATGTAAACTTCATAATGAGAGTCAACTTTCATTATGGTAGGCTAGAGAGGATAATTCTACCTACATGCCTTTTTGAAATTCATAAATTGTATTGAATGGAACAATGTCATCGGATTCCATATATAATCACCATATTAGCAATGAGAATTTTGTTGTGATTCTTTGATGATGAATAATTTCACACATTTTCATTAGTTTTGTAAAGCAATTTGTTAGCTAAAGGCAAGGTAAATTGTCCCACTTGTGTGAAATACTCATTAATATTTAATTAGAAGTTTATGCATTTTTTAACATTAATTCATATATATATATATATATATATATATATATATATATATCACAGTATATATTGATACATGTCTTATAAGTATTATTGGGTGTGTTTACTAAATCATGAGGTGATTGTATAAATGTGTTTATAAAGTAGAAACTAAGTTTACATATTTTGTTACATGCTACTCCAAATTACAACAATTTTTATATTGCTATTCATTCAAATCTCTACTTAAACTTTTATTATAGTTCTTCTAAGAAATAATGACTTAAGTTTACCAACATAAGTTAATTTCTCATTAATAAGAAATTGACTTCTATGGACAATAAGAAAGGAGAAAACTACCTCTCTCACTAGTTTCCTCTTTTGAAGTCATTAATCATACTATTTTTTATTTTTTGAGCAAAATTCATATTTTCTTTTCTAAATTAGTTTATGATCTAGAACTATCCAATTATTATAAAATTAAAATATAGACAAATTATGACATGTACAATCTGATATTATCATTCGTTTCCACTTTTGGAGTCAATAACTATATTATTTAATTTGTTTGACTTCAAGTTGTGTTTCCTTTTCCTAAATGCATTTTAGGATCATTGTTATAATTCAAATAATGTGAAACTTGGTACCAAAGTTAATTGGGACCCAAGGAATACGATTTTCATATTATATTTCTATTTTTAGATTTGTTTTTATGAGCTATAGCCGATTAACAAAATTATAATATTGAATCATAATTATCAACTTTCATTAAAATGTGTCCTAATGTCTTCACATTGTGTTATTATACACGAAATTCCACATTCTATAACTTTTAACATATTTAGTCTATTAGTTCCATATTTATTTTAATAATAGAACATTATTAATATTTATGTACATGTAATTACCAATTGTTACTCCAAAACATATTATACATTTTTATTTAGCTATTATGTAGAAATTAGTTATAAAAGAAAATACATGTAACATATTATCACAGCTTTAACTTATTATGTTAATATGAGTGTATTTGGATACATTATTAACCTTGTTTGATCAATTCTAGATATCTAAGCATACCAACCTCTTAGTCAGGAAATAGGGGTTTCTAGAGTTTGGTCTGTTACAAAACTGCACTCCTTAAAAGGATTTTGTCCTCGAAATCAAAACATCAATGCATTATCAATCACCTATTCTCCACCCCTTAAAAAGGTTTAACCTAATAAGTCAAGCTAAACAACATCAAGGTACTATGGTTACTTATGCATCTTTTAGTTGTGAACATTTTGGGGTTTTATATTGTTCATGCATCTAATAACAGATCATATCCAACTAGGGTTGAGCTTTAGGTCCTTATGTTTCTAAGCCAACAACCCTAGATTCACCTGAGCAACCAAAGGTCATAGTGTTCAAAAGGTAGGCCAACTAATCCTTTAGATAATGCCACATATTCTTAGTTATCTATTTAATATTTTTAATAATATAATAGAAAATATTTTTTGATGATGAAATCTATTCGATATAAAATAAAAGGTGGATCCAAAATCAATTGTGAGATCTGAGTCACAAGGTATTTTCTAGTAACATCTTTGTATCCTACTACTTTTTCGTCCTCATACCTATCTCCATTGTAAAGTCAAAACTATTATCATCTAAAGAGATGTATTACAAGAAACCTACATATGACCTTAGCGGTCTCCCAAAACTAAGGTTTACTCATAAATATTCTTATGTGTACCTCATATAATTCTAACTCAAGCTTTCATCATTTCATGAATATCATAGGTCAATTCTAAGGTAAAGCTCTCATGTATAGGGTGACTATGCAAGACAAGCGTTCTAATTAGGGAGACAAAATTGAAATATTCAGATTCCGACCACTATGGGCTATGATATCATCTTGTAAGGAGTGGGATCTGAAAGGGGTTTCACTCCCTACTTAAATTAGAGGGATAAATCCATTCTATTCCAAACATACAAGCATGGTATTAAAAAAAACCAAAGTGTAGCCATGGAAGAAAACCATGAATATATTCATATTATTAAAGTGTATCAACATCTCCCATATAGGATTTACATTGACGTTTATAATATAAGGATATAAGTAGAAGGATATCTAAACAACCTTAAGTCTGTCTCCCAAGCATCATCTCCTTAAGCTAGGCCCACGTCTTCATATCATGTCCTTCATGTTCTACTCTTGGGGTTGTGCTACCTCTTGGTGGGTTGAAAAACAACACCCAGGAGGAAGAAAACAAAAGGAAGGGACGTCAACAAAAACTGAGTATGTGTAGTAAATTACAACTAGGCACTACTTTAGAAAGTTCAATAGACGAGCTTCAAAATAAAGGATATTCAAGAGAAATATGTTTCAAGAGAAGTATCATGTCGGGAGATGAGCATGTCCTAACTAAATAATAACAAGTAGGGAGTCTTTCCTTTAAAATTTTTAACTAAAAATATCAAAATAGAACTATGCATGTAACAAAAAAAGACTAATTTTTTTTCAAGCAGGGTTGAGACACCATTGGATCTCAGCCTAAAATAAATAATGAGTAGAGATAGAACTCCCTGGGTAGAGATAGCATGTCCATATATATAATGGGTGGAGATAACACACTTTAGGCGGAGATAACACACCCATGTATATATGGTTGTACTCAATTACCACTAAAAGAAATAAAGTTAGTATAAACATGCACACATCAATATGAAATAACAAGTTGAGAGCATCGAAAACATATCATTTAGGGTCAGAAGGCCCATAAAAATTATCCAAGAAAATAAGAATTTCATTATGATGAAAAATATTATCAACTAATGCCTCATGTAGGAAATAAAATTTGGTCATGATAGAAATCCCTAGATAATACAAAAGATGCACATACCTTATTTGAAAGCCTAAACACCACAAGATCACAGTAAGGGTTAGACCAACCTATATTCATTATATATTTTTTGAATTAGGATATCAATATTTGGTTCTTCTTTTTATTTATCTATTTAACAAAACTATTAATGAATTAAAACTATGTCAAGGGAACACTAATCTATTACCTTGGAGATGAAGGCATTTGATCTTTAACAAGTTGGGTTAAAACTAGCCTTAGCCAAAGAGACTCGTGATCTTGTGATCACAAACAAGGTCAACCGTAGACTAGTCACATGGATTAAGATCTTCAGATTCTTGATCATTGTTGAAGAAAAAGACATGACTGTAGATTAATAGTTGTCTTCAAAACATCTGTGGAATGGCAAAAGGATCAAGGAAGATCGAGATATTGGTTCAAGATTGCAATGTCTATGAATTTAGATTGTCTACAGTGTCCAAACTCTTTGAGTTGTAATTCATTTTTTTTGTAGTCATAGCTTTTTGTTGGTACTCTTATATCTTTGCACAATTCACCATGTATTATCATGGAGTTTAAGTAGTCCATCGATGTGAGGAAAATAACCAAGGACAAATGTTGAAGCAAGCAAATCATGATTTGTGCATTGTAAACATGATGCTTTGATGATGTTTCATGCTTCTTTGGGAAAGAGGGCATTGTGGTGGAAGGATATGTTGTTTGGTGGTCATGGTGGAGGGGAAGAATAGGGAAGGGAGAAGAGAAGAGGAAATTGTGAGCAACCTTCCACATAGCACCTGATTTATTAGGGTCACTAATGGAGAAAGGAGGCAAGAAATATTATATAATTAAGAATAAGAGTTAGGGATTGCTGTCAGACTGGTTTTGTTTTGTAGATATATGATGTAATGGAAGAAAATCTTTAGGAAAATACAATCCAACTAAAGCAACAATATTTTCTTATATACTAGTATTTTTACCCTTTATTTTATATTTGAAACTATTCAATAAGAAATTTAATTTATGTGTATCCTTTTAGTGTTATAATGCTAATTTATTTTCTAATTTATCTATGGAAACTTAGAATTATTCAATTGACATGAAATATCATAAATAAACTAACTAATACATGACAAATCCAAATTTCACATTTTTTCTTACTTTTAGATTGTTTACTAGAATATTTAATATATAAAATGTTTTCGGTATAATTAAAATAAATATAATCATAATATATATTGTGTTACTATATTTGGTTTTTTGATCCTTTGCAAAATCTCTACTCACAAGGAAAGTATATCCTTTTTATATTTGTTTATATACATATCGTCATTTGAATTTGCCATTAAGTATGTGTAACATGATTTCCTTTTAAGGAAAATGCATCTATGTAATTAATATGAAGATGGATTCTAATTTTGATTTCTAATATCCCCAAAACTATTCAAAACTTGCATATCAGGAATTTGATTATAACAATAAATGATTATAGAAACATGTGAAGATATTCATGGTATATATAATATAAATTTTTTTTAAATTTTGTCTTAAATCAAACAATGAATATGAGATTACCATATTGACAATTTTCCACTTTTGCAAAATTGAGGAGGAAAGTGGTAAGTTTTTTTTGCAAAATGTACAAACAATATTTTTATAATTATTGAATTGGTATTCATTATTTTATTAGATGTTTTTTATGTTGCGACATATTCTCAATGAAATGTAAACTTCATAATGAGAGTCAACTTCCTTTACGGTAGGCTAGAGAGGAAAATTCTACCCACATACCTTTGTGAAATTCATATATTGTATTGAATGGAACAATTTCATCAAATTCCATATGCAATCACTATATTTGGAAATGAGAAATTTATTGTAATTCTTTTATGACAAACAATGTCACACATTTTCATTAATTTTGTAAAGTAATTTGTTTGAGAAAGGCAAGGCAAATTGTCCCACTTTTGTGGAATACCCATCAATATTTAATGCATTTTAAAAATTAATTCATATATATATATATTTATATTTATATATATATATATATATATATATTTATATATATGTATGTATATCATAATATATACCGCTACATGTCTTGTAAGTATTATTGGGTGTGTTTACTGAATCATGATATAATTGGATAAATAATTTTATAAAGTAGAAACTAAGTTTACATATTTTGTTACATGCTAATCAAAATCACAACAATTTATATGTTGCTTTTCATTCAAATGTCTACTTAAATTTTATTATAGTTCATCTAAGAAATAATGACTTAAGTTTCTGAACATAAGTTAATTTTCTCATTAATAAGAAATTGACTTCTATGGCCAATAAGAAAGGAGATAAATACTTTTCTCACTAGTTTCCACTTTTGAATTAATTAAATATATTATTTATTATTTTGGAGAAAAACTTAAATTTTTTCTAAATTAGTTTATGTATCTAGAACTATCCAATTATTATGAAAATTAAAACATAGACTAATCATGACATGTATAATTCGATATGATCATTAGTTTCCATTTTTGCAGTCAATACATACATTATTTAATTTATTTGACTTTAAGTTGTATTTCCTTTTCTGAAATGCATTTTAGGATAGTTATTAAAATCCAAATCATGTGAAACATGGCACCCAAGTTATTTGGGACCCAAGGAACACAATTTTCATATTATATTTGTGTTTTAGATTTTTTTCATGAGTTATAGCATCTTTAGGATTTTTGTCTCATTAACAATATTATAATATTACATAATAATTATCAATTTTCATTAAATTGTGTCCTAATATCTTCACATTGTGTTATTATACATGTATTCCATATTATACAATGTTTAACGTATTTAGTACATTAATTCCTTATTTATTTAAATAATAGAATATTATTAATATTTATGGACATGGAATTACCAATTGTTACTCCAAAGGCGTATTATATATTTTTATCAACCTTTTATGTGGGTATTAGTTACACAAGGAAATAAATGTAACATATTAGCACAAATTTAAGTTATTATGTTAAAATGAGTTTATTTTGATACATTATTTACCTTATTTGGTGAATTCTGGATATCCAAGCATACCAACCTCTTAGTTAGGGAATAGGGATTTCTAGAGTCAAAAAGCTAATTTTTGGTCTGTTACAGGCCCTCATGGACGTGGTACTACAACTTTTAGTTGTGTGATCTAAACATGTAGAAAGGGATATGTGTTTGGTTTTTTTGGATACACCCTTGCACTTGTAGACATGTATGGTAGCTAGGTGTGCATGGGCTATTCTATGTTTGCACTAAAATGTGATGAGACAAAGAGGTTATATAGTTCATCCCAGATGAGGACATCAAGAGTCTAAGTGGGAAAGACTGTATCATCCCATTGATTTGATACCTTGGATAAAATGATCTTAAAAAAATGATTGGACTATTTAGATCACCAAGCTACACCTCCATCTTAGAGAGTCCATCATCAAAAACTATGTGGTTAGTGTGCTTAGTCAAAACTACACCTAGGATGGGTGATCGATCATGAAGTTAATTCTAGGATGGTGTGAGTAACAAAAAAGTGTGCAAGCAAGACTAGTGGTGGCATGTTGGGCCATTTGTCATTCTTGTAACTCTACTAGAGCCTTAGACACTATGCATGGGATATTCTATGTTTGTACTAAAATGTGGGATGACATTAAGAGGCTTCATAGTTGAGCCTTGAAGAGTATGTTAAGAGTCTAAGTGAGGGAGACTGTAACATCCCATTTATTTGAGGCCTCAAATAAAATGATCTTAAAAAGAATGAGTGGACTATTTATATCACCAATCTGGACCTCCTTTTTAGGGAGCCCATCACTCAAAACATTATGGCTAAGTGTGCTCATCTAAGAGTAGAACTAGGATGGGTGACCACTCCTGAAGTTAATTCCAGGTTGTGTGTGAGAGAGGACAAAGTGTGTAGGCGAGAATAGTGGTGGTAGGTCAAGCCATTCATAATTCTTGTAACTCTACTACAGCCTTGGATAGTAGGACCAAACATACACCTAAATTAATAAAAGCCACCATAATATCATGTTATACCCTAAAATATTAATTGAATGAGAGGGAGAATTTTAGTGTTGGGTACCCCATTAATCAATTTTTGGTGATGCAAAAACTACCACCACACCAGACAACTGCTCCATAAATCCTTATAAGCAGCCCCTACCATAGTTTAGTAAGTACTCTCCACTATGACTTCTTCCCTCTTTGGCACTTGGCAGAGAGAACCAACCAGGATCTGACTGACTCTGACAAAGACCATTCAGATATTGCAAGTTTATATGTTTGCCCCATGGATTAGATGGGTTTGCAGTCATGAATGTAATGTTGATGAAAATAATAGATGGGTGTAAACTCATTCTTCCCACAAATGACAAGTTTATAGAGATATCAGACAAAAGAATATAACAAAGTGTAATTAAATAGAAATTCATATTGGTATAAGAAGGTCACAATATCACTATGATATGGTGTCAATCGTGAGTGTAATAAATTATGTAGTACACAATATGACTTTGCACATTTTAATTAATCTAGGATTAGGGTCGATCAAAAGAATGCCATAGTAGAAATAAGATAGTTAGTGGAGTTTGGAACCTCGAACCTAAAAGGAATGAGTGCAAAGAAGAAGAATAACTGAAGAGTATAGAAGGAGAAATGATACTCAGAAGACTAATTACTTATCATGTATATCTTAGTTTTGGTCCATAACTGGAAAACTTTGAATGCATGGATATATTGAATCAGTCAAAATTCATCATTTTGGGCACTTGTGCTTTAGCCCATCTCTACGACTGGGATTTCTTGCAAACATACCATAAGACTTGACAATGGCTTGCAAGCATTTGTATATCATGTCAAATTGTGAATTTAGATATGAAATATGGTTGTTAATGAGATGTAAAATATGTGACAGATTGCTCACTTGTTTTGTACTGAATTTCTATGTGATGAAAGAAAACTAATTTTCTTCTTTGCATATCTAAGAAAATAGTATAAATGTGATGACTATAATATCTATTCAATTCATAATTGTATTTTTGTATATATATAGTCAGGGCCAAAATGCTTTCATAGATGGATTTTGATCACCAATATTTCAGGTTGAACGAATGTGGTCATGGTATGCTTAGTAGTTGTAGTAAACATTCTTTTACTCACAATTCTCAAAATCTTACTTAAGTTGTTTTCCAACAACAAAACACACTTGGAGCTCATGCTGCGGAGACCAACTCCAATAAGAAGAACACACAATTTGAAGACAATCTAGGTTTAGGGAGTTGTTAACTTGATATTTTAACTATTGTTAACGTCAAGTTTGAGAGATTTTTTTTAGTTTTTTGAGAGTTGTGTGATTTATTTGATTTCAAATACCCAATGTATGGATGTTTAATTGAATAGGTGGAAATTAGTGTTTCTATTTGCAATGGATATTCTGTCTTTAAGATATGAGATTTTGATGTGTCTTATAGTACCATGTAAACAATATCATGATTGAAAGCAAATTTAACATCACTCAATCAAAATTACAAAATTTGATTGCTAGTATAAACTCATACTTATATATATATATATATATATATATATATATATATGTATGTATGTATGTATACGGTACTAATGAAAGCAACTAATCCCTAATAATGTGATTTTGAGGATAAAATAAAAAATTATGAGTTTATTTGTGAATCCCACCTGTCAAATGTATGTGTGAAGTCTAAATGGTCCCCAATAATGTATTATTGAAGACGCAAGTCCCTCATAAAATGTATGAATGAGAGATAAATGATACCTGAAAATGGTATTTGTGAAGGCCTCTAGTCCCTCAAAATGTATTTTTGAGGACTTAATAGTTTTTCAAAAATGTATTTTGGGAACCAATAAGTCCCTCAAAACTCTATTTATTGAGGATCTTTTGTCCATGTTAACTATATATCTGAGGACCAACTAGTCTACAAAAAATGTAATTGTATGGGTCATATATTTGCTACAAGACTTCTCTTAACGACCCATTTGTAAGGGTCTAGTCGCTCAATTGTGAAACACCAAATGTAAGATTCTGATCAAACTACTTCGTGAATAAAAAGTTTCCTTTTTGTAGTGGTGGGTATTTGCCTCTACACTTGTCTTTGTTTCTATTAAAGGATACTTCCTCCTTTTTGTTCCATACTCCTAAATACCATTCTTGATACATCTGCAAAATTTTATTTTTTTGTGTGTGAGTGCAATGTGTTTAAGATTTTCTTCTTCCTCACTATGTTTTGTGTATGAAATCTTAACAAGACTCTACCTAAATAAGCTTCTCATGCTTCATCCATCTCTCATCATCTACATGATATGCGACTCAAATGGTTTCCAGCAACTTGTTCTTCAATGACATATGGGCCAATGGATGTGTTGACCATGTTCTCTTGCTAACTCGGGCAGACAAGGCACAACTTACTGGGAGGTGATTAAATCTATTAGGATGACTGCCAGTATAAGCTCATGCATAAAAATGGAAAATTTATATTCACAACAATGATTGTCTTGGCACAAAGTTTACCCTCAAGCTCAACTTTCTAGCTGAATATTTTTGTGTTACTAGTTTTTTATCCTTATATATTTTGTTGTCTGATTCTATTCAATAACTATAAGTTTTGATTATTAGATCCAGTGAACATATCATAGACAAACTACATTACAATAGTGAGATTACTCACATTTTCGACTCAATTCACACAAACCATGTCTTATTGGAGGCGACTTCAACCTCATCACCCGTGTATCAAAAAAATGTAATTAGAATAATCCTTTTGGAGAAATAACAAAATCGGATTAAATGCTCAAGGATCACATCATTAGGAACAATATGAACAACGTCATCCCATCAAATGAAAGTCACACCTAGAATAGAAGCCACTCATGGGACAGAATTGACCACTTCATCTATTCACCACTATAGGAAGATCACTTTCCACACTCCGATGTTTTAGCTGCACCTAGACCTATATCGATCCATTTCCCCATTATCATTGATACCAAAAGCTTCAGATGGGGTCACAAACGATGTAGAATAGAAAATCTCTGGCTTCAGGATGCTACATGTTGACACATCTCTAGACAAAATTAGCCTCTATATCAACACACTCCTAGGAAAACATGATATTACAGACATAAAAACACCAAAAAGATAAGATCAACCCTCAAAACCTAGCAAAAACAAAATTACAAAAAACATAATGCATAAGACGGATGATCTAGAACAACAACACCTCTGTGAAAAGTGACCTTAACGTTGACCAAACCATCATACTTGCCATCAAAGAAGAGATGGAGGACATCAAAAATTGCATCAAAACTATCTAGAAACAAAGTGTGAAGATTAAATGGGATATAGATGGTGACAAAACACAAAATATTTCCATGAATGCTTCAATCATTAAGCTGACCAAACTTTATATCTAGGCTCAATGTTAATGGTACTAATACATCAAATAAAACCATCATCACCAAACATATTGTTAATCATTTTCAACACATCTTCAACATAGGCCATGAGCTAGGATTTCTCAGTTCTAATAACTAGACTTACATATGTAATATAACCATACCCTCCCCACACAACATCATCAATGATTTCAGCACAGAGGAACTCAAAGATGTTGTTTCATCACTAGGAAAAAACAAATCACCTGAACCTGAAGGACTTAGCATCGAATTATACCTCTCAATATGGGATTACATTAAAGGCGACGTCATGCACCTTCTTCATCGAGGACGAAATCCCTTTTTAGGGGGGTGGAATCCCAATTAAAAGCAAAATCAAATACCTCTGGAGTTAGAAACCCTATCTATGTGGACATATGTACATAATAACTTATGAGAACAAGAATTTACCAAACACATTATACTTGTAATTCAACTTGTTTGTTTATACACACATGAATATGTAGTAAGTCATATAGAGATAATTCATATGCTTGAACCTTAATATAGGCTTGATGCACATAATAATGAGTTACTCATTACTAATGGTGAATATACATAACGTTGACTATGCCACCCTAATGGTAAAATGTGTATGGATAATGCACCCTAAGGATGCTTTAACATGTAATGATCATGTTGACCTAAACCCTAATATGTAATCATCTAGCCTTGAAAACATATACATATATATACCATTAATGCCTTTCATGATACATTAGTGACATTAGGTGTCATCATCACATAATATACATTAATGCATATAAATGGATTATAGTCACAAAGTTATCAATATATGTAAGGTATATCACCTTATTCTCTAATGAACACCTCATCATAACTTGAAATATGAATTAATTCATTAATATTTAATGTGTTACATCCTATTCACTAAAATGAGTATAATGACTCAAACATGATAATGAATAATTGGTTTCACATAAATATTCATAAATGCCTAATTTGATATAAAATATGTATAATTTATAAGATGAAGTGTAATGGACGAAAATGATTAATGATGTCATGGATATGAGTATGAAAGATGATATGAAAATGTGCAATATGAACAATATTTGGAATTATTATAGGCTTAATAACTTGTTGGATAATATTAACTTTTTCTGCAAAACAATTGTGATAATTCTACATGATAGTTTTAAGAGGATAATGGAAAATGAATTCATGTTATTAAGGTTTTGACCTAATACATTAATTAATGTTGAAATGGTTTAGTAAACCCTAATTGTGCTTAAAACCCTTGATGTGGGAAATAAACATGATATAATATTGAGATGTAATTGTTTTGAATAAAATGTGGCACAAGCGATAGTATAATAAATACGATACCTCTTCATGATGGAGACTATGCTAATAAGGGAAAAATGTTAATTTGAGTTTGATAAAAAGCTATAGGTTTTATGGAAACCTTAGTAACACCTGACTTATATAGATTTTGTGTTGTACCCTAGATTAAATGTTATAACCTAGTGTTTAAGGTTGGGAAGTTACACACTCACCCTCTCTTTCCTCTTGTTGTGATTTTGGGGACGAAATCCTCTTTAAGGGGTGGTGTGTTGTAACATACTGAAATCTAGGGTCTTTCCTACAATTACCCACTTTTGAGCTTTTCTTAGCCTTATAGTCCATTTGGACCTTTTCCATAAATTTCCCATCCTTTTGAATCACTTTTGGACTCTATTTGCAATTTGAGCATTGATGATGGTGAAATTTCATTTTTGCCCCCATTCATGTTTATAAAAGGGTGTTTGCACAAATAACCCAATTAAGGAGATAAATGAGGGTTAATAATGTAATTTGGTCATTAAGGATGGAAATGTAGTAGATAATATTAATTTGGAGCTTTTTGGATAAATATATTAGCAATAATGTGTATTTAAGTTAATGTATGAGAACATTAACCTTAATTGTTTCTCTCTCCTCAAAATATGATTTTAATTCATGAAAATATGTTATTTAATTGAGAAATGATTATTGAAATCTTAATGTGCTTAATATCTCGAAATTTACTCACATGTTTCATAGAAATAAGTATTTTCATATAACTCATTCATTTTAATATATTAATATAAACTTTAATGATAAATATATTTATTATGGGCCATATTATGAGTAAAACGAGAATATAATTGCATACGATTGTTCTAGACTTTAATATGAACCTATGGTCCAAATTTGGTGGCTTTTGGACTTTGTTTGAGCCCTCAAATTGATTTTATAAGCTTTTACTATAGTGTGACTATAATAGCTGAATCGATTACATATATTTCATTTATATCAAATCGTAACACTATGATTTTCTTCTGTCACGCTCCCTTAGCTGCTCATATGACAGTCATGATTTAATCGCTCTCTGATCTAATGGCAGAGAGGTTGTCACCTTCCTCTCGCCCACTGAACAGGAGCGCCGCGGAGCTGTTCTCCCTCTCCTCTGCGCCTTTTAGCGCGATTCTTCTCCCTTTGAGTTCGGCTCTTCACGATGGTTCGAATGATCCCTAGCCCATCGCCCCTTTCTCCCTGGCGGTGTTATGCCCAAATCGACCTCTTCATTCCTCTCGAACCCCCAAGTCGCAGAGGCGACCTCGGTCCTCTTCCTACCTGCTTAAGGGGTCGTCGAGCACCCTTAGACCCCGAGCAAGCCTCCTCCACACTCAATTGGCCCTAATCTGTCCTTAGTGACCCCGACCTATGCTAGGAGGATCTCCGGAAACTTTTCTTGTTGTTCTCTCCTCCGACCATCATTGGCCAATTATCATTAGGGTAAGCATCCTCGGCCATCCCTCTTCCTGTTTCTACCCTCGGTTTGCCTCGAGACGCCCCCGATCGATGTGTCCTATAAGCTCATCGTCGAGCTCCACCGCCACCTGCTAGTTTGCGTTCTGATGCTCCTCCACCCACGAAAACAAGTCCCCTCGACTCGAGCTTAGTTCGCGAAGCTTTTCTGACCTTGTATTTTGCATTTTACGGACTCAGGTGCTGGTTTCGGCTCTAGTCTTCTTCCCCTGTTCCTTGCAGACGGAGGAGCCTCCCCTAAGCTCCTGAGCAGCTGAGAGCACCAATGAGGGTTCGACAAGTTTGTCCGGAAATAGGGAATCCATCTGCAATCCCATTTTCCCCTTGGTACGCCTTTGGCTCTCCAAGGCGATCGGGATTCTTTCCCGTCTGCTCGCAACTTCTTCGCCATGGCTAGCGAACGAAGATCACATGTTAGGGAATGACCTTTGTATCCCCGCACCTCTGATTTCACGACTTACGCTGCAGGGACAGTAGCGTAATTTCAAGTCCTATTTTGTTTTCTCACTGAAGGTCATTGCGAGGTTCAAATGACCACATTACCCTCGCAAGATCAGTTGATGGTATTACCCGACCACGGGTATTTTAGTAATTGCCTCTTGAGACTTATTTCTCGCTTTGCAAGGTGTGTTACGTACGAATGATAGTATTACCCTCGATGTTTTAAACAAATTTATTTTATGCGCAAGGGTATTGTAGTCATTTCACCTATTATTTACATCGAATTGTATTTTGATTTAATTATTGTCACGCTATGGTTTTCTTGCATTCTGATTGGCCGATTTTACTTAATTCATAGTAAATCGATCCATGGTCAGAAAAATGCAAATAAATAGTCAATGGAAAGGATTTTTCATGTAGAACCTGATTTTATGGTTTTTGAGTCCCAATTATGATTCCTTTTTCGAAGTTTGTTTTGAATGCCTTTTTAAGTGTATAAAATGATCTAAAATATGTAATTAATTCATTTTAACTCCAATTTTTTAAATAAAATATGTTTTCTTATTCAGGAGAATATGACTAATATATTGGACTGGGTTTTGAACCTTAAATCATGGTTTTGTAAAATTAGGGTTTTTCATATGCTTTAAGCCTTAAAAATACTAATACATGTGTAATGTTTATAACTAGGGAAATATGGAATGGTGATACAATTAGATTGGTGAATATGATGGTAGTTAATTAAAACAGGTATGTGGATCCTATTTTTGTGTGTGTGAAACCTATTTGTGCATGTGGAACTTACTTATCAATGATTGATGAATGTGGAATGTATATTGTGCAATCAACCTACTCTTCAGTTGGGATCTTATCCAACCCTACAAACATTTTGTTCTAGCCTTGATATCCTCCTATATGCCTTTATTTGGATCTTTACTTATTTTATGCTTCTAATGCCATGGTGTCTCATTCATTTGAATCATGTGAATCTTGCTACTACATATGTTGTCTCATTTACTTGGAAATGCTTAAATCTTGTTATTGCCTATGTTGGCTCATCTTTTTGAAATACTTGGAAATATTGTATATTGTTGTTGCTTTGTTGGCTCCTTTATTTCTTGGGTTTTATTCCCAATGCTATGTTGCAAATATTGTTATATTTCACAATACTGCCAAGTGACTATTAAGCATGATGTATTTTAGGCCAAATGACAATGTAGTGTACATGAGTACAAACCACCCATAGGGCACTGAGGTTTTAGTCCTCCTACCGGGCACTGGGGTTTAGTCCCCCTGCCATTTTATATATTAGGCATTGGGGTTTTAGTCCCCCTGCCACATTTTAGGCACTGGGGTTTTAGTCCCCTCGCCACTGGTGAGGTCCGATAGGTGCCTCACCCTACATTGAGATGACTTTGTGTCTTAATATATTCATGCTATGCGATTATTATTATGGTGATTGTTTATGGCAGTTTTTTCCCTCTTATTCATATACTTGCCTCATTTCTTTTGAAATCTCTTATTGTAGAGAATCTTTTATATTGCAATGCTTTAGATTATTTAATTATCCTATTTCTCTTGAATAACACATACCTTTATCTTTCTCTTGATGGATGACCCCAACCATCCAGGTATAGGATCATAGTGCGCATGGAAGCTTGGTGAACCTAATGCTAAGGATAAGACAAGAAGAAAAGGAACATATGGTTTGCATGTTCATAGTTGCCTATATATATTAAGTTGTTTTGTTTGGAGACAATATTGGCTTAGTCTAAGTCTTCCTCTACCTAGATCCTATGTTTTGTATAAAGTTGTACTTCCTTTATGGAAATTTTTGTAATGTACTCTTTATACATTTTGAATAAAGTCAAGTTTTATTTCTTCTGCTGCCACACAATTGGTGTTTTTGTTTGCCATAATTTATAGTAGAGATTATGTCCTTACAATAGGAATTACCATGTCATCATACACCATCCTCTAATATCAAACCCTGCTTCAATGCGAAATTGAGACGTTTCGGGTTATGTACCTTGGTCTACCTATTTCACCACTCCCTCCACAACACTACTCATGGTTGCCTATCATTGAAAAAAAATTCATAGCAAACTCACATTTTGGACAAACAACTTCATCAATCTGGCTGGTCGCATTAGTCCTTAACAATTCCATTAATCTTATTTCCACTCATTACCTAAGATGCATACATTTACCAGCCAAAACCCGACATATGATTAACACTATTAGAAGAAAATTCCTATGGAACCACTACTCCACACATTCAGATAAAACCAAGATACACTTGCTTAATTGCAATATCATATGTGCTCCCATTGAATATGGAGGATGGGGCATCATTGACATCAACACACATGCTATTTTCCTCATCATAAAAATCATACATGCCTCCAATTCATCAAAAATTTGGAAACCCTTCATCCTGCACAACTATTACAAAAAAACAAATCCATGGAGCAAAACAAGAAAATGCATATCTTCACCACTTCATAAATCCATGAATAACATTTACAAAACATTGTACATATGATCAACACACCTCCCCCACGCCTCCATCAACATCGATTTTTAGTTTGGCCCATGGTATCACAACACCATGATCCAATACATTACATACAACCTTAGCATCCCCTAGAACCTGAAGAATATTAACACGGAAAAAGCTCTTCATCTCCTCACCAGTAATAGACAAAATAGTATTAAATCATATCTCACACAACACCTCAACCCCAATACCATAGAGGATATCATACAAACCGTTGAATACAACACCATCAACAACATATCATGGAAATGTGGAAACTTGAATATTCCAAAAAACCTGTCATTTTCTTACTTATAGAGGACACATATCCACAAAAGTACAATATCTTCTTCTGGCTTGTTAATAAGAACAAAATACTCACAAATTACAATCTTAGAAAGAGGGGATTTTTGGGACCAACTAGATGTTATCTTTTCCATGAAGAACTGAAACAACAGATCACCTTTTCATTCACTATCCATTCACGAATCTAATAATAAATAACTTTTTCAACCACATACTGTTACCGACTTCTTGTACTCACCCACTCTTATCAAAGGAATCAAACCCACACACTCAAATCATGAACCACAAACTCTGATAATTGTGATTTTTTGAATCATTTGGCTTGAGAGAAATAACAAAAAATATAATAATATTTATCACCCTATCACACATATATGCATTGAGATTGAGTACTCTATTTCTCTCATATTGTATTGCAGGACAGGCATCAACATCAACACATGTGATAGAAGATGCAGACACACATATGACAATCTTTGGTGACCACAACATAAATGGACATCATTACATCCTAGAAGAGATCTTGGTTGATGACTCCGGATTCTAGAGCTACTCCACATTAAAGGATATCTATGAAGTTTCCAACTAGCACTTTTTTATCTGCTGAGGCATATTGTTAAGGGGTGCCTCCCTCGGAACTTTATCATCTGCTTTAGTTTCTACAACTTTCCAATAATTTCCATCGTCCTTTATCTGTTCAGCTATGAGCTACAACTCAAACATAGACTACACACATCCGGTGATGTTACTCTATGTTTCATCATGAACTCTGTCATGTTTGTAGACATCTTAGTTTCCAAACATTATCTATATATTTGGACTTTCTATAAGAAAAACTAGCTACAAATTTACTTAAATCAATAACTAGTGTGCTACATTCCCGTCACCTTATGTATATACTACGTGAAATTAAGGAATATGAATAAGGATCGCCCAGAGGGAAACATAAACTAACCATGGCTCACCACCCATCAATGGTCAAGGGTAGGAGCCTAATAGGATGATATACCGATGCGTTGATGGGTCCGGGCCGTTCATTCATAAAAAAGTTCCCTGCAGAGGAAACCGAAGACATAAAATCAGATAAATGATGACCATAATTTGGAATAATATGATGTATGAAATTAATAACAACAGTGACGAAGAGGAGATCCAAATGGATGTAGCAATGTAAGCAAATGGAGAGGAGGAGGAGGCGAAAGTGGGAAAAGACAACGGCCTGGAATGATGAACGCATATGCAGCCATACAGCCCATGGCTGATTCTGTTATCCGTGGGACCAGGCCTCTACGCGAGGAACATTTCACAGTACGTATTGGAGGTAATTTATGTTTTGGCGCAGGCAACAAAAGCACGAGTGAACTACAGTCACACAGTACTCCATTTAATCGTAGCAAGATGGTCCTAGCACACTGGTTTTGAGTGGGTATAGTAACCTTAGACTGCTCTTCTCCAAAATGATACTGGGCAGATATAGGCTCGAAGTGTATGTCAAAACACTGTACGTTGGCATAGAGTCGTGTCGCAGCCAGGTAATAACTTTCCACTCCAATGACGAAAAAAGTAAGAAGTTGGCCGAATGTATTAATGGGGCACACAAGGTACAATAGTGCATCGGAAGGCTACTCATCTAGGACATGAATAGAGTTTTGAATGATGGCCGATTTGTTACAGTTGCATCCCCAGAAAAACCGACAACATTAGCCTGGGGCAATGAAAGGGCGGAGATTTTTTACCTATTAGGTCTGCTAACCTGACAACATTAGCGGAGCGAGGGCACAACAACATAACAAATAACCTGGGATAACACATTGCACGAAGGAAGGCACCCCGATAAAGGGCCTTAATTTTGTTAGGGTGTGGGTTTTGTGGGATAAATGCTGCAAGGCCGTTAGTTTTCTGAATAAAAAAATTGCAGAACGCCTCATGTAGTAAAGTTTTGGGTATAACATGATGATATAGTACTTGTCCTTAAACTGCAATAATCAAAAGTGAGAGCGAAAATCTAACCATCATTGAGATCACACACTAGAGTGAGAAAACTCCAACTTCTCTCTAGAAACACCAGCAGATAGGAACACACCTAGCTCCACTGGAACCAGGCGGAGCATCATCTTCTCCGCACTGACTCTAGTACAACTTCACATGTGCACAAAAAGTAAACAACATATTGGTCTCTTGAGAAATACCTACATAAACGATACGCAGGATGTAAAACCCTAGTGCTGCAACACTTGAACCTAGATCAACCCAAACATCATAGCCCATCTTTCTGGAAGCAACACCTCCATTGTAATAAATGCAAGCTAACCTTCCGATCTACCATCACCATACCTCGACCATTTATCAAAAATCTGATCAAGGAAGAAATAAAATAGAGCATACCGCCTTTTTTGTCTAGAGTCCGGCGGCTCTCTAAGGTTTCAATGGACTAGTACCTGCCACCAAAACATCATGAAGGATTTCGATTCAAACCTAACTATGTAGCCCGCATTCCCTATTTCCAAATCCCATACAACCTACCATTCTCTAAACTATTTTTCAACTGAGCCAACAACTCACCCTACAGAACCCAAAATACACCTAAGGTGCATAAACATTTCTAGGATCAAACCTCATTCACAGTTACCAACCACCATGAGAACAAGAGGACTCATCTCAAACATCCTCAAGAAACCATGTAGGCAACATGATACATCCCTCAAGAAGATCATCATTGCCAATAAAAAGAAGAACAAAAAGCATGATAAATCATCCAATACTAACAACACTACCCACTCCACAACTAAACCGATGGCATCTGACATCCCTTGCATGAACTACATGCTCAACTTAGACACGATGAAATCTGTTCAACTTCCAAAAGAATGGAGATACCACCATTTTGAGATCAAATAGGGAATCATCACCATCAAGATGGGAAACAAAATTTTCTTGGTTACTCCTTGCAGACAAGTACAACATCATGCACATTAGATAAAGATGGTCAGAGATTATCACTCAACTCCAGATCAAACCATATTGGATTATCTATCTTAGACCCATTGATCACCATACTCTCATGGAATGGGTCACTGATCTCTTTACCGAGACTCGACTAAGCTTATTCCTATTTTCAAAATGTCGGGAGATTCAAACTTCAAAAGCTTTGATTCAGCAGATCAGTTGTTTGTGAGAGATGTATACCAAGTTGTACCAAGAACTTTTATAAATCTTTTCAAAATAGAAATATCATCAGAGACACAAATGGAAACCATTATAGAAGACACAAAAGTATCGTCTCAATTATCTCTACCAAGCGGGCACACATCTCTCTCTTCCTCCCCTTGATAAATTGTATTCTCCCTCTAAGCCCCCCTACCTTCTCCCCTCCTTCTCCTTCTTTTTTTCCCCTTTAAACCCCTCCTATAACTACATATTTCCCCTATCTCCTCATCAGACTTGGATACTGATCTTTCTGTCTCCCCCTTCCACCTCATTCCTAGTCACACGATTGGATTGTCCTTTTTCATCGTTGATGACACTTTCACAAACCCCTCATCTGATCCCGCTGCCTCCGTAGAGGGAACCTCAAATATCATTGCTCTACCCCCGTCTTTGTTTCACCTGTCACCAGTCCGCACACCTATCCTACACCTGCCCTGACCCCTACTCCTTGACCTTTCTCAATGTCACCCCCATGCCTTACATGCTTCATTGTTCCACGTCCCTATACCTTCCCAAAATATCTCACCCTGCAAAGAGCACCTTTTCTCCTTCCCCACATTCTTAGTCTTCCAACCTTCCCTCCTCTTCCCCCTCTTTCTTCCCTAACCCGTTCGCTTGTCTTCTTTTTCCTGACAACATCATACATACACCGCCATATTCCACCTCCTATGATCTCGATGAATCCTCTTTCCTTTCCCCCACCCCCACTTATTTCTTCCTCTTGCTTTCCTCCTCCTACCCGACCCAACTCTTTTAAATAGCCCCCTCTTTCCCCCCTACCCACCCTCCACCCTGCTCAATCCTATCTACCCCTCGTGCCATTATGGTGATGTCTATCCATCTTGAGACCGAGTTCCGCAATGACCTGCCTGCCAACTTTATAACACTTCTTAAGGTTTTCACTAGCAGAAGCATTATGGTTATGATAATTAACAACCACAACAACAACATTGCTAACATTATGGATGTCACCAGGGCTATCCCCTCCTCCTCCCTGGACATACAATTCTCAAAATTAAGATCCTCTCCCCATCACAGCTCCTTTACTCGGGCCCCAAAGGAACAAATTTTGACCATCAGTTCAGGGAAGTTATGGCCATCCCCTGTGGTAACAACTTTGTTCAAGCATACATCTCAAAATGGTCACCTATCCAAGGATCCTTCCATGCAAGATTGGGTGGTTCAAGTTGGGTTTCCATCTCTGAACTCCCTCCACATCTATGGGAGGTGGACATCCTCTATGTATAGTCAATTTCATAGGATCTATCTTACAATTTGTCAGTAATGACACCCTCCACACTACAAATTACATCAAAGATTTTTCTGTCTTCTCCCTCAAAAAAGCTAACGAGTTGCATGCCTCCATAAAAATATGCTTAGGAGAAAATTTTACACTATCGAATTGTCTCTAAATATGCTACTCATCTGACCACCACATTCACTTACATCACAAACCACCCCCATCATGCTTTTTCCCAATAAACAGTGTTAACACCAAACCTCATTTTGTGTCAGTCTGCAAAAATACTGATAGAAAATGGTTTGGGAAAGAAAACAACATCATCCCTCTTAAAGGAAACCCTAATCCAAATAGTCCAAACAAAAGACAACATATATCATCTCCATCGATAGAAAACAAACATCTCACCATCTTCTACCCCATCAAGCTTTTTCCATTCAACAAAAACCCTACACCCACATCCAACATAGACAGAGTTATTATAAAAAATCTCAAAATAGCAAATCAAAAAGATCAAGTCTTCCCAAATCCCTAAGAACGTGAACAAATCAAATATGCTAGCTACTATTTCATCTTTCAGCTCTCTTATCACCACCCATGTAGAACACACCAAGAAAAATTATTTTGTGATCGAGGAAGAAGGTAACTCATCTCTACATAACATTATTCATGTCTTGAAGAAATGTTATTTTTTGCTGACTATATAGAAGATAATGAAAATGCTATACTGTTAGATGATATTGATGACATTGCCTCCTGGTCCAATATTATTACCTTCACCAATTTCACCACAACACAAGGAATCACTTTCAACACAAAATCAATAAACAACTTATCCCTTAAGGAAATCGAACAAGTCATGGGTTGGTGCAACCAGATATATATCCATAACACTAGCATAGAGATTCAACGACTAAATGTAGCATAATACACAAACATCTATCACATTGAATCTCTATTTTTCCTATGATCATCATTACTTGGAACATTTTTGGAGCATAAAGTGCTAAAAGAAGAAGAGTTGTCCTTAGATTCATATACAAGAACAACATCAATATAATCACTTTACAAGAGACAAAAACCTAATTAACTATAGGAGGAAAACACATCAATGAATGGCTTCAAATTCTACCGACCGGCTTCAAAAGGGGTATACAATAGGAATAAATAACATACTCTAAAAAATCACTAGCCTTGTCTATCATGAATATAGTGTTACTATCAACATCACAAACTACACTAACTCTCTCTCATGGATTTTCACTAGTACCGGTGGGGATGCATATCAAGATAAACAATGATTCATAAATGAATTCTTAGATCTATCCAATACATATGTATTAACTCCTTGGCTTGTAGGGGGAGACTTCAACCTCATTACTGAATCCACTGAAAGACTTAACACAAATGTCACACCTACTCTGCCCACACATTTTTGACAAGATTTTTGAAAACATCATCACCAAGCATCAGATGATAGACATTCTTCCTTCAAACAAAAAATTATCATGGAACTGTGGTACCTCCTGGGCCAGAATAGACAATTTTCTCTATACTCAAACATGGGAGGATCACCACCCTCACACTTTTTCCATCACAACACCCATAGACATATCCAATCATTTCGACCCATTACCATCAAAACTTCTTAGATAGCATGGGGACACAAGCCATTCCGTATTGAAAATTTCTAGCTTACAAACCCAAACTTTAAAACTATCTACACTCAAAGCTAGAACCAACCACTAAACTCTTTTGAACTACTACATTATAACATCATAAGAATCAGAATCCCTCTGAAAAATGGAACAAAAATAAGAATGGCAACATAATAAACAAACTAGCAGACTTAGAAGCCATATTCGTTAGTGTCGATAGTGACCTACACACCGACCCAACCTTCACCCTATCTATAAAATCAGATATGTAAGGCATCTTTACTATTCTTGATGCAATTTGGAGGTAGATATCCAAGATAAAATGGATGAAAGAGGTCAAAAGAAATACGAAATTTCTTAGTAGCAGAATGAAACCTTTTCTTAAAAGCATTATCAAACTAAGTCAATGTGCATTTCTTCAAAAGAAAAAAGTCCAAGGTGCATACATCATGGTTAATGGGACCATACATTCCTACTACAAAAATAAAACTCCTCTACTGGTTCTCAAGCTTGACTTTGAAAAAGCCTTTGACAACATAAATTGGAAATGTCTCATTCACACTATGCGGGGATATGGCTTCCCACAAAATTAGATTCGCTCCATGCATGTATCTCCGCTAGTAAATTCTCTACCATCATAAATGGCTCACCTTTTGGATACTTTGAAAATCATAATGAACTCAGATAGGGAGACCCCCTATCCCCATATCTATTTATTTGGTTACTTTAGTACTCACAAATATGATAAAGATTGAAATGGAGAAATGGCTCACCGAATCTCCACCAGAATGTCTTGAAAATATAATGCAAAAGCAAATGACACCATGTTCCTTACCAAACCAAAGATTCCTACATCATGAATACCAATTGAATCATTGACATATTCTCATATATCTCTAGACTCAAAAGTAAACTTGAAAAAATCTTCCATCATTGGAACTCACATCCAACCTAATCCATTGAATAGATCTAAATCTTTACTCAAATGCAAAACTAAAGCCTTCCATTTCACATACTTGGGTATCCCCATCTCACCTTTTCATGTATTTAGATACACATGGAAACCCATCATTGATAAACTCAACCACAGACTCTTATTATGGACAAATAATTTTCTCAACTTGACTGGCAGACTCACTCTCCTAAACAACTCATTGTCAATGATCACCACGTTTTATCTCATATGCATCCCCTTTACTTATAAGGTCATTAGAGAATTGTAAAACTTAGAAAGAAATTCCTTTGGAACTACTATGCACCCAACACAAGAAAAAACAAAATTCATCTGATTAAGTGGAACACCTTTTGTGCACCAAATAGATATGGGGATGGGGTATCATGAACCTCAAAATTCATGCTATCTAACTAATCACCAAATCATTGCCACTCCTTCTGCATAGGAAAACATATCGAAACCCATCATCCTAGAGAAATATTATCACAGAAAAATTCATTGGTGGCCCACAACTAAAGGAATAACTTTCCCTTTGTGGATATATAAAAACAAACATTCAAACAATGTCATTCACATGTTCAAACCACACTCCACACGTCATGTCACCAAAAACATCAACTTCTGGTTTGACCCATGGCACCATGGCTCCACAACTCAATACTTAGCTTGCAACTTCCACATGCCCCAAAAATTGATTAACCTAAACACCACAAAATCCTTGACTCTAATGACTAGCAATAGAAATAACTGCCTCAAATGCTCCATTGCCCAACTCCTTTCATCTAATACTATGAACAACATTATTCATGTCTTAGAAACCCAAACTACCAATCATATTTCATGGTCATGGGGGAAAACATAAAACCTCACCATGCTTACCACTTTCTCCTATAGATATGTATATTGTACTTTGACAGATATCTAGAACATAGCTTGTCCACTGAAAAATCAAGATTATCTTTCGGATCATAAAACATAACAAAATACTCACCCACCAAAAACTTATTAAATAAGGTTTCTATGGACCAACTAGATGTTACATGTGGCAAAAAAACTCAGAAACCTCTTTACATATATTCATCTATTGCCCCATGACCACCCTGATGAGAAATCATGTCTTTCATACAACAAAGAATGAAGAGATTGGCATACAAAACTTTATGAATTAGCAGAGACCAAAAAATCCACAACATGATCACAAAACCATGATGGTTGTCATCATCCATAATGTTTGGATGGAGAGAAACTCAAGAAAACACAACAATCACATTAAAACCACCCATAATATGTTATTAAACATTGAACAAACACATGCACTTTTCTTCATTGCATTAATTCCCAATCAGGAGAGCCGAGAAGATAAGCCCACATCAATACATTTAGAAATAGCAACAAGGGAGGAAGGAGATTCACATTAGATGATATTGCAGCAAACGAAATTATTTTTAGATATATCACTTTAGTTTCACTTATCACAACACACCTATTTAACTATTCAATTATTTTGATCTAGATACCCATTGTTTAAGGGGTGCCTCCCCCACATCAAAAAAAATTGTGACATGTAGTACTTTATTTTCATTCTGAGTTTTTTTCCTTTTCTCACTATGACACACCTCTAGTGATGCCTTAGTGAACAATAACTATATTGAACAATTTGTAGGCAGTTATGTCGTAAATCTTAATATATATATATATATATATATGAATTTCTTATTAAAAAATAGTACCTTACCCTTCCATTATTATCCAATTGTAAAACAACTTGTTGGAAACAATGACTATATAATATTACGTTTACAGTAATACTAATAAAAAGACAATAGTCAACATGTTAATATATTTTCGACCAAAAATAGTCAACATGTTAATATATTTATCAACATTTGTAATATATATAGAAAAAAGAATGAACCATCTATAAGGACTTGCCATTAATAAAATAGAACTTTCTTAATGACACATATAAGTTTCTTAGAAAGAGAGAATTGTCACTTTTTCAAGACACAGACCATAGATTCACTTTATGGCTTGTTTAGTTGAGTGTGGTGTGATGACAAATTGTGAATCTGATATGTAATTTTATACAGAAAATGCTATGAATTCCAACTACCTAGCACTTAGCAAAAACTATCAGTTACACAAATGAATGAATTAAAGAACAATTAATCTTAAACTTTGTGGATACCAGACAAGTGAGTTAATCAAAGACCAACTAATCTTAATCATTATGGCTACTGCAGAAATGAGTTAACCAATATAACAATGTACACATTTGATGTATGGTCCTAGGGTTTGGAAGAAGAGGTGGGGGATGAGGTCGCAACGGGGGACATGCCATCACCCATCAGATGATGGAGAATCATGGTAGAAGGAGGGTTGTGTTGTCCAGAGATGCACAAGAGTTGATGGGGTAGACACTATGCAACAAAGAACTCAGTGCCACCACTAGTTGATGTTATTCCTCACGTAGAGACCTTACGTAACATATGCATTAAGTCAAACTTCACGACCTTCTGGGGACGATGGGCTTGATGGACAACCAGATGAATCCATGGGCACAAATGTTTTAGTTACAGGAAAATATCCTTTCCAAGCCTTGAGACAAGATCAGACTAGGTTTCATGCTTATTAATTAGATCACAAGCGGCCGATCTCTTACAATGATATCATTATCGACAGTGGGGGAATTTATATATTGGGGTTTGAGGAAATTTAAGTCTAGTTTACTAAAGAATGATATCATTGTCAAGTAGATCGATTACACATGTGTTTTGAAATTGTTGTGGACAAGTACACAGACCTGATGAAGTATGGTGTTATACAATTATTATTTAAGTATTGTGAAGGGAGGGTGGATTCATAACTCACCAAAACCAAATTAAGGCAATTGGGAAGATGACTATATCAAATCCCTAACAGGAAGACTACCTATGATGGGGTCCTTGCTCTCTATACAACCTTGGGACCCTAGCTTCATCGCTTTTGATGAGAACCCTAGGTTTCTTATGGCATTGGCTTGTGTCCCCAAGCTTCATATCTTTCTATACTAGTAGTAGATCTTGGAGGAGACTGAGATCATATTGGCACCACGATGAAGATGGATACCAACATAGATCTAAAATAGTGAGGCAAATTTGCAAGACTAGTGTTAAACTCGATACAAGCAAACCCCTAGTTCCTACAATATACATCCAAGGTAAAAGATACACCCTAGAATTTGAAAACCTCCTAGACATACACATGTACTATGGGAAAATTAGGACATAAGGAAGACTCATGTGGAATACAGAAGGTGGAAGAGGAAGTATGTCGTGACGTTGAAGGGGATGACCTTGAGGTGACCCAGCGATACCCTTAGGGTATTTCTCTAAAGCCACGTACATAAGACCTTTTCAAGGATAGTCTAGGAGGAATCAAAGGACGAACCCTTAGCCTAGGGTTTTTACAATAAACACAATTGGAAATCTTGTCTAAGAGGATGAGGAGGTTGATGGGGAGGAGATAGAATGAGTCACGGCTGACAAAGTGACCTGAATAGACTGGAGGCAAAGGAAGGAGAATTCACACTTGAAAAAGTAGGTTGGGAAGGATAACCATACGCCACCTGCAGTCAAGGATCCAACATCCTCAAAGCCAGGGTGAGAAGTAGCATAAATGAGGTAATTGGGTGGGGGTCAGGAAAACCAGCAACACGTGGCAACTACATTTGAATAAGAAGATGTTGTGATAGTAATTGGTCCTTTAGATTAGCCTATGCCTTTTCTCTTTGGTCAATCACTAAAGCCACAAGGTATCCATCCATCTGTAGTAGGTATTTTGGGCAATCATCTCTGGTAATGGAAGGTAATTTCATTAGGGGATCTCGTCCGAACGGGTTGCTAGAAGAGAAGGAAGAAGCATCATGAGGATAATAGTGCTTGTATTGAACACGGTGAGCAAAGCTGACCAACTCCCATACCATCATTTTCAAGATATGTGCCACTTGGAATGTATTGGCCATCTACTCCCTAAACGCACAAAACACCATCAAGGAGTATAGTCAGTTATTTTGGGTAGAGATGGTGTTTGGTGTTTTGTGCATCTAGGGAGTATATGGCCAATACGTTCCTCTAGTGTGATGTGGGTAATGTGGAAGCATTGGGTTGGTTTGGTGGAGATTATGGATGTGAATCATTAGTTCATCCATTGCATCATCAATTACAGATGTATGATTACTGTCATGTATGCTAGCACAAAGTAAATCAAATGCCACTTGTTGTGGAATCACATCAACATAGTTGTGGCATCATCGTCTATATCATGGTTAGTGCTTGGGAATTTCAATTCATTCCTCCATATCGATGAGAATACTAGAAGTGAGAAGGCTAGCATATCAACCTATAGGGAATTCTTGGAGGCTTTAGTGAGAATAGGCTTGGGGAATCTATGCACATCTGGATTAGGATGACATTTAAAAGGGATCATGTTGTTTCTATTTAGGGCTGGATGGAGGTGTTCCCTCCTACCATGGTGGAGATCATGTTAAAGGTGTTGTCTGACCATGTTCCAATCCTTGTCAGATTTACAATCAATAATGCCCACAAAGTAACCCCTCACCTCAAAACTAGTAACAGGTGGACCTGACGAGCCTCCTTCCCAGTCTTGATTGATAGATCTTGGGATTGTGGAAGCCATTGCACCACTTCTATCTTGAAGTTCATGGAGATCGATGAGCCCTGGGAGAAGGGGGAAAGGAAGTTGGAGATAAAATAAAAGGAAACATATGATTAGTAAGAAGAGGGAGAGCTATGTAACAATTATACATGAAATGTTAATTATTAGATTGTTATACTTCATCTATAATTTATGTAAATCTTAAATCATAAAGTTGGTGAATGGCATCAAAAGCCATTTTTTGAGTGAATGAAGCTTGGAAACACCAATACATGCTATTTTCAAGCTATTGTCAAGTCTACACAAAGGATAAATTCCATTTCAAAGTTGAATGATAAATCCATTTAGTGAGATAGAAGATGGGGATAATCACAGGAGACTAGTCAATAGTTGTTTTAGATCTCACTTTGTTGACGAATCGGTTAGCAATTGGGAAAGCATTGTGAATGGCTATGCTAGCTTGTTCCTAAACCTTCTGGACGATCAAGAAGTATCATGTACAAGGAAACCCAAAGAGGTTGAGATCCACTCTACTTCAATAAACATGAACCTGGCGAAGGCCCTTGGGACTGATCAAGTAGATGCCAGTTTCCTACAAACAAACTAGCATAAGATCAAAAAATTGTTTTGTCTATATGTATCTTAGTGTTTTTCAAGGTCTCAAATACCCACTAAAATTGTGAGTTCTACTCTGGTTTTAATCCCAAATACTAATACCCCTGAGATGTGGCAATACTAGTTCCCCATTTCACTCAATAGTTTTAGCGTCAAGTTAATCTCTAAAACCATTATTGAATGGGTCAAACCTAACTTGTATGGTTGGATTTTCCCCTTTCAATCGAGTTTCATACCTAAGAGGAGTCTACCAAGGTGACCCCTATAACCTTACATCTTTGTGTTATGCCTAGATAGGATAAGCCAAGCCATCACTATAGAGGAACACGATGATATATGGAAACCTCTGTAGGTCACAGTGAGGGGACCAACTTTCACACACATGTGCTTTGTTGGTGATATTATATTACTCGATCAAGCTTCAACAGTCCAACATAAAACCATGATGAACTATATGAACACTTTTGGAAAATATTATGACAAGATTCTTTCCAGAGAGATCCTCAGTCTTCTTCTCTATGAATGTTGAGATGGTATTGAGTAGGCAAATAAGTTGAAGAATGGGAGTTGTGCAGATCAATAATCTAGGGAAGTACTTGGGTGTGTCCATCCTTCACATTAGATCCAACAAGTCTCTCTATCTTACTACCCTTAATGGAATTTATGCCAGTATTTTCTCTTGGGCCAACTGATCTTTGTCTCTGACTGGGCATGTCATGCTGATGAAATGCATCCTCAACTTAGTACCAAACTATTTGATGCAAATGACCTAACTTCCAATCTTCATCTGTGATATTTATATTTTATCATTCACAACTTCATATGGGGTAGTTCATCCAACCTAATAAGCATCATAACTATTGCCTAGAATAAGAATGTAGTTGCAAGGCATGAAGGAGGTATGCATAACAAACTGGCTAGAGTTCAGAATGAGGCATTACTCTTCAAGAATTTATAGGATTTTTGTACCCAAAAGAACTACCACTAGAGGCATGTTATGGTGACCTAATACTCTCATATGAAAGACAAAGTTATGTGTACAAGTTTGAGATAGTGGAAGTTCATCTCATCACACTCTAAAGACATGTCCCAATTGATAGGTGAGGTCATTATCAATGGCGAGTCAGTATTAGTCTAGCAAGACAAGTGGGTCAAGGCTACCACAACTCCTTTCATATACCCTCATCTTACAATTCTAGATCATGTAAAAGAAATGACTCAGAGCTCCATGGTGCTTGGCATTTGATGGAATTCTGATTTCTTAAGACATTTTTCAAAGAGGAGAGTGTATCTGACATCCTTGGCATGAGTCCCCCTAACCCTAATGTGGTAAAGGACAACTAGACCTTCCAGGGAGACATTGGGGCTAATTCAGTTTAAAACTCTTGTTCGAATGCCTTCTACATCACTACTTCCCCTACCCATGGCCCTTAGCATTGGATATGGTAATTCATAGTTCTAAATGAGTGAAGTATTTCATGTGGAAGGCCTTGATTAAGGGGATACTGACAAAAGTCAACCGCAAGATCAGAGATTTCATAACTAATGATACATGCATGTGGCAACTTGCCATAATCTAGTATGTATGTGTTGAAAGAGTGTTCCTTTACAAGAGACTTGTAAATTTCTGTCAACGGTCTATTTACTCTTAGAATTACATATCATAGTGACCATAGGGCATGGTCAACTATGAACTTGAAGGACAAAGACAAAAGATGCAAACGTGCAATCTAGTTTGCCATTACAACTAACCTCTTGTAGAAGTGGAGAAATGACCTTATTTTCAAAAACTTTATCATGAGTTCTTCCCAGGATATCTACATGATTGAGAGACAAATCTAGATAACCTCCTTGGGCTTCAACCATAATGAGGGAAGGCATCCCATACCTTGTCAGCATGCTTCCAAGTGGCATTTCCCTTCTTCAGAGTCATTGACAATCAATTTTGATGGTTATGTATGGAAAAAGCTCTCCAATGCAACGACTAGCTTTGTACTGAGCTTGGGGAGCTTTTTCCACACAAAACCATAAAAATTGTACTTATAGAACTAGAATGATGATCTGAGATCGTTTTAGGGAAGCCCATAGTCAGTATGTGATTGAAGTGGAACTCCTTGCCATTTTGTGAGGGGGACAAGTTGTACTTATAAAACTAGGGGCCATCATCATTGAATCTGACACCAAACTAGCATGCATTACCTTATCAAAAATCCACTTGATTCCCACAAAGTATTTACCTATTACTAGATCCTTCAACCAATACATGTGTGCTAAATCTGATATCATTATGCAATATACCCCTAGATCCTCCAATCTATTGGTTATTGTTTAGATAAATGGGATACCAAGTCTACAAATCCCTTCTGTCACACGAATGTGTGCCTAACAGTTTCCTATTCAATATATGGAGATAAGTTAAGGGAAAGTAATATGTGTTGTTATAATCTAGAGTTGGCATGCAACCCAGGAGAAGGTTGAGTAATAAATCTCAGTTATTTCCTAAAAAAGTACAATTCATATTAAATATTGTGGTTACTTACTAATACATCATGTCTCACACATATTCCCATGATGTATGGCACACAAAGTTCATACAATGGAACACTAAACATACTTGACCAAAAGGATCATGATATCTTATACACATTCAACCAAATACACATATCCAAATCTTATTGAATATCAGCCACACATGCCTCTAAAAATGGGGCATATGTAATCATGTACTCCACCAACCAAGTATGATACACACACAATCATATAACATATGTATTTTGTGGGATAAGTTTAAGGCCTATTTGACTGGGTAACAATCATACTTGACAGAATATGAGTCACATTTGATTAGATACAATATGCATGAAGTACAAAAACATTCTATTACTATTAGTGTGAAAAGATATTAAAGACCAAATACAATTCCCGAATATCGAGCTTGAATCCTACATGTATAGGCATGGTATGTTCTTGTGTAAGTAGTTGACATGCCCTCTTATAGTCATTATGAATGTGTATTCACTGGTCCTCTCATACATAAGGAATGGCACCAATTTGAAGGTAGGAAACATTGTACTCAATGGTCCCCTTTAACACACTATATATACAACACGGTGCCTTCTAATGGAAATTTGTATCGGACTTAACATGTGGAATAATTCTAATAATTTCCCACAGAGTCCCACTAGAAATCTATCATAATATGTTGTTTAGTAATGGTACCTTTCAACATGAATTGCTATCAGAGTTATCAAACCTTATAGGAACTAGGTGACCCTAAGTCTTGGATGTAAATGTGCCTAAAGTAATAATATAATAAATGAAATGCCATATATCTCATGGTTGTTTTAATAATAGTCATGTGTACATATTATGTTTAATAATTGAACTTAGGTAATAAGAAGACTACTTAATCACTCAATACATAGTCAATCACTTGAATGAGTATCATGAGTGAGCATCTTGTCCTAAGACTTGATCTCATTCTAGAAAACTTGTCGACATACATTATATGAAACTTTAAGTTTCCAAGGATAGAGATATATTCATAATATTAAACTTTACTTAAGTTTCATCATTTGACCTAATAGCTTGCTAATACCACATTGAACCAATTCATAGGGTCTCCACTTAATTAGGCTACATTGTTGCCATTTGTTAATAACTCTTGGATCTTAGTGAGACCTCCAACATAAAATTTACAAGTACAACCACATAGAATCAATTAGATGTCCTTAGTACCAATCCATTACATAGAATTCCCTGATAATCTTTTGCCAAACTTTGATGTATATCTATTTTATTATAATTGGAACTCACTAAATTGGAAATTTTAGTAATATTGACATAATATTCCAAGTGTAAGAAGTAGTTAGTCCACAATAGGTAAATTGGGCTTAAGTCCCCTTACCATCTTGCTTCCATCCGAATGAAATTTGGGTACATTATTTATCCTCAAAGATGGAAGTACACATTTTACTTTTTTTCTTGAATTTTTTCATGATTGTACCACCTCCACAACAAACACGCACCAAATACCTCATTCCTCCCATAATTGTTGACTGTTCACTTTGAATCAATATATCATTTAAGGTTTGAAGAAAATTTCTCATATTAAATCTGATGAGAGTTAGTTCCTTGTACATATCTAAGTACATTGTCCAGCACTTGTAAGTGGGTACTTAAAGTGCACATAAATAACATAATCATTGGTTGTGCATACTTAATAATATATTGAACATGTCTCATCAGATAGTACATCATTTGAGACATTTAAATTCCTCTTTCAATCTTGTACAAAGGCTTATCAGGATCATGTGGGGTTTTAACCATTCTATGTGATGTTACTCATATCGTTTGAGAAGTTTCTCAACATAGTGAGATTAAGAGACAGTTGTTGCATTTGTAGATCTAATGATTTTATCCACTACAACCAATTCAAAAATCCCTCATATAGATCTCAAACTTACTACACACAAATGATTTACTCTTTGAAACACTTCTATTGAAACCAAACATTAGGTATCATATACATGAAGGAATGAAATGCTAAATCAATTATTGAATAGTTTATACTAGAAACACTTATAAAATTCATTCACAACGAAGTCAAAATGTGATGTTCTATTATCATATTTTTTATGTCATTATTTAGATACTTGTTTCAAACTACATCATGACATAACAAGTTTATGCACCTTGATATAGTGCCAGATGCCACAAATCCTTGTGGTTGACCCATGTACACAAATTAAATCTTCACATCCATATGGTGAACAATGAGGCCATATAAATGGTTCTATAAGGACTTGAATTGTGGTCATACCTGAAACATGATAATTTGTATTAAAATTATTAGATCTCCTCTTTTTGCTATACCTCTATGAGGAATATGTCCTGGTAATTACTAGTGCATATGTATGCATGTAGTTTCTTTTTTAAGATGCATTTACAACCAACCATTATGCATAGTTTGGTATGAATCCATGTCTTTCTAGAAGGATATCATATCATCTTTGGATGTGCCTCACGCAAAGGGGAAACACATGGGTAAAAAATTGTTGTAAGCCAAATGATGGTACACTCTTAATAATAAACCCACAAGAGCATGGATCCAAATATATTATAGAGAATGTGGCAAGTACGAGATCAATCTTCAGGGAGTTCAGTAAAACCCTCGATAGCTAAGGCTATTTCTTTAGGTTTCTAGAGCAGAGTGTAGGGTTTCAATGTATTAATTTTAGGGTTTTGAGTTAAAATAATGTAAACATGCAAGAAGAGAAGGCATGAATTGAACCTAGATTACTCTAATAAAATTAATGTTAACTAACAAGATAAGAACACAATTAGACTAAATTAGAATAGAAAAAACAAGGGAGAGAAACTAACTACACCAGACCAAAATTACACTAAGGCAAATGAAGATTGTACTATGAAGTTAACTAAGCAAAACTCAGTACAGACAACTAAGGATAATAAGAAAGAACTAATTACCATGAATAAGAAATTATACTAATAAATCAAAAGACAACTGGCTAGCATGGGAGCATGTTAGTTTCTAATAAGTAATTAGGTTAGTGGGTATTCTGGGGGAGATATGCAACCATTAACCATGTACAAGGGTCATATTCATGCACATACATACAATATATAAGCTATCAAACCAAAGACTAAGGATTAATGTAAAGTATGCATCCTACCCAACAATTTGCATGTGGGTGGCGTAGTGGTATATAGGGGAACTAGTCCCTATCACTTCCCAAATACCCTTATGAGTCTCTATCAACTAAACACATGTAGTAATAAGTCTACCTTATCCAAGTCTGGGTTTCTAGACATTGTTATCCTAATACACTAACGGTCAAGGAGTGGTGTGATGTATATGTGACTTGTATTTCACCTCCCACTATCCCCATCCAACCACTAAACAAGCCTTTTTTTCTAACTGTATATGGAGGAGCACACCTACTCACTTAGATCTCTCATCTAGGGCTAGTGTAATGAAGGGATAGAGGGAAAGGGGGAGAAACTAGCTAAGGCTCCTCTAGGGAACTTAGGATTTATCAACCAAAAAGCCCAAAATCACCCCTTTCCCTATTCCATACATGATTCCTTAGCTCCAAAACCCATATAAAAGGTAGGAAAGGAGAATAAGATATAATATAGAATTAGATAAGGAAATCAATGTATAGTGCATAAATATTTTCCAAAATGGTACAATAGTTACATTTTTTCCTCAAAAATCCCACAAAAGGGGTTTATCTACTCATTATCATAGAAATAACAAAATAAAGGGGATAATAAGGTATAAAACCCATGAGTGTTGGTGGAGAAGCCCCAATCTTCACCTTCAGTAGCTCCAAGCTCAGCTTCCTCCTCCAAGTGGCATGAAAGGTGGAAGCGATATGGTCAAACCCCTAGAAAAATAGGGTGTTCATGTGGAATATGCAAGGAAATGGGAGAAATGTGGTAGGTGGGAGTGGGTAGCGACTATGAGATATAGGAGTAACTAATCTTGGACTCCTAGGTGCCACTAGTGTATCGATAATGGCCTAGGGGTGTAGAGTTAAGTAGGGGTAGAGTGGTAAAGTGATTGTAGGAAGCTTTAGGGTGAGGTGGGTAGAACATTGTGGTGGTTACCAAAAATGTGGTGGGTAGGATTAGGAACAACTTTGGTGGTGGGGAATGGTCATGGTGGTACAAGTCGGATTATTAGATAAAAATTGGAATTTTAGAAGTGTGGCAGTGCATATATGGTGGGTACCACAGTTTTGCATGACTGTAGTAGGTGCATGTCCATGATGGAGGAGGTAGGATGGAATCTGTTCTCTTCATAACAACCTTTTTGGAGTATAGCTACCATGACCATGTTGGGCAACATGGTTGTGCTGGGATTTTGATCACCTTGGTCATGTTCATGACCACAATTGTGGTGGTTCAGTTGCTTTGGCTTGCTTTTAACCAATCAAGTCTTGTGGTTTTTACTCTAGTTGCACAACTATGGTTGGTTACCAGAGTCATTTTAAGGGCTTTGCCATGCACTTGAGTCTTCTAAGTGTGTATCTATCATGTTTTTTTCTTAAACCTGATCCTTGGTCACTTGGGGGTAGGTTGGGGTAGATTTGGGGCTCGCTTTGGGATTCTCCATGGTTGGGGAAGTCCTAAGTTCATCCTACTTTTCTTCCTTCCATAAAATAGTGCCAAATTACCTATTAAAACATACATCAACAACCAGAAGTGCATTTCTCAACAAGTGATAATTATTTGAAAATATTATGCATTATAAATATCTTGATGTAATTAAGGAGAAAAATAACATCTATGACTGATACATCAAAATGTGATGGTCCAAATCTAATACACATAGCTTGTCTTCACATGAAAAAAAATATAGTATCATTACGTATTACAAAAATTTTCCCTAGGATCATTATTTTGGAAAACACTCATTTTAGAACTCGAGTAATGGGCACTAACATCAATCTTGCAATTGATATATAGTCTTTAGCTTTAACTTTATGGCATTGGATGTTCAAGTGATGACTCACAATGATACGAGATTGAATGTGGAGATCAAGTTCATTCTTTAGAAGCGGGATTATCAGCAATCCTTATCAAACAACAATATGAAGAACGGAGTATGACTACAAGATAAGAACAAATGATATACAAAAAAATGAAATAGATGTATAAAGTAAAATGTGACATGAGATTTATAGTGTAAGCATCTATATAAATAATTAAATTTCCCAACCACTTTATTGATTCGGTACAAACACTGAATTTGCAGTATGATTCACTAAGTAGTATGTTAGTAGAGTACCCTTCAGATCTTGAATTTAGGAAAATATTGTAGATTTAGCAGATAGCCCCCACTTTAAGGAAATCATCAATAAATGTACCTAACAACCTGATAAGTATATAACCCAATTTCACTCACATTTTTTTTAATTCATATGTATCCCCTCTCTTCCTTGAGTTCACCTTTTAAATGTTGTTTGTGGGGTTATTTTAGAAAGAGTTAAATTGAAAGAGAAAATAAGTAGGGAATAATAGTTGTATTATGTATTATACTTCAATTATAATGGGTTGTTATTGTAATTAGGCAGTATTTATCCAATGTCAACATGAAACTAGTATTTCAAGGATGTGAAAGCATGATAAGGATCTAGAACGGAGCTCAGATGCATTTTTAGTACCAATAAGGAGAGCACAAGGAAGGAGTGATAGATGTAGGAGGGAAATCTATCAGTCATAATTGTGTTGTAGAACTCTAGAGTGGAGGTATGATCGATCTCTAACACAAATAATGAAGAGTACAATTAATAAGGAGTCAAAAATATAGGACGTGTATGTATTCATTGTCAATGTCACGTGATCTTCTCTAGCTATATTTTGTCTTTGTGGCCTTAGGATTTATATTATGGTTCAACATATGATTAGTTGGGATTGAAGTGTAAAAATTGGGTGCGGAAACGAGATGAGGTTAATATGTAATTGTCACTCAATCAAGGGTAATAGGTGGAAGATAAGTATGTATGGGTGTCTGGAATGGTGAATGTTACAACTATAAGACCCCTGACCTTGATTTTGGTTGAACATGCTTTATTTTCATAATTATATTCTTAAAACCTTAATCTAACCCTATGATGTTCTTTTATATCATGTGAAAATCTTATGTTTCTAGTTTGGTCCAGTTTGGACACTGTTTGATCATGATATACCTATAAGTGCTTGTTTAGGACTTAATTGCAATTTACTCATGTTTAGGGTTTTTCTTGTAGTTCGTCACATATTTGTTGTTCCTTACATGTGTTGATATAATTTTGGATATGTTTGAGCTTTGGGGTGCCTTGTCATACCTTGGTTTGATGTGGTGACATCTCATGTTGAGATTAGGGTTTGCATGGATGCCCTAAGTTGATGTTTGACCTTGAGTGTGAGCTACCTATTTTTGACGATCACTAAGTTTTCTTGTGATCCAAGTTTTTGATGGTTGATGATGTTTTTGTGTACCCTCTGGTTTTGGTGATCGATGAGGTTCATGACCCCTCTAGATCTCCAAGTAACCCTAAGGTTAGTGATCGTTTGCGTCTTTGAATCATCATCTATCATTTGCTTTTCCTGGACAAGTGTGGTTGATGGATTTTATTGTTTTGATTTCCCTAGTTGCATGAACAAATGTGGTGCTTGCATTGATGAGATCTATTGGACACATGGCATGTTTATCTTAACACATAACCCTCTTTTTCTCTCTCCAAACCTAAGTTATATTAACCCCTCTCTTTCCATGCAAATAAGCTCTTTACACACCTACTTTCCTCTCTGTTCTTCATTCCTTTCTCTTGCATATCATCCCCTCTTACTTGGTGGTGAAGGAGGAACTCAAGGTTGAATAAGGTGGGATGACCTCCCTTGGATGTTGAGCTAGGGTTTGAATCTACCCTTCTTATGGGCGCTTGATTCTCCCTTGCTTGTTTCCTTTACCTTGGTAAGTGAGATCTCCCTCTTAATCTTCATTTTCCTTGATTTAGCATTTTCTTCTTTGTCTTCTTGGCTAAAACCATGGCGTTCCATGGTAGTTCTTGAGTTAGAGCTCAAAAAACTTCTCTTATTTTCCTTTATACCTAGGGTTTTCCCTCTTTCTTGCTTCATTGACCTAGGGTTCTTTCTTTCTTGGAGGTGGATCTAGATTGTCCAAGAGGAGTGCTCAAGCTAGGGTCCCTACCTTTGTTCTTCAAACTACCTTGCTATTTGGAGTTTCAACATCAACTCTAAGGTGACTTATATAACTTTGTCCACTGTTATTACTTACCTCTACCTTGCATGCACATAATCTTGCTCTAAAATATGGTTCCAAGTAGAAAGATATTATCCTTTACTTAGGGTTTGTGTGTACATGGTGATCTTGAGTAGATAACTCTTCTTGGATGAACTCTATAAATAATTTTTGGTAAGATATGCCCATAGAGAAAATCATGTGATGTTTGACATGGCACATACCATAAAGGATTTGATTAATACTCATAAAGGCAAGCTTCCAATTCATCTGTTTCACTCAGTTATAAGATAATGAGGATATAGAGTGAACATCTACAAAATGACAATACCCAATGACGTATGTCTTCAAGTATTACCCTTGAAAAATGAGATCATGTGAATGCTAAGACTATGTACATTCTTATCATGTCCCCAGTTGGTTGTTATTATGGAAGGTAGATAGATGCCTGTAACACATAAAATTAGTGTGTGGGTTGGTTGATGACAAAGTCTCATTACTCATGATATGGTAATATCAAACCAAACACACATATACATTTTAGGAAATAGTGTATCAGACAAACCCACCTTAAGAGTTACACATGGAAACCATAATTGGTGGTCATAGTCATCTCTCATAGTGAAGGTGGTGATTGGGATTCTAAGACATAAAATCATTGCATTCCATACATGTTGTTGGGTATGCTTTGACATCATCAAACATAATCTTGAAACATGGGTTATAAAGGTGATGATTGGGTGACTTTGACACATGGGGATAGATTGTGAGTGATAGATATGGGATTTTCCCCTCCTACTAGAGTATGATATCCTGGCCACTTGATAAGCGAGACTGAGAAGCGCATGTGCATGCACATGTGAATCAATATATGATATTGAGGTCACATTATCACAAATAGTGTGCTCTTATTTCAAGGAACAAGGATTGAACATTTACAGGATGACCATCCATGCCTCAAGTTCATCCTGGATATCATATAAAGGAATTATACAATCACTGTACCACCTTACACATATTGTAGATTGAACTTGTTCTCTAACTTTCCATTCACTTGGGTAGCATTGATGTGCGACTAGGCACCACTCCTTGCTTATGATGTCATAAGAAATTTATGGACATTCACTGCCAATTTGATATGGGACCTATAGGGTCATACACAAAGGAACTCATCTAGAAGAGAATTTTATCTTAATGATGAGTGGGCTGATTACTAAAGTGTTTAGGTATTCAATTCACGTAAGAGATCAACTCATTGGCTAACTGGACTGCCAAACAACCATCTCACTAAGTGGCATAGTTGTTTGGGCTTCCAGATGGGTGCCTCAAGTGTTGGATGACCGTTTGGGTTGTCCAGCTGATCAAAGTTTGAATTGGCTAAGTTTTACCCTGAACCGACTGGTTCAATGTGATTGAACTGATTGGCTCATCTCAGACTCACCAGATGACCATCTGGGTGAGTATAATAGGCATCTCTCCTAGGTGAGATGGCTTGATTGGGCCGAATGAATATTGTGTATGTTTCACGAATAGTTTCCTTTGCACATTACTTGGGGTTCAAGGAATTAATATGTGATATTAATTGATATCCAAATTGCCAAATTTGTATGTGATTGGGAAATTGCCAGAAGGCCGTATAGAAGTGTGATACGATCATCTCGAGTGACTAGACGACCGTTTAGGTCACCAGACGGCCATTTTTATGGTTGGATGTTGCAAAAATTCAAGATCTTTCGGTCACTCCCACTCAAATCGCATACATACTGGGAACCCTAGCCCAAACCCCATCTATAAAAGGATGGGTACTGGGGCTTCCCCGAACACAACACAAACAACTGAGAATCGATTCCTCTAACAAATGTTGTCCTCTCTAGATGTGGTAACCGAGAGAGCCCAAGCAAGTCCTACACTACAAGGGGGATAGATACAAGAGAGAAAAGTGTGAGTTTTCATTGTGGGAGAGCAATTTGGTGACTAGTACACCAATGAGAGGTACAATTCCTTCCTGTGTGTTCTAGTTGGTCCGTGTGGACTACTCTAGAGGTAGGAGTCCTTTGGCTATTTCTAGGAGGACTACAATCCGTGGTGAGACCACATAAGCACTACAAAAGATATCATGTTTGTTGTTCATGGTGAAGACCAGGAGCTGCATAGCCACTACCAAGGGCAACTCATTCACAGTTGCATTGAAGCAAGTTTTGTTAGTGGACTTGCTCCAGGACCAGGTATAACTTCTAAACCATCCTTCCTATTTGATAGTAGTTGATGCGATCTTATTGTTATGGGAATATAGATGAATAAAATTTGTGTTTCCACTTATGTACTATGTGTCTGTATTTCCCAATAGTAGTATCAGAGCCACATCAATTTGTTATGATTTAGGATAATCGATATGATCAGATTTTGGTTTAATCATTTATTTATTACATATGATGCGAATATTTAAACCGTCATGTATGTATATCTAATCAAAGACCACATAATTCCAAACTAATATGTATATATATATACATATATATATATGAAATTTACATGTGTCACCGTAAAAGTGGTTTTGATGGTGGATGTGTAGTGTGGTTATGGCCTAAATCATAAATCTGTGTGTGGTTGGATGGTATAGTTTTATTTCTATTTTATGTTAGTTCATGTACCAAGACTCTACCTCCCTCTTCTCAAAGTAAAGTTAATTCTTTCCTATCTCTACTCCCCATGAATGTAACTCAAGGTTTCTCTTTATCAATGTAATAAAGTAGCAATAGCATAGTTTCTTTTCTTGTAACGACGAGGAAGACAATCATCATTGGATCAAAAGAATTGACCGTATGGAAGACCATGGAGGAAAAAAACGATGGAACTAGACGACTACCTGGTGGGCCCAACTGAGCATTTAGAAGGAGTCCAAACATAGGTTGAATTGGAGGCCAGACAACTATCCAAGAGGACAACCGACTGGCCAAGAGGTGAGACGACCGGTTTAAGGGTTGAACCAATCTACCCAGATTGGTAAGCATATATCTACACCAAGAATAGGTTCATACATGTTATGTGATGATTGAACCATGGGGTAGTAATTCCTTGTGGATCCAAGGAATTACAAGTAGACATGGCCATAACCATCATTTTTTGTTTTATATTGCATGTTTAAGTTGTGGGATATAGCGTGTATATGATACATACTATATATGTGGTGATTGGATACATTATATGTATATATATGATATATATATATATATATAACCCCTCCATCAAATATATTAAATCAAAGATGCTTTCCAATAGCAATACACATGAAAAACTTGTTCGACTAAGCATAGGTTACGCTAAACTGTGGTGCACCATCTACCTGATGGAAGTGTGATGGTAGTAATGTAGGTTTCGCCTTAGTGGGGTGCATTATTATTGTATTTGCTATTGGGTCAGGCTTAAATAGTGATTCTTAAAGTGTATGGGCGCAGAGTCATACAGATGATCATGGCAAGGAGTTGTGCATATCATCTATCTAGAATTGCATATGATGCAATTGGCAAAGTTGCCTACCTTGATGATTGATTGTGTTTGCAGTGTTGATCGGGCCACAGTTGGATTATCTTGGATCTGGCTCATTAGAAAATTGTACGCTACAATTTTCTAAATTGATACTTGAGGGTTATCAATTTGAACAAATAATGAGAACGATAATGAATTAAATACCTAATTATTATCGCCCAAATTTAATCAAATCAAATCAAATTAAAATAAGTTTTTGACAAAATTGCAAATTCTTTTGTAGAATCAAATGACAACAAACAACAATCACTTTTCTCTGTGATCGGACCTTAAGAAGGATAAACTCATTGGGAATAACTTCCATTACTGGTTCAGGATGTTTAGAATTGTTCTCATAGATGAGCGCAAGCTCTATGTCCTGGAAATGCTAGATCTAGAGGAACCACCCCAAAATGCACCAAGGGCTGATAGGGATGCTTACTTGAAGCATATTGAAGACACTGTGGATGTCAAGTGTTTGATTCTATGCTCCATGAACTATGAATTGCATAAGCAACATGAATGTAAGAGAGATGGTCACAGATCTCACAAACATGTTCCTAGATCAGTCAAGATAGGAGAGTTATGATGTCTCCAAGGCATTGTTCAAGTGTACCATGGAAGAAGGTGACCCAGTATGTCCTCATGTGCTCAAGCTGATTGGGTATGTGGATAACCTAGCTAGACCAGGATTCCCTTTGGGTTAACAGTTGGCCACTGACGTGATTCCATAGTCCCTACCAGATTCATATAGTCAGTTTGTCATGAACTACAACATGAATGACTTTGGCAAACTATTGACAGAATTATTGGACATGTTGAGAATAGTTGAGACACAAATGAAGAAAGACAAGCCCAAGTCTGTGATGATGATCAGCAAGACAAAGGGGAAGTCTAAAGGTAAAGGCAAAGCTAAGAAGAGTTTTAAAGCTATCCAGAAGGCTAAATCTTCAGATCTCAAAGCAAAGGGAGGTATAAAGAAATAAAGAGGCGACTGTAACCATTGTCACCAGCCTAGACATTGGAATAGAAATTTCCCACTCTGGTTAGAGTAATTAAAGAAAAAGAAGGAAGACACTGAGGCCTAGGGGTGTAAACAGTGTGGGTATGGTGTGGGTCTAGCCTATCCATACACATACGCTATCTAATTTAGTGGGTCTATTTCCAGTTCTAGACCCACATTATAAAAATCTAGACCTGCACCACACCCATACCCGTAATAATAGAAGTTATGTGGTGCAAGTGTGCAAGTAAGAGGTTCTATATATAACATCATAATGTTAAGGTAAGAAAATTTGCAAATATGTTCAATATATTATAATACAATGGGATATTTCTATCATGTAGGATGTTAACATTATAGAGTTATATCAAATAATGTAATACTTTTTATATTGAAGATTAGTTGAGTTAATTGTTTTCATATTTGTATTCATCTCCATAGAGTTTGAATTATGTATCACATAATGCTACTGTTTGATTTTAAGTTTAAATATGTTGTTCATGATCAAAATAGAATAACTAATTCTCAATTAGGTGACTAGTCTCAACCTTATTATAATTATAGTATGATACAATCTCAAGTATTGCATTAGTTTGACTAGTAAATTATGGTATAAATAACATATCATTTAAATAGTTAATTAAGTATAGTGGATATGTGGGTCTAGCGGGTCTGGGTCTAAGCATACCCATTAGTGGACATGTGTATATGTGGGTCCAAGGGTATGCGGGTCCATAGGTAAGAGGGTACAAAAATCTAGACATGTGATGGATTTTGAAAGGGTCTAGATTTGTGGGTCTGTGGGTCTACATGTACCCATTTACATTCCTACTAAGGCTTCCACTTCAGGTGTAAATGTTATAAGATAAATTTGATTGCTTCTTTATTTTTCTATAGGATACCAAATAGAGATCTGACATATTGATGTGCAAGATATGACAAGAACTAAAGACCTTCATGGAAGGAAAAAGATGGACAAGGAGGAGCATGAGTTGTAGAATCCATAGTCTACTTTTAAATTTATCTTAGCCCAATGAGCATGTAATAGAGTTAGTTGAACTGCTATTTCATTATGCCATTAGAAACATTTCTTTTATGCATATTATATGGCAAGGATGATAAATCAATAAAAGATTGTTTATGTTTCTGTTTCAAAGATATGATCTTGCGTGGATATGCCCAAACATCTAAATCGTCTTTGTACAAAAGATTTTGATGAATGTTTATAACGTTCATACCAAAGGATTATAATTGATAACTCAATATTGTCATTAGCAATAGTCACTTTGGACGTACACATAAGAATTGCATGTCTAGAATACATATCGATGTAAATCTAGATTCCCTTGGTTATTGAACATTAGGAAATATGCAAAGCCTTAGTTACACACAATATGACATAACATCATTCACTAGATGTAGTGGAAGGATACGACTTCCATCAGACCTCATACATATGATGCATCAAGATCTTATGGAATAAATGCTATAGATAATTACTTATACTTCATTTCATTTACTAGTAATATGATGATATGTACCAAGTAAATAAGAAGCATTAATATCTTGAAGTGTTCAAGGAGATTATAAATGAAGTATGACCTTTATGAAAATATTAAGAAACTTTGATGAGATCAAATGTTGAATTACTTTGCATCAATATCTTGAGAACCTTAGAGGAAAGAACTATGATAGTGTGTCACAAGTCAAATCAATCTGACCATGGTGATGTGTCAAAATGAAGGAATTATACCATGATGAGTCATGATATAATTATAAATCAATCTAGTCTTCTTATATCTTCACTAATATATACCTATCACTACATAATGTACCATCTAAATGGTTTATAAAGACATCATATATGATATGATTTTGGAATGTCCCAATATGTCTAAGGGATTGAAACTTATATTGAGAAAGTAGCTTCTTGAGAAGGTTTATCCATAAACCATGACTGTTGAATATTATTATTAGTCCCAATCCAATAACAAAATAGTTTTATTGATAGGATAACTGAGTTCCTAAAGAATCAGAACTCAAAATTTTCAAGGTCGACAAAATGGTACAATGAGAACCATGAGAATCACAAGTTGTTGTGGAATCTCAAGTTCATCATTTAACACAAAACAAAATAGTTCTAGTAGAACACATCTGAGATTGGAGGATTGTGAATCCAACAATTCAAATGGGTTGGTCATACAGGATGAGCCAACTAGTCAACTAGAAGTTATTTCTGAGTATTGTGGGATCCATGTAATAACAAGGTAGTACCTTGATAGTTCCACCTAAAGGGGTAATACCTAAAGGGTGAAATAGGGTCTTGAAAGGACAAATTGGTTGAATAATAACTTCAAATCCAGTTCAAGTTGTTGGACATGATACAAATTGCTTTGCCAATTATCGAGCTTGTTATTGTAGTTAAGATGGACTATTATATGTGGCATATGAAGATAAGAAACTAGATTCCTTAAAATGAATATATCAGAGGTAGTGTACTGACATAACCTAAATGGTTTCATAACTTCAAGAATGTAAATGAAGTCCATGAACCAAAATGTTCAATATGGGATTGAAACAAGCATCATAGAAATATGATCTTTTGATTTGACAATGTTGTCAAAGAGTTTGACTTGGATCAAGATAAAGATGAAATCTATGATTACAAAAGATTTAGTGGGATCATATATGAATATTCCACATGTAATGATGAATAACATCATAATATTGTGGATATTGAGAACTGGCATGAAAACACCTTCAACAATGAAGGATAAGATGAAACATCTTATGAGATAAGAATCAAGACCTTTGAGATAGTTATTAAATGTTTCATAATAGAATTTAAGCACATACGATAGCAATGTGTTGAAGGAGTTCAACATGAATGGATTCAATGAGGGATAATCCAGATTAGTCTTTGATGAACCATATGTTCCAAGTCGTGTGAAGAATGGAAACAACATGATTAAGATGCCATAAGGTTGTAGTAATAGATCTATCATGGATGTTATATATGTAATTATCCCATATAATATTTTATGTATTGGACATGACAAGATGGTGGTAAATTCCAATAAGGGTTATTGGAATGTAATTAAAGATGTCCATTAGTACTTGTGAAGTACTAGTCAATGAGGATAGTAATAAAAGGAAGAGTTAGATGTAAAGGGTTACATCAATGCAAGCAATGACAAAATGATTGTAATAAAATATGTTTGAGGAGAAGTGTTGATTAGTTGGAAAGGTTCTGAACTGATAGTCATTCATTCTATAGTATATTAGAAGTTGAGTATACTTGTGTTATGAACACAGAGTGATACTATATGGATCTAAATGTGCATATGATGAACTTATGGATGTTCCAACCATTGATGACTCAGTATTAATACGGTGACAATAATGGATCTAATTGTTAGGCAAGGAATATCAAATACCATATTACGGAAATTCTATCTCATATGAGAGATCATACAGTGAAGAGATAAGGAAACATGCAATAAACCAACTATATAGCAAAATATTGCTAACCCGCTGGATAAGCACTAGCACAACAGAAGCATGTTGGGAATGTTTGGTTCACTAAGAATAAGATTTGTGGGTGATTAGATCTAAGTGCATGTGGGAGTCTGTTGGTAAGATATGCCCATAGAGAAAATCATGTGATGTTTGACATGGCATATACCATAAAGGATTTGATTAAGACTCATAAAGGCAAGCTTCCAATTCATTTGTTTCACTCAGTTATGAGATAATGAGGATACAGAGTGAATGTCTATAGAATGACAATACTTAATGCCATATGTCTTCAAGTATTAGCCTTAGAGAATGAGATCATGTGAATGCTAAGAGTATGTACATTCTTATCATGTCCCTAGTCGGTTGTTACTGTGGAAGATAGATAGACACCGATAACACATAAGACTAGAGTGTAGATTAGTTGATGACAAAGTCTCATTAGTCATGATATGGCAATATTAAACAAATCACACTTATACATGTTAGGTAATAGTGTATCAAACATACCCACCTTGATAGTTACACATGGAAACCATAATCGGTGGTCATAGTCATCTTTCATAGTGAAGGTGGTGATTGTGATTCTTAGACCTGAAATCACTATGTCACGTGTTGTTGGGTACACTTTGACATGATCAAACGTGGTCCTGAAACATGGGTTGTTATAAAGGTGATGATTGGGGACTTTAACACATGGGGATATACTGTGAATGATATATATGGGATTTTCCACTCCTACTGGAGTATGATATTTTGGCCACTTGATAAGTGAGATAGAGAAACACATGTGCATGCACATGTAAATCAATATATGATATTGAGGTTACATCATCTTAGACTATCTACTCTTGATTCAAGGAACAAAGATTGAATGTTTACATGATGACCATCCATGCCGCGAGTTCATCATGGATATTAGAGATAAAGGAATTATACAATCACTGTAACACCTTACACATATTATAGGTTGAAGTTGTTCTCAAACTTTCCATTCACTTGGGTAGCATTGATGTGTAGGCACCACTCCTTGTTTGTGATGTCATAAGCTATTTATGGACATTCACTGCCAATGTGATATAGGACCTATAGGGTCACACCCAAAGGAACTCATCTAGAAGAGGAGTTTATCTTGAATGATGAATGGATTGATTACTAAGTGTTTAGGTATTCAATTCACACAATAGATCAACTCATTCGCTGACTGGACTGCCAAATGACCATCTCACTGAGTGAGACAGCCGTTTTGGTAGCCAAATAGGTGTCTCAAATGTTGATACAACCATTTGGGTTGTCAGGCTGATCAGAGTTCAAATTGGAAAAGTTTTGCCCTTGAACCGACTGGTTCAATGTGATTGAACTGGCCAGTTCAATGTAATTGATCCGACTGGCTCATCTCAGACTCTCTAAATGACCGTATGGGTGAGTGAGACGGGTTTTTCTCCTGGGTGAGATGACTTGATTGGGCCGAATGAATATTTTGGATGTTTCCCAAATAGTTTCAATTGCACATTACTTGGGGTGCTATGAATAATATGTGATATTAATTGAAATCAAAATTGCCAGATTTGCATGCGATTGGGAAACTTCCAGACGACCATCTGGAAGTGTGAGATGACCATCTCTAGTGACCAAATGACCGTCTGGAAGTTCTAGATGGCCGTTTCAATGATCCCAGGTTGCCAAAATTCAAGATCTTCGGGTCCCTTCCACTCCCGCACAAATCTCGTACAGACTAGGACTCCGCCTATAAAAGGAGGGGTACTGAGGGCTTCCCAAAACACAACATAGACAATTGAGAATTCATTCCTCTAACAAATATTGTCCTCTCTGATTGTGGTAATCGAGAGATCCCAAGCAAGTCCTACCCAACAAGGGAGGGATAGCTACGGGAGAGAACAACTGAGAGTTATCATTGTGAGAGAGCAAGTTGGTGACTAGTACACCAACGGGAGGGACAACTCCTTCCTGTCTATTATAGTTGAATGACGGGAGCTCTAGTTGGTCCATGTGAACTACTCTAGAAGTAGGAGTCCTTTGGATGTTTCTAGGAGAACAAATGCAGCTTGTAGTCCATGGTAAGACCATAGAAGCACTATAGAAGTTGTTGTGTAACATTTGTGGTGAAGACCGGGAGCTACATAGCCACCATCCAAGGGCAACTTGTATATATATAGTTGCATTGAAGCACATTTTGTCACTTGACTTGATCCAGGACCAGGTATAACTTACTAAACCATTCTTCCTATTTCATAGTAGTTGACATGATCTAGCTATTATGGGAATACATAGATAAAAAAATGTTTCCACTGCTACACTCTGTGCCCGTATTTTCCAACAATAATCCTTGTGCATGAGTCCTTCGTTGCTGATGCAAGTCTTGGTTCTTACATGCTTGTGGGAATGTCAATTTTATTCTCTCAAACAATGGTTTTACTCTCTCATATGATGGTTTCTAAATTATATTTTTGGATTTGATCTTCTTTGTTTTGATATATCTTGATGACTCTTCACATTCTTAGTGGATACCGACCTATTTTGGTCTCTTCACGGTCCCCAAGGTTTTTGGTACTTATAGTCAATGAGTTTGAACCATGTTTGGTCGTCAAGTTTTCCTTTGTATAGTCGATGAGACTTTGATGTCTTATGGTCGCTAAGCCTTGGGCATTTAGCATTTGGTGAGACGTTGGACTCTTAATGGTCACTTAGTTTTGTGATTGGAATCAATTGCTAATGTGTGATGTTTCCATTAGTCACCAATGCTAGTCATCCTTGGTGGTCAATGATGTCACCTAACTTCTACAGTCATTGAAGATGGTGAATATGGTTTCATCAGTTGCCAATATTTCCGATCTATGGTGGTCGCCAACCAATTTGTTTCTTAGTGTTCGATGATATCCCTAGCCTAGGTAACTGATGAAGTTTCTCGACCTATGTGGTTTTCATGTGTGTGTTGACTGTATGGTGATGATGGTGGACTTTATACACTCATTATTGATGGTGTTTCAATTTAGTAACCCTAATTCTTTGGTTCTTGGTTACATATGGTCTATAGTCTTACCTTTACCCTCTAATGAATACAAACCTAATGTTTTAGTAAAATGTTGTTTGGCAATGTTAATCCAACTTTTCTCAATGAACCTAACCCTACGAGTAAATGATGATGACGCATAGCTTCTTATGTGATTAGTATGATAATGGAACACTTCTCTCTCTATGTTGTTGTAACCCTAATTTGCTAACTTATAAACACCATGGCTCTTGAATGTAATGTTGTATTATCTTATGTATCACATGTATGGTGATGAAATGATGGGCCTTCATGAGGCATGAAAAGATAATGATATTCTTTGATGTGTGTTTACTACATGTGTGAAACTCAAGTGCATGTATCACATTAATATAGGACAAAATAGGCCTGAATATCGAACACAGGGAAAAGTGAATCCAAAGACTACTACTAACTATGACTCGAACAGCTAGACTTGATGTAAAAGTGGTTGATTGATTAATTAACTAATTGCAAGAATTAAAACTAAGTTATTAAGGTTGTGGTTACGAGTGGAATGGATTCCTTAGGAATACACTTTTACCATGGTTTATAATACAAATGACATGACTTATCAATATTTAGTTCTCCTAACCCTAGACCAAGAGACCTATAGCAAGAATTAACCATTCTTGCAACATAATTCACTACCTAATCTAATACAAATCCCGCTCTCGTATTGATTTAGTTATTAGTTAGGTGCTTTAATGATACCTTTGGGTTATCCCCTTAACAACCATAATCCTTCTCTGGAAGCTGTGTAAATCTACAACTTGTCTAACCCTTAATCCCTCTATTAAAGAAATTAATGGTATGAGAAATTAAGTATGGTGATCCAACATAGATAATTCATTGAGAAGTCATAGATTTATGTCCAGAAATCAAGAGAAACTTGTAAATTAATGCATAGTGTCAAATACAATAAAACACTAGGCTACTTTCAGGTCCTAAGGAATTAGGGGACTATCCATGCATGATACCAGTTGCCATATAAATAGACAAAAAAGCAAAAGATGAGGAAAACCTCAAAGAAATCAATGAAAACCCTTGGAGAAGATGATTATGTTTATTCCCCCTAACGAATGGGGTGATTTGTTGTCTTCGACTGCAAATTTGTCCACTAGAAGTACTCGAATCACCCAGAAAGTAGTTTTCTCCTCTCCTTTCTCTTCTCACGACTCTCCTTATCATACATTGAACAACAACATCCTTCTTAGGCTTGGCCATAATCCTCCCTAGTCATAAGATTGACTTAGGGCATCATTAATTCATTGTCGTTGGATTAATCGCCATCTTTAATCTTGTTGGAATGTAGAAAGTTGGTACCACTGACAAGATGTCAGTGGCACTAAGTCCTTTTCTATATCACAACTCCCTATGAAGTGTCAGTACTACCGAATGAAGTGTCATTCCACCGAGTTACTCTCTGACATCTCCTGAAGATTTTCTAGGTGATGGAACCAAACTACTTTGAGTGTATTACTATTGATCAAGTCGGTAGCACTGATTCTTTTGTTGGTACCATCAAGTTCCTTTGACTCACGTATGTTCTTCTCTTCAAGTGACCAATACCATCAACGGGACTGTTGGTAGCACCAATCTGATCTAGGACTTGTCAGGTTACCTAAAATTCAACAAAGAAGAACATTTGTCCCATAATTAGTGATAAATCAACATGAAACACTATAAATAGAAAATATTTGATGTGGAAGTATGTTAGAGGTTGATAACAATAACCATGCACAAATAACGTTAAAATGAGAAAATGTGCACAAAATACATAATAAAATAGCATGTGAAAAGTGACTAATATTCAGTGCATCAAAATTCCCTAAGCTTAAATGTTGCTCGTCCTTGAGCAACACTACCCTCAGATCTGTTTGAGACAAGTCAACAAAAGGACAAGTAATATGAATTTCAAATCTCAACTATCCCAACCTGGCGGTCCCAAAACAGCCCCTACCAACCACTGAACAATTAACTATTCTAGAGTGACCAAAATTGTTCATTAAAGATGCCCACCCTTTAATCAGTGAAACACTATCAATAGAGAAGTTAATCTCATAGTCAACCATGCATTCTCTTGGTGCATCATGTGATTCCTAATCTACATTTCTCTTTCCTATCTACAAAACTCATTGTTAGCAATATCCTTATAAGAATGAATCAGGAGATTAATCATATGTGTGTCCTACCAATAAGAGCAATGGGTGGAATGAAGTAGGTGGCTAATGAAGAATCACAAGCAACAACTGGATCATTTATCCAAAATAAAACATGATGAACCTACACAATGAAACAAGTGAGAGATGCATGAATCCTAATGCCCACTATTTTAAATGGAATGATTCATGCACTAAACATCTCATCAGTTGGATGACAATGAAATAAAAAAATACATCATGTAGTTGTTTTTATCTCATCATCCTTGTCGTTGTCATCAACTAAGCCTCAGTGCCAACTATGTTGGGGCCAGCTAGATAAATCCTTAATTTCCATTATTCTCTATCATGGTTCATATTTTGGTCGAGACGTAGAGATTCAAAATATCTCTTTAAAAGATCTTCCAATGTTTATTTAGTTCATCCTCTTCTTATATTAATTATGCTTGACTCAATAGAATTATTTCGTACAGGCACATTAGTCGGTCTACGTTGCTCATGTCCATGCCATCTGAGTCGACCCTCGCACAACTTGTCCTCAATGCTCACCACTCGCACTCTATTCCTGATATAGTAATTTCTCAACCAATTTTTCTTGTCTTTCCTCACATCCATTTCAACATATGCATTTCAGCCACATACAACTTGTTGAGACCTTATTTCCTCATATCCCAATATTCACTCCCACAGATCATGACTAGCTGTGTAGCAGTTCTATAAAACTTATATTTTAATCTGAGAGGGATATTCCGATCACATAGTACTCCAATTGCACTCCTCCATTTCAACCATCCTACAGTGATCTTGTGACAAACATCATTTTTGACATCCCCATCTATTTGAATAACAAAACCCAAGTAATGAAATTTATCATATTTTGGTATGTCTACTCCATCCAACTTGACTCCAACCATTCTATTGTATTCATGACACACGAGTTCTCAACATTATTTACACTATCTCCATTGAAAAGCTTACTGAAGTATTTTCTCCATTGGTTCTTGATACCATCATCCTTCACCAACACTCTACCATATTCATTCTTAATGCATTTTACTTGACTCAAGTCTCTTCCTTTCCTTTCTTTTATATGAGCCATTATATATATATATATATATATATATATATATATCTTTTCCCCTTATCTTGTGTCCAACTTCTTATTACTATCATCAAAGTATCTAGACCTTGCCTCCTGAACAACCTTTTTAGCTTCTTTCTTTGCTTGTTGGTATCTCTTAAACGCAACATCATTTTGAGATTTGGGAAATCTCGTAAGATTTCCCTTTTCAGTTTAGTAGCCTTTTGTACTTCACCATTCCACCACTAAGTCTCTTTCTCTGGAGGCCCACAACCTTTGGACTCTTCCAAAACCTCTTTGGAAGAAAAAAAATATGTAGGAGCTCATGTTATGTCATGTAGTGTTAACATCAGACTCCAAGTTCCAAGTTCCACCCTTGATGAGTTTATCATGAAAAGTCAATTTCTTTTTATCTTTAGGATTCCATCACTTGATCTTGCTATCTTGGTTTTTACTATGCTTGCCTTTATTGATCTTCACATCAATATCCAAAACCACCAATCTATGTTGGTCTTGAGCTCTTCGCCATGAATCAGTTTACAACCCTTGCATAGTTTATGATCTACTTGCCTTGTAAGAAGATGATCAATTTGGCTACAATTTTTCTCACTCTTAAAAGTAATCATATGAGATTCTATTTTCTTGAAATGGGTGTTTACCAAAATCATATCATATGCAACTACAAAGTCTAATATCCTCTCTCCTTTACCATTTTTGCTGCCGTATCCAAAACCACCATGAACTCTCCATATATATCATTGTTAATCCCCACAAGGCCATTTAAATCACTCCAAATAATGATCTTCTCATCTGTCAGTATTCCCTACATCAATTCATACATGTCATACTGAAAATCCTTCTTAGCCTCCTCGCTAAGGCCAAATTAAGGGGCATAAGTGATAATAATGTTAGAAAATCTTTCCCTCAAGAACAACCTTGATAGTTATGATTCTATCACTCATCCTTGTGATCTTGAAAACATCATCCTTTAACATCTTATCAAAAATAATACCTACACCATTTCTATGTTTACCAATACATGTATACTAGATTTTATATCTTATGTCTCTAATCTCTCAACAATGTTCCCCTATCCACTTAGTTTCCTATAAGCAAGCTATATTGACTTTTCTTCTCAGCATGGTATTGACTGTCTCCAAAGATTTCCCTGTCAAAGACCCAATATTCCAAGATCCAACTCTAATCCATTTTTGTTGAACTTGGTTCCTTACATGCCTTTGTCTAAAATGCTTACACATTTTTCACTACATCTTAGCAATGATGTAGTGGGGCTAGCTTCTTTACCCACACCTGTCTATGATGTGATAACCCTTGCACATGTTTCACTACATTTGAGAAATGATGCAGCAGGACTTGCTTCTTTACCCACACCCATCTAAGATGTGGAAACCCTTATTTGTCCTTCAACACAACCGGGCGCCACTGTGTCGAAACCCTTGCATATTTATCACTGCACCCGGGTTTTGATTCAGCGCATCTCTAGGTAGGGATGCTTCAATGAATTTTTTATAAGAATCCATGTTATAGAAAGAGTGAAAAAGTTTTTATGGCTGATTTTCAACTTACCACCAACTTTCCTCCTTTACCCGGGCTTGGGATCGGTTACATTTGTACAAAATGTACAAAACATAGCCAGAATTAGTTGTTTTTATCTCTTCTTAAAGAAAAATTTAGAGCTAAGCTTAGGGCATCCTATTCACCCTTTCCATTTCAAAATATTATTTTTTTTCTTTTTTTCTTTCATTAGCGCACTATTTTAGCATGATTGAAGATTATGCTCGGTCTTTACTACTGTTTTTTTTTCTTTTCTTTTTCATTTTTGTTTAGGGGTATGGATATGTATCCCCTTCACTCTATTTTCAGATAAAAACAGCATAAGTACATGATGAAAGAATGAATGATGCATAGAATATGCAATCCACATGAGTTTAGTTATGCAACTAATTAATATGTACCTTTTTTATGCAATAAATAATGCAGTCATAAACAAAACTAACTATCGTGTCATCTATTTTGATATGCAATGTAATCAAGAAGAAACAATTTGGGTTACTTGATCATCTTAATGTGGTGGATCAAATGTATGAACGGAGGATGGAATCACAAGATTAATAGACAATGCCTTTCTTGAACTATGATATGTCCCTCTACTATCAACCTGTGTACAGGGTAACCTTAGGATTTCTTTCTAAAAAAATCCATTTAAGGTCTCGTTAATTGTTTGGTCAGTTCATGCTCAAACCCCATTTCCATCCACAATTCATATATAATTAATAATTCCATTCATATCAAATGTCCTTAAGAGGACTAACCCATAAACTTCCTCTAGGTGATGTTGCCTTTAGAATTTTCAACTAAGCTTTCAAAGATATATATTGCAAAAATAAAGAAGAACACGCTCTTTGAAATGGCAGAAATGTTGCAACTAATGCTCCACGATTACACTAGATAGTTTTGGATCCTACAACTCAAAATCATAAAGCTAAAAAGCAAAAATAAAGATGGAGCCGCTTCAACACCCCCTAATCTTAAGCTTGACGGTGTCCTCATAATCAAAATCCAATCAAAGAGGTGGAATAGTGGTGCTGAATCAGAATGGTGGTGGTGGCATGTTTGGATCTTGTGGGTTGAAAGTGCTAGTGAAGCTAGGTGGTTGTTGTGGCATCTCTAGAGGTGGTTGGTAATTTCCAAACTGTCTGTGGCTCTAGTAATGATCAAAGAATAGTTGCTGGTAAGTCTTCATCTGTTAAAAAAAGTTTGTGTCTGTTGCAAGCGAGTGTGCATGTTCTCCTGGTTAGCCAGAAGAAGGCACTCATTTTCAAAAATGTCCTACGGATATCTGATATAGTCACCCTAGTACATCGTGAATGCTTGCCAACATTTTTTCTTGTTGTTGATTCTCATGTTGAATTGACTACAACATCCCATACATACCTACCATAGAATATGGGTCTTCTTGCTGAGCAAGTGGTGGAGCATAAGAGATTGAAGCTCCATGCCTTTGTGAAGACTTGTCGATGACTCACCATTGTATGAATGGTATGGTTGCCTCTTCTTCTTCTTTGGTGTATCCATTCTTCTCTATATCCCACATTTTCTTACTCCTCCTCATCCTCCTTAGCATCCTCTTCTGGAAACCTCATGTGTCAAACTCCTCGTAAGCTGAAGACGGGGTAGGAAGAGCCCTTTCCCACCACCGGTCATTGACTTTGCAACAAGCATACACCTTTCCCTGGCATTTACTATTGAGGTGAGCCCTCTATAAGTGCTTGAAATCTAGCTTGGAGGAGGTCACTCAATGGGTTTGAGGTGGAGAGGTCGAGGTTGAGTTGCATTGTTTTTGGTGTTATACGCCATCCAAAATGGCTTGGGGGCTTCCTCTGCACTTGACACATGACTTCCAGCATATGTTATAGAAAGAAAGAGACGATATCCACCTTCTCTTCCCCTTTATACAAGAATTCCCAAAGGACATAAATGTTTCCATATTGCACCTTCCCTTGCCTTTATGTAGACATGACAAAGATGGTGTTGGTGAGGTAACATTTAGAATCCAACCAAACGAATGCTCGATGTCCATGATGGAGTTCCTGTGCCAGTTGATTGTAAATTCATGTGGCAAGTCTATCAGGAACCTCCACATCCATGAGTAGTTGAATCCACTGGGTGTGTGGAACAAGACCCCTACTGGCCACCCATATATGGTGTTGAACTCCACCAATGTAAAGTAATGGGTGGTGTTGAAGAGACAAAAATGCAACCATCCTTCCTCCCATCCCTCCTCATGCTCAGGGATGCAACAAGCCTCTAAGGACATCAGGAACCCACAGACGATCTCTTAGTAGGTGGGCCAATCACCAAAGAATGGGTGATCACCCACTATGTCCTGGCCAATACAGACCTGCTGGATATTCTCGATGAAGCATGTTTCGGCAAGGAAGGCATGGTCACCGTACTGCATTGGTATCAACTCCCTCTTTATCAGACTGGCATAGATCTTCCTATGGTCATCATTGACATGAGCCATGTGTGTCAGCTTGGGCACCATCATGTTGGCTCCTACTTTCAATGAAGTTGACCTCCTTGTCACCATTGGTCTGAGACAACAAAAGGGGTGAAGAAAAGAGTGCAGGAAAGACTTTGGGAACCTTGTGTTGACTCAAGCTAAATTTAGTCAATGTCGAATCAAGCTCTAAATTGACGAAATCCTTGATTTGATGATGACTAACCATTCCCTTCATTGTGTCTAACATTTCAACTTGAATGATTATAGATTAGATATAGACACACTCCAAATGCCCTAACTTGTATATCCTAACTTGGAGAAAAGACAAGTCAAAATCAATGCAAGTGCACTTTAATGGAATATGATGTATATCCATTAGAATCATGTTTTAAATCACTTGTAATGGTTGTATGACTTATAATTAAGCTTAGAAAAAAATCAAGAGCACTTAAATCAAATATTTAAGCACTTAAATGACATTTTCCAAAATTCATTACAGGTTGCTTTTAGTCGAGTTACAAACTCAACTGATCCCTTAATGGATTTTGAAAATATCCAGGTTTGGTTGAGTTGCAAACTTGACTGATTCATTCGGTCGAGTTACAAACTCGACCTATCCCTACACTGGACAAAACCAATTTAAGTGATCGGTCGAGTTTCATCCAGGATAAACTTGACTGATTCTTCAAATCTGCTTTGTTGAATAGTGCAATCGGTCGAGTTTCCTACACACATAACTCGACTGGTCACATTGTATGAAAAGTGTAGAAAAAATGTTTCTATCCATTGGAGTGTTTCCAAACTCGAAAAAAAATCTATTGCAACACCCTAAATGGCTAGTATTCTTCCTTAATTGTTTCTTCTTTCTAGTAGGCATCCCCAACTAAAAATAGGACCCATTGGGCTTCATCCCATGGTTAGCCAAGCACTTTTAAGGTCCCTATTCTATAACTTAGTGCATCCTAAAACTTCCTCTCTCTCTAAGCATAATCACTTGCTACATCCAGTAGAGTAAGTAGAATATTTGTAATAGAGCTAGTCCTACATGTATATCTTGTGAGGCTCTCACTTCCTCCATCTCCCAATCTCTCAATTCTACCATGAACATGAAGATGAAGATTCTCTCTCTTGGATAGGAGAGGTGAAGAAGAAGATGGGAAGGCATCCCTTGGTGAAAGCTTCTCCTTGGTGAAGGTGAAGTCAAAGGAGGAAGATCCAAGAAGAATGGGTGATTCCCCAAATGTTGAAGACTTGTGTAAGAGTGGGTAAGTCCTTGGTGAAGGAAAAAGACTCCTTGCAAAGTGGGTAAGTCCTTGGTGAGGTATAATACTATTGGTTGGATATGTAAGTCCTTTGGTAGGTTGTTGGCTCCCTTCCTCTCAAAGGGAAAGTTTGGTATCCTTGACCCGAAAAAGGAAGGTCAAATATTTTAACTCTTATCAGTGAATATAAGGAGTAGACAAGGTTAAGAAATCCTATAGGTTGACCTCTCTAGGCAGTGGATTGACAATTTCCTAGTTTAGAGATTGGAACCACTCTACATAGCTTGTGTTCTTGTGCTTGTTTCAATCTCTCACATCCTTGATATGTACATTTAGTTTCACTCAAATTCCATATTAGCAACCTTATCTTATTAATTAATTTGAAGGTCTAATGAATTTTGTTTAAGTGTGTCCAGTTCTATTGACCCCCTCTAGAGCCCATAATAGGATCCAACAAGTGGTATCAGAGTGGGCCTTCTCCAAGCATAATTCCACAAGTGGGAGAATATGGGTGATTATCATGGTGGGAAGTACCTCGTCAACATTCCAAACTTTGATGGGAGAAATTTCCTCTATTGGAAGATAATGTTACGATACTACATCCAAGGATCATGTCTTGAGCTATGGCAAATGATAGACCATCCATACAAGCTGTCAGAGACAAATATAGAAGAATGGGATGAAGCTACCTTGAAGAAAGCAACCTTGAATGCAAGAGCCATCAACATTCTCTATGCATCAATGTTCCCTACCAAGTTCAATTGGATTTCCTCTTGTGAGACGGTCTATGAGGTATGGAGCAATTTATGCATCACTTATGAAGGAACAAAGAAAGTGAAGGAAACCAAAGTCTACTTGCTCAAAGGGCTTCTTGAGAACTTCAAGATGGGAAATAAGGAAAGGGTGGTCGAGATGTACTCAAGGTTCAACACCATTGTAAATGGTCTTGCCATTGTAGTTCATCCTAAGGCTAGAGGAGAGATCAACTCAAAGATCCTTAGAACTCTTCCCAAGAGGTGGAAATCCAAGGTGACTTCCATTAAAGAAGTAAAGTCTCTTGGTGATATCCCTATTGAAGAGCTCATACAAAATCTACAAGCCCATGAAGTAAAACTTGACAAGCAAGATGAAGAAGAAAGAAAAGAAGAAAAAGAGCTCAAGAGAATGAAGAAGGCTGAAATCAAAGCATACATTGAACCTATTGTAGGTCAAGCCTCTTGATCCTCTCAAGTTGAAGAAGAGGTCATGTACTCCAAGGGTAGAATCTACAAAGGCACGTATTCCTCCTCTATCTGGTGCTTCAAGTGTGGAAAGAACGGTCACTTCAAGGGAAATTGTCCACAAGGCAAAAAGACCCATTATCACAAGATAAGAGAAGAGAAGCACACAAGAATAAGGAGAAATGGCACAAAATCTCAAGTGACTCCTGGAACTCAAGCTCAAGTGACTCCTCCAACTCAAGCTCAAGTGAATAATCAAGTGTATAATCTAGCTCAAGCTCTAGTGATGAAGGAGAATGTCATTTTTCTCTTATGGCCTCAAGAAGTGAAGATTCAAATGAGGTCTTTTGCAAATGGATTGACATAATCCATGGACTTACAAATTGGTTTCTTAGTCCACATAAAAGAAGAAAGGTGAGATATATATGAGGTGGCAACAAGTGGATAAGAAATGGTAAGAATATAGGTAATGTTATCCTTTCTCATATCCAATCATAATGTGTTTTTGCCAAGGTAATATGCACTACACATATGGTGTTTGAGTCAAAAGTGGCATATTATGTTTTTTTCACTTCCTTGCTCAAAACGATTTTTGATGCTTTCATATTTTATTACTAACTTGCTTACACATGTTTGGATATGGCTTATATTTTTAGCATGCCTTTAAATGTGTTTTTAGTAAATATATGCGCTTCTTGACTACAACAATATCGATCAAGTTTGACCTAATGAAACTCAACCAATAGACACTTATAGGTGTTGCCAACAGTTGTTATCCGTTGAGAAGTCCAAACCACAAAACTTTACCAACAACATTGTGCACATAATATAAAGTTGGATTTTTGGATGAGAATTTCTCTCTCAACTAGACTTTCTCAACAAATAGTCTTATTCTATGGCCCACCTCTTGGTACCTTTATATATGCATATTGGCATGCCTTAAATTTTCCTACCTTGCTTACAACTCTATCTCTCAAATTGCTAAATTGGTATCTTCATATCTTGCAATTATCTATCTTGAGTTGTTATGCAAGTTTTGATGATGATCTCTTTGGATGTCTTGGTTGTGTCTTAATTTGCTTCCGTTGTTCTCTCTAACTTGCAACATCTATGTAGTATTATATCTTGTGATGCAACCTTGAGGTTCTTAGTGGTAATGATATTTTAGTAATGATGACTATTTGCTAGTGAGCAATTTCCTTTCATGCTTCCAAAACTGCATATCTTTTTGTTTGGATATTCCTCTATATCTACTCATAGCTTGTTCTTTAACTTGTGAATCCTTTGCTATGATCTAGATCATGCTAGTAGTCATAACTTGTGATATCATCTACTAGTAGTTCTTTTACATGTAGTTCTAGCCTTGTTTATCTTTTGGTATCTAATATATCAAGTGCTATTCAACTACATGTTATGCTTGTATCTTGTTTTGTACATACTCGTGCTTGTTCCTTAACTTGCTTATCTACCATCTTGAGTTACCTGCATGCATATCTTTCCCTTGATATATGCTAGAATTACAGCTAGGGTTGCTCAAATGCATGTTTAAATTTGCTTTATATTCCATGCTTGGACAAGCCCCTTGTGTTTCTCTTCTACTTCACTCTCCAACATGTGGTATCTCCTTCTACTAACAAGTTGTGTTTTCAAACCCCCACTTTTTGAAATGACAAAGGGGGAGAAGACATGTCTTATGTAAGGGGAGATGTCAAGGGGAGAAGACATGTATTATGTAAGGGGAGACGTAAAGGGGACAAGGCATATATGTAGAAGATATATGTGAGTAGAATGCATTGTTTCTAAAAATGTGATGAAAGCTAACCATGCAGGAGAAATAACATCAATTTAGGGAGAGTATGAAAACTCCATGAGAATTAATTGAGGGGGAGCATATAAACACAATTCTATTGAAACCCCTTGGTTTCTCCAAAGGTATTATTTTACTCAAATGCTTTCAATACATTTATTGAATGGTTTGTCATATTCATAAAGGGGGAGACTATTGAATCAAGGTCAATTTTGTCAATGCTGAATCAAGCTATAAATTGACTAAATCCTTGTTTTGATGATGACTAACCATTCCATTCATTTGTGTCTAATGCTTATACTTGAGTGATTCCAGATTAGGTATAGACACACTCCAAATGCCCTAACTTGCACATCCTAACTTGGAAAAAAGACAAGTCAAAATAAACGCAAGTGCACTTTTATGGAATATCGATGTAAATCCATTAGAATCATGTTGTAAATCACTTGTAATGATTGTATGACTTGTAATTTACTCCTAGAAAAAATTAGGAACACTTAAGTTGAATATTTAAGCACTTTAATGACATTTTCAAAAATTCATTACAGGTTGTTTTTAGGTCAAGTTACAAACTCAACGAATCCCTTGATGGATTTTGAAAATGTCCAGGTTCAGTTGCCGGACAAAAATAATTTAAGTGATTTATGGAGTTTCATCCAGGATAAATTCGACGGATTCTTCAAATATGCTTTCTCGAATAATGCAATCGGTCAAGTTTCCTACACACATAACTCGTTCGATCGCATTGTACTAAAATTGTAGAAAAAGTGTTTCTAGCTGTCAGAGTGTTGCAAAACTTGAAAAAATATTTGTTGCAACACCCCAAATAGATAGTATTCATCCTTAAGTGTTTTACTGGTTAATAGGCATCCCCAACTATAAATAGGACCCCTTGGGCTTCATTCCATGGTTATCCAAGCACTATGAAGGTCCCTACTCTATAGTTGAGTGCATCCTACTACCTCCTCTCTTTCTCTCTAAGCTTAATAATTTGCTACATCTACTAGAGTGAGTAAGAGATTTGTAAGAGAGCTAGTCATACATGTATATCTTGTGAGGATCTCACTTCCTCCAAATCCCAATCTCTCATTTCTACCATGAACATGAAGATGGATATTTTCTTTCTTGGCTAAGACATGTGAAGAAGAAGGGAAGGCATCCCTTAGTGAAAGCTTCTCCTTGGCGAAGGTGAAGTCAAAGATAGAAGATCCAAGAAGAGTGAGTGATTCCTCAAAGGATGAAGACTTGTACAAGAGTAGGTATGTCCTTAGTGAAGGTAGAAGACTCCTTGTAAAGTGGGTAAGTCCTTGGTGAGGTAGAAGACTCTTAGTTGGATAGGTAAGTTTCTTTATAGGTTGTTGGTGTTGGGTTTTAGGGGAGACAGAGAAGGCAGCGGAAACAAAAAATTTCTCCCCCAACCCATACCGAGGAAACGCGTCAACGTCTATATAATAGGAAAGGATGGTTTGTGGAATCATACCTTGTCCCGAGGCTTGCTCGGCGACAATACCTCGCGCAATGCGCGGTCTTCAACTCTGGTCTTGGATGGTGTCTGTGCAGCTCCTGGTCGCACCGGGACTGACGAATCCTCCTCCTACCCGACTGTCGGATGACATTTGTCCTCCTAAGCGGCAGTGTCCTCCCGCCTCTGTAGTAGTCCACACGGACCACCTGGAACTCCACTCTCCTTGTCCCAAAAGGAAGTGGAAGGAGTCGCACCCTCCTGTTGACGTACTAGTCGCCAACACACTCTCCTGCTACCAGTTGCAACTGCAGTTGTCCTTCCCTTGCTGCACCTCCCTTTTGCGGGAAGCACTTGCTCGGGATCTCTCACGGTTACCAAAACCAGAGAGAACGACAACTTCGCAAAGCAACCGGCTTGCATTGAGTTGTAATTTGAGAAGCCCCCAATACCCCTATATATATAGGCGGGTCATGGGACAGGGTTCTCTGTGTCCGGCAATATGGGACTAAAGCAGGAGTAGAAGGGTTCGAGAACTTTCCACAAAAAGCAACCGGTTCGCAACTTGAAATGATCGGTTCACAACTGAACTGATCGGTTCGGCCATTGAGCCGATCGGTTGGACCTGAGCCGATCGTTTGGGGCACTCCAACCGATCGATTGGTGCCCTGAACCGATCGGTTCATAGTCCTAATCCGGCTTAAAAAGACTTTCCTTGTTTCGTTCCCAATTGGTATCGAATACCAATGTTATTCCCAATCGAATTGGGCAATTTGAAACCAAAGGAAAATTCTTGCCGACATGACTTTTCCCAACTGGTCGGTTGCATCAGTTGAGCCGATCGGTTCAACCCTTGAACCGGTCGTTTCAACCTGGGCATGAGCTGATCGGCCTGGACACTCCATCCGACCGGTTCAGCAACCTCAGCCGACCAGTTCATCACATGAACCGATCGGTTGGGAGCACAGGTTGGGCAAAATCAGTCAATTGCGATTTCAATCAATCCGATACTCCAATCAATGCGTCCAACACCTTGAACCATACGATATTGAGCCATCAACTATTGAGTGTTTAATTGAACTACTAAACTCCTTTAGTAATCAATCTAAACATTGCTTTGTGGACAAAACTCCTCTTCCAGGTTAAATCCTATGTGTGTGACCCTGCAGGTCCATTTCACGTTGGCAGTGAAAGTCCATAACACTTATGACTTCACAAGCAAAGAGAGGTGCCTAGTCACACATCAGTGCTACCCAAGTGAAAGTAGAAAGTTGGAGAACAACTTTCATCCTACAATCCGTGAATGGTGTTACAGTGAATGTATAATTCCTTTGTCACTGATATCCCAAATGAACTCAAGGCATGGAACAGTCATCCTGTCAACGTTCATTCACTTTCTTGATCTCAGAGTAGATTGAAGGAGATATGTATGACATCAATATCACATATTGATTCACACATGCGTGCGCACGCCTATCTCAATCCTACTCATCAAGTGGCCTTGGATATCAAACTCCCTTAGGAGGGACAAATCCCATATCTATCACTCACCCCTCAAAAGCCCCATGTGTCAAAGCCACCCAATCATCACCTTTATAACAACCCATGTTTCAGGACTGCGTTTGATGATGTCAAAGTGTGCCCAACGACATGTGTTGAGTGCAGTGATTTCAGGTCTAAGAATCACACTCACCACCATCACTGTGACTACCATCTTATGGTTCCATGTGTCAAACTCACGGTGGGTCTATCCGGTACACTTGTTCTCTAACAAGTACCTATGTGTTTGGTTTGATATCTCTATATCATGACTAATGAGATTCTGTCATCAACCAACACCACAATCTAGTCTTGTGTGTCATTGTTGTCTATCTACCTTCCATAATGACATCCGACTAGGGACATAACAAGAATGTACAAACTCTTAGCATCCGTATGATCTCATCGTTCAGGTCATGAACCTGAAGGCATACGTCATTGAGTACTGTCATTCTCTAGACATTCAATCTGTTCTATCACTATCTCATATGACTGAACTAGAAGGAATTGGAAGCTCGCCTTTTTTATGTTTACCAAATCAATCTTATTGTATCCCACCAATCATCACATGATTGGCTCTCAGGGCATACATACCAACAGTTGGATCCCTTCCCCTCAAAGGGAAGGTTGGGTATCCTTAACCCAGAAAAGTAAGGTCATATGTTGTAACTCTTATAAGTGAATATAAGGAGTAGACATGGTTAAAAATCCTAGAGGTTGACCTCTCTAGGTAGTGGACTGACAATCTCTTAGTTTGGAGATTGAAACCACTCTACATAGCTTGTGTTCTTGTGTTTGTTTCAATCTCTCTCATCCTTGCTACGTTTGATTAGTTCCACTCAAATTCCATATCAGCAACCTTATATGTTAATTAATTTGAAGGTCTAATTATTTTTGTTTAAGTGCATTTAGTTCTATTCACCCCCCTCTAGATACCATCCTAAGATCCAGCACCTTGGAGCTCTAGACCATCTCTGAGTGCAAAGAAGGTGGTGTGAGTGTGTTTGAAGTACTACCCACACCTGTCCTATTATAGCATGTGAACTACCCTAACACACTACATGGGTACCATTGACAGGCTATCGATGGCACCAACTCATCTCCCTCGATCCGTGTGAAATTGATACCAGTTGTTGATACAAAAACCCCTTATCACGGATTGCTCCGCATTAGTAGTACTGATGTTGTGTCGGTGGTACCGACTTTTGAAAAGTGTTGTCATAACGGTACCACTGACTATTGGATGGAGATGATCTGGATTTTTGAGTGGTAGATCCATAGATTCTGTGTTTAGAGTTTCGGTACCACTGATGGTTGTGTCGGTGGTACCCAACTGCTATTTGGATGCCATTTTATTAGAGATGTTGGTGCCACTAACTTTATGGGATGGTAATATTGAGTCTTTTATTCTCTCAGTATTCTCGAATGGCTCCTTGGTGTCTCGAACCTAGAGTGTCATTTGAGTGTTGGTGCTACGAACAGAATGTCGATAGTACTGAGCCTGCACAGAGAACCTGACTTTGGCTCTACAAGGAATTGATGCCACTGACTGATATTTTGGTGGTACCAAGTTGATTTTTGGGAATCCTTATTGAGAAGTGTCAGTAGTACTGAGTTGATAATTCTCACCCCTATAAATTTATGCAAATTTTGGTACCACTAAAATGCTTGTCAATGGTACCGATTAGATATCAAAATTTCCCTATTGATTTTCACTTATGGTGTTGGTTCCATTGAGTTGTTGTTGGTGGTTCTGACTTTCCTTCTACCTGCACACCAAACATAAATGATCAAGGTACCTTTTTTACATCTACTAAATAAAATGCAAATTAGAACAATCAAAGCTCCTAAAATGAATGTACAAGACAAAAACCAAAATATGATAAAGGAAAATTGGGTTGCCTCCCAACAAGTGCCCATGTTTACGTCATAGGCTAGACAATCAAATCATGAAAATATCAATGAGACTTGAGGAGCTTCAACTCCTCTCCCTCATGTATCAACTATCCCCCAAAGTAGTGTTTCAATCGTTGCCCATTAACAAGAAATGGATGAGTCCCATTGCAAATCTCCACTACTCCATGAGGGGATCCTTTAACCACCACATATGGTCCACTCCATCTAGACCTTAACTTCGTGAGGTGCAATTTCATCCTAGAACTAAGTAGAAGAACCTTCTGTCATGTAGTGAACACTCTCTGCAAAATATGGCAGTCATGAATATCCTTGGTTCTGTCCTTATATATCTTTTAGCTTACATAGGCATCTAGCCTGAGCTCATCCAATTCATTGAGATCCAACATGCATCTCTTTCCTACATCATCAAGATTGTAATTCAACTTCCTCAAATCCCACTTGGCTTTGTGTTCCAATTCCACAAGTAAATGACATGGTCTCCCATAGACCAACCTAAATGGAATTTTTCCTATAGGTGTTTTATAGGATATCCTATATGCCCAAAAAGAGTCATTTAATTGCATGCTCCAATTGGTTCTATTTGTTGAGATTGTCTTTTCTAAGATCTTCTTAATCTCTCTATTAGACACCTCAACCTGACCTTGAGTATGTGGGTGGTATGGGGTATCTACTGTGTGCCTCACTCCAAACTTGTTTGATAAATATCCAAACTTCTTATTAGTGAAATGAGACCCCCCATCACTTATGATTACTCTCGACACCCCAAACCTATAGAAAATATGATCCTTTACAAATCTAGAAACAACATGTGCATCATTGGTGTGGGTTGGGAGTGCTTCCACCCATTAGACGTGTAATCAACTACAAGAAATATATATATATATATATATATATATATATATATATATATATATTAGAATTAGAAGGCACAAAGGGTACCATGAAATTAGTTCTCCATAGAACAAAAATCTCAATTTGTTGAAAAATGTTTAGGGGTATTTCATGTCTCCTAGATATATTTCAAGCTCGTTGACATTCATCATAGTTATGCAAAAAATTGTAAGAATCTTCAAAAAGTGATGCCCAATAGAACCCACTTCCTATAACATTTGTCATTGCCCTTGATCTAGCATGGTGTCCCGCAGTAGGTAGGGAGTGTCAATGTGCCAAGATACTCTCCATCTCACACTTAGGCACACACTTCCTCAAAATCACATCCCTACATTGTTTGAGTAAAACGGGATCATTCCACACATAGAATCTCAAGGAATGGAGAATTTTCTTCTTGTCTTGGTACCCCCAATCGTTTGGAAATGTGCCACATGCCAAGTAGTTCACAATATTTGTGAACCATGGGTCCTTGTTTTTCATTGAAAACAATTTCTCATCCCTGGAAATGCTCAACAATGGGTATATCTAGATCCTTCTCATCCACTCTTTCCAATCTAGACAAATGATCTTCTACCACATTTTATGTCCATGTCTTATCCTTAATTTTCATATCAAACTCCTACAGTAGAAAAATCCATCTTATAAATCTAGGCTTGGCATCTTTCTTTTACAGCATATACATTATCATTGCATGGTCAGTCCAAACAATAACCCTGGCCCCAATCAAATACTGGTGAAATTTTGTAAAAGAAAAAACTACCACAAAAAGCTCTTTTTCGGCTGTTGTATAATTAAGTTGGGCATCATTAAGGACCTTTTACACATAACAAATAACAATGGGGGTTTTATCCTTGTGCTGTCCTAGAACAACCCCTACCTCATAGTCTGACGTGTCACATATGAGCTCAAATGGTTGTCTCCAATCTGGAGCTTATACCACTGGTGCAGAGACTAATTTCTCCTTCAACACCTCAAAAGACTTCAAACACCACTCATAAAATTAAATTGGGTGTCTTTCTATAGCGATTCAGAAAATGATTTTGCAATCTTCAAAAAATCTTTTATGAAACGTCTATAAAAACTAGTGTTTCCTAGAAAAGTCCTAACCCCCTTCACTGGTGATGGTGGAGGTAGCTTAGAGATGACTTCAATTTTAGATGGATCGACTTCCAATCCTCTATTAGACACCTTGTATCCCAACACTATCCCTTCACTCACCATCATGTGACACTTCACCCAATTCAAAACTAAGTGAGTGTCCTCACACCTTTGCAGAAATTTTTCAAGACTGTCAAGGTTGTCTTCAAAAGACTCCATACGGTTGGAGTTTTAAAAGAAACGTCTCAAATCTCTTATCACCTGCAAGTGTATGGGGTCAAATGTAGATGATTGTTGAACTCAAGGAGCTAGGTCAGTCAGGCACATAATCATTAACTTTCATTAATCTAGGTCGATTTACAAAAGTTGAGTTGATTACAAGCAACTAAAAGGCAAGTAGAAATAAATAGATTGGTTTTGTTTAAAATAGAAAATGGATAATCCTATGCATGTAATTTTACTACCAAACCATCACATCATGCATCACAATGAAATGAAAACATGCAGTCAATTTTGCAAGGAGATTTTCATCATCATGCACCTCCTGGTGGCATGAGATGGTTCTCTTCATAGCATAGCATTCCCATGTTTGTTCTAGAATCAAACACAATCTAAAACCCTCAACATACTATAGCCATTCCCATGGTCAAGAACAAATTGCCATGAATCCTACTCCTTACTTCCTCATATATTCTCCTAAAAAGTACAAGAAAACATAAAACATGTATAAAAGGTGGCCAACCAAACATACAAGCAACATAACACTATAGGAATCCATGGAGAATAAAATTGACTAACATAAGATATAAATTTCATGTTCACATGAGAAATGGCATGGGAGTTACTCTCCCATACTTAAGAAAAGAGTTCTACTCATCCATAATGGAGATGCACAAACACATTGCAGAAATTTCAAAGTTTTGCATGATTAAGAGAAGAAAAAGCTAAAGGAACCAAAAGTGTAGACAAGGAGAAGTAGAAACCCAGATAGAGGATGAGATTCCACCCTTAGAGTTTCTCTAAATTGTACAATACTCGATCCTGAGAAGAATGTGTGAGGAGAATAGCTTTATTGCACCTTTGGAGAAGAAATGATGAAGAAACGAAGTAGAATGGAGGCTCTTTCCCAAGCAAACCTCTTCTTCCACCCCAAAATTGCCTTCCTCTGCTCTGGAACTTCTCTTGGATGAAATTACTTGCAAAGGATGAGAGATAACCACCCAAAAGGTTGCATTCCTTTTTTAAAATGAGGGGTGGTTGTTATTAATTTATGTAGAAACTGATAACGACACGACGTGTCTTTGAGGAGACATGTCGTGTGGTTGTCACTGGAGTCGATCTGAGCATAAGGTACATGACATGTTCAATTAAATACACACTTGTGTACATTGGTAGAAAGTCAAGGTCGACCCCTAGATCATTAGAACATGTTGTGTCTTAAACAAGACATGACGTGTAGCTACTATGTACAGAGGCTGTTGAAATCTTACACGTCGTGTTCTAAATAAGACACATAATGTTCTTTGTTCTGTGAGCTCTTTAAGAAAGTCACACGTCGTGTCTTAAACAAGACACGCCATGTGCAATGATGTTTCTTCAAGAATGAACTCTGAATGAACTGCAAATCGAGGGGAGGTCCCATTAAGGTCAGATTTGGGTTGGGTGATCTCCAATTTGGCATTTTGAACGTGTGTCTACAATCAACATCATGCAACAAGTAAAATAACTAAAAGATGGTAAGTTAAGTATAACTAGAGGCTAAGTGGAAGAAAAAATGAATTGAATTTGTGTGTGGATGTGTGCAAAAAGTACATATGAAATGCACACAAACAAATCCCCCTAAGCTTGAACTATTACTTGTCCTCAAGAAAAAAGAGCATAGAACACAAATGAAGGAAATGTAAAGCTCATGTACAGATCAAATGAAATGGAAGATATAAAAGGGGTCAAGCCAACCATAATTATCATATTTGTACTCATAGACTTGGTTTTAGCTTAAACATCTAAGAAATAAAATTAAGTTTAGTAAGGATGGTAATGTCTTAAATGAAGTGGTCAACTAGGCAACACTAGAAGGAACTTGGATGACTAGGCCAAACAACTAGTGAGTGTGCAACAAAACTTTCAGTAATAGCTATTACTGGTGCAAATGATGGAATCTTAGTTATAGCTATTACTGGTGCAAATGATGGAATATTATTTAATGTTTGTAAACTTTATCTCTCTCTTCTTGCTTTCCCAAAAGATGTGATATAGGATTGGTGTTTCTGGCACTCGGCTGCTAATGTAGGCTTATGCACACAAGGAGTGTCAGTTGGGGCATTTTATCCTCTTTTAGGACATATCACCTAACCATCGTGGCTAGATCGGACTTACACTAGGTTAGTATGACATGTGGGAGGTTTTAGCCATCTTTTATGGGGTAATTAAGGTGAGGTTTAATTGGTGGAGGGCTTCACTTATTTTTCTCAAAATAGAAGAGAGTTAACAAAATTGTAACATAACATGGATTCCATTCATTTATTTTTAAAAAAAAATCATTAAAATGGGTGGTTGTAAAATAGCTAAGAGTTTGGCAAAATTATCCCGTGTTCTAAATAGTGTTGCAAAGTTGACATATTCATAAAATTTGTTACCAATTGCATGTATTAGGCAATCCAAGATGGAAAGGTGAAAATTCAGGCCACAAACATAAATCTTACAATTTGAACACATGTTGGTAACCATAAGGTTTCATTTGATCCATGCATTCTCTTACAATTTCTTTAATTGAAAATTCTAATGAAGGAGGAACAAGAGAGTTCAAACTTGTGAAGCAAGCTAGTTAATTACACAAAATGAGCCTCACATCATACTAAACTTGCCAAGAGAGAAGTAAAAACTGAAAAGCAAAGAGAAATAGAAGCTAGAGACAAAAATTAAAGAACTAGAAAGTGAAAAACAATAAAATTACTAAACAACTACATTATCGATCGGTTGCACCCCCACCAAGCTTGAAATTTATTGTGTCCTTACTACATCAATCAAACTCAAAGAAAATGCAACTATGTACCTATTATGGATGGCATCAGTAGGAGGCACCTAATCCCCCATGACCAGCAGGGAAAAACTGGCTGACAAGATCATCATTGTCCAGAATATTGACTGACATCGGTTGTGGAATGTGCTCAAACTATGGTGGAGGGGGTGCAGGGTGGTGCAGATGAGGCATTAGATAGTGGCTCTAAGAGATGTGCCACATATCCATGCGATGAATCATGTCGTGCATCACAGAATTATGTTGCCCTATCAAATCGTGGTGGCTATCTAGATGGTCAAACCACTACTGAACATAGCCATGAAGATACCTAACATCAGGCATTGCCCAACTGTACTCTGTCTAAGTGCTGGTGGAGGGTGGCAGTGTTGTGCGTGGCTGAGCAGCTGGAGTATCTTGATCTTTAGGTGCAGTGGCTTCATCATCTTGGCCACTAAGATCGGCCTTCCAATTGTCTTTATTGCTCAAGGTGGTGTTTTCTCAATCAGGAAAATCTATGTGGTCACCATTGTCAAAGTATTGTCTGAACTTAGCATTGCTCTTGGGGATCCTACTGATCAGTCCTATAGATATCATGTACTAAATGTCCACCAGAATCTTGTCTTGAGCATCTTCTAGGCTCGTCAAGTCCACATCAAGCTTGGTAGCAAGAAGTGTAATAAGCCCTCCACACATAATGTCCCCAGATTCTCTTTTCTTAATCTTCTTGATGTCCAAGAACTGAGTGAGAATGAAGTAACCTACATTGATTTGGAAATTATAGACCATATCCCATAGGAAGAATAAATCATGTCTCCTGCATACGACTTGTGTTTCTTTTTTGGCGAAGACACATGTGCTGAGAAGGCGATGAAGGTAATGGAAATGGGGTTGTGGATGGAAGAAGCTTTGGCCTTAGCAACGTCTTATCACTCTTCATCTGTTAGTTTTTTCCAGAAAACATCACTTTCAAAGGCGGGAGGCACGGATAAAGAACCCTCATAATTGCATTGTAAAAGCTGACAGAAGTCTTGGAAGGTAATTTTATAACTTTGGCCTAGTAGATGGAAACTGATAAAGGCATAGGGCTCGAGCCTATGCTTCGGGTCCTCCACGACCTTAAGAGTAGTAAGGCATTTGTAGAAAAGGATAGGGTAAGTTTTCATTACCGAAAAGCATATGAACTCAAGGTTGATGTCTTTGAGGTTGTCCTTGATGTCATCCTTGAACCCCAGAGTTTTGATAGCATCTTGGTAGGAGAAACAAGTAGGGAGGACCCTATGTGAGATGAGGAACTGATAGGTGGGGTCTTCCTCTGTCTTCACCCTGAAATGGGTGGAGGAGATGTAGTTGGAGGCGGAGGAAGTGGCCACGTCATGCTTATGGTTGGAGGTTTGCTTGAAGGGTGCCATTGCTGCTAAGAACGATGCTGAAATGACTTGGAACATGGCGTGTCTGAAAGAGGACATGACGTGTTTCTGGGAAGAAGGGGCTTGCAAATAGGGGAAATTACACGATGTGTCTTTGGTTAAACACGGCGTGTACCTGGTACTTCGCTACGACCAGAGGTTGAAGATGATGGTGTCTTCACACGATGTCTACTTGGTTGCTTATAGAGTGTCGTTGGGGGTAGATGGAGAAAAATGAGAGCAATATAGAGGAGGTGGGCTCTTGAGCCTTGATTGATAGGAGTGATGAAGACGGCAGCAAGAAGACGATAGCGGCGGGCGGCTTCTTGGTGGGTGGATATTGTGGTGCCCTACAATTATTTCTGCCTCACACGGTGGCTTGAGATGAGGAAGAAGAGGGCAAGGTGCCATGGAAATCACTGGTGGAGCCCAGTGTTGCGGATGCGGCTGCTTGTTGATTATGGAAGATTCATGGTGGCACGACTTCTTGAGCTTCGTTAGGGAGAACATGGTAGAGAAGCTTGCTCTGGAGGTGGTGGCGGTGCACACAGTCGTTGGATCGCACACGGCTGCTTGAGAGTGAATGTGAGAGTGATGGCTTGGAATTAGGGTTGAAAACCCCCTTTCTCATCGTTATACAAGATGTGTCTTTTTAAGGACACGACGTGTGCTTTTATAGAGGTTGCCTGCTTGTTTTTAATGAACTTTTACTGCAAGCTACACAACGTGTAAAAATTAGAACACGTCGTGTGAGATTATAGAATTATGGGTTGAGTCACCTTCGTTGCTAATGACACACTGTGTGCAAATAAAGACACGGCGTGTTACTTTCCAGAAAGATAGATTCATATGAATGAATGAACAGAAGACATGTTGTGTGCATTTGAAAACACACAGTGTGATTTTTTAGATATATATTCATGAACTTCAGCCTAATAATGACACGTTATGTGCAAATAAAGACATGACATGTGATATTCTAGTTGGAATCTTCACACTCTTTTACCTGATATCTACACGTCGTGTGAATTAACGACACCATGTGATTTTCCATAAAAACTTGAAGGTGTTGAGAGGTCTATTAGGCATGTCGTGTTTCATTAAAACCACATCATGCTTGATTCCAGTGAGCTTGTCTATGATCATACACGCCGTGTGAGAAATAATACACATTGTGTAACTTTTAGAATCTTCATAATTGTCCCTCTGTGGTTGACGACACATCATGTAACAATTAAGACTTGTCGTGCCTTTTTGGATTTCTACAGAAATATGTCATCTTTGGTTTGTACTTGTTGAGATGATGATACATATCTACGAGGGTCTACATTATTACAATCATCCATGCAAGTTTACTTGGGGAATTGAAAATTGTTCTAAACTAGTACTAATAAACAAAATATATCATAATGTGGGGTCAACTCCCACAAGTTCCTCCATTTAAAGTCTAGAGTAAGACTCTTTAGCTAGTTGGTCAAGTGTCTTGGAGGGAGTATGAAGCTCCTTTGTCAATCTCCTCTCCTAAAATTTATAGCGTGCACCTTTGTCCATTAACTTTGAATTTTGATTGCTTCCCTTGAAGCTCCATTGTCCCGTATGGAAAGACTTTCAAGACTAAGAACGGACCATACCACTTAGATCTCAATTTTCTTGGAAAGAACTTCAGTTTGGAGTTGAACAGTAGAACTTGGTCTCCTTATTTGAAGTCTTTGACCTTGATTCTTTTGTCATGCCATCTCTTTGTCTTTTCTTTGTACATATTTGTGTTCTCATATGTGTCCATTTTGAGTTCTTCGAGCTCCTAGAGTTGCAACAATCTTTTCTCTCCAGCTTTCTTTAGGTCATAGTTAAGGAATTTGATCACCCACAATGCTTTGTGCTCCAATTCTATGGGTAAGTGACATGATTTGTCATAGACAAGCTTGAAAGGAGTAGTCCCAATTAGAGTTTTAAAAGTTGTCATGTACGCCCATAGTGCATTGTCTAGCTTCAATGTCCAATCTTTTCTTTGGGCTGGAGATAGTCTTTTCTAGGATGGCCTTTAACTATCTATTTGAGATCTCCACCTGGCCTAATGTTTGAGGATGATAAGGTGTAGACCCCTTATGCTTCACTCCATACATGCTAAGCAGGTTATTGAAGTTTCTTTCATTGAAATGGCTACCACCGTCGGATATTATTGCTCTTAGAACTCCAAACCTAGGAAAAATAATCTTCTGGAAAAATTTTATCACTGACTTTACATCTGGTGCTTGAGTAGGGACTGCCTCCACCCATTTGGATACATAATCACAAGCTACTAGGATGAACTTATAGCTGCATGAGGATGGAAAAGGGCCCATATAATCTATTCCCCACACATCAAAGACTTCTATTTCTAGGATTGAGTTCAATGTCATTTCATCTCTCTTTGAGATTCCCCCAACTCTTTGGCAATTGTCACAAGCCTTGACAAATGCATGTGCGTCATGAAATAGACTTGGCCAATAGAAACTTGATTGAAGAATCTTTTTTGCGGTCTTGTTTGCTCCAAAGTGTCTACCATAAAGAGAAAAATGACAATCTAAAATCATACTAGTAATCTCTTCATTTGGAATGCATCTCCTGATAAGTATGTTTGTGCATTTCTTTAACAATAGAGGATCATCCGAATAATAGAATTTGACATAATGAAGGAACTTTTTCTTTTGCTGGTATGTGAAATTAGGTGGAAGACACAAGGTAATTCACAAAATCAGTGAACCATGGAAAAGCAAGAGAATTTACCACATAGAGCTTCTCAACAGGAAATTTGTCGTCAATTGGAACCTTATCTTCAGCATGAGTAGAAAGACGTCAGAGATGGTCATCTACAATGTTCTTGGTCCCTTTCTTATCTTTCATTTCCAAGTCAAACTTCTATGATAGAAATATCCAGCGGATGAGGTGAGGTTTGACGTCTTTCTTGCTCATAAGGTACCTTTTTGCTACGTGATCTGTATATACTATGACCTTGGAACCCACAAGACACTATCTAATATTATCAAAGGCATATACTATGGCAAGCATCTCCTTCTAAAAAGTAGCATAGTTGATTTGTGCATCATCAAGGGTCTTACTCTGATAGTGTATGGCATGGATTTTTTTGTGTCTTCTTTGTCCCTAGACTGCTCCTATAGCATAGTTGCTCGCATCGCACATAACTTCAAAGTGAGCACTCCAATATGGTAGCTGGATGATGGGAGTTGAAACTAGGGCATCTTTAAACTTTTGAAAAGCAATTTGACAATCATCATTGAACACGAACTCGACATCTTTTGCTAGCAGGGAGCATAAAGGCTTTGCAATCTTTGAAAAGTCCTTTATAAATGTTCTGTAGAAACCTGCATGGCCTAAAAAGTTGTGAATTTCTTTAACATTGCTTGGTGTTGACATCTTTTCAATGGCTTCCACTTTATATTTATCCACTATAATTCCTCTGCTTGAGATAACATGGCCTAGAACAACCCATGTTTGCATTATAAAATAGCACTTTTCCCAATTAAGCACGAGGTTGAATTGTTGGCATCTCTACAAAACTTTAGTTAGATTCAACAAACAATCATCAAAGGTATTTACGTACACACTAAAGTCATCCATGAATATTTCCATTATCTTTTCAATGAAATCAGAGAAAATAGCCATCACACCTTTGAAAAGTGGTGGGGGCATTACAAAGCCCAAAGGGCATTCGTCTATAAGCATAAGTTCCATAGGTGCACGTGAAAGTGGTTTTTTTCTGATCGGGTGGGTAGATGGGAATCTAAAAGAACCTACTATACCTGTCAAGATAGCAGAAGTAGGAGTGATGAGCAAGACTTTCTAGCATCAAGTCAATAAAAGGTAAAGGGAAATGATCCTTCCTGGTGGTTTAATTTAGTTTTTTGTATCAATTCACATTCGTCGTGCAATGATGATTCTTCTTTGTATTAATTCATCATTTTTCCCTTTAATTACAGTTTTTCCTCCTTTTTTTAGGAACAACATGTATAGGACTCACTTAGGGACTATCACTTATTGGATAAATAATGTTGGCATGTTTAAGTTTGAGACTTTCCTTTTTTACAACTTCCATCATATTTTAGTTCAATCTTCTTGGGGGGTCTATGCATGGTTTGGAATTTTCTTCCAAAGCTATTCTATGCATACAGATAGATGGGTTAATTCCCTTGAGGTAATGAATGGAGTAACCTATCATATCTTAATAGATTCTACATTTGTTTAGGAGTTTTTCTGATCAATATTCAAATTCAGCATTTATAATAATGGGAAAATTGGAGTTTGGGCCTAAGAAAGCATACCTTAACCTCAGTGGGAGAGGTTTTAATTCTAGCTATTTGTTTGGATCTATGGTATTGCTTTCCTCACACTTCTTAGAATCTTCATCGCTCGGTGGGGTCTTCAAGGCATCATGAATTTCTTCATTGGAAATGGCATTTTCATCTTCTTCTTCAAGATCATTAAGAGTAGTCTCAACAGAATTCTTTTCTTCCTCAAGTAGTGTGTCAATAGTATCAACAAGACAAAGGTACTCCTTAGAGATGGGCCCCTTCATGGCATCATAAGCAGAAAATACAAATTCTTCATCTCCCACTCTGACATTGAGTTTTCCTTCTCTTACATCAACTAAGCAACCTATGGTACAAAGGAAGGGTCTTTTAAATAGGACTAGATTGGTTGGGTCCCCATGCATGTCTAAAACTAGAAAATCACATGGAATGAAGAACTTCCCTATTTGTATGGGTATGTCTTCAACCACTCCTCTAGGATGCTTGATCGAGAGATCAGCTAGCTAGATTGTCATAGAGTTCGGATTCAAATCTCCCAAGTCTAGATTTTCCCACAAAGAGACAAGGATCAAGCTGATTCTAGCTCCAACATCAACAAGGCCTTTATCAAAAGTAGAATATCCTATCTTCCAAGGGAGAGTAAAGGCACCTTGGTCATCTAGCTTTTCAGGCATATAGTTCTGGATGACAGAGCTTAGCCTTTCAGACAACATGACAATCTCGACTTGACCAGATCTTCTCTTCTTAGTTAAGATATCCTTCAAGAACTTGGCGTAGGAGGGCATTTCACCTATGACTTCTGTTGACTCAAGGTCAATTAGGTCAAAGTTGACTCACGTCTAAATTGACTAAACCCATGTTTTGATGATGACTAACCATTCCACATATTGGTGTCTAATGCTTCTACTTGAGTAATTTCAGATTAGGTATAGACACACTCCAATTGCCCTAACTTGTGCATCTCAAATTGGAGAAAAGACAAGTCAAAGTCATACAAGTGCACGTTTTTGTAATATGATGTATATCTATTAGAATCATGTTGTAAATCACTTGTAATGATTGTATGACTTGTAATTAAGCTTAGAAAAATGCCAGGAGCACTTAGATCGATTATTAGAGAACTTTTAATGCAACTTCAAAAATCAATTACAGGCACTTGGTCGGTCCAGTTTCACACCCTGAAACTCGACCGATCAACCCTTGATCGATTTTCTGAATATTGCATCTGTCGAGTTTTGCACTCACAGAACTCGACCGATTGGGTAGTGGGCCATTTCCTGTTGAAGTGGTCGGTCGAGTTTCCTCAGAACAAACTCGACCGATCCCTTGAACATTGGTTTGCCTGCTACTTGATCGGTCGAGTTACACACATTAGAACTCGACCGAATGCACTGTACGGAAAAGTGCAGAAAAGTGTTTCTAGCCGTTGTGGAGTTGCAACAAGTGAAAATATATCCATTGCAAGCCACAAAACGGCTAGTTTTCGTTCACAAGTGTTCCCAAAGGCTAAGAGGCATCCCCAACTATAAATAGGACCCCTTGGGCTTCATTCCAAGGTTGAGCATTCACTATGAAGGTTCCTATTCTATAGTTGAGTGATCCTACAGCCTCCTCTCTCTCTCTAAGCTTAATCACTTGCTACATACATTAGAGTGAGTAGGAAATCTGTAAGAGAGCTAGTCTTACATGTATATCTTGTGAAGCTATCACTTCCACCACCTCCCCATCTCTCATTTGCAACCATGAAGATGAAGGTTCTCTCTCTTGTCCAAGAGAGGTGAAGAAGAATAAGGGAAGGAGTCCCTTGGTGAAGATCAAGGCTAAAGACTTGGAGCTAGAGTGGGTAAGCCCTTGGAGAAGGCAGAAGACTCAAGCTCAAGTGGGTAAGACCTTGGTGAAAGCTTCTCCGAGTGAAGGTGAAGTCAAAGGCGGAAGATCCAAGAAGAGTGGGTAATTCCTACAAGGCCGAAGACTTGTGCAAGAGTGGGTAAGTCCTTGGAGAAGGCCAAAGACTCTTGCAAAGTGGGTAAGTCCTTGGTAAGGTTGAAGACTCTTTGTATTGGATAGGTAAGTCCTTTGTTGGTCATGTATTGTAAGTCTTATAAGTGAATATAAGAGTGCAATTGTTGGAAGTCCTAGAGGTTGACCTCTCTAGGCAAGTGGACTGACACACTTCTAGTTTGAAGTGTGGAACCACTCTAAATAGCTTGTCTAATTGGTGCATGTTCAATCTCTCTTATCCTTGCTATGCATGATTTAGTTGCACACAAATTTCCTATTTAGCAACCTTATCTTGTGATATATCTTGAAGGTCTAATGAATTTTGTTTAAGTGCATTCAGCTCTATTCACCCCCCCCTCTAGAGCATCTAATCACTCATCTAGGATCCAACAACTTCAACTAGAGGCAGATTCACATACAACTTGTTCAGAATGTCCATGAACTTATTGAAGTTTACATCATCCTTTGTGTTAGCAAACGTGTGAGGGAAAGGGGCATTGGGCTTGCTAGAAGAATCACCTTGGTGTGGATTTCCAACAGATATTTTTCTTTGATTTTCAAAAATTTCCTCAATAGTAGTGTCAACAACATCTTTAGATTTCCTCTTGGAAGGTGGTGTAGATCCTCCTATGACTGCTCTACACCTAAAAGTTACATATTTACAAGTCTCCTTGGGATTCATAACCAGCTGACTGGGCAAAGAACTTGAGGATGTTCCTTGGTTGGCTAAATCTTGTTGAGCTATCTGGTCTCCAACATCTTGGTGTGGGTAACAATCCCATCAGCCTAAAAAGACAACTGTGTGATAGCATCCTTTAGAAGATTTCCATGTGCCCAAAACTCATCATTCTGTGGGATATGTGTTGTGATAAAAGTCTCAAGGAGGTTGTAGTGGAGGAGTCACTTGTTGAAATTGATTGAAGTTCCTATTGTTGTTATTGTTGTAACCTGGTGGCTATTTACGATTGGCATTCATTGGCTAATGATTGCTCATAGGTTGTTGACCTCGAGCTTGACCTTACTGCTAGTTCTACGAATTGTTGTTCCTATAAGAAAAAATTGGATGGTCTCTCCATCCTGGGTTATAGGTCTCAAAAAAAGGATTGTAGGCTTGTCTGTTATTAAAATTTCCTACAGTGTTGACTTGTTATGGTGATTCAGTGACATTCAACTGCATTGCAAAACAAGAGGCAGAGTTGTGGCCAGACATTCCACACACCTCACATACTTTCTCGATTGCTGGAACTGAGTGAGTGGATAGCTTTTCAAATTTCTAGGTTAAGGCGTCAAGCTTGGCTGTAATCAAGTCCACAATGTCCACAGTGTGTTTCCCACTGGACTTCTCACTTGAAATGGAGGAAGAGAATGGATGACCGGTCCTTTCTGAACTCCATTGTCTGTGATTGAGTGCCATATCTTCACTTATGGCATAGGCTTCACTATATGACTTGTTCATCAAGGCTCCATTTGTAGTGGCATCAATGGATATATGGGTGTTGTAACTCGTTGTAGAAGGTTTGTAGCAGAAACTAGTTGGTTAAACCATGGTGAGGAAATCGGAGTTGTAGATCCTTAAATCTCTCCCAGGTTTCATAGAGTGTCTCTCCTTCTTGTTGCTTGAAGTTTGTAATCTAGTTCCTCAGTTGGGTCATCTTACACAGAGGGAAATACTTAGTTAGGAAAGCATTTAACAATTCATCCCAACTCTTGATGGAACATTTAGGTAATGAAGAGAGCCACGCCTTGGCCCGGACTCATAGAGTGAATGGAAATAGGAGTATATGAACTCCTTCAGCTGAAACACCATTGATCTTAAAGGTGTTCATATATTGTAGAAACTCTGCTATGTGAAGATTTGAGTCTTCCATAGGAGTTCCCCTGAAGCGATTCTATTGGATCATTTGCATGATTGTAGGGATGATGGAGAAGTTGTTGGCCTCTATTGTAGGATGATCTATGGCCCCACAAATATTGATAGCAGTCGACACAGTGAAATCTTTGAGTGGATGGTTGTCCTCCATCTATAATTCTTAAAGAGGATCAGTTGAAGGTGAAGGTGAAGATCTCTACCGCACCTTTGGAGTATAAATGGAGAAGAAACGAAGTAGAATGGAGGCTGTTTCCCAATAAAACCTCTTCTTCCACCCCAATCGCCTTCCTATACTTTGGAACTTGTCTTGGATGAAAAATTCTTACAAATGATGAGAGATAACAGCCCAAAAGGTTGCATTCCTCTTTTAAAGCGAGGGGTGGTTATTATTAATTTCAGCATAATATGATAACAACATGGTGTGTCTTTAAGGAGACATGTCATGTAGTTGTCACTTGATTTGATTTGAGCATAAGGTACACAGCGTGTTCAATTAAATACATGCATGTGAACATTGGCAGAAAGTCAAGGTCGGCCCATGGGTCGTGAGGACAAGTTGTGTCTTAAACGAGACACAAAGTGTAGCTGCTATGTACTTCGGTCACACAGGCTACTGAAATCTTACATGTCATGTCCTAAGTAAGACACGTCGTGTTCTTTGTTCTGTGAGCTCTTCTAGAAAGGCACACGTTGTGTCTTAAACAAGACATGTCGTGTGAAATGATGTTTCTTCAAGAATGAACTCCGAATCAGTTGCAAATTGAGGGGATGTCCCATTAAGGTCGGATTTGAGTTGGGCTATCTCCAATTTGGCATTTTGAATGTGTGTCTGCAATCAACATCATGCAACAAGTAAAATAACTAAAAGATATCAAGTTAATTATAATTAGTGGCTAAGTGGAAGGCAAAATGAACTGAATTTGTGTGTGGATGTGAGCAAAAAGTAGATATGAACTGCACACAACACATACACCAAAAAATCATCTATAAAAACATCAAGACAATGTTCAACAATATCAGAAAAAATAGCAAGCATACATCTCTGGAAAGTATCTGGTGCATCACAAAGGCCAAAGGGCATTCTATGGTAAGCGAGCATTCCATAACGACAAGTGAAGGTAGACTTCTCTTGGTCATATGGCTCTATAGAAATCTGATTATACCCAGAATACCCGTCAAGAAAATAGAAATGAGAATGGCCAACGATCCGCTCAAGGATTTGATCAATAAAGGGGAGTGGAAAATGATCTTTACATGTGGAGGCATTCAAACAATGATAGTCAATACACACATTTGACACAGTCACTAATCTAGTAGAGATCAACTCACTCATTGAATTTGTTGTGATCGTTATTCCCCCTTTCTTAGGAACAACTTGGGTTGGACTGGCCCAATTTGAATCATAAATAGCATTAATTATACATGCTGATAGAAACTTCACTGCCTCTTTCTTCACTACCTCAGTCATGATTGGATTGAGGCGTCATTGAGGTTGAACTATTGGTTTGTCTCCCTCTTAAATTTTAATCTTGTGTTGGAAAAAGCTAGGGGATATCCCCTTGATGTCTGCAACAGACCACCTAAATGATGCCCGGTGGTTCTTTAACACCACCAGCAATTGCTCCTCCTCCTACATGCTCAATGAGATTGAAATGATGATTGGAAGTTTCTCATTTTCCGCCAATAAAATGTACTTGATATCCAGTGAGATTGGCTTAAAATCTAGCTCTGGGGGACTCTACAATGATGGAATCAATGGTGGCGAAGGAGACCCTAAATATTCATAGAGCCTTATGCAGAAACATGGCAATGCCTTTAATAACAGATGACACTCCCCCAAATAATGACAATGAGTGTAGTCATCCACCAAATTCATGATACACGCCTTCAATGGTAGTTGTGGGTATGTTTGGGTAAGAGTGGAAGATGTTGCCTCTTCATTTGTCATTGGGCATGCCTCCTCTTCATCTTTGGGATATCGTACTGCCTTAGTCAAAGAAACCTCCTTAGTATGATCCATGATATTCCAAAGTGCCCTTCTGCACCTTTGTCTTGACTTGGGCAATGTCTAGAAATGGCTTCCCTAGAAATAGAGACACATCTTCTTGTAATTGTTGCAACATGTGACATCGTGCCTTATCACCAGCCATTTGTTAAGAACCTAGCATTTTTATTTGAAAGTGGTCATCCTAAATACCCAGTGTCATTGTCCCTCTACCCATCTCTAGGATCATGTCTGTTGTATCTTGAAAAGGCCTACCTAAAAGTATTTCATTGCCATGATCATCCTGCATCTCCATAATTACAAAGTCTGTTGGAAAAACAAATTTCTCACCTTGACTAACACATCTTCACAGATACCATATGCCTAACCACTGAATTGTCTTCTAGTTGTATGGCCATGTTGCTCTTCTTGGATTCCTTAAGTCTCAATTTCTTGAATTTGGTCAAGGGAATGAGATTAATACTTGCCCCTTAGTTATAAAGAGCCTCATCCAACTTCACCTTGCTAATGTATCATAGTATATTGAAGCAGCCTGGATCTTGCCTCTTCTATTGCAATCTCCTCTGAATAAGTGCAATGCCTTCCTCTTTCAAAACCATTACATTTGAATCAGCCATCCTTCTCTTTTTATTGAAAATGTCCTTCAAACTTTTGTCATAGGATGGGATCTGCTCTATTGATCCTATCAGTGGTATGTTGACATGAAGTTTCTTGAAAGTATCTAAAAACTTCTTCAATTTCCATTCAACCTTATTAGCCATCCATTTGTTAGGTGTAACGACCCCGCCGTCCAGTAACTCCCAATCAAGGGAGACCAGGAGGTCAGAGTCGTTATTCTAATTTCTGGATCAAGGTTCGTTAATAATTACCAAACTTTACCATACTATACTGAAAAGTTGTAATAAATAAAAATTTAGCATACCTTTGAAAAATTGGATTTCTAAACTTCTATCCACATATGAATTCTACTCTAACTAATCATCCTTGAACTTTAATTCATGTATTCACAATGTGAAAATTTACTATTTGTCCTTTTGGGGTTTATACCTAAAACACCGACAAATAAATACGTGGTCAGCATAAAGCTGGTATGTGGGGGATTACAAAATTGTGCAACTATGATAGCAATGTAATCAACCAATTATCATTTAACACTCAAGATTACATTTTAAGCAATACTACTCAATCCTTACCTATCCCCTATCTCTGTGTTGTCCCTACAGTGGACATGGATACTACCTCTCTCATATGGTAGATCCTTACCCCCATTGCCCTACCTTATAGGTAGCCAATACTTAGGGTTATAGAGTCGCATGGCCCTACCCAAAGGTAGTCCTATCCCTGACTCAAGGTGACTTGATGGTCCTACCCCATTGGTAGCCATGTACTAAGTCATCCAATGACCTGATGGACCTATTCCATAGGTAGCCATATATTAGGTCAGTCTATCAAGCTATAGAGGGGACTAGGATCTGAGTTAGTAGGCACATATCTTACGTGATAGTCATATCCACATTATAGTTTGCATGAATTAAATTCATCCAACAGTTTAATTCAAGCCACGATGGAAACATCAACAAAATCCTCAGAAAACTAATTCGGAGTAGTCATAAGCGTAACCACATACCTGTAACGGTAGTTTTGATGACATAATCAATTAAGGAGGGAAACCCAACCAAGCAAGCAAAGATGAACAAAAATCCTAAAATAAACATATAAACTTCCTTTTATCATTATTTATCCAAACTCATCTTATTTCTTTGGATTTCTATTCCAATTTTCGAGTTTCCTTGGAAATTAGGGTTTTGCCTCCACTTTTAATATTATGAACCCTAATTCAACAAAACTACATAAAACCTTTATATTTCTCATCTTAATACTCCTAACAGACTTAGGATCATTATTTAACAACTTATTTCCTTAATTCAAAATAAACAAGGTTTTTCCTCTTCTTTTACCCTAAATTAGGGTTTCAATACATATTATCATTCAGTTAATGATTAAACCCTAAATTAGCCAACTTTGTATTCAAAATGGATGAAAACTCTATCTTAATGATCAACAGGTTAATACCTTTCAAATTAACCTATTAATCTTCAAAGATGCATCCTTTATATACAATTCGGGTTTCTAATTACTTTTTAATACACTTTTCTACCAAAATAAAGTACTTTTGTAAAACGAAATATAATTAAGTGTCCAAACTATTTTTATCATGTTCCTTGTATTTTTCTATGCAACTTTCATGTATAAAGTTTTTCCTTTGGAGATTCCTACCTATTTCTATGATTTTCACAAATAAAAGGCTATTTCTGGATTATTCGATTAAAGAGAACTAATTACCGAATTTCTCTGACCGTTCGATCAGTGTACCAAGGGTCTGTGTCTAGATCTGACACTCCATGTCAATTGTCTCCACTAGCGGGATCGCGCGCTTGTTGTCGATCATCAATTCTCGATCTAACGCTCTGCGTTAGTGAGCGACTTTCACTTAACCGGCCGCCCCTAGCACTGTTAGATCCTCGTGCAGGATCACGATGTTCCCTGATCGAATGACGGTTGTATGTTATCTTCCTCCCTTCCCTGTTGATCGGGAGAGAGAGAGATCTGGGACCTAAGAGATGGTCGTTCGAGATTGCTAGGGTGTGAGGACTCGAGTGATGGCCTTTATATAGGACTGGGGGGGCTCTTCCTAGGGTTTCTTAACCCCGCCGTCAACTGATCCTTAGCCCAATTGGGTGTTTTGTATAGATGCGATGAAAGTATGCAAATATTGGGTCGAGAAGCTTCGTCTCTCTCTCCCAGACTCATTAGGACAAATCTCACGAGTGCACATGCACTGAATCGTGAGAAATTGATGGGGAAAGTCCCCCCTGTAATTGTGCTACAGTCCAAGTTCCATTGGAATTCGAAGATGTGCGGCTCCTGTTGGATCGAGATCCAATGGTTGACATTTTCCACATTCAAACCAAATAGGAAAAGGATTTCCTAAATTCCAATAAAATTCCTATTTTTAGGATAACTTTAAAAAGCAATAACTCCCAAATTAGAACTCATTTTTAAATCAAATTTTAAGGGAACCTCGTTTATGCTTTTATCTTTCATTCTAAAAAAATTGGGATTATTATCTTAAGAAAATGATTCCTTTTCTTTAGTTGCAAGTTAACCTTTAATTATTCATATTTTCCACATCTTTTCTATTTCCTTTGCCATTTATTATTATTTTATCTATTTTCTTATTTATTCCTTTATCCAATTGAATTCCATTTTCATTTGTTTTTCTTTTTCTTTCAATTGGGCTTAATAGCAAATAAGGCCCATTAAGAAAACACACAAGGCTATCATACACGAAATTTATTCAAATAAAACCATCAAATCAACCATTTACTTCATTTATATTTTAAAAAGAGATTTACAAATCTCATTACATGCTTTAGAAAATGGGGTTATAACATCCTCCCCTCCTTATAGGAATTCTGCCCTCAAAATTTAACAATCAAGTCTTTTCCATATACGTCTTTAGCTCCCATGTGGCTTCATCCTCTCCATGGTGCTTCCAAAGAACCTTTACCATCTCTATATTCTTATGTTTGAGCTCTTTTACCTTGGTATCTAGAATCCGCACAGGTAACTCAGGATAAGTTATCTTCCCTTGAAGCTCAATGGGTTCAATGCTCAGCACATGGCTCGGATCTTGCACATATCGCTTCAGATGGGACACGTGGAACACATCATGCATCATACTATATTGAGGGGGTAATGTCAATCTATATGCGGCTTCACCAATCCATTCTAATACTTTAAACGGACCCACGTATCAGGGACTCAACTTTCCTCTGTTCTTATCTATAGCTCGGAGCGGTCGGATTTTCAGAAAAACATGTTCTCCCAAAGCGAAATGCACATCAGTCCGCTTCGCATTAGCATACGACTTCTGTCGATCCTGGAATCTCTTTAGCCTTTGCCTGATCAAAGTGACTCTATCAGCATACACTTGGAGTTCATTTGACCTCAACAAGGTCCTTTCACCAACATCATCCCAGTGAAGTGGTGACTGACATGGTCTCCCATATAGAGCTTCATATGGAGGCATCCCAATACTGGCTTGATAGTTGTTGTTGTAGGCAAACTCAGCTAATAGTAAGTACTGCTCCCATGATCCACCCCAATCGAGCACACAAGCTCTCAGCAGATCCTCTAAGGTCTGGATTGTCCTTTCTGACTGACCATCTGTCCGGGGGTGATATGCGGTACTGAACTTCAACCTTGTACCTAGTTCTTCTTGAACTTGCTTCCATAGCTTGGAAGTAAACTTTGGGTCTCTATCGGAGATTATGGAACCAGGTACTCCATGTAAATGTATTATCTCTCTAATATACAACTCAGCTAAATCTGACACCTTGGTAATGGTCTTCAGGGAAAGGAAGTGTGCTGACTTGGTAAGGAGATCTACCACAACCCATATAGAATCATGACCGTTCTTAGTCTGAGGTGGACCCACCACAAAATCCATGGTGATCTTCTCCCACTTCCATTCTAGAATCTCTATAGACTGTAACAGTCCACAGGGTCGTTGGTGTTCAGCCTTCACCATTTGGCACGTAAGACAGCTGGCCACATACGCCGTAATATCTCTCTTCATTCCTGGCCACCAAAAAAACCTCTGCAGGTCCTTAAACATATAAGTAGTTCCCGGATGCACCGTGTACTTAGAACCATGAGCCTCTTGTAGGATATGTTCCTTCAACAGAGAGTCATTTGGGACCCATATACGATTCTCGAATATGATCCCTCCGTCTATGAAAGATGGGTATGTGGCTTCTTCATCAAGCCCTTCATCTTGTCAAGTTCTCCACTAGTCAACTGGGTTGCTACAATCTCACTCAACAACTCTGACTGTATTTGGATGTTGGCCAATCGAACTCGATCATCTAACGGTTGAGGAGACCATTCTACCATCTCTTCTAAACTCTTCCACTGACTGGACAAAATAGTTGCACACCTGAGTTGTTTCTGACTCAAAGCATCTACTACGACATTTGCCTTCCCTGGATGATAAGTGATGGTGAAGTCTTAATCCTTCATGTACTCCATCCATCCTCGTTGTCGTAGGTTTAGGTCTTTCTGTGTTAGAAGGTACTTCAGTCTCTTATGGTCGGTGAAGATTTTGAAGGTAGCACTATACAGGTAATGCCTCCAAATCTTCAATGTATGAATGATAGTAGCCAGTTCTAAGTCATGCATCGGGTAATTCACCTCATTGGGCTTGAGTTGTCGAGAGGCATATGCAACCGCATGCCGATTCTGTTCCAACACATAGCCAAGTCCCATCTTTGATGCATCAGTGAAAATCATGAAGCCCTCATTGCCTGATGGTAGAGTCAAAACTGGTGCAGTTATCAGCTTCTCCTTCAACTCCTGAAAATGAGCTTCATACACATCGGACCATACAAACTTCACATCTTTCCGAGTCAACATGGTCAAAGGCAAGGCGGTCTTTGAGAAATCCTTGATGAAACGTCGATAGTATCCTGCTAACCCCAAGAAGCTTCGGATCTCGAAGGGATTCTTCGATGTAGGCCAGTCTCGTATTTCCGACACTTTAGCTGGATCTACGGTGATCGTTCCTCCTAAGATGATGTGTACGAGGAACATGACTCGGTCTATCCAAAACTCACATTTAGAAAATTTCCCATAATACTTCTGCTTTCTCAAGATATCAAGGACTTTACTTAGGTGGTCTCGGTGTTGATCTAACTCATCTGAATAAACTAGTATGTCATCGATGAACACTATGACAAATGAGTCAAGGAAGGGTTGGAACACACTATTCATAAGGTTCATGAAAACACTAGGTGCATTGGATAACCCAAAAGGCATAACCACAAACTCATAGTGTCCATAACGGGTTCGAAAGGTTGTTTTCGGGATGTCCTCACTCTTCACTCTCAATTCGTGGTAACCCGACCTCAAGTTGATCTTGGAAAAGACTCGAGCTAACTTTAACTGGTCAAACAAGTCATCTATCCGGGGTAAAGGATATTTGTTCTTAATGGTAGCCTGGTTGATCATCTGATAGTCTATGCACATTTGAAGTGAACCATCATTTTTCTTTACAAAAAGAACTGGTGCTCCCCATGGTGATGTGCTAGGGTGGATAAAACCCTTGTCTAGCAATTCCTGCAATTGTTTCTTCAACTCGAGCAACTCCACAGGGGCCATTCTATACGGTGCTCATGAAATAGGGCTTGTCCCAGGAGCTAGCTCTATGGAAAAATCTACCTCTCTCTCGGGAGGAATCCCAGGTAGATCATCAGGAAAAACATATGCATAGCTCCTAACTACCTCTATTTCCTCTAATGGTTGCGCCCTGGGTTCTGGCTCGGTAACTACTTCCAGGAAAGCTCGACAACATTTACTCATCATCCGCTCTGCTTTCAATGCTGACACATATAGGCTGGTGGTGGCATCTTTCCTACCCCTAATGACAAAAGGTGGGTGACCTGGTTTCTTAATGATCACTTTCTTCTCCCTACAGTCAATATTGGCCCTATAAGTATAAAGTCAATCCATACCAATGATCACATCAAAGTCATTCATATCAAGAAGGATAAAGTCTGTAGGAAACTCATGATCTTGATATTTCACAGGTATCACCAGAGTTTTCAAAAGAGATGTAAAGATCCTACCACTCGGGGTTGTAACATCTAAGACATACCCTAAATCCTTGATATCCAAACAAAGCATAGTTGCAAGATTTCTCGAAATGAAAGTATTAGTAGATCCAGAGTCAAACAAAACTTTTACATTATGTCCCATGACTTCAAGCATGCCTACATAGTTTTTCATCATGCATCAGACCATTACATGCTTAACTTTAAAACATAAAGGAAAAACTCTAAGGTTTATTACCCTTGATCAACCGATTAGAATTAGCTTGAGCTTCCTCATTATCAATAGCAAACACTCGAGCTTGCCTTCTTTCTCCTGCTGGTGGGGCCACAGCTACATGTGGGGCTGCCACAGGTGGGGCTGCTACTGGACCTGGTCCTCTTGGGTCTGGAAGAGGACAAGCAGCTTGGATATGTCCCTCTTGTTGACAATAGTAGCAGACCCTCTTCTTGTGGCGGCACTTACCGGTATGCCATTTCCCGTAGGTGCGGCACCGAGGTCAGTTGTTCTCTTGATGGGGCTTCCCTTTGCCTCCATGTCTTCCTTTGGCCTGGTGACACCCGTGACCTTTCTTGTGATTTTTCTTCTGACCTTGAGTCCCTTCAGTGAAACCTAGATACCCCTTGGGTGGAAGTTGAGCAGGCATCACAGTCCTCTCCATGTCTAAAGCAGTGTTGTAAGCCTCGGCGAAGGTTTTGGGTTTACTTGCCATCACATGAGGCTTGATGGAAGGTTGAAGGCGCTCTATGAAGTGATCCACTCTTCTCTCATCCATCATATGCCCAAAACTCTCTAGGATTCGAAACCTGCACCCGAAGTCTGCCACTAAAGAGTTTCCTTGAGTCATGTTGGTGAACTCCCTTTCCTTTTCCTTCTTAGCTGAGATAGGGATGAATCTGGCGGTGAAGATCGTTTTGAAGTCAGCCCATGCCATTGGTTCCTCAGTCAGGTCTCAGCCTATGATGTGGGTCTCCCATCATATCTTGGATGCTCTTTCCAGGAGATGAGCAGCAAAGAGGACCTTCTTGCTCGGATGTACCTCAAGCATGCGGAATCCATTCTCGACTGCAAGAAGCCAAGCTTCCACCTTGTCGACTACTTTAGATTTGTCTTCTCCCCAGAACTTCTCAATGTTCAACTTGATGAAGTCCAAGATGGTGGCTCCCAGTCAAGGACGTACAGGAAGCGGCTCGCCATTTTCACCTCTAGTAAAGTCTCGGAGGGCCAAAGCACTAATGGTCTCAGTCAACTTCTTTTGTTGTTCCATCCACAAAGCAGCAAAGGTGTGTATCATCATGGTTGGTTCGGGACTACCAGCTTGATCTTCTTCCGTCCAGGCCACCTCCTCATACTCATGTTGCTCCTCATACCCTTGGTCTTCTTCTTGGTCAAGGTTGCTGAAGGGTATCGGCTCAGGGTTAGGGACCTCATGAGTGGTTTCTTCGGGTCTCTTCCTCTTCTTAGAGGATTCATCATCATGGTTCCTCTTTCTCTTCTCTAAAGACCCCTTTCCCTTACGGGGAGGCCAACCACTCCTAGTTGGGTTTCCAGTGCCCTCGGGAATAGCAACAGTCTTTGTACGAGCCATCTACATAAGCATAATAAACAAACCTTTAGTTTATATTTAAACTCATTATACTTATGTCAATGATGTCTCATTACGTATCTTTTATTAATTTGATGGAGGATTCCTTAATCCTTAACTTGCTTACCCATACCACATGAGGGTGGGGAAGAGAGAGAAAAACCCTAACTCTTAAAATCCTTAATAGAATGTGTGATGAGAAGGGATGAATAAGATGAGAAAGTCCTAAAGGTATCTTATTTCGAATCATACCCTAAGACTTTGTCTAGGAAGTCACACAGATCCGAGAGTCCTCATATTCTGACTAGCGGTGTGGAGGAAAATATTGCCATCCCCCAGTCTTGATCCTTTTCTAGACACCTCGGTCTTTCGGATAATCCTCTAATAACTTCATTGGGTTCTATATAGTTTGTAAAATTTAATAATTATTAATGGTTAAGTGAGGAACCTTGGCTCTGATACCAAGTGTAATGACCTCGCCTTCCAGTAACTCCCAATCAAGGGAGACCAGGAGGTCATAGTCGTTATTCTAATTTCCAGATCAAGGTTCGAAAAATAAACATTAATAATTACCAAACTTTACCTGACTATACTAAAAAGCTGTAATAAATAAAAATTTTGCATACCTTTAAAAAATTGGATTTCTAAACTTCTATCCACATATGAATTCTACTCTAACTAATCCTCCTTGAACTTTAATTCACGTATTCACAATTTGACAATTTACTATTTGTCATTTTGGGATTTGTACCTAAAACGCCGACAAACAAATATGCGGTCAGCATAAAGCTGGTATGTGGGGGATTACAAAAATTGTGCAACTATGATAGTAATGTAATCAACCAATTATCATTTAACACTCAAGATTATGTTTTAAGAAATACTACTCAATCCTTACCTATCCCCTATCTCTGTGTTGTCCCTACAGTGGACATGGATACTACCTCTCTCATATGGTAGATCCTTACCCTCATGGCCCTACCTTACAGGTAGCCAATACTTAGGGTTATAGAGTCACACGACCCAACCCAAAGGTAGTCCAATCCCTGACTCAAGGTGACTTGATGGTCCTACCCCATTGGTAGCCATGTACTAAGTCATCCAATGACCTGATGGACCTACCCCATAGGTAGCCATATACTAGGTCAGTCTATCAAGCTATAGAGGGGACTAGGATTTGAGTTAGTAGGCACATATCTTAGGTGATAGTCATATCCACATTATAGTTTGCATTAATTAAATTTATCCAACAGTTTAATTCAAGCCACGATGGAAACATCGACAAAATCCTCGGAAAACTAATTCGGAGTAGTTATAAGCGTAACCACATACCTGTAACGGTAGTTTTGATGACATAATCAATTAAGCAGGGAAACCCAACCAAGCAAGCAAAGATGAACAAAAATCTTGATATAAACATATAAACTTCCTTTTATCATTATTTATCCAAACTCATCTTATTTCATAGGATTTCTATTCCAATTTTCGGGTTTCCTTGGAAATTAGGGTTTTGCCTCCACTTTTAATATTATGAAACCTAATTCAACAAAACTATATAAAACCTTTATATTTATCATCTTAATACTCCTAACAGACTTAAGATCATTATTTAACAACTTATTTCCTTAATTCAAAATCAACAAGGTTTTTCCTCTTCTTTTACCCTAAATTAGGGTTTAATACATATTATCCTTCATTTAATGATTAAAACTCTAAATTAGCCAACTTTGTATTCAAAACGGATGAAAACTCTATCTTAATAATCAACTAGTTAATACCTTTCAAATTAACCTATTAATCTTCAAAGATGCATCCTTTATATACAATTAGGGTTTCTAATTACTTTTTAATACACTTTTCTACCAAAATAAAGTACTTTTGTAAAACGAGATAGAATTAAGTCTCCAAACTATTTTTCTCATGTTCCTCGTATTTTTCTATGCAACTTTCATGTATAAAGTTTTTCCATTGGATATTCCTAGCTATTTCTATGATTTTCACAAATAAAAGGCTAATTCTGGATTATTCGATTAAAGAGAACTAATTACTGAATTTCTCTGACCGTTTGATCGGTGCGCCAAGGGTCCACATCTAGATCTGATGCTCTGCATCAGTTGTCTCCACTAGAGGGATCCCGCGCTTGCTGTCGATTGTCGATTCTTGATCTAATGCTCCGCGTTAGTGAGCGACTTTCACTTAACCGGCTGCCCCCTAGCACCGTTAGATCCTCGTGCAGGATCATGGTGATCCCTGATCGAACGACAGTTGTACGTCATCTTCCTCCATTCCCTACTGCTTGAGCTACGGCAAAGTGAGGTGGAGCCCTCGCCGAAGAGAATTTGATCGGGAGAGAGAGAGATCTAGGACCTAAGAGATGGTCGTTCGAGATTGCTAGGGTGTGAGGACTCGAGTGATGGCCTTTATATAGGACTAGGGGGGCTCTTCCTAGGATTTCTTAACCCCACCATCAACTGATCCTTATCCCAATTGGGCATTTTGTATAGATGCAATGAAAGTCCACAAATATTGGGTAGAGAAGCTTCGTCTCTCTCTCTCGGACTCATTGGGACAAATCCCACGAGTGCACATGCACTGAATCGCAAGAAATCGATGGGGAAAGTCCCCCCTGTAATCATGATATAGTCCAAGTTCCACTGGAACTCGAAGATGTGCGATGCCTATTGGATAGAGATCCAACGGTTGACATTTTCCACATTCAAACCAAATAGGAAAAGGATTTCCTAAATTCCAAGAAAATTCCTATTTTGAGGATAACTTGAAAAAGCAATAACTCCCAAATTAGAATTCCTTTTTAAATCAAATTTTAAGGGAACCTCGTTTATGCTTTTATCTTTCATCCTACAAAAATTGGGATTATTATCTTAAGAAAATGATTCCTTTTCTTTAGTTTCAAGTTAATCTTTAATTATTCATATTTTCCACATATTTTCTATTTCCTTTTCCATTTATTCTTCTTTTATCTATTTTCTTATTTATTCCTTTATCCAATTGAATTCCTTTTTTCATTTCTTTTTCTTTTTCTTTAAATTGGGCTCAATAGCCAATAAGGCCCATTAAGAAAACACACAAGGCTATCATACACGAAATTTATTCAAATCAAACCATCAAATCAACCATTTACTTCATTTATCTTTTAAAAAGAGATTTACAAATCTCATTACATGCTTTAGAAAATGGGGTTATAACATTAGGGAATGGATCTGGAATCACCAACTTACTATGGTGGGGTGGAACATATGAGTCCTTCTTGGCTTCCTTTTGTCCTTCAATTTCCTCTACTTCTTCCTCTCCATGTGAGATGGTGTCTGACTCTATGGGATCAATAGCCAACATGGATGTTGTGTTACCTGCTTTGTTGTTCACTTCTTGGATGGTCTTTTGTTCATTCAACAATTTCTTTCCATTATGGAGTAACATTTCTTTGACATGCTGGTTACCATAAGGAATATTAGTATTTTTTGGGAACCCTTGTTGTCTTGGCTTCTACAAGGATGCCACCTCTGATGCTAACAAAGAAATCTAATTTTCAATGTTGTAGATTTGTGCTCCTTAATTCTGCAAGTTTCTCTACATTTGGCCTATTATTGTTTCATTCTGACTGACCAACTTTCCAAGCATGTCTTCTATGTAGTCTATCTTGTTGAGGGCCCTTTCCTACTGATACTACTGATATGCACTTCCTTGTTGTGGCTTGGCCTATTTTTCTTAGGATGGGTTCTTCTAAAAGTTGTTGGGATCCTTCCACAAGAACTTAGGATCCTTCATCCATGAATATTCATTGTTGCCTATGTAGTTCTATTGTGGCATTTACATGAACTCTTCTTCTTCACCTCCAGACGAACTTCCTGATTTTTTATCTAACTTCTTGGCAAGGTTGTCCAACTTCTCACTCAGTGTCTTGATGACTAGACTGTCCAACACTTTTGACTATTTCTGGAGCATCTCTTTCCTCACCCCATGACTGATTTTTAGCCACATTTTTTAGGATTTCATGGCACCTAGATGCCTTGTTCTTGAGGAAGAATATTGACCCTACACTATCTAATGAGCTTCTCTCTCCTTTATGTATCCCATAGTAGAATGCCTTTTCTTGGCCATAGAGGTCAATCCCATGATGAGGGACCTTCCTCGACATGTTTTGGAACTTCTCCCATGCCTCAAAATAATACTCCTCTACATGTTGTTTAAAGTTATGGATCTGCCTGACGAGCTCATTTCTCTTCTGGGGTGAAAAATAGAACTCAAATAATACATCAATCATTTGGTCCCATGTTTCTATTGATTTGGGGTTAAGAGTCTTAAACAATTTCTTTGCTTTGTTTGACAGTGATTAAGAGAGTATCTTCAATCATGTTACTATTGTTGGGATCTGATCAATCTTCAACATGTCATATCTTTCCACAAAGTTGTTGATGTGCACTATTGGATCTTCCATGTTGTGACCATGGAATGCTTGAGATTTGACTAATGCCACCAGACCATGATCTATCTTCTAGATTCCCACATTTACTACATGTCTTTTTATTGGTCCCAACTTAGATGTTGTTGAGGATGCCTTGTTTTTCTCCCAAACATTCTGCTCCTCGGCTTCCACATTACCATCACCAATTTATGTGTGTTTTGGTTGTGTCGCTTGTGGTGGCAGAGTTTCAAGTGGTTGGTTTTGGATAAGTCCTCCCATAGAACTACTATACTCCTGTGCTTTGAGTTGGAGTTCCTCTAAAACTAGGAGGGTTTTCTCTCTCTATAGTCAGTGGTCCTTGTTTGAACCATACGCTAGTACCTAAAAATAGTAAGATCATTGTGAGAAACAGATACTACACATTTAATGAAGATTTGAATTTTTAGATTAAAAATAATGAAAATGAAAATTAAAATTTTCCCTAGAGTGTCCGGTCACAACACTCATAGTATTGGATTGTCGTTTCCAGATAAGAGTGCTAAAATTTGATGTGTGTTTACTAAACGTGTGAAATGCAAGTGCATGTATCACAGTAATATAGGCCAAAAGAGGCCCGCATATCAAACATGGGGAAATGTAAATCCAAAGACTAATATTAACTATGACTCAATCAGCTAGACATGATGAAAAAGTGGTTGATTGGTTAATTAACTAATTACAAGAATTAAAACTAAGTTACATAGGTTGTGGCCACAAGTGGAATGAATTCCTTAGGAATATAGTTTCACCATGGTTTATTGTGACGGAGTGGACTTTTGGAATCCTAAAATTTCCAATGACATAAATGAATTCATGCACGTTGAGTTGTTTGAGAGTTCTAAGTATTTTGTCAAAGTTTCGAGGGCAAATGATAAGTATATCATGATTAGGATCTTTAAGCTTATGCCTTTTGAAGCAATTAAGTGGATGATCTAACAATTGAGTTTTGACACCAAATTCATGTGCAAGGTACCTTAAGTAGTGAGGAAGCTATGGTTAAAATCTGGTGGCAATTGGGTCCTCCTAGAGAGAGATAATTAGGTTTGAAATTGGTGAAATAATGTGCATATTTGATGATTTGAGGACCTAAGTTGCTAATCAATATCAGTGTCACGCTCCCCTCAGTTGAGTTGGGTCCACATGGTCAGTTGTTGACCCTAGATCTTCGATCTAGTGGTGGTTGCCTCTAAATAGGAAGAGCCACATATTCAACATGGACCGAAGAGTCTCTGGCCTTTGGATGATGATCAGACGACTTGCAGCTGTTCTCCTACCTTCGGTTATAACACAGATCGTGTGGGGGAAGGACAAAGTTGTGATTGCCCCCCACCACTTCATAGGTCGTGGCTCGAGAGAGGGAAAGAGACCGGAAGTTGCATTTGCCTTCCCATTACGATCTACCTAGACCCAAATATTAGGCTTTTTGGATGACGCAAGAGGGAGAACAAGCTCTCCCTTTTACTGTCTTCTCCACCACAACTGTAGGTGGTGGCCATGAGTAGAATAGGGAGTTAGAAGGATGTTTCGAAACAGACGAGAGAGGAAAAGGAAGCTGGAACTTGGGGGAGTTAGTCCCCGGCCTCATCATGGGTTTCCATGGAGCCTCCCATGGACGACCAGCTCAAGTTCACCGGAGGTAGAAGTAGAGCTAGGCAGCTATCACAGAGTGATACACACCGCGTATTGGGGTTTTGGACTAATTTGCAGTGACCTTTCTAAGACTTATGGTGCTTTGCCCTGGATTTTGTGGGCCTATAGGCGTTATGCCTCTTCTGCACCGCCGCAGCAGCCACAAGCGGCGGGGAGCTTGTGCGGTAGGAAATCCCGAGGCAAACCCGAGGACCAGCGTAGCCGTGGAGGTTGGAAGGATGACGCTGAAGCTAATGTAGGGTCAAGCCATCCATGAGGAGTGCTGGAGGATGATCGATCGCTCACCGGAGCTGGACCAGACGGCGGAGGCACCTGTTCACGGGAGAACAGGGTCATGCCTCGCGTGCGTGAGAGAAAGGAGGAGGACTGGTTGGTCCATCCATTGAACCAGACTTGCCCAAACCCAGCCATGAACCGGGTCCAGGTGCCCTTGAACCGGCCGGCTCCACCAGTAAGCAGGAGCAAGGAGCCACACCCCCAATATGGACACGTGGCAGCCTCTGTTTCGTCGAAAAAGGTAATAATCTCATAATATTTCCAGATCTTGTATAATTCACAGTAAATAGATCGTTTATCCGAAAAATATAAACAAGGTACCAAAATGCTCAGCAAAATGAGTGGAACACAGTAGAATGATAATATCAGGATTTTGATGCAATAATATCAATGTTATCATGTAAGTTGTGAAATGCTTATTTGATGTATAATAAATAGTAAATGATTACCTAAAATTATGAAAATGCATCAATATCTCTATTATATGATATATAATCCATATGATGTCAAAGATGGTGGTGTTTCAACCCAAAATCATGTAATTTGATTAATATGGCTAATTAGGGCTAATAACCCTAATAAAATGCAATAAATACATGCGTACTCTGTAATTGATTAAAGTTTACAGAGTAGCTGATATCAGTATATGGAATCTCAATTTTAATTATGAGATCATCATGATGAACAGAATATATGTTATACGAAGATGAATCTTAATGCATGTTACAAAACCCTAATCTAGGTTAATGATGTAACCTAGGGTTAATATGTGCACAAAAAGGATTTGGAACCTAATGTTCAGATGATGAACTTTGATAATGAGATGTAATCTAGAAAATGACATCAGTGAGATAATTATAAGATAAGAATACAAGTAATGATACACATATCTTAATGATCTAAGTGAAACCCTATAATGAACACGACTAGGGTTAGTTAAGATGAGAACTTGATGATCGTATGTGATCTTATCTTTATCAGGGTTTGACCTGGGATACATAGTTGACATGAGGAATATGTGATTAGGATGTCTCTTTGGAAGGTACGTCATTACCTCTTACTTGGCTTATTATACAATATGCTTGCGTTATATGGTAGTACAAACTTGGCATATGATATTGATTGAAATGATTGTTCTTGTATGATATGTTGCATGATTTTCTATATGTATTGCTATGAACACATGAAACATAAGATATCTGGTCCATTATATGATAGCACTAAAAATCTTTGGTAGAATAGTGCATTGATGAAAGTACTAAATCTCTTTGGCAGAATAGTACATGTGAGCACTAAATCTCTTTGGCAGAATAGTGCATTTATGAAGTACTAAATCTCTTTGGCAGAATAGTACATGTGAGCACTAAATCTCTTTGGTAGAATAGTGCATGTGGTTGATCAAGTTTACATATAATGGAAATGTGCCTAAAATATGTGTTCTCTTCTGGTAACAAATATCTTTGTGCAACTATACGCCTTTTCTTATATTTTATTTAACGCTGCCAAGTATTAGTTTTATCTTATTTCCAAGATATGATGAGAGGTAAATAAAAGACACGTAGGCGTACTCTGTACAATATTCTTGAATATTGTGCTGACGTGTACCACATGTAATCTTTTGTTTAGGTTATGGTTATGCTAAAGAAGGACCTGGATAGTTGAGAGTTGTATGGCGAGCTGATGTACAGGTGGACCTGTTGTCTTAAGATCATGTAGTTTAGTGGTAGCACATGTATATGTATAAGTTTGCTGTTCAATATGTAATATCAAATTTTGTAACAATTCATGTTGTAATTATATGTTGAATGGTGAACATGTGTTGTGGTTTGTTTATTGTTCATGTGCATGTGCTGCTGATTGTTCCCTTTTGACTTCCTCTGATTTTCTTCTTCTTAGCCTGGTGTGGGGTGTTTAAATTGGGATTCTCACTTAGGTGATGTTTCAATTTGGACGTCACACATCAGATTAAGTTTTAGAAAATCCGGGGACGTCACATTTATACTGCAAATGACATTACTTATCAATATTTAGTTCTCCTAACCCTAGACCAAGAGACATGTAGCAAGAATTACCCCCTATTGTAGTGTAATTCACTACCTAATCTAATAAAATCCCACTCTCATAGTGATTTAGTTATTAGTTAGGTTCTTTAACAATACCTCTAGACTTATCCCCTTTACAGTCATAAGTCTTCTCTTGAAGCACGTTCTAGGCTATATAACTTTACAACTTGTCCAATCCTTAATCCCTCTTTTGAAGCAATTCACGGTCTCAAAAAATAACTATGATGATCAAACATAGATATTTCATTAAGTAATTTTAGATTTATGTCCATAAATAAAGAGAAAGTTGTATATTAATTCATAGTGTCAAATACAACAAAACATTGGGCTACTTTTGGGTACTAAGGAATTAGGGAATTAGACTTGGACGCTTTCAATTGGCATACAAATAGACAGAGAAGGGAAACATGAGGAAAACATCAGAGAATCAATGAAGACCCCTTGAGAATATGAAATGGTTAAACCCCCGTGACGAATGTGGCAATTTTCTATCTTTTAAATGTAAATTTATCCACCATAAGTGCTCAAATCACCTGGAATGTAGATTTATCCTCTCCTTCCTCTTCTCATGGCTCTCCTCTATCGTACAATGAACAACAACATCCTTCTTTAGTATGGTTGTAATCCTTTGTAGTCATAGTATTAACTTAGGGTGTCATTGAGTCATGGTCGTTGGATTATCACCATCTTTAATCTCGTCTGATCGTGGCAAGTTGGTACCACTGATAGGATGTTCGTGGCACCATGTACTTTTCTGGATCATGACTCCCTATGAAATGTCAGTACTACTGACTGAAGTGTCGATAGCATGAGTTTCTCTATAACATCTTTGACAATTTTCCAACTACAAGTCAGTACCATTGCCTTGAGGTTGGAGGAACCAAACTACTTTGGTAGTGTTATTGTTGATCAATTCGGTAGAACTGATTCTTTAATCGATACCATCGAGTTCCTTCAACTCATATGTGTTCTTCTATTCAAGTGTTGATACCATCGATGGGACTGTTGATAGCACCGAGCTGATTCAAGACTTGTCAAGTTACCTGAAATTCAACAAAGAAGAACTTAAGTCCCATAATCAATGATAAATCAACATGAAACAATATAAATAGCAAATATTTGATGAAAAAGTATGTCACAGGCTTATAACAACAAATCATGCACAAATAACATAAAATGAGAAAATGTGCACAAAATACATAATAAAATAGCATGGGAAAGGCAACTAATATTTAGTGCATCATTCTTGTAGGGAATAGTTTGACTGGTCTTATGACCTTGGACGTCGTATTGTGCCCCAATTGAGGTGTTATGCTCTTTATGATGTGACAAGGATTTGTAAACTATGATGGTATGATGATGAGTATGGACTCATGTATGGAAATTAAGTGTCACCCTATGGTTTTGTGATCAACAGTGTATCATGTATGTTTTATATCTTCTGAGGTTGCAATATACCCTTATTTCTTAGAATTATTTTACGGTTTGTGTGTAAGTTGATTGATGCAGTTAAAATATACCCAGTTGGCATTAACTAATCAATTCAAACCCTAATCTTGTAGTACCCTATGACACAAATCCATTCTAGTGTTAGGACTTGTTGGATGGTGAAATGAGTTCTCCTTTAGTAGAACTTTGGAGTCGTATATTGTTGAGTATATGTATGTTCACAAGGATGGTTTCAATCATACCTTGGTAGGAGAATGGTTGAGTTCGTATCTCATATGGTTATGATTCAATGTATATGATGTCATTGAGGATAGTTGCAGTTGCACCTCAGATGTTTGAGATTGTATACCATGTTTTTACTAGTATTGTGACTTTTATAAGGTCGAACTAGGTTGCTCACTAATGATGTGATCTATATACCAAGGACGGACAAGGATGTTTTGTAGATTGACTATATGTGTCACTGCGGCAAACTCCTACTGACCGAGGGTGGATGAGATCTTAGGATCGACTCTCTGAGTTCTTTTATGGATCTGATTTCGACTTAGCAATGGTCAGATGGAGTTAAGTGATATATCTCAAGTCATTAGGGCTTAATATAAGACATAATCCAACTATGTAGTATATTTGTTTAGGGTTAAATGTGTTTCACATTGGATGTTAACCCTTGCCTTGTTTCTTATATTGTTTAGTTGTTATATAATGTAGTAAGAGAAATCAACTGTATAGAAAGTGGTAGCTTCACATGTTCACTTATGCATTATGCTAGTCATGTTTTACCTATTTTAGTTACTTAGCCTGATTAATCTATTTAATCTACTTAATCTGCTTAAGTAGATGATGTTGGTATGTATGCCCATAAAGCAAGTCATGTGATGATTGTAATGGGATACTTTGTAAATGATTTTAATAATAATAAAGGCAATTTCTGATCTATATGGTTAATTGTTTCTGAGATGATAGTGTAACATGATAGATGTCTAAAGAATTGTTTTACTCAATGACGTATGCTTTTAGGTTAAGGACCTAAACGATGAGATCATACGAATGATAAGAGTATACATTCTTGTTTAGTCCCTAGTCGGTTGTTATTGTGCAAATAACCATAGACATCAATAACACTAAAGACTAGATTGTGTGTTGGTTGATGACAGAATCTCATTTGTCATGATATAGTGATATCAAACCAAGCACATAGGTATTTGTTAGAGAAAAAGTGTACCATACAAACCCATCGTGAGAGTGACACATGGAATCATGATTTGGTAGTCACAGTTAGCTCTCACAGTGATGGTGGTGAATGTGATTCTTCGACCTGAAATCACTTCACTCAACACATGTTGTTGGGTACACTTTGGCATCATCAAACATAGTCCTGAAACATGGGTTGTTATAAAGGTGATGATTGGGTGACTTTGACACATGGGGCTTTTGAGGTGTGAGTGATAGATATGGGATTTGTCCTTCCTAAGGGAGTTTAATGTCCATGGCCACTTGATGAGTAGGATTGAGAAAGGCATGTGCATGCATGTGTGAATCAATATGTGATATTGATGTCACACACATCTCACCCAATCTGCTCTGAGATCAAGGAAATGGATGAACGTTGAAAGGATGACTGTACCATGCCTTGAGTTCATTCAGGACATTAGTGAGAAGGAATTATACATTCACTATAACACCATTCAAGGATTGTAGGATTGAAAGTTGTTCTCCAACTTTCTATTTCATTTGGGTAGCACTGGTGTGTGACTAGGCACCGCTCTTTGCTTGTGAAGTCATAAGTGTTATGGACTTTCACTGCCAACGTGAAATGGACCTGCAGGGTCACACACATAGGATTTAACTTGGAAGAGGAGTTTATCCACAAATAATGTTTAGATTGATTACTAAAGGAGTTTAGTAGTTCAATTAAACACTCATTTGATTGATAGCTCAAAATCATAGTGTTCAAGGTGTTGGACCAATTGATTAGAGTATCAGATTGATTGAAACTGCAATTGACTGATTTTGCACAATCTGCATTTCCAACCAATTGGCTCATGAGATGAACTGATCGGCTTAGGTTGGTGAACCGATCGGCTCAATTGGTGAGGCAGTCGGCTCATGTGACCAACGGAGATCATTTGGAAATTCGATTTTGCAAATACAATTTGTTTCACTTGTACAAATTCGATTTGGACAAGGATTAATGTTTGATTAATCGGAAAAAAATATGAAAGTCAATTTGAGTTGGACCAAGTCCACAAACCGATCGGCTCATGTGATGAACTGATCGACTCATGGGTGCCAACGATCGGTTCAGGTGTGAACTGATCGGTTGAGGTCACCAAACGACTGTTTCAGGGTTGAAATGATCGGTTCAGCTGAGTAAGTTGGTTGTTTTATGGAAAATCTCGAACCCTTCTACTCCTGTTTAGTCCCGCATTGCCCGGGGTAGAGAACCCTGTCTCATGACCCTCTTATATATAGGGGTATTGGGGGCTTCTCAAAGTACAACTCAGAATACATGTTGCTCTGCAAAGTTGTCGTTCTCTCTGGTTTTAGTAACTGAGAGAGCCCGAGCAAGTGCTACCTGATAAGGGAGGCACAGTAAGGGAAAGACAACTACAGAAAGGCAACTGGTTGTAAGAGAATGTGTCAGTGACTAGTATGCTAACAGGAGGGTGTGAATCCTTCTGATTCCTTGTGGGACAAGGAGATCGGAGTTCCAGGCAGTCTGTGTGGACGACTACAGAGGTGGGAGACTTCTGCCGCTCGGAGGACAGCTATCAATCCCAACAGTCCTGGTGAGACCAGGAGCTGCACAGACACCGTCCAAAACTGGAGGTGAAGACCGCGCAAGCCACGAGGTATCGTCGCTGAGCAAGCCTCGGGACAAGGTATGCCTCTACAAACCATCCTTCCTATTGTATAGACGTTGACGCAATTCCTTTATTCTGGGTTTGGGAGAAGAAAATTTTTGTTTCCGCTTCCTTCTCTGTCTCCCCTAAAACCCAACAGTGGTATCATAGCCACGTCAACTGCTCTATGCTTTAGGATTATCGATATGATCGATTTTGGTTTGTCTAAGGAAAAAGGTGAGGGAGAGAAGGGTTCTCTCGCCAAACCAATGTCAGAATCTTCTACGCTCAAAACATGGAGAGGATGGAAGGAACGATGGAAGAAGAAGAGAGAGATAGAGATCTCTACTTCTGGTGTATACGTGATAGAGATTAACTTTACTACTTCTTTGTCATGGGTACTTGATACCGGATGTGGATCTCACATTTGTTCAAATGTGAAGTATCTTAAAAGAAGTAAGCCTTTGGGGAAAGGCGAGGTTGAACTACTTGTTGCCAATGGGGTAAGGGTTGCCGCCAGTGTCGTAGGAACCTATGAGTTAACTCTACCTAGTGGGATAATAATAGAGTTGAAGAACTGCTATTATGTACCTGCCATAAATAGGAATATCATTTCCATTTCTTGTTTGGACAAGGATGGTTTTGAATTTCTTATTAAAAATGGAAAGTGTTCCATTTCAAAAGATGGGATCTTTTATGGCAGTGTCCCAATGTATTATGGTCTATACTTGATAGATCTAGAGACACGTGTATACAACATAAACACCAAAAGGCAAAAACTCAACAACTCAAACAAAATGTATCTTTGGCATTGTCGTCTAGGGCACATAAATGAGAAGTGCATTTCTAGACTCCATAAAGATGGTTATCTAGACTTTTTTGATTATGAATCAATAGAGACATGTGAATCTTGTTTGTTGGGCAAGATGACCCAAACTCCCTTTTCAGGTAAAGGTGAGAGAGCTAGTGATCTATTAGGACTCATACATACTGATGTATGTGGGCCTTTTAGAACTAATGTCAGAAATGGGTATCAGTACTTCATTACCTTCACTGATGACTTTAGAAGGTATAGCTATGTGTACCTGATGAAACATAAGTCAGAAACCCTTAAAAGGTTCAAGGATTTCATTAATGAAGTATAAAACCAACTTGGTAAAAGTATTAAAGCACTTCGATCTGATCGAGGTGGAGAATAATTAAGCCAGGAGTTTGAGGACCTTTTGTGAGCCTGTGGTATTGTATCACAATGGACTTCGCCTGGAACACCACAGCATAATGGTGTGTCTGAAAGAAGGAATCATACTTTATTAGATATGGTGCGATCAATGATGAGTTTTTCTGATCTTCCAATTTCCTTCTGGGGTCATGCTCTTGAAACCGTCGTGTTTACACTTAACTGAGTACCATCTAAATTGGTTCAAAAGACACCATATGAGATATGGATTGGGAAGCGTCCCAATATGTCTTTTATGAGGATTTGGAGGTGAGAGGCATATGTCAAGAAAATATTTCCTGACAAGCTAGGCCCTAGATCTGATAAATGTTATTTTTTTGGATATCCTAAGGAAACCAAGGGATATTACTTATATCACCCAACCGACAACAAAGTGTTTGTTGTCAGGGATGTTGTATTCCTAGAAAAGGAATTTATTTCCAAAGGAAGCAGTGGGAGGAAAATAGAGCTTGAAGAGGTTCAATCCCAACAAGAAAACATTGAACCGGTAGATGTACAAGAGGAACATAGAGATTCACAAGGTGTTGTGGAATCTCAGTTTCCTCAAGTAACACAAGGACCTCGTAGATCTAGTAGGACATGCCTTGAACCTGAGAGGTTTGGATACCTTGTGACTCGGGAAGGTGGTGAGTTGATCATAGATGATGATCCAACTACCTATCTAGAGGCTATGGAGGGACCAGATTCTGAGAAATGGCTTGAGGCCATGAAATACGAGATGGAATCCATATACTCCAACAAAGTATGGACTTTGGTGGAACCACCTGAAGGGGTAAAACCCATAGGGTGCAAGTGGGTCTTCAAGAAGAAGACTAACATGGATGGCAATGTGCAAACTTATAAAGGCAGATTGGTTGCAAAGGGTTTCTGAAAAGTTCAATGTGTTGACTATGATGAAACCTTTTCTCCAGTTGCCGTGATTAAGTCCATCATGATTATGCTTGCTATTGCGGCTTACTATGACTATGAGATTTGGCAAATGGATGTTAAAACCGCATTCCTTAATGGTAATATAAATGAGGATGTGTACATGACACAACCTGAAGGTTTTGTAGATCCAAAGAATGTCAATAAAGTCTGTAAGCTACAAAGGTCAATCTATGGATTGAAGCAAGCATCTTGGAGTTGGAATCTTCGATTTGATGAGGAAGTCAAAGTGTTTGGATTTATTCAAAATGAAGATGAACTTTGCGTTTACAAGAAGGTTAGTAGGAGCACGACCACATTCCTCATATTGTATGTGGATGACATACTATTGATGGGGAATGATGTCTCAGCCTTAGAGAAGGTAAAGACTTAGCTTGGGAATACTTTCTCAATGAAGGACTTAGGAGAAGCATCCTACATTCTAGGAATTAAGATCTATAGAGATAGATCTAAAAGGCTTCTCAGACTAAGTCAAAGCACGTACATTGATAAGGTGTTGAAGCAGTTCAGCATGGAGAACTCAAAGAGAGGCAACATCCCCATGCTACATGGAGTCACCGTCTCTAGAGCTCAATGTCCCCAATCTTGTGAAGAGAGGGAGCGTATGAATGGGATCCCATATGCATCATCCATCAGATCCATCATGTACGCTATGTTGTGCACACGCCCAGATGTCTCGTATGCCCTCAGCATGATGAGTAGGTACCAGTCATATCTCGAGGATGCTCACTGGACAGTCATAAAGAACATCCTCAAGTACTTGTGAAGGACTAAGGATCAGTTTCTTATATACGGCGGTGAGGAAGAACTGGTTGTAAAGGGTTACATCGATGCAAGCTTCCAAACCGACAAAGATGATTACATATCGCAATCAGGATTTGTATTTTTCCTAAACAATGGAGCTGTGAGCTGGAAGAGTTCCAAGCAAGAAATGGTTTTCGATTCTACTACAGAGGTCGAGTATATTGCTGCTTCACATGCAACAAAGGAAGCTGTGTGGATTAGGAAGTTCATCTCTGAACTTGGTGTAGTTCTCAGTAGTTGTGATGCAATTGAGCTTTATTGTGACAATAATGGAGCTATTACTTAATCTAAGGAGCCCATATCACATCAGCGGTCCATGCACATATTGCGGTGCTTCCATCTCATACGAGAGATCGTACAGTGAGGAGATGTGAAGATTTGCAAAGTACCAACTGAAGACAACATAGTTGATCCACTGACTAAGGCCCTTTCTCAGCAGAAGCATGATGGTCATGTTAGGTCACAAGGACTGAGGTTCCTAGGTGACTAACTCTAAGTGCAAGTGGGAGTCTGTTGGTATGTATGCCCATAGAGAAAGTCATGTGATGATTGTAATGGGATACTTTATAAATGATTTGAATAATAATAAAGGCAATTTTTTATCTATATGTTTAACTATTTCTAAGATGATAGTGTAACATGATAGATGTCTAAAGAATTGTTTTACTCAATGATGTATGCTTTTAGGTTAAGGACCTAAATGATGAGATCATACGGATGATAAGAGTATACATTCTTGTTTAGTCCCTAGTCGGTTGTTATTGTGGAAATAACCATAGACATCAATAACACTAAAGACTAGATTGTGTGTTGGTTGATGACAGAATCTCATTAGTCATGATATAGTGATATCAAACCAAGCACATAGGTACTTATTAGAGAACAAGTGCACCAGACAGACCCACCGTGAGAGTGACACATGGAACCATGATTTGGTAGTCACAGTCATCTCTCACAGTGATGGTGGTGAATGTGATTCTTTGACCTGAAATCACTACACTCAACACATGTCGTTGGGTACACTTTGACATCATCAAACGCAGTACTGAAACATGGGTTGTTATAAAGGTGATGATTAGGTGACTTTCACACATGGGGCTTTTGAGGGGTGAGTGATAGATATGGGATTTATCCCTCCTAAGGGAGTTTAATGTCCATGGACACTTGATGAGTAGGATTGAGAAAGGCATGCACATACATGTGTGAATCAATATGTGATATTGATGTCACACACATCTCACCTAGTCTGCTCCGAGATCAAGGAAATGGATGAACGTTGAAAGGATGATTGTACCATGCCTTGAGTTCATTCAAGACATTAGTGACAAAGGAATTATACATTCACTATAACACCATTCATGGATTGTAGGATTGAAAGTTGTTCTCCAACTTTCTATTTCACTTGGGTAGCACTGATGTGTGACTAGGCACTACTCTTTGCTTGTGAAGTCATAAGTGTTATGGACTTTCACTGCCAACGTGAAATGGACCTGCAGGGTCACACACATAGGATTTAACCTGGAAGAGGAGATTATCCAAAAATGATGTTTATATTGATTACTAAAGGAGTTTAGTAGTTCAATTAAACACTCAGTCAATTGATAGCTCAAAATCATAGTGTTCAAGGTGTTGGACCAATTGATTAGAGTATCAGATTGATTGAAACTGCAATTGACTGATTTTGCACAATCTGCACTTCCAACCGATCAGCTCATGAGATGAACCGATTGGCTCAGGTTGGTGAACTGATCGGCTCAACTGGTGAGACGGTCGGCTCATGTGACCAATGGAGATCGTTTGAGAAGTCGGTTTTGCAAATACAATTTGTTTCACTTGTACAAATTCAATTTGGACAAGGATTAATGTTTGATTAATGGGAAACAAATATGAAAGTCAATTTGAGTTGGACCAGGACCACGAACCGATCGGCTCATGTGATGAACCAATCGGCTCAGGGGTGCCAAATGATCGGTTCAGGTGTGAACCAATCGGTTGATGTCACCAACCGACCGTTTCAGGGTTGAAACAATCAGTTCAGCTAGCGTAGTTGGTTGTTTTGTGGAAAATCTCGAACCCTTCTACTCCTGTTTAGTCTCGCATTGCCCGGGGTAGAGAACCTTGTCCCATGACCCTCCTATATATAGGGGTATTGGGGGCTTCTCAAAGTACAACTCAGAACACCAGTTGCTCTGCAAAGTTGTCATTCTCTCTAGTTTTGGTAACCGAGAGAGCCCGAGCAAGTTCTACCTGATAAGGGAGGCACAACAAGGGAAAGACAACTGCATAAAGGCAATTGGTTGTAGGAGAGTGTGTTGGTGACTAGTACACTGAGGGGAGGGTGTGACTCCTTCTGATTCCTTGTGGGACAAGGAGATCGGAGTTCTAGGCAGTCTGTGTGGATGACTGCAGAGGCGGGATACTTCTGCTGCTCGGAGGACAGTTGTCAATCCTGACAGTTCTGGTGAGACCAGGAGCTGCACAGACACCGTCCAAGACTAGAGGAGAAGACCGCGCAAGCCGTGAGGTATCATCGGAGAGAAAGCCTCGGGACAAGGTATGCCTCTACAAACCATCCTTCCTATTGTATAGACGTTGATGCGATTCCTTTATTCTAGGTTTGGGAGAAGAAAATTTTTGTTTCCGCTGCCTTCTCTGTCTCCCCTAAAACCCAACAGATGAATCTACTCATCTTGATTAATAATCTTATTTGTTGTAATAAACAACCATTGGTTGAGAGTTATATCTCTCTCTGGGACATGGGTCTCAACTCATGGGTCACCACATCTTTCTAGGTGGTTGTCACCGGCGTGCTCAGGATCATGGTGCTGAGGAGGAGCAGTTTGGAGAGCAGTAGAAGTTGAAGGTTGGATAGTAGTATTCTGTAGAGTCCTAGAGTCTTCCGTGTTCTCTCAGGTCAGGGCATCGGATGTTTTGTAGATGATATGTATGTCGTCTTGAGTTTTTAGTAGTGTGTCTGTGTTTTTGTATGGCATGTATATGTGGAACGTCTCTCTTGTATACAAGTTGTAGTTGTTACCCCTTGATAGGAATGTAAATACCTGATATGGTATGTGATATGATAAAGGTTGTTGTACCTTTACGTAATGTATTCTGGACATGATGGTAATGTTGAAATCAGTTTTAATTTACCTCTTTTCTGGTAATATGCTTTGTTTAGTTTTTGATCGTATGGTTTATTTTTAGTAATATATTTTGGTGTGGCAGGGTGTCACATTATTAGGTTGGTATCATAGATCTAGGTTCATTGAATATATAGGTATATAGGAATTAGGTTTGCGTCCATTCTTTCATAATCCAACATATTTAATCATAGCTTCTGCTTATGCAGATATGTGTGTAGAGAATGTGAAGAACATGTTGAGAGTAGTTATGTTGTGCCAGGAGGTGGCACTAGGAGGTAGGAATGTGAAGATAGAGTTCTTAAGATGAGGTCGGAGTAGGCCACGATGCCTCAGTTCGACTTTGTAGCCATGTCAAATCCTACCTTTCAGTCCATGTTTGGACAGCTTATCGCGATGATTACACATATAGAGGATAGAGAGCCCTTACCTCAAGCTAGGGTTGTTGTCTCTAATATGGAATCTCAGGGTTCTGGGAAGACGTTCGAGAGGTTGAGACGTGTTGGAACAATTAAGTATGCAGGTACAGTAGACCTGGTAAATGCATATATGTGGTTGATGGAGCTTGAGAAGGATTTCAAGATTCTCAATATTTCAAAAGAGGTAAGGTGAAGCGCGTTGTTTATCTGTTGGAGGGTAGTGTTGGCCACTGGTGGGCCATAGAAGAGGAGAATAGATCTAGAGTTGTGGTTGGTTGGGAAGATTTTAGGCAAGAGTTCATGAGTTGTTACATCCCCAAGATGTATCTGGATTAGAACATAGTGCAGTTTGAGAAGATCCGACAAGGTCCCATGACCATCAATGAGTATGAAGTGAAGTTTATGTATCTTTTGATGTTTTGCCCTCACATAGTGGCAACAGAAAAGGAGTAGATTCAGAGGTTCGAAAAGAGTTTGAGTACGGAGTTATGTATGGCACGTAGTGCTTTGGAGAATAGAGAGAGGTTCTCTACCTTTGTGGAGTCAGTGAGGTGGATTGAGTGGTATGCTATCAAGAAGTGTGAAGCTAACGCTAAGAAGAGGCCAGTTTAGTTTTAGGAACAGTCTTTGGGAGGCTTTAACAAACCAAGGTTTTCTACACCGTAGTCACAACAGAGACCATCTTTTTCTGAGCCAAGATCAGGAGTTTCATCACAGTGATCCTTGAGAAAGGGAAAAGGTCATAGTTTTATGTATGTAGGAGCACAAACACGGTGTATGTGTTAGTGACAGGGCCATCTACTCTACAATATCATTCGAGGACTTGTCACAAGTGTGGAGAAGTAGGGAATTTTAGGTGGGTGTATCCCACGAAGGATGAATAAGTTACACAACAATCGAGGTAGAGTTAGCAAGGTTCTCAGTAGCAATAGTTCAACAGTGGTGGAGGTAGAGAATGTGGTCAAGCATCATAGGCGGGGTCTTCTAGACCAGCTCGTAGAGGACAAGTATGACATTATGCAATGACTAGATTCTATGTTATGAGTCAATCGGAGGGAGTGGTCAATCCATGGGTCATGACAAATCAAATGGAACTTTTTTATTCTGACTTATCTGCTTCTTATTTTGTATCAATTTTGGTTGACCTGGGTGCAATGCACTCTTTTTTCACTAGAGAAGTGATAAGTAGTTGTTATCTACTTGTTTGTAGTAAATCTAATAGTCTTCAGTTAGAAACCCCTCTTGTTGGTTCCACTAAGTTGCAGGAGGTGTGTCCATCTTATGTTCTTTCCTTCTTAGGACACAACATTCAAATGGACCTTATGCCACTTGACATTCACATATTCGATGTGATCCTAGGGATGGATACCTTGGAGAAGTACAAGATTGTTTTGGACTATAGTTTGAAGGTGGCGACGTTCCATGATGGAGATGTTTTGTGGATCTTCCAAGGATATAGGAAGATTCCTCCTACATGTTTGGTGTCGGCCATGATAGTGGAGAGGATGATGAGATAGGGGTGTGAGGCCTTCTTCACACGTGTCTTGGATACCAAGGTAAGGAGTCCTAGTATCCAAGAGGTACTGGTAGGGTGAGAGTTTAGGGATGTCTTTCTTGAAGAGTTTCCCAGTGTCCCCCCCTAGAGAGATTGATTTTGAGTTCAATCTTATTCGTGGAACACATCCCATATCACAGTCACCCTACATGTTGGCACCAACAAAGCTGCAGGAGTTGTAGAAATAATTACAAGAGCTATTAGAGAAGGGTTTCATCCAATTGAGCACTTCCCCTTGGGGTGCTCCCATGTTGTTTGTTAAGAAGAAGGGTAGTTCCATGAGGTTGTGTATAGATTATCATCAGTTGAATAAGGTCATGATAAAGAACAAGTACCTATTGCCAAGGATTGATGATTTGTTTGACCAGTTGAGAGGTGCCACTGTGTTCTTCAAGATAGATATGAGGTCATGATATCATCATCTGAGGATCAAGGTGAATGACATACCTTAGATATATTTCAGGATTAACTATGGCCACTATGAGTTCGTGGTTATGTCATTTGGGCTAACCAACGCACCAACAAATTTCATGGATCTGATAAACATAGTATTAAGACCATACATGGATCAGTTTTTTGTGGTGTTTATAGATGATATCTTGATATACTCCAAGGATAGATAGCAACATGAGAAACACCTTCCCTAAGATTTATCAATGTTGAGGCAGTACAAGTTGTATGCCAAGTTTAGTAAGTGTGAGTTTTGGTTGACCAAGGTGTCTTTTTTGGGTCACGTGATATCTGCTAAAGGTGTTTGTGTGGACTCTAAGAAGGTACAATCATTGATGGAATGGGAACATACCAAGACACCTATGGAAGTTTGGAGCTTCCTAGGCATTGGAGGATACTACATGAGATTCATAAAGAACTTCAGTGATGTGGTGTTACCCCTAACCATGTTGACAAGGAAAGGTGTTACTTTTGTCTAGAATGACAAATGTCGGTGTTCTTTCTATCTGTTGAATGAGAAGTTGATCAGTGCATTGGTGTTGGTTCTACCATAGCAAGGGAAAGGCTACATCGTCTTCTGTGATGTGTCGAAGAGAGGTTTGGGATTTGTGTTGATGTAGATAAGAACATGATTTCTTTTTCTTCATGACAACTCAAGAAACACAAGGATGACTACTTGACACATGATCTAGAGCTTGCATCTATGGTCCATGCCTTTAATATTTGAAGACACTATTTGTATGGAGAGAAGTGTTAGATCTTCACTGACCACAAGAACCTTCAATATATGTTCTTGAAGTAGGAGTTGAACATGAGATAGAGGAGATGGATGGATTTGATTAAGGACTGTGATTATACAATAGACTACCATATAGGGAAGGTGAATGTGGTTGCTAATGCGTTGATCAGGAAGTCATATCCATCATCATATGTAGATAAGGTACATATACATGCTTTGGTGTGCCATAAGCAGGATATGTTGTTGTCATTGTGGCAGATGAACGTACAGCTAGAGGTTTCTCTTTTGGAAAGCTTGTTATCATAGCTGCAAGTGAAGCCTATGTCGGCCTCAAGAATAGTGGTGAGAGGGTTCAATCTGTAGGAAGAGTAATTACGTAGAGGGTATAGGATTCATTTCTAGGTCATCATGGGGGGCTTAAGGGGGAATTATCATCCAAGATGAATGGCTTAATTAATTTATTCATATTTCTCCTCTTCTATGAAATGTTGAGCCTTATCAGTGTACTTAGAGAAGATTTTCTTGTATGAGTACCAAAAGCTTCTAGCTTGGTGTCACATTCCAATTTCCATCAAATTTTGTCATACTTAATTGAGTCTCCATCACAAAAGGAGCTTGGAACTTTTCTATACATCTTCGACATCATCACATACAAACTAATCTAGTTGGGTCTTAATGTATTTTTTGGCTGTAACTCAGTTCCATCTCAGATATGGAATTCATGAATTAGATGTACTTGGTCACCTATGAAATCTATCTTCTCAAGAGGAATCCATGTAATTATATTTGTGTTTGTCATTTCTCATGTAAGATGTGTTGTATTATAGTCTCATATCCAACTATTTATGGTTGATTGGGGTTGGGACCTCATCCATGTGTATATTGGTTGGGTATATCAAAATGGTTTCTCATGTACTTCTTGTGTTCCCAATAAAAGTTGGTGATGGAGTTAGTTGGTCTATAAAACAATTCCTTATTTTGACTCAAATCATCATAGAATCACTGATTTGGTATGTTTTCTTCTTTTATGTAGTCAAATTGAGAGAGTTATGATTCATATGATAACTAGAAAGATCTATCTATATTTAAATTTGAATTGCATCTTTTTATCTAAGGCTATTGGAACATATAGAAACCGAGCATCTCATCTCTAGAAACCCTAATCCCTTATATGAGGTGCTTATATGCTTAAAGATTTGGTTTTGGCCAAACAAGGGTACATACACACCCTAAAATACTAGTACCTTAATGAACATTAAATACACATGCAACTCATGTATAAACCCTAAATAAGGTTACATTAATATATAATCATGCTCTAAACCTATAAACCCTCATATGATGATGAAAAGCATATGTGGAACCTAAACCCTAAGTTGGAGTTGGTTAACCCTAGTCCATACATCTTTGGTGGCATTCATGAATACATGAATAACAATAGGTGTTTAATCACATAACATATCTCCATACATATGGGATGGACCTAATAGCCTAAGCATGGTTTAATATGTAAATGAGTTCATTAAATATGTACCACATGTCAGACATACATTAATATGCAACTGTCGGCTTAAATGTGAATAGTTGGTAATCAGAGCTGAATAAAAATGAATGAATGATCCATGAGGACAATATCTGACTAACAAATATGATGAAACAATAAATGGATGTTCATATAAGTAGAAATGTTTAACATGCCATTATGTAGATTAATGTTGAAATTTATGGACATAATGGATTAATGAGTAAAATGGCATAATTTGTATCATGTGACCTTCATGGTAGATATATGATGATAATGGGGCTCTAGATCATATATACTGATAACTAATGTGATATATAATATAATATTATGATAAATGAATTAAGCCATAATCATAATAGAACTCATAAAAAGAAAATTCAAAACTCAAATCTAATCTCAAAATCATGTCCTTGGGTCCAAATTAGTTAAATTGTCAAGTTTGAGTTTAATTTAGTATTCCAAGATTTCTTAATTTCATTAATGAATTAATATTTGTAAGTTAATATCTAAAAACATTGAATAACTCAAAATTAGAATTCGATGCCAAAATAAAATTCTATATATCTTAACTAATCTAGGTGTCAAGTTTCGTGTTAATTGGACATTCCTAGCTATCCTGATTTAAATAGGCAAAGAAAATACTAACATAAGTACTCTACTGATGTGATTTGTCTAACATTTTGCTTTATGGTAGTGTTAGATGTATAAATCCCTAGTTTTTCCAAAGTGTGTGATTCTGAATATGTCACACGGTTCATTTTGGGAAAATCATGCTTTGTTGATGTGGGATCTATTAGTAACTGTCCAATTTCAATCGAAGGGCAATTTGGTTTTTTCCTACCTTCCATTTTCAGCAGTATTCATGGGAACATTGTTATGACCTCCCCCTTTCCTAGTTGAAAGATATCTCTTTCCTTTATTTATTTTTCTCTGATTTATTCTCTCACACATTGCTTATAATTTTCCACTCTGAATGACCCTATATAATCTAGGGTTTCATCTCTTCCCTTCCACTTTTGCATCTTGACTCCCATTCTCCCTTGTTTCCACTCTATTCTAGAAACCAGTGTGGTATCCAACCTTCTTGAACCTTCAAGCCTATAATTTCATGTCCCGCCACCTTCTTTGGACCTATAGACACAATCCCCAGTCGCCCTTTGCACCTTCTTGATCATGCATCTCTATCTCCCGATCTCTAATGGCCCATGTGAGATATTAGATCTCAATGATGAGAGTCTAACCATAATGCAACCTGGTTCTTGCTCAAAATCTCTCTCCACAACCTTGAAGATATTTTGGCACCCTTTAGTTGCATCTTTGCTAAGGTATTTACCCTTATCCGTCTTTCTCACCATTTTTCCTTCTAGCAACCGGTGAAGTTTTCATCATGTTTGGTCATGGCATGTATTGACTCTAGCTTCACAGTGAGTTACGAAAGCTCTCCAGACTCTCTATTTTCCATGGCTATATTTTCGGGTATATTGGTGCCTCATCTTGAAGAAAATTTAGCAGTGAGTCATGCGAGGCTTTCGATCGTCAGAAGACCTCAAGTCTACACTTTTTGTCTTCGGTATGATCTTTTGAGTTCATTGGATATGTATCCCAGAATGAAGGACTAGACCTATAAATGGATTGAATATAGAGCAAATACGGCTATATCTGATATTTGAATCTGAAGAAAAAAACTGATTTGACATCCAATTCATAATCTGGCGGATCTCATGTAATAATATCTAAATCCAATTCAAACGAATAATGTCTGAATTCAAATAGATATATGATCTAAACAAAAAATTATAAACATATTTAAACAAATATATTATATTTAGAAAATATTGATATTACTATGAAAATATATGATAAAATATCTATATTTTTATATTTTATATATAGATAATATATATTTAATAATATATGTATATATTTGTTGAACTCAAATTTTTTTGGAGTGGATATAGCCATATCTGATATCCTATCCGAAATTTTTATATATGAAATTTAATATCCTAAATTCAATTTGGATTGTGTGGATGTCGGATATTTTTAAAAATTTTGGGCTCGAATTCAGATTGAATGTGCAGATTATGGATATCCATTTACAAACCTATGAAGGATGTTTGATGTGGGATTTTATCTAGTGTTAGTCCCCCCTTTAGCATAGTTACACCCAAGACTAAACAAATGAATCCATCATTTGGTTTCTTGGTTATGCCTTAGATTTCTTTCACTTTCCGTCATGACTCTCGAAGGGTATTCTATTCATTTTGCTTCCCAATATTGGTTTAGACACACATTGAATCATAATACCAATTTTACTAGATCGCCCTATCATGCTTTAAGGTTGTATAATATCATGTGAGGGAAATAAGGACATTTTGGATGAGTATTATTTTTAAAATGCAATAAATAATATTATATAAAATAATTCGTTATAATTAATTGGTAAGCTAGAAAAATAAAATAAAATATGTTTTACTATTAATGTTATATTCTATATGTAATATTCTAGATTTCATCACCATATCAAATATCATAAAATCCTGATTTTTATGGATTTTCTAATTGGGTAGAATTTTCAAATTTCATATCAAATAATTGGTAAGTTAGACAAATAAAGTAATACATGATTTGAACTCAAAAAAATAATTTGCAAGATATTATGGTTCGAATAATGTAATTCATTAAAAATAAAATGTCAAGTTTTAGAGTTTATGTAATTAATTTGAATTTAACCCTAATTTTATAAATGTATCTAATAGATTGCTTGTGATCCTGATGTGAAACTAAGATTGACTTTCGACATATGTATAATGGATCCAAGGTATGTTGCATCTCTTATTCATCATATTGATCAATCGCCTACACTTCTCTTTCTCTTGGCACTTTGAGACAAGTTATTCTATACACTTTTCTCTCCTTTGATATGTTGACTCATATGAGTGATTGTATACTTATGTTGATCTTCAATCTATTATTTTGTTGGATATACTCATTGCATTCTAATTTTCATCTTTCTCATCTTATTCCATGTGGAAACCCTGATTTGAGTACAAGAACTAAATGAAACTAACTTTCAGGTATTGGACTTTTATAATCTTATGTTGCACCTTGATTATGAATATTGTTGGATATTTATTTATGGGTCCTTTGACCCCACATGATAAATGTTAAATATTCATTATATTCTTATTTGAAGATTGAATAAACTTAAATATTGTCTCTATATTATGTGCATGTATAATAGACTAAGATTATTTAGAGTAGCAGCACATCTGTACCCTAAGAATTTGGGTGAGCCTTTCCACCTCAAGTTCTCCTTTCCACTTGTATATACATACATACATATATATATATACATATATATATACATATATATATATATCTGTGTGTGTGTGTGTGGCACATATTTTCACCCATAGTGCACCTTTCCATCTGACTTAGGCTTGAGATTTATGGGTCTCATACCTACTTAACAATATTTGTCTGACTATTTGACATACATTGTTTATAATTGTTCATGTATTATTATGATATTGACTATGGAAAGAAACCTTTTATTTTTTATCTTCTTTGGGTGTTCTTTTGATATCCACTTAGATGTCCTTTATCCCTCTTGATTTGGGAAACCTTGATAAAGGTTAATTGATGTCATTTTTCCTTAAAGTTTCTCAATCCTATTAATATGCTCATATCGGCATTTTTGTGCTAATAACTTCCATTTTGTCTGCTCTTGTGGGGTATGCTTACAACCCCTCAGGAAAAATCACATTGAAGGCTTGACATGATGACATGAACTTGGCTCAGTAGAGCTTACTCAGAGAGATAGACTTGACATAGTTTGGCCATCACTCTACTTAGATCCTAAAGTTATTGCTTTAACCCCAAGTGGGAGAATATTATGTAATATTTTGAATTGAACATATTCATTTAATCCCACTACTGTAATTTAGCCTTTACGATAACCATATTATGAACAAATTAAATAAATTTTATTCATCCAATTGAAAAAAAATTATGTGTGGTTTTTATGGATGATGACTCTTACTTGATTTGAGTAGGGAGTGGATCCCCTCGGGTCCCAATCTTTACAATTTGGTATCAGAGCCAGGTTAGTCAGATTTTAAATATTTTAGTTTTGTCTCCCTTAGGTATCTTATCCCATAAGCTCCTTATAGAGCCTTTAACTTATATGAAAATCCTATAAGATTTGTTTACCCTAGATGAGTTGATAAATGAAGAAAATTGGAAGTTATGAATTACATATGAGGATCTTAAGTTGTTAACCCTTATGTGATGAGACTTTACATTCTCATACCCTATGGTGTCAGTTAACTTTGATATTTTTTTAGATGATATATACTTTTGACTTTAGGATAGATATATTTAATGTGGATGAGAAAAGTAGTTTATAAGAAGATACTATATGGAAATTGTGATTTGATTCTTGCATTGATTTTGGGCCCTATCTTGCGTTTTGTATCGCAAAGTTTTGTCATTAAATTATTTTCTCAATAACACTATATGTACAAAAACACGTTTTTGGATTTTACCAAGGTTTTCTTGAATAAAGTCACAATGAAGATATTTCTGAAGTTTGGAAATGAAACCCTCAAACTAGTTAGAGTATAGCTCTAAAACCCTAATTTTGGCAATGGAATGATGACAAGGAAGATGTAGCTTGTACTACATGTTTAGTTGACCTACCCTTTTGTTACTTATGACTTTTTGGATGCTTATGTGAACCTTAGGGTTGTTAGGTTTGAAAAACAAGGACCTAACTACAAACATATGTGGCTATGACATGTTAGCTAGATGCATGATCTATGAACATCATAAACACCTAAAATATTCATAACTGAAAGGTGCATATGTAACCTAATACCTTTAGAAGTTGTTTAGTCTGAATCATAGGTTAAAACTTTTTAGGGGTGGAGAGTTGTTAGTTGATGGTATAAATATTGTTGGATTTTTGGGATAAAATCCTCTTTGATGGGTGGAGTGATATAACATATTGAAACCTAGCATCTTATCTCTAGAAACCCTAAATCATTGTATTAGGTGCTTATATACTTAAAGGTTTAGTTTTGTTCAAGCAAGGGTATATACAAACCCTAATACACTAGTATATATGTTGGTGAACATTAAATACACATGTATCTCATGTATAAACCCTAACCAAGGTTACATGAATATATATAATCATTATGTGAACCTATAATCCCATATATGATGCAAAAAATATGTGGATCCTAAACCCTAAGTTGGAGTTGGTTAACCCTAACCCATATATCCTTGGTGACATTCATGAATACATTATTAACATTAGGTGTTTAATCAAATAACATATCTCAATGCATATTGGATGGACCTAATAATCTAAGCATGGCTTAATATATAAATGATTTTGTGAAATATGCCACATCATACATTCACATGCAACTAATGACATAAATGTGCATAGTTGGTAATCAGAAGTGAATAAGTATAAACGGATGATACATGAGGACAATCTATGACTAATAGATATAATGTAACAATATTTGGCTGTTCATATAAGTCAAAAAATTTACTATGCCATTATTCATGTTAATGTTGAAATTAAAGTACATAATGGGATTAATGAGTAAAATATCATTAGTCATATAATATGATATAATGTGGCATTAATAGTATAATTATGATGATACTGGGGCTCTAAATCATAAATATCGATAACTAATGTGGTATATAATAATAATGTTAAGATAGTTTAATTACACCATGATTGTACTAGAACTCATGAAAAGAAAATTCAAAAACCCAAATCTCATATGAAAATCATGTTCCCTGGGTCCAAATTAGTTGATTTGCCAAGTTTAATTTTAATTGAGTATGTTGGGATGCCATATTTTTATTAATGGAGGAAATTATAAGTTAAGACCTTAAAATATTTAATAAAACACTAGATGACTTAGAAGCGGAAATTGATACCAAAATTGATTTCTCTCTCTCTCTCTCTCTATATATATATGTATATATATATATATATATATATATATATATATACATAAATATATAAATTAATATAAGGGTCAAGTTTCATGTTAGTTGGACATTCCTAGATGTTATAACTTAAGTAGGAAAATAAAATGCTAATATATATGTCTTCTATTAGAGTGATTTGACGAATGTTTTGCTTTAATTTAATGCCACATGTATAAACCACTGGGTTTCCTAAAGTGCATGATTCTAATGTTGTCATGCAGTTCATATTTAGAAAAATGGACCTTGTTGATGCAAGATTCATTAGTAGTCGTCTGATTTCAATCGAGCAACAATTTGGCTTTCTCCTACCTTCTATTTTCAGCGGCGTTTGTGGGAACAGTGTTCTGGTTTTTCCCCTTTCCTAGTATAAATATCTATCTTTCCTTTATTTATTTTTCTTTGATTTTTTCTCTAACACATTGCTTAGAGTTTTCCTCTCTGGGTGACCCTATATAACCTAGGGTTTCATCTCTTCCCTTCCACTTTTGCATCCTGACTCTAAACCTCTGCTATTTTCGTTCTATTTCAAAAACTAGTGTGGAATCCAACCTTCTTTGTCTTTTAGGCCTATTTTTTTATCTCCCTCCACCTTCATTGGACCCCTAGACACCATCACCAGTCACCCTTTGCACCTTCATGATCATGCACCTCTATCTCCTGATCTCTAGTGGCTTGTGTGAGATCTTGGAGGTCGTCAACGAGAGTCTCTCATTGTAGTGCGACCCAATGCTAACCTAGAAATTCTCCCCACAACATTGAAGATATTTTTGGCGCCTTCAATTACGTCTTTTCTAAGGCATTTTCACTGATCCGTCTTTCTTTCACTTTTCCCTTCTAGCCTCCAGTGAAGTTGCATTTTTGAGTTTTTTCCATGTTTGGTCATGGAGTGTATCAACTTTAGCTTCACATTGAGTTACTCAAGATCATCAGGCTCTCTATTTTCCGTGTGACCATTGTTTTGGGTGTATTAGTGCTTCAACTTGAAGTATCTTTGGTTGTGAGCCCTGTGAGATTTTTTTTCATCAAAAGACCTCAAGTCTATGCTTGTTGTCTTTGGTATGATCTTCTAAGTTCAATGGATATGTTTCTCAGAGTGAAGGGCGTTTGATTTGCATAATTGGGTCTGGTGTTTATTCCCTTTTGGCACAATTCTTCACAAGATCTAGACAGTCGAATCCATCATTTGGTTTCTCAGTTATGCCCTAGATTTATTTCTCTTTCAATCACACATTTTAGAGGGTATTCTAGTCATTTTACTTCCCTAATATAGGTTTAGATGTGGGTTTATTTAGGATACCAATTTTACTTGATTGACGTGACACACTTTAAGGTCATATAATATCATGTGACATCAATAAGGACATTTCATATGAGTTTTGTTTTTATAATTTAGTAAATAATATTACATAAAATAATTCATAGTAATTAACTAGTAAGTTAGAAAAAATAAATAAAGTATTATTGGAATCAATGTTTTATTCTCCATGTAGTATTATATTTTTCATCGCCTAATTCTAACATTACAAAAATGTGATTTCTATGCATTTTCTATTTGGGTAGAACTTCTAAAATTCATAACAAATAATAGGTAAGCTAGAAAATTAAAGTGATATATTATATGAACTCAGAAAAATATAATATATACGCTAGTATGGTTTTAATAACTTAACTTGTTAAAAATAAAAAGTCAATTTTAGGGTTTATAGTTAATATGAACTTAACTCTAATTTCATAAATGTATCCAATAGGTGGCTTGTGACCCTAGTGTGGAACTAAGATTGACTTTGGACATATCTAGAACCGGTCTGAGGTATGTTGTGTTTCTTATTCATCATATTGAGTAATCACCTACATTTTATTTCTCTTGGTCCTTTGAGATAAGTTATTCCATACATTTATCTCTCCTTTGAGATGTTAACTCATATGAGTGCTTGTATACTTATGTTGAGCTTCTGATATTATTGCTTTCTTGGATATATTCATTAATTATAATTTATTTCTTGCTTATCTTATTCCATGTGAAAATTCTAATATGAGTACTCGAACTAAATGAAACCCTACCTTTTAGGTTTTGAACTTTTATGATCATATATGCACCTTACTTTTGAATATTGTTGGATATTCATTGGTTCTCTGAACCTACATGATAATTGTGGGATATTCATCATCCTTTTATTTTAGCTTGACTAAACTCAATTCTTGCCTATATATTTTGTGCATGTACAATAGACTAAGATTATTTAGAGTAGTAGTACATCTGTACTACCATAATAGTTTGGTGCACCTTTTTTTGATCGTATATATATATATATATATATATATATATATATATATATATATATATATATATATATATATATATATATATATATATATATTGGGCCTATCGTTCTGCCCGGGGTGTTCCCTTTCCACCCGATTTAGGCTTGAGATTTATGGGTCTCGGGCCTGCTTAAATAATATTAGAATAATTGTTTGACATGAACTGTTTATAACTATTTGTGAATTATAGTTATATTGGTTATGGGCAGAAATGCTTCAATTGATTATCTTCTTTACATGTTCTTTTGATACCCAATTGGATGTTATTTATCTCACTTGATTTAGGAAGCCTTCATAAAATTTAATTGATGTCATTTTTCCTTTATGTTGCTCAATCCCTACTAATATTCTCATACCCACATTTTTATGCTGAAAACTTTCATTTTGTCTTCTTTTGTGGAGTATGCTTCCAACTCCTTAGATGAAAGCACATGGAAGGCTTGACATCATGAGATGAAATTGGCTTAGTGGAGCTAACTTGAGAGATAGATTTGAGATAGTTCGGATATCCCTCTACTTAGACCCCGAAGTTATTGCTTTCATGGAGACGCCAAGTGGGAGAATATTATGTAATCTATTGAATTGAAAATTGTCATTTTATTTTGCTACTATACATTGGTCATTTGGATACCCATTTATGAAAGATCAAAAAAAGGTTATTCATTCAAGTGTGAAAAATTTATGTGTTTTTGTTATGGATGATGACTCTTATTTGATTTTAAGGAGTGGATTCCCTCTCTAGTTCCACTCCTTACATATACATACAAAACATTTTGTTACCTTCGACTCCACACATAAGATTTTTCTTGTCCTCAATCAAAGAATTCATCTACAAATAAGAATTTTTTTTATAAATGATGCTTGATAAAAAATTCTCACATTTGCAAAATAAAAACTTGCATAAAAATCTAGCTATCTATATCAAAGAAATATTTAAATCTCTTCATCCTATCCATTCCATTCCATAAGTCCATGCATATATATTTTTGACATTTAGATACTTAAATTCAAGTTATCGTGTCTAAATTTTAGTAGGCACCAGGTGTAGTGCTCAGCAAATATTTGCACAAAATGCAAAACTGGGCCGAACCACTCTAGTTCTGGATCGGTACAAGTTCAATCTGGTTTTTGGAATTTTGAAAGAAAAAATAGTGAGAAGAGTGTAACAAATAAAAATTTAGGTAGTTTTACTTAGAGGTCTTACCAAAATCACTCTTTGGTTCTCACGTCAAACTTGAAGTCTCTCTTATCCCCTATTAAAGTAGATAAAAGAAATAGATTGGAAGAGTGAGTTGAATTAATTTGGTTGATTCTCAATAGGGTATCTTGTACTTCAATTTTTAATAACGCACAACATCTAGTAGGTATTGTCCTTTAACCCATCGGTATTACCTTTTGTTCTTATTCTATCTTGGGCTTAAGCATGATGTGTATTTCCATTGTAAATGTAAAATAACAATTTTATGTTTGTGATTTTGTTCCACATCATTGCGTTCAATTTTAATATGAATTGACCAAAGAGAAAACGGTAGAGAAGAATTCGGAAACCTATTCTACCAATTTGACTACACTTACTATACTTATGTTTCCTTCACGGAATTTATATTTGCACTTTGTTTTGCGTAATTTGTTTATTATGGAATAACTTCGTATGTGGAGTGAAACAAGAAGCCTTTGCTGGTCTACATGGTATAGAGTAATTTTCAAATATTGGATGTGAGTCGAGCAATATTGTGAAATATCATATGGCCCATTAGGGATTTGTTGAGCCTCTTTTAGGAAATCAGCAAGCAAAGGGAATTTCCTATGAAGAATAACTTCCAAGTCAATAAAGTAATATCTTAACTTCTTCTATGAAATAGTCAAGAATATGGAGGCTAGAATATACCATTTAATAATTTAAAAATGTGTAAGTCTTCTCATGGAATATTGAGTTTTCCAATATAGAAAATGTCATGTTGTGGCATTTGTACATGAGTGACTTCCAAACATTGTGTATGTTCTTCATGAGAAAGGATGTCCTTGTAAATCAATTCTCAAATAAAAGAAGATTTTTCAAGATGGTAGGAGAGGAATATCTCTTTTTGAGGTCATATATCGACGCTATCTGAAGAGGGTGATTCAATTTTGTATGTGAGGGCATTTTGCTTCATGCTTGCGTGACACTTCTTGATAAGGAAATTAAAAATTTTGAGTTTTGAAATTATTATAGTGACGGGTAAGCATTCTCAATTAAGTACAACTAGGAAGTGAGGGTTAAGGGACTCAAGTTTGATTCCTGGTCAAACTGCCCCTCTGACTGGCATAACATGTTGACATGGAATGTGAGAAACCACCACATGTCCAACCTTGAGAGTTTATCATGTCAAGTTGAGTTCATTAGAGGCTATGACTAAAATGGGGTTCCCCCATTAATCTAAAAAGTCATAAGGAGCAGTGCTAGATGGTTATTGTGTTTCTCCAATATTGGGTTTCTTCATATGTTTTGGATTGTATCTACTAGTCCCTAGATGTTTCATGTAAGTCTTTTGAGAGAACCTTGCATTCACAAAACATAGGAACCAGTTTCTCGGGGAATATATCATTGATTATGTGGGACCAATTTTCACTTAGAGTGGTGAGGGGTGTGTGCTCTTCAGAAATGGAAACTAAACATCTATTAGTAGTCACTTTGGTGATGTCGGTGTATTCTTGTTGTAGGTTGGTTGGTTGGTGCAGACTTTCATATGAAACAAATAGTGGTGATTGTCATAGATTCTAAAAATAACATATACATAAGAAGTACCTTCTTGTATATATGTTTGTTGGGAATAAAAAAATTACAATGTAGGACGGCAAAAATTTGCACTGCCACCCCTTTTAGATGGCCAAACCAATGCTCTAAAAAACTACATCCATAGACAAGAAGTCATGACATTACTATGCATAACTTTTTGTGCCCTCTTGAGAATCCATAGTTTGTGGAACTAATAAGACAAAAGTATCAACCCAAAAAAGTATAAACACATGTTGGTCATCATCACATGATTTCTCATGATTGAGCCCTTTATTAAGATAGCTTTAAGGGTAGTATTTCCAATAGTAGAATCTCCAAATTTCAAGCCCACAAATAAGAAAACCCCTATTAGATCCACACATGCATGCTTCTCTTCAAAACAACCAAAAATTAAGACATTTTTTTCTAAGTGTTCATCTCTCCACCTATGGACCAGTCAAAAAAATCACTAGTACCTCCTTTTAGCAACAACTCCCACGTGTCTAAGTACGTCATGAAGAATATTGCTAATAATATCATGATGTACTTCAAACGTGGGAGCTCTCTATAATGAATTGCATGCTACCCAAAAGTGTCTAACCAAACCTTACTACAAATTGGACATTTATCATCAATTGGAAATATTGGAATCATAAGAAAACACATTAGAATACTATGATACTCTATAGTTTGCACATGCAGTCTAAGCCAATCAATTAAAATAAGAAGAAGAAAATCCAGAGAATGATCAGCTTACAAATATTGAAATATTGCTTCGTATCTAACGGTCACGTCAATCTTATCATCCACATCCTCAACAATTTTGTTAAAAAGGGCACTCTTCAAGGTATGTTGGTCTTGGGGGGGGCAATGTCCTTGTAGCAAAATAGCTAATATCAAATGACAGAATAGTGACACAAACCATATCACATATTCAGCTACCTCAAAAAGTATGATCTTGAAACACCCAATATTTGGGCCTAGAGGCCACAAAAGGGTATGAGGAATCTCATATGGCTTAATACAACGCCATACCATCAATTCTAGTGGGTAATGAAGCCACCTATTGGTGAAGGTCCTCAAAGAAATGACCCACACAAACCACAATATCCTCAAGAGACAAATGTAACCCTCTATCAAACCACATTGTCCCTCCTCCATGTGTGCATGTTTACATGTCCTTAAGTAAAAAAAACTTAGTAATACCCATGCAAGATGAGAGTAAAAGAAGCTCATTTTGTGGATCATGCAACTTTAAGAGAAGATGCATCAAGTCAACAGCCATGGAAGAACTCCTCATAGACAACTCCTCAAGGAAACGTTTATACCTACTAATATCTCCTCCAAGTAACTTCACTCTAACAAATGCCTCCAAATGTTCATTGGAAACAACCTATTATGAACCTTATACCATTTCTAGTAGGCCAGAAAAAGCTTGATTTTTTGAATATTTTGAATCAAGGTCCAACCCTAGACCCTTGTGTTGAATGATGACAAGCACATTGGATACAATCCTTAAGTCCTTGATGATTGTCTAAGATGACAATCTTGTAATCAAGATACCAAGTGTGAAAAATAACCTTCTAATTGTATTCAGTCTCATGAATAAGTGGATGTAGCACAAGGGAAAAAAGAAGTGACCCCAAAGTTATTACCCTTTTTGCCTCTACTGGATGACCAGATATGTTTGTCTGCAATGTACAACCTAGTTGCATATCCATAAAGAAACTCCAGTCGCAAAGAAATAGATGGGAACCTCACCCCCACCTCAAGTATAATATTGTCATATCCAATATGTTGAAGGCATTTGAAAATCCATTGGAAGTATTGAGATATACTTGTATTCATGTCACTGGCTCAACAACATGTTGAAAATACGAAAAACTGTATCTTCCATGTCAGATACACCAACTCCAAACTAAAAATCATTAAGATACTCAGCCATATCTTTACATCATCATCTAAGCCTTAGTCCCAACTATTATGGGGTCGACTACATGGATCCTTCATTTCCATTCCGCTCTATCATGGGTCATATTCTGGTCAAAATGTAGAGGTTCAAAATCTCTCTTTATAAGATCTTCCCATGTTAATTTAGGCCTTCCTCTTCTTCTATTAATTGTGCTTGATGCAGTAGCATTACTTTGTATAGACTCATTGGTCGGTCTATGTTGCACATGTCCATACCACCTGAGTCAACCCTCGCACAACTTGTCCTCAATGCTTGCCACCCCCACTTTGTTCCTAACATAGTCATTTCTCAAGTGATCTTTTCTTATCTACCCACACATCCATCTCAGCATATGCATTTCAGCCACATTCATCTTGTTGAGACTTTGTTTCTTCACAACCCAACATGCAGTCCCATAGAGTAGGATGGCCGTATAGTAGTTCTATAAAAGTTGCCTTTTAATCTGAGAGGGATCTTCCGATCACATAATACTCCAATTTCACTCCTTCATTTCAACCATCATGCAGTGGTCCTGTGGCAAACGTCATTTTGGGCATCCCAAGCTATTTGAATAATAAAAATCAAGTAACAAAATTTATCATAAATATTGTCTGAGCCCAGGTTCAAACCAGGGACCTTTAGTGTGTGAGATTAACGTGATGACCAACTACACCACCCGTATGACAAAAATATGATATGGGTGAGATTCAAACATGGGTTAGTTGTCTTTACTCACTTGATAATAGCAAATTTTGACACCAGATGCCTTCAAATAGTATGAGTTGTAATGTGATTTATCTTATTATCTACCTTAAGTGGTAACTTAAGAGGTGCAAAAGCTAAAAACTTTATCAAACATAAGGGATACCTCTCGCCCAGCAATAGATGTCAAGTTAGAGATCTACGGAAATAGAAAACCCATGTCCACACATAGTGTTTATGATTTATTGGGGCCTCAACATTGGTTATACCTGACAAAGTTCCTTTATGAAGTGATTTAAAACACTGAATAATAGTGTCAACATCTTTTATAAGGATATCATCTAAAAGTAAAGTATCAATAATGGAAGTAGGTGACATGTAAGGATGTTTAGCCTCCAAAACCTTCATGGTGTCCTCAATATATGTATTCACCCTTAAAGATCACAACACTTACACAGTTGTTGAAAAGTGATCATTTACAACCTTTCAAAGGCATTTCCTAGTGTTAGTGTTCTCCTTTTTATCCTCCTCCATATATTTATCCCTAGTGGGGCCCATAGATGTGTATGTAGAGAGGTTTTTCATATTTTTTTGATAACATGGAAATAATGTCTTCTTTGCTCCAAGTAGAAAATAAACTCAATATATGATGTTGTTGCAGCAAATTTCTATCTCCAGATATGATGTTCCACCTATTCTTAGCCATGTACACCTAAAACGTATATTGGTGATGAAGCAACAATCTCACCCAAATTGCTACAAACATGGCTCAATGATGGATCAATGACCACTTTGTGAAGAATTATCTTTAGTACCTGAGAAAATGTAAGTCAATAACTATTAGGGATGCAGTTCATAGTCGTAATTGGTAATTTTAAAATATGATCAAGAATCATACGATCTAGGATCACCCATCCATCACATTAGAAATCTCAAGGTCATGTGGGAGGGGCTTTAAGATGCCAACAATGCATCCTTTAATATCTCATGTATCACAAATAACAGGTACAATGCCATTGTCATGATGGCATGCATGACTCATATATTGTATTTGCATGCACCTTTCGCACATCCATTGATAAAATATCCTCAAAGTCTCCTCCACGACAAGAAATAAATTATGTTCATTCTGAATGACTTTCTACAAACATGTATCACACTTATCACTAGAAAGGTGCAGCATCTTAAGATGAGAGATCATGCACTAGAAGCCTTAGTCTAGGAGCAATGTAAATTATAGAACAGACAGGATAAGCCCCCTATCTAGAGTCATGAGACACTCAGTTAGTCAAATATATCACCATACTATCATGTTGTGGACATGTGACGTTGTCCCCGAGTGGAGGTGCACATCCTCAAGCAGTCAACAGTCTTAGTAGGACCCCTCATTGCAAGCATATATTGTCATCAGCTATAAGAAGCATTTTTATCTTGCACACTCAGATTCTCTCCTTTCTCCAATCATACATTAATGGGATTGACAACACAATGGTGCCACTTACAAATGGAATCAAGAAAGGTTGTGTAGAAATCCACTCAAAGTAGAAGAATTTGTGTAGTGCCTGGTAGAAAATCCCTAGCAGCAAAAAGAGAGCCATGAGCGGTGGGAGAGAAGTTCCAATCAAACATAGAAAAAGAAATTAGAAACAAGAAGAGAGCTAGAATGTCTTCAGCACATTATCTATCACATGCCAAGAATATCATCAGCTTGTGGGAGATTTGATTGGTGACATGGAGTCATGCATTAGGAAAACTTACTCAATATGAGCATTATCTTCTCTACTAGACCTACTCACACTATTGATCTCTTAATCATCTTAGGTAATAAACACAACACTAGAATTAGAATTTCCAAATTGTTGAAAGTCAATATTCAGATCAAGTAAAGCTAGGCTTTTGTTGTTTGGAGCTCAATTAAGTTATTGGGAGGTTATATGTGTGGATACTTTAATATGCAATTCTTTCACTATATTATAAAACAAAGAAATAATGTCTTTGTTCCTCGTAATGATCTTTTCATGCCACATATGATGAATATCAATCATTTTTTTCACACTTTCAAATTACTCCAATTGGTAAATGTTTATGTTGAAATATCTAGTGATGATTAGAGTCACAATTTCATCCATTATTAGCACTTTACTTAGTCTAAGTTGGTAATTTGATCGATCAATAAGATGTAACATTTGTCTTGCTAACTATACTTCATACATCAATGTGTATAGGTTCTTGTTGATTCTCTCAACTCGATGCAAGAAAACATAGTGAATCATGGTATCTTCTATAGATGTACATGAGAAGGATTCAAATTAGCTAGGCCTTAACATTATCATTGAAAAAATCCATCTCTCTGGTGATCTCGTTTTGAGCTTAATTCTGATGGAGAAGAGGATCATCGCCATCTCAATCAAATTTTTTTTGTTCTCTCAAAATTTCTTCATAAGGGATAAAGATTGCCTTTAGATCATCATGTTTGATTGAAGCCTCCTGATTTTGGAATTAGAATCAAAGTCTACCATAGTATGTTTGTCATACCTTATCAAAAACCACCAGAATAAAGTCCTAGTTTCAACATCTAGATTAAGTGAATAAAATACACCCACATGTATATGAATCTCACATGAATACAACTTAAGGGTTTAACTTGTGACATAAATTTTAAAAAATAAGTAGATTAATTTCTCATATTCAGAAAAAAGAATTCAACAAAATATAGCTGATTTGTTTTGATTAATTGGAGTATTAAGCAATATGGAAACATTGTATGATAATTGAAATATATCAACTCAATAGTCACGCAAGAGTGAATGGTTTCACCTTATCTGTATGATTCTCTCTATTCAATTGAAGATTTATATTAAACTCAATCAATTGAGGTAGTTAATCTATTTGTATTCTCTTGAATACTGATCCAATCATATATACATGTAACTCTTATTGCATTCTCATGATATTTGAGATATCCGATGTTCATCGCCTCACAAGTGTTTATCCTCTATTATGAAAATAACTGGCATAAATTCTTCGATGTTGATAGTCATTATCACAGTTTCATGATATATAATAGGACAATACTAAATACATGGTGGTTAATCATAATACTTTTCAATAAATAGAGACTATGTAATACTTGATGTTCCTACAATAGCCAATTTTAGGGTAAAATAAGAGAAAAAAATATTCAGTCTACTCCTCATTACCCAACAACATAAACTACTCGCTACAAACACGTACAATGCAAGTATAACAAAATAAGGAGAATAAGATCATCAATGGAGGAATGGTGTAGAAAATTTGATCTAAGGAATGAGGACTCATGACTAAGCTACAAGTCCAATCAGTGAATATTCTACTTCAAGTGTGTCTCTTAAGTTTGTCTTTGTTCCTTCTTATATGTTTTCCTAAATCAAGCTTGGGTATAAGATAGATCAAAATGGATGTATAATAATGTATTATAGGAGGCCCCTTCAAATATGATTTAATTTCAAGTTATAACGTTTTAGGGTGTTCTTCTATTTGGTCATCTAGCTTAGAACAAAAATAATATGAGTAAATATTGTGAATTACTAGATGATGTGATAGCCCAGTTAGTCAATTGACTAGTTTTCTAGTGAATCGACTAGATACTCCAACTTTTTTTCATTAAGGTGTCAATTGTTAGTTAAATGACTAACTGGGTTAGTAACCTCGCTTACATTTCCTATGAGAGTATATCAACTTGATTGAAGTACCAGTCGATTGGCTATCTAGTTTAGTTGATTGGCTATCTAGATCCACATTTTATATTTGATTTGTAATAAGTACCTACTTGGTTTGTAGTTATAGTCAATTCATTAGAGAGTTGTTCATAATCTTTGTGTACTCTCTATAATCAATGAAATCCCCCAACACAAATTTTGTGCTTTGTAAAGAATGAGGATATCTTGGCATAACTCAAGAATGTCTTATAGGAAGCTTGAGGGTGTTAGAACATCCTCTCTATCATATTCATGTTCATCCTTCCAAAAATATGAGATTAAACTAATTTTTAAGAAAAATGAATTGAAAACCTAACAAAACTTCAACAATAGTGTGCAAAACTAAAATAGATATGCAACAAAAATGTGATAAAAAGAGATTCAAACCAATTTGATCTTTAATGTTGCACGTACTTGAGTAATGAAAAAATCCAAACATTATACAAAAGAATTCTCTCAATCTATGTGAATTCCTTTCAACTCCTATCACACTTTATTCCCTACAACCAATATAGTCAAGAAACCTACATTCTTGGGATAACAAAACCCAAAAAGACATTTCCTAATCCCCAAGACCATTTTCCAACACTAGTCCCTAACCAACATCCCAAAAGTATACCCAATTGTAGGTTTTATAAGGAACAAGGTAAAAAAATAAAGTGCACATAGTCCAATATTAAAAAAAACACATGAATGGAGTTTTTCTTGCTTACTCCTAGGTGGATAATAGAGAGACACTCAGTGTGGAGGTGAAATGATTCTACAAATGTCTTTGAATTGCATTATTATTTTCTTTACTCTTTTTTCTACTATTATTCTTCAAAAAAAACCATTACAAGACATTGATTGTGTGTGACAATTGTTCATCTTTTGAATTTATATTTTGACGATACAGTCATACTATACATTTAGGGGTATGAAAGAAGGAAATGAAAAGGAGTTGAAGGATTCCACTATGAGCTTGGCATTTGGCATTATTATTATATATATTTTATTTTTTATTGATGGAAGATAAGAGATGGTGGATGGAGTGCAGAAGAGAGAGTGTGTTAGTATGTAATCTTCATTTGGATGGTTTATATGCCAGGTTTTAGGAAGTTTCCTCCATTGTTATCATTTACTTGGTTATATTAACACCTCATTTGATCTCTATTATGTCCAAATAAACCTAAATATTTTTAAAGGGATGTTATTCCTATAATCAATAATCATAGTCTATCATGGGTGGATTCCAACCAAAGACATGTTTTCATAAAATTATTTGTATCAAGGTTTTTCTCACATCAAGTAGGGTTGTAATGGTAATGACTATATTGCAAAAGTTATGATGCTTGCAATATTTATATTGATTATGGATTTACAAGGAAAATGCAATGAAACAACAATCTAAAAAATGAATAAAATGAGTTTAGAAAGGTGACTAAATTTATTCCACACACTAAATTCAAGTCAAGAGAAACAAACTAGTTGTAAATAAATATAAAATATGTGAGCAAAGTGAGAAAATACCACCCACCAGTCACCATGAATAGAAGGATTGTGTCATCTCTAATCAAGCTTATGCCTCATTATAGATGAAAAAGAATTGTTGTAAGGACCCGCTTCCTAAATTATCTATATTCTAGTTTTAATCTTTCCAAAAAGTAGTTAGATATAGACTGATTTTTTATTAATTATTTTGAACATTAATTGAAACCCTTAATTTTGGTTTTTAGTTTATTTCTTGGAATGATGAGGTTTGTCAGATGAGATTGAAAGATTTAATTTCATTAAATAAGAAATTTAGGAGTATATGGATAAAAATGATAACAAATTTAGTGATAAGTATCATGGTGTAATAAATTATTTTTGTTATTAACTTATATTACTTTGAAAATTTTATATAGATTCTAGACTCGATTACAACGTTATTCTAAAATTTTGAATGTATAAAATTTTCTTATATATGTTGCTTGGTTGAGTTTCTCTAGAGAAAATAGAGCCAACCATGTGATATATACTAGAGTATAATAATGTGCTTTTTATTTTATAGTAATTTAACTATACTTCCAAATTGGATATAAATCTTATTCTAACTTGAAAACTTCATTTGGAATAACCCACAATATTTCTATAATTTTTACAGCTGATATATAAATGCATAGAGTACTTAATCTATTGAGTTTTGTGACAGATAACTTAAACGATCATCATTCTAGATAATTTAAAAAAATGAAAATATTATAAATTTATTTCCCTAAACACCTAAATGAATATAAATATATACATATATGTGTGTGTGATTTTAACATACTCCAAGCATCTATGATTTTTCTTGTATCATTCTAGAGCTTCGAATTTCTTGAGAGAGAATGAGATTCTAAGTATTTTGGTGATCTTGAAGTTGGACTAGAATAATTAGGGTTATATCTTCCCAAGATTCCTGAGTACATTTTATTTCATCAATAATTTATATATTTTCATGGATTGTATCCCTCTCATATATAAATGTCATTGCTCTTCATATTTGTATTAAAAGATCTCAAAACTATTTTTTCTCTTCCTTTCTTCTTGTTTAAGATTTTTGAGCTAAAAGGAGCAATAAGAAGGTTGATTAATTGAAGCTCAAATTGAGTTCAAATTTTCATCTATTCAGCTATGAATAAGTTCTTTGTACCTAAGGTGAGTGATGTTTCTTTCAAAAACTTGTATTGAACTATAACCCTAAGTTTACTCATTAACACAAGTGGGTGGAAAGCAAGTGGCTTCAAATAAATATAGGATTGTTTTGCTTGGTGGTTCTTAGATATGATTCTTGCATGATATCTAGAAAATGAATCAAGCTACTATTAGTCTTGTCAATTATGATTAATATGAATGTCTTGAATTCATTTGGTCATTCTTACCATTTACACATTGGAAATGTTGTAGATTGATTAAATAGGGGGTATTAGGCATTAATTGTGAATTTTTGGTTTATGAGTTGTGTAGATGGAATTGGTGTGATAGAAACGGATATATAAGGTAATTACAATCTTAACTAGGAAACAATATATGTTTGAAAATCTAAATTACATACTCTAGGGTTAAGAATGTAGAATCTCATATAAGTACTTCTAATTTTTCTTAAAGTGAGTTAATGGACTAAGTCATTATTGTAACTATAATACATCTAGATAGGAGCTTGTAACATTGTGATTTCTCTCTGAGGTCTATAGTGGGCATATGAAAGGACATTTATTTTCAATAGTCCTTGAATTAATAAAAAAATACCAGAGTGTGATTTTTAAACTTCAACGTTTGGTTGCAATAATTTAGGGAAGGTTTCAAGATGATATGCTAACCTAATTTCTTTGTTGCTAAGTAAATGAGATGGATTGTATGTGAAACATTTTTATGAGAATCATGATTCTAATGTGAAAGAAATAATTAGAGATATCATTGTCTCATACATGTGACATTTATGTCATTTAACGTATCTTGTGTACATGAGATGAGATTTGTAACGTTCTGAGCCTTTATGCTCGTACATTTTACTTATTTTAGGGATTCTAGTTAACCCTATGATGTGGACAATGATTAATTGATATGATAACAAGGCATTGTGACCTTTACTTAATCAAGTACATAGTAAATTCAAGGCAAACTAAATAATCAATTTTGAGAAATTGGGATATAAGTTTTGATTTATAGTTTCTAAATACATGTTAGTATTTTTTTCTTTATTTCATGTTCATGCTAGATATATGTCATTATTTTAAGAGATTTATTTATTGATTGACGAGTGCAAACTCATCACCTTTAATTGTAAACTTTTTACTTATGATTGACAATATATTGTTGGTTGTTATATAGTTTTAACCTAAATTATATTAGTTCAGCTCTTCTTGCTTAATTTGTAGATTTTACTTGATTTACATAGGTTTTGTAGGAAAATATTCACATTACTTAAAAAACCCTAAATACCAAGAATCATAGGCTTCAAATTCCATTTTCAGCCTTCAATTTGACCGACTCATTCCCCCAACCGGTCGACTCAGTAGAACAAGAAAATGCCTTCCCAGAACTTGAACTGATTGACTCATTCAATGAGTCAATCAATTCACTCGCCCAAGGGGCCGCATTCCAGAACTCAAACCGATTATTTCATAGCACCAATCCATGAACAAAACCTTACAAGTCATCATCTGAACTGAGTGATCCATGTTGGGAAGTTATCGTCTCATATGCCTGAAGCAGGCATTTCAAAATTCCAAACAGCTGACTCAAATGGCCAAGACTTGATCAAAATGAGCCGCCACCCCTTCTCTACGATTTTGACCCGCTTCCCTTGACTCATGCCCACACAAATCTAAATTGAGCGGCTCAGATAGTGAATCGATCAATTCACCATCTGAGCAACCCATTTTATCTGTTTTTAGCCACAATTCTTCCCATATTTAGGGTTTTTGACCCTCATTTCTCCTTATAAAAGGAGAAGGACTCCAAAAAAAAGGAATTGTGTGTAATCTAGTTTTTACTTCTCTTTTTTACATTATGTTTGAGTAGTTCCCTTTCTAGGGCATGGGGGATATCCCCATAGATTGCTATTATTCAATGTAATCGACTCCTTTTTCAATAAAAGGATGATTTCCTTTTGAATTTGCTTTGGTCATTTGATAAATTGATATATTCTTACTTGTTGATATGATTTTTGATCCCATAAGAATGAACCCATAATCACTTAATTGCAAATGTTATCTTTTTATCTTTTGATCTTGTACTTGTTTTTATGATAAAATGGTTATATTTTTGTGATGGTTCTGAGATATCAAGCCCTTACATGAATGGACTGATGATCTTGTGACACAATCACTAGATTTAGATCATGATCTATTTTACCATTTGACATGTTTATTATAGCCCATGGTAATGCGATCACCTGATCCATGGGTTCAAACATTGAGTAGAATCACATATATCTTGATGAGATCTCAGATAGTTATGCGTTGGATGGTTGATGAGGATCCAAAAATTCCAAGATCAAGGGGCTTGCGGGAAGTTTAACCCTTGTGTGATTGTTCTCCATAAGGATACAATCCACATGGTCCTAATTTGATTATTGAGATCTAAGAGTTAATTTGTTGAGTAAAAGCATGAGTATTGGTGGTGATCCCCTGAACCCCTGATTCCTTTTATTATTTGATCTTGATTATTTTGTTTTTGTACTTTTGTTTAGTTTTTAGCATTAATCAAACTCTCAAAAAAGATAATTTCCATTCTTTTTCTCGTGATCGATTTTGGATTTCAACCATTTTCCTTCTTCCATCCCTTGGATCAATACCTTACTATATTAAAGTTTATGTGGTGCTTGCATCAAGTTGACAACCAAGTTCAAAGGTCAAACTCTAGGACTTTTCCTAGTGATTGATGAGAAACGACACGCATCAATTTGGCATCATTGTGAGGGTTCAAATCCGGGTCACCCACGTGATAGGCGGGAATACTCACCACTATACCGTAATGACAAGTGTTGTTTTTTGAAATCAGTTGCTTTCGTAGTTAAGATTCTTCTTTTCCTAATTTTATTTTAGTTTTATAATTTTCATTTCCTCCATTATTTTAATTTTGTTTCATAATTTCTTAGCTTGTTTATAATTTTTAGACTTGTTCTATAAATTGTTCCTTTCTTCTAGTTCATTGTATTTTTGTAGCTTTACTTGTTTCATAGTTTTCTATTCTGTTAAATTATATTTCCTTAGTTTACTTTCATATTTTAGTCTTCATAATTTCCTTCTTGGATTTTCATAATTTATTTTTCCTACTGAGACCCATTCCAGTAGAGTATCTCCTCCTTCTGTGGAGTATCCATTCTGGCACTATTGTTGTCCTTATTTATTTTTGTAATTTTCTTCTTGAAATATCTTTTCCTCTTGTTCTTTGGACCCTTCCCTTCAAGCATCAATAGTGTATGCAACGCCCCTAAGGCATTTCCAACACCCTTTGTCCTATGATCTTGAGATGAATAGGACCTTCCACCATCTAAATTGTAATGACCCATTTTAAAATTAGTCGTCTAATTAGGGTTTACTTGGATGATTGTATGCTTAACAAAGTTTATCATTATTTAGATCTTGATTAATGATGGTAGTTTAATTTTAATGTTTTGCATCTAATTAGAAATTTTAATCATACTTTGATTCACATAATTAGGGTTTAGAATTGGTAACCCTAATTGGCCCAAATTAGGGTTTTGATGACATATGAATACATAATTTGATAAGTATAGCATCTCATTATATGATTTTCAGTATTTTATGTAGAACTTTGATTTAATTCATATTTTGGATATGATTTGTATATCTCAAATTTGAGAACTATTGAAAAATATCAGAATTTTTGAAGAATGTTCTGACCTGTTTGTAGGTCGAGTTTCAAAATTGACCGACCAAATTTTTAGATTGATATAGCAGTGTGGTAATTGAGTTTATATTTTTATTGCTATATCCAATTGATCTAAAAATTTAAATTTAGTTGGGAAACTATATTATAGAAATAATACTAATTTGTGCAATTTTTGGATGATGTTTGATCTCTACAGAGAGGGGTGTCAGTCGAGTTCTGTGAAGGACAAACTCGACCGACCATGCTACAGACTCCAATATAGAAGTGTAGTATTTGATTTTTAGTTATTTATTGGTAACTCCAAATTATATTAAAAATTTAATGTTTCTTGACAACTAAATTTTAGACATTGGGTTAAAGTTTCATAATTTTTGGATGATGTTTGAGTTCTAAAAAGTGTGGTGTCAGTCGAGTTTATAACTCAACCGACCAACAAGTCTGAGAAAAATAAAAATACAATGAGGGGATTGTTTGCAATTGTTCTAAGCACCTCAATTCATCTGTATGACTAACATAACACACATGGAGCTCTAATAACTCATCATTCCTGACAAATAAACTAAATTCTATAGAGAAAGGAGAGCTAGGGTTTTGAGAAGAGAAAGTGAAGGAGATGTTGACCTAGGGTTTCTCTATCCAAGATAAGATGAAATCAAGTAAGTTTAGCTTATTTCCATAGAATTTCATGGTGAATCTTCTCTCACATGTCAAGATTCCATTCCTCCTCTATTTTTATTCGAAATCACATCAAATATCCCCCTTTTCTCACACTTTCTCTTCTAATCCACATTTCTAGAGTTTCTAAGTTGAGAGGAGAAAGAATTGGAATCATTTGCTAGAGTTTGATTGGGTTTCCAAAAATTCAGAGTTTAACCTACGAATTTAAGGTGTTTGGCACCTAAGGTGAGCGTTTTTCTCCATCCTAAGATTTGTATTCATGTTGAGAGCCTAATTCTATCCAACTAAAGTAATCAGAAACCTTGCTTGTATATGTAGGTGATTGGATATTAATTTGGAAAATATATTAGGGGATAAAATTCTACTGATTTTGATTATTTCTCTTTGATTGGAACTTTATTAGTTCTTGATATATTGAATGAGGATTCATGGAGAATCCTAAATAAATGAATATTCTATTTCATGTGAATTGTATTGACATGCTTAAAAATCAGCCCAATGGCCGATATGCTTGGAATTGAATTGACATGTATAGAATCATATTTGAATTGTACTAGATTGTATTATACAAGTGCATTTTTTAATGTTAATGGAATTAAATATAATATATGTATAAGGATCAATATGAGGTGACCACATATCCTGATTAGGGTTTGTGTTGAGGAAGTGAATCGAATGAGTCACTTAATCAATGTATACTTATGATTGATGAATGGAATATGTGAAAATGGAAACTAGGGTTTCCATGTGTGTGAATAGCCCTAATGAACCTATATGCATAATTATGAAATTACTTAGTGATATGGTTCTTATGATGTCTTGAACTAAGGATGACTTCTTCAAAACCCTAAGATGTTTAGTATTAAGACGAGTATGAGTGATGAAGCTAGAAATTGTATATGATGTTGTAAATGTGATGAAATGCTAAGGTCTAGTTTGGGAAAGAGACTTGAAAATGCGGCATTTATATACAGAGGCTACAGTAGAACAGTTATTCGGTGGTACTAATAAATACTACACTGTTCAGAATTAGCAGCTAAAAGTTGCATTCGTGAAGAGCGTCAAAATGGACAGCTTTCCTGATCACCACGTTTCCGTCAGGATGAGGCTTGCCGCACAAGCTAGGACATGGCAATGCTGAGCAGGAATTACCTAATCAAGGAGCCGAATCACCACGTCACGCCAAATCTATGTATTAAATACATGTAGTCTTAAATGTCGCACACAAATGGCCCCTAAATGTAAGTATTAATACTTCAATGAAAGATGATGAGTCTTATTAATATTATATAAGACTAATGCATATGTTTTAGAACAATATATGGAATAATGAGTAGCCATCATATGAATGTGGGTCCTTTTATACAAGTTACATAATAGTTATTTATGAAGGATGATCATAGATTATGATGTAAGAAGATGTAACCTAAGCCATTCTTTTAAGTTAAAGTGGATAGTATAATAGAGAACGATCATTGTTGATTATGGAAATGACATTAGTAGTCAATGACATGGTACACTTATCGAAATATAAGAGACAATATGAACAAGATGTACTTAATGGTGATTACAAGTTAAAGATGAAACTAATGAAGTTAGTATGATGAAGTATTTTGTCTTTTATTTTAATTACATGTGGCTTTACCCAAATTAAATGAAATATACTAAGAACTAGACTTTGATAAATGTTAAGTAGAAGAGAATCATTGTATGTAAAGTGAATCAAATAGTAAAAACTTCAAATGATAGTCAACATGTGTTGATTAGTAACCCCATCTGAAGAATGTGAAATAAAAGAAGAAGATAACTAAGTATGTTATGCATGAAATTTATTTGTACCTATTGAGATTGGATGGAACAAGCATATGTAGTATGATAAATCTATTCTAAGTATGATGAATGATACATGATATCTATATGATTTTAATATTTCTAGTTCTAATGTCTCTGCTAATATTTGTTAAGAACTGTGATACACAATGAACTGATAAGAAATATGTTGATATTGAATTTAATATGCACTCCTTACATTTGGGAAACTCGGATAAGGGAAAATGTTGTATAATGAGATTATGTCTAGGGATGAAAGCCCACTCATGATGATAAAACCCTAATGGGGTAAATGATGGACAATAAGATTATGTCTCGAGCTAAAAGCCCACTATTGATGATTTCTATGAGATGATGTAGAAGATAGAAATAATCGTATGTGTTGCAATCTATAGATTTATGCTTCTTGCTTTGATCATTGTCCTCATTGATAAACTTAATTTGTTTCATGTTATTTTAGTTATTTGAGAATACAAAGATATGATATATGATGTTTTGAATTCTGTTAAGATGGGTAAAAGAGATTAATAACAAGTGAAATGATGGAACATCTAGTTAGGTGCCCTGAACATCGTGAGTTTCCCCCAAGGACCACACTGGGGAAACAAAACAGATCTCCTTATAGTAATCGATGAATTATGAGAAGGATTTTTGGAGTGTGGATTGAGACCTTAAAGTTTATACCACCAGGATTTAGGAGTGAGTCATCTGGAGTGGCTCTGGCCCTAAATCCTTGCTGTGAAAATCTATGTCCAAATGGAATAGACTGTGATGAAATGAAATATGTGAAATATGAAAATATGTGAAATATTGTGATAAGTGATATATTGTTTTGTTGGTTCATAACTCATGTACTCAAGATGAGGATGTGAGCCTCTTTAGGAAACCCTGAGGTGGCCAGGGTCTGTTGTTGATATCTTAGGGTGGCCGGCTAAACCCTAAGATAGTGACGGTGAGTCATTGACACGAGAATCATGTGTGGCGACTTCTACTTGGTGAGGTACAAGCTAAGTAGTTTCAGGGCAAATGAATAAAAGATGATAAGCCATGTAAAACACGATTTGAATGGTTGTTACATTCCTTGTACTACTACTTGATGATTTGTCATTGTTGTTTATGCGTCTTGTTGTGGAAAGTAATCATGTTTCTATGTACATTTCCTATTTCATATTATGATATGGCATGTTGACAAGTTATAAATGATGGGATTTATATCCATTCTGAATATGAGTTGGATTGCTTGCTATTTGATAGTATTGTTTAGTAAATATGTATTATGTGTACTTCAACTTTAGGACCGAAGGATGTGTTCCTGGTCCAGCTGGTGGAGTGTCACAAATATAATGTTATTGTTATGTATTGATTCAAAATGCTTAGAACTTGACTTATTACTCATGCAGTAGGATTCTTAATCTGAACTAAGAAGTATTTGTTGATTTGTTAATAGATTAAAGAATTTTTCAAAGTTATAATTGGTTTAAGTGATTACCTTATCTGTTGGATTAGATTACAATTGTTAGATAGATTTGAATTATGATAGAACTGTCTGCTAGACTTTTTAATATATGCACGTTTATGTTAAGTTTATTATACTTAATTTGATGTCGATGCATGTACCTAGCTTGAGTGGGAGGTATCCACTCACTGGGGCTCTATATGAGTCTCATGAGGTTTTTTAAAATGTTTTTAGGTATAATGCTATCCAGCAAAAAGGTCATGACAAAGAAGATATAAGTAGCATAATCTAGATAGATTAGAATGTCCATGTACTCTCTCTTTCCTGGGATGGCTTGTAGACTAAGTTTGTTCATCAATGTACTTGTATCTGATGTAAACTGAACCACATATGAGAATAAGATTTAATTCTAGTTTTAATGGAGTTGAATAAGATTTGTGATATCTAAATGTGATGTCCTTGATGTGACATTGACTTATGAATTTTTGAAGAAAGAAAAAGGAAAATTTTATCTGTGTTTTTCATATATTGTTTAATCGCCTTTATCGAGAATTCTTTGTTTTATTTCCTAATCTGGGTTTTGGTTTTGGGATAATCTCTAATGGTTGTGGTATTTATGCTGATTAAAAGAGTGAAAAAGGAAAATTTTATCTGTGTTTTTCATATATTGTTTAATCGCCTTTATCGAGAATTCTTTGTTTTATTTCCTAATCTGGGTTTTGGTTTTGGGATAATCTCTAATGGTTGTGGTATTTATGCTGATTAAAAGAGTGGGTCCTGACAATGTGGTATCAGAGCCTAGGTTAGATGAGTCTACATGGACAATAGGATCTAGGACTAAATGATAATGTGGATGTTGAATGTAACCTGAATGATGTGCATACTGACTAAACTCCATATCCAGATACACTGGTCAAGTACTTGGGTACTAAAGTAAGCCAGTATGAAACTACCGACTACACTTCTTTTGGATGCCCTGACCAAGTATCCATATGAAGTAGTTTGGTAGTATAAAAAGATGCATGATGATAAAAAAAAATAATCATGATAAAATGGTGAAAGAGAAAAGGATTGTAGAAGTCAATATTGAATCTATGAATAAGTAGGAAAGTTCATATAAGAAAGACAAAATCGTAATGGATTATGAATATATCTCTAATGAGTTTGAGTCTGAGTATGAAATCTAAAATTTTAAGAAAAACTAAGAACTAAGATGATGCACACTAAATGATCTTCCTTGTGAAATAAATTTATGAATGTGGATCATAATACTGAATGAGTCATAATCTCAATCCATGAACGGCATAATAAAATTTTAAAAGAATATGAAAGGTGATGTGGGCCACATACTGATAAATGATGTATTACTAATATTTGTGAAGTAAGTGTTTGTAACACGCAAGGAGAGATATGATGATGATAAGGGATGAAATATCCATTTAAAGTAAAAACAAAATGTCATACGAAAGAAAGATAAAATGAAAGTCTTTAAAATTTTATGCCAAGAGAGGTGAATGATTAGATGGTATGATATTCTTCCATATCTTTTCTTGGATTTTAGGACTAAATCCTAAAAGAAGGGGAGAATTTGTAATGACATGTTTTCAAATTAGTCATCTAATTAGGGTTTACTTGGATTATTGTATGCTTAACTAAGTTGATAATTGTTTAGAGATTGATTAATGATGGTAGTTTAATTTTACTGTTTTGAATATAATTACAAAATTTTATCATACTTTGATTCATATAATTGGGGTTAAGAATTGGAAACCCTAATTGGCCCAAATTAGGGTTTTGATGACATATGAATACAGAATTTGATAAGCATAGTGTCTCACTATATGATTTTTACTTATTTAATTCAAATTTGGAAATTGTTTGTATATCTCAAATGTGAGCACTGTTGAAAAATATCAGAATTTTTTAAGAATTTTCTGATCTATTTTTTGGTCGAGTTTCAAACTTGACCGACCATATTTTTAGATTGATATAGAAGTATGGTAATTGAATTTAATCTTTTTATTTGTACATATAATTGATCTCAAATTTTAACTGTAGTTGGTAAACTTCATTATAGACATAATATTAAATTCGTTTAATTTTTGGATGATGTTTGTCTCTACAAAGAGGGGTGTAGGTCGAGTTCTATGAAGGACAAACTCGACCAACCATGCTGCAGACTACAATATAGTAGTGTAGTATTTGATTTTTAGTTATTTATTGGTAAGTCCAAATGATATAAAATTTTTTATTTTGCTTATAAACTCCATTTAAGACATTAGGTTAAAGTTTCATAATTTTTTTAATATTTTTTAGTTCTAAAAAGTGTGGTTTTGGTCGAGTTTATAACTCAGCTGACCAACCAGTCTAAGCAAAATAAAAATACTATGAGGGGCTTGTTTGCAATTGTTCTTAGCACCTCAATTCATCTGTATGACTAACCTAACACACAAGGAGCTATAATAACTTGTCATTCCTGTCAAAGAAATGAAATTTTAGAGAGAGAGGAGAGCTAGGGTTTTGAGAAGAGAAAGTGGTGGAGATGTTGACCTAGGGTTTCTCTATCCAAGATATGATGAAATCAAGTAAGTTTAGCTTCTTTGCATAGAATTGCATGGTGAATCTTCTCTCACATGTCAAGATTACATCCCTCCTCTGATTTGATTCAAAATCACATCAAATCTCCCCCTTTTCTCACTCTTTCTCTTCTAATCCTCATTTCTAGGGTTTCTGAGTTGAGAGGGGAAAGAATTGGAATCATTTGCTAGAGTTTTATTGGGTTTCCAAAAATTCAGAGTTTGGCCTATGAAGTTAAGGTGCTTGGCACCTGAGGTGAGTGTTTTTTCCCTCCTAAGATTTGTATTCATGTTGAAATCCTAATTCTATCCGGCTAAAGTAATCAGAAACCTTGCTTGTATATGTAGGTGATTGGATATTAATTTGGGAAATATATTAGGGGATAAAATTCTACTGATTTTGATTATTTATCTTTGATTGGAACTTTATTTATCCCGATATATTGATTGAGGATCCATGGAGAATCCTAAATAGATGAATATGCTATTTCATGTGAATTGTATTGACTTGCTTAAAAATCCGCCCAATGGCCGATATGCTTGGAATTGAATTGACATGTATAGAATCATATTTGGATTGTACTAGATTGTATTATACAAGTGTATTGTTGAATGTTAAATAAATTGAATATACTATATGTATAAGGATCAGTATGAGGTGACCACATATCCTGATTAGGGTTTGTATTGAGGAAGTGAATCAAATGAGTCAATTAATTAATCAATGTATACTTATGATTGATGAATGGAATAGGTGTGGCGCCTTGGGAGAGTGAATCAATCGACAAAATGAGTCAATCAATTGGAGTTCTGGGAAGGTGTTTTCATGTGATACTGAGTCGACCAGTTGGGGGAATGAGTCAGTCAACTAGGAGGTTGAAAATAGAATCTGAAGCCTTTGATTATTGGGTCTTTGAATTAATGTGAATATTTTCCTAAAAAACTCATGTAAATCAAGTAAAAACTTCAAATTAAGCAAGAAGAGCTGTACTAAGATAATTTATGTTAAAACAATACAATAGCAAACAATTTTTTGTCAACTATAGATAAAAATGTACAATTAAAGGCAATGAATTTGCACTCATCAAAATATCCCAAACTTAAAAAACTTTCTCGTCCTCAAGCTACATTGAATTTCAAAACACTACCACATAATACTTTCGACCTTCCATTTACATAACACCACTTGAGTCCTTCCACCTTATATGACCAAGCAACCTTAACTTCCTGGATTCATCGAAGACAACTTTCATATTCCCTACTTCCAAGATTATTTCACAACTTGGTTCCATTTCAAGACCCACAGTAAAATAGATTTCATATTCCTTTTGCATTTGATACTCCCACATATTCTTATGAGTCATGGCACAATAATAGGGCTCAAGGATTTGATGGGGTTTCCCAGACATAAATTGGAGTGAAAGGAGGTATGGAAGGAGGTGGTCTCTCCTCTATTTGACAATAGACGTTTTTATTTCTTTGTTTACACTTACATAGACCGCATGTTTTGACTTTAGGCATCTTTTCTTGATGGCATGCCCCTATTAAATTTACAAGGGGTTTGGAAGAAGCGGAAGAGGGGGGGTGCCACCCTAAACTTAGGGTTTTGGAACTTTGGTTTTTTTATATATTTCTTTTGTGGATGGAGAGATGAGAAGGTTACAGAAAAAGTGTAGAAAAAGATAGTTCATTGTGCAACTCATTTTTTTTAATTTAAGTGCATTGGGAGTATCATACATTGGGTTAATTAATTATGGATTATGCAAAATCAAGAAAATTTTCAAGTCAATATATAAATTTAGATAAGGAATCATTGTTTTTGAATCCTATCAGTCATCTATAGCTTGTCATCTTTTCCAAGGGATGGTGTTATTTTGGATCCTAGGTGACCAGATAATTTCTATCAATGGCAGATTTTATAATTTATGTTACAAAAAGGAGTTGCATCATTCAAGGGGGTATATTGATAAACATGCATATTATCATGGAAAACTAGATAAAGGCCTTGGCCTACTAGACAAAAACTAAAGATTTTTTTGAAAAATATAAAGCTAAGAAACATAACATAATGGAAATTGTAGAATTTAAGATAGAGTGGGTGGAATGAATACTTAACACCCACCTCCACCTCAGACTTAAAAATTTACTCGTCTAAAAAAAACTTAAATGTGAAGTGGAGGGAAGAAAATTGCTAGATTTACTCCCAACAAGCCCCCCTATTTAATGTCAGAGGCCCGACAACTGTGGTATCTCCCAAGGGGGAAGTAGAATCTGAAGCTTGAATGAATGTGTTATATTGATTCGACTGCTTTCCTTGTAACTATTCCATCATCTTTGCTTGAGCTCCTCAGAACATGACTTGGATGGCTTGGCGTGCATCTGTGTACCAAGGCAAATAATTGGGATCAGAATGGGTAGGTTTGAATTGTTTGACATGTGACAAGGAATAGTTATGGGGTATCTTAGTTGTATAAAAATAATTATTAGAAGGTTTAGAGTTTATATTCACATGTGGATTTCTGGTCATCCTACCATACTAGTCACTTGTGCCAATAGGGATTGGATCAGAAGGATGATGCATGAAGACCTCTTAATTGACTTTTAGTAGTTCTTCTTGAATTGCAATTGGCATTGGTAACTCATAAGGGACCTGGTGGATACCATAGACTGGTGATTCAAGAGGGGAAGGGGAATAAAAATGGGGATGGATTGAGGTGTGGTATGAGGAAAGGGGAAGGTGGTGGGAGGGGTAGCTCTTGAGTGGTTATATTGGGTGTTCTAAGAATGGGGATAGGAGAGAGAGATATCTCCGTCATCAGTGGAATGATTGTTACGACTTTGATCTATTTTGTGCCTTGGTTGTCCTCCAAAGAAATTTGAAATTTATTCACTGGTGAGGTCTCAGAGTCAAGGAAGCGCTCCCACATCTGATTGAATTGGTCAATGTAGTTCAGGAAGTAAACCTCTTCTTCTCTAGTATGCTTCATCCTACCTCTAAAGGCTTGGAAGTTTTCAATTATGTTTGCACTCGTAGGGTGAAAAGTCTTGCCTCAATGTCAATCCATGCCCTGACAGTGGCAAGAAATGGCCTATCAATGATAAGTGGATAGCAATCAGCTGTTTCACAGTTCCAATCCATGAACTCAACCTTCCAAGTCATCTTCTATACTCAGTGGTCCATGCTACAAATTGATTGGCGTAGATGCCTAAAGTAGTCATTTTAAGTTTCAAAGCAACCGACTCAAATGACCAAGACTTGGTTAAAAGGTGTCGCCACCCCTTCTCTAGGATTTTGAATTACTTCTCTTGACTCACACCTACACAGATCTAAGTTAGTGGCTCAGATAGTGACTTGATCAGTTCATCATCTATGATCAGTCCTTTCATCCACCTCCATTCAGAGTTCTTCCCATCATTACAGTTTTTGCTTCTTCTTTCTCCCTATAAAAGGAGGTGGGACTCCAAAGCAAAAGGGTATCACTTGCTATCTAGTTTTTTCTTTTGGTCTTTGCATTATGTATGAGTAGTTCCCATTCTAGGGCATGGGGCTAGACTAATAGCTTGTTATTATTCGATGTTATTGAGTCCTTGTTTTAATAAAAGAATGATTTCCTTTGGTTTCTTCTTTTATCATTAGATGCATTGATATATTCTTGTGGGGTGATATGATCGTGGATCCCCACAAGAATGAACCCATAATCCCTTAATTGCAATTATAATCTTTTTATATTTTGGTCTTGTACTTGTTTTTCTTATAGAATAATTATATTCTTGTGAGGGCGCCGAGATCTCGTACACTTGCATGAATGAACTTAGGATCTTTTGATGCGATCACTTGATTTAGATCATGACCTATTCTATCAATTTGACTTGTTTGTTATAGCCCATGGTGACGCGATCACCTAATCCATGGATTCGAGCATCGGGTAGGAATCACATATCATAGTTATGTTTTGGACGGTTGGATGAGGATCCGCAAATAATAGGACCAACAGGTTTGCAAGAAGTCCAACTCTTGTGTGATTGCGCTCCGTAAGAACACAATTCGCATGGTCTTGATTTAATTATTGAGATTTAGGAGTTGATTTATTGAGTAAAAGGATGGTTATTGGTGGTGTTCCCCCAGACCCCAGTTCCTTTTATCATTTTATGATTATTATTTTATTTTTGTGCTTTTGTTATGTTCTTAGCTTAATCAAACTCTCTCAGATCAGAACTTCCTTTCTTGTACTCACTTTTGATTTTGTATTTCAACCATTTTCCTTCTACCATCCCTTGGATCGATGCCTTACTATACTAAGGTTGATTTGGTGCTTGCATCAAGTTAACAATCTAGTTAGAAGGTTAAACTCTAGGAATTTTCCTAGTGATTGGTGTGAAATGACACGTATTATTGATATAATTTGAGACATACTTATTCTTAATCTATTTCAAGTTGATTAGCTCAATTATAATTTTCTCTTGTACTCATTCCACTCACTTACCATTGTTGATAAGTGGAGGTTTCAATCTTTTACATGTTCAGACTCAGCTTTAGTCCAGCTAGAAGCTACTCATATGCAATGACCCTTTCTTCACCATCTGAGGTCAAGAGTTCTCTTCTTTTTCTAGGTTATATATATATAGGTTGACCATATACTAGGGTGTTCTTAGAGGGTGAGTGAATGTATTGTTGTACTTATCCTAATCTATGGATATGCGTGTAAATCTAATAATATAACTTTTTACTTCTTTTGTACTATATTTTTATCTTTAATAATGCTTACATATAGGGTTTTATTATATATGATCAATGAAAATAATTATATCTTTATTGTTTATGTTAAATTTGAAATTTACATATATTTACTTCTAATTTGGATATCAATGAATGATGTACATTCTTGATAAACTGTTAGCGTGAGGATCATTGTAGATATTTTGTTTTATATTTCTTAACATCCATGGGGTCCCATAGGTGGTGTTCCACAACATTTGATGTTAGAGCTTAGGTTTTGGTCAGTGCCTATGCACACGACAATTACATGAGTCAATGAGTCTTGAGGAGTCTTTTATATTATTTGATGATATGTGGCATTTTCTCTTTTCTTTCTGGTCATGTATCATAGAGTTGAAGAAAGGGTTGAGAATTTCTATGTGGGACCTGCAACAGGTGGTGCTAGGACATGACTTGTACACCAAGAGCCTCCTATTGAAGAAACATATCAACATTATGAGGTGACTACCTTATCTACCACTAATCCTTTCTATTCTATGGCAGAAAGATTGGTGTCATTGATGGATCATACAAGAATGAGGTTAGTCCCACTACAACTATAACATACTTGAATTTAGGTTCATAATTTAAACCCCTTTCCTTTAGGCCCCTTCCTGACTATGCTATAATCATATTATTTTTCTTAAAATAGATTAATAGTAGCATTTGGATCCAAGTAAATATTATATTTTTACAAATAATCCTTTATATAAAATTAGTGACAAACTAATTATTTAAGTCATCAATAGGAGTTATTCATAAAATTCGTCAATCAATTATTATTGATACTAAATTAGAACTCAAGAATCTTACTAAGTCTAATTGATGAAAGGAAATATAAAAATACAAAGTATGTATAAATTAATTTAAAAAGAAATACATAAACATGTTAATAGAATACTTGACTTACAAGAACGAAATAAAATGCTTAACATTTTGGAAATGAGAATTAGACTTTAAAATTGGATTCCTCACATCTCCATTAGTCTAGGAGTCAACTTTCATTTCAATTGAATGCTATTCACTTCCTTAATTTTATTAGAAAGAGAAAGGTCCTCAATAACCTAAGTTGATTAACCATATACATGAATTACATTATCGTGTCACTGACTACTATTTTATCCTTGTAACGGGCCACTCTCCCTCCTCTTGATGAAATCAACACGTTATCCCTTTATCTATGGATGCAAAAATGGTCAATAGGGTTGTTTCTTCTTCATGTCCCATGTTTCTTTTTCATCTCCCCATCCTTTCTTTTACTCTAGTCATCCTCTCCCTCTCTTCTCTTCCCCTCCTCTCCACTTCCTTACCCTAACCAATAGTCATCGACACTCCCTTCATGAACCCTGCACTATGCAACCATGATAATAGTGGGACTGGAGCTACCATCTCCAGAGCCCAACATAGGTTGTCACTGTGGGCCCAGAGATGGATGTCGTCTACTCCGATGCCACCAGAAGGCCACTGTACCACCCCCTCCTTGTGGAAAGATCTATAAAAACAATAATATCTCTCTTCTTTATCCCTATAGACGCACATCCTTCAAACCTTGGTAGATGTCTTCCTCCTCAAGCCATTGTTGTGATCTGCAAAACAACCCAATGGTCAATGGTGCTTACTCTAAGCCCTAGGCACTGAATTTCTTCTTTAATATACATTGTAAAGACCCTCCATCATTGACTCAATCAACTAAAGCAACCAGATTCATCCCAAACACTCTCTAGTCCTCTTGCCACTGCCATCTTCTTCCTTAGTTCTTCTCTATACACTGCCACATAAAGTTGTTCAAAATTGGTCGTCACAACGTACAAAATCCTACAACATACTTGGCGCCACTACTTTCGGTAGTACTTTGGTGCAAAGTAGACTAAGGCTAAGGGACGACAAGATCCTAGGTGTTGATGAACTCCTACCACTAGAGAAGAACTAATCTCTCTCCTTGTGTGTGCCAATAAATCATCTGTGCATGTAAAACACAAGCCACTGCCAGCCATATCTTCTTCTTCCTTCTAGATTATCTTCCCTCAACATAGCCCATCCATTAACATGTGCACCAACAACATGCAAATCTGGAGAAGTATCTCCAGCACCCTTCAACGTCATGATGAGTAAGTGCAACCACTCCCCCAGCTGCCCTTCTGCCTTTCCTCCATACATCTCTAGAATACATTCCTCTTCCTAATCCATTCTCCTTCATTACCTTCAATCTACCCACAATCGTTGGCCTCTTGTTGTCCTCCTGCCTTGTGCTAGTGGCTGGCAGAGTGATCCTAGACAACATTTTACAGATGGTGGTTGCCAATATTGCCACTCACCACCATGGATGCCACAAAGACCAGCACCAGTTGAAGAGAATTTGCCAACTACCCATGTGGCTTACAGTTCATGAGGTTCGCATATCCAGTATCATCATCCCTCAGCCATAATTTCTTGCTAGCCTCCCCTAGAGAGGAAGCACACTAGATCGCTACAAGAAAGACATCACCATCATGACATTACTACCTCCTTCAAAGCAACATGCTAGTAGGACACAATGATCATCTCTACCACCATCACTACTAGAATCACATCTAGCTCAGGCCACGGAAGCATGATGGGCTTAATACTGAATCCCCCACCTGGGTTTTAACACACAAACAATTGATCCAATGGTATTAACAGGACAAAAAATTAAAGATCAGTGATCTATTAATGTTTCATTTTTTTAAGGACTCATTAAATATGATAGATGGGGGTTATACACTCTAATCTTGAGGATTCAACTTAATTATTATATGGATTATTAGATTCATACAGACATCCAATTATATGATAGTAGCATATACATAAAGTAATGCACCAATGATAGTAAATGTGAAACCTATAAGTTTAGTGATATGATACCAATGTGTTAACTTGAACATAGATAAAAAAATCTAGTTGTTTTGGATAATATCACCCATCAATATAGTCATGAGACCCCTTTATCGAATGCCATGATACAAACTATATGAGTACCTATTTGAAACATTTCCCTAAGGTTTTCCACATATGAATTGAATACCCTAGATGTACAATAATCCATAACCATAAATACAAATAGATCTTATAAGCATGTTCATACCTAAATATTGAAAGGAGCAGAATCTACCCTACTTGACTAAACTTGAACCATATGATGTATATAAGAATATGAGATCTAAATTTGAGGAATAAATATTATTACCAACACATATATGTGTATATTTATGCTTATGTACCTAAAAATGGATATTATAATTGAATAAGATATCTAATAGATCATATATTACTTATTATAATTAATAACCCTAATATGTCATTTGGTGATTGGTACTAGGATAAGAAGAATATAAAAATCTATACTATGAAAGTATACACGTGTTTTTATTAGTTTGACTAGCATACATAATGTATGTCTAGGATGAACACTCAACTTTGGGGACCAAGTATGACTATGATTGAACCATTAGTCGGTGAAGATTAGGTATGTGGATCCTCTATTTTATTTTTGGCATTATTTTACCTAAACTAAGATCCATTGAATGAGGCATCTCTTGAACTATCAATTTTACTTGAAATTCAATTTTTTATATTCATATTTTATTATTTGAAATCATATAAATTCATGTGGTTGTTGAATCATTCTATTATAATGGGACTTTGGACCTCCTACTATGATTGCCAATTTATGTGAAATTGACTAAATGATGGTCTTTCCATTCTAGTTACACATGTTGTGTGTTTGACTAGAATACCTAGAATAGAGGTACTTATGTACAACCATACTTATAAAGGGAATGTGTATTCTGCCCGAGGTGTGAGCTTCCACCCTTATTTCTTTTAGGCCATAATCCTATGGTGGTATGGCCCTGTTATAGGTATATTTAGTCTACATTGTTGTGCATGCAAAAGTTTATTGTTTATATTGAGATTGTTGATGATTGTATGGCAAGGCACTTTTATTCTCATACTTATAATCTGTATTTTAATAAGCCTCATTTCTCCTATTGTAATCTTTTAAATTAACCTAGCCCCCTTCTTGATGGAACATCTCTTTTTGTACTTTTAATCCAATATAATGCCCAAAGTGTTTATTATATGTACATATTCAATCTTTGTTGACCAATACCTTGTTTCCTATAATTTGAGTGATGTTACCTTTGACCCAAGTTAGGTACATTAGAAGACAAGGATGCACAAAGTTCATATATAGGGTATTAAACATAAGGATAGCTTGGAATGGTCGTGTTGTCCTCTACAACAGGTTTTGCATGTGATTATATGTTTTAGATGTATACATTTTTACTTTGTTATGCCACATTTTATGGTGAAGAACAAATGTAAAATAATCATCATGTATCTTTGTAATAGTTTTGTTTCCACTTCTCTATCATTACAAAGCTCTTTATATTGTACCATTTGAGTGGATCCCCTATGAAGTCCCACTATTCTATAATAAAACTCCAACTATACATGATTCATTGTGCACAAGTCTTATGAGAGGATGAGAATTGTGGATGTTTATGACTTTTATGGCACTATTGATCGCATAGAAGTAAGTGCTTGGCTATATGAAACTAATTTTTTTTATAAAATAATCAATGTATCTGATACTTAGAAGGTGAATCGTTCTACTTATCTTCTAAAAGGCAATGCAAGTCATTGGTGGAGCATGGAAGAGGCTCACATGGATGAGAAAAGTTTGACAGGGTGATGAATGCACATTAATATTTTTGTTTTAGTCACACTTTTAGTCTAGTTTGCATTTAGATCTCTTAGTTTTCCATATAAATGCCCTTATTTACTACTATATGTATTCTTTGTTAATGTGTTAGGGTTTTGATACTTTCCTCGACTTCCTTTGTAAGTTTTTAGTTTGATATATCCATACTAGTGTGCCATAAGGGGGTCCCTCTATCCTTCAGTAGGCATGAGTTGAGAGGGGGACACCTCTCTTGAGGTGTGAGGCAGTGTCCGGTCCAAAATGAATTTTGAGCACATGTTTAAAGGCAAATTGTTAACATTTTAGGCTCAAATCCATGACTTTCACCTTGATTGACTGATGAGTATATTTATACCCATCTTTGCAAATTGTTTTATTCACTTTTTAGGGGATTTTGTGTTTCTATTTCCTAGTTTTAGCCTTCGATTTACTTAAATGGAATTATCTTCCCCTTTTTTAACTTTAATACACTTTACATGTTTCCATGCAGAACCAATCAAAAATATACTTTATTGCCAAGAAGGACGATCAACTCCTCATGATGCTACACCTCAATGGAAGGAAGACCCAAGAAGCTTTCCATTGTCCAATTCCAACAACCCATTCAAGTGATCAGCTCCTCCAGTCACCCAAATCGAGCTGCTCTCAACCCAGAGTCTTCCGTATTCATCAGTTCTAACATGCACTCTTCACATCTATCCTACCCCAAATTAACCCACAATGGTCAGTCAGAGAATTGGATATGAGATCCAAATTGAGTAACCCACATGAGTTGCTTGTTGGACAGGGCACGGGCCATGCAGTTAGCTACCTTTGACCACAAGTATTCAACATTAGGGTTTTGATAGTGTGGAAAGCATCTATAAAAGGGAACCCTTACCATCCATTTTGAAGGGGTATCTGATCGGTGATTAGAAGACACATCTACACAGCACAAACCCTATCTAGGAGCAAGGAGGCAGCAGCTGTAGTGGAGATATTGGTCTTCCTACACCAGGTGTCATGGCCCCCTCCATTGTTCTTTCTATCTTTCTTATGTTGTCTCTTGCCATGAGCGAGTAGACATTTGTGTTGGGGCATGGGGACTAGTCCCGGCATCCCATATTTTACTCTAGCTTGTATCTAAATTCAACAATACTATTACTAAATAAAGTATCATTCTGCTTATTTCATTTCCTTGCAAATTGACAACTTGCTTTTCATATTTGTTATAATCATGGATGTACTGTAACGTCCTAGGATTTGAGGTCTCGAATAACATGATCTTAAAAGAAATGATTGGACTACTCATATCACCAAGTTGCACCTCCTTTTTTAGGATCCCATCACTAAAGAACTTCATAGTTAAGCGTGCTCACCTTGGAGTAGTACTAGGATGGGTGACCAGTCGGGAAGTTGACCCCGGCTTGTGTGTTGGTGAGGACAAAGTGCGTAGTTAAGGCTAGTGGTGGTCTATGCGGCCATTCGTCATTCTTGAAACTCTACTAGAGCCTTGGGCAATGGGCTCAGGTGTTACAAATGGTATCAAAACCATAACCCCTCCAGTAGGTGGGGACTACATGGGCATGTGGTATGCCAGTCTTGAGCCGTGTGGTCGATGTCAAGAGTCTAAGTGGGGGAGATTGTAACATCCTACGATTTGAGGCCTTGGATAAAGTGATCTTATAAGGAATGATTGGACTATCCATATCACCAAGGTGCACCTCCTTTTCCGGGAGTCCATCGCTAAAGAACTCCATAGTTAAGTGTGCTCAGCTTGGAGTAGTACTAGGATAGGTGACCAGTCAAGAAGTTGACCCCGGATTTTGCATGAGTGAGGAAAAAGCACGCAGTTAAGGCTAGTGGTGGTCTGTGGGGCCAATCGTCATTCCTGAAACTCTACTAGAGCCTTGGGTAGTGGGTCCGGGTGTTACAAATGATATCAGAGCCCTACCCACTCCAGTAGGTGGGGCCCACATGGGCATGTAGCATGATAGTCTTCAATCGTGTGATCCAGGCATGTATGAAAGGGTTGTCCATGGTGACGTAGCCACCCTTGCGCTGGTATTCTATGATCGGGAGTTGGGTATCCATGGGCCATTCTGGGTCTGCACTAAAATGGGGAAATATTATGAGGCCATATAATTGAGCCTTGATGAGGACATCAAGAGTCTAAGTGGGGGAGATTGTAACGTCCCAAGATTTGAGGCCTCGGATAACATGATCTTAAAAAGAAGGATTGGACTACCCATATCACCAAGGTGCACCTCCTTTTCTGGTAGCCCATCACTAAAGAACTCCATAGTTAAGCATGCTCAACTTGGAGTAGTACTAGGATGGGTGACTAGTCGGGAAGTTGACCCCGACTTGCGTGTTGGTGAGGACAAAGTGTGTAGTTAAGGCTAGTGGTGGTCTGTGGGGCCAGTCGACATTCTTGAAAATCTACTAGAGCCTTGGGTAGTGGGCCCGGGTGTTACATGTACAGATTGATGTAATTATGATTAGAACTTCAGAATGATCCTATTATCCCCCTAAAGTGTCAGCAAGGGATAGTGAGGTGATTGGGTTATGATCTCCTTACGTGTGTAGAATGGTCGTTCGTAGTGAGGGAGTCCATTCAGAATGAACTAGGAACTTGGGTGCCAAGTCTGGTAAGTTGTAAGGGAGTTTAATCCACACAATGATTTGTATCCTGTGAGGGTGCAGTATCTAAGCCTCTATTTAGTAAATTGCTATTAAGGAGTCAAATCTTGCTAAAATAATTATGTAGACTTTTGCAAGCAAAACCCTATGCCCTGATCCTCTTTATTATCATTTATATGCCTTTTTAATCATTGTTTCTACTAGCAACAATTTAGTTTAATTAATCAATCAACTTTCTCAGTGATAAATATTAATCTTAATACTTCTAAGTGTATATAGATGCTTAAAAGGTTGTCATTTGGGTTCGGTCCTTAAGTATATTGTAATAAGGCTTCCATTTGTGTGGAGTGGGGAATTAGTGCCACAAATTTCAGTTAAGCCTGAGGGTTGTTCTCTTAGGGTTTTTATTGGTGCGACGTTTAGAGCCCCATCATTGACCACCTTGATTGACCAACCAATTGACCATCTACTAATCGACATCTTCCTATCAAGCCCCCTTGATCAAGCTCCATTGCTCAAGATCTACTAATTGAGCTACTAATTGATATTCATTTATGTAGGATCAACCATTGATTAATGTCAACCAATCAACATGCTAATGATCAAGTTCTACTGATCTATAACCTCAATTGACTGCCCAATCAAGGTCCACTGATCAACCACCTCAATCAATCACCCTGAAATCAACATCACCAATAGAGATCCATTGATCAAGTCAACTAATCAAACTTCTTCATGTGCCAACCAGAGCCCGTGACCCTTTGTCTTCTCCCCATTAATGTATTTACCATAGGAAATTGGGGAAGCTACCATTTCCCAAGGTGTTGCATCACATTCCTTGGGAGAAGTTGGACTTCCTACCCACCTAATATAACTAGAAGGCTATTTCCACACTTGAGGGGAGTATGGAGACATAGAGAGGTTGCAAAACTCTATCCACAACACCACTTTGCATCAAGTAAGGATCTATCAACTTCCCTCAAAACAAGTTGATCCATCAACATATGCTACACCCCAATCGATTGGTTTTGAAATAGATAGATTGATAAACCTCTATCACTCTATAGCTTTATCGACCACCCTACAAAGAGATAGGTCTATTTATTGAGCTATGCCTCACATTTATAGTCTAACCTTGATATAGGAAGTTTGATTGACCAACAATGTTCCACAAATCAATCGGCCTCCTTCATTGCTAATCGATCAACCTCCACTTAGCAGTAATTGACATTTGCCACCTTGATCGCCTACCTCAATAGAGGTGAATTGATCAGCCATATTTCAATAGAAATTGACCTCCTTTGCACCATTTTTGTGCTCCTCTCAAGACATCTCTAAGTATGAATAAAATCATATACACATCACATATGCTCATCTATTTTCTTTTATGACTATGAAATTGTGTGATCTATACATCATTTATGTTTTTGTTGACATGAGGAATGAGTAATCCCCTCCCTAAGGTACGGGAAGTATCGCCGCTACATATTTTTGCTCTATTATTTGCTACTAAATTTGTGTGAACTCTATTACATTATGAATCCATCATTAATTTTTTTTATGTGTTTGACTGACAAATATGCATGTTTATATGTACTTAGTGTATATAGATTTGAATTTAAGACCAAAGATATTGATTAGATTCTAGAGTAACCCTTGATGAGAATTTTATATATGTGTTTCCCAAGGTGATAAATACATGGTCTCTAGGTAGTGTATCATTGGGCTTAGAGTATTATTTGTCCAATTTTAATCTAAATTCAGAAAGGATGTGTCTATTCAGACTCAATAAACATGTTTGTGTGTGTTGTGATGCTATGAGATCGATAACAATGGGTATCTATGGTGAAATTTGTTCATCCTAGTCTTAACATCAGTTGGTAGATATAGAATTTTAATCCAATCTTTTTTGGGAAGATTCAGGAGGCTATATTACTCAACTTGCCCTACTCTTGTAGGGAAAAAGTTCATATTAATTACATTATTAGCATAATTGTAATTCGGTAGTACTTATACCATTACATAAAGTGAAAGGGAGAGAATGACCCATAGGGTCGAGAGGAAGGTCTCTATATCTAAGGCCTTCCTTATAGGTTTTTAGGTGATGTTTTGCTAGAGAATCAACAAGGGCGTTCATTTTGTGGTCTACTTAGATCATCTTCACTTCTTCAAAATCCACAACATTGTGTATAACTAACTATTTACAAGGTTGGAGATTTGGATAAATATTTGATCTTCCTTCTATAGCCTTGATTGCTATGCTACTATTCGATTCAATGATAGCCTTTAGATGGTTCCACATTTGCATCATATTCATAGGTAGGCCAATAGATCTCAGCTTGGCTTCTGGTATAGAACTTACTATTATTGTTAGAGAAATTCCACCAATCAACTCACCTCATTGGTTTAGATCTATGATAGCTATAGCCCCTTGGTTTCCTTTCACTACTACATCTGAGATTAGTAGCACCCAACCCATCTTTAGGTTTATCCAAAATGTATGCCATTTGGTTTCATTCTCTATATTCCTCTTTTAGTGTTGCCACCCTTCAGTAATCCCATCGCATAGGAGCATATATTTCTTTTGTTTCTGATCAACACTTGTAATCAGTTTTTCAAACATTAAAATCTTGTAATCCAACCTTTTAATTATCATAAATTAGATTAATCAAGCAAAATCCAACTTTTCTGATAAATATTAATTCTTGTGTGGTTATATTGACCATATGATTCTTAAAAATTTTGTCCTTTTAGTTTGATCCTAATACAATATTGCAACTACATTCGTCCTCTTGTGGGTGGGATTGTACACTTGGTTAAGGTGAAACATACGGATTTCATTCCTAGGGAATTTGTTGTGTGATTAACTCCCATGTCAAATTTTTGGTGTTGTATATTTTTATATGTAAAATATCTTTAACATATATATTTATATACATATCATTTTATCATTTTTGATCATTTTATAATGGAATTAAAATATTGAATTTAAAAAATAAGTATTGAAAAAATAAAGAAAAATTGCATAATGGAAATTCATAATCAATATTAAATAAATATATAAATTTGCAATTCAGAAGAAATGCAAAAATTAACAAAGATTAACGATGAGATCTATTGTCGTTTATTACATGTTAAATTGAAATTTTTAATAGTTTTCACTATCTTGTATTACCTAAGATTTTTCTTTTACAATTGATAATATTGTAAATCCTTTTGAATTTATATAGCCATACTAGTTGATCTTGCCTATCACTCTCAGGTAACATGATTGGTTTATAGAACATTCCTCTAGTTTTAACTTCATCTTAGACTTAGACCCTGAGATTTATGGAACCTACCATAGGATCCTTCATGAACGTCGAGACAAGATGGTGGTAGAAGAGATCAATCACATAGTGGAAGCAGCATACGCAACACAAAGGGGCATTCGCTTGGCACAAGTTCGACCCACTATTCAAGAAGTTTTAAGATAAGTTCAAGAAGTACAAAGAAGAAGAGAACTCTGAGGGTTTTATATTCCTAAAGTTGTAGATAATTTCCACTTAGTTGTCCAACTAGATATTGATGCACCTAATTTCAAAATTAGGACGCAATGGGTGATGATGATGCAAAACAACAATTTTTCTTGAATAGTTGGCAAGGGACGCACACAACCATTGTAGAAGTTCCTATATCACTATAAACTAAGCAAGAAATCTTGTGTGTCTGACAAATCCTTCAATCTATGATTATTCTACTTCCCTCACTATCAAAGATAGGGTGTGGTATAACTCCCTAGATGATGGGTGCATCACCACATGGGAGGAACTTCAAAACAAGTTCCTAGACTAGTTCTTCATGCCCTCTCTCACTTAAAAAATTCAAGGAAACTCACCTAGTTTGAACAACTTCCAAGTGAGACTCTTTTTTAATCTTGGGAATGATAAAAAAGAGTTATTGCACCAATACCCTCACCAAGGCATTCTCTCTGCATAAATAAGAAAATTTCTATAGGGGAGTGGATGATGACATCAAGTAGTTTCTTAATGCCACTTTTAATGGAGACTTCATGGAGTAGAGCTTTTGTAATGCATTAAAATTTGAAAGCAAGGGAGCGAGAACCAGGATAATTGAATCTCATCACATAAGAAAGGAGTTCTCAAGGTCTCTATGGCAGAACACAAGTTTGATTTAAAGGATTTAGCCCTTAAATCAGACAACCTTGAGTCATATTTTTAGAGGTATGGGCTGAGACGTTCATCTTCTTTTCAAACCAAGGAATCCCATGAGGTTTTCTATGTCTGTAGTGAAGAGGGGCACACAAGTTTGGGTTGTAATCACCTCTACCAACCCACAGTGAATGTGCACTAGCCTTGGTTCAACAACAACCTAGTCATTGAGAGGTCAATGCTATCAACTTGATTCCATATCAAGGGTACTATGACCCCAACCAACTAAGAAACATCTAGGCTTTTAGTGTGGGAACCCAAACTAGGCATAAAATTCACTAGAAATGATCAAATCTAAACCATGTGGTCCTCCTATTTTTGACAAATCCAAAACTAGGTCCTAAAAAAATTCAATCTAAATAGTACTATAATAATTTTTATCAAGAAAATAATTGAAGTCCAAGATAGCAATCCTACAACTAGCAAGGTCATCTTCTTGTTGGTTCAAGAAACCAACATAATGGACCAATATCTAAAGATTAGGGTTGTGTAGATGCTATTGAGAAGATTCTAGCAAACCATCAGCCATACCACAAACTTGTAGAGACTCAACTAGTGCATATTTCCTCTTCCATTCACCCTCTAGTAGGGTCATTTGTTGGCCAGACCAAAAACAAACCAATCATTAGGAGGTACATTTGAAGGTTGAGACCATGTGTTCTGGGTCAGTATGGCTTGAACCAATAGACCTAGCCTCCAACAAGCTAATTATTGAAGAGGACAATGATGACGAGGTCACTCCAGTTATGATGCTCCAACACCACAAGGGAGACACTCAAAATAAGACCTGAATGAAAGCTTAGAACATCATTGAACACATAAGACACATAGAGACATTTGAGTAAAAAAATCATCAATGTACCACAAATAACCTTATATTAAACATCTAGTCCGCAAAATAGTTTATAGGACATATTAAGATTTTCATTGTTTACAAGCCTTAACTAAGAAAAAAATCTAGGATCCATGCTCACAATATTGCAAAAAAAATTTCCAACACAAACTTTACATACATGAAATTGTTATAGAACATGCACGCAAACTATAATAGCATTCAATAACCAGCATTAGAGGTTGTGCACACATGTAAAATCTCAATGCGGATAAAGTATACTAGGAAGTGTATAGGGATAGATAAGACTTTATCCCTATATGCTTTATCATTTAGGAGGTCACACAAGTGTGACCTATCTTTGTGATACCTTCACACAAGCATCACCAAACTCAAATGATAAGTATGGTTGCCTCCTTATTGATTCTTTTCCATTACAGGATAGTCGGCCTACCCTAAAAAGTGTGAAAACCCACATGGGTGAGACTCTAAGTCCCAAAGATATGATATAATTTATAAAACATATATTAATTATCAAATAATTTCATGAAAAGGGAACACATATAATGAAGCACATAACCCAGTTTTGTACTAAAAAGTACACACCTTCCCATTCTTTCAATTACAGAGGCAATATACAAGGTGAGAGAACATATGAATACCCTTGTAAAGGAGAATATCAATTCAACATCCCAACCACGTTTAGAGCTAAATATATATTAACAATCATGCTACTTGGCTAGGGTATATTTTATATGCCCTAGGCTAATTGAGGAATATCATTGAATCAGATAGATAAATGTTGTTAAGCCATCCTTGAAATTTGCACATGATCTAAGGATATGTTAATTATGTAGATCTCTCCACATAACCTAAGGTAGAAGCAAGGTAAATAAAAGTTAGGGAACCTTCTGACTAGCTTACCATGGATATGTGCCTGAAAGGAGATCCACCAATCTCAAGCCCACCCTGGGTACACAGGTAATGGTGACAAACACATGGTGAAAACCCACCATATCATATATCATCTTGTCATATCATTCCACATGCATGTCCATAAAACCTTCAACCTTAACCAAACCGGAGACACTATTTAAATAGGACGGGTTATAATGACCCTAAATGTCCACATATATTCACTAATATATGGATCAAGAATTTCCTTGTAACTCCACGTTTCTACAAGATTTACTCACTTCACTAATCCCCCTAATGACCTGGGGGAATAAATCTATAAACTCAAGGTTCTACAAATTATGTTTGTATTTTGGTTATTAGATTGATTTCTCAATGACTACATCAGCTAGAGTATAACTCAAGCAAACAAAATAGGCAAGTGGTTGAGCAATAGTAAATTTTCAAGATATAAAATACTTAACCATCATGATTTAACTTATCAAGATAAGGCAAAAATGTCATGCCTCTAGCTGCTCCAAGGCATCCTATGTAAAATTTGGTCCTTCACTATAATTAAGGGTAATAGATCCCCTAAAATCCATAGGTTGTTGTACTATTAGATACTAATTGCACAATGGAAAGAAATACATCAAGACCCTCCTTTTTGCTCTAAAGGAGCCATCTTTACATATTCGAGCAGCATATCAGTAGTGAAATAGATAAATATATGTATTTTTGGTGCATTTCATGCAATATCTACTTACATACGACATTTTATGAACACGAAGATCAAAGTATTAAAGAAGGAATGTTTAGCTTCCAAAACTGTTAAGGAATGTATTTATGCCTATGGGTAGCAATTCAATTTTTTAATGGAAAAATAAGCATTTGTGGGAAGTAACTCTGGCATGAAGGACGGGTATATGTCAATCTGAACACAAGGTATTAAGTATTACCATTTTTTAATGTCTTTAAGGGATATAGCAATAGATCTTTGACATGCAAGAAATATAGCAGGAAATAAATGAGTCAACAATTAGATCAATATCCTAATGATGGCATATCAATTCTCCACACGTGCAACGATTGTGAAACTCAAAGATTCACAACAAAATCTAGCATCAGAGGAAAACTCTCTAAGACTATTCTCCTCCCATACAAATGTGCTCTACAGTTGTTGCTTCACGGCCGAAGGAAAACTAAGCAAGCAACAAGAAGGTGGAAACATGGTGTAAGACTCTATAGCAAAAACTTTAGAGAACAACTACCTAGAAAACATCTAAGAAGGAAGAAATATCACTAAAGGATCACAATATTGGGGGGTCAACTTACTCATATCTAATCTCAGAAGTCGAAAGATGGATAAATATGCAACAACAAAGAAGAGAATGAAGGTTGCATGGAATCAGAAGGGAAGATTGATGAAGGCAGAAATCTTATTGGTTGTCTTCAACTGATGGTGTCTTTCTCTATAGAAGCACTTAAAGATTCCACTTGCACAATGATATGAGAAGAGAAGACTAGGGGTTATTTATAGCACTAGATGAAAGAGAAAAGCCATCAAACTGGCATTTAATCCATCAAAAAGTTGCACCATTGTCGGTCAATTGTCTCATTGATAGATGGACCTTGACGTTCTATTGGTATGTAGAGCCATGCTTCTCATTTGTAGATGTAAGCTAATAACATGTCATCTCAAGCTCTTCAAAAAAACCATTAGTAGACAAACATCAAAGAATCACCAGTAGATCACATGAATAAAAGCATCAGTATATGAGGTGTAGGCTTCCCATTGTTAACCAATGGAAGTACACACCCAGATGACCAACTATTTCTTTAATAGAAAATAGATGGAAATATATATGATCACATATATGACCACTTCCATAGCTCTTATGCCAATAAAAGAGTAAGGTAGCATCACCGGTCTACAATTAATGAAAAAATAGGAATGGGAAGGCAAAATGGCTTCATTGGTCTCACAACCTACAAGAAGCCAGGCAACCTTGCATCAATCTTAGTCAACCACTTCCATTGATTCTCTACTGATGGAAGAGCATCAAGTCAAGGCTATACCACCCAAGTCTATCTGCCAAGTCAAAGCTAAGGAGAGAAGAAAACAAATAACATGCTATGTACAATTTTTTGGGAAACCTTCAACCCAGGGGTAATTTCACATAAGCCCACAAGCTAAACTCTCAGTACTGAGCATCTAATATTGTGATAAAGGTAACAAAACAAGATTAAGGGGATGAATATCGATCAATATTCTTACAACTACAAACCCCTAATAGGGATTTTCCCCCAAAATCCTAGAAGAAATAGTTGGGTACTTTCGTGCATTTCCTCCTTGAGTTCCCATCTATCCTCTTCAACTCCACAATGATGATACATCACTTTTACACACACTATATCTTTATTCCTAAGCTTTTGCATCTACTTGTCCAAAAATAATAATGGACCCTCCACATATGATTGTCATTATTAAGTTGCACTTCTACTAGATGAATTGTTGGTTCAGTTCCTAGATAGTGTTTCCTCAACATGAACACATGAAATACATTGTGGTAGCTTTGAACTTCTGTTGGTAGTTGCAGCTTATAGGCCACCTTCACTAATTTTGCAACAATAGGATAAGGCCCCAAAAATCAAGGTGCAAGCTTACCCCTTCTACCAAACCTTATAACTCATTCACATGGTGACATCTTGAGATAAACCATGTCCCCCACTTGGAACTCCAAGGGTCTACGTCAATTATCATCATATGACTTTTGTTTGTCTTGTGCCACCCTCAATTGTTGCTTGATCACTTTGATCTTATTTCTTAACGGGTGCACCAACTCTATGCCTACAGTTGATATTTGCCTACTTTGTACCAACATAGGGGAGATGTACATCGTCTATCATATAAAGCATCATATGGTTCCATGTCCAAGCTTCAGTGAAACTATTATTGTAAGAAAACTCTATCAAACTAACATGATCATCCCAACTCCCCTAGAACTATAAAACACAAAACCTCAAGAAGACTTCCACAACATGTATTGTTCTTTCTAATTGTCCTTCTCTATGAGGATGGAAAGTTGTGTTGAACCTTAGTTGTATACCCAAAATTGTGTGCATTTTGTCCCAAAAACCATCTAGTGAATTTTAGTCTCTTGTCAAATATAATCTTCACAAGAACTTTGTGTAACTGCACCATCTCATGTATAAAGACTTGTGCCAACTTCTCATCTAAAGAAATAGTCTTGATCGACAAAAAGTGTGTCACCTCAACTAACTTGTCTACCACTACTCATAAGAAATCATGTCCCTTGTCTTTTCTAGGTAGAGCAACCATGAAATCCATAGTCATGTGGTCTCACTTCCATTATGGAATTAGTATGGGTTGTAGATTTCCCACTATTTTTGGTGTTTTGCCTTAATCTATTGACAAATAGGACATTTAAGCACAAATTATACCACTTCCTTCTTCAACTTGGGCTTCTTCAATTTGGGCCACCATTGTAGATCCTTAAGATTATGGTACATCTTGGTGCTACTCAGATCCATTGTGTACATGGAAGTATGTGATTCTTCAAAGCATGGTCTTTACCAACCCATCCACTTCAGATACTACCACTTTGTTTTGATAATAGAGAGCCCCTTCATCTAACTCATGAAAACCTTGGTGCTTACCACTTCAAAGCTTTGACATGATCCTGTGAATCACAAGATCATTTAGTTGAGTGTCTTTGGTATGTTGCATTAATGTAGGATTGATTTGTATATGGGGAAGTAGTCCCCTTAGCAAGGATACCTCCATATGGACGCTCATTTTCCATATGGATACAACATATCCCTCCTTGCACAAGACATTGAATACACTACACAGTTCCCATTGTAGATGATGACATGGCCTCCTACTTAAAGCATTTTTCATTACATTTCCCTTTCATGGGTGATACTATATAGTGTAGTTATAATCTTTCATTAACCTGAGCCACCTTTATGGCCTCATGTTTAGCTCTTTCTTTAAGAAGAGATATTGAAGATTCTTGTGGTCTGTGAAAATCTGACATTTATCCCCCATACAGATGATTCCTCTAAGTTTCTAATGCCATGAATATTGTTGATAACTCTAGTTAATGAGTATGATAGTTCTCCTTGTGCTTCTTCAACTTCCTTAAAGCAAATGAGATGCATGTTTGTCATGTAACATCACACACCCAAGACCTTCCTTTGAAGCATCATACGAAACTATATAGTCGCCCTTCCCAGGTTTTGGAAACACTAACACTAGTGTGGACATCAGTTTCCCCTTCAATATATGGAAGCTCTACTGACACATCTTGGTTCATACATAAGACACATTTTTCTTTATCATCCTGGTCGACAGTAAGGATATTGTGCTGAAATCCTTGATAAACCACATGTAGTACCCTGCCAACCCAAGGAAACTCATATTATGTTGGCACTTTTGGATGCTCTCACCAGCAGTACTGACTCGACCTTCTTGGGATCTACACAACTCCATTGGTTGGATATCATATTGCCTAGAAAAGATATTTATGTCAACTAAAACTCACACTTGCTCAACTTAGCATACATTTGTTGTTGTCTCAAGAGTTACAAGGTCAACCAAATATGATGCTCATGTTTCTCTTAGTATTTGGAATAGATCAAGATGTCATTTATGAAAACTACTACAAACTAGTCTTAATATTATTTGTACACTCAGTTCATTAGATCCATGAAATTGTTAGGTGCATTGGTTAGCACAAACGACACAACCATGAACTTGTAGTGTCCATACCTAGTCTTAAAAGTTGTCTTAGGTATAACTTTGGAAACATAATAGCTCCTTTAAACTAATAAAAACAATCATCAACACTCAAAAATGGATATGTGTTCTTTACTATAACCTTGTTTAGTTGTCTATCTATAGATATCCTCATTGTGCCATCCTTCTTCTTGACAAAAGAAATAGGTGCACCTCATAGAGACCTTCTAGGATGGAGAAAACTCTTATCTAGGAATTATTTTAACAACTTATTCAACTCCTTAACCTCTACTATATTCATTCTCTATGAATTTTATGCTATGTACTATGTACTAGGGAGAAGATTGATCATAGAGTCAATCTCTTGAGGAGGTGGGACACTAGACCACTCATCAGGAAAGAAATCCTCAAACTGTCAAACTATAGTTGTGTCATAGATAAGAATCGCAAACTTAATATCAATCACATTATTAAGAAAGGCCTCACTACCCTACATAAGTAGCTTCTCATATATGGAAGTAGACACCAAACATGTAGAAAGAATTAATAGATCTCCTTGGAAGGTCCGAGAGACATCTTCCTCACAAAACTCAGCAACCTTGTAATTATAGTGCAACACCACCCATACTTATCTAATGTGTCCGTCCCAAAGATCACATCAAATCCATCCATCTCATTAGAATCAAATCCACTTGAATTCTACACTCGGATAAGATTGAAGTGCAATATGTACTCCTCACACAAGACTATGTGGCCAACTAGAGAGGTATTAGAAAAAGGGGCTCAGATCGACGGTCTTGTCACAGAGGCGGACCCATAAGTATACACCCCAGATGGTGGTATTCCTCTATCCTGGCCAATGCTAGGCGGTCATTAAGAGTTCTTCTAATGTATCTCAGTTGTAATTTTTTTGAAATTTGTTGGGACTTCCATCCAATAGATGGCTCCCCTACCTCTTCTCTTCTTCAACGGCCCACCAATGGCCAGTGGTCCCTTTCAGCAGATACACAACATGATTCACCTTGTCCTCGTATGGCATGTTCAACAACCAGAAGGCCCTCTCATTCTCTGTAAGCCAAAGATCTGCATCTACCGAGATTAAAGTACCCATATACATCATGACCTCCACACATTTCATCTGTTTTAATGTATTGCTCGAAATAGTCAGCTCAACGTTTGAGTTCTACACTTTTCCTATCTGAGTAGATATAGTGTCCTCAAATTGGGTGAACATAGATATCATCTACCCAAACATGGCCTAGAAAACTAAATGGATGGGCATTATTGGATTAATTGGTGCCACCTCATGTTGTCATTTTAGATATGTCACACTCAATTTTCAATGATGTAAATGTTTCCCAAATTGTATCACTAACATGTGTATTAAGTATTTTAGGTGATCAAGGAACTAAGTCCAGATCCAATTACAAAAACCATTCAATTTTATATATGTTTGGATATTTGCAGGACAAGTTATACAATGAATTTGATTGTACAAGTGTGCTTTTGTACAACTTGATACATATGATGTAAGGACAAGGTATGATCTTTCAAAACCTACCTGAACCCTATCCCAAACTCATATGAAGCCATTAGTTTTGTTAGGTTTTAGTATAAAAGTCATTAGATAGGCTTTCCCATTATTTGCATATCACTTCACAGAGTCTACCTCAAATGAAGAAATTGTTGACCGAGATTGTCAATTGAAGAAAAGTTCAATGGGTAAATGATCATTTCATACACTTGAGCTCTGGGTCATTCTTGATTGAAGAAATTCTTGAATGAGATTGTAGGTCAAAGAAAATTTTGACTAAAAAAGAGCCATTAAACCATGTTAGACCAAAAAGTCCAACTGACACATAGTTGATAGACTAGTTGTGCACTCAAAGGATTGCTCGGTCAATAAATTGTTCGACCAATATAGTCCATGGTCGAAATAATTCTTGACCGAGAAGGTTCTAGAACCAAATATTTGTTAATGATAAAATTAGTCATTGCAACTCAACTAAGCTAATCATGATGGCTAGTTCACTACTAAGAACACCCTAAACACTCCCCATAGCTATCCTAACTACTTGTAAGAAATTTATATATATAAGTGATCTTAGGACACATAACATACAATTTTGCAATGACAATTGACATACACTTGAGCATAATACTACTTGCAATCTTACTTAAAGTGCTAAGCTTCTACACTTCAAGTTTCCATTATTCTAGACTAAGCCTTATCTCAATACTAGTGTCCTTTTCCACCTAATACAACCTTGCTTTTTTCCATGGAGTGGATCATCGTCACTTGTCCATTAGTGTTAAATTGCACATCTTGTGAAGATCATTGTAAAATCCTTTCTCCAATCTATTTCTTCTTTGTTGTATTGCTCTTAGACTACTTCTTGGAGTGAAGTCTATCCAAGAACATGTGGGAGAATAAGGAGTCTTCTCAATTGGTGCTCTTCTGTGACTATTAAATAGGAGGTGTGGTACATTGCTAATCTGTGTCCTTTAAAGAAGAGATGAAGTGGGTGACCTTCCGGCGAACTGTCAAAGAAGGTGATAGATCTCCTTGAGCTGAAAGGAGAGTTCATCTTGCTCCTCAAAAGGCACTGGTAAATTTCATGTATTGTGTATCAGTATAGAAAAGGAATAAAATGCATGGTTTAGAAATAACTAGGTAGTGGACTAACGTCATTTGACAGAACCACTTTAAATTTGTCTGTTCTTGTGGTTGCTTGTGTTGTCCACTAACTTGCTTTATATTTTCGCATTCTTAAGTAAAGTAATTTTATTTGGTTAAAAATTATGATAAAACTACATTCACCCCCCACCCCTTCTAGGGCCTTTCAATTAGTATCAAAGTAGGTCTTCAAGGAGTCATCTTAGGTCTTCCAGGATGAGGGACAACATGCTCAGCCAACTCAACCATGGAGGACCATACATCAACCATCCAACAATCATTGATGGATCCAACTATAGTCATTGGAAGAAGGATATTTGGAATATAATCATCCACCCATATGTGCCTCCAACAATAGAGATAGAGTAATGGGATCCTAGATATGGTAAGAAATGCTACTCTTAATGCTAGAGTCGTAAACTTGCTTTATTCTTTTCTTCCAATTGATGAATTCAATAATATTTCCTCTAGTGAAACTACTTACGATATTTGGAGTAAATTATATCTTATTCATAAAATAAACGAGCAAGTTAATGATTCTTATCTTGAGTCATTTCACATGGAAAAATATGGAACTATTTCCAAAACAAATTCTAGATATGTCTCTACTATAAATCTTTGGGAAAGAATATCAAAGAATGTGAGATAGAGGAAATTTTCATCATTTAGTTGAAGTTCGGATTACCAATAATAACAAACAAAAAGAAAATAGTACACAAAGTGATGATAATGATTTATCTTCTTCAACGTCTTCTAAAAATGAACTAGTTAAATTTATGTTAGAAAAAGTTGAAAGATATAAGAAAAATATTTTGGTTACTATTGTTACTTTCTCTAAAATATAAGTAAATATATAATGAATATCTTGTTCTACTTATTTGCTTAAATTGGTTAACAATGGATAATTTTTGTGATAGACAACCTCATGGTTAAAGTACAGTTCGACCAAGAGGCAACTCGATCAAAATATAGTTAGACCAAATTACTAACTATAAGTTTTGGATTGGTTATCTTAGAAGTGGTAGTTAGAGTCTTAAAACCAAAAAGACATATGTTCCTAAGACTAGAACTATATATGTGCCTAAAAATGAAGTTGTAGAATTCAAAAATGTTGAAAATAGAAAGTGAATATCTTTAGTTTCATGCCACTATTGTTAATATCTTGGACATTATTCCTTTTCATGTGATTGTCGAAAGAAAGAAAGAAGCCCTTGGCATGGTTTGGGTTCCAAAATTCCCAACTTAGAATAAGAAGAAAACATGTTGAGATTTGACCTATTCTGACTCTTGATAAATGTATTTGTTTCTTATCTCAATCTAATTTGATGTTAATTTTCATATATTTCTATTTAAATAAAAAATCATATGCATATCATTTATTTATCTAAATAAAGATCCATCCTGCATTATTTGTTATATGTTCTGGATTACCTCTCAGTCGAAAGAAACTTCGACCGAGGGGACTGGTGGTCATTGTACTAAACATCCTCGACATCTAGCAATATATCCTCGATGTTACATATGTCTACGCTCGTCGATGTTGAAGCATGGTAAACTTCCATGCCCCATTAGTTGCCTACTTGTTGACATGTGTCAATGAATTCAACCAAATTGGTGATGAAATTGACTCAGTTAGCTGAAAACCTCCCGTCTTCTTGATTATCTTTGTAGTTATTATTATTGCACACATAGTGAAGGCATAAAGAAACTTGTAGGAAACCATTTTTGATAGATGACCATTTCCTTGGTTTCTAACTTGAGAGGAGTGATAAGTTTATTCCTCTACTAGATTTCCACAAGTTTTGCAAAATTTGGTGTATACCTAATACCATTTCACCTCTTTTGCTTTCCCCCCTCATTACAAATTAAAGTTTTTGAAAGCAAACTAATATTTTAAATTCTAGAATGTGATCCATTGGGATTTCTATAGATACTAAACACCACATATATAAAGGGTTTAAGTTCTAAGAATTTCATATAGAAGATTATACATGGGGTATGTGTTTATCAATATTTGATGTTTTATTCCAAATTTCCTCACAATCTCACTATCTTTTATCTTATTTTGTGTTGAAGTGTTAATTCACATCTTCCTCAAAGTTTCCTTACATTTTCCACAAACTTCCAATTCCATGCATGTTGAAGTTTACACTAAGATGATATCTTGTACATTTTCACATGATTGTGTTTTTCTACATATGTAAACCTATATTGATTGCTATATATAAACATTTATTTTGTTTTAAAGCTATATTTGATGAGATCTATCAATTTTCATCATGAAATCACTATTTTTAGTTTAATTTCTATGAAAGACACGTCGAAGTTTGGTTGTAAGAATCCTCAAAGTTTCCTTGATGTTTCTACAAACTTCCCTTCCACAGCTATTGCATGGACTCAAAGTCAAAGTCTCGTACCATGTCATCCATCCAAAAATAGTTTGATCGAAAATAAGACTATCATAAATTTAACTTGAGAATTCAAACCAATGCAAAAAAAATGTCTTAATTTCAAATCTATAAAAAATATTTTTGGCCTGAATAATATAAGTTTCATTCATGATATATATTTTATTCTAACTATCATGGACTCTACTTGAGTACCAAACCCTCTCAACTTTGCAGGATAGAGTGGTTGATAGTGGATGCTCCAAGAATATGATTTCAATACACTCAAAGAGAGAAAGGGAGTATCGGTCACATTTTTAGACATTGGGAAGGGCACCACCATGGGAATAGGTGATAATGAAGAATAAGGAGTACATGTAAGTGCACATGATGAAGATGAAGTTCAAGGTAACGATAAAGTTGAAAAATATAAGAAGAAAAGGAACAAATTGACTGGTATGCTTGATTCCTTGAGTTTAGAACTAAATGAGATTGAAGAACAAAATTCTAAGATTGGATAATCTTATTTCTATAATTGTTCTTTTCAAAATCAAGTATTTGCATTAAAAGAAAAGTTGTTTTACATTAAAAAAATTACCTTGCTTTTTGTGCTCATATTGATCATAACATTATTCTTCAAGAAAATTTTGATTTAAACGATAAAATTTCTATGCTTGAAGAAGATCTTTCTAGCATAAGAAAATTCTTCATTTTTACTACTAAAGACAGTCTATATCTTTCTAGAGAAAGTGAAAATTTGAAATTGTCTTTAGATAAATTTTCTTTTAGCAAAAATATGTTGAATAACATGTTACATTCTCTTAATTATGTTGGTAATCATGGACTTGGATATAGTCCTAACATGATAAGAAAAATAAAAAGAAGGATCTTATATATGATAAATCAAAAGAAAAACCTTCCGCCTCTATTAGTAATGTAATATTTTTTTGAAGATTCAAACATTATGCTTTCTCATGTCCTTTCAAGAAGAAGAAACATAGCACCATGCTTTGGGTTCCCAAAACCACTCTCTATATAATAAGTAAAAAATCATGAAATTTATTTACAAATATTTTTTATCTTAAAATGGAGATAAATAATATGTTCCATCACATTCATGTTTATTGTACTTAAATTAGTTTTCTACTGCAATTTGTGAGCATATTGATTGGCTAACTCTTTGACTGATCAAAAATTTGATCGAACACATTCTCGACTGAGATATTACCAGTGATAAAACTTAACTGGATTCAAACTTTTTACTAGATTTATTGGTTTCTTCATATGACATGAATGCTTTATCTTGATACATTGGTTTTTAAACGGCATTTTTATTGTGATTGAGGCCTTTTTACTTAGTATGAGATTAAGGGGGGCTCAATTTTTTTGACTTTCATATCTTTTTGGTCTTAATTGATTCTCTATATCAATAAAGGCTTAACATCCTCTTACATTTGTTTAGATATTCTTTTAGATATATTAGTATGATTCTTAATGGCTTCTTTAAACCAATATGGTCTTAATATCCCTTATATTTGGTCTAAATATTCTTTTCTTGATCTGATTTTGTGCTTAATGGATTCTCTAGTCATTTCTAAGCTTAACATCCTTCGAAAATGATTGATAAATAATTTTGGTTTTATTTTTCGATTTTGTTGGTAAATATCTATATCATGGAAGACTTAAGATTCCATACATTGATATTGACATATTCTTTAGAAAATGATATTTTTCATGGAACCTTATACGATGATGGACTTAACATTCCTTAATATTAATTTAGAGTATCCTTTTAATAATTTTTGTTGATTGGGTCTTCTTATCATGGACTTAACATTCCTCTAATTGGTAACTAGACAATATTTTAATGTCGTTCCTTTATCATATGTGGATTTTTAACTATGCCTTAATGTGAGTAATGTCTATCTTTATTTTCCCTCTTCCCAGCAACTGGTATTCTTTTTCAATTGACACATTGGGTATAAGTTTTTTCCTTTCCAAATTAAGCATCATATTTAGGGGGAGTATCCCACTAAGGGGGAGTCATTTTATCATCATAATTTTCTATCTTTTTAAGATGACAAAGGGGGAGAAAATCCACAAGATAAATTAGCTATCAACAAAGCAATCTAAAAGGGGAGAAAATTCATGAGATATATTGGCTATCAACAAAAAGGTATTTTAAAGGTATGCATATCTAATTTGATTGGTTTCAATTTATCTTACAAAAATATTTTTCATCATCAAAAAGGGGACGGTTGTTGGCTTTTTGGATATGCCACATTCAAATTTTGATGATGCAAATATTTCCCAAATTGTGTCACTTACATGTTTGTTAAGTGTTTCAAGTGATCAAGGAACTAATTCAAGATCCAATTACAAAGACGATACAATCTTATATATGTTTAGATGCTTGCTTGATAAGTTGTAGCATGCATTTTATTGTACAAGTGTTCTTTTGTATAACTTGATACATAGGATGATAGGACAAGTGATGATCTTCCAAAACCTACCCAAAAACCCTATCCCACACTCATATGAAGCAGTTAGGATTGTTATACTTTAGTAGAAAAATCATTAGATAGGTTTTCCCATTATTTGCATACACTTCACAGAGTCTATCTTAGTAGAAGAAATTGTCAATCGAGACTATCGGTCAAAGAAAATCTCAATTAGGAAATAGTCGTTGCATATACTTGAGCTTTGGGTCATTCTTGGTCAAAAAAATTCTCGATTGAGATTGTTGGTCAAAGAAAAGTTTGACCAACAAAGAGCCATTAAACCCTATTGGACCAAGAAGTTCTACTGAAACATAGTTGTTAGACTAGTCACACACTCAGAGCAATGCTTGGTCGAAATATTGTTCATTCTAGATAGTCCCATGTCGAAATAATTCTCGACCAATAAAGTTTTGGAACCAAATATTTGTTAACGATCAAATTAGTTGATGCAACTCAACTAACCTAATCCTAATGGCTAGTTCCCTAGTAAAAACACCATAAACACTACCCATAGCTACCCTAAGAACTTGTAAGCAATTCCTATATGTAGTAGTGGTCTTAGGATGCCTAACATACAACTTCAACAAATATTGACATACACTTTTACATACTACTACTTGCAATCTTACTCAAAGTGCTTAGCTTTTACACTTCAAGTTGCCATCATTCTAGCCAAATCCTTAGCTCAATACTAGTGTCCTTCTCCACCCAATATAGCCTTGCCTAAACCTTGTGGAGTGGATCATCATTGTTGGATCAAGGATGGGATCTAGAGGGGGTGAACAAAGCTAAATGCACTTAAACAAAATTAATTAGACCTTCAAGATATTTCTAACATAATATGACAAGTATGAACTTTGGGTACAACTAAATATACATCCAAGGATGAGAGAGAATGAATAAGATCTAGAACAAGCTATGTATAGTGGCTCCAAACTCCAAACTAGGAGAGTGTACATCCACTACCTAGAGAGGTCAACGTCTAGGATTTTGCAACCATTGCACCTTCCTTATATTCAATTGTAAGAGATATAATAAGACCTTCATTTTATGGGACAAGGATACCCAACCTTTCCTTTGAGGGTAAAGGAACCAATACCCTACCAAAGGACTTGCCTATCCAATACCAAGAGTCTTTAACCTCACCAAGGACTTACCCATGTTTGCAATGAGTCTTCTTCCTTCACCAAGGACTTACCCACTCTTGCAACATGTCTCCCACCTTCAAGGAATTACCCACTCTTCCTTTGAATTCACCTTCGCCAAGGAGAAGCTTTCACCAAGGGACTACTTCCCTTCTTCTTCACCTCTCTTAGCCAAGAGAGAGAACCTTCATCTTCATGGTAGAAAGAGAGTTTTGGAGGTGGAGGAAGTGAGAGCCTAACAAGATATACATGTAGGACTCGTTCTCTTACAAATCTCCTACTCACTCTAATGGATGTAGCAAGTGATAAAGTCTAAGAGTGGAAGGAAGATCTTGGAGGCACTCAACTATAATACATGAACCTTCATAGTGCTTGGGAAACCATGGGATGAAGCCCAAGGGGGTCCTATTTATAGTTGGGGATGCCTCCTAGCTAGTAGAAGCACTTAAGGATGAATTATAGTCATTTGGGGTGTTGCAACAGATCTATTTTTCATGTTTGCAACACTTAATGGTTAGAAACATTTTTTATGCACACTCTGTATAGTACAGCTAGTGGAGCTTACTTTTGGGAAACTCAGACGGTAGCACTATGCGACAAATCAAATTTGAAGTGTAGATCGATTTTATCCTAGATGAAACTTGGTTGATGGTTTAAAATTAATTTTCCTATGCAGGGATATCAGTCGAGTTTGTCCTGGGGAAACTTGGCCGATCCTAACAGTTCCTAAAATGACTAAGGGTGCCAATTGAGTTTATCCTAGATGAAACTCGACCAACAACAGTCCCTATGATGCATTTTGGAAAAGGACATAAAAGTGCTTAAATATTTGATTTAAGTGCTCCTGATTTTTTCTAAGCTTAATTACACGTCATACAATCATTAAATTTGATTTACAACATAATTATAATAGAGATAAATCATATTCCACAAAAGTGCACTTGCATTGATTTGACTTGTCTTTTTTCCAAGTTAGGATGCGCAAGTTAGGGCATTTGGAGTGTGTTTATACCTAATTTTAAATCACTCAAATAGAAACGTTAGAAATAAAAAAGTGGAATGGTTAGTCATCATCAAAACAAGGGTTTAGTCAATTTAAATAAGGGTTTCCATTTAGACCTAGAGTCAACAATCATCACTTATCCATTAGTGCTTGATTGTACATCTTGTGAAGATCATTGTAATTTCATTTCTCCAATCTACTTCTTCTTTTTTGTATTGCTCTTGGACTACTTCTTGGAGTGAAGGTTGTCCAAGAACCTGTGAGATAAGAAACAATCTTCTTAGTTCTCTTCCATTGTTGTTAAATAAGAGGTGAGGTAAGGTGCTCTTCCATGTCCGTTAAAAAAGAGGTGAAGTGGGTTACCTTTCGGTGGCCCATCAAAGAAGGTGATAACTCTCCTTCAGCTAAAAAAGAGGGTTTGTTTTGCTCCTCAAAAGGAACTGATAAGTGTTATGTATCATGTAATTATATAGAAAAGGAATAAATTACATGGTTTATAAATTATGGTTGTAAATAACTAGGTAGTGGAATGACGTCATTTGACAGAACCACTCTTAATCTGTGTGCTCTTTTGGTTGCTTCTTTTGTCCACTAACTTGCTTTATATTTCTACATTCTTTAAGCAAAGTAATTTTATATGGTTAAAAAATATTGTACAACTCTATTCACCCCCTCTAGAGTCTTTCACCTAAGACTGGTTGAGTTGCCCAGGCTGCTCAATATCAGATACTCTCTCCTCATGAGTATGTGATCTAGAAGCACCATCTGGAAAAACATAGTTACTATACGCATGTTCTTCATGATTCACAATCATATTTGCACAACCATAATTAATGGTTAGATATGGTGGACTTATAAGTTAGACACAACATCCTAGTCCTATGTCCATGTAGACTTATCAAACCTAGGATATGATACCAAAACCTTATGACGCTCTAATACCACAAGTGTGAGACTAATCAAAACAAAACTTGAATTAAAGCTTAGAACATAATCAAACACATATGCCACATAGATATCACGAAGTCAAAAAAATCACCAACATACCATAGATAACCTTATATTAGATATACAGTCTGCATGAGAGTTTATAAGACATATTGTAAAATTTTGTGTTTATAAGTCTTAACTCAAAAAAAAGTCTAGGAGCCATGCTCAAAGTATCACAATAAAAAATTTCCAACATAAACTTTGCATATGTGGCATTGTTGTATAACATGCACACAAAATATTACAAGATTTATAACTCCATTTTTAGAGGTTGTCCATGCATGTCAAAAATTAATGCAGAGAGAGGATACTATAAAATACATCTACCCATACCTGAGTGTACAGGGACAATGAAGGCACTATTTTATTTACTTTGTCTCTAGAGGAGGTCATACAATCATCACCTACCTCTGAGATACCTTCACACAAACATCACTCACCACAAAACTAAGGGCTATCTCCATCCTTTTTTATCTTCTCCACCACTATTAGGATAGTTCAGTTGCTCACCTAAAAAGTGTGGACAACAATAGGGGTGAGACCCCAAGTCCGGACGATATCATATAATATCTAAAACTTCTATTACTTGCCAAATAATTTTATGAAAATGGAATTCTCATATAATGAAGCACATAAACAACTTGTGCACTTAAAATTACACACTTACCCATTCTTTCACATACAAAGGTGACTTGCAAGGTGGTTAGATAACATATACATACTACTTATAAAGTAGAATATCAATTCAATAGAACAACCATATTTAGTGCCAAATAAACCTATGCTACTTGGATGAGGTATATACTATATGACTGGGCTGATTGGGATGCACCAGCCAATTAGCTATCTAGATGATGTTATGCCAACCTAGAAATCCATATGAGATCTAAGGATATCTAGATTCCCTATATCTCTCCACATAACCTCATGTAAAATCAAGGTAAACAACTGATAGGGAGACTTCTAGCAGGTATACCATGGATATGTGTTTAATAGTGGATCCACCAATCTCAAGCCCACCCTGGGTACATAGGTCACAATGCCAGACACAGGGCAAGTACCTTTCAGATCTTATCACATCTTGTCATATCATTACTCATATGTTACCACTGGATCTCAGCCTTCATTGAGACCCAAATGTTGTTTAAAGATGATGGGGTATAATTTCCCTAAACATCCCCATATATTCACTAATATATGGCTCCAAACATCTTCTCACATATCCATTTTGCTACAAAATTTGTTGGTTTAACTACCCCTCTAACAACCTAGGGGAATAGATCTAGGACTAGGGCTCTACAACTTATGTTTCTCTTTTAATGATTACTAAATCAACCAAAGTGTAAACCAATCTAAGACAAATGGGCAAGTATTTAATTAGTAGTAACTTTATAAGATATAAAATGTTTAACTTCGTGATCAACTTCTCAATATAAGGCATATATGTTGCACCTATAGCCACATTGAGGCATCCTACATTAAAATGATCCTACAATATAAGTAATAGATCCCCTAAAATTCATAGGTTATTGTACCATTATGTACTCATATCTAGATAGAAAGAAATACATTAGGGCCCTCCTTTTTCCTATAAATGAGCCATTTTCATGTATTCAAACATCATATCAATTATGAAACAGTTAACGACATATAATCGGGGTGCATGTCAGGCAATATTTTCTTGCATATGACGTCTTACAGACATGCAGATCATGTCATAGTATTAAAAGAAGGAACTGTTATCTTCTGACACCATTAATGATTGTATTTATGGCCATAGAGAGTGGGTTATTAGCATTTTAATGTAAAAAGAAGCATCCTTGGCATGTAACTCTAATATGCATGCCACATATACGTCGATCTGGAGTTCATTCATACACTATTACTATTTCTTAACACTTTTAAGGATATAGTTGTAGATCTTTGACATGCAAGAAATATAGTAGGGAATGGGTCAAAGTTTATATCACTCGTGAGATGAAGGCAGAAACAAGTTTGTGCACGTGCAATGAGTGTGAAGCTCCAAGTTTCACAACAAACTCTAGATTCAGAGGCAAACTCTCCAAAATATGAGTTCTTCCCTTACAAGTATGCTCTACAACTGTTGCTTCATCTCCCAAGGGCAACTAAGTAAGCAATGAGAAGGTAAATCGGGTGTAAGACTCTACAACCAAAAATCTTGATAACCCCCCCCCCCCCAAAAAAACACATTTAAAAAGGTCAAAGGTTGAAAGATAATCAAATGATCGCAAAGATCAAGAGTCAAGTTACTTAGATCACATCTCAGCAACACTAGATAGCTTGCCACACATCAGTAGAGAAGAGAATGAAGGTTGGATAGCATTAGAAGCAATGACCAATGAAGGATGAAATCCCATCAATTATCGTCAACCGATGGTGTCTTGCTCTACAGCAACACTTCAAGGTTCCACTTACACAAGTGAGACAATAAGAAAGATTGGGGGTATTTATATCCCCATAGGAGAGAGAAAAGTAATCAAACTATCACATTGTTGGTCAAAAAGTTGTACCTTCATTAGTCAAAAAGTTGTACCTTCTTCGATCAGTCATCTCATCGGTAGATGGACCCCGGCATTCTATCAATACATGCAATCAAGAATCCCATCTATAGGTGCAACAAAGAAACTTGTTGGATTCTACATTTGCTTAAAGCTTTTCCATAAAACAATTAATAGATACACCTTGAAGAATTATCAGTAGAGAACATGAATGAAACCATCGTTGTATGAGGTGCAGGTTTCCCATTGGTATTGAATCGATAGAAACCCACCACCCAACAAGTTGATCAGTCATTTCATCGGTATACAACTAATGGAAACACAGAAGATCATATAGACAGTTGTTATCAATGGTTTTTTATTAACAGACCATCACCATCATTCTTCAATTGATGAAAAACTAGGCACACACGCAAACAAACAGAAAGGCATAAAGGCTTCACTAGTTCTCAACCAACGAGAAGCCAAGAACACTTCCATCAATCCTCAACCTATAGAAGGTCATATCACTTCCATCGATTCTCAACTAATGGAAGAGCATAAAGTCTAGTATATGCCACCCAAATGTATTTTCCAAAGGTAATCTAAGGAGAGAAGAAAAATAAAAGAATGCTATGTACAAATTTCTAGGAAACCCTCAACCTAGGGTAATTTATACATAAGCCCATAAGAAATACCCGCACCACTAGGCATCTAAAAATGTGATGAAGGAAATAAAACAAGACTAAGGGCATTAAGATAGGACAGGGGTCTTACACTAGTGGTTGTTCCAATTGAATCGGTAATGGAAACTCTAAAGCCAAAGTGATACATTTGCTCTAGAGTCGAGTAGCAAACCTAATCACGGTAAGGTCCCAGCAGATACACCAACCAATCCTATTATCCCATTGGTGTTTATCTACAAATTTTGGGTCCCATACTAGAGTCGTCTAGCTCAAACATTGCTAGATTCAAGATTCATGAAGTTCAAGGAAGAAATGAAGAAGAAACATGTCTACATTTCCTTCCTCGGTGCTTTGGAATAAATTACTCTATAGACCAAGTTCCTTAAATCTATGTTCACTTGTAAGTTCACAATAGAGGATTAAGAGATCTTAAAGCTATCAAAAAACAATTTTTGACATTATCTAGAGGAAGATTCCATAGAAACTCAAGGATATGGGATCCTTTGACATCTCTTTCCTAATTGGGGACTCCAAATGCTAGAAAGGCCTAGATGACCATGAGGCAATTATTTTTATCATGTCATGTAGGTTGTGTAAAAGACTAGGATTCATTGTTGACATCCTCCCCACTAGCATAGTGATTCAACTAGCTAACTCTTCATTTAACACTCCTATTGGAATATAGAAGATATCTTGTGAGAGTGGGGCCCAGATCTTATTTCCTTTATGATTTTGGTATGATGGACATCAAGGAGGACCTTCACATACCATTATATTTGGTTTCCCATTCTATCAAACAACTATATCCTTGATCAATGTTGAATCTAGGATATTAACATTAAGGCTTGGGATAGACACACTTGACTTGAAGATTTTTTAGAGTCTAAAGGGTTCTTCTTTCCAAGAGAAATGCTTCCTCTATGACTTGCATTGAAAAGATGGTTCAACTACGAAAGAGGTGCCTACTCCTAAATACCACCTAGGAAACACTATGGAAGACCTTGAAGTTGAGTTTAAACATATTGAGTCTATCTCTATAACTAAAGAAGAAGACAATGCACCCACCTCACAAGAGATGAAGCCTCTACATAAGAGGTTAAAGTATGTCTTCCTATATGAGAAAAAGGTTTTTCCAATCATCATCAATGTAGATATAACATTTGACCAAGAGGATAGGTTGTTGATTGAACTAAGGAAGAGAAAGAAGGTATATAAGATGATTGGTTTAACTAGAGTGAGACAAACCCTTTATATGTATAGAATTAATATGATTTCCAACTACAATCCCTTCATGGAGCCTCAACAAAAGTCGAACCCAATTTTGAAGGAAGTCATGAACATGAAAGTGATAAAGCTACTACTTGTTAAGATCATATATCCCATCTTTAATTCACCATGGGTGAGTGTAGTACAAGTAATGATAAAGAAGGGACAACTGGGATTGTAACCATGTGGTGCATGTGCATTAACTCTAGAAAGTTCAACAATGCTACCCAGAAGGACCAGTTCCCACTCACATTTCATGATCAAGTTTTATAGAGACTTGACATGATGAGTTCTTCTATTACTTGGATGGGTACTCTAGCATCTATCATATCCCCTTCCACCATAGTAAATCAACAAAATACTACCTTCATGTGACCCTTTGGCATGTATGCCTTTTCTAGATGCCCTTAGGATTATGCAATGCCCCTGCCATTTTCCATAGCTACATGTCTGTCATCTTTATCAACCTTATTGAGATGATAAATCAAAATCTACATAGATGGCTTCTCTAAATGTGGATGTTCTTTTGACACATGGGCACCATGTCATCTATAGAGGCATTTTGGTTGACAAGGAGAAGATAGAAGTGATCACCAAATTATCTCCTCCAACTAAATCCAAAAAAGTCCAAGCATTTTGGGGACTCACTGCCTTCTACAAGAAATTCATTCATGACTTTAGTAAGATCACTAAACCTCTTAAAAATATTCCCCATATGTATGTGGGATACATATTCAACTCTGAATGCATGAAGAGCATCACCACGATGTAGGAAGCTCTCATTTCTACCCTAAACTTCTTGCCCCTAATTGGTCTCTTCCTATTGAGATCATATGTGATGCTAGTGACTATGTTGTAGTTATATTTTTTAGGAATCATGCCTAAGAAAAGCATCACATCATTTACTACACCAACATGACGTAAGATGATGCATAGAGGAAGTATGCAATAACATGCAAGGAGCTCTCTTGCCATTGTCTATGCCTTGGACAAGTTTTGCTCCTATCTAATAGGCTCTCAATTGATAGTCATGTTGACTATGTTGTTATCAAGTACTTAATATCAAAGAAATGCATGAACCCTATGTGGATCATACAAATCATATTACTTCAAGAGTTTGATCTAGAAATCAAGGATAAGAAGTGAACAGGAAACATTGTTGTTTCCATCTTAGTCGATTACACATCCAAGATAGTAATCTAGTGTCTATTAATGATGCATTTCCTGACGACCACTTGTTGAAGGTGACCACATTCACCTTGTGGTATGCTAACTTTGTAAATTACCTAGTTGTGGGAGTCCCTAGTCTAGATTATATAGGGAACAAAAATAAGAAGTTTATGTCTAACATTTTTCATTACTATTGGGATGCGCCTTATATATTTCAATTGTGTTCAGATAGCCTTTACCTCTAGTTTGTCTCTATCGAGGAAGCTCCTCTCATTCTTGAATAGTTTCATTCTAGCCCTACTGGAGGCCACATTAGCTACAAGAAGAATACCATCAAGGTCCTTCAATGTGGTTTTGTATAGCCTTTTATCGTCAAGGATCCTCACATCCATGTCAAGTCAAGTGACCAATTTCAGCTATCCGACATGATTTCTAAGATGCCACTTAATATTTGGCAGGAAGTTGAGATCTTTGACATTAGGCATCTGAATTAGTGGGTTCATTCCCCTCCTTTTATAGTTCTCCTACATTCTGATTGTTGTTGATTAGGTTTCCAAGTGGGTTCAAGCCATTCATATAGTCTCACATGACCCCACGCTGGTCAACAAGCTATCCAAATACATTCCACACAATGGAGTCCCCCACACTATCATTTGTGATGGAGGATATCACTTCCTTAGGCATGGATTTGAAGAGATCCTCTTCAATCAAGTCACATACCACCATGTGGCTACTCCATACCACCATCAGATGAGTGGTCAACTAAAGGATTCAAATCATCAGATCAAAGCCATTCTCGAGAAGACATTTTGTCATACAAGGCAATATTTTGCTCACAAGTTGGATGACGTACTTTGGGCCTACATATATGCTTACAACCTCGGGTCACTACAAAAATCTATTTGATTTAGGGGAAATAGAGTCACCTACCATTATAGCTTGAACATAGGGCAATCTAGGAAATCAAATAGCTCAACTTTGAACATCATACAGTAAAAGAATATAGACAACTCAACTTCAAGATCTAGAAGAGATACGACTAACAACTATGGAAATGCACACATTTACAAGTAGTGCGTGAAGATGTAGAATGATGGAAATTTGAATATGATAGATATATAGGTCAGAGGTCAAGTGTTAATGCTCAACTCTCATCTTTGGCTCTCCCAAGAAAGCTCAAATTCCAATGGCCGGTTCCATTTGTCATCAAGCACATCTTTGTTCATGGAGTTGTTACATTTTGAAGTGAGAAGATTGGTGAGTTAAAATTCAGTGTCCATTGTATCAAATGCTACTTCATAATGGTTGATATAGAGACCAACCAATCACTCACGCTCCTTCCCCTACATATAATGATTGAGCTAAAGTCAATAGGTTATCAAGGTTAAATAGAGGTTCTTCTCAAGATGAAAATCGAGTGTTACATTCACTTTTAGATACTTGCATCATCACTTAAATAATTAGATAGTGCATACCATGATAAGATCACTAGTTTTGATAATTTTGATTGTAGGTGGGTGACTTATGTTGTGAACAAATAGAAACCATGACGCATGGTCCAACCATGTAGTCCAACCAACATGGTTCTTCCCCTTCATTTTGGATTTAGTTTTTTCTCAAGGATGAGAAAATATCCAAGTTTTGAATGGAGGGTGCATGGTATGTATCTACTTTTCACCCACACTTTTTTTGTTTGATTTTTTATCTGATCATTGCATTTTTACATTGTACTTGGCTAATTAAAAAAATGGAAAACTCAAGCTATTATAGTTGTCTTAGATTTTTTTGCTTGCATCCATAGATGTTTCATCATTTAACTCTCCTTATATGTATTAACACCTCTTAGTGACCTATTATGAAACAAAAAAGTCTATGAATCCCCATATGTAGCCTATGAACCCAAACATCATGGTTCCCTAGAAATGATGGAAGTACTCGAGGAACTTAGAGGGATCAAACACATAGTTATTCTAGTTGAATAGTGATATAAATTCATGAAATCACTACCTTTTCTCCTATCATGTTACTACTTAAGTGTAGTGGGACTAGGAGAACTACCCAATGCATTAAGTTGTAAATCAAGTTGCATGATAACACAAACCCTCTTCTACACTTATTCCTCCATCTTCTTACTTTCCATCCACCAAAAAGAAATTAAAAGCCAAAAAGTGTCAAATACTAGATTCTAAGAAACATACCTCCTTGTTACTCTATCTACTTCTTCCATATCCCTCTCTATGTAATAGGGGTGTACCACCAAAAATAAATAAACAATAAGCAAAGCTCATTAATCCTTCAAGGGAAATAGAAAAACTGCAATCTTAAGTCAAATAGATAATATATGTGCCTATTTGTTTTGCACCCCCTTCTCTTTGTTCATCCATTTAGGGACACAATGAATGTCTCATCTTGATTACCTTTCCGCACACCCTAATTTTGGATCGCATGCATACTTTTCATTCTACAAGATTTTCTGAACTCTCATGAAACTTTAGACATGCTTCGTATTTGGTGATAGGGATATAAATGGGTAGGGTAGGGTAGGGTAGGGTCCGGTAAAGGCTTACCCTTACCCTTACTCACATCAAAATTGTGGGTAGTGGATAGGGTAACTGCCCTTTTCCTAAAAACATTTACCCCACATTTACCCACACCCTTTTACCAACAGGGTAAATGGGTAGGGTAACTGGTGAATTGGGTAACACAACATGAAGATAGACATGTCATATTTTTCAACAACAATCTCATACAATGTTTCATATATCAAATCGAAGACAATTTTAAAACTATTTTTTTATAGTAATAATCATATATTTTTTATTATGTGCAACAAAAATAATAATATTTCATGCAACATTTTTCTAAAAACAAGGTATGGCATTTTTAATATATTATTTCCTATTGGTGATAGTTTTTATCTTTAGTAGATGACTATAAAAGGTATGACATGCTACCCATTGTTTACTAAAGTTTTGGGAATCCATAATACTACAAATTAAGAAAGTAGGGTGTTTCTTGTTAGGGTTTTTAGCAACCGCTAATACATATTTTAGAATATTAAATTGTTAAGTCAAACTTATACTAATGGGTAAATGGGTAAAGTGGGTAGGCTAGAGATTCTCCCATACCCTACCCTCTTTAGATGTAGGTAAATTGGGCAGATGGTAAATGGGTGGTGGGTAAAAATATGCTTACCCTTACCCTACCCTACAGGGTATGGGTTGTGGGTAAATGGGTAATACCCCACCCATTTACATCCCTATTTGGGGATAGTGGTAAGGAAGTATTTTTGGGAGAAAATTTTGAAAATGAAGACATGGATATATGAGTTTTGTGATCTCATGAAGTTGGACAGTTTGGACATATTAGGTGCTAGGGAAATGAGCATGATGTGAAGATGAGGCTATTGGATGGGAAGGAAGTATTCATTTGGTGATCGTTATAAATTTTTGTATTACTCAAGGACGACCATTGTTTAAGTTTGGGGCTAGTTGATGAATGCATACTCATCCTAGTTTGCAATTTTAATCTAGTTATGAGTATAGATTTCTTAGTTTGCCTTAGAAATAGCTTCATTAATTTTATTTATATTTTATGTTAATTTGTTAGGTTTTTGACACTTTTGATCTCTCAACTATATTTGTAGGTTTTGAGTTTAGTCTCTCCATACCATCACAATATAGGATGTCCCACTATCCTTTAGCAGACATGATTCAATAAGGGGGTGTCTCTCATGAAGGGCGGGCCTAAAATGTATTTTGGACATGTTTAGAAGGCAAATAAAATAAAATTGTAGGAATGAATCCATCATTGTCACCTCAATCAACCACCATGATCAACCAACCAATTGACCATCTACTATTTTATCTCCATTGAACAATGTCTTTATATTGAGCTTCACTTATCAAGCTCCATTTATTAAGCTCCACTAATCAAGCTCCATTGATTGAGCTACACTGATCAAGCTTCTAATCAATGTTCATTGGTTGAAGACCAACCATTGATCTACATCAATTAAACCACCTACTAATGATTGAGCTTCATTTATTGATCATCTAGATCGACCTCCCAATAAAGGTCCACTAATCAATCACCCCGACGATCAATCGGTAATCAACCATCATCAAATGTTCTCCATTGATCATCATCAACAGATCAACCTTCTTCATGCTCTAACCAAAGCATGTGACCCGTCATCTTCTCCTTCTCAATGCATTTACTACATGCATCTAGCGAAGCTTCCATTTTCCAAGGTGTCACATCCCACTCCTTTAGGGGTTTATGAGGAGGTCGATGGCTTTCCTCTCTACCTCCTATAAATAAAAGGATATTTCCTCCTATTGAGGGGGAATCTAGAGACATAGAGAGGATACAAAACTCTATCCACAACACCACTTTGTATCTATTCATTTTAAGGCTCGATCGACTTGTGCTCCACCTCAATCGATTGACATTGAAGAGATAGATCAAAGAACCTCTACCGCCCTATAGATCAAGTGACCACTCTCAAAAGAGATAGGTTGATTGATAAAACTCCACCTCACATCTATAGTTTAACCTTAACAGAGGCAGCTCGATTGACCAACATCATTCTGTAAATAGATCAACCTCCTCAATTGGTTAGCTCAATCAACCTCCACTCATCAACAATCAACCTCCACCACCTCAATCGCCCACCTTTACAGTGGTGAATTGATTGACCATACTTAAGCAGCAACTAACCTCCACTACACCATCCAGTCAATTATTGTGTTGTTGTACTCCTCTCAAGATGTCCTTAAGCAAGAATACAAGCACCAGTACATTGTGGATGCTTATTCGTTTGCTTTTATGACTATGGAATTTTGTTCTCTATACATTATTTATCTTGTTACTTCCATGACGAGAGAGAAGTCCCCATGATAGGGTACCAAAAGTAGCAACGCAACCTATTTCTGCTATATTATTTTCATCTAAACTCATGTGAACTTTGTTACATATTGGATCTATCATTTATTTCTTGTTTATGTGATTTTTTGATATATATGCATGTTTATCTAGACTTGGGTGTGGAGGATTTTGAACCCAATACCAAATATATCTATTATATTTTGATTTAAACCTTGATAAGAATTTCATATAGGTTTTTCTCGAAGTGATAGATACATGATATCTAGGTAACACGAGCAAGCTTAGGGTATTATATGTCTGGTTTTAATCTCAATTCTAAAAGGATGGATTTCTCAGCCTCAATGTAATATGCCCATGCATGTTGTGATGTAGTGAGAGAGAAAACAATAGGTAGCATTGGTTCAACCCATTCACCCTAGTGCTTTTGTCATTTCATAAATCTAGATTTTTAATCTAGCCTTTTAATTGTCACAAACTTAGTTGAATTAAGAAAAAATCAACTTTTATAGTAGATACTAGTTCTTCTGTGGTTCTCTTGATTAGACAATTCTTAGAAATGTTGTCCTTTGGGTTCAATATCTATACTATGTTAAGGTCCGTCTGGTTGCCAGTGGGATTGTTATACATTTGGTTTAGGTAAAACCTATGGATTTCATCCTTAGGAAATTTTTGTGTGATTACTTCCTGCATTGGTGGGATGAATTTTGGAAGAAGTTTTGTGATATTATCGAGCCACATACATACATGATATGATCCATTAGTTTGAGACCCTAAGGTAGAGGTAGACGACATTGCATGAATATAAATTTATTTTTCTAGTTTTTCTTAGGTTTTGTCCACATTGATTTATTGTTGATAAGAATAAGATATCACAGATTGACCAGGTTTTGGATTATGATTTGTAGGATAATAATGATGATCTAGAATGCAAGGCATATTTTTATGCCTTTGTTGATGCAATCATGTGAGTGGAACATGTCATCCAAAAAAGGTAGGAGTGTGACCTACAAGAGGACAAGTGTTGGTTGAGGAGTCTGGATCCTAGTATAGAGTCAAGGACAACTTGGCCACCTTATTTTCTATTTAGGAGTCATATTGTTCCATCTTTCTTCCATGGACGATGCATCTATATATTAATTATAAGCATAACTAACAAATTCACTTTCAAAAACAAATATTGTTTGCCTACGATATATGATATCTTTATCAAGTATGAGGAACAACCATATTATCTAAGAGTGACTGGAAAAATGGTTATCCTTATCTTAGGATTACTATTGAAGTTGATCCTAAGATAGCTTCCAAGACTATATATGGCAACTATGAGTTGTTGGTTATGTTGTTTGGACTAACCAACACACCATCAACTTTTATGGACATTATGAATATAGTTTCTCATTAGTTCCTTGATCAATTCATTATTGTTCTCATTGATGATGTATTGATATGTTTTGTGAATAAAGAAAAAAAATAAAGACACAGGGTTGAGAGAAAATAAACTATATGTCAAGTTTATTAAATGTGAGTTTTGGTTATCTGAGATGGAATTTCTAGCCTATGTAATTTCTATTGAAGGGATTAGTTTAGATCCCAAGAAAGTGTTTTCTATTGAAGGGATTAGTGTAGATCCAAAGAAATTGTAATATGTACTCCAGTTGGAGTAGATGAAGAAACCAATTTAAGTGAGGAGTTTTCTCAGATTAATAGGAGATAATAGACGGTTCATATAAGACTTTTCCATTATTTGTATGTCTTTGACTCATTTGACAAGGAAAGAAGTCCAATTTAGATGGACAGATCAGTGTGAGCATAGATTTCAACAGTTCGAGAACATGTTGACATTTGCATCAGTCCTTACTCTTCCTGAGATACGAAAAGGTTATGTTGCTTATTGTTATGTTTCCAAGAAGGGTTTAGGTTGTGTTATTATGTTGGATAGCAAGTGAGTGGCATATTCTTCTATACAACTTATGGAGCACAGATAGAGCTACCCTACATGTTCTCTCTTATGTTTTCATAGTCTTAGCAATAAGATGTGGCAGCACTATCTATATGGGGAGCCTTTCCAAGTATATATTGATCATAAAAGCTTGAAATATGTCTTCACACAAAAAGTTACGAATATGAGGCATCCTAGATGGTTCAAATTGATTAAATATTGGGACTAAACCATTAATTGCCATCCTAGAAAGAGAAATGTAGTAGCATATGCATCAAGTAGAAAGTTTTCATTTGCCTTCCTAGAGATCTGAATTCCATGGAGATACAATTTTATATCATAAAAAGATGTATGTGCATATGGATATACATATTCTAGTGATCCTTGTAACAACTCCAAATAAATGTTATGTAGGGACAATAGTTCAAATATATATAAGGAATTGATCGCTATGTTTTGAGTTTGATCAAAGAGTGACAAGAAAGGAAGAGAGAAGGCTTCCTCTTCACTAATTATGATCTTTTATGTTTTCATGGTAGGTTATGTGTCCCAGATCAGGTAGAGTTGAGAAATACTATGCTTGAGGGGGAACATTCTTCTATGTATGAGATGCACCAAGACAGATCCAAGATATATAAAAATCTTAACGAATTATAGTGTGTGGCATAGATCGAAGAAAGATGTAGTTGGGTTTATTGTAAAATGCTCCATAAAGTAAAGGCAAAACATCATAGAGACATTTGGTATTTGTCGCATTCACCCATACCAAAGTGAAGAATGGATCATGTTACAATGGATTTTGTATCTATTTACCTTGTTCTTCTAAAGGGCGTGATTCTATATGGTTTTTTGTTATATGATTAAAGAAAAATAGCCCATTTTCAAAATGTTGAGAAGACTTTTCTATTGAAAGACTATCTCAGATATATGTACATGAGATAGTCATACGTCATGGAGGTCCACTTAACAATTTTACTAGATATAGGTATGCAATTTTCTTCCATGTTTTGGGATAGACTGGTTGAAGTTTGATATCTCTTTCCATATCCAAATAGATGAGCAGTCATATAGAACAATATAGACCCAAGAAGACATGCTTATAGAATGTGTTCTATAATTCTCAGGTAGTTGGGACTCACATTTCTTTTAGATAGAATTTTTATATAATAATGGTTATCAATCTAGTCTAGGAATTGCACCTTATGAATATATATATATATATATATATATATATATATATATATATATATATATACATACATACATATATATATATATATGAAAGGAGTTGTAGATCTTCAGTACATATGTTGGTATGAGACTGACGATATATAGATGTTGAGACCGAAGATATTAAAACATACATCTGAGAAGTTTTCTATTATATGCCAACAACTGAAAGATGCACATGATATATAGAGATTTATGCAGTCATGAGGGGTAGACCTCATGAGTTCCAAGTGGGGGTCTAGAAATTGTTAAAGTCGCTCCTTGAAAAGGTTTTCTTCAAAAGTAGGGAAGTAGCTCATAGATACATGGGATGATACCCTATACTGTAAAGGGTTGGCAAAGTAGCCTACCAACTTGAGATGCCACTTGAGTTAGAGAAGATACATGTTGTTTTATAAGTATGTATGCTAAGGAAGTGCTACCCATACATTAAGAAGATTTTTAATCAATTTGATGTATAATTAGAGTATGATGTGACATACAAGGAAGGACCACTTTACAATATGGATACAAATATCTAGTAGTTGTGTAGATGGGAGTTGTCTATGGTGAAAGATTTACAGACATCATAGAGTTTAAAAAGCTACATCAGGACTTTAGGATGATTTAAACTTATGCAATCATGTCGTTCTCTTGATTTTGATATGAAACTCTAATATGAGGGGATATTTTTATGGACTCAACCTGAATTATTTAAAATCCTAGTTCTAATTTTCTTAATATTCTTTAGACAATGATTTGTTTTTTATTAACTATGTCGAACGTTGCTTAAAATCCCAAACTTACATTATTAGTATATTTCATAGTATTATTAGGTTTGTAGGGTTAGATTGAAAATCCTAGATAGAATTTGAAGGCATATGGTTCAAAAGTTTGATAAGAATTTTAGTGATAATTATAACAATGTAATAATGATTTTTTAACATTCGGGCCCACTGCCTAAGGCTCAAGTAGAGTTTTGGGAATGACAAGTCACCCCATGGACCCCCACTAGCCTTAATTGTGCACTTTCTCCTCACTCGCGGGCAAGTCAGGATAAACTTCCTAACTGGTCATCCATCCTAGTACTACTCCAAGATCTTGGTGTTGGGATCCCTAAAAAGGGGGGGTACCTTGGTGATATGGCTAGTCCAATCATTCTTTTTAAGATCATTTTATCTAAGGCCTAAAATCCTGAAACATTATAGTCTCTCCTACTTAGACTCGTGATGACCTCATCAAGGTTTAACTATGTGGGCTCATAATATTTATCCATTTCAGTGCAAACTCAGAATGGCCCATGGGCACCCTACTCTTGATCATATAATACTAGCGTAAGGGTGGCTACATCACCATGGACAACCCGTTCCAACATGTTTGGACTATCGACTCAAGACTAGCATACCACATAATATTTCCCCACAGAACACCACTAGACTTAGTTGTGCACTTTGTTCTCACTCACACACAAGCTAGGATAAACTTTCCGAGTGGTCACTTGTCCTAGTATTACTTCAAGCTGAGCACATTTAACCACGGAGTTCTTAGTGATGGGCTCTCTGAAAAGAAGGTGCACCTTGGTGATATAGGTAGTCTAATCATTCCTTTTAAAATCATTTTATTTGAGGCCTGAAATCCTAGGATGCTACACATTTTGAGTTTTTTTAATCATAACTCAAATTACTTTGATATATATTTAAACTCAAACGTAAGTGTTATTGTTAAATTTTGGCCCTTTTTGGCCTAGTTTCTCCAGGACAAAATTAGATGGCCATGTTATACATATTTGAGTATACCAATGTTATATCAAATTTTTTGTTATTTATTGGCAAACTAATTGGTTGAAATTTCAAATTTAGACACCTACACAAGTTTCACAATTTTAGAGTTTGTATGTGCATGTAAAAATTATTTTATTGGTCAAGTTTTATGACAGATAAACTCTATCGACCAACCATTCCGGAAAAAATAGAAGGGGTTGACTATTTTAAGAACTGGCTTCCCTGAGCACCTTAATGCATACATATGACACTAACATGATCCAATAACATTTCATTTCTATTTGTCATTCTAGAACTTCAAATTCTTGAGAGAGAAGGAGATAATAAGGGTTTTGGTGATTTTGAAGTTGGAAGAGCATATTTGGGTTCTAGATTGGTAAATTTACATGATTCCATCAATCATTGCTAGGTTTTCATGGATTTTATTTGCTAATATGTATGCAGGTCATCACTCTTCTTATTTGGATCAAAATATCTCAAGTCTATCTCTCTTTCTATATCTTTTTCTTCCTTTCTTCTTGTTTAAGGTTTTTGAGTTATAAGCAACAAGAAGAAGGATATTTACCAAAAGCTTGAATTAAGATCAAGATTTAAAAGTATTTAGATACAAATATGAGGTTATTTGAACTTGAGAGGAGAGGTCAGAGATTTGAAACTTTTCATTGAATAACCTGAATTCTACTAACTGAACTTAAATTAGTGGAAATTGGGTGTCTTAAATAAATTGAAGTGTTGTTTTGCTTAGTTGTTCTTATATATGATTCTTGTCCTGATATTTGTCAAGTTAAAAAGCTAGCATTAGATCTTATTATTTATGATTGACATTAATTCCTTAAGTTTGGTTTAGACATTTTACTATTTTGCATTGGAAATGTCATTGATTGATTAAATAGGGAGTGTTATGCATTGATTGTACATTTTTCATTTCTTATTTGGGTAAATTGATTTGGTGTGATACAAATAGATACATAGGGCCATTGTAATTTGGATTACTAAATAGGTGTGTCTTAAACCATATACAGTCTAGGGTTAAGATGTCAAATATCACAATGACATATGACTTCTTCTATGTTTCAATAAAGTTGGAAAATAGACTAAATAATTGTTGTAATCCTAATTCCTAACTCATTTTGGTAAGATCCCTAAACATTTTGATTTCCCCCAAGGTATATACTATTAAGAAGTATGGAAATTTTTTTAATGTCCTTGGGTTATGAATACACTAGATTGTAATTCTATACTTGAAGGTTGGATCACCAAAATTTAGGAAAGGTTTCAAGATGTGATGTAACATAAAATATTTGAGCCAAGAACATGGAATGGATTTTATTAGAAAAACTATTATAGGAATTGTTATCTTGATGTGAAAGGGATCAGTTGGAACATATTTGATTATCTCATACATAATGTTTGGGTTTGACATTTGTGCCATTTAACCTATCTGATGTATGTGAGATGAGGTCTATAAGGTACATAAAGCTTTATGCTCTACCCTATACTATGGTTGTCAACTCTGAGATAGACCAGAGTCGATTAGTTATTTTAAGGATTCTCATAACCCCAAGACGTGGAAAGTGATCGATTGACATGAGAACATGGTGTGGTGATTTTTACTTGATTAAGTACACACCAAACAAATCCAAGGATGACTTAATGAGAAATTTTGAGAATCCAAGATAAAAGGTTTGATTATCTGTTTAAGAATAATGTTAGCCTCTTTTTTATTTCGCGTTTGTGTTGTGTAATTTATATCTATCATTTTTGTAAGAGATATTTATTTGTTTATCTAAAATGAGACATACTTATTATTGATCTGTTTAAAAAATGACTAATTCAATGCTAGTCTTCTCTTGCACTTGTTCCACTCACTCTACATTGTTGTTAAGTGGTAGTTAAAGGAATTACATGTCTTGACTAGATTTAGTCGACCTAGGAGCTATTATCTGTAGAGATCCTTTGTTTACCATCTAATCTTGAAGAGTTCTCTTCTTGTTTAGATTATATGTATAGGTTGTCCATGTACTTGGGATTTATGTGAGGGAGTTGTGTAAATTAGTGTTATACTTTATTCAAGTCATGGATATGTATGTAAATATAGTGATATAACTTTCTACTTTTTGATGTACTATAGTTTTATCTTCAACTATGATTCCATCTAGGTATTTCTCAAATATGATTTGGTGAGAATGATTACATGTTTATTATTTATGTTAAAATTAATAATGAAAAAGTATATGTGCCTTTTTATATAAATGAATAATATGGAATATTGATTAATTGTTAGTGTGAGGATAAATGTGGATAGTTTTTTTAGTTTACTTAACAATCATGAATTCCTATTGGTGGGTCCCATAACTTATTTATGGGACATTGTGTTGGACTCCCTAATTTGGTTACGAATGGGAGTAGCCAATGAAGTGTCGGTTCACAAATGGTAGGTATTGCAAAGGTGACTGTGGTGCAACAAATGAAGATCATGTGCACTCCATTTCATCTAAAATATAGTGTCTAGTGATGGGTACTGTTATTGGTATTTGTAGTAGGGCATATGAAGAATACAATAATGTCTTTTTTGTTGGTGTTAATGCCATTATTAATTTCTATAGACAACACAATGTATTTGGTTCATATGGTGTCCCTATCATTGATGTTCTATCATGATGTGACCTTGTGAACCCTTGATGTATGGGCCTATGGAGAGGGTGTCTCTACACTAAGAATACTACAGTTCTTAGTGAAATAAGAAGAAATGGTGGTACTATATCATGGTTGGGATGTTTGCATCATGTGCCTCAGTCAACTAATTTCCTCTTCTGGATGTTGTTTTGTCTCCTCCTTCATGTATATGTTGCTCAAAATTGAAGCAATGGATCAATACCATAAACCCAATTGTTGAAAGAAAATCAAGCATGGTCATGTAATTGTAGAATTGTTGGAGAACCTTGAAATGGTAGAAATGATTTCTTCAAATATTTCATCTTCTTATTAAATTTTTTGTCATGAAGTTATAACAACTCAATCCAATGGGGAGACCTTCCATCTTATCAAAATAGATATGCATGTAGCCCAAATCAGATATGATTCTTCTAATTATGCCTCTATATGTAAAAGGGATACTAGTAATATACTTGTGGGCATGATAAACATACTCAATAATTGACTCTATGTAGTTGATGGCATTCATTTTAATCATGCACCACATGTAGTAGAGATCAGTGAAAGTGACTATTCATTGCATGGCACCCTGAGGGAAGATGGTACATGATAATATGTGATACAGATAATGCACCAATGGGTTATGTATTATGTTGGCCTCACACAAGTTGGGAAGGTTGGGGCCACACTATGAATCTTTCCTAGAAGTTGTGGTTGTTTTAGTCATTACTCCTCATTGTCATTGTCCTCATCATATTCCTCAAGCCAAGCCTTGTCACATTTGAACAAAATTTACGTGAATTGTGTTGATTTGATTTGAGAACATGTTTGAATAGATATATAGGCACATTTTTCTTGAAAAAAACACCTAAGGAGCTTAGAATTTCCATACTAACCTGACACTATATGAGTGGACTTTGAAAACAAACTTCTTCACCTTTACAGTTCGATAGGTGACTAATGTAGCTTGATGACACCTAAGGATTATAGTCTCTAGATGAGACTTTTTGCATGAAATGTGTTGTTTTACATGGTTTGAAACCTAGTGCAATCTAGGGAATGTGTACTTTTTAGTGTACAGATGTAAGAGAGGTGTCTGTGGCAATGAAATGTGTATGGAAATTGTATAGTCTATCAGAAATTTTATAGTCTCTCTTTGAGGTTGTCATTGTAATCTATCGGAAATTGTAATCTATTCAATGTTGTACAATTTTTTTACACTAGGTTACATCGAATCATCTCATCACCAAATAGGCATTTGTCCTATACAAAATCATCTAGAGACTATAATCCTTTATCATGTCTCTATATTCCTAACATAATCACTCCTTTATCACCTATTTCCACTATTTCCTTTATTGACCATCACATTAGCCAAACACACTCCTTACCCACCAAATGCCATTATGAAAATACCTCTCTACAGATACCACCACTTGATAACAAACCCCCACATATTGTGTCCACCATATAGAAGGATCATACGAACCCAACCTACTTGTCATCCTAACCTTTCATCATCCCCCCTGGTTCATCTCAAAAAGGAAATTCCCATCAACCTTATGATGAACTCCATGTGTCTTTCTTAACTAGTCATGGCATTCTTGTTACTATCACAAATAACATTTACAACAACATAGTCAACATCATTGACGTCACTTTTGCCATTGCACTCCTGCTTCTGGGTCACACTATCATCAAACCTAAAATCATGTTTCCTTCCCAACTCCTCTACTCTGTACCTAAAGGTACTATGCTTGAACGCCTCTTCAGACAAGCAATGACGATTCCATGTGGATCTAGTTTTGTCCAAGCCAACATCACCAAATGGTCACCAGACTAAGGATCATCTCTTGTTGACTCAGGTGGTTCAGGGTGGGTTTCCATTTCAGATCTCCCCCCACACCTATGGGAAGTTGAGATATTTCATGTGATTGAACACTTCATTGGTGCAGCTCTACAATTTGTTAGCCGTGACACACTACACCCTACAAACTAAATCAAAGCATTTCTATATCTTCTTAATAAACAAGCCATCACTCTACTGGAATCCATGAAAATTAGATTAGGATAAAAGATCTACCAGATCAAGCTTGTTGTAGAGAACCCTACCAACACTGCAACCACCTTCTCAAGCATAGCACACCATACGCCATCATGGCATTGCCTTATCAACACCAAAAAGCCTTCGTAGCTTCTAGAAAACCAAATGAGAGGAAAACCGTTTGGGAGAGAAATAACACATCCAGTATCTCACAAGGAAACTCCAACCCTAGCGGTCCTAACAAAGTAACTAGGCTTGCCTCACAATCAGTGGATATCAACCACAACTCCTGGATTGACTCCATAAAACCCTTTCAATTCCATAACAACCTAGGTATCACAAAAAACCTTGACAAAGACAAGGTTGAGAATATTAAAACAATCATCATGGAGGAGATCAGATCATCACAGAGTCCCAAACAAAAGAGCAAGGGTAAAGCACCAGCAACCATCTTGACATTCAGTTCATTGATGACCACACCAGAAGGACTCAGCAAGAAGAATTACTTTGCTATAGCAGAATCAGGTAACAACCCTGAACTTCAAGAATATTCACATCTTAAAGATTTACCTTTCTTATAAGAAACATTATAAGATAGTGAACATGATATCACGATTGATAATATAGAAGATATAACATATTGTCCTGACATAAACTCATTTTCTAGATTTGCCAACTCAATCAATATCACATTTGATATATAAGTAGTTTCACACTCAGCATTAGACAACTTTGAAAGTTTTATGGGATGGTGCAACCATATGCATATGCACAACACTAACGTTAGGCTGGAGAAACTATACATTATCCTATATAGCCCCAACTAGAACTATATGTCACATATCCTTTATAAAACAATGAAGATATCAACATGGAATGTATGCAGGGCGTCCAGTGTTAAAAGAAGACAACAAATTAGATGACACACATTTACAAACACAACATCAACATTATCACCATCCAAGAAACCAAATCGACCCTTACACCTTTTGCATTGAATTCCATAGGGGAGAAACACTTCAACAAATGGTTCCAACTACCTCCTAATGGCTTCAAAGGAGGTATAATTGTAGGCATTAACAACAACATCTATAATATCTCCCATAATGAATTTTAAGAGCACAACATCACATTGCACATCACAAACATACTAGATGCACACGACTGGATATTCATGGGCACATACGGTGCACCTAGTAACGATAAACAACATTACATTAGAGATATTGCACACATATTTCATCTCTACTCACACAAACCTTGGCTCATAGGAGGTGACTTCAACCTCATCACCCAGACAGTAGACAGATGTAATCAATATATACAATAGGGAGTATTGACAAAATATGACAAACAACTCATAAACAACATCATCAAGAACAACATGATTAATATCTCCCCATCAAATGTGAACTACACCTAGAATAGGAACCTTTCGTGGGCTAGAATTGGTCATTTCATATGCTTGACAAATTGGGAAAACCTCTACCCACACTCCAACATTTTATTTGCTCCTAGACCCATCTCTGACCATTTCCCCATAATCCTAGACACCAAAAACTTTATAGGGGATCACAAACCATTTAGAATAGAAAACTCCTGGCTTTAGGATCCAACTTGCCTACTCACATGCAGATAAAAGTAGTTACCATATCATCTTACATCTGGGGAACCAGGGTATCACATCTTTAACAACACCAAAAAGGTCAGATTGGCACTCAAAACGTGGCAAAAACAAAATTACAGTAATATCATACACAAGTTTGCCGACTTAGAACAACAACATTTTCATGTGGACAGTGACCTTAATGGTGACCATGCCATCATCTTAGACATTGAAGCAAAGATGGAGCACATCCAAAATTGCATTAATACTACATGGAAACAACATGCTAAGATAAAATGGGTTATGGAAGGTGACAAAAACACCAAATATATCTACAAATGTTGTAACAATAATGCCAAAATCAACATCATATCCAAACTCAAAATATATGGGACAAACACATCAAATAAAACCATCATCAACAAACACATTGTCACACATTTCCAACGCATCTTCAACATGGGACATGAGACGAGTTTTATCAACTCCATCAATTGGAAATTTTTATGTCAGAAAACCATACTGTCCCTCGATAACATTATTGCTGCATTCACCTTAGAAGAACTCAAAAATGTTGTTGCATCCCTTGGTAAAACCAAATCACCAGGACCAAATGGACTTAACACATAATTCTATCTCTCCATGTGAGATTACATCACAGAGGACTTCATACACATTCTACATTGGATCCATACCAACAAAAAATCCACAAGCACATCAAGGCTCTCAACCACACCAATATAGCCTTGATAACAAAGTGGATCAACCAGACACAATACAACAATTCAGATCTATCAATCTCATCAATACTTCATATAGAATCCTGGCTAAAATCCTCAGCAACTGCATCAAACCATATTTGGAACATTTCATAGATAACAACCAACATGCTTTTCTAAAACACAGGAACATCCATGTTGTGTTAATTATGGTAAGTGAAACACTTCATCTTTGCTACAAAAATAAAACTCATGTGTTATCCATAAAACTAGACTTTGAGAAAGCCTTTGATTATGTCAACTGGAACTGCCTCATTCAAACTATATAGGGTTATGGATTCCCTACAAAATGGATCAATTGGATTCAAGCTTGTATTTCGAAGAACACCTTCTCCACCATCATAAATGATTCATCTTTTGGTCACTTCAGAAACACTAACAGTCTTAGACAAGGTGACCTTTTATCTCCTTACCTCTTCACCATGGTTACATCACTTCTCACAAACATGATCAAAATAGGGACTATCAACGGATGTATTCGATCACCAGATGAATGTATCATTCAATATGTAGATGACACCATGATCCTTGTCAAACTAGAAAACAACACCATTCTCAACACCATTTGCATCGTTGGTCTTTTCTCATACATCTCTAATCTTAGGATAAACCTTGGAAAATCATCTATCATAGGCATCAACACACAAACAAACACCTTACTTTGATATCAAACCCTTCTTAGATGCAAAATTGAGACTTTCATGATCATGTATCTGAGACTACCAATCACACCACACCCTACCCAACACCGCATATGGCTACCTATTATTGAAAAAAATCAATTGTAAACTTACATCGAGACTCGGATTGGCTGGTCGTATCACACTGCTTAACAGCTTCATCACTCCTGTAACTTATCATTACCTCAGATTCTTACCATTACCAACCAAAACATGAAATATGATTGAATCTATTAGGAGAAAATTCATATGGAAAAACTACACTACACACTCCAAAAAAATTGAGATACACTTGGTAAATTAGAAAAAAAATTGTGTGCCAAAAGATTATGGCGGATTGGGTATCATTGACATAAAAACTCATGATATCTATCTCATTACAAAAGTCATTCATGTTCTCACCTCTAACACCAAAAATTTGGAAACCATTCTTAATCCAGAAATACTTTAAAAGCAAAAATCCATGGAGCAAAACACACATAAACATCTTATCACCTCAATGAGAATTCATAAATAAACATTTGGACATCATGATGAATAGGATCAACACACACCCCACGTATCCACTAATATCAACTTTTTGAATGACACTTGGTATCCCAACAACATGATCCATAACTTGAGCACAAATCTTCACATTCCCCATAACCTGATGAACATTAACATGGCCAAAGCTTTACACCTCCTCGCCAGTCATAAACGTAACAACCTCAAATATCTTTCACACAAACTCTCACCATACCATAGATGATATTATACACACACTCGAGTACAACACCGATAATAACATCTCAGGGAAATGAGGAAACAGATACTCACCTAACTTAGCTTATCAATTTCTCACTTATAGAGGCCATATTACTCATCTTACACACTGTTGGAACACCAGATGGCCACAAAAATACAAGATTTTATTTTGGCTTATTACACACAACAAAATACTCACAAATTTTAACCTCCTAAAGAGGGGATTTCAAGGACATATTAGAAGCTACAATTGTCAATCTAAAGAAGAGACAATGAAACACTTTTTCAAACATTCTCCATTCACAATTTGGATTCTAAACCACATTACCAATCACACTCAGAGTTATATTACTTAAACTCACCCTCCTTGATCAAATGCCTTAAAACTACTCATCACAAAATGAACCTCAGACACTAATGATAGATATTCTATGGAATATCTGGATGCAGAGAAATAACAGGAAACATAACAATGTCATGCATTCATTTTCACACACCATCATTGAGATTGAGTACACATATTCTGTTATATTGCATTGCATGATAGCCATCAACATCAACCTAGGAGTTAGAAGGTGAAGACACCCATATGGAAATCTTTGACGACAATAGCTCTGATGCACAACATTACACTATGGAAGAGATTCTAGCTCATAATAACAGTTTCTAGAGAAACACCATTATGGTGGCTTTTTTAGACATTTTGGAACTATCTTTCATCTCTTTAGACCTATTGTTATGGATTGCCTCCCCTGAAACTTTATCACATCTATCTTCAATTTTTTCTACAAACCCAGGTTTATCTTTACGTGTTTTTGTTAGGGTTGAGTTTAATTTGGAAAAAACACTTCTGGTGATGTTTCACTATGTTATATCTTCTACTCTGTCATGGTTGCTGATATTCTATTTGCAAACATTTTATCTATATATCTAGAATTTATATAAAAAAATGGTAACACGAGATTTGAACCCTGATGGTTTCCATATTCACAACTTTCTTCTTCTACACATTATTACATGTCACCTTATTCTTTTTACGAAATGGGACCTTAAAGACTTTTGCACTTCCAATTGACATGTAGGAGTGATTATCAAGAATGAATAAGATAATTGACCTCCCTAGATTTGTGGTTGACATGTATTTACTATTAATATCAATCCCATTCGTGTAGATCAATTTATTATACATATCAATGTCTTGTTCCATTTTCATGTTGATCTAGAGTCTAAGGCCGATGAGGGTTGTTGATTTGGTTCCTTGCCCTTCGAAGATGTGACAGTGTCTGCAAATTACCCAAAACATGTTGCTTGGACATGGTAGAACATAAAGAGTTTGAGTGAGTGAGTGACAAATTATCCTTAAATAGAACATTTTCAATAATGAACCTATCTATATGTGTGTCATTTTTTGATGTACTAGTGTATCAACAAATCTTCTACCTTGAGCTTAGGGTTTAGGTTTGGGTTTAGGTTGGCGGTCAAATTGGTGTTAGGGGGGGTATGGAAATGTAGGGAAATATATGAATTGTGGTAGAATCTTTGAGGGATGATTTTTTGAGGGTGCAAGTGGACTATGGGTTGCCATCCCTGGATAGGTAATCTAGGGTTTCATGGTGGAGAATGTAGGAAATGTACTTGGGAGAAATGAATGTTTTGAGTGATCGTTAGGGTGGATAAGTTAGTGGTGGTGGTGGTAGATAATGGTGTGTAATTGTTTATTGAGGTTGTTATAATGGGAATAGGGCACGTATTTGATTGCCTTGATTGTCAAGATGGGTAGTATTCTTGAGCATAATTTATATAATTGAGGGAATTTTGCTCCCTTGTATCTTTTAATTGTGTTTATAATTGCACAAGTGAATGGATTCATATGTGTAGTGGGGTTTGGGTTATCATATTTTATAACTTGTCAACTAGAAGCTTATACATTCATCTAAAAGTTTGCAATTGGAGTTAGTAGATTCTGACGAAATGTAGCCAATTGGATAGTCTAGTCATTCAACCAGCTGACTATGGATGGATCTTTCTCTTCTTTTTCCTTTGTCTAATTAGTTGACTTGTTTCATTATCCAACATCATGGTAGGGTATTTTATGCTTCCATTACATGGTTGGTATATATTTTATCCTCTACATAAATCAAAATAATTTAACTAGTATAGAATGCACCATGACTAATATGCATAAACTAACATATAACTTACATACAACTAAGAATTTAAGAATTACAATCAAATGAATCATTTGCTTGCCTCCTGATACGTGTGGTTGTTTGATATTAATGTCTCAATGTCAAATTATCTCAAACAAAACTGGGAGCTTCATATAGCTTCAATGGACCATTCACCTTCATGTACGTCCTGGTAAGATAGCATTTGAGATGTTACATCTTGACTTTTAATTATATAGAATTTGCATGATTTACCTTCATGTCCTCCATAAGACTGTGAGGTGCTACTTTTTCCTAATTGTAATTGTAGGAATGACATACGTTAAATGCAAAAAAAATTACTTAAAACCCAAAAAATCATATATACATGATAATGTGAGGTGTATGCTAAAAAGTTATAGGATATTGAACATGAAAGGAAATAATGTGAAATAATGTGTACCTTCTATAAGCAAGTCAAGTAATATTATTCATATTGCATCAACCTAAAAAGTGATAAAGTCCTCAATATTTTGAGGCATGTGTTCAAAGAGCAGTCATTTTTTCATACAAAACATATTCATTGTTAGATAATAATTTAGTTACAATCCAACAATTTCTGACTTGTGCTAGCCAGACAACTATTTTTTCATACTTCATATTTTAGAAAAAGCAAAGCTAAATAGTAAATGATTTTCTAAGAGAAATAAACAAATGAGCTTTAAAATCAGACAATTGTGAAAGAGATGATTGAAGTCTACAAGGAGGAGGAGGAGCATGTAACAAGAACATGGCACATTTTGAGAGGGGTATTGACCACCATAGCATCCAGGCATGCATGTTGGAAGACCGCACCCACATTTTACCCAGATATGTGATGTGTATCATTTTGCACACCAAAAACCAGGTTCTTATCCTAGAGATTATCCTTTTTAATGACAAAACAACCAATTTAGGTAATTTATTAGTATAGAAATGGTAGATCCATAGACAAAAAATTTAAGATTGAATTCCCAACCCGAATCACTTTGAATAAGATTACAAGAAAGTAAAGGTTCATTGATTGATTATTAGATTATACTAAAACAAGGAAATATATTTGTAAGGAAATAAAGTTACACAAAGAACAAATAAGAAAGGAGTAATTTTATGAAACAACAAGAAAGTAATTATTTAAGAGTAGAATTAAATTGCAAGTAAGTAAAGGAAGTGATTGGAACAAGTGATTGAAGAAATGAAATTGAATCAATGGAAAAAGATATCGGGGTTATGGATTTTACCACCTTAGTCGGAGTGAAATGAAATTGATGAAATCTATACGATAAAGCAAGATAGAAGAGGGTATGTAAAAACATTCACAAATTCATCTACAAAAGATGAACTCCATGTGAACCCATTGCTCCTGACATCCACATATCCTAGCACAGTCATCTCAATAAAGATCCTTTTGAGGTCTCATCTGGATTCTTGTGTAGTTGTTTGATTTTTATGAGCCTTGGGTTCCGCGGTCACATCCCCCAAGACTAATGTTCCATAGAAACGATAGATAAAGTCATTTAAATTGGTGATTATCCAGACAAAATAACATCAAACTAATATCATCGTATAGAAATTGATCTAGTCTGCTATGTCTATGGGGCTATTCCCCACGCCCCGATATAAGGAACTACTCACAACCATGGAAATAAAAGGAAGAACAGTAGAAGGAAGAGAGGAGGACATAGACTGGAGGACAAAGAATTCGAGTAGGATCTTAGTTAGTGACAATGAAACGACCTTCCCTTTTAGTTCCTTGCTCCCAATAAGAAAACCAAGAACAATATGGAAAAGAACTAATTTTATTATAGAAATGAGAGTACAAATGCAAGGAAATAACAAGTTCTAAAATGTAAAGTCCATGTACAAAAAAGTTGGATCCCTTTTCTTGTGGATTCCCCCCTCCTTTATATGAGAAGGGGGGGGGGGGTGAAAACCCTAAAACGGGAGGAAGATGAAAAGATGAGTGGTACATGCAGAAATGCTCTGACTGTGCACCGTGAACTGACTAGTTTGCAGCCTAAACCGATTGATTTGAGCCTGAAGAGATGAAGAAGCATGGAAAAACCCTAATGGGGTGGCAGTGCCAACTTGATCAATTCTTCGTAATGAAGCAATCCTGAATCGATCATCTCTGGTGAATGAAATGTCTGGTTGTAATTTGAGTGTGTGTGGGCCAAGGAGGAAGCCCTAAGGTGAGGTGATGGTGCCTCTAATCGAGTTGTGAGCAGTCTTAAATGGTCAATTGAAGGGCATGAAATGCTCGGTTGGGCTCTGAGACAAGTGGCCAGGGAAGCGGGGGCAGAAAGCCCTAGGGCAAGGTGGCATCACATAGTTGACCAAGACTTCATCTAGAAGTAATCTGAGACAGTCGATTGAAGCTTCAAGTGCTCGATTGGCATCTGAGTGTGTGCAGGCCAGTAAACCCTAATGCAAGGGGCACTACTATTTGAGTCTCAGATGTGAAGAATTTTGAAACAGCCATCTGGAATGTTGAAAATGCTCAGGTGGAACACCAAGCCAAGTAAGAAGACTGTCGTTTGGATATGGAGTGTGACTTCTTGGATGGATGAAATGACCATTCGCAACACAGACCGATTGATTTGTATGTTGGTATGGCCATAATCTTATCATGAGGTACAAATCTACAAAGTGTAAAGGAAAAAAGATAAGAATTTGCATTATTGGTTGAAAAGTGGGTCAACTGCAATTAATTTTAGAAAATTAGCAAAAAGGGGATAAATTCTAATAAAAAGACTATAAAAGATGGATTCAAAATGAGATGAATATACATTCATCAATATGCTATCATCTTAATTCATTATCTCTTTCATAATTGTCTAAAAATAGGATTAAGGGGGGATGTAATGGTTGGATGTACCCTTGAATATGCAAACAACCAATGATCTTTGAAAGTAGATCCAAGGATACCAAGTATGGTTGTAATCACAGATCTATAGATTCCTTCCATGACATTGTTCCATACATGATATTTAAAAGGGGTTTGTGGCCATTAGATTCCCTTGTGGGCTAAAAGAAGGTGTATTAATGGCCAATCAAGACATAAAAGAAGATGAATACGTGTGACACCTAGATGAGGGGGTGTATTTAAAGCATGCAAAACTTATCAACCTTGTTGTGATATTTAGAAACTTTATTGCTAGTCCCCAATAAAGTCTCTATTGTAGTTTAAACACATTCCAAAAACTAGGGGAGATATCAGTTAGATGATGGTCAATTGAATCATTTTGAAAGAAAAATAAACAACAAAGTCACTACCATATTTACAAGGGGAATGACGAAAATCATAAATAAGGTGTAGGGCTTTGAAAAGTGGATGGATAAGGCATGAAGATCAAACCAAAGAAGTGGTTAATGGCAACATACCAAATTTTGAATATCCAGCATAATCCTCCCTTACCTCTTGCCTTTGTAACATCCTCATTTTTAGGTATCTATTTAGTTCCCTAATTACTCTCTATTATGTGCACTTAAGAAATTATTTGTTGGACATACATGGTTTCAATAGTTGTTTTATCATATTAGAGATTAGTTTTTCCCTATTTTTTAGAATGCAAAAGCAATCATATAGATGTATCCTAATATTGACAAACTAATTCATTATGGATTTTTACAATCCATCCTAAGAGTCTACATAGGTAAAACAGCTATTTACATAGATTAAATAGGAAAATAATTTCATTTTTGGATTACATACCACTAAATTAGTCTACCTACAAATTCTTAGAATGACTAGTTAATGTTTATACCCTCAAATAAATTTTGAGAGAAAAATACATAAAACAATCTGATAAGATAAATTTTTATATTTCTAATTAGCTGACTTTATTTAATTGGGAATCGCCTAAATCGAGTGTCATGCTGTTTTTTCCTTTTCTCACATCTTGTTAAGTGCAGGCTCCCTTGTAGCCATATGATCAAGACTGAAGGAGTGGGGCATTGTTCCCTACCTTATGATGTCTCTCTTGTATGAGACGAGAACTAGAGCCCATATCCCCTATGACTTGCACTCCCTCTACCCTCTATCTCTTTCCCTTTTCTCACACCAAAAGATTCCACATATCTAATCGAGCCTAACAACCATGAATTTCATAAGTTTTAGTGCTCTACAAATCCTAGTCAAACCCATCCCATTTCCCCCATCTCGAAGATCCCTTCTATTTGTACCAGTCATCCAAACCTATAAAACAAAACCTCTCCCGTGGTCCTAAGATACTCAAAAAGAGAACCCTATCCTTCATTTCTTATGAGTTTCACCTAGGCACTGCTTCCCTACTCATCTATCGTCAACGACCAAGATGGAGTTTTTTGCTGAAGTACATACCTTAGGGATGACTATTGGTGATGAGCACTTCTTCAAATTTCCATGAAGATTCAAAGGAAGCCTATTTGACCTTCAATCTAGTAATTCCCAAACCCCTCTTTTTAGCTTCTATTGATGTTGATTGCCAATCCCTGAGCAACTAACCACAAATCACCCTATTTTCTTCCTCGGGATCTTAGGTTCTCTTCTATAATCTAAATAGTTCCTCAAGATTTTTATTGCAATGGGATTTCTCCATAGCTTCCCACTTCAGTCTCCTTCTCGTCATGGTAGGATAAGGGCCTTACTTGACAAGTCTTGAAACATCCTTAGTTTGGGGTTCACTTTCTTTGTCTGTGTGTGGGGAATTCAACCTTGGTCTTGGGTTCTCGTGAGGTTTTCATTTAACTGATCTTTGATCATTGATTCCTTAATGTGATTCTCTTATGTATGTGTTCTTCCATGAAGAATCACAGTTTCAATTTGACAATGATGCCCTCAAATGTATTTAACTTTGTGTAATGTATTAGCTTATTATTCCTCTAGTTTTGTTTTATAGTTGTTTGTTTTGGGTAGGGTCCCGAAAATGTGGCTACAATCATTTGGGCCAAGTTAGATAGTGTGGGCACTGTTTGACAATTCCATTTGTTTTTTCTCATGTAGTTTGGATTGCTTTATGTACTATGTGATTGGTCAAGACTTTTAGAACCCAAAATATGTAAACCCGGCCTCATTAAATCTCAAAATTTTCCAAAACCTTACTTCAACTCCTTGGACCCATGAAAAATACTATAAAGTGTACATTATAAACTTCAATACATGGTTTATGTCATGAGAATATTAGTATATATGGGAGGGATAATAGGTGTAAGAACTTTGAACTATGTGCATACAATTATTTTCATATTTCGATCTATTTATAAATTCTAAATTACTCTAGTTTCCCTTAGATTGTATTGTAATATCCTAACATTAAGACAAAGAAAAAATTAACCAAGGTAAACCCCAATTAAGTCTGGAAGAAGAGTTAAGAAAGTGGGATAATCAAATGTGAATCTAATTAAGAAACCAAATTTTAGTAATCCTTAATTATGATAAGTGAAATTCAAATTTAACTAAGATGATACATGATGGGTAACATGGACCCTTGTATAAGTATTATACACACAAACATGGGAAACCCTAATTTAAGCTCTCAGTAGCCCTAGTGCCATATGATGAAGAGTAAGGAAAGGAACTTTTTTGGGATCATTGATATTTTATGAGGATATAAGCTTAGGATTTTTGCATCTTTATTAGAGTTCACTTATATTACAGTGGGCCATGCCTTTTAAATTCATGTCATGTTTCATATTAATATTATTGGTTTAAATCATCTGATCTAAAATGTTCCTTTAAGCAATAATCAAACTACAATTAGTCTTTTGAGTTCATATGATGTCACATATAGCTTGAGAAATGTATCCTTTCAGTGGTTTTATCTTGCTTTTCACGAGGTAAGAATTTATATCCAAGTATTTATACTCTACAATTTCAATTTTGAGTTTCGAGATATCTAGTACATCATCTAAATAGAAATATTTTTTTCTTATATATTCATATTTAGATTTAGAATAAGAGCAAATATTCATTTTATAGTTGAGAGATTGATATAAAACTAGAACCCTTACTTTAAATTAACATTATATGACAAGTCCTCACAAAGAGTCATGTGACATTCAAAGGGTGCGCCTTGACATAGTGGATGTTTCAACGTCACAGAGGGTATACTCTGCCATTGAGGAAAGTACATGCCAACAGAGGATGCATTGCACTAGTAGAGGACACCTAGTTGTCGATACAAGATGGCTTATTGTATAATGGTGACCTTGATAGATAAAATGAGTAACTAAAATATGTTTCATGATTTATTTAGATTGTCCTTATGTTCTTGTACTTAGGTCTTTTCTCATTAGAATTTAGTGCCACTTGTTCAAACCCTAGACTCTTTCACATGTGCATGTCTGGGGATGCAAAATCTGCAAAAGGTGAGCAACATTCTAATGAGTATTTTGCATATTTAGAGATCTAGGATATCATTCAGTGGTGGGACTTATATTAGGTGATTCCCTCCAATATGAAAGTTTATTATTCTTTTCTTTCCCAGTCAGCTGATGTAGGGAGATGTGTTATCCCAAACTCTTTAGTTATGTCAGACATTATCCTTTTCATTTCAATACTATGGTTTTTTAATGTCACTATGATCTAGAAGTGATACTTGTCGTGTGATTTATTATATTATTTGTTTCTTGACACCTCTTCATATGATTTTATGGTAAAATGAATGGGACGTGTTACATTATGGTACTAGAGCCACTAAATAATCATTAGCTATCAGTATTCATGCATATACCTTTTATATATGCCACGTCATATAGTCGGCTATCAAAGAGGTTTGATAAGGATAGAGATCACATGGACAAAGAGGGAAGCTCCTACAATGAGGGGGAGAAATCACGAAGCCTCTAGGGGGGGACCCTAATGCACCCCTTGATGTGTTCATCAAATCTCTTATGGATGCCCTGACTAGACAAAATGGGAGGAACCAACAATAGAGAAACCGAGAGCTAGCCGTAGTAGATTTTTTAAGATCAAGCTAGAGACTTTATCTGTCGAATATGAGACAAATGTAGTTGGACGTGATGAGGAGTGGTTGCCCAATGTTGAGAATTTTTATGATCTGGGATGCCATGAGCAGGAGGTCCACTTTGGGACACACTTGTTCAAGAGCACACTCCATGCCTAGTGAGAAAATTTCACCAATGCTTGAGGAACTAGTGGAGTCAATGACCTAGGAGGAGTTTGCCACTGCCTTCAAGACTTTGTAACATTTTAGAATCTATGATTGAGAAGAAAGAGGTTGAGTTTTAGCACCTGAAGTAGTACAATGATATCATAGTCATCCAATATGTGATGAAGTTATATATACTACAGAAATACACATATGGCATATAGGAGACATGTCTAGCAAATAAGTTCATACATGGCTTCTGAAGCCTTGTCTAGGCAACACAATGATTGTATGCTAACTCAAGATAGTATAAGAGGCACTTGAGGCTGCCCTAGAGTTGGATGACCATGACGGATAGTAGTAGAAGAAATGAGGATCATCATGAGGCAACTACCAACACAACAATCATTACGGTGGACATTACAACAAGAGGAAGGCTCCACGAGGTGCTCAATATCAAAAGTGAGCAATGCATGGATGGAATTCATGAGAAATGAGGGATAAGGTTCTCTTTCAGAGTATCGCATGGTCAAATGAGAGGTTTCTTTTATAGGTTTGGGTGTCTAATGCGACCTGGAGGGGTCCTAGAGATGGGGGAAAGAGGTTGGTTTTGACTGGGATTTGTATAGTACTAATCCAAACAAAACACAAGGTTGTTATGCTTACTTAAATATGCAGAAGTCCTTAGTGATAGAAAGAGGAACATGATAGAAGGTAGAGGGAGTGCAAGTCCTAGTGGAAACGTGATGTGGTTCCCATCCTACACATGAAATTTTGGGAGGTATGGGACAATTCTCTGCCCCTTCGATCCTAACCATATGGCTATGAGCTAGCCCACACTCAGCAATATGCAAGAAAAAAAAGTGATACCTAACTTTATTGATTCCTGACTAAACAAAGTCAATTGATTGGAAATATAAATATTAGGATTGTTTGATTGTTTTAAGTACTTTTATGTCTAAATTTATTTAAGGGCCAACACTATAACACCCTAAAATTATGAAGCATATAACATGACCCCAATTTGAAACCCTGTTGTTTCGAAATTGAAGTTTGAAGCATATAATAATGGGATGGAGGCTCTCAAATATGTTAAACTAGATTCAATAACTTTTTATTAAATTGAAACATAATATCATCAATTTAGCCCTAGTTATGGAATATTTGACATTTAGGGTCTAAAATAAAATTTACCCAATCAATGTTCTTTTTATGGCCTCATAATTTTAATATAAGTTGTTTTACAAACTTTGAGGAGTTTCCCAAAATGTTATCCCCAAATTCATTTTAAGTAATCCTATATGATTAATTAAACATTTATGCTAAAAAAGAGAAATCTAATAAGATAACTTGGTCAAATTAGGAGATTACCTATATTTTAGGATTCCTTGTGCTAAAATTTGGTAGCATGCAAATTTTCATTGTATTTGGAGAAACCTAACTACCCCATTTGATTTAGGAAAGGAAATGATATGATTTTAATCATAGTTGTGCAATATTTGACATTAATCAATCAATTTCATATAGTAGCCAGCATTTTATGTGTCACACAGCCTTTGACTCTGAGTCTGGGTCGAACTCAAACCTGAAGGCATCCACGAGAGGGGAAAGTCCCTCCTTCGCCCAACTCCTGAGCTAGTTAGAGTAGACAACGCCACTGCTTGTCATCCTCTGATTTTTTCCTTCTACGATCCTCCTCACCACGATCTACTAAGTTTTTCACAATCTATGTTTTATCTCAAAGCTTCGAAACCCTGGTTTGTAAGTGTTTTGTGCCATGGTCATCCTAGTTGAGAAGGGATTGTCAGACCCATCGTGAATAGAACTCATGTGATCGCCACACATCACCACAAGCACATCACCTGTAAATCTAAGACCCGATGAAAATCTATGGGTGACTATGAACCAGAAACGACCATCATTAAGCCTTCAACATCTTCCCTGCTATACTCCCCAACTTGACCTTGCTTTTGCTTCCTTCGACATTTCGTAGCGATGACCAGGAAGGTCGCAACCCTTTCCAATCTTGGGAGGATCTCTATTGATGTGTCGTAGAGATTTTTGAACTTTGGTTCTTCATAATTCTGAGTAAGATTGCAACTCCCCATTTCCCCCCTTTTTGGATTCGTTCTTCCTACTTCAAGCATCCACATGAAATCTTTGAGGGTTGGATCACACTGGTCTTTGGGTTTTTCTTCCTTTCCTTCATTTGGGTGCTGCAAACTTGTCCATGGTGTTGGTTTCTTCTGTGTGCCACCATAGCAAGAGCTCCTTGTTTGCCCCTATCCATATATGGTGGGAGGTCTTGTACCTCCATTTGGATGCCACGTCCCTCGAGACCTAGCTCGCCTAGTCTGTATGGCAATGACGTAGGTCATGGGCACCATAGTTTATGGCAAAGTGAACAAGGGCGGTGCTTTGAATCTCCGAATCCTACTGTACTCCTCGATTATTCATCATCATCCTCCTGAGAACACGATCCCAGGCGTTAATATGTCTATTTTTCCCCGACCGGATTTCAACATGTCATGCTATGCTATTGGTACTTTGGGGATTTTGCTCACCTTACTGTCTCTCATGTGCATAGAGAAGAACTAGAACCAGGTCCAGCTTGGCTAGCACTCAGCATGGACCAAGTGCTGAAATTTTCTATTGGTCAGCGTTTGCAAAATTCATATCTAATTAATGCTTAGTCAGAATTTTTCCCAAAATATGTGTTGGAAAGGTTTTTTTGAGATCTACAAGATGAAATAAGTTTCAAAGCCCGTTTTTATAGAAAATTTCTTTGTTTTAATCAAGAACCCCAAAACTCTAGAAATTAGATTGAATAATAATTATAAATTAATGATAATTGTTATAACATGGTAATTAGGGTTTCTTAATCTCAAGAACGTGTTTAGGGTTTCATCAACCTAAATAAGCAACTAGGGTCTTATCTAATAGAGAGGTAAGTGGTCCATGCACTTTGAACATAATTATTGAATGATTTTAATTATATGTGTACAATGAATGTTATGAATGTATTATTTACTGTTTTGGTTGTTAAAATTCATTGATTGTATAAGAAATTGAAAGTTATTATTTTTTGTCAATATTTATTCTATCATATTTCATGAACACTAAGATTAATGTCAAGATTAATATTTTAATAGAAAATTAAGAGTTTTAAGAGAAATATAATGATTAGAAGATAACTTATATAAGATCCTCACCAAGAGGCTCCTCAGAGCAAAACTAAGAGGCACTTCCGTGCATAAGAGAAGAAGCACTATGGTGAAACCCAAGAGGAAATTCGGTGCATAAGAGAAGAGGCACTTCGGTGCAAAACTTGAGGATTCTTATATAGGTCAAATAAAAGACATAATCTAAAAGCAATTGTCTCTTTTTCAATGTTTAATGTTTAAAATTTATTTTTAGTTTACATGTATTTTAAAGATATAATATGTTCAATTCCACTTACCAATTTGTTTGATGCATGGTTGGGGGGGGCACAATGCCCGTAGGAAAGGAGAAACGTCAAGGATAAAGCTATCTAAGGACCAATTGAAGAAGGAGCTCAAGGACATATGAGACCATACCTGGTGGGGTGCCAACTATCCATAGAGTATATTTCCTTTATGTTTATGAAACATGTTTTTTTTATGAGAAAGTTTAGTATGTTTAAGAGTAAAGATGTTTAGTTTTATTCATGTATGAGTTATGTTGAGGACTTGAGTATGAGAACTGCTATTTTATCATGTTTTGGTTTATATATAAACTTTATTTTTATGCAATGATAATCATTTTTGTAACATCCCAACGAGATCTATGATTCTTCTTAGTGTTGTGCATGTTTAGAAATTGGGGTGTTACATAAACATTAGCTAATTATCTTAATAATTTCTAGGTAGACTAATTTGGGGGCAAGAAATCCAAAAATGAGATCATTTTCCTATTTTAAGCCATGTGAGTGATTATTTTACCTATTTAGAGTCTCAATGTGGATAATGGAGGTCCATATTGAATCAGTTTGTCAAAATTGGTATACATCTAGATGATTATGTTTATACTCTCTAGAAAAGTTTTAGGGGAAAATTAATCTCTAATATGGATAAACAATTATTGAAATGGCATACATTCAATGAATATTTTCTTAAGTGCATATAAAAAAGAGTAATTAGGGAACGAACTAAGATAGATACATTTAAATGAGTATGTTACAACCTTTTTAAAAATGTTTTCCTTAATATCATTTTCCCTAACATGAATTATACTATGATGCATTAAAATATATGAATATAGTGTTTTAACTAATACATCACATATGAGACTTAAGTATAAGTAATTAAGATAGTAAATTATGGGTTAGTTATATAATTTTACCACCATAATATATTTTATGTGAAGTTGGTATCTATGATGTTTTTGTAACTAAATAAGTGAAAGGAACAGTCAAAAACAAAATTTGGAAATCAACCTACGAAAGGGAGAAATAAATATACTAAAGCAATTACTTCATCTTCAAGGACTGCATTTGTAGACTTAAAAATATTAAAAACTAATGAGAGAATTATATTTATTCTTTCTTGATTAACTTATTGACCGACTTTCAAACTATAGGGTGAATATTAGGAAATTGGAATAAATATATACAATTATAATTTGAAATGGTACAAAGGAATTCAAGGAAATATAAGATAGTATATTTTCCTCATGGGTGGATAATCCCAAAAGGATCATAATTACAAAATATGGAAACTTCATGAGGACTGTAATAATCATTTTTTAAACAAATACTAATAGACTCATATATATTAAATGACATACTAGATTATCTCACAATAAGAACCAAATGTTAAGTTTGGATTATATGGTCCTAGTTAGTCTAGGTGTCATTTTTCATAATGAATAGGAAATGTTAATTTCCTTAAATGAATTATATAAAAAAATTATAAGATAATACTAAAGGACCCTATTTTATAAAATAAAATTTTTAAACATGGAATAGTATGAAAATTAGACTCTACATGCTTTTATTAGTCTAGGTGTAAAATTTCAAATTGGAATATGGTAGTTACCTTAAATGATATAGAGAAGGGAAATATATTTAATATGCAAACATACAAAGTTATAATAAATTTATCAATCTATTCATTAATTTATTACAGTGTCAATATATAATTTATTTATTTTTAGTTTTGAGTTTATGTGCACTGCCTCTCCACCTTTAGATCGGGATAGTATGATGATTCACTCATCTCTTGTCTTGAGTAGGAGGATAAATGTAGTGTTTACAATATGTCTCACTTACCTTGATATTTCCTCATCACCTATCTCCCTCATATCTTGACAACTTCTTCTCCTTTGAATTTCTTTTGAACTTATGCACCTAATGATTATGACTTTCCATGTTAATTCTTCTCATAGCAAAACTAAACCCTAACTTAACCTCCTATACCCTTTTTACCTTAGGCCAAATTTTTTTATCCCACCTATAAAAGAAGGGTTTCTTAGCATCACTGGCCCTTTACTAGCCTATCCTCACATGTAATTGATCTAAATATTTCCCTACATCTCTACATGACCCTGTCTTCTTCCTCTGACCAACATGTTGTGCATTTTCTACAACTACCATCCACATCCAATTGGCCCCTCTAACACCTCTAGATGACCAACTTTCACAACACCTTCCCCTTGATGGCTTCCCCAAACTCCATCTACTATTGCTTACAAGATGTTGTGTAGAAAGGCATTGTTGGGAAGCTCAAACCACAAAAACATTGATGACTGATTTGGGTATTCTCTGCTAGACTCTCTGTGGAAACCATTTGCATGTTTTTTGGTAATTACTTGATCCTGAATTTCTTGTTTTATTGTATAGAAGGTGATTACATGGAATGCTTTTGATCAAATAGGAGGGTTTTTGGTTTCAATATTTTCCTCAACTTCTTTGGAATTGTGCTACATTATGGTTTATCTTACTTTGATCAATTCCTATTTTGACTATTTTGAGTTTTTTTTCTCTTTCTAGATCAAATTTGAGTTTAGGAGCTTAAAGGTTTTGTCTATATAAAACTAAGGAAAGAACATCCACTGCTATGTTTTACCTAGTTTTCCCTAATCTTCATTCTCTCATCACAACAATACTAATGGGCCATTTGGGTCTTTTAATCCCAATCCTTTAGTGTCACTTGAAATTTTGAGATTTGATATATGGTTTATATGCCCTATCGTGCACTGTGATCTGGCACACAATGCAAGGGCAATGAAATCCTTTTCATGGTATGTTTTCACAAAATAATAATAATTCTTTTAAACTTCAAACTTTAATAAATAATTATATGATTGTTAGAAATTAAGTTTAAAATGTGTTTAAATTGAAAAAAATGATCCCAGTTGGTTGGTTAGGTTCTCTAGACATATTTTTATTGTTTCATGATTTAGCTCTTAAGGTTTTGAATAGTGAGTGAGAAATTAACTCTATTTCATATTTATATGTTACTATGCATTTTGATACCCTAATGTGGACCTAGAGCTTGACCCTGGACTTTCTGGGATCAACTATAAGGTATGTGCATCCACTCACTTTATTTGAGCTTATATAACTCAAACCATTATTTCCACTATGAGACATCTATTCTAATATATTTATCCTTTGGTTGACTCTTATGATCTTATGGATATCCTCTTATTTTGAGTTTATTTATTGATGGTTGTTGGTATTTATTAATTTAATTATTGATGATCTTCTATTGTAAATCTAGCTTATGTATGGATGCTCTCTCATCCTCTTTAATGGAACATAAATGATATTGATTAACTTATACTTTCTTTCCCTATTGAACATGTCTTAGAAAATATATTATTTAAATAACATGTTATTTACGGTATGTGTGCATAACAAGGTACATAACTTCCACCTAGAGTGTGCTTTTCCAATCATTATATATAACGACATGCTATTTCAGCCCAAGTTGTGCTTTTCACCACCCACACTTTGGCTTGAGATCATGTGGTGTCTCAATCCTACTTAAATAATCTTATTCAAGTAGTTTGTACATGCATTTTTTATTTAGATATTAGTAATGTGAAAATTTTAAGGCAAGAACTATTATGTATTTACCTTCTATTTGGAGTTACAAATAACTCTACTTCTTGACTTAATTAATCTCTTGAATGTGCTTCATTTTGATCTATCTGGTTAATTTAAAGCTTTCCTTATTTAAAATCTTCTTAATTGCTTAGCTTTGTATGAATCAATGCCCAAATGTTACCTCAGGAATGATCATGCTTAGATATTGAGCCTTGTATACTAGATTAAGTTATAGGTGTAATATACCTCATTTTATAGGGAGATAAACTAACCTATATAGTTAAGAAGGACTTGCCTTTTATATGTTGTTTCTTTAATATAGTGTTCCCCAAAACTCTCTACCTAGGTGTATGGTAGGAGTTGACATCCTAGAAACAATGTTCCCCTGCCATTATATGTTATAGAGAAGCTTTTGATATGTCCTTATAGATGTTTTAAATGCTATAATATCTTGGTATAATTAATTAATTTTAGAATAGTCAATAAAGTGTGGATATGGTGGGAAGTGTTGATTTGCTTATCGTATTGATTTTGACACCAATTTTTGGACTTACAACGTTGAGTTTTCATCATTAAACTTATTTTCATTGTTATATTATATATACTATAAGAAAAGTTTTTTGGATTTTATTGATTTTTTCATGAACCAAGTCACTACCATTTGAATTTTTAGAAAGTAGAGAAACTCTTTTAGATAAGAATAACCCCCTAACTACTATAATACACCCTGAAACCCTATATCTAGTATGGATCAATGATGAGAAGAAGTTTTTAATTTGTAAACCTTAGTTGAATTACCCCTTATTACCCCTCTAGGTGGTTAATTAGGTTTCATGTTGATCCTTTTTAAGGGGTGGAGTCAAAATAACATGAAGTCTCTATGATTATAATTCAACTTTAGGGATACCCAAACTTAGTAATGAATACATTAGCTAACTCTTGAATAACTTCCTCCATCAATGTCAAGATATATATCTGTACCTCCTAGCTAATGTAAATGAGTAAAACCTTGCTAAGTTTACAACCATGAATGATTAAATGAATGATTAAATTAAAGTTTTGAAACTAATTTTGCACTTATCTTAAATGGTAGGTATAAGTAAATACATTTCTAAATTCGGTTAAAAATATGAATAAGTGGTAAGTATTTGAACTTGATGTCCCTTTACCTCATCTTGCTTAAAGGTATTGGTAACCATACTCTAGAAACTAAATTAAACTTACTAGGAATGTTTAACCTAACAAATTTACATCCTTGTCCCTTGTGTTTATAACTAGTAAAAGTAAGGAAAAAGTTGAAGTACACCTTAATCATAACCTAATTGAATACATATGTACAGTTAATGTGCAAGTCAAGGTCATGGGTGATTAATTAAATAAGTACATGCTATGCAATACAATTCTCAACTTTAGTTTATGAAATGTGTTTGATAGATAAACCCTAATCTTACCTTAACCCTAATTTTCTCAATAGACAATTTTAAACAGTTTGGTCATTGGATACGAGATGATAAATTCAATGCAGTAAAATCTTTAAAAGTATTCAACATTAAGAAACTACTCTAATATTGAAAACTAATGGAAAATATGTGTAGTTTTCATGCTTTTGAGGTACATTCACACTAAATACTAAAAATTATGAGGAAACTGCCATCACAATTTAAACCCTAATAAGTAATATAGTTTTAAGTGAACCCTAGCATTTAGTTTGATTCTCTTAGCCCAACATTTCATGTAAAAAGTGAAATATGGATACATGGTTCTTGTGCTGACATAGTTACACTTTGGTTAATAGGTGATGTTTGTAAAGTAGGGTATAGTTGATTGGATTTTGGGGACAAAATCCTATTTTGTGGTGCAGTATTGTAAAATAACAAACTCTAGTAATCCATCGTAATCCTACCTTACCTTACTCCTTGTTATTAATGATGGAGTTAATATAATTTTCCCTAACTTATAATATACTAGGATACTTAAAAATATAGAAACATAACTTTTTAACCAATAGCCATCCTATATGAGGCTTAAATGGAAGTAATCAGGACAATGTTAGAATTAGGAGTCACTTCTATGATTTTACACTAGAATTTCATGTTATAATTGGTTCTCTCGAACTTCCCTATAAGTATATGAGAGAAAGGAATAGTCAAAAATAAAATTTGGGAATAATTAACCAAAGGAAGAGATAAATATATTGAAGTATTAATTCATTATTAAAGCATGGATTTATATATTTAAAAATGTAAAGAGGGGAAAGTAATGAGAGAATTACATTTACCCCTTCTTAATTAACTTATACAATGGCTTTAATATTATTAGAATATATATTAGGAAATTGGAAGAAATATATATATATAATGATAATTTGGAGTCATGCTATGGAATCAGACTAAAGGTAAGATAGGATATATTTCCCTTGTGAGTGGATAATCCCAAAAGGTTCATAGTTACCAAATATTGTAACTTAGTGAAGACCTTAATCATATTTCTTAAAGAGAACTCATATACATTACATGATATACTATATGATCTAAAAATAAAATAAAAATCATTAAATGTATATCATATGGGTCCTAACTAGTCAAATTGTCATTTTCATACTAAATAGACAATCTTATCTTCCTAAAATGAATCATAAAACAAAATAATAAGATAAGGCTAAATGACTGCAATTTACCAAATAACAATCCTAAATGTGTAATTTGACATGAAAATAAATTCTACTTGCTTTCATTACTCTGGGAGTAACTTTTCATCTTGATTGGAGTATGGTAGTTACCTTATATGATATAGATAAGGGAAAGAGGTTTAAGATGCAAACATAGAAAGTTATGCTCAATTTATCAATTTATTCCTTGATTTATTGTAGTGTCACACTATAATTTATTTGTTTCTAATTTGAACTAATGTATGTTGCCTTTCTAAGGTTGGATCAGGAATCCTACCTTGAGTAGGAGACTAAATGTCACACATATAGTACATGTTTCTTACCTTGTGATTTCCTCACTACACATCTCCCTCATCTCTCAGTAATTTTCAACAAATTCTTTTCCCTTGCAATCCATATGAAATTCCACATCTAATTATTATAAAATTCCCTATTAATTCCTCTCATAGCAAAAAGCCCTAACTTGACCTCCTCTATCTTTTTTCTCATAGGCCACAAAGTTGTCTCCAACCTATAAAAGAAGGATTTTTGAGCATCATCACCGACATTTAATTGATCTGAATCTTATCCTACATCTCCATCCAACTTTATCTTCTTCTCGTGGCCAACATGTTGGGCATTTCCTATAAAAACTATCCCCATCAATTGGCCCCTCTCACACCTTTTGGTGTCAACCAAGAACAACATCCCATCTTTATTTCAGCACGCCTTCCCCTTGATGGCTTGCTCGAACTCTGTCCATTATTGCTTATTGGAGTTTATGCAATGAGGAATTGTAGGGTAGCTCAAGCCATGGAAATGTTGTTGAATTATTCAAGTATCATCCATGAGACTCTCCAAGATGCCTAATTTGTAGGATTTTCCAAAGATTCATTCAACTAAAATTTCTTATTTTCTTTTGTATAATGTGGCTGAAGGAAAGTTTTTTATTGAATAAGAGGGTTTTTGATCGATGTTCTTTTCCTGAATCAGTTGAGTTATTCTATGTTTTAGTATCTCTGAGTTTGCTCAAGTCCTAATTTTGGTTGCTCTAGGTTCGATCATTTCCACTTGATAACCTTTTCCTTGAGTGTCCTAATCTCTAGTTTTCAAGGCAAAGAGGATTTCTTGTGCTCGTCTCTAGCCTAGGACATAAGTAAGGGGTCACTAGAATTCTAGAAGGAAAATGGAGCTGACAATAGATGAGTTTGTTCAGTAGAGAACAAGGTTGTTGGGATAAAATTCTAGTTTTTGATCTTGATTGATTTCTCCACAACAAACTTAAAAATCTTATGCCATGTTTTACCTATTTTGGCCCAATCTCTATTCTCTCATCACATCAAGACCAAATGACATTTGGGTAATTTCCAACCCAATTTTTTAGTGCTACATGAACTTTTGAGATTTGACGAGATGACTCACATGCCCTGTCATGCACAGTGATCCAAGTGCATAATGCGATAAGAATAAACTTTCTAATCTTTATAGATTAGTAACTAGTTATGTACATGTCAAATAATTAAGTAAAACTATTTTTTGAAATCATAAAAATGACCCCAATAAGTTGGTGACGTTTTATATATCTATTTCAACTCGATTCAAAAGTTGATTGAGTTAGGGCTTTGAATACGCAATGAAAAATTGACCATAGTTCTTACATATATGTTACTATGCAAGTTGATACCATAATGTGGACCTAGGGTTTGACCCTAGAGTTTCTAGGATTGATTATAAGGTATGTGCATTCACTTGATTTATCTGGACATTAGATAACTGAAACACTAATTTCCATACGATACATTGATTCTAAATATGTTTATCCTTTGCTTAATATTGTGATCTTTTGAAAATGCTCCTATTTTGAGTTTATCTCCCAGAATGGTTATTGCAATTTATAAATTCAATTATTGATGGTATTCTAACCTAAATATGGTTTGTATGGACATTTTCATCCTATTCACTTGAACTGAAATAATATCGAATAAACTTATACTTGATTCCCTATTGGGCATGACCTACACTAATATTATTTATATTAGTGTGTACAACCATACATTAGGGTGTGCTATTTCCACCTAGAGTTTCTTTCCCTCTCATTATACATTGGGGCACACTATTTTTGCCTAGGGTATCCTTTTTCCACAAACACTTTGGCTAGAGATCCTATGGTATCTCAATCCTATTTAAATAATTTTAGTCTAACAATTTTCCACATGTAGTGCTTATGATTGAGATATTAATTATGTGAATTGTTAGAGAAAGAAGTCTTATTTGTTAACCTTCTATTATAGAGTTATTACCTCATCTTCTTCACCTAATGAATCTCTTGAGTGTACTTCCTTTTGATCTGTGTAGTTGATTTAAATCTCTCCTTAATCTTAGTTTCTTATATTTGTCTTAATTAATGCCAAAATATTTTTAAATTTCCATAGTTTATACAAATGCATACTTTCTTTTGTCCCCTCTTTCTAGGTGTTGTTAGAAACTCACCTATATATAAATGTGTTAGAGGATGTTGGGTCAAGTGGGACATATTCCATGAAGTAGATCTTTGAGGATAGATTCAGATGGCTAGGTTTCCCTATGCAGCTGATGCTTTTGTATAAGATTGTAGCTTCTCATATATATCATGCCACCCTTAATGTATGAGAAGCAATGTAAATGGATTATTTTTTAGAAATGTAATAGTCGTGAATCTTTTACTGCTAATACTCATGTTGCTTGTGTATCATTCTTTTAAGAAATGAAAATTGCAAAGAGTGGGACCTGAGAGGAGATCCACTCCTCACTAAATCATATTAAACGAAATGTCCCATATGCCAAACACACAATCAAATTCTTGCAAAGGGAATATAATCCAACTTACTCAAAATTTAGTTTCAAGATACCAAAATATAGTAGTCTAGAATAAAAGATATAACTATTATATTGTCTATAACTATCATAATCTTTCACCGTACAGGGTGATACATAAGAAAATTAATCTATAACATTTGACTTGTAGAGGGTTATATAACCACCTAAAAACTATCTCCCAAGAAGGATCAACTACACTTGAATAAATCTTGGTCAACTTTGATCCATTCTTCCTTGCTCTATACCTAAGGGGTTGGAAGCATACCCATAAGAGAAGACAAGACAAAAGTTTTCAACACGAAATGTTGATATGAGCATATTATTAGGGATAGGGCAATATTAGGTAAAAGGACCACAAAATATAACAACGCTTCCCATCCAAGAGAAAAATATCAATTAAGTAGATACCAAAAGAATATGAATTTCAAGAAGATGATAATAAGCTGTTACACTTGTCATTAAAAAAAATAATGTGTGTCACACAAGCACACATAAATAATTTAGGGCATGTAACCCGTCATCAATAATAATCAACCTGTATGCAAGTGAGATAAACATACCACTAGATAAATATAAATAAACAATGGTTATTAGGACACATAACCAAAAACCTGGTAAATCATGACATATAACCAAACTCTGTGATATATAACACTGATCACAAAATCTGATATGGGGCACATAACCTCCATCCTAAAATATAATGTGGGCACATAGCCCAATAACCAAAGTACATATAATACTCTAGGGCTACTGAATCGACAAGCATGCATAAATGTGGAGGCAAGTGATAGTACAATAAAGGAATAGAATTAAGGAGATTTCCATCACATAAATGGACAATATAAGACATCCACCACAAAAGTGGGTAAAACTAGGGTTCCATCTCACAATAAGGAACAACATGATTCAATTCCACAATTAGGGTTTCATCCGGAAGTAAAGTATAATTCTAGAGTCCAACATGAAATAAAGATAGTTCAAGAATATCAGGGTCTCAAGTATGTAGGATTAGCTCTAAACATGTCATAAATTTATCAAAGAGAAAATCCAACAAACTAATACCTCATTGAGGTTCAAGAGAGAGAAATAAGAGAGTAATGGATCAATATTACTTACATAAAATGCAACATACCCCAAATATGTTTGTCAAATTGTCAAAGTCCAAAACCTAGGTTACAATCAAGGTTCTTCTTCACCTAGTATTGAATTAAATATAGAAACCATTAATTAGTATGTATATTATAAACCTAAGATTACATGCTCTTATTATAATCAGATTTAGGTTACAAAATATATATATTTAGGTACAAGATAATTTTTTGATTCCAAAAAGTTTTTTTTGTGTAATTTTTTGATGAACGGAGAATAAGTTATGAATTTGGAAAATTAATTTAAATTAATGAAAAATTTAAATAAAACCCTAAGTAATGATCAATATATCCTTGCATCAAGTATCATACCTTTATGCATGACAAGGCATATTAGAAATTACCCTCAACCAAGGACTCACAAAAATAAATCAACTTAAAAAGTTGAAAAGACCTTTATGTCCATAGTGGTGTGACACAAACCAAAATAGGTTGAGCACAAAAAATAAATGAAACACGAGATGATCTCATTCCCAAGCCTGTGCCATGGCCATGGCTGGGAATATAGAGTTGTTTGCACCCAGATTTTTAAAGAAATGCAATAGAGTGAAATTTGAGATTTTGACAGTCCAGAAATGAAGATCAAATGTCGATATATCTTACCCTAGTCAAATTTTATCCAAAACAAAATGAGGTGGGAGTCCTTAAATATGGTGTCAAGTACTATCCTCAAGCTTGCACTAGCTATGGATGGAGGTTGGAAAGAAATTTGGCATGATCAACTAACATTACGAGGCACATCAGAAGCATAGGAGGCATTATGTATTTATAGGTTGGGTGTTAGGGTCTCTAGGAGTAGGGGCCTCGAGAAACCAGGAGAGACAAATGGGTAAAATCACAAAATCATTAAAGTAAGTTTTGAATGAAGGTTGTTTAGATGCAGAATCCTCTCCCAGATTCAATGAAAGTAATTCCATGAACTTTCATCTAGTAGTGAGGGATAAATCATTGTATAACTAGACAAGAGGCTTGACAATACTCTACACACTTGACATTGTCTCCTACTCAAGGTAGGAGACATTGCACATATCATACGATCAAGAGGGGACGGTCCACATCATCCACAAAATCCAAATAGCTGCATGACAAAGTAATCTCTAAGAAATAATAGGAATCCCACATTTGTTTCACGTGACATATAAGAAATCAAGAACTATAAAAAATTGATGGTGTTAATTCATTTAATTAACATCATAGGGGTTATTTAATATAATTTCTTTCCCTAATTGTTTGAAGGTTCAAGCAAGGTTCAAATATCACCAAATTTGGCAACTAGATTAACTAGGACATGAAGTATCCAACTTTGGTATTAGTTTCTACTTTTTGAGTCATTCAATAATTTACTATAGAGTTGATCTTATGTTTTCTTTACTATTTGGAATTAGGATATCTAGGATTACCTAATTATTATATAACTTGGTACCCAAGCTAACAAGACGCAAGGATCACAATTTTGCCATTAGATTTGGGTTTTGAAGTTTTCTTTTATGAGTTCTAATACAATTAAGGTTTAAGCTCAACATCATTATATGTATTATAATATTACATAATTATTATTGATATTCATTAAATTGAGTCCTATTGTCTTCACATTATTACCGAAAGAGCTACCTTAAATGATTATGTCGAAATTTCCATATTTTACTTAATTGACCTATTAAATCTGTTAATTTAATATTAACTTAGATGATGGCACATAATTCATATCCATGGACATGAAAGTTTCAATTGTTATTCCAATTCATGTATTAATAATATTATACTTCTCACTAGATGTATCTTAGTCATTATGTGTATATTAGTTATCAAAGGAAAAATATGTGACATATTTCATGAATTGGCTTACATATTAGCTATATCTTGGTTATCAGATTGATATGGTTGTATCATGATATGTGGTGTTGATTATAGAATGTAATGCTAATTATTGTGTTATATGTGTTTTCAAGCTTCTACTTGTTGGGGTTACCTTTAAGTTATTCATGTTACATGCATTCAACTATATTCATTAGAGTTTCAAACAAGTACATCAGGTATAACTTCATCCTTGTTAGGTCAGATTTAAGAACCAAACATACTAATTTCCTAATCATGGGCTTGGGGTTTCTAGAGTCAAGATGCTAGGTTTTGGTATATTACAACACTCCACTCCTTAAAATAATGTCGTCTTCAAAATCTAATCATATTTATTATACTAACAAACTACTCTTCACCCCTTAAAATGTTAGGCTTGATAAGCTAAACAACCCTATAGGTACAAAAATTCATGTACAATACTTTCATCCTCAACTGTATCATGAAACATGGGAAATTGAAAACATAGCTATAAATCCTAACTAAGAGAATAAGGGTTACCTTCAACATGCTCTTCTTTATAAACCTCTTGGTCATCCAAAGAAAAGACTCTTCTAGTACGTCTCTCAACATGTCTTCTTCCATTGTTATTTTGTCGAGGAGGTGCATGAGTTTGTTGTTGTTGAGTTGGTCCATGTCCATCTCAAATATAGGGGAATCTAGGTCTAAAATGTCCATGATCATTGCAATGATGACATATAACATGTAAGTCAGGTTGTGGTCTTGCTAGATTACCCATAGAAGAAAACTTCCCAAAAGAATGATAACTTTGTCGCTTAACACGCTTGTCCCTTATTTGATCTTAGCCTGAGAACTTCCTATTCTTATTATGATCATGGGATTTATATTCTAGATAAGACTCAACTACCATATCCTTATCCAACAATTGTTATAATGTCAAAGGAAGATGGGGTACTAGATCATGTCTTATATTTTAGCTGAGTCATTCAAGGAACATATTAGCACGTCTCTCCTCAACCAAGCCCTTGGCATACCTTTATAATATGAGAAACTTCTGCACATACTCCACCACATACAAGCAGTTTTGATTAAGGATGTTAAAGTCTACTTTCTTCTTATATAGAGTGGTAGATGAGATGTACTTTTCTCAGAAGATAATAAAAAATTGCATGCAAGGCATAATAGAGATATCTTGAGTCCTTGCAATACCTTTACACTAATGGAGAGCAGGTCTATAAAGTACATAGGTGGCAAACCTAACCTTCTGTTACTCAAGACATGCCATATCCTAGAAAGTACACTCCATGGAAAGCACCCAGTCATCAGTCTTATCCACCATATTGATCTTCGTTTCACCTTTAAAGCATGTGGGATGCATCTCCATAAGCTCGGAGAGGGTGTACTCCTTGGGTCTCTTTGGAGTAGAAATTGGGTTAACCTTTCCTACTAGGATTGTAGAAATCAACCACTATAGATAATACACCTCTTTATCAAGGGAGATACCCAAACCCATGCTAGTCACCATAAATGTCGAGGTAGCCTGACCCATTGTGGCTTGACTCTCAGTTGTAGGGGTAACTTGAGACACCAGAGGGGTAAAAGGAGGATCCATCCTCTGCATTCTGTACTTTGAGTTATGGAGTATCTCAAAATTATCTAGGTTATTGACATATGAGTTATCTCCTTCATAATGGTATGCATGTACAAGGAAATGGTACCATGTATAAGTGACCTAGGTAAGAGGCAAAACATTCTACAAGAGATAAGATTGAAATAGTTAGACTAATCGACCACTTCTATCTCTAATACCATACTGCTTGGAGTGGGACCGTATAGGGGATACACTCATCATTAAATGAAATAAAAGGAGACATCACATATGTTAAACACACAACCAAATTTTTACAAAGGGATGATGATCCAATTATTCAAAAGTATGTTTTAAGATACTAAAATATAGCAGCAGAAGATAAAAGATCTAACTATTATAATGTTTGGTTCTATAATAATCCTTCACCATGCAAGGTGATCCATAAGAAAACTAAATTGTAGCATATGACTTGTAGAGAGTTATCTAACCACCTCAAATATATTTCCAAATAAGGATCAACTAAACTTATTTAAGTCTTGGTCAACTTTACACAATCCTCCTTGCTCTCTACATAAGGGGTTGGAAGCATACCCCACAAGAGAAGACAAGATAGATATTGTCAGCATAAAATGGTGGTATTATCATATTAATAGGGATTAAGCAGTACTAGGAAAATGATAAAAAATATAACAAGGCTTCCCATCTAAAAGAAAAGTACCATCCAAGTGGATGTTAAAAGAATATGCATTTCAATAAGATGATAATCAACCATTACACTTACCATTAAACACAATACAATGTGCAAAAAGCACACATAACGAATTTAGGACACATAACACATCAATAGTAATACTCAACCAACATGAAAGTGAGATAAGCATAGCACTAGTGAAATATAAATAAACAATGGTGATCAGGGTAGACAACCAAAAACCTGATACATCATGGCACATAACCAAACTCCTAATATATAAAAGTGGGAACAAAACTTGGGTATGGGGCACACAACCTCCATCCCAAAACATAATGTGGGCACATAACCCAAAAATTAAATCACATACATCATTCTAGGCCTACTGAGTTAGAAATCATGCATAGATGTGGATTCAAGTGAAAGTACAATCATAAAAATAAAATTAGGGATATTTCTATCACATAAATAGAAAATATGAAACATCCACCACAAGAAAGGGCAAAATTATGGTTTCATCTAACAATATGAAAAAAATTGGTTCAATTCCACAATTATACTTTCATCATGAAGCAAAGTATAATATTAGAGCCCATCATGAAACATAGATAGTTCAAGAATATCTGGGTCTCGTCTATAGGCTTAGATCCAAATAGGTCATCAAGATATGAAAGAGAAAATTCAATATACAAATACCTTAAGAGAGATAAACAATAGAGTAATTACTTAATATGATTCATGGAGAATGCAACATACCTAAGAGATGTTTGTCAAATTGCCAAAGTCCAAAACCTAGGTCCAAGTCAAGGGTTCTTCTTCACGTAGTATAATGTTATATACAAACCATTAATTAGTATGTATATTAGGTTACCTAATCTTACCATAATTAGATTTTAGTTTTGAAATATATTTATTTATATAGAGGACAATTTTCTAATTCTGACAAGTATTTTTTTGAAATTTTCTAATAAACAAAGAATAAGTTATGAAGTTTGCACGTTAAGTTAAATTAATAAAAATTGAAATAGAAAAACCATGATCAATCACCTATATGCCCCTGCATCAAGTATCAATACCTTGATGTGTGACAAGGCATATTAGCAATTGCTCTCGACCAAGAATTCATGAAAATAAATCAATTTAGAAAGTAGAAAAGACCTTTATGGCCATAGTAGCGTGACAAAAATCAAAATAGATTGAGGGCAGGAGTAAATGAAACCTGAGATCATCTCCTTCCCAAGACCAAACCATGGCTATGGCCGGGAAGAGAGTTTCTTGCACCCAGATTTGGGGGGAAATGCAATAGGATAAAATTTGAGATTTTGACAGTCTAGAAATGAAGATCAAGGGTCGACTAATATTACCCTAGTCGGGATTGGTCTGAGATGAAATGGGTGGGATCCCTTGAAGCCGACGTCAAGTACCAGTCCTCAATCTTGCGGTGACGATGGCTAAAGGATGGCGAGAAATTGACGCGAGCAACCAACTTTGCCAGGCGTGATGGAAGCATAGAGGTTTTATGTATTTGTAGGTTGGTATTAGGGTCTCTGGTAGTAGGGGCTTCAAGAAACCAAGAGAGCCAAATTGGGCAAAATGAAAAATAAGGAAAGTAGGGTTTCAATTAAGGCTATTTAGTTGTAGAATCCTATCCTGATTGCAATGAGAGTTATTTTGAGAACTTCATGTAGTAGAGAGAAAGAAACCATCAAATACTAGACAAGAGTCTTGGTGGTACTATACTCACTTGACTATATCTCCTACTCCATGTAGGAGAGGATGTGGTTGGCATCCGATCAAAATCGGACGGTCCACATCAGTCGTAAAATCCAAACAACATTGTTATAAAGAAATATCTATAAAATAATTGGAAACCACATTATTTTTGTATGACGGATAAGAAATCAAGAACTATAATGGTATTAGTTCACTTAATTAGAAATTAGGGGTTATTTAATATATTATTTTCCCTATTTGTTTTAAGGTTCAAGAAAGATTCAAGTATTACCAAAACTGGCACGTATACTAATTAGGGCATGAATAATCTAATTTTGGCATCATTTTCCACTTTTTTGAGTTATTAAATAATTTATCTAATATTATAGAGTCAATCTTATATTTTCTTTCCTATTTGGGATTAGGATAACTAGGATTACCCAATTATTCTCAAACTTTGTACCCAAGGATCACGATCTTTCCATCAGATTTGGGGTTTGAAGTTTTTTTAATGATTTTTAATATAATTAAGTTTTAATCACAACACCATTATATTTGTTATGATATAATATCATTATTATTCTACAAGAGATAAGATTGAAATAGTTAGACTAATCGACCACTTCTAGCTCTAATACCATACTGCTTGGAGTGGGACCGGATAGGGGATACACTCATCATTAAATGAAATAAAAGGAGACATCACATATGTTAAACACACAACCAAATTTTTACAAAGGGATGATGATCCAATTATTCAAAAGTATGTTTTAAGATACTAAAATATAGCAGCAGAAGATAAAAGATCTAACTATTATAATGTTTGGTTCTATAATAATCCTTCACCATGCAAGGTGATCCATAAAAAAACTAAATTGTAGCATATGACTTGTAGAGAGTTATCTAACCACCTCAAATATATTTCCAAATAAGGATCAACTAAACTTATTTAAGTCTTGGTCAACTTTACCCAATCCTCCTTGCTCTCTACATAAGGGGTTGGAAGCATACCCCACAAGAGAAGACAAGATATATATTGCCAGCATAAAATGGTGGTATTATCATATTAATAGGGATTAAGCAGCACTAGGAAAAGGATAAAAATATAACAAGGCTTCCCATCTAAAAGAAAAGTACCATCCAAGTGGATGTTAAAAGAATATGAATTTCAATAAGATGATAATCAACCATTACACTTACCATTAAACACAATACAATGTGCAAAAAGCACACATAACGAATTTAGGACACATAACACATCAATAGTAATACTCAACCAACATGAAAGTGAGATAAACATAGCACTAGTGAAATATAAATAAACAATGGTGATCAGGGTAGACAACCAAAAACTTGATACATCATGGCACATAACCAAACTCCCAATATATAAAAGTGGGAACAAAACCTGGGTATGGGGCACACAACCTCCATCCCAAAACATAATGTGGGCACATAACCCAAAAATTAAATCACATACATCATTCTAGGCCTACTGAGTTAGAAAGCATGCATAGATGTGGATTCAAGTGAAAGTACAATCATAAAAATAAAATTAGGGATATTTCTATCACATAAATAGAAAATATGAAACATCCACCACAAGAAAGGGCAAAATTATGGTTTCATCTAACAATATGAAAAAATTTGGTTCAATTCCACAATTATACTTTCATTATGAAGCAAAGTATAATATTAGAGCCCATCATGAAACATAGATAGTTCAAGAATATCTGGGTCTCGTCTATAGGCTTAGATCCAAATAGGTCATCAAGATATGAAAGAGAAAATCCAATATATGAATACCTTAAGAGAGATCAACAATAGAGTAATTACTTAATATGATTCATGGAGAATGCAACATACCTAAGAGATGTTTGTCAAATTGCCAAAGTCCAAAACCTAGGTCCAAGTCAAGGGTTCTTCTTCACATAGTATAATGTTATATATACAAACCATTAATTAGTATATATATTAGGTTACCTAATCTTACCATAATTAGATTTTAGTTTTGAAATATATTTATTTATATAGAGGACAATTTTCTAATTCTGACAAGTATTTTTTTGAAATTTTCTAATAAACAAAGAATAAGTTATGAAGTTTGCACGTTAAGTTAAATTAATAAAAATTGAAATAGAAAAACCATGATCAATCACCTATATACCCCTGCATCAAGTATCAATACCTTGATGTGTGACATGGCATATTAGCAATTGCTCTCGACCAAGAATTCATGAAAATAAATCAATTTAGAAAGTAGAAAAGACCTTTATGGACATAGTAGCGTGACAAAAATCAAAATAGATTGAGGGCAGGAGTAAATGAAACCTAAGATCATCTCCTTCCCAAGTCCAAACCATGGATATGGCTGGGAAGAGAGTTTCTTGCACCCAGATTTGGGGGGAAATGTAATAGGATAAAATTTGAGATTTTGACATTCTAGAAATGAAGATCAAGGGTGGACTGATATTACTCTAGTCGGGATTGGTTTGGGATGAAATGGGTGGGATCCCTTGAAGCTGGCATCAAGTACCAGTCCTCAATCTTGCGGTGACGATGGCTAAAGGATGGCGAGAAATTGACGTGAGCAACCAACTTTGCCAGGCGTGATGGAAGCATAGAGGTTTTATGTATTTGTAGGTTGGGTGTTAGGGTCTCTGGTAGTAGGGGCTTCAAGAAACCAAGAGAGCCAAATTGGGAAAAATGCAAAATAAGGAAAGTAGGGTTTCAATTAAGGCTATTTAGTTGTAGAATCCTATCCTGATTGCAATGAGAGTTATTTTGAGAACTTCATGTAGTAGAGAGGAAGAAACCATCAAATACTAGACAAGAGTCTTGGTGGTACTATACTCACTCGACTATATCTCCTACTCCATGTAGGAGAGGATGTGGTTGGCATCCTATCAAAATCGGACGGTCCACATCAGTCGTAAAATCTAAACAACATTGTTATAAAGACATATCTATAAAATAATTGGAAACCACATTATTTTTGTATGATGGATAAGAAATCAAGAACTATAATGGTATTAGTTCACTTAATTAGCAATTAGGGGTTATTTAATATATTATTTTCCCTATTTGTTTTAAGGTTCAAGAAAGGGTATTACCAAAATTGGCACGTATACTAATTAGGGCATGAATAATCCAATTTTGGCATCATTTTCCACTTTTTTGAGTTATTCAATAATTTATCTAATATTGTAGAGTCAATCTTATATTTTCTTTCCTATTTGGGATTAGGATAACTAGTATTACCCAATTATTCTCAAACTTTGTACCCAAGGATCATGATCTTTCCATCAGATTTGGGGTTTGAAGTTTTTTTTAATGATTTTTAATATAATTAAGTTTTAATCGCAACACCATTATATTTGTTATGATATAATATCATTATCATCAACAATCATTCAATTGAGTCATATGATCTTCACATTGTTACCAAAAGAATTACCATATATTATCATGCATAAATGTCCATATTTTACTTATTTAACCTATTAAGTCCATTAAATCAATATTAAATTAGATGATGGCACATAAATTTTATCCATGGATGTGAAAATATCTATAGTTATTTCAATCTATGGATTAAGCACATTATGCCTCTCATTGGATATATCTTAGTCATTATGTGTATATTAGTTAGTGAAGGAAACATATGTGACATATTTTATGAATTTGCTTGCATGTTAGCATATATCTAGTTTATTGGGTTGATAAGGGTGTATCATGATATGTGATGTTGATTAAAGAATCTAATGCTACTTATTGTACTTTTTTCTCTCCAATACTATACATGTTGTGGTTACCTTTGAGTTATTCATGTTACATGCATTCAAATATATTCAGTAGAGTTGCAAACAACTACATTAACGTATAACTTCATCCTTATTTGGTAAAATGTAAAGAACAAAGTATACTAATCTCCTAATCATGGGTTTGGGGTTTCTAGAGTCAAGATGCTAGGTTTTGGTATGTTGTAGAAAAATAAACATGATCTATCATACTTGTTAGTGTGTTCAAAGTGGATAGGTTCTTCCTAAATTAAGTAAGGAGTTAATCCCCACCCAGGTCCCACTCCTTATAGTAAGGCACCATGTTACACGCGGGGAAGGTGTTAGACACCCCACCAAGTCAAACTCATTATTGCCAATCCCGACAAGGTAAAAATGAGATTTTATTCTTATAAAATAGTTTTTATGAAAAAAATACAAAGATAAAGAAAAACAAACATGAAAACATGTTAGCAACATAAAAAATATGGTTTAGCTTGAGGATAGTATATAAAAGATCATCAATCATGGGCGGTCATATCATAAAACCACTTTAGTATTGATAAGGAGAAGGGGTGAGATCTACATAATTGTTAGACCCAATCTACCTTGCTTGAAAGTGGTAAATAGTGAAAGAGGATTATTTTCCTTTTCCTATACCAAAGGATGTGGATTGGATCCACATAGTTTCTCCTTTTAGGGTTTTTAAAGGTTAGATATGGATGATCTAGGTGTTTGGGGGAGTGGCTAGTTGTCAGCTTGAGGGAATAAGGTGCCACTTTAGTTCTGAGGGGCTAGCATAGTTGTCACTTGGGTGGATGGGCTCCAAGTGGGTAGATAGATTCTAACCCCTTCAAATGGCTACCATGAGGTTGTTTACATAGGGGCTTGGGGGGGGGTCTTAGGGTTAGGTTTCAACTTACCACAAGCAAGTCAAGACGATATTAGAGTCTGGAAGGACACATGCTTTCGAAGAGCCTAACCTTTTGGAGGCTTCTGGGAATGTTTTAATGATGCTTCATTGACTGGGAAAAGTGGGGAAGGTGGATTGCATTCTTGGTGCAAGTTTGACATTCTGAGTCCTTTGAGAGTGCGTTAAATGGTGTTGTGTTGGCCATTTCAAAGGGGGGGGAGGAGGCAGGGCTTCTGCCTAGGTGTACCCCAATTTTTGGGCCTTCTAGCATTTTAATCAAACAACCATTGACCATTCCATTGAGGGATATGACTTCCTCAAGGTGGGGCATGCACCTAGTAGGCACCTCACCAATCATGCAGAAGTTTAGATAGGATAAAGTGACATAAATGGTTGGTCATGATTAGGGATTAAAAAGGTTTGAGTCTAAGTTGAAACATATTGGTTTTAGATGGGTAGCTTATTCTTTGTGATGGGGACCATGTCTTGGGTTGGGGTTTTTGGATAAAACATCCAAAGAAGATAGTTTATGATGAAACATCCATGGATCAAATGTCTATTGTAGTCAACATCTTTGTCATTGTTAGAGTTTAATATCTTAATAGATTAGGACCTTTAATCATGGGAATATGGGATCATTCTTGACTAATTAATTTATTGACTATCAATCATAGTGATTATCAAATCATATCTCAATAATTCACAAATCCATTCAAAATTCTCATGGTCATTCGAATTTTTTTTTAGTGTTGTATTAAATCATTTCTATATTTCCTAACGGAGATGTTACTCATAGACCTAAGATGTGTGTATTATCTTCCCTCACTCCAAGTTCATTCCTAGTACCTCTTTTCCAGACTTTAGATCATGACTATGTTACACCCATGGTTCATTGTCAAACATGTTCTATTTATGAAGTTTGTTCACATATATTGTTTTAAATTCTTTTGGTCAGCCCAAAAAATAGAATGTCAACAATACACCACACAACTCTTCATGTTTTGTTATTGAATAGAAGGTCATCTATGTAGTTATAAAAATACCACCCATTGCATCCCATGCTTTTCACGGTATATTGTATAGAATAGAAGTGCCTGGTTGTGTTTGTAAGAAAATAACATCATACATTACATCCTACCCTTTTGCACCTCCTCATGTATAGTACTAATATGTATCTATATATTTGCTTTTGAAATTTTCAACTTTGTGTGTTAGATACACCAACTTAAATTTGAAGTTGAACCTATATTTGTTCAGTTGGTCGATTATGGGGCAAAATTTCCCACGATGTAGGCCAAAAACCTACTAAAATTTGTTATCATCTCATCGGATGGATGTCCATCCCTAGTGTCTATAGACACGTGTTCCATTCCAAATATAGTTATGTTTCTCTAGAGCTTACCCCTTGGTTCTTTGTTCTGAACATGGGCCATGATGGCCAATTATGTACATATTGTCCCTTCAATACCTTTAGATTTATTATTAGACATCTAACACAAATCCCTTTATAATTATTATCTTGATGATAATTTTATGAAAAAATACTAATGTTATCAACCAACCAAAACAAACATCTTTGTTTCTAATTAGATCTTTGTCAAGAAAACGGTTTATAGAATGGCTTACAAATAGAAGTGGCTATATAAACTGTGTTCATGTATGATCTCAAGCTCATACACAAATTTATGCCTAGCTATTTAGAGGGATGGCATCCCTATCACTTATGAGCTTTGCCATTCTAATGGCCGCAGGGTGACTAAGAAAGGTACAATGAGGGAATGTTCTGTGTGGACACGTGTCCACACCAAGTTTGTTGATGGGCACAGTATATTCTGACTCATATTAAATACCACTTCATTATTATTTTGGAAATATTCCAAACGAGTATATGGAGTAACGTTATCTTCATTTACTCCTAGTCATTATCTGCAAACTGTTCTGGAAAACCTGAATTCAGTGATTAAGGCGTGCAGTTCCTAAACTTAATTGAACTTTGGTTCTCCGCACGGATGATAAATTCACATGTAATCCAAGCAGAACACATGTAATCGCGTCTTAAGTTAATTCATGTCAATTCTTGTCCTCGTTAGTTAGTAATCACCTCCCCCGTCGCGGAAAAGGTGGAAGTATAGACACTCATTCTGTTTGGTTTTATGTAATACACTGGTTTTTTTTTCTTTCTTCCATTAAATCCTTCTTCTAGTTATTGTTTATTTTGAAAGCGTGATTATCCTTATCGTTACTATTAAAAGATAAAGAAGCGGAGCCAAAAGCCAACGATTTTGGTCGTTTGTTATTTTATCTTTTCCAAGCGGTCATTTTACACCGTGTGCAAACAGCTTTGTTTGTTCATCTGATCCGGTTTATCTCATCATCTTGGTCTCGTTATTTTTTTTTGTGTGACAACGATGGATTATTTGGTGACCGGAGAGTCAATGCAAACTGATGAAGCACTTGAGGCCTTGTGGTTGATGACCAGTTGAAAAGGAGATGTCATTTTGAAGCAAACGACAAGAACTAGTTTATTGGTTGCCTCTCAAAGCAAGTGTGACTTTCTTGCCGATGAGTGCATTCTTGGGGGGCGAGGGAATTACATGGCGTGTGCAAAGGTGAGACGGTGCAAATGAATGAATTTGCATAAGATTGTGAGTTTACGCGGTGTGGAAACACCAAAAATTAATTTTTACGATTCACTGGAGAAAATTAAAAAAAAAAAACCATGGACACCGATTGGTCAGACCACACAGCAGCGCCTTATTCGTGACAATACAATAGTGGAAACAAAACTTCTGATCCGGGATCACAGTACTGTTTCGCATTACCATTACAAGGGGCTATTATCTTTTTCCCCGTTGCAGCGCTGTAAGCCCTATTTCTGTCCTCCTCGTTTCCATTTTTCGCTTCTTTCCCCTTCCCCCTTCCTTTATTCCCGCGTCAGCTTGGACCACGTATTATAAGCATCACTCTGGAAAGGGTTTGCCAGTGAACACGCATGTCCCCTCACACCTTGCAGATCACGTCTACACAGGTTTTGCTTAATTAAGTATTTTCCTTTAATTTTTTGAATACGTGCATATATAATAATAACCCTCCCAACATCACACGCAGAATGTTGGAGTGGTGTCATAGGCACGAGTCATAATTCCTTTGCTTGCTTGCTTGTTGTTGTTTATTGATATGATAAACGTGTCACACAGTTTCATGTTTTCCCGTACGTCATTACTGCCAGCATTTATTTACTTTGCTTTTTATAGGGTGTGCGTTTGCATTTGCACGAATACCCATTTTAGTGTTTGAGATTTTGCGGATCCACCCTTTCGGGGCTTCATAGGCACAACATGCTGCCTAATTGTCTCCTAACCAATTAATTCTAAGCAAGCAAATCATAAGTTTCAAGCTACTCTTTAACTAAACTGCAGGGCCTGTTTGGTAGGGTGTAGCCGGATGACAAAGTGCGTGTTTGATGTACATTTTTATATTGCAAACTCACACAATTACACCCTACTACACCCAACCAAACTAGCCCTGATTGTAGCATAACAATGTAAGAAAGCATGTACTGCCCATTAATAGATATTACACCAACATAAAAAGGCCGACCAACATCATTATTTTAATGGAAAGCAACATATTAGAACCATATGTGCCTCGCTTCCACCACACTAATGCTACTCTTGCCATTACAATTACCTCGTTATGAAGCTTGCTCTGGTACATTCTACATCAATCTCAACATGTCAAATGGCACAATGAGTATTATGATATCTCAACCTTTCTAAAATGTGTTCCCATTAAGATACGGGAAAACATGAACCTTACAATATGGTGACCAAAAGTCAAAAGGAAATAGCAACATTGCAACGGTAAAGGCCCAAAAGATAAACGAACTCCCAAATGTTGGTTCCATCTAAGCAATGCCATCCAAAAACCAAAGTAGTTGCCCATGTGTGCTAGTACCGTATACAAACCCAATATCTACTTCTCAATTTGACGAACCGTGAAAGGAGGGTTGCACGGGATATTAGTAATCAGCAGCAAACAAAGGAAGCAAGCACCCGATGTAATAACCAGAATTAAGAGTTCCATTCACTAAAATATCCACCGTGCTTTTCTACCGGTTTGTTACTTGGCTCTGACCGTTCCAAAAAAGAGAAAAAGCGGAAAAAAGAAGAAGAAATATCAAGCGCGCCATTGGCTACACCAGTTAAATTATTCATAATATAAACTCATTCTTGTTTTCTTCTTTGCCACCTTCCTTGGCCCCTGGCCTTTTACTCCTCCTCCCTTCCGCCTACCCCACCCCACTCCCCTGCCTCTCTCTCACTCTCTGCGTCTTTCTCTCTCCCCCTTTTTGTGTGAGCAGAGAGGCAACAGCTTCCATATATATTTCCGTTTCCGTCACAGAGTCGGGAAAGGAAAAGCTCTGGAGGGGCAGAGCAGAGGAACCTCCTCCTCCTCCGCGATTGCTTTAATGGCCGTGGTAGTGTGGTAGTGGCGGTGCTTGGTTGTGGAACATTTCTGGTAACCCCGACCGATTTAAGCGTACCAGGACATCATCATGTTTTAAGAAGGGTAAAAAAAAAAAAAACCACACACCAGCGAGAGCGCAGTGAGAAGAACATGGAAACGCGGCCACAACCAATCCCTCCTCAACCCTCTCATTGTCCCCTTTCTTCATCATCTTCATCTCCTTCCCTTGTTCACCCACCGCGCAATCGGCCGTCTACGGTAATTCCGCCCCCTTCTTCGCAAATCTGATCAACTACTCGAGTTTTTTCTTTTGGGGGTGGGGTGGGGTGAGAGAGAGGCCGGCTGTCTGTACGGGTTCTTCCCGATCCTCCTCGGTTTAGCGTTCTTCGTTCTTTTGTCTCTTATATATATATCCCTCTTTGTCTTGTTCATCGGTGACTAGTGTGTGTGGGGTTTTCTCTCATCAGTCTTGTTTGGTGTTTTCCATCGTCTGTTGGTGTGCGTGCGTGTTGTTGTTGTATTACATAGGCCGGCATGAAAGGGGAGATGGAGGCGGAAGAGGAGTTGGAGATGCTCTTGGGGGAGATCACGACGTCTTCTCTTTTTCTTCAACAGGACGACGATAGCAACGTCTCCTACCGCCTCGAGAACGACAGCAAGATGGCGTCGCCCCGTCGCCACTACTACGACCAACAGCAGCAACACTTCCTGTCCGCCCCTCCGCAGCCGCGCCAGCTCGGGCCTCTGTCCGCCATCGCGAAACCGATGCCGATTCGTGCCGCGAACGGCCACGTCGTCACCTTCGATGGCTCCGCCGGGTACAGGCCGACGGCCTTCTCCGTGCTGCCGTCGTGGTTCTCGGAGGGATCGCTGTCTTCGTCGTCGTCATCGGGGACGCCGGGCATGCGGTCGCCGACGGCGGAGGACGGCGGAGCCAAGGCCTGCCTATCGCCGGACGGGAGGACGCTGGATGGCTTGGGACGCACGCAGGGGATGGGATTGGAAGAGGCGTGGCCGATTGGGGAAGCCAGCCTCCTCGATATGCTTCGGTCCATGCACGTCAGGGACGATGCGACGATGGGTGACGACGGTGTACCCGCATCCTTCCCCCGCAAGGAGGCATTCGGGGGTAAAGATCCGGTTGGAGGCTACTACGAAAAGCGTGTTGTCGTATCCGACACGACGAGTGCCGATGATGCGTCGTCGTTTCTCGACTCCCCATCATCCTTCGTCTACCAGGACCAGCAGCAGCGGCGCACGCTCCCGTGGATTCAGCAGCAACGTTACCTCCGGGATCCCAGTCCGATGGGCTACCCGCTGTCCCCGTGCCGATCTGCTCCGGCATTGCCGTATTCCACTCTCCCTTACTCCCCGGACGTGACGGGGGGTTCCCCTTACGACGATGCCGCTACCACCACCACGTTGAACGGGTTTCAGCTCCGTGGGAATCCTTTCTCGGTCACTAGTACTAACAGTTGTTACAGTGAAGACAGAGGCCTTGATGGCTTATTCCCCGATCACTTGGACGTTCTGGAACGACAGACCTCCAGTTCCACTGATGATGTATATGACCTGTACCCTTTGCTCTCCCCTAAGAAGGCGGTGCCTCCTCAGGACCCTAATTATGAAATCTTAATGCGTAACAACCAACACATGGGACAACAGTTCTCGAATGGTGGCTATTACCCCCACAAGAATTCTGCTCCCGCAGCCTCTGTCGGTGTCGATGCCTATGGCTGTGAAGACAGCCTTATTATACAAGGAACGGGCCTGCGCTTTGTACCAAATACTGGGTGTCGTAATAGGAAGGTCCAGAAGAGGCTCAACACTGCTGCTGGTTATGGTCCTCACAGCCCACCGCCTTTAAATCTTCAGAATCCTTTATTTGCGCCTCCTAAATGTGATTTCCTGAAAGATAATAAAGGATACATCTACCTCATTGCCAAAGACCAGCAAGGCTGCAGGTTCCTGCAGCGGAAGCTCAATGAAGGGAAGATGAAAGACGTTGAGGTGATATTCTCAGAGATAATCGTCCATGTTGTGGAGTTGATGGTGAACCCGTTCGCAAATTATCTAATGCAGAAGTTGTTGGATGTGTGCACTGAGGATCAAAGGATGAAGATTGTTGGTGTTCTCACTACACCCTCTTCCAATCTTGTCCACATTGCAAGAAACCCATATGGGTGGGTGACACTCACTTTTTTGTTTTACTGAAGATATATATTTTTTCCATGCTTCTGTAAATCAGAGACTGAATTTCCCTTCTGTGTTCATCTTATGTATGTTACATCTTGCCATATTGATTGATGTTCAGGACAAGGGCTGTTCAGAAGCTGATTGCTACACTGAAAACACAGCAGCAGATAGAAGTGATTGTCTCTGCTCTTTGCCCATGGTTCCTTGATTTGATCAACGATCCTAATGGGAACCATGTCATACAAAAGTGCTTGAATTGCCTCAAGGCTGAGGATAACAAGGTTTAACTTCTATTCTCTCTGTCTACGAACATGGTCTTTGCTTCACTGATCAATTCGTCTGGCTTGTTGTACTACATTGCATGAATGGTCTCACATTCATGGTTTTCCAGTAAACCTGATTATAGAATTAAGAGAGGTACAGGGTTTCTAGTTCTTAAAATGAGACATGATTGGTTGAACATGGGTATGCAATGCATTAATCAATACAGGGTGTTATAAAAGTTAAGAGGGATACATGTGTTATCTAGGGTGGTGAGAGTATTATGTGGGAAATATAGAGTAACCTGGGAGGTGGTATTATGGCTATGCTTATGTCATTCTAGTTCTGGACTACTATGCTTTGGCAACATTTTTTTTCTGCTTTGACCACAGATAAAAAACTCTTGCATATGGACTTGGGCTTAACCTGAATCAATATATTATTTCTTGATTTTTGAAATATTTATATTCAGCCATGTCTTGTTCTTTTTAGCACCATTCCTGACCCTCTTTGTGAAAAAATGCACGTCAAACTTTCGTTTCATTTCGTATCTGTTTTTGTGCATGGTAATGAATTAAAATTTTGTAACTCTGTGTTATAAATTACTGCAAAATTGACTATAATCTCTGTCAATTGTTGCCATCTTTGTTTTAATCATGGAATCTAGTTAAGTTCTGCACAATTCAATGTTCTAATTTTTGTGGGGTTTTCCCCAGTCCTGCTTTTCTCTTCAGCTATAATTAATTTCATAAAATCTCAATGCTACCTTTTGTTCAGAGTTTTTTCGTCTAGCAAGCAACCTGAGGCTTTTTTCCTTTTTTGTGGGGCTTTACCAAGTCCTGATTTTCTCTTCAGCTATTATTATTTTCATAAAATCCCGATGCTGCCTTTTGTCCAGAGCTCTTGTATAGTAAGCAATCTGTGGCTATTTATTTCATTATTTCTAATGTGTACAATTGGCACACATTACCTATCAGTAGAGTTAATACTAGAGTCGGGAATGGATAGATGGAATTTTGCATGTTCATACCATATCATGTCTGTTTCTTAAATACTGAAAATGAGGAAAACTACTCCTGCATTATATTTTATAAGGATCATGGGTTTGCATAGCCTATCTGAAACTATAATCCATGTACTTGTACGTGCCAAACATACTGTCGCAGATGCAAATCTGTGCCCCGCAGAGAAAATATAATGAAGCTCCATATACTCAAATTGCTGTCTGGGTCAATGTGGAATGGCCCATTCGATGTGATCACTGTTTGGGAACTCAGTCCACCTTGCTGTATACGTGGCTGTTATGCTTGTCCGATCACCTAGCCGCAATGCATATTGCTAATCAATGACGAACACATTTCTAGACACTGGACATGGACACAGAGTTGGATGAGAGGATTTGTTTTTAATATATACACATATATGGATGTATGATGCATGAAATGGAATTATTTAAATTTAGAACAGAACTATATATATGTGTATGCATAATTTTATATGCATATGAATATGTGCATCTCTGTGTGTGTAGTAAGCAATATGAAGCAGACAAATAACATGTGTAGCTACAGTAAATACAGTAGATTACAGAATAATAAACCAATTACTCACATAACCATTACATTGGACTATAATGTGATCAATAATATCGAATCCAGCTAAGATCTTACATACTGATTCTTGTTGACAGATTTGATTGCAACTTCGATTAAATCTCAGCTCTATGTTACATTTTCTAAATGAAAAGACATAACCAGTGGTTGTATATTCAGCATCTGCACTCTCAAAGACTATTGCAGCAGCATCAGCTGCACTTCTGTGCCCAAGGGATGTCCAGGCCTTGCCCAGCCGTGTCTGTGCTGCAAAAAAAATCTAAAATGGACTGGATACATCCCAGCCGTGTTCGAGGCGTTTTGGGTCGTGTCCGAGAAGTGTTGTGTCCAAAATGTGTTCAACACAGACCGTGGCTGTCTAGAAGTGTCCGTGCTTCTTAGTTGCTAATAGACACAATAAGTGATTCTAAGCCGCATATGGCCACCTGAATGAATAAAAAATCATATTTTATAGCCAATTTACACCCATACATACATACAAGCACACCATATAGAATCGGGCTAGGATGCACTCAAGTGTACAGATCACAACACTTGAAGTGGTGTTTACATGCCAAGACCAATTTCTTGGAAAATTCAAAGTGTTATTTACATGTATTAGTATATGTGCTTTATTGCTTTATGTTTTTCTGTATTATGGGCCGTAGACTACTTGTCTTTTGTTTTATCCCATATTGCCAATCTCTAACAATAGGCTTACTCTCTTGTCTTATAAAAGAGAGTCCTCTGTATCTTGTTTTATCATCCAATACAAACAACCTTTCTATTTTATATGGTATCAGAGCGTGATCCGACCTAGCTCCTCTAACCCTAGCAGCCATGCCATTTCCTAACCTTAGCCGCCATCCAACCTCCCCACCCTAGCCGCCGCCCAACCCTGCTGCTGCCGCTGCCCCCCCGCCACCCTCTCCTTTTCCCCTTCACCTATCGCTGCTGCCCCTCCCCTTTCTCCACCTCACGCCGCCGTCGGCCAGCCCAACCACCCCTCCACCGCCGCCCAACCACCCCTCTTCACCGCCGCCCAGCCCCACAGCGCCGCCAACCCTCCTCCACGTTGTTGCTGCTCCAGTCCTTTCACCAGTCCTCACCACCACTTTCTTTAGCCATCTAGCCTCCCAAATCATCTCATTCCTCCACCTCTTCTTCCTCTACAGTTACATATATTTTCTAGAATAGCTCGTTGACGCTTTAGACGTTCTTCGTTTGCTATCTGCCTGCGCCTCATGGTTGAGTGATTTTTTCTCTCCATGGTGGCGTAGGTTTTATGTTATCTCTACTGCTCGTCTGCGGGTCTACCGGATCTGATGCTTCAGATCCTTTGCTGCTATTCTTTGCCCTTGTGCGAGTCTCTACTGTTGCCCTGAATCGAGGTGTTCTACTGCCCATGTGTTGGGCTTCTACTGCTGCTACTGCCTTCTGACGACTGCTACCGCCCCTGTATTTGACCTGTTCTGGTTGCTATTGCTGCTGACACATTAGCCTCATGGCGTCCATTGATCCGATGCGTGCACTTTGTGTCACTAATTTCAAACTGGATGGCTCCAATTTTCACACATGGTCTGCGGCCTTTGAGCTATATGTTAAAGCTCAAGGTCATTACTCTCATCTTGTCTCCGAAGGACCGACTGTACATGTTGAAGGTGCGGATGCTAAAACCAAGAAAGCATATGATCTCTGGTCGAAAGATGACTCTAGTGTCATGACGTGGCTCGTCAACCGTTCGAAACCTAAGATTAGCCAGTCTCTTCTCCACTTAAGGACTGCTAAAGCAATGTGGGATCAAATCTCGCATATCTACTTGCATCAGCAAAATCCAAAGAAGGTTTTTGAAATCTTCAAACAACTGGCTAAGAAGGAGTACTCTACGACTGACTCTGTGGAAGACTACTACAGTTAGTGCTCTGCCCTGTGGGATGAGTTTGAGGTGTATCACCCCCTCTCCTCTGACCTTACCGAGATACAAAGACAACACAATGGGTTGCAACTGGTGCAATTCCTTGCTGGCCTACCTCACTCGTTTTCTGAAGTTGTTGATCAGATATTATCCAGTGACCCTCTGTCGACTTTACATGACATTCTCAAATGCGTCCAACGGCTACCATCTGTTTCTCCAGTGCCCCCAGATCATTCTGAAGATGCTCTTGCTGCCCGCTTTGGTGACTCTTTTCGTGGCCGTGGCCGTGGTCGGGGTCGTGGCTGCTCTTCTACTGGACCTGATCGTGGGTCATCTGGACCTGAATTTTCTGAGACACGCTACTGTACCTTCTGCAAGAGGACTAATCATAATGAAGATCGTTGTTGGATCAAACATGGAAAGCCTGCTTGGGCAAATCAGGTTACTACCGATCAGTCTGAGTCTGGCCTCGACTCAACCTTCTGTGGATTGGATTCGTGCTGAGTTCCAGAAGCTACTCTAGGCTCGACTCGCTCCTGAAGCCTCAACTGATGGTGGTTCTGCCCATAAGCATCTTCTGCAACCTCTAGTAAAAATAAGATTGGGTGATTGATTTTGGTGCCACTTCTCATATCTCTGGCAATGCTGCGCTATTTTCTAATTTAAAACAAACGTCATCTCTCTTGCCTGTTACACTTGCTGACGGATCTCAATCATCGGTTGTTGGATTTGGCACTATTTGCACTCCTGGAAACTTGTTGTTGTGCTCTGTTCTCTATGTTCCAAAGTTCCCCTTAAATTTATTGTTTGTTAGTAAGACTGTGAAGAGCTTTCGCTGCTCTATTACTTTTGACCCAAATGGTGTTGTGTTTCAAGATCTGCGCACGAGGATGAAGATTGGTTTGGGCCATGAGGGATCAGATAGGCTATATTATTTGGATATGTCAAAACCGACTTCTCTGCTGACTATTACTGTTACTGTGCTCTAATGGCATTATCGACTAGACCATCCTTCTGCTATGAAGATGAAGCATTTATTTCCTGCTATTTCTGATTCCGTACTAGGACAAAAATAAAGCATTGGGTCGAACTCTTCTTTGGTGTCAAGGTAAAACCTGTACTTTGGGCAAGCAAACTCGTATCACTTTTTTTAAGAAAAATTGTATGGGGTCCAAAGAACCGCTTGATATTATACATGCTGATGTGTGGGGTCCGTGCTCTGTGCCACGTGCTTCTGGTTTTCGTTACTTTCTTAGCTTTATTGATGATTTCTCAAGAGCCACATGGTTGTTTTTGCTGAAAGATTGCTCCACCATTCTTGATACTATCACAACCTTCTTTGCTGAAATTCGTACCCAGTTTGATAAATCTATTGAAATTTTTCGCACTGATAATGCCTTAGAGTTTGTGCAAATGTCTGTAAGCCAATTCTGTCGCAAACTGGGTACTATGCATCAAATCTCATACTCTTATACTCAGTAAAATGGGGTTGTCGAATGCAAAAATCGCATCTCTTAGAAGTTGCCTGTACTCTTCTGTTTCATTATCATGTACCCTAAACTTTTTGGCCTGAAGCTGTTTCCACAACATGCTTTCTGATTAATTGCATGCCCTCGTCTGTTCTTGGGAATAAGATTCCTTATCAAAGTTTGTTTCCTGACGCCTCTCTGTTTCCTTTGCCTTGCATTTTTGGCTGTACAAGTTTTGTCAAAATACTTCGACCTGGTTTGACTAAATTAGACCCTAATTCTGTCAAATGTGTGTTCTTGGGATATTCTCGGACTTGGAAAGGATACAAATGTTATGATCCTGCTACAAAGAAGTGGTTTATCAGTGCTGATGTGGTATTTTTTTGAGGACTCTCCCTACTATTCTTCCCGCGGATCCCAACTATCTACTGATATGTTGATTGATACACCGCTTCCTTTGTCGATTGAGGATGATCTATCCTCTCCAACGGTGGTCCCGTTCGAGCCTCTGAAAGTGTACCAACGACGCCCACGAAATACAACTCCCTCTATGGCCCCTCCATCTTCGGTACCTCAATCCTCGTCCGCAGATCAGCCCCTATCTCAGGTATTCTCTGATCTAGATGTTCCTATTAGTCTACGAAAAGGAACTTGGTCATGTACTCAACATCCTATTGGCAATGTTTGTTCTACTACTAATCTCGGAGTAAATTTTGTGAATTTTACTACTGCTTTATCTGCTATATCTATCCCTAAAAATGCTGCCCGGGCTCTAAAGCATCCTGCTTGGCGCCAGACCATGGAGGATGAAATGCATGTACTTACTGATCGTCATACACGAGATTTAGTTGATGCACCTACCTCATGCTCTCTTGTTAGATGTCATTAGGTCTTTACAGTCAAATATCAACTTTGATGGTACAGTTGAACAACTGAAAGCTCGCCTTGTTGCTAAAGGATATACCCAAACATATGGGATTGACTACTTTGAGACATTTACTCATGTAGCACGTCATAATTTTATTCATGTTCTTATATCTGTGGCAGATAACTGTGATTGGCCTCTGTTTCGGCTAGATGTTAAAAATGCCTTCTTATATGGCAATTTACACGAGGAGGTATACATGGAGCACCCACCTGGCTTTGTCACTCAGGGGGAGAATTTCAAAGTTTGCCGGCTGCGTAAAGCCATTTATGGACTGAAACAAAGTCCCCGTGCCTGGTTTAATAAGTTGAGCAATATCCTTCATTTTATTCTGTTTTCGTCGTTCTCATTCTGATCACTCTGTGTTTATTAAGAAAACTGCTTCTGGCCTCGTTATCTTAATTGTGTATGTTGATGATATCATTTTATCTGGGAGTGATCCAGAAGGTATCCAGGCAACCAAAGAGTATCTGGCGAAACATTTTGTTACTAAGGATTTGGGTAAATTGTGATATTTCTTGGGTATTGAAGTTTCCAGGTCTTTGTTAGATGTGTGTTTATCTTAGAGAAAATATGTTCTGGATCTGTTATCTGACACAAGACTTCTTGGTGCAAAGCCCACTTCTATCCCTTTAGATTCCAATACGAATTGGGATGATGACACTTCTCCTCCCTATCGTGATCAACAACAATATCGTCGACTAGTGGGTAAACTTATATATCTGACAGTTACACGAGCTGATATTACTTCTGCAGTTGGCCCGGTGAGTCGATACTTGGACAAACCTCGCCAGTGTCACCGGGATGCAGTGTGCCACATCTTGGAAGTATCTTAAAAATTCTCCAGGCAAATGTTTATTGTATAAAAGCATGGGCACTATACAATCACATGGTATTCTGATTCTGACTATGCAAGCAGTCGTTTAGACCGTAAATCGACCTCTAGTTACTACACCTTTGTAGGTGGTAACCTAGTCGCTTGGCGCAGTAAGAAACAAACTGTTGTTGCCCGCTCCAGTGTTGAGGCTGAGTATAGAGCTATGGCTCATACTGCATGTGGGCTTTTATGGGTCCGTAGTCTTCTCTACCAATTCAGTATTTCTGACTCTGCTCCTATCTCTATGCATTGTGACAACAAGGCTGCTATTTTTATTGCTAGCAATCCAACCTTTCATGAGCGGATGAAACACATTGAGGTGGATTGCCATTTTGTCTGGGAAGTAGTTCTGTCCGGTGCTATCTCCATGCCTTATACTCATACAACTGATCAAGTGGCTAATATTTTCACAAAATCTCTTCCAAAAGCCAGATTTCACAACATGGTCGACAAGCCGGGCATGATTGATATCTACGCTCCAGCTTGAGGGGGGTATTAGTATATGTGCTTTATTGCTTTATGTTTTTTTGTATTATGGGCTGTAGACTACTTGTCTTTAGTCTTTTGTTTTATCCCATATTGCCTATCTCTAATAATAGGCTTACTCTCTTCTCTAATAAAAGAGAGTCCTCTGTATCTTGTTTTATCATCTGTTACAAACAACCTTTCTATTTTATAACATGTGAAGACCAATTTCTTGAAAAATTCAAATGGTTATTCTTCTTTGCTGTGACAAATATAGACTACATACAAAATTTAAGATCACACAACGTAAAAGCAATGTACATAAAATTTTCAAATGCATCATATTTGTAGCCTTTAGATACAAGTGTTGTAAGTGTCCATACGAGCCCATTCGTCTAGTCAAATGATATTTGAGAAGATGAAGTGTTTGTAAAAAAAACTATATGATGCAAATTGACTAGAGTGTACAACATCATCATTACACTCTAGTGTACCACAACTCTGCCTCTCTTTCTCTCTCTCACACACACATATATGCACACATAACCCACATTTCTGCACATATATTTGTATATGTTACGCGGTGACTTGGCCCAATAAACATTGCCTCTTGAAAGCCCACTACTTACTCCCATACACACATGTCCACACACACTCCATAGATATTTACACACCACACATTCCTATACATATATTTGTATATTTATATGCATACTATTCGAGATTAATGTATATTTCTTTGTCTTTGCTCTACTATGCTACATGGGCCTGGCCCATTTCTGCTCCGTATCCTCTCTATCTTGTTACAAGGTACACCACATCTTGGACTCTCCTATATATATATATATATATATATATATAGGAGGTCCCATGTAATCCTCTCTTTCAAGAAATAAGGAAACTACTATTTCAACATGGTACTAGAGAATCAAAATTAGGCTTTAACATTTCCCCCAACTCTTTCTTACTAGCGGCCGCCACATTTCTTTTCTCCACCCAGCCGCCACATTTCTTTTCTTCTCAACTAGCAACCCTCAAGCTAAATTTCTTTATCTACACCCAATCACCACCACCTATGCTTCTCTACAACATATTCCTCCTTTCCCTATTCCTTTTCTATCTAACCTAAGCCACATTGCCATGTAAACTCCCTGATGCAAGGCTTGGATTCATGAACAAAGTTCATGGCTTTGATCAATTTTGCAATGGACAGACTCGACATATGATTCTTTTTTCTTGCAAGTTGTTGTGAAACCGGCGACTAGACGACGTGTTGTGCTCCTTGGATGCTACTTAGTCACTACTGAAGGTCGCGATCGACTTGTTGTGTCTTTCTATCGGTGTTACCAAGAAAAACAGGAATCGTTCATTGATGATGTGCTTTTATGCACGGATAGAATGCATCCTATAATCATGTTTCTCTGATTTGTAACTAGAGCTCATCGCAAATCTCTTAGAACTGCGTTTTCATAACAGCCAATCTATCACCTCTCATTCCTCTCGATGCACATCCCCTAATACACATGTGAGTGTTTATTTTATTAGGGATATTCTATTGTTCCTATCACAATGCTTCCTTCATGTGGTAGTGTTTCTTGATTGAACTACAATGCTTCTTTCTAGTAGCATATCTGTCTCCTACCGTGTGTCTTTCTGGTAGTGCATCTCTCTCTTTTCGGAAGTGCATCCGTTTTTAATGAAACTGTGCAAATACTATTTACAATGACAATGCATGAATCTCAATCGCCAAACTTGATGACACCAGCTACCTTCTTTGGATGAACGTTGTTTATACGGTTCTTAAGGTTTGTGGCAAGCTAAAATCCATTGAAAAGGATTTTCTTGAATAGCATCGTGGTACAAGTCAGGTAAAAGGCTAGCTATGGAACAACATGGAACCCCACATTGCATGCAAGTATATGTTTCTCAAATATGCGAAGGATATGTTGGATGCTGCTAAGCGTCATTTTACCCAAGAGAGCGTACTCTGTATATATATAATATCTGGGACTAACAATTATCCACTTAGCAAGTTGAACAAATGGTTGACGCCTATTATGACTCGGTTCGAGCTCTTTCCCGAGACTTGAACTTCTTTCGACCAATCACCTTTAGTGATCAAACAAAAGAGCGTGAGGCACTTTTTACAACAAAAATTCTTAGTGGACTGCATCCTTGTTTTGCTCCTATTCGTTCAATTGTGTTGCTTGTAGATCAGTTTCCCTTAGTTGAAGATGCCTCTGCTTGGCTTCAATAGTCAAATGTTCCTGTGGTTGTTGTTGATATGATTGAATCTGTACAACAATGACAACTGTTGCACATGGTCGTATATGTTGTTCACGCCCTAGACTCAAATGTAATTTTGTGGAAAGTTGGGTGCTACTGAAGATTGTTGTTATTAAAAACATTGACATGTGTATGGCCGAGCTTGTGGATCTGCCCACTTGTCTAAGATTCATACAATTCTCATCTAATTTTTCTTTCATATGAAGAATATGTACAACTCCTATGTCCGAAACAATCGTCTGACACTCAAATTATGCGACCTAGTACTTCTGAGGCCTTTGCTAATGTCGCTACCAACAATGGAACTTCGATGATGGCTGCTCATAATGATTAGATTATGGACTCTAGGGCTACACAACATATGACTGGTATGCGGAATTTGCTCACCTCTTCTGATCATCATATTCCTCATCCACACCGTCACTTTAGTTGATGGATCTGTTAGACAAGTTCATCAAAGTAGTACAATTCCACTTAATTCCATTATCCGTTTATCAGTTGTCCATTTTGTTTCTAAATTTCCTTTTTACCTTATGCTTGTTGGAAAATTGGTGGATAATCTTAATTGCTTTGTCAAATTTGGTCCTGGGTGGCTTCTCTTACATATATTCAGAGTTTCAAAATAGATTGGTTGGGGTTCTAGGGTCGGACACCTCTATTACTTCAAGCAGAACTCACCGTCTACCGCCTTCCTCAGTTTCACCTCTCTTCATATTCAACCAAGATATGACCATCCCACCTTAGACAATTCAAAAGCCTAGGAGTAAAGTCTTGCATCTCTTACACACCGTGAGTGTGAATCTGGTCAAATTGGAAAACATTTTCTTAGTTCATTTCCTTCTCAAATTGAGCCTTGAGCTCAATCTTTTCTTGATGCTATTCATATTGATGTTTGTGGCCTTTATTGAGCCCAATTTTGAAGGCCATGGCTATTGCTTAATTTTTGTGGACGTGCATTCTCGAATGACTTGGTTAATTTTAATGAAATATCATGAAAAGGTGCGACTTGTAATTAAATCTTTTTCATCATTTTGTTCTTGTGCAACTTCAATCAAATACTAAAATTTTATAGACTAATAACACATTAGAATATGTACAACATGCGGTCTCACATTTTTGTGCCACTGTTGGGATGATTCATCAAATTTTGTGTGCACATACACCTTAACAAAATGGGGTTGATGAACACAAGAATCGTCATCTTATTGATATTGCTCACACTTTAATGTTGCATGCATGGAACACAACTTCGTTGAAGTTGGGCGAAGTTTTGTCGAAGTTCCGAAATTCGACTATAGGCGAAGTTGAATACCAAATACTTTGGACTCGTCCAAACTTTGGGGCGAAGTTTCACTAATGTCGGCGAAGTTGACTTTTTTGTGTGTATTTTCATCTCAACTTCTCCAAAGTTGTCGAAGTTTACTTAAAGTTGGTGAAGTTGGGGCAAAGTTGAGATGACCCAAAACATTCATCCTAACTGGTGCCCTAATGGCCGTATAAGGCATAAGTGTCGCCTCCAACCCTCTTCATAACTTCTGATATCAACTCCTATGTTTGTTGTTGCCACTCTTTCCTAGAGAGGGTATTGCAACTACTATTTGACTGTATATTGTATAGAATACGTACATTATTTGTATGTGTATTGCACATTTGACCCTTGCAAGCAACACATTGTATTATCAACCTAGCTAGGGCTAGAGAGACGTAAATCATGATTTTGTGTTCAATTAACATATATAAAATAGAGATATAACATAATTAGAAGTTTTCAATTAAAGTTTCCTACAAATTCACACCATTTCATCAAAAATGGCATGGAAGATTATTGAAGATTGCATCTAAACTTCCTCAAAACTTTCGCTTCCACAGTTGGCAAAGTTGACACGAAGTCGAAGTCCTACACCATGGTTGCAAGCTTGGATGCCTAAGCGTTTTTGTATGAAGATGTGCTTACAACTTGTTTTTTAATTAATCGACAACCCTCTTCTATTCTACAAGGTACTTCTCCCTTCTCTGTGGTGTTTTTCCACCAAAATCTTTTTCCCCTTTCGCTTAAAATTTGTGGTTGCACACCTTTGTCCATAATTGTGATTCAAAAGTGGACAAGCTCTCCTCTCGGAAAATTGTTGTCAGGAATCTTATTTATCTTACTATCACCAAGCCATATATTTTTGATGCAGTTGGAGTAGTTGGCCGATTCATGAGCTCACCCAAAATCCAAAATGTCTCGTTGGACTTCTTTTCAACGTGTCTTGAGATAATTAAAGGGATCACCAAGAGTGGGCTTCTATTAAAAGGACCTAAAGTGTTGAATAATCTCGGTCTACTAGTTTTGCTAATGTAGATTGGGAAGGAGACTCCACTAATAGACGATTAACTTTTGGATTTGCGTATTTCTTGGAGAACACCTTGTGAACAAGAAAGATAGGATGTTGCAATGCAACGTGTAGAGAGGAGCAATGTGTCGTATATAGAAATTACATAGAGGTCCTGCAATGCTGCAATACCCCCTTTTATTAATAAGGGAACTTAGAGAAATTACATAGAGGTCCTGCAGTATATAGAAATTACAAAATATAATAAAGTTGAATATAAATAAGATATATTAACACTCCCCCTCAAGCTGGAGCATACACATCGTGTATGCCCAGCTTGTTGTAAAAGTTTTGAAATGCTGCTGGACTCAATGGCTTTGTGAGAATATCTGCAAGTTGATCTTCAGATTTGACGTGCAGAGTTACAACAATACCATTCTTGATTTGATCTCTGATGAAGTGGCAGTCAACCTCTATGTGCTTATGGTGAGCTCATATGCTGACTCACCACTCCTACAACAAAGGAAATGTCAGGGCGAGTAACTGTCAGATATATCAGTTTACTAACAATTTTCCTGTAATATCCTGGATCTGGATAATCAGTATCATCAATCGTCTCCTTCACATGATAGTCCATTGGAGTAGACACCGACTTGGACTCACTCATACCTGCTTCCTGCTGTAAATCCAACACGTATCTCCTTTGAGACAAATACCTGCATGAGATCTAAGTACTTCAATGCCCAAAAAATACCTCAGTTTGCCCAGATCCTTTGTATGAAAATGCCCATGCAATCCTTCTTTCACACGTGATATGCTTATAGAATCACTGCCGGTGATAACTATATCATCAACATATACAACAATAATAATAGATCCAACAGGAGAGCTAGAATAGAATAAGGAGTGATCAGTCACAGACCGAGAAAAGCCCATCTTTAGTACAACATCACTGAACTTATCAAACCAAGATCTAGGAGATTGCTTCAACCCATAGATGGCTTTCTTCAATCTACACACCTTCTGACACTCCCCTTGAGCAACAAAACCAGGAGGTTGCTTCATGTACACCTCTTCCAGTAGATCACCATGAAGAAAGGAATTCTTGACATCAAGCTGAAATAGAGGCCAATTAAAAGTTGTAGCCAGAGAAATAAGAATCCGCACGGAATTCAGACGAGTCACAGGTGAAAAGGTCTCAAAGAAATCAACCCCATATGTCTGAGTGTAACATTTTGCCACCAGTCTAGCCTTCAACCTTTCAACTGAACCATCTGGATTATGTTTTACTGTGAATACCCATCTGCAGCCCACTACATTTTTATCTGGAGGTAAGTCAATAAGTTCCCAAGTGTTGTTTTGTAGAAGAGCAGACATTTCCATATGCATTGCATGTTTCCAACCAATATCCTTCATAGCATCAAGATGATTTCTTGGAGTGACCACATAATCAATCCCAAGAGCGAATGAACGGGCCTGCTTAGATCATTTTGACAAACAACACACACTTGCAATAGGATGTCGAACAGTACAGGAACGAGTACCTTTGCGGACAACAATGAGAACATCAAGGTCAGATGGTTCTTCAGGAGTCTCTTGAGTAAAGGGAGATGAGGAAGACTCAGAGACTGAAGTCGCTACCTCCTCTGGATCCTGTCTGCCTCGTCTGTTGTAAACATGTGAATATTGCTAAATTAAGGTACCATCTACTGGCTGCTCTTCCTGAACTATAGTATAGTCAGGAATGATAGGTGGCACTCTCTCACTCTGATGTGGTGGTGGCACTCTCTCACAAATGTCTCACTCTTACACAATTGCTCCACCTTACTGGGAACACTAGAGAAATATGGAGTGGATTCATGAAAAGTTACATCCCTAGACACAAACATACGACGGAGACTGGGACAATAACACTTGTACCCTTTGCTAGTGTTGGAGTACCCAAGAAAAAGAATCCTAATAGACCTAGGGGATAATTTATCAGCCTTAGGATCAAAATTGTGGACAAAGGAAGTACAACTAAACACTCTAAGGGGAACAAGAAAGGGCTGATCCTTGGGAGGTAAGACAGAGAACGGAGTACGTCCTTGAAGAACATAAGAGGATTGCCTGTTAATAAGGAAACAAGCAGTAAGTAAAACATCAGACCATAATCTCTTAGGAACATTGGATTGAACATAATTGTCCTGGCAATATCAAGAAGGTGACGATTTTTCCTCTCAGCTACCCCGTTTTATTGAGGGGTGTGAGGATAGGACGTACGATGTATCATCCCAACAGAGCTACAAAAACCTGCTATAGCACTTTGAACATATTCCAAGGCATTATCAGATTGAAGAATTTTAATATTGCAATCAAATTGGACTTTTATTTCTTGATGGAAATGATTGACAATGGATAACACAGATTCTCGAGTCTTCAACAAATAAATCCATGTCGTGCGAGAATTATCATCCTCAAAGGAAATAAAATAGCGAAAACCATTATAGCTATTGTCTTTTATAGGACCCCAAACATCATTGTGGACTAACTCAAAGACAAGGAGCTCGTTTATTGACATGATTGGGATAAGACATTCTATGATGTTTTCCCAATTGACAGGACTGACACTCCAATGAAGACACTTGGGATAACTCAAGTTCTAACTTTGTCAAGCTCTCCAACGAAGGATGTCCATATCTGTAGTGCCACAAAAGGGAGAACCGCTCAAAAGGATAGCTGGAGCAGGAGTAGATACTTGGCGAGGCAGACTTTCACCATGGAAGAGGTAGAGATCACCTTTCCTAGCCCCCCCCACCAATCATCCTCATACTCGTGGGATCCTGTAATACAAAACAAGAATGTCCAAATGTCACCATACATTTCATAGTATCAATCAATTTTGCAACAAAAAGAAGATTAAATGGAAATGCAGACACATTTTGTACAAATTTAAGATCAATTCTAAGTTGCTTGATTTGTACTCTTAGAAGGCCGTTGGAAAGGTTGAAGGAGTCTGTGCCTTTTCGTCAAGAATCAACTGTGTTTGACCCCTCTCCCGGCGAAAACCAGCCCGGCGGAAAGCTGCCTGGCGGCTGCTTGGCCAGTGGTGATGGGCCTCCGGCGGCGGCTGGCAGTCGGCTACCGACGGTGCGGCTGCTGCCCAGTGGCGGCGCCTGCTGCTGCTTCTTGGCGGCAACGACTGCTATCCGGTGCAGTGGCCGCTTGCCCTGTTGGTTAGGGTTAATCCGACTACTCTTCCCTTGGATCTTGTTGCTCTGGTACCATGTGAACAAGAAAGATAGGGTGCTACAATGCAGCGTGTAGAGAGGAACAATGTGCCTTCTCCCTTTTATTAATAAAAGAACTTGGAGAAATTACATAGAGGTCCTGTAGTATATAGAAATTACAAAATATAATAAGGCTGAATATAAATAAGATATATTAACACACCTTATTTCCAAGAGAAGCAAGAAGCAAGCTGTAGTTTCCAAATACAACACCAAAGCCGAGTATAGATCTTTGGCTCACACCTATTGTGAGATTCAGTTTATACGATCCATTTTACATAAACTAAAGATACCACTCATATCCAACAGTTCTTAAGTGTGACAATCAAGTAGATAATCCTATTTTCCATGAACGAACATTACATATGGAAGTTGATTGTCATTTCTTTAGGAATTTCACCGTGACATGTAGAAAATATTTTCACCTAGCCATTAACTCCATCTCTCTTGAAGTACATGAGTAACAAGCTAGGCCTACTTGATGTGTATACTCCAGCTTGAGGGGCACTGTTAGAGATTAATGTATTTTTATTTTTCTTTATTCTACTATGCTACATCGCCCTGGCCCATATCCCCTGTATTCTCTCCGCTCTTATTTGGTTGTTCTTGAGGTACACCAAATCTTGGACTCTCCTATATATAGGTCCCATGTAACCTTCTCTTTCAAGGAATACAGAAACTACTATCTCAACACATACATTTTGGCACACATTTCACATATACATTCAAATTCTCCTATGTATACATATCAATATTTGTACATAGATTTACGAATACCACACCTTTCAAATACCACACTGACACATAAACATACTGTACATGTATTATAAATGTGTGTATATATATATATATATATATTTACGTTAAAATTATATAATTACATATTGCAAAATTTAAAAAAATATTATTTTATAAGCTTTATACATGAATACATCATTTTACCACCAATTATATTAAAAAATCAAAATTTGAATATGTTCCGATATATACTCTATGCGGTACCCTCTTCGTTTGTACCACCTATTGCTTTTTGTAACAATGATTGTGATGCATGTATGACGCTTTTTGGTTGGCATAGTTACATTTTTTGTTATGTTGCATAGCCCTTTGTTTTAAGGAAACATTTTATCTGATACCTACAAATTCTATACCAAGAAATAACAAATAATTTCTAGTTTTCCTTAACATGTACTAGTATCTATTACAAAATGCAAAACCACATACAACTTTGTAGTTGACTCCTCGCTGCACGTTAGGCATGATGCAAAACCACATACAACTTTGTATTTGACTACTCACTGCACGTGAATAATGTTATGCAAATTCATTACTCTGTCTATAAGATGCACCTATAGTTTATTGGTTGGAAAACCTAGTGCAAACATGGTTTACATGGATAAGGTCAAGCTAATAAAGAGAGCAACAAATGAGGTGGCTTCTTAAACAAGAGATCGGCGGTTTGAATCCCCATAGGGACAAATTGAGGGATACCCTCTCCTTGATGATGTATAGGTCAACACCAGCCCTGCCTGCAACGACACTCCATCCTACTGAGCATGGCATGGGGGTGACTGGCTACCATACCCTTGGTGTCAGGGTTTACCCTTTTAGTGGGGTCCAAGGTAGACTTGTTTGAGAGGTGTTCCTCTAAATATTTTTTCTTGTTCTTGCTGTAATGTTGTTCAATATGCATCAAGTTGCAATCATTGCTACTCTTTGTGGACATCTGTTTTCTGAAATGATTATTGATTATTTGATGTAGATGCCAAATTGTAATTACCTACTTGATTGCTTTTTTTTAGAGGGTTACCCTTCTTCCAGTGGGGACCAAGGTGTCCTTGTTTAAGTGGTATTCCTGGAAATAATTTTTTTTGTTCTTATTGTAATGTTGTTCAATGTGCATCAGGTCGCAATCATTGCTACTCTTCATAGACATCTCTTTTCTGAATTGATTATTGATAATTTGATATAGATGCCAAATGGTAATTACCTACTTGATTGCTTTTTTCTAGAGGGCAGTATCGACAGATATTTTGTTATGCTTGTTATTTAAGGGCTGATACAAAGTTCTTATCTATGTTTCTGTCTTCTCAAACTACCATCTACATTTGTCATGTTTTCATAGACAAGAAGCATTTTTACCTCTTCTAGACAACTCATTTTAATTAGGCACCGCCCAATTTCATCTGAGTTTTCCTACATTGATTGATTACTTATGTTACTTGTTTATTTAACTTGATAACCATTTTTTGTGATCAGTTTACTCTCGAAGTACACTAATCCTATATTAATGGTTTTAATGCTTTTTGGACATTCAGCTTTCATTGTCAAATCTTGATATCACTATGCCAGTTGGCTTTGTTTTAGTGGCCCATCATTGATGGGGATCTTGATTTTTTTTATTATAATTTTGTATCTACTTTGAATACTGCCCATTCATGATTGTATTTTTGCGTCATTGATAAGCAATGAAACCATGTCCATATTAACACAATTCAATGGTACCATGCAAATGCATATACATTTAATTTCTGTAATTGGTTAAATTTTTAAAATGTACATTTTTTGGTAGTTGAAGATTTTGTTTTTTGACCAGTAAAATCTTAATTGAACTTTCTAATCCTTTGCTAGATTGCACCAGACTCCACAGAAAATTATTTCTATAATACAAACTTTTAGAAGCCCCACCCTATTTAAGGACATAATTCTCATGTTGCAAACTGTTTATAATTTCAGCAATCATTTTGTATCTATTTTTTATTCATTTTATTGCTCTTTCATTACTGGATGGCAATCTTGCACTTGATAATCTCGTATCTTCTTTTTACAGTTTATTTTTGATGCTGCTGCAAAACATTGTATTCGAGTTGCTTCTGATCAGCAAGGATGTTGTGTACTGCAACGCTGCATAGCATGTGCTACTGGGGATGATAGAGAAAATCTGGTTATGAAAGTGGCTTTGAATGGGCTTCTCCTGGCCCAAGATAGATATGGGTAAAGTTTCTAAATTTTCTGATCGTTGGTAGTGAATTTTTTGCTTGTGGAACCAAATTATTCGCCTTGAATACATATTTGGTATATCTGTTAGATTGATATCCTCTTTGCGGTACTATACAAGCATACTTAATTAAGTTCATAGTTGAAGTTAATAGATATAGAGTAGCAACAAAAGCAATAAATACGAATATAAAGGTAAGGAAGGGTGCCTTATGTCAAACAGATAATACTATTTTGGGACATTGTTCTGTTTAAATAAAGATATATAGTTATGATTGTATTTGTTTCAAGTATTTCTCATATAGATATATCTTGTCTAGATGATAATTAGCTTGCTCAATCAATTTTTGACACATAACCAGCTGCAGGCTTTTCCAGGTAAGAATCAGATTTGAATTGAATTTAGGCTGCTCTAGAACCATGCGTGGTACAGGACCTGAGTAAGATAATTATTGAATTTTAGTTGTTCTACAATCATCGCACACATTGTCGAATTTTGTCGACTTTGGAAGTTTGTGTAAATTTTGAGGAGGCTACCAAATAATAATAATAAGCGAAAAAGGATAAGATTGTGATGAAAGTTGATAGAAACTATCAAATTTAGCAAAAAGAACTTAATCCGCGTCTTCTTCAACATGAAATGTCTAGAACACACAATTAATTAAAACATGCTCACAATGTGTTAGTATCATGCGAACAAGTTTCGAAACAAATAGGATGCAAGTTTTTCAATACATATAATTGATAATAACCGACAACTTACAATGTAACCCAACCGACAATTGGACAAACTTACCAATTAAGCCAAAGCAATAAATTATTCATAAAGAATCTTTGAATTTTGAAAGGTAGAGTATATAAGATTTTCTTAGAAAGATAGTCTTGTCAAGGAAGAGGTCTACTAGGTATTAGCTTCAAACAAAAAATAGATCAACTTTTTGTAGAACATATTGGCCTACATATAATATTTTCTTTCATTTTGTAGCTTATAATATGCAAAATCCCTGGTTTTATGCGAGCTGTCAGCATATCTCTAGAATGTCACCGACAAGTAAGCAAAAATTGAATGGGATGGCTGGACCTTTAGATCCTGTCTGACATTTGGTCGATCTCTGGAAACATGGTGAGTTTGGAAGCTATACCAAGTTCGACATCACCAGGCTTCGATGATTTCTCCTACAATGTGGAACTTGGTTCCTGATGGAAAATATTCAATGTGTGGAACTTGATTCCTTAGGGTTTTCTCAAAGTTGTCTTGATGTTTCATCTTTTTTTATGCTTGAAATTTTACTATAACAGCCATGAGCAGGATTTTGACTTTGTGGAAGTTTGTGGAAACTTTGAGGAAGTTTTAACGCGAAGTTTGATAAAATGTTGATGCCATTTTTGATAAAAAAGATGCGAATTTGAACGAAATGTCGATTGAAAACTTCTAATTATGCTACAACTCTAACTTGCATTTGTTAATTTAACATGAAAATGCGATTCATGACTCTATAGCCCTAGGTAAGTAGAAAATACAATGCGCACTTCGAATTGCAAAAATTAGATGTGCAATACAAATATACAATATTACCATTCACACCAAAATATCACAAGAGGAGCTCCTATTCTGTACTTAATGGCAAACAACAACTTTGCCACCATAGAGTAGCAGCAACACCACATAAGGAATGATAACTAAAGATGTAAGAAGTGGCGGAGGTGCCACTTACTCCGTTTATGGCTATCGAGGCACAGTCCGACAGTCATGGTTGAACGCATCCTAACTTCAGCCCAACTTTGATAACTTCAATGTAACTTCGACAACATCGCCGAAATTGAGGCAGAAGCCCATTGAAAAAAGTCCAACTTTGACGACAAGGGCCATTTTTCGGCTCGAAGGACCAAGTAGAAGTACTTGGGATTTGACTTCACCAGGGGGACGAAGTTCGAAATGTTGCCAAAACTTTGCTCAACTTCGTCGAAGTTTGGTTCCATGATAGCAACTCTACTGAAGGATTTAATGTAATCTCCATGCTCTAATTGAACATCTGTTATGCTTTCGGTTATGAACAACTCTAAACTTTGAAAAGGTTGATATAATCTCCATGTTCAAATTGGACATTTGTTTTACTGTAAATTTTTCCATAATAACTCTAAACTTTGAAGGGTTTGATGTAGTTTCTATGCTCAAATTGGACGTCTCTTGACAAACATATTCACAACTAAAATAAAATCTCATAAATTTCATGTTGGTTCCTAGGTAAAGTCTTATTCCTTTACTTAAAAACCTTTTCACCCTTTGTAAGGCAGGTGTCTTACTTGCTATTAATGAAAATGATTCCACGTCAACAATGGTCTTTTAATATTAAGAGTGTTTGCTATCTTTTCATATTAGGTGGTTTCATCAGGTTCATAGTTCAATTTGTTGGCATTTTTGTCTTAGGTGGTTAATTGGTAGTACAACAAATGTGTTGCATTTATTGGCAGTCATGTAGTCAGGAATTCCTGTTTACTATCTGTGAACAAGTGTATTCTTATTATGTTGTATTGATATGTACACCCTTGTCCTATATATATAGGAAAGGAGGCAATTACAACGAAGCACACGGAAGCGGACTAAACCCTAATGGGCCATGGGCTGACATGCCGATGTACATAATAGACTGATTAACCTATTAACTGAATAGGCTAATACTTTCTAACATTATCAATTGGCGTGCACAGTGTATGTGTATCTTATTCTAGGAAGAATACATGCTAATATTGTTTTAGCTGATTCTGCTTGTGGAGAAACCACAATTGACTGGCGTAGCAATGTTATTAGTTTTTCCCCTTAGGTCGAGGCTATTGGAAACAGAAATATGAAGTCCATCTTGTGACATGACAAATCAATTAAGAGGTGTAGCATGTCATGACAATTTTGTTTTGCTTTTGAGGAGACTTATGGGCGCTTCTTGCTGCCACAAAGGGTAGTCTTGGTCATTACCTCTGAATGTAGGATCATGCACTCCCATGTGGATAGTTTTGAATTTATTTATGTCGTTGTTTTCCTTCATGCTTTTGAGAGTTTAGTTCCATGTTTTGTTTTGGTAAGGCATTTTCCGTTTGTTCAAATGCATGTAATTTATCATTAAGACCTAGTTTGACTATTAATGAATACCAATTAATCTGCAATAGTACTTTGTTACCAGTTATTAGTGATTAAGTTTAATCAAATTCAATGTTTCCAATCAGTCCAAAGGCCCTACAATGTCCATAGCCTTCCATGCAGTGTCCATCCTTTCCTACCCTTTTGCATTTCCATGCGCCATCTACCATGCCATTAACTCTAACAAATTAATCGTTGCTTTTGTTGTTAAATCTAACTCCTAGTTTCTATTACATGTTCAAAATTATAGTGTGTGAAGATAGGAACTGCTTCTTGCCATGCGACCTTCATTCCATAGCACAAAGTAAACTATTGTGAAGCTTGCACACCTCAACACTAACATGGTCATGGAGATAATTGTTGACTAACTCCAATTTCTTTCTTAGTTTGGGAGAGTTGCTGTATCATGCCTTAATAAGTAATATGTGTGAATGTATGCTTCTTAGATGCTAGGCAAGAAAGCTTGTTTCCTTTATGTTCTATTTTAATTTGCTCCCTATGGGATTAACTCATGAACTATTAGTTTTTTTATTTGTCAGCCTTAATGATTTCAATATCAAGGAGGCTTTTGGAGAAGTATAGGGAAAGTACAAGATATCTTCATATGGTTTTTATCGATTTGGAAAAGGATTATGATCGAGTACCCAGGGAAGTGTTGTGGATGGTTTAAAGAAAAAGCGTGTTCCAATCCAATACATTGACTTGATTAAAGACATGTATGGTAGCTCTACTGCAAGTGTGAAGACTCCTAGAGGAGAGACACCAACATTTCCTATCACATTGGGGTACACCAAGGATCCACACTCAGCACATATCTGTTCATTCTTGTTATGGATGAGTTGACAAAGAATGTTCAGGATGATATTCCTTGGTGTATGTTATTTGTAGATGATATGTATTGATTGACGAAACTAAAGATGAATTGAATGATAAAGTTGAACTTTGGAGAAAGGCATTGGAATCAAATGGATTGATGATTAGTAGGAGCAAAACTGGGTATATGCATTGCAATTTCAACCAATCTCACAGTGTGAATGGTGGAGCCAAGCTGGACAGAGTAGATATACCAAAATGGGATAAATTTCGTTACTTGGGTTCTTTTATTCAAATAGACGGGGATGTCCAAAATGATGTTTGTCACAGGATCACTGCAGGATGGTTGAAATGGAGGAGTGCAACTGTAGTATTATGTGATCGGAAGATACCTCTCAGACTAAAAAGTAAATTCTATAGAACTGCTATACGACCAACCATGCTCTATGGGAGTGAATGTTGGGCGGTAAAGAAACAAGGACTCAATAAGATGAACGTGGCTGAAATGCATATGCTAAGATGGATGTGTGGGAAGATAAGAAAAGATCGCTTGAGAAATGACTATATCTGGAATAAAGTGGGGGTGCGCAAGCATTGAGGGCAAGTTGCGTGAGGGCCATCTCAGATGGTATGAACATGTGCAACGCAGATTGATTAATGCGCCTATACGAAGCAATGCTATTGAGGCAAACACAATTAATAGAAGAAGAGGAAGACCTAAATTAATATGAGAAGAGCTTATAAAGAGAGATTTTGCATCTCTACATCTCAACCAGAATATGTCTCATGATAGAGTTGAATGGAAACGAAGGATCCATGTAATCGACCCCAACATAGTTGGGACTGAGGCTTAGATGACGATGATGAATGATTTCAATATTATGTATGATTAATCCACTATTGTATGACTTTGCTCATGTGATAATGGATATTCACATACTACTATGCGTGCATTCTAGATTTTGATTAAATATATTTTTTACATGATTAGATTGTTACCCGTCTATCAATGTTTAGATGAAGCATTTAGAAAACTTTAAAGTTTTTGTATCATATGCAAATAATCATATTCATTTGAATTTTGAAAAAGCACCCACTTAAATACCACCTAATACTTGATTAGTCCCAAGCTCTCAACCACTCATTTCCACTTCATATTTAATGTATTGAGAATTGTTAGTCTGAACATGTTAAGAGAGAAGGGGGGAAGGGAGTAGGGGAATTGGAGAGGAAGATCAATCACACTCTCATACCATGTAAACATGCTAATAGAGATCTTACGTTAATTAAAACATGTTTATAGGAGGCTTCTATGCATAGGAGGACTAGAGAGAAGAGGGATTATAGATATACTCGTGGTAGATGGATCCTGTGAATGTAAAATTTGTTTAGTATTTGATGGATAAAACAAGCACAAACCCTCTCCTTATATAGGATACAAGAGGTCAGTTATTACAGAGCTCACAAAATGGGATAAAAGACAAGATAATAAAAAACACAAAGTAATAACAAAGTACTAGATATATCAACACTCCCGCTCAAGGTGGAGCATTGCTATCTTGCATTCTCAGCTTGTCCACCATAGAGATGAATCTTGTCTTCAGTAGAGGTTTGGTAAAAATGTCAGGAAGTTGATCCTCAGTCTTGATGTATGGATTGGATGTGCGCCTGGACATAATTGACTCCCCGACAAAGTTACAATCCACTTTGATATGTTTGGTGCGCTTATGGAATGTGGGATTGCTTGCAATGAAGATAGAAACGTGTTATCACTGTACACTGGTATCCGTTCAAAATCACAGGTTCCAAATTCTTTCAACAAACTTTAAACCCACATCAATTCACAAGTAGTATTAGCCATGGATCGACCGACATAGTCAATAGTCAGAATACCCAATGATCTTGCTTTTCTTAGTCGGCAAACCTTGAAAAACTCCCCTTGAGCAACAAACCTGGAAGATTGCTCCATATACTACACCTCATGTAGATCGTCATATAAGAAAGTATTTTTGACATCAAATTGAAGTAGGGGGCAACAATTATTGACAACAACAGAGATAAGCACACATTGAATTGAGACGGGCAACATGAAAGGTATAATAACCTAAGGTTGATTTATGATCAAATCTGCTGCCAACATAGTTGTTAGAGAGTCCATATTAGTCTATTAGTTAATAGGCTAATTAGTTTAGTGGGCCTTTATATTCCAGCCCGTCTAGTTTACTTGGGTCCTAAGTAATAGGGCGTCTCTCCTCTCCTATATAAAGGAGAGGTCGTCGGTCTTTGTAATCATCACAATTACATTAGTTCAATTCTTATATTTCACAATAGTCAATAGTCAGAATACCCAATAATCTTGCGGTGCCCATTTTTCTTGTATAGAAGACCTTTTCTTGGAGAGTTTTTTAAGTATTTGAGAATGTGACAGAAACTAGGTCTAACAATGGGTCGGGTTTTGCTAGACCTGACCTGAATAGACCCGACCCAAAATGGAGGCTAACTCAAACAGACCCGACACGAAATGGACCTGAGGGGCATTTTCTCTACCCCTTCTTCCCTAAAAAAGCAGGGTCACCTTGTGTCCTTGAACACGGACCCGCCGGACCCGACCAGAAACCAACCGGACTCGACTGGACCTGAAAATCATAAAAAATACTCTACTAGAAATATTAGCAAAAAAATTACAAACCCAAAACCCGACCCAATGTAGATAAGACCTGATCGGACCCGACCCAGAATAAAATGGACCCAACTCAAAAATTGGATAAACCCAGAAAAATCCAAATTTTCGGGTCGGACTAGGAAGGATTGAATCACGTATTTTTGCCACCTAGACATCATTTTAGTGACATTGTCGGGGTTTGTCTAGACACCTACTTATAAGTAAATACAAATCAGTAGATACATAAATTCAAATCTTGAAAAACTCCCCATGAGCAACAAACCCGGAAGATTGCTCCATATACTACACCTCCTCTTGAAGATCATCGTATAAGAAAGTATTTTTGACATCAAATTGAAGTAGGGACCAACAATTATTGACAACCATAGAGATAAGAACACATTGAATAAGACGGGCAACATAAAAAAAATTCAAGGTAATCTACTCCTTAAGTCTGTGCATAGCCTTTAGCAACCATGCGATCTTTGAGGCATCCAACAGTGCCATCTGGTTGATATTTAGTTGTATAAATCCATCAACATCTCACAAGAGAGATACGGAAAGGAGGGTTCACTAAGTCCCATGTTTGTTAAGTATGAAGAGCATTCATTTCCTCCTCCATGGCACAATGACAAGTAGGATGTGTTAGGGCTCAACAGTAGTCTTAGGAACAAAGATAGTGGAAAGAGCAACAATGAAATTTGCAACTATTTCCAAGATGAGCATCATAACAAAAATTGCTTATAGGATGTAAAGTTTAAGAGCGTACCCCTTTCTGTAAGCTACTCGAATATCCAAGTCAGAAGTTAATTGGTGTCTTGATCTGCTGACGAAGATGGAGGATTGTCTGAGGGAGGGACCATAGAGGGAGGTACAGTCTTGCGACACCTTTGGTAAACCTTGAGAGGGAAGAAGTAGGTTCTTGAGACTCCGACTCAACAGTCACAAGAAGAGGGGTATCAACAAAATTCTATAGATAGTGTCAAACCCATGTCAGAGAAGTACGATGAATCTTTAAAAAAACACCAAATGTAGAATGTGGGTCAACTTTAGTTAATCTAGACCGAAGAATTTGACAAAGCATGTACTTCCAAAAAGAACAGGAAAATGGAGCCTCATGGTACATAACTAAAGGGACTTGGTTATTCAAAACAAAGGAGGCAATTTGGCTTATCAGAAAGCAGGCAGTAAAAACATCAGCCCAAAATATCTTAGGAACATGATAATAGAATAGAATTGTCTGAGCGACTCTAGAAGATGAGTATTCATCCTTGTGGCAACACCATTCTGTTGGGGTGTGTAAGAACGTGAGTTTTGATGAATGGTACCTAGATTGAAAAAAAACACAAACATAATGTTGCAAAAATTCGAGAACATTGTCTGTTTGAAAGATTTTTATGGGCTCATTAAATTGGGTTTTATTTCAGCAAAGAAAACAATAATGGTAACTATAGAATTTATTCCTTGTCCTTAAGCAAAAATAACCAAGTAGCCTAAGAGTAATCATTAATGAAGGTCATAAAGTAACGGATTCCTGCCACACTAGTCATAGAACAAGGTCTCCATATATCAGAATGCACAATCAAACACCGACTTGGAAGAAATATTCATTTTTCTAGGAAAGACACTTCTTGTTTGCTTCCTCACATTTAAATATAGTTTCAGATACAAATGGTACTAAATGCTTGAGCTTTGAGGCAGAAGGATGACCCAATAGATAGTGCTACTGGAGACTAAATACCGATGAAGATAGCAGTGCAACAACTTGTGGAGTGTAAAGATAGTATAAGCCGTCTGGTCCCTCATGGCTTGAACCAATCCTCATCCTTGTGAGATCTTGAAAGACACCCATCAGGGTCAAAAGTAATAGAGCTCTAAAGTTGTTTAATAGTTTTTGCTATCGTAAAGCAGATTAAGAGGAAAGTGGGGAACATATAAGTTGATTTCAGCAACAAATTATTGGATATGCAAATATTTCCAACCCCATGCACCGGGAATTGAGTGCCGCCCGCTATGGCGACAAGAGGAATAGTTGAGATAGCATTCATATCCAAAAAGAGTGCAAAATTTCCTGAAACATAGTAGAAGCACCAGAGTCAATGACCTATTTGTTTTTACCATGGGGGGTGAGGAAGCAAGGAATGCAAAATCACCTTTAGGTTGAGCAACCGTAGTTTGAGCAGGGAGTCTTTCTTGGGTTAGTTTTTCTAGTTCAGAGTGGATCCAGTCGGTAGAAGCAGTAAAGGTCGGTGGTTGTGTAAGATCCTTCTTGATATAGTCAATAGAGGCATGATAAACCCATGTGGGTTTCTCCATGTTTGGCCCAACAACAATCATCAATGTGGTTATTTAGACCATAGAAGGTACATTGTCTTGATCCAGGAGGTTGGCCATTGCTAAGTCGAGTAGAATGTTGACCACGTCTAGGTCCAAAGTAAGGTCGACCACGTCCAGTAGAGCGACCACATCCTCTACCACATCCACAACCCCTACCACGACCATAGTCGCTAGAACGAATTGCCAGAGTTGAGGCATTGGATGAAGCAACAATGAAGAATAATTGGATTGGAGGTGTTGGACTTTGTTTAGAAAATCACGAAGTTTAGGTAGAGGATCACTGAACATGTTTTGATCAACCATGCCTGAAGAAGATGCAAGAAGCCTAATAAGTAATGTCAGCCGAAAGGGGATGGTAGACCTCAAAATCTAACCTAGACTTATAAAAATTGGTTATAATAATTCTCATCCCAGAGTACACAACATTGGTTAAAATAATCTTCAACAGAGTGATAAGTAGAAAATTCCTTTTCAGCCAGACTTACAAAAATTTCAAACACTTTCTTGGGGTTTTGTTAATGAGAATAGACATGAGAGTTGATCCCACATGGCCTTAGCAGTCCGAAGGTGAAGAAGTGTTTTGACTTATTTGGTTATGTGTTATTTACCTTCCAGGTTATAATGCTTGAGTCGTCCTTAACCCACAGAACATACACCACCATGGTCTTCTCATCAACAATCTTGACAAGAGTAGCCGGGACAACAATAATAAGATGAGAGTATCGGCCTTGAGCTGTGACGTACAATTTAAAAGGTGTAGACCGTGTATGGTAGTTGGAATCATCCAGTTTGACAATGTCCGAAAATTATTAGTAGAGGTCATGATAGAAATAAGATCGTTCTTAGATCACCAATGCACTAGAAAAAATGTGGTAAATCACACCAAGTAGTAGCAGATCAATAAGAAGGGGTGTGAAGCATCACCCTAGATAGAAACAACAAAGTCGATAAACCCAACACAAGGGCAGTAGTAGAAGATAGGGAACCAATGTTCGAGCGTTAATTAGATAGACATGTGACAAAGGCAGAAGGGAGGGAATATGTCCCTCTCTAAGTTGGAGAAGCGAATTGAGGTAGGGAGTATTTATACGATGGACAGTGTGGCTGGGGTGGCTCGGGCAAGGAGGGGGTGTTGGCGGAAAGGAGGGTATCACGGAGGAGGGTGGAGGGTTCAGTGGCAACAACGGGTCCGTTGGGAGGGCATGAAGAAGAGGGGGGTGACGGCGGGAGGTAGGGGAAAGGGGAAGAACATTAGGGGGCGGGTGAGTTGGGGGTAGGGTGGAGAAGGAGACAGGGATAGAGAAGAGAAGGGGAAAGGGAGAGGAGCGTTGGCTAGAGGATATGGGGAGAGAGTTTTTAGGAGGAAGCATTAGGATTAGGAGAGGGCTTAGGAAGGATCATTCCGCTCTAATACCATGTGAATACTAATACAGTTTAGTATTTGACTGATAAAACAAGCACATACCCTCTCCTTATATAGGATAGGAGAGGTTAGTTATTATAGAGTTCACCAATATGGGATTAAAGATAAGTTAATAAAAAAAGCACAAAGTAATAACAAAATACTAAATATATTAATAGATCTATTTAAGTTATTATAGAATAAGCAAGGAAGACATATGTAGGTCTGAACCCAATAGATAATGTCAACACTTAGACTAACTTTAGTTAATTCATTATGTCATGTATGGGCATGCTCTGTAGCCCATTAGTTATCGGTTCCAAGTCTGTATTCTTATCTTCAATATATATATTAATGAACACATTACACCTCCTACTCTAAATTTTCTAAATAATATAAGAGCACATTTTGAACCCTAACCTCAACAAAAAGGGAGTTACTATTTCCACCTGTCACCAGACACCTCCTAAATTGCCAACATGGTATCTTAAATTACTACCACCACCCCCTTGTGCTTGACATCATATAGTGAAACTCGTCGTGTATAAGTGATATCTCTTGCATTCATGTCACCCAAGTCTCTTACATAATTCACAATATCTCCTTATAAAGCTTATGAAAGTAGTTTCTCCATTTGTTCTTTATGTCATCATCCTTCACCAACACTCTGCCATCTTCATTCTTGATACACTTCACTTGACTCAAGTCTCTTCATTTCCTTTCTCTTATACAAACCATTTTATATATTTCTTTTTACCCTTCTAATGTCCAACTTCTTGAACTGCCTTTAAGCATATTTCTTTGCTTGCTTGTATCTCTGAAAAGTTGTATTATCTTTAGATTTAATTTTCTCTATCTATGTGCTCCACCAAAACTAGTTTCTGAACATGCATCCTTGATCATATTACAAAAGTATCATTCACTGATCATGCATTTACCAACCATCATTTTGGTGGGAAAAGTAGAATAGGGGAACAACGTTTGTATTCGTTAATGTCACCCCCGTTTACATGCTATCACTCTTGTAAAAAGTTAGAATAAGAGAAGGGAGCATTGTATTCAATGCAAGTCCCATATATAGGAGAGAGAGCAAATATATACATGGGTACATATTTTTAATGAGCTACAAGTGCAAACCCTAACACATGATTCATTAACTAAACTGATTCTCAACACTCCTCATCCATGTTTGGCTTGGATAAATAAACTCAAATAAACCTAAGAATGAAATAAAAAAGCAAGTAATAGACAAAATGATACCAGAGATACAGCCCCATTGAGGACTTACATACGGAGGCGTCGCCAACATTCAGATAATAGATATAAGTATTTATTGAGAAAAATACATAAAATACATGATGTACTACAAGAGATAAATAATTGCTAATTGGTAGTATTAATCAAAATTATATCTTCAAGAAGAAGCGTGCAGTGTATGATTTTTTTTCAGAAATCTCGATGATATTGCACCTATGATATGCAGTCACTCCTCTTCCTAACCTTCTTCTATTCATCTTACACCGAGTAATTTGAATTTATAGGTTTGTCGTAATGATTCATCAGTTGAAGTTTATGAAGCATGGATTGAAGAAAGTCACCATTATAAGACTGATATTAAGTTGATTTGCATCATACATGTATTGCCCATACATTTTAACATGCATGCCAGCAGTCTAGGAGCGCAAGTCTGTCATCAGCTAATTTAATTGAATAGTTCATAATCATATTAAATTGAAATTGGATTTGTTTTTATAACTTTTGTATCTAATTTCTGTGGCGATTATAATATATAGTGTTTTAGTTCACTCTTTTTCTAGTTTTGGTCCTCTGAAAAATGTTTACTCGAGTCATGCTTGATTCCATAGCTTTGATAACTGTCTACTTCATAATTTATGTGGAATAGCTTTTGAATGGAGTACTTTTAATTGTAGTTCTGCATAATGATCTTGTTATGTTGGTTTTACAATAAAAAAATCCCACTGTTTCCCTTTTCTATTTTTGTCTTCTTGCACTAAGCCTTTGGTTGCAATAGCCTCACTTGGAGCCTAATGTTCCAACTTGCAACTTAGTATTGGTCATTTTTGGAGTTGATCGACGTGCCTCATCACATCAACCCTCCAGAAAGAAAATTGTGTCCTTGTTTCAGCCCCATGGCATGGAGTACTGGGTTCATTTCCACTCTCTCGCGCCTTAAGCCACCACTACCACCACTCTATTAGCATTAGTCACTATTAAAAAGTTAAAAGTGATGGAGCTATCTTTAGACACAATTGCACGCAATCAGTTATGTCTGATGTGACCCTCACTCATGCCACAAGCTAGCCTATTTCTTGCAGGTGATCATGGTGAAAATCTTGAATGTGTTCTCTGCAGTATGACTAGTCTGCTCTAAACTAAAGCATGATAAATGCTACACAATATGACTTTTTATTCATGATTTCAGATAAGCCCTTGTACTGGTATAACTGCTTACATACCCTACACACGACATATCCATTCTGGAATGTTATCAGCCACGCCACTACTTTTTAGAATAATCTGCATCACATTGAAAAATTATTGAACTTGCTGCTTCATTACAAAGGAAACTGTCCACCTCTGACACATTTTCATGCTTAAGTTGAGAATCATACAATGTCAAATAAATAATTTTCACCAATCATACAATGCTTTTGTATGGGCATTGATTTGACGTGTGTAATGGATAACTAAAGTCAGCTTAGTAGCACACATCTAAGATCATTGTTAAGGCGGGCTAGAGGAATCAACATAAATAGGTTGTATAGAGTATTTGGTATTCTGATACCATGTGCCTCTTCCTTCCATAAAAGTATGTCAGCTTTGTAGTAGCCTAGCAGGCACACGATTTCAGGGCTTGTAAATGCCATATTGATCGCCAATACAAAGGAAATCTACAACGAGAAGCTTCGTGTTTACCTGGTTCTATTCCCATTAATCTCCTTTCTCTCTTGTCTTATGCCCACAATTGCTTTCTTTTATTTTCTGTAGAGCCGGGGGTGATCAGGCTTCAAAATTATTTATATGAACAGTTTTATGGTAGCTTATATATCAAACTGGTTCTTCATGGAGTTTTCTGGAAGAATATGTGGAATGCAGACTACTTGGAAGCTGTTATTACGCAACTGCTCCATTTTAAACTTACCTCTGCAGTTGCAGCTGCTTGTTTCACTCTTTAAAACTGTTGTATGCATGTTGATTCAATATGCATGATTGATGACTGTCGCAAGCTTGTGGGCAGCTCTAAATCCTCTGTAGAGGGTGGGATAGAGGAATCGATTAAATGTAGGTTTTATGATAGTTTTGTTTGTTTGCGTTCCTTTGATCGGATATATCAGCTTTATGGTAGCCTCACAGGTATGGGTTTTATGACTGTATTAAGAGCTTGCTTTAGTTTCTAAACGATCAACATTATATAACGGAAATGCACGGTTGCAGGATCATCTTTATCCGGTTCTATCTCTTTTTTGTTTCGTACACTTGGCAATGAGATGGTGTATCAGTTTAGCTATTTGTTGTTGCCATCGTCTATGTCTGTGTTCTATACATCTTTTGCAGGGAGCCCCCGGGGCAATCAGATTTCTTTTTTTTAATGATATTTTTTTTCCCTTGTTGAAAGCTGAGTTATATGTCGATTTTTTCTTTAGATTTTTGCTTCAGGAATGTATGGAACACAACTAATTTGAAGCTGATATCACCATTCCTTCGTTTGCAATCACTTATATTGTTAAAAAATTTCTGTATACCTTCACTAGTATTCTTGGAATGGTATACAGTCTGCCACCTTTAATATGAAAACCCTCATTAATGTGGTTTTTACTGTATGCTGAAAACAGTTCATTCTCTATTAATTTTCCCAAGATCCCTATGAAGCAGTTTCTGTTTGTACGGTTGTAATGCCCTACACTACAAGGCAGGACTACCCAAAAATTACACTGAAAAAACAGTCAGTGCTTGTGGCTGTAATTCACTTGGAATGCATGTTTCATGCCAAATTATGAACTCAGATCTTAGTTAATGGATCTACGACATTCATGTTCATGCTTGAATGTTCACCTGGAGTGATTTCAGAAGTCACTGTGATTTTGCTTTTACTTCTTTAGATAATGTCGGTTGCTACCATTATATCATATTATACTGATAGGGAATGCAACGATCCCAGATTACCTACCGAGTTGATGATCCCAAATTCTTCTAAATTAACCCAAAGTTCAAATAGGTTGGCAAGCCTCATACATGGAGCTTGTAGCCTTATATACTTTTTAGAGTAATATTACCTTTTACTAGTCACCAAACTGATAAAAGCTGAATTGCTAATCATAATTTATCCTGTAAACGATATACATTTACTAATAATAACAATTTACACTGTCTTCATAAACATGTTCAGCAAAGTATTTTCTGCCGGTCCGTGTTTTAGACTTGGAGCATGCAATTACCATATTTGTCATTGTGGAAAAGAAGACGGAGGCAATTACCACATTTATCATTGTGGAAAAGAAGACGGAGGCAATTACCACATTTGTCATTGTGGAAGAGACGACGGAGGCAGTTACCACATTTGTCATTGTGGAAAAGAAGATGAAGAGGCAATTACCGCATTTGTCATTGTAGAAAAGAAGATGGAGGCAATTCGTTAATTCTATTAGACAAAACCCTGCTCTATATATAGGAGAGGGGAGTAATACAAGGCATGGGGTGAAACCCTAACATGCCAAAGATACTTAGGCCCACTTACATAACGACTAATAACTCTAACATCCCCCCTCAATATGGATCATTGAAGTACACATCTAGCTTGCTAATACATAAAAAGATAATTACTGCCCATACAAGAATTTTGATCTCCTCTAAATTTTGAGATACATGTATTTAAGCACTCAAAACACTCCCCTTAAAGAAGATAGCACGTAGCAGATAGGAAACACGTTTTCTCCCCTTTACAAAGATAGCATGCGGCATCTGGAGCAAGATATGTTGGAAGCATGGAACAAAACTTCGGCGAAGTTGGGAGAAATTTCGCCGAAACTTCGAACTTCGAGCCTAAGCGAAGTCGAATCCTCAATACTTCGGCTTCGTCTAAACTTCGGGGCGAAGTTTCCCTGATTTTGTCGAAGTTGTTTTTTTGTATGTATTTTCGTCTCAACTTCTCCGAAGTTGTCGAAGTTTCCTCGAAGTTGGCGAAGTTGGGGCGAAATTGAGATGACCCAGAACATTAATTCTAACTAGTGCACTAATGGCTATATAATACATAAGTGTTGCCTCCAACCCTCTTCACAACTTCTAATATCAACTCCTATGTTTGTTGTTGCCACTCTTTCCTATTTGGTTGTATATTTGTATATAATACATATGTTCAACACTTGAACTGTGTATTAGTATGTGTATTGCATGCTTGACCATTGCAGGCGTACATCATATTATCAACCTACTTAGGGCTAAAGACTCATGAATCGTGTATTTTTGTTAAATTAGCAATTATAAGAGAGGTATAACATAATTAGAAGTTTTCAATCGAATTTCCTTAAAATTCACATCATTTTCTTCAAAAATCGGCATCGAAGTTTGTCAAAGTTTGCGTCTAAACTTCCTCGAAACTTCCTCGAAGTTTCCACAAACTTCCACTTCCACACCTAGCGAAGTCGACACGAAGTCGAAGTCCTGCACCATGGTTGGAAGCCATATGTAGAAATAATATGAGTTGCCATTGTTATCCAAGTAGTTGACCACAAGAAGCACCAACACCGGAATTATTCACGGTAAACGGGATAAGAGTGTTGTTGTAAGATATTGCACTAGAGGAGGTAATTAACATGCTTGTGACACGCTGCTATAAAAGAAATGTGCTATAGCAAGTGTCAACAGAGCACAGTTGAATTATAGGATCTGAACAACTTAGCCAACTTAATGATCTTTTGTTTTCTCCTCTAAATCTCTCCCTCATCAACCACAAAGAGAGTCACTGGGGATGGAATCGAGAAGAAAAGAATTCACAATGAAGAGGCACAACACCATATCTTCATAGATAATCGACCACATCATGGAATGAGGGTATGGGGGAACGCTGTCCCCAGTGAGGGGGGGTCCTACTAATGATTTTTGGTCGAATGTGATTTTCGGTGGAAGATCAAGCATAAATTTGCAAAAATATGGTGGAAGCAAGGAATTTCCAACAACAAGAGATGCTTTGCGGTGCTACAATTTAGTTAATGATGACTGTGATAAATGGGCCTCCTGTCCTAGCGATGGAGAGAATGGCTACGTCGGACCTAGAGGTGGGCGATACATGGAAGTGGGGTATGGCAATGCTTTGACTATTAACAAGGAGCCTAACCAGTGGTGACGGTGCGTGCAACAACATATTGTGATGGTAGAAGAAGGGGGGCAAGGAGAGTGGTGATGGTTGTCGGGGTTTGTGTTGCCAGTACGATGTTCTTGCTAGGGGTGGGTCGGGTGCAGTCCACTTATGTTCTGGTTGGCGACAGTTGTTGCCGCTCTTATTAAGGCTTCACATTTTGTAGTTGGTTGGTGAAGGAGGGAGAGCGGTGTGTAGAGGCAGTAGAGGGACAAAAACAACAAACCTTGCAAGCTCGAATAGAAGAGGGAGAGAGAAAACCCATATGGCTTTGCTCAAAAGGAACAAACAAAATAGTGGACGATGGGCTTCCCTGTGGCAACATGCACTGCCAAAGGGTGGTAGCCACCTATAATGTTGGGCTTCTCTTTCTCTCTCTCTCTCACAACTAAGTAGGGTACATGCCTCTCTAATACTTGGGAACCCAAAGTAATTCTCATTAGTTAAAACACCATATCTTCATAAATAATCGACCACATCATGGAATGGGGGTATGGGGGAACGCTGCCCCCAGTGAGGGGGGTCCTACTAATGATTTTTGGTCTAATGTGATTTTCGGTGGAAGATCAAGCATAAATTTGCAAAAATAGGGTGGAAGCAAGGAATTTCCAACAACAAGAGATGCTTTGTGGTGCTACAATTTAGTTAATGATGACTGTGATAAATGGGCCTCATGTCCTAGCGATGGAGAGAATGGCTACGTCGGACCTATAGGTGGGCGATACATGGAAGTGGGGTATGGCAATGCTTTGACTATAAACAAGGAGCCTAACCGGTGGTGACGGTGTGTGCAACAACATATTGTGATAGTAGAAGAAGGGGGGGCAAGGAGAGTGGTGATGGTTGTCGGGGTTTGTGTTGCCAGTACGATGTTCTTGCTAGGGGTGGGCCTGGTGCAGTCCACTTATGTTCTAGTTGGCGGCGGTTGTTGCCGCTCTTATTAAGGCTTCACATTTTGTAGTTGGTTGGTGGAGGGAGAGCGGTGTGTAGAGGTAGTAGAGGGACAAAAACAACAAACCTTGCAAGCCCGAATAGAAGAGGGAGAGAGAAAACCCATATGGCTTTGCTCAGAAGGAACAAACAAAATAGTGGACGATGGGCTTCCCTGCGGCAACATGCACTGCCAAAGGGTGGTAGCCACCTATAATGTTGGGCTTCTCTTTCTCTCTCTCTCTCTCTCACAACTAAGTAGGGTACATGCCTCTCTAATACTTGGGAACCCAAAGTAATTCTCATTAGTTAAAACATGATTACACAAGTTCTCTATATAGGTGTACAAAGGTTAAGTGGATGCACTTAAGTGGGTAAATGGATCCCTCACTTAAGCGTACTAAGAGCATAATAAAAGGATATAACGACGGTAGGCCTAAGCCCAATTACTACTATACTAACAATCAATATGAAGGATCACACTACCATAACACTACTAGTTATCTTTGTGCTTGAGTTCTAGGCAAAAGCATATATAAGATATATTTTTCTCTCTAAAAGTAGATGAAAGCCTTTGTTGCCTTTATGATGCCGACTACAAATTAATTGATGTTTGAAACCTCATTGTTTTTTAAAAAGTTTATTTCTCGCAAAATCTCCTGTTATGTTGGATCGTCAATTTTGGCCTTTAAAACCACTTTGATTATTTTATGGTTGACTTCCACACTTTAAACAATGTTTCTAGTTTTTTGAAGCCTCTTTGTTTTTCTTTTCCTTCCATCTTTGCCCCCTTGTCTGGCTTTCTCGTTTAGTTTTGGCGTGAATTTTGCCAATTCTCATCCATTTTGATGTTCGTACCTCCCTCTGACCCTATCCACTAGGCCTTGGTGACTCCAACTTTGACAACTTTGGTTTGAGTCTTGTTGGCTTTATAAGGAATGATTTTGACAGCTAAGGCTTGCATGAGAAAGCCTTTGGCTCACATGCTCCTTGATGCACTACTTTTGAAACACCCTAGAGGCCTTCTTGTAGAGCCTCTTGATTATCCACCTAGTCCTTTGGAGTGCACTTGGGTTGAAGGGACAATGAACGATTACTAAACAAAGAAGGGACATATTCTAAATAGTCAAATATCGACGAGGAAGTAAGCTTGAAAATGATGCCTTCCCACACTTACCTAACCTTCCTAGTTCCTACTAGGGGTATCGCGAGCTGATTAGGTGATGGATATTTTGGCAAGCAATTGCTAGAGGATGATATCATATTCTTGCAACATCTACTGATATCTATGCTACTCCATGACATGGTCCTCCCTTATGTCACAATTGTAGCATCCATTGGGTAGTCTGCTTCTTACATAAATCTTTCATCCTTGTCCCCTCTTACAACCTCATGGCAAAGTTCTTCGCTTTCCCCTGATGCCCTTCAAGTTGGAAGGCCCTAGCATACTATGTGATGAATATGAGCCACTTGATTGCTTCACCCATCCCTCTCCTACAAGCTCACAAAGTTGACAATAGAGTCACCTAAGGGGCAACCACAAGTGGATGTGAAGGGAGATATGGGGTGATGAGGGGATGAAGTAGGCCCTTTTGATGATGATTTTGGAGATCTTGGGAGCTTTCAAGGTACCTGGAGATAAGGGAGTCATTGATAGTCACCGAATGCAACTCTTTATGCATTATGATTGGCATTAGGGTATGGTTGCATTAGATTGGACTTTGTCTTGACGAGTTGTTCATCCCTGTCGTGTCTAATGATCTGTATGGTGATGGTGGTGGGCAATGTTATCAGGACCGGATCGGTCATCGAACCGGTGAGGCTTGGTTCTTGATTAACCCGTTTGACCTGTGGTTGAACCGTTCAACCAGAGACGTCAACAATGAATAAAAAGTATTGATATTCTAAAATATTGACGATATAGAAAAAATGTGAACTAGTTCAACTATGATGAAGATATAAGTAGAATATTTAGAACCCATAATAAAGTCACAACCTCATACATAAAAAAAATACTAATGCTTCATACAAAATTATACTTCAAAATCCAAAGTTCATTAACACAATATGATCCTAAACATGATTAGATCCCTTTTAGGTGGAAAGAAAGTTCCAGTGAGCGTTAGGATTGGAAAAATTAGGGGGTGGGTTTTTTGTGTCTATGCCCAAAAATGGGTCACATGTTGTGAGGTGGGAAGGATTCTAGTCACCCACTCATTGACTGAGAGAAAAGTTTTGGTTAATCAAACCAGTGCAACTGGTGAACCAGTCGGACCGACCATCTGTCTGGTTGAACCGGTGTTATCGAGTTGACCATCTGTCTAATTCATGGTCCGACCAGTCAGACCGGATGGTCCAACCGGGTTTTGATAACAGTAGTCGTGGGTCTACAAGTGCGCACATGCCTGGATGGCAAGTCACAATGATGGAAGCCATAATTAACCTTTTCCTGGCTTTTGTTAGGTTCTTACTAATTGACCCTTGCCCCCTTAAATCAATATGATCAATATTTTGCAGTTGTGACCTCCGATTTCTTGGTCTATAGTCTTTACTCATCCTAATCCCTCATCGGGCCCCTATCGGCTACCAAAATATATACTTGTAATGGCACTAAGGCGCTACGGGGCCAAAAATATGTGTCTTGACGCCTTGGTGTGTAGGCACCTTAGAACTTTTAAGTGGTCAATTTGTAATTTAATATATATATCTCTTATGGAATAGGACCCCTTACATATACATATTTTTACGGTTATATACATTCACATATTAATGTTTATATACACAATACATATGTTTATGGTTAACCCCCAAAAATATGCACTAACTGTGTATAAATAACCAAAGTATATTTTAATAATTGATATGGGTATTTTGGGTTTCTATAATAGGAAAGAGGGGTTCTAATATTATATTATATATTGCAATTAAACCCAAACAAGCTTAACAGTCTTTGCATACATAGGCGGCCAAGTTTTTATCTTTTTGGTTATGTTCACCCTTATAAGGCTTATGTACATATACTCTTTATAAGTCAAATATTGTTTTTGGAGTTCCTATGATATACAAAGTAGCCCATATGTTCAACTGCAAAGAAATAAGTAACATATATAACAAATTCCTTGATATATATCTTGACTTCAAGGCATAAACCAAGGAAATTAAAAAAATGGACATTAAGGGTATCGATTCTTAATCAAACTGGTAGTTAAATTCCTATCATCCCCTATCGGCTATCAAAATATATACTTGTAAAGGCACCAAGGCGCTACGGGGCCAAAAATATGTGCCTTGACGCCTTGGTGTGTCTAGGCACCTTGGAACTTTTAAGTAGTCAGTTTGTAATTTAATATATATATATCTTATGGAATAGGACCCCTTACATATACATATTTTTACGGTTATATACATTCACATATTAATGTTTATATGCACAATACATATGTTTATGGTTAACCCCCAAAAATATGCACTAACCATGTATAGATAACCAAAATATATTTTAATCATTGATATGGGTATTTTGGGTTTCTATAATAGGAAAGAGGGTTCTAATATTATATTATATATTGCAATTAAACCCAAACAAGCTTAACACAGTCTTTGCATACATAGGCGGCCAAGTTTTTATCTTTTTGGTTATGTTCACCCTTATAAGGCTTATATACATATACTCTTTATAAGTCAAATATTGTTTTTGGAGTTCCTATGATATACAAAGTGGCCCATATGTTCAACTGCAAAGAAATAAGTAACATATATAACAAATTCCTTGATATATATCTTGACTTCAAGGCATAAACCAAGGAAATTAAAAAAATGGACATTAAGGGTATCGATTCTTAATCAAACTGGTAGTTAAATGCCTATCATGGACACACATGTTTAATTTGAACATCAGGCACCTATAAAATAACATTAATAACCATCCACATGCCTAGCAATCCATTAAAATACCCAAAGGCAGAAAATAAGTTGCAGTGTAGGTCAGAGTACATACCCTCAGTGCACTTTATCTTAACAACTATGCCTGAGTCATCTATCACACATTACTTCAAGGAGTTTTAGTGCATGACTTGAATATGTATTAGAATTGAGATTGTTGTGGCCTTCCCATACGTAGAATCGGTAGATACAAAGGATTTCAAAGCTTTGTCTTGCATGCTTCCTCTACATGAGGCCTTCCCATACGTAGAATCGGTAGATACAAAGGATTTCAAAGCTTTGTCTTGCATGCTTCCTCTACATGAATCCACCTCTCATTCATCGACACTTTCATGTAACTCTACCTATCATAGATGAAATCAGTGCTCCGTACTTGTATGCAAGATTAGGCATAGTGATAAGTACCAGGATCAGTGGCTCAGAGGCTAAACGAATGTCAGAGACTCACCCATAGCTACAGCCTATATTAGTGTCAGATATTACTACTGAACGTGAGGTTTAACTACATCTAGTATAAAAGATGATAACTCTGTGACTTCCTATGCCAAATCAGTAGATATAGGGGAACCCTTTTGCAGCAATAGCCTGTCTACATCACTTTTGTGCTCTTCAACTGAATGACAGAAAACAGGGTAGCATGCATTATTATCAGCAGGGAGGCATGGATATTTTTTATATTAATTTCGTCAAACATCTGATTGTTATTGGTTTACAAATCATTAGTTGTTATGTTGATGTTGGGGCAGATGGTGCATGATTGAAGAAAGTCATGCTGAATGGGCATGATAAATAGCATAAGATTTCATTTTAGTTGATAAGCTTTAAATAGCTGAAATTGTACGCTATTTAATTGATGTCACTAGTGAAATTGAATATATTAGAAACTTTATAAGAAAAGTAGGAGTTAATGCAGTTGCAAATGGGAATTTTGACAGGATTAGTCCATTTACAGTTAAGAACATGGTGCAGAACTTCGACTTCGTGTCGACTTCGCCAGGTGTGGAAGTGGAAGTTTGTGGAAACTTCGAGGAAGTTTAGACGCAAACTTTGACAAACTTCGATGCCATTTTTTGAAGAAAATGATGTGAATTTGAAGGAAATTTTAATTGAAAACTACTATATATGTTATACATCTATCTTAAATATGTTAATTTAACACAAAACACAATTCACAACTCTCTAGCCCTAGTTTCATGGTTCAAATGTGCAATACACATATACAAATATAGTTCACCGTATGTATTCTATACAATATACAGTCAAATAGTAGTTAAAACACCCTATCTAGGAAAGAGTGGCAACAAACAACATAGGAGTTGATATTAGAAGTTGTGAAGAGGGTTGGAGGCAACACTTATGCCTTATATGGCCTTTGGGACACTAGTTAGGATTAATGCTCTGGGTCGTCTCAACTTCGACCAAACTTCGCCCAACTTCGCCAACTTCGAGGAAACATCGACAACTTCGGAGAAGTTGAGACGAAAATACACACAAAAAAGTCAACTTCGCCGACATCACTGAAACTTCGCCCCGAAGTTTGGACGAGGCCAAAGTATTTGGGATTCGACTTCGCCTATGGTCGAAGTTCGAAGTTTCGGCGAAATTTCGCCAAAAATCGTCGAAGTTATGTTCCATGGTTAAGAATGAGCTGCCTTCACATCAAAATATTACGATGAATTCAGTTTTGAGTAGATGAATATAATCTCTTCTTAAATTCCTTAATCGAGACGCTCTCTCATCGTACAGAGCTTTCTGTAAGCAGTATGAGGTTGGCGTCGAGGATCTTAAGTCTGAAAATATTAAGATTACATTGTGTTAAGGAGTGGCAGGTCCAAGTGACGTAAACCCCTATAGTTAGGGTCAAATTTCTACTGCAAGTAAATGGTGATTGGGCGAATCCCTAAGGAAATTAGTCTGAAACTCCAGTGTTGATAAATACTTTTTGGTCAAACAATCTTACATTCACCGTACATGGAGGGTTAATTTTCAAATGTGTTATTTAAATGTCTAAGTTGCCCTATAGAATTATGTGATTTTATTTCTTTTTAGTAGTTTAGCTGTCACATTTAATTGAAAAGCTCTCCAAATTTTTGTTGTGGTTTCCGTCACCACTGTCTACTAAAATGGTTATAGTCTTCTATAATGTAAACAATGAAATTTATGTGCTTATTTTGATTAAATGAGGAATTGTTTTCTTGTTTCTTATCGAGCAGTAAATTCGTTTTGGCTTCTTATTTGCAGCTTGTTTCTGCTGTTTGGCCCTTTATGACCGCTAGCTTGCTGACTGACATATTTGTAATTTCAGAAACTATGTTGTTCAATTCATCATGGACTTGAAGAATCAGAAAGCAGATGCTACCCTGATGTCTCAATTTACTGGAAATTTTGTAGAGTTGTCAAAAAGTAAATTCAGTAGCAATGTGGTAGAGAAATGTCTGAAGATGTGGTCTGAGTGTCACAGAGTAATTATAGGAGAACTGATTTCAAGCAGGAACTTCCCCGAGCTGCTTCAGCATCCATATGCAAACTATGTTATCCAGACTGCTCTTGCTGCCTCCAAGGTCGGTTTCTATTTGTCTTACAATATGTTACAATATAAGAAAAAGAAAAAGTAATGCATCGTTAGTGATCTCTCTCTCTCTCTTATTCCTTTTGTGCAGGGCTATCTAAAACAGACCCTGCAAGGTCATATCCAGCCATATGTCGCCTCTCTCGCTACTAGCCCTTATAGCAAGAGGATTTCGACAAGTATCCCCTCTCGAAAATGATGTACATTCCAGAAGGCTTAACCCTATTGTTGTTGTCCACTTCTCCTGTAATACATCTGTTACATTATTGTAACTAGCTGTTTTAAAACTTGACTATAGCTGCTGAGGCTATCCCAAAGGACCACAGATAATTAGGCTTGCATGATATGACCATGCATGAGGCTGTTTTGTAAAATAAGCAATTTTGCTTCTAGCTTACTGTCAGTAAGTGGCATCGATTTGATGTAATTTTGTTGTTTTTGGCTAACAGTTGACCCATTATTCTTCTTTGAAATGGTACAGTTATCAAACAATTCAGACTGCAATCCTTAGTGCTCTTGGGCTACTTTCTAATTTATATGATCGGTGCTGCTAGTTTTTTCTTGCATATGCCATAGTGTCTGGATTCCTAGCGTCTTGAAAATGCGATGCATTCTTTCTGGAAAGATTCTACCTGCAGAATATATTTTTGCCTATTCATTTGGACTGCTTGGTGAGAACTAATGAAGTCACATTCTATTGTCTGCTTTGGTCTTTCAACTTCTATGTAATGACCTTGTAGCGGAGTATGATTTTCAGGCACCTCCTGAATCTGCGCTGATATCTGCCTAACAGAACCTACATCCAGATGGAACTCTCCCGAAACATTCAAGAATTAGGAAAGTTGATGAAAGGGCATCGTAGTCAATTTAAATATGATGTGGTTTATCGTTAGTTTTGTACATCAAAGCATTGCAGGTGAACTGAGAAAATTTTCTTAGCCCTTCTGTATTCATGGTGACCTTTTAACGACTTTCAGGCACCTCCTGAATCTGCGCAGATATCTGCCTAGTAGAACCTACATGCAGATGGAACTCTCCACAAAACATTCCAGAATTAGGAAAGTTGATGAAAGGGCAACATAGTCAATTCAAATACGATATGGTTCATTGTTAGTTTTGTACATCAAAACGTTGCAGGTGAACTGAGCAATTTTTCTTAGCCCTTTGGCTGGGATTAGTGGGATCTAGAATTTCACCGAATTTAAGATTTCCCAGACATCCCAGTTTTCTTGAGTTGGTATGAGGCTTTTATGACCTATCAAACTATCTTGATGATGTAAATGTTTCTTCCTTTGTCGGTAACATGTCAATGGGGTAGTTGTAGGACAATTTAAGGCAACTTTGGATGTTTAGGAAGTTTGAGAAAGCCAAACGTATAAATGCATATGCTGTGTACGACTTGTACATGAAACTATCCTACTCGTTAGAATTAAAGTAAGAACCAGTGAACAAATTGCCGAAGCAACATTAGGCACCCATTAGAGTGGTTTAAAAAACTATATGATATAGGAATCTATAATCTTTCTGTTGCTTTTTGTCATTTTTAAACCATTATGGTAAGAAAAAAGATATATATGGCCAATGTTTTTATTAATTAGAAAAGCTATTAATAGAAAGTTTGTTACTTGTAACTCCTAGTTTGACTAGACAAAGGGTCACCTGAGTTTGACTTATGGGTAGATGTTATAAAGGGGATTTTGCTACCTTGGTCAAATTGTATTTCAATCAATTTTCTTATCAGTCAATGATTTTTAGAGACTTGAGAGTGAGAAGCGATAAATTATCTGCAGCAGCTATAGCTGTTTGTACTCTTACAAGTCCCAGCCAGCCAACTCGATGGCTAGTTTTGCTCTAGCTCAACTTTGGCTATCCCCAAACTACTACCTCATGGTGCTATAATTGTTTATTTTATATAGAGGGAGACTTCAGAAACCTATATATGGATGGAATGTTACCCTATCAATAGCAGATACGATTTCCATTCTAGTGCATAATTGAACCATGATAAGGATTTGACCTTGAATTTATATACATGTTCATTACCTTGATCCTAATATAAATTGAGTGCTCTTCCACCATTATTCACTCATAGACCCTTTCTCCAATTGTTCACTAGGCAATTGAGTGCTCTTCCACCATTATTCACTCATAGACCCTTTCTCCAATTGTTCACTAGGCAATTGAGTGCTCTTCCACCATTATTCACTCATAGTCCCTTTCCCCAATTGTTCACTAGGCAATTGAGTTTGTATATGAGTCATCAAGCTGCTATGTACTATCAAGCTAAATCAAATCATTGTGATTTCTTTTTTCCAGCACTCTTTTCTTCGGCTGCTTGGTGATCTTTGGCAAGCTTCTTTCAAGAAGGCAGTGGCCGAAGTTTCTTAAAGAGTGTTCGTCTTCTCCGAGTTATATGTACACTCCTACAATCCTTGTAGAACTGATAGACTAGTTGGTATTTTTACCGAGTTAATAAAAAGAATCTGTCTGTGATCCTAGAGCCACACAAAAGAATATATTGTAGGTTTTGCTCCTTGGGCGAGAAAAAGAGTGGTCTCCCTTGCACATTAAAATATCATTTTTTACGTAGAAATCCAAAATACAAAAAATTCTAGAAGATCCTAGTGGGGAGTTCACTAGGTAATTGGACAAAGGTGTGTTTGGCTTGAACACACTTTATATTTGGCGGTCATCTTGGTTACTTATATGATCTCTTTGTTTTCTTTCTTATAAATTTTTAGTTTGTCTTAATCTACCTTTGTTCACCACTTAGAGAAATTTTATAGAGTGTTGGACAAAGATTTATGACTTTAAGAATCTCTAATAAATGAATGGATGAGTGAAAACACCCTTGCTCAATTCAACACTAAAAGAACCAACTTCAACCAACCTATTGTCTTTAATGTCAACTACAACTAATAAGATAGACGAAATTCTTCATGAAAGGCACGAAGCTTTGATTTGTAGAATATTACAACCAAACATATAATGAGTTTAATAAATCTTATATTATATATATCACTCTGATTCCTAACTAATTTAACAATACTTCCTATATATGGAAAACATATTTGTAACTTAGGAAATTGCCACCTCAGGCAAGGAATGAATTAGATTTTCCATAACAAACATTGCAGCTTTTATGTTTGAATGATATGAAGCTATTACACCCCAAATTTCATAAAACACACGAGTAGAAACATACACAACCTACACATCTTTTGGCACTTGGGGAATGTAACAGTCCCATGATATTAATCACAATAGTAATTAAAATTATGCCACATATAGAAAAATCATGTTGGCATACTTTCTTACTGAAATATCTTCAATACACTTATATTCAACAAAATGGAAATATGAATACACATAATTCACTTCTGTGACTCTAAGCCAGGTTCTTGGGACATATATACAGAAAGCAACCCACAAAGCAAGCTTTATGATCCTAATCAGTTGTCATGGCCTACAAAATTGTTTCTTCTCACCTTTGTACACCTCAAACATAGCCATGAATAGATAGAGATACATGTTAGAGTAAGTGGTATTAAGCTCTAACAACAAACATATAAATATATGACACTGGAAAGCATAACCATTATGGTATTTCATGAGACAAATGTCAACGATTTCATCAATATAATCTAAATTGATTTAATCCCCTATATTTGTGATATCACCCCGATATGAGCATAAAGCACTTTAAGTGCTCAATAAGGTTGCATCAAAGTGCACATAATTTCACCCAAAGGTGAGCATAAGGCACAACAATGCTCAAAATATAATGAGGGAGAAGTAATGAATGTGTTTCATTCGTAGATTGGTTAACATGAGTATGGATCAAATTTCTTGATTACCACATATAAGAAACATTGGATTAATAAGCATTTCCATGATTTCCGCTCAAATGTGTTTATCAACCAATTTTTGGTGCATGTATCATATATGTATCCTCTTTCATTTGTGGCACCTCATTTTTTATTTACCATCATGATTGGTACACAAGATTAACTCCGATTGACACTATTTTTTCATGATGAGCATCAAAATGCACATAAGTTGGCATCAATGCCCATGATTTGGCATTACACGCCCATATCCACCTGTGGTATCTTGATCGGGGATTATTTTTTTATAATATAGTGAAATTGTAAAGAGTTCTCTTTATTGATCTTTGAAACACAACCAATCATGAAAACATATTGTTTAATACTCTTGAACTAATTAAATACTACAATAGCCACTATTCATTAAGGTCCATTCCATTGACAAGATATCCATTGATTACATGCATTTCATGAAATACACATTCAAAACTAAAACCAAAATAGATGATCAAGTATAAAATTAATGTACACATCCCATTACCTAAGGTGAAGAAAAAATAATTTGATATGTGAATCTTCATTGAAAGCTTAGGTTCATAAAATTATAGTGTTGACATACCATATTTGGTTATTCCTTTAATGATCTAGATTAGATCATCTCTATGGGTAATAATGGAGTTTGATGTATTGACTGCACTTTTCACATTTTTCACATATTTAATCTATCCATTTTGCCCATTTTCCACAATTAGTTTTTTTACTCAAATGGTATTTCTCTGGACTTATGTGCAATTTGTCCTTTAAATCAACTCTTTACATGTCTTTTTGCATAGTTCCAATTGAATTATCTTGAATAAAATATTTACATTAAATCCTATGGATATTTAGTTTCCATTTTCTTCACAAAAATCCATATCATTTGGATAATGAGAAAGATTAATCTGGAAGTTTTATCCTTCTATCTTCATACATTTTTATTCAGTTTTATTCATATGACTCAATCACACAATCCAAACCACTTTTATCCAAAATTTCTATAGAAGATTCATGAAAAATTCAAAAATCTAGATAAAAGAATTCATTTATTTTTCTATTCCCACAGATACTTGGAGGAATCCAATGATCCACCATGTGTCCACCCTACGGAAGTCACTAATCCTATTCCAGAATCTTCCACCCAATTTCCTAAATCCTAATTCTATCTTGTAAATACTTCATATCTACCATATCATTTTGTTGCCTTTGACTCTCCTAAAGCCAGAGAGCCAACTATCTCCCTCTTTATTTTTAGTTATTTGAGTTACTAGGGGATCCTTACTCTACAATCATGTATATACTTTGTTAGCTCGTCTAATGGTATTCATAACTACTTTTTTCTACATATCTAGTTATAACTGTTTTGATCTATATATCTACTGGCTTAACATTCATATTATTTCATAATCGTCAATAATTTCTTGCTTAAACTATTTATGATTGTCAGTTGGATATCTAATACTTTCTATTATGTGCTTTAATTCAGTACCATACAGATTGATTACTCAATTCTTGCTCATTTAGAATTACTTTTTTTCATGTCTCCTATCTTTTTCGTATGTTTTGGCCCTAACCGCATGGGAGGATCTCTTTCGTGGAAGATCCTAGGGTGGACCCACACCTATAAAACTATGTTCTTTAGGGAAATGAAGGGAAAACATGTCTGTCTCCATACTCAAAGATCTATAAGTTCAAATTCATGCCGACAAGGAGTGGCTCAAGTGGTCAAGCACGGTGTCCCCTCACGAAGGGACCCGGGTTCAAATCCCAGTTGTTGCCTTGGTTTACCACCCTCCCGGACGTTCAGTCTCCGTCACGAGCATGGGAGAGGGGGAGAGAATGCCTCTCTTTATCCCATAAGTTCAAATTCATCCTTTCTAGTTCTTTCTTGGTTTTATTTCCTTTCACTAAACCTGAAACCACCATTTTTTGAGAATACAAAAGAAAGGCTCAATACATCATACATTGTGGGGGTGCTTACTCCTTCTCCACTCATAATAAGATTTTTTGAATTCAGCATTTGGTCACATATTCCTACCTTTTCTTATCCACCCTCTAGTGGAGTCAAATTCAGGGTTTTTTTTGTAGTTTTCCACCGATTTGAGTGCATATCCCAATTTTCCTTGTTTGAAAATTAAAACTAGATGAAAAATCTAAGATTTGTCATTTTATTCTTCTGTTATGTTTTGTGTGACCCAAATTAGCTTATTCGTATGATTTTTCTTAGTGGTAATAACATTCTAGCAACTTTGTTGGAGATCGTAAGATGGTCTGGGTGGATTTTCTTATGTTTTGTTTTCTTGAGGATTATGGGTTCATGTTCCCGTATATTTTCTATATGTTCTATTTTCTTTCCAATGTAGATAGAGTGCATAGCAAGAGTTGAAGACATATGTATTTTTCATGCCCTCTACAACTGTGGAATTTGGCCTTACGCTAACAACAAAGAATCCTGAGAGGGTTCTCTTATTGCATATTTATTCTGCATTTCCTGTGGTGGTTGGGATTTCTAATAGTCACTTGCTTTCTTAGATATTCTCTACACTTGAGACTTTGTCTTTGTCTTAACTTTAAGGGGTTCCTTTTTTCTTCCTTAAAAAAGTAAAAAAAAATCAAGATAAAAATTGAAAATAGAGAGAGAAGGGTGAGGGAGGTCTTTCATATGAGCATAATCCTTTCATTCCTAATGACTGTATGATTGATTACCTACATGTATGATTTGTTTTTAGGAAAGGGATTGTATGTCCACATGGGAATTTCTACTTGTTCTTTATTGTGATATCTTGTTGCCTTGGAATTGCACCCAAAAATGTAAAAGCTTTCATGCACTCTATACACCTACAAACCCATGCGTCTATGGAGAGAGTGTTGACACTCACCTTGTATCCATGGAAGATGAACGAATGTGTTAATAAAGGTAACGAAGTAGCGTATTGTTGAACATGCAAAGGCCTTGAGGCCCCCAGACCCTCTCCTAGGACTAACGACCGATTATGACAATTATACTCACAAGTGTACTAGAAGCAGCACCCATATCTGATGCACTGGCTTACCCTCACAATGAGAGACATCATGTAATAGAGAATTTAAGGATCAACCTCTCCTATACCATCATGCTTGAGGGAGTATGCAAATCACATCTAACTCATTGGCTAAAGGGGGAGTGTTCGATCATCTAACCAATGTCTCTCGACTATAAGGTTTGTTTGGAAGTAATGAGGTTGTTTCTTTTCTTTCATGTTCCTAAGATTTCTATTTATTGTACGCATTAAGATTTTGATCACCACGACTGCATTATACTTACAACTTCAAGTGTCAATTGATGATCTTCAATCAAAGATTAATAATGTATTTAGAAGCTAAAAAATTTATCGAAAATCTTCAATCAATAATCTTTATAAAAGTTAAACAACATTTTCAGAACCTCCACAACCTTTTTACAGATCAACAATCTTCAATCAACAATATTTTCAAAAGTTAGACAATATATTCAGAATTCGGTAATCCTTTCAAAGTTGAACATCTTTTTCAGTGTTGATAATCTCAAACAAGACTTTCAAGTGTGAAATGTTTCCTAGAAATCATCTTCCAATCAATTCCCTCAAAACCATCATAAATGAAATCCTTCAACAAAACCCACAATATATCAGTCTCCCAACCTATCCTACGATGGTAGGCTATCCAGATTTTATAAGATTAGCTTACTGACATTTCATGCCCTACACCTTGTCATTAGGCCACAAAAATTTGGCCACGTGTCTCATCTATTTAAGGGGGTTGACTTTCATCTTTCTAGTTTCCTACTTTGTGCTATAAGGCTATCAAAATTGACCCCCATGATATCTGACAATTTTTCCAAAATCTTTTTGACTAGATCCATGCTAAAGGGCTACTGGATTATGATCACCTAAAACATGCCTCTACTCATACTTAAACCTTGTGGTACCCATTAATAGCCTACGATCCACACATACAAAATGAAGGCAGATCAAGAGTAATTAGACTTTAAATATGCATGTAGTATCTTAGATACCCACAACAATGATATTGACCTTGTGTAGTGAGTGGGGTTGAACACAGAATAAGGGTGAAAAGCTACTCAAGATTTTAGGCTTTATCATAGATAAGTCAAACCAAAAGGTAGATTAAGTGTTCCTTATGGAACAAGGTAGACAAACAAGAATGAGGTAAACAAAAGTAAGATAAAATTAAGTTAACAAAGCAAACTGGGAATTAGATATTTTTGGTGTATTTCAATAGATGGATAGAACTAGGATTGGGTTTCTCCATCTAAGCACTCTCACCAACATGAAAACACTCATACCCATTATATACCATTAGCATAGTTTACAAGCAATTATCATTAGTGTCTATTACCTACTCTCTTAAGATTAGGCTAATCTGGATCATAGGCATGTCTCTTTCTCGAGATGACAAACAAACAATCAAACATACAAACATATGCTCTTTATCTCTTGTATTCCAAAAGTTTCATGCATTCATACCACTCTGTAACTCTATATGTGAACTAGTACTACTCTTTTGAGGCATTACAAATCAAGCATTACAAGATGGTAGCTAATCATGTAAGTGAATCATTCAAGAACAAGAGTAAGGAGATATAAGAGTATGTACATTCAAGGATATATGAATAACATTTTGGGAGAGACTTAGTGGCTAATCCTAACCCAAGTAAAATGGTCTAGTCATCACATTCATAAGAAAAAGTATGGATTAATAGATGATGAAGGGCATATCCCAAGAATGTTGGAAGGGAATGAGGGAAGAAGGAGGAAACACAACAAAATAGTATCCATAGAGGTATTGGGCATCAATGAAGACCTCTTATTCATGTGGAGGGTGATGGTGAAGGAGATGATGTCCTCTATGATCCTCCTTATCTCGAAGATGGATGTGGATACCTGTGGAAGTGAGCAATAATTAGGTTTGTATTCTCATCCTGCCTTCCAATGGGGGTTGATGAAAGGATAGGAATCAGGTACAAATTTTTCATTATGGATGAAGTGCCTTCCTTGAAGGATGTGTGCCCCTATTTATAGGGGATGGTTTGTTCTCGAGTCACCTTAGAACTAGGGTACTTTTCTTTCACTCCAAGTCTTCAGGAACACACTTAATTAATTGTATCAATAGAAAAAAAGAATTATAGGGAGTTCATTGGCATGCAACGACTCTCAGTTTTTTCACTAGTGGAAGGTTGTAGACCGAGCATCAACATACAACATGAAGCTTAGTTATTGGCTGGTGGAAGTGGACTCTCCATTTGTGGATGATGGTGGACTGAGCATTGCTGTGAAATGTAGGTCTGGTGTCGGTGCAGGAGATCACATATTGAGAATCAGTGTAGCCAGTAGACTGGGCATCAACGTAACCAACAAACCAGGCATCGGCGGTGGCTTGTCCTTAATTCCATCAGGACGTTGACAATACTTTTTTTGTGCTAAGCATATCCTTTTCATTAGTGTGTGACCACCGATGAAGTGTTTGAGTGCTTTTTTCCTTTGGGACTAGCACAAATAGCTTATGATTTTTCCATCAGTGGAGGAATGGATGTCATCCTTGTTTTGTGCCTTGGTGACATCTTATGTTGCCCATGCGATCATTGGTGGTTGCTTGCCCCTCTCAGTCGATGGGAATATTTCACTCTTATAATATTCCTATGAAAAGATGTAAATTAAAAATGAGAGGGAAAATATCTCTAAACATAAGTAAAAGCGAGATATATCACATTAAATCCTAAAAATATAAGGGATATGAAGGGTAAAATAGGCATGTAACATTAACAAAAAAATGATGTTATCACATCCCAAACTGGGTTCTTTCTTGTCTTGAGGCTAATAAATAGAATCCAAGTATGATTTGATGAATTTGGACTTTCTTAATTGGGTGAGCTGTGTTATAGTGATCATATCTTTATGTCAGTTCTATGCCAAGATTTCTCTTCGGTTGCTTTGTTTGTTCACTATTCCCCTGGTATATATCTCAAAAGTTGGATTTGTTTGACTTTCAACTATCACTCCCCTACCCAAAGGTTAGGATCTTACTTCAAGATATCCATTCTGTGTCCTTTTCATAATTAAGTCCTTGAAGAACTTAACATAAGTTGACATTTATTCAATGGAGTCTAGGAAAGGGATGTCAAGGTGCAAATTCTTCACAACTTTTTAAAATTTCTCATATCTCGTCTTCAAATGATCTTTGATCAACTTATTGGGAAAATGGATCCTTGTATCCTATGGATATCTATTGGCAAATGATTCTTCAGTAGAATCTAACCTCATATCTTTATCACATTTTTTCCTTGGCTTTTCTCTATCAATGTCATCTTCTCAGAATGGTAGAATGGGTCTTCTATTGTCAAACCTCTATCAGTGATGGCCGATGGCTAGGATTAGTGACACTCTCTTGTTGAACTTTACCTAAGAGTGGACATCATAGAAATTTCATGTTTGTCTGGTGTTTGTTTAGTATTGGAAGGAACTCTTCTAGTTGGGTTCCTTATAAGATCTGATAGATTCACAATCTGTTGATCAATCACTTTATTGTGTTGTTGCAGATTAGTTACTTAACCAGTTATGCTCCCCATCTAGGTTGGAGTCATAGTTTGTATGTTGTTGTTTTTTTGGGTGCTTGTATTCAACTTGTCCTTAATCTTCGCTTGTCACTTTTTTAAAAGATAAAAATATCACCCATCGAGTCAGGTTGACATTGGCTCTCTTTTTTTATTCTAGGAATTGTTTATGTTTTGTTGAAAGTTGTGTTGTGAGTGACCCAGATGATCTGTCACCTCTCTTGAAACTAGGCAGTCCAGGAGGTGGATTGTTAGTCTTGTTCAACATAAAGAGTTTTCTACATCATTCGTGTTACCATAGGAAAACCCTATATGATATGGTCTCTTATAGATGACATAGGAGACATTTTCTGCAGATCCGTCTTGATTATCCTCTTATTCATGAGTGTATTTGTAGTAGTTGATCCCAAGTGCTCTCTCCCCATAGGTAACACAATTCATGATAGTTTCAACATGATTCTTCCCCTTAACATTTATCTCCTATAAAGTGGGATCATATGTGGCTATCTTGTCCATCTTAATAGTAAGGGCTTCTAAGGCTTCTAAATCTAATGTGACCCCCATAGAGGAAACATTATCGACTCGTCCTCCTTCATATTCAGAATCAGATTGAATTCTAGCCATATCATCTATAATATTCTTGGAGTGCTCTGAGTTGTGACCTATGAAGTCACTCCCAACTAACACATTTATGGTTGTCCTTTCCCTCTGAGTGAACCCATTGTAAAAGTAGTCACTAAATACCCTTCATCAAAATTGTGGCAGAGACAATCTCTCTAATATTCTTGATATCCACCACATACATCTCTCAGTTGTTTTGCAAGTTTTTACATATAGATGGTGATCTTGTTAAGCTACACAATCATCTTTTTGATTGGGAAGAACTTAGTGAGAAAAGCATTAGCCAGGGCCTCCCAACCTAGGATGCTCTCATGTTTCAAAATCTAATACCATGCAAGCTTTTTATTTCTCAAAGATAAGTGGAATGACATACAGTAGATTACTTCTTGAGGAACCCTATTGATCTCAGTATCACATATGTTCTTTAAGGATTCAATGTGATGATAATGGTTGTCCTCGAGAAAATTTCTGACAAAGATTCATTGTTGAACTAGACCTATGCAAGGTTGGATTCAATTTGAAGTTAGCAACTTAGAACAGGGTTGCCAAAACCCATTGGCGCGGGTAGCTAGTAAGGAAGAAAGAGTGGACAACCTACTGGTGGGTTTTTCCCTACTCCACCTATGATAGTTGGAATAGGTTGGGTGGGTTTTCCCATTACCATTAATGTTCGATTGCCATTGCCATGTGCAACCATGGTTTCTTCTATGAGTGAAGAAAATTTTGGATCACACAAAATACTTGAAAGAATCTTACAAGTCAAGGTAAGATACCTGACACACTAAGATTTTTTTTTTATATATAGTGTAATTAGAATAAATGACTTTGCAATTAAGTATATTACTAGACTCAACAACATTGACGAAGTTTAGGTAGATCTCACGTCTTTAGCTATTTCTGATTGCTTTGTCCCTGGAAATAATGCCAAAAGTTGATTGTCTAAAAACCACATTTCCAAAATTGAGGTAGACTGAGAGTAATAAGACTTTAAGTTAATAATCCATACCTCAGACGCCCACAACATTAGTATATGGCCTTATGTATTAAGCACAGTAGAACATCGGCACAAAGGTGACACGATATCAGGATTTAAGGCCTTAGCTTAGATAAGTCAAACCAAAAGGTATATTAGATCTTTCTTATGGAACAAGGTAGCCAAAGAACAACATAAAAAAAGTAAGATAAAACAAGCTAACAATGCAAAATGGATTTTATACTTTTTGGTGTATATTTATAAATGTTTAGAACATGGATTGGGTTTCACCATCTAAGCACTCTCACCAACATGGAAACACTCATACCCATTATATATTGTTAGCATAGTTTATGAGCAATCCTCATTAATGTCTATTCCCTTCTCTCTTCAGATTAGTCTAGATCTCGATCATAGGCATGTTTCTCAAAAGAGACATGACAAACAAACAATCAAACATACAAACATATGATCATTAATTAGCTCTAGTATTCCAACTATTTCATGCATTTGTGTCATGATACACGTCATTTGCACACCAATTCACTAGAATAATTATCCTAGAGTTTAATCCTTTTTTACTTTCCAGTTAAGGCTAGTATATAGGGGTCAATACCACAAGACAACATTTTTAAGATTCATTTTTTTTAATCCTGATTGTTTTTTAAATTAATTCTTTTTGGTATTTTTGAAAGATTGACAGAAAGTAAAATCTGATTTTTGAGGGGGTTGATTAAACTAGTGCAAGAAATTAAAGTGCAAGAGAAATAAAAGATTACACTATAGCAAGGAAATGAAAAGATTAAACTAAAGAAAGAGAAGTAAAGGAAGAAGATGTTTAAAACAAAATAAATTATTATACAAGGATGATAATAAAATTGCAAGAATTAAAAGAAAGTGATTGAAACAAACGTTAAAAGAAACAGTTAAAATTAGATGGGAAAAACATCGAGGCTAAGGGGTTTCTACCACCTTAGCCAAAGTGAAGACAAGATCAAAGAATACATGATAATTAAAGATAGAAGCAGGTATGAAAATTATTTGAAACAAAATGCAAGAGGCAAACTCTATGTGAACCCATTGGTCCTGGCGTTCAAGCTTCATAGTTCATCATCCCAATGGGGATTTTTCCACAATCGCATCCAAATCCCCATGCAACTAGTTTAGTCGCTCTAAATTCTGGTTTCCACGTTCGCATCCATCGAAATTAACTCACGATGAAAATGAGAGATCACTTTGTTTAAATCGATGCTTTTCTAAACCAAAAGCCATCTGCATAAAGAAAATTGTATAAACTTAATCCAATCAACACAATGGCCAAGGGGCTATTCCCCTTACCTTGATAAGGAGACTACTAGTCATAGTGAGGAAGGGAGAAACAAGGAGAAAAAGAAAGAAAGCCATAGACCACAAATTCAAAATCTCCAAAGAGATCAAGGTGGTGACAATTAAATGGATTAATGTCTTTATCTCCCACTCCAAGAAGAAAAACAAGAATAAAGAATGAGAATAAAAGAACTCTAAATGTAGAAGAAAGATCTAGCTTTATTGCTTCAATATAAATATTACACTAAGTACTGAAATTAACAAAGTTTCACTACATATCGAGTACAAAAATTGGGACCCTTTTCTTAGTGGAGTCCCCCTCCTTTTATAAGGGACAAAGGGGTGGAACACTGTGAAAGGGGGAAAGAGAACAATGAGTGGTGGCTACTGAAATCCATTGTTCGTACGCCACAAAATGACCATTTTGCTAAGCGATACGGTTGTTTTGTGATGACTTGGCGCGGGCCTAGAATGCTCAGATCGAAACCCTAAAGATGGTTGTGACGACACCGTTTGGATGCAACTTTGGGCTCGAAGTAATGTTCGAGATGGCCATTTGGATGAAGTGTGACGTCTGTCTCGATTGTGATGTAGCGTGGCTTTGGAGTAGTGGTCGAGCCCTAGTCAACTGAAGTGACGGTGCCCTTGCCTTCATTTCTTGGTCTCGAAGTAAAACCCCAAAATAGTCGCTTGGATGAACTAGGGTGCCTGTCTCGTGCTGTGTGCACATAATCAAAGGGTTGGAACCCTAATCAAGTGGCAGCACGCTTGAGCATTGATTTGATTCCAGGTCAAGTTGACCTAGACATTTGGGCTTGCTCGAGTGCTTGTATGGCTCCAAGAGACGATCATCTCACTGAATTGAGACGCCCGTCTGGCATGTAGAGTAGGTTGGTTGAGCTGAAGCCAAGGTGGTCGTTTAGCTCTAAAATGTGGGTTCTCATGGAGTGTGCTAACCGTCTAGGCTCAGTGAGACAAGAGTCTTGCTGACTCAGTGGGTTAGAATCAAATTTTGAGAAAAAAAAATCTACAAAATTTTAGAAAATGGATAAGTATTTACAAAAGTAAATCAAGAAGGGAGTGAATTGCATTTTGGTCTCAAAATTGCTAAAAAGAGAAAATCTAATGAAAATGACTAAGAAGAATATGCAAAAAGATAGATGATACGTGCTAATTTAGAACCTCTTTTCATAACCTTTTTAGTCATGTCACGTTGAAATTCTTATCTTTATCCACTAAAAGAAACAATTTTCTATTTTCTCCCTTTATCACAATTTAACTTAATCTCACACAAAATTATGAATTTCTTGCAGACTCAGAAGACCAGATGAGCGGTTCAGCCGATCGTCTAAGCAAACCCAGACGAGCGGATCTGTCATCCCATTTGAGAATCTCACATGATCCAGATGCTTGACTTACTTGTTATGATCGATCGGTTGGTACCGCCCCACCGCCGACCCTTGTCCAGATATTTCGTCTTGATGGCGCGCCTCTTGAATCTCAAACAAATGTTTTAGGGATAAAGCGGGAGTTTTCCCTCCCAAACCGAGCAAGTCAAGAAGCGCTTCCACCCGAGATCTAGGGTTACATACTGCTGCCCCAACTCCCACCCTTGCCAGACCTCCAACCGACTGGTTTGCTTCCCAACCGTGATCGGTTGGCAGTGCACGACCAGTTCAAATCAGCAGCCGCCAACCCCTTTTTGCCCACAACCCTAATTGTAAAGATCCCCTCCTTCTCTGATAAAAGGAGGGGCACTTCCTCCTCCCAAGATGATCTTTTGTATCATCTTTGTATGGGATTTCTGAGAAATCTTTCTTGTGTTCTTATGTTATCATGTTCTATTCATCAATAAAGATTAGTTTTTGCAAGCTAAGTGTTTCCTTCAATTGTTGTTCTTCTACCTTGCTCGTTTTAGATCTAGTTTCTTCCTCTTCTTCTTCTATGGACTGGAACAAGGAATTAAGTGTCAGCCATTTCATTGTATCTAGCCTAAGGAACTAATCCTTTGATAAGTCTAGACTATGGCTAGCATGCTTTATTCCTCTGTCTCCCCTTTTTCCATAAGCATGAGTGAGTAATTCTCTATCGAGGCAAGGGGAATAGACCCTTAGCCATGGCTTAAATTGACTAAACCTTTAACAACTTCTAGATGGCTTTTGGTTCTAATAACTGTTGATCTATCAAAGTAATTAGTTGGTTTGATCATATGTTAATCCGGACATATATGACCATGGAAATATGAATTTAGAACAATAGAATCAATCGCATAGGGGTTTTGAAATGACTGTGGATCCTCCTCTCTTGGGATGATGGACTAAGAAACACGAGCACCAGGACCAATTGACTCACATGGAGTCCATCTTTTATGGATTTTTATTAATGTGCATGCCTTCATGTAAACGTCATTTTAAAGGATTAGTCTATTCTTGCCTAGGCTAAGGTGGTGAAAACCCCTAAAGCCTCGATTCTCCATCTCTTGATTTATTCTTGTGTTTGATCTTCCCTCTTTACATTCTAGTATTTCTTTCATAATAGTTTTCTTGTGCTAACAATCATCTCCATTTTCTTTGTGACAGGGCATTTTATTTCTTGTTTAGTGCAATTTAGTCCTTATATTTCCTTTCTGCTTTAGTGATAACCAACCATACTCCAAATCTGATCTTTACTTTATGTTCTAAAAACTAAAATACCAAAAAGAAATAAAAAGTTCTTCGAAAACCTTTGGGATTAGAGTTAACAATCTTAAAATCGTTGTCCTTTTGGGATCGACCCTTTCTATACTAACCTTAATCGGGAGGTAGAAAAAGGATTAAACTCTAGGATAATTATCTTAGTGATTGTAGTGTACTTCGACGCATTAACAATTTGGTGTTGTTGCTGGGGACAACTGATTATTTTCTCGAACCCCCAAAAACTTTTGAATTTTTTTTTCATTTTTTATGCCTTTTGGTAACATTCTGGAAGTGCTACTCCTTCTACCGAGTTTCCATTCCTGCAGTGCATTTTTTATACACACAATCAATTGCTTATTTTGTGCATACAACGCCCGAATGCTAATTTTCAATCGTTTGATCCTGAGATAGATAGAACTTTCTACCGTCTAAACTGTCAAAACCAAAATCAAAATATGTTAGACAAGGGAGAAGTTGCCCATTGGATCAATCAGGCTTTAGAGGATAAAAGAGAGCACATCTTAGCTGACCAAGAGATTAGGGAAGCCGCTTTATGAGCAGCCTACATGGATGAACAAGAAACCCTAGAAGCCAATAGGAGGGAAGCCGAAAGGCAAAAACAATTGAAAGATTTTTCTGTTCCCAAATCTGACTATGCCCAACACCCAGTCGTGCCTCCCAACATCACTGCTCCCCCAATTCAAGATTCAAACCCAATGGATCACCATGATCCAAGCTAATCATTTCTCAGGCAATAATGGGGAAAGTTTCCAAGATCACCTGCAAAGGTTCATTGACCTTTGCTCTTTGAACAAACTCCTAGGCATCTCTGAAGATGCCATCCCCTTTAGATTGTTCAAGTACTCCCTCTCCGACCAAGCTAGTAGCTGGTACAACACCATGGAGAGTGAAGAACATGTCACAACTTGGGAAGTTCTACATAATAAGCTTCTTGAGAAATTTTACCCTTCGTCTCTTACCTACGAACTCAGGGGACAAATCACTCACTTTTCTATGTCCCCAGGAGAATCCTTAGGGGAAGCTTGTAAATGGTTCAAGGACTTACTTAGGAAGTGCCCTCACCATGATATCTCTCAAGACCAGCTCATAGAGATCTTCTATCGCGGTGTTGATGAAGTTACTAAATTCTTTCTTGATTCCTCATCTAGAGGAAATTTCATGCACCAAAGTCTAACTAGCACATGGGAAGTGGTAAATCAGGCTTCTGAAACAAGGTCTAGAAGGGGAATTGGAGGAGTCCTTAAGGTAGCCAAGGCTGAAGTAAATCCTAATATCCAAAGCATAGCATAAAGCCTCAAATTAATTGCCCTAAAACATGATCAGTTAGAGTCATCCCTAGGCACCCTTAGGGAGTTACCCCAACAAGTAAAAGTCGTGGACTCCCTATGTGGCATTTGCCAAGTATACAATCACACAACCCTACATTGTCAATACCTCTATAACACCCTTGTGCAACTAGAAATGGGACAACAACTAGAAGACCTCAACTCAATACATACAATACCAGGCCAAGGTTACTACAATCCCAACCAAACTAGAAACCATCCTGGCTTCCAATACGGGAACCTTGCAGGTGATGAAAACTCTAGACAACTTCAATCACAACAAAGACCTCCCTACCCTCAAGGCAACAATCAACCACCACCTAGATTCCCATACAACATCCAAAGGAACTTTAGGACCCAAGGAAACTACCGAGGAAATCACCCAAATTGACCACCATATCAAGGACAACAATTCTAAAACTTAAACCTTCCCCACCAAAATCTCAACCAGCCACCTCAAATGCCACCAAGTGTTCCAACTCCCACCTCCTCAGCCGATGAAAGGATAGCTGCCTTGGAACAAATCATCATTTCCCAACAAGCTCATCAAAAGGTGATTGATGCCCAGCTAGCTCACTTGTTCGTCCAACAGAAACCCCTGCTGGAACTTTTGTAGGGCAGTCTGAAAACAACCCCAAACATCTCAAACAACTTAAGGTTGTATCCACTCATTCAGGAAAGGTACACTCCACTCCCCCTCCAGAAAATCTTTGGCTCCACCTCTAGAATTTGAGGATGAGGACATGGTAGTTGTTGAACCTGAATCTACACCTAAACCAACCATCCATGCAACCCCTCAGACAGAAGCCAAAGAACTAATCTACAATCCATGACCTCCCTACCAAGCTTGTCTCAAACAAACAATGCTTGATCCCCGCTTCATGAAATTTAGGGATGCTATGAAAAAATTGCATGTAGACATTCCCTTCCTTGATGCTTTGGCAGACATGTGTGCCTGGTCCAAGTACATGGAAACCCTCTTGACCAAGAAGTATGCTACTAGAGAATACGAGACTGTTAAACTTCCTACAACCACTTCAGAACTAATCCTAAGTAAGATGCCTAAAAAACAGAAGGACCCTGGTTCTTTAGGAGCCTGTATATCCATCATGCCCTACAGCCTTTGCAAAATACTAGGATTCAATGACATGTTACCCACAACCATGACTATCAAACTGGCAGACTCATCCATGACCAAACTCATGGGAATCATAGAAGACATTTCGGTTAAAGTTGGAAAAGATGCCTACGTCCGCTATGATTTTGTGATCATGGACATCAAGGAAGATTTACACTACCCTCTCATTTTTGGATGTTCCTTCTTAGCCATTGCCCGTGCCTTGATTGATGTTGAGGTCGGTACTATTTTGTTAAGATTAGGGAAGCAAACACTAGAGTTTAGGGTGTTTGAAAGAATGAAGGGACCTAGTCTTGAGGAAGAGGTCTACCTCTTTGATTGCATTGATAAATTATACCAACTTAGGCAGGAATGGGAGTTAGTTGATGACCCCCTACACAGCCCTCACTATCCCCGCCGAATGTGCTTTTGATAATGAACGATTAAATCAATGTAAGACTCATTTAGATAAATTTGAGGAGATCCCTGATGCTGAAATTGAGGACCTTAAGATGATCTCCACCATAGAAGAAAAGCCCGAACTGCCAAAGGCCCTAGAAATGAAGACTCTCCCCATAGGGTTGAAATATTTCTTTCTTGATGAGATAGAGTTGTACCATGTCATCATAAATTCTGACCTTACCCTCGAACAAGAAAATAAACTTATGGGTGAACTTAGAAAAAAAGAGCTATATTGGGGTACAAAATGACAGATCTAGTTGGAATAGATCAATCCATTTACATCCACAAAATCCCAATGATGGAAGACCACAAACCTTCTCGTGATCCTCAATGGAAACTCACCCCAAACACGAAGGAAGTTGTCTATCTGGAGGTGATTAAACTTTTGACTGCAGGAATCATCTATCCCATCTCTAACTCCCCATGGTTCAGCCCAGTTCAAGTTATTCTAAAAAAGGGAGAGATTATTGTCATTCAAAATGAGAAGAATGAGCTCATTCCCACTCACACCGTCATAGGGTGGAGGATGTGCATTGACTATAGGAAGCTCAATAAAGCAACTAGGAAAGACCACTTCCCACTTCCCTTCCTTGACCAAGTTCTTGAATGCCTAGCCCATCAACAATTCTTCTGTTATCTAGATGGCTACTCAGGATTTTATCATATCCCTACCCATCCTGAAGATCAAGAGAAAACCACCTTCATATGTCCCTTTGGTACCTATGCTTTTAGACAAATGTCCTTTGGCTTGTGCAATGCACCGGCCACCTTCCAACAATGTATGTCATACATCTTTGCAGGATTGATCGAAACTGTCATGGAAGTGTTCATGGATGACTTATCTGTCTATGAAGATTGCTTTGATTCATGCCTTAGGCATCTCGCCCTTGTTCTTGACAGATGTATTGAGTCACACTTGGTCCTTAATTGGGAAAAGTGCCACTTCATGGTCAAGGAGGGCATCGTTCTTGGCTACAAGGTTAGCAACCAAGGTATAGAGGTCGACAAAGCAAAAATTGAAGTTATCACCAAGCTCCCACCCCCAATATTAGTCAAAGACATCTGAGCCTTAGGACATGTCGGTTTCTATCGGCGATTCATCTATGATTTTTCTAAAATCACAAAACCTCTCACCAATCTTCTTCAAAAGGAGGTGCCTTTCCATTTTGATAAAGCATGTATGAATAGCTTTCTATGTTTGAAAAATGCTCTCACAACCACTCCAATCATTCTTTCACCAGACTAGGCCATACCCTTTGAAATCATGTGTGATTCTAGTGACTATGCTATTGGTGCCATCTTAGGATAGCCCATTGATAAGAAACATCATGCCATATATGATGCATCAAATACCTTAGATGAAGCTCAGTGAAATTACACTGTGACTGAAAAGGAGATGCTAGCCATTGTCTATGCATTTGAAAAATTTCACTCATACTTAGTTGGATCTAAAGTTATTGTCTACACTAACCAAGTATCCATCTGCTATCACATGACCAAAAAGGATGCCAAACCCAGATTCATAAGATGGATTTTGCTATTGTAGGAGTTTGACCTAGAAATCTTAGACAAAAAGGGGTCTGAAAACGTCGTGGTTGATCACCTAAGTCGACTTAGCTACAACCCAATCGATGAAATCCTCATCAGTGACTCTTTACCTGATGACCAATTGCTTAAGATAGACTCCCAATTTCCTTGGTTTGCCGATTTTGTAAATTATTTAGCTGTCGGTGTATTGCACCTTGAGTACAAGGGACATTCTAAAGCTAAATTTTTACATGATATCAAAAACTATCATTGGGATGAACCTTATCTGTTTAGACTTTGTGTCGACGGTATGTATCATCGTTGTGTCTCTCAAGAAGAAGGTACTAACATTTTGGAACAATGTCATTCTGGCCCCTATGGTGGACACATGAGTTCCCAGAAAATAGCTAGGATAGTCTTAATGTGTGGTTTGTATTAGCCCACCATCTTCAAAGACTCATATGATTATGTTCTCTCATGTGACCAATGTCAAAGGATGGGTAACATTTCCAAGTGTGACCAAAGGCCCCTAACCTCTTGGCAAGAATTAGAGATTTTTGACATATGGGGGTCAACTACATGGGCCCATTTCCATCTTCTCATGGGTTTGCTTACATTTTAGTCACAGTCGATTATGTGTCAAAATGGGTTGAAGCCATACCCACTAAAACTTGTGACTCCAAACCTATAAATAAACTATTTAAATACATTATCTTCCCTAGATTTAGAGTCCCTCGCACCATCATTTCCGACGGGGGATCCCATTTTTTGGAGAAAAGTTTTGAGGCTCTATTGAAAAGATACGGGGTTTGCCACAAAGTTGCCACTCCTTACCATCCTCAGACCAGTGGGCAAGTTGAAGTATCCAACAGACAAATCAAATCCATTCTAGAGAAAATTGTTGGACGCACTAGGAAGGATTGAGTGTTGAAAATCAATGACGCTCTATGGGCATACTGTACTGCCTACAAGACACCCATAGACACTACCCCTTTTAGGCTGATTTATGGAAAATCATGCCATCTCCTGATAGAGTTAGAACACAAAGCCAGTTGGGCCATCAAAAGCCTAAATTTTGACAATTCTGTTGTAGGAGAAAATCATCTTCTCCAAATAAATGAACTAGATGAACTTAGAATGAGCGCTTATGAAAATGAGAGAATCTATAAGGGCCGAACTAAAATTTGGCATGATGGTCACATCAAGTGCAAGGACATTAGATAAGGCGACCGAGTTCTAGTTTTTAATTCCAGACTAAGGTTTTTTCTTGGAATGCTCAAATCCAAATGGTATGGTCCCTACCTTGTAAAGTGTGCATATCTACATGGCACCTTTCTTCTTTGGGATAAAGTTTTGGGTGAATTTAAGGTTAATGGGCATCAACTTAAAAGATACATCACCGCTGAAGACCTTGTCACTTCAGAGACCAACAAACGCCCATCCTTGGAAGATCTCAATTAGATAGACCCTCAGCTTCCTATAGAATCATAATAAAATGGTATCTCATATGTCGAGCCACCAATGTTAAACAAGGAGCTTGTTGGGAGGCAACCTAACCCTACCTTCCTTTTATTGATTTCCCTTTGTTTTTGCATCCTATTTTTTCCCACTCTCTGACACTCCAACCGATCGGCTCACCACAGCCAACCAATCGGTTGGGGGTTTCTAAACAACAAGTGGTATCCTTTTAGTGTTTTTTTATTTATGTTGTTATTTCATTCTATTTTCTATGACACTCCAGATGATCGGCTCAGATAGACAACCGATCGATTGGGGGTTCCTGAATGACGGTCCTTCAACAGCTCAAATAATCAGTTGGTCCACAAAACGATCGGTTGGATCTAGTCAAACATCACCTGAGCCGACTGTTGGTCAAACGCGAGGCGTCCTGACACCTCGGACCTCTCCTTATGACCATGTCATTCACCCCACCACCAACCAACCGGCTTGATCACCAGTCGATCGGTTCGACACCCTTGCTTGACTATATAAACTCATCGAGGCAAGCCTCAACCTCACTCATTCCATTCTAACCTAGACACCACTCTCAGTCACCTGAAGTTCTCTCACACACCTAAGCTCACGCCCATCTGAGCGAACTTCTCCCAGCCGAGCGCCTAGCAATATCAACTGATCGGCATTGTAGTGAGCGGCCACCTCACCTATTCGATCTTGTCCTCTGTGAGCCGACCCGTTTAGCAGGTTGACCACCCTGCAAAGGAAGCTGACTGGCCAGTCTGCCAGCCAAACGATCTACCATTAAGTCGGTCATCTCCTCTCTAGCCGATCATCTCAGCTACTCTGTGAGTTGCTCAACTCCGCCCTACCCACTCCTAGAGCCGCCCATCTTGCTCGCTAACTGCTCATCTCATACTCTGCAAGATGCCCACCGCGATCGCCATAGACACCTCCGAGTTGCCCGTCTTGCATGCCAGTCAATTGTCTCAGCCACTCTATGAGCTGATCAACTTCGTCTTGCCCACTCCTAGAGTCGCCCGTCTTGCTCGCCAACCGTTCATCTCATCTACTCCGTGAGCTGCCCGCTACGGTCGCCGCAGACACCTCTGAGTCGCTCGTCTTACAACTCAACCAATTGGGTCAGGAGTGCCGCTCATCCTGCCCTCACCTTCGCTCCACAACGGTGAGCATCGAGACGCCTGTTGTTAGCATCAGCCATCCGTATGAAGAACCCCCTACTTTGACTGACGAGATGTTTGTCCTCATCCTCAACCACTCGTTTCAGCTCTCAAATTGATCGGCTGAGGTTTTCCAACATATCAGCTAGGCTCTCCCACAGCAGCAATGTTCAAAAGATTTTAAAAGAACAAGGGGAAGTCCATCACCTCTTCCTCTCGGGACCCACCTCGCCAATCTAGATCTCACACCGGGATCCAGTTCTACACACCATCCCCCACCGGTGAGTCCTCTCCCGGGCCCAATGAAAACATGCTCCATGACATCAACGAGGCAGAAGACCTTCTCCGAGAGATGGAGAGAAACCAAAAGGTGAGAAATGACCTAGACTCCACTATCCCCCGTTCACCCTGCATAGCCCCCCATTCCCGACAACTACGTCCAGTTCACCAGCACCAACCACCTCCAACGTTATGAAAACCTATTTTCTATAGGTGTCTTTCTCCCTCATTGGGCATGTGGCACTTCCCTCGACTCCCTCAGTATCTGTGAAGCCACCGACAACATTCTTCACAAAAACCACATCCTCCTCTTCCCCTACCATATCACCTTAGTATATAGTGATCTCACTCTTGAGTTCCTATCCACATTTCACCGCTATCACTATTCCTGAGGCAATTCTAGCTGTAAGATTTGGATTTTTGGGGGAAATCTGGAGATATCCGCATGTCAGTTCACTATCTTTATCCTCGACGGCGGTGACGATTACTAGTTAGATCATTGTATGGAGCGACCCCATGACTCCTACCCCAATTGATACAACAAAGATAAGTTCTGGGCTGAGATCACTGGCCTCCTTCCCACCTTCCTAGTGGGCCCAAGGCTTCCAGTATTCACAACCCAGTAATATGCTACCTCCATCATATCCTTACTTGCACCATCTTTAGCAGAGAAGGTACCCAGGGAGCCATCACCCATATTGAGCTCTATGCCCTTTGGTTCCTCTTGAATGAAGAACCCTTCAACTGGGGGAATGTTGTTTTGGAGCACTTCAGCACCCAGGTCAGCCATACCACCTCATCATCATTACTCATTGGCCATTTTGTCACCCAGATCGCCACCTTTCTTAGCTACACCCACATCCCTTTCCCACCACTTCCACTTAAAAATCACCTGATTGACAGCTACTACCTGAAAACTAGCAAGTTCATTTGCATGGGTTCTAATGGTGTCTACTACCTGCTCTTCAAGGATTCACAGGAGGTTCTACAGCTTCCTCTTCATGCAAGGTTTGTCGCAACAAACCTTATCTACGAACTCATCGATCTAGCAGGACACATACAGAGGTACGATATTCAGCACCCATACCCAGATGACATCCTCGTGCCTCAGGCCCACAGGAGGAGTGTTTCTTTGGAGGCTCGGGATGATGCCTCTAGTCCACCGCAACCGCCCTGCCACCGCACCAGGCATTGACCATATGACGATGCAGGCGCCTACGGGTTCTATGAGGTCTGGCAGCAACTATATGAGATCCACCATGAGCAGTAGAGCCAGGGCCACTAGCTCAACCATATGTATCTCATGCAGCATTCATAGGAGTCTTGGCATGTGGACTATGGCTACTATGCCCCTAGTCGTCCATCCTATGAGGAGTACAGAGCCCAGTAGGCCTACCCAGATCCCCACTCTCCTTACTGGGGAAACTACTACACCTCCTACCAGCAGCATCCACCACTGCAGTGATTCTCTTCCCTCCATCTCATTCTAAGGGTTTGCTCAAGACGAGCAAAACTCTAAGTACGGGGTGAGGGTGGGTGGTACGTGTTCCACCCCTTATCTTCCCTTTTCAGCATTTTACTTTTTTATTTCAAAATTTAGTAATTTTTTTCCTTTTCAAAACCTTGGTCTTTACCTAGTCGGCCAAATGATGTATCTTCATTTTCAAATTAGTTAAATCTTTATTTCTCAAATTGCTCAAAATTTTCATTTCTTTTTTTTTTGAAAATACCAAATTCTCCATACCTCTATTAGCAATATTTTTGGAAAAGGTGGCAAGCCTTAGACTATCAAATAGAATCAAATGTAAACTTTCTTATCCTTAGCATTAGATTAACTGATCAATCATTCTCATATGATGTACTTACATGATTTCTCTTACTGATGAAACAACACCTGGAAAAAAAATTAATGCACGGGAAAATAATATGCATGTTAAACCCTGAGTTTGGGGTGGTGTGCTCCTCCTCTCTTTGTATTCCATACCCCTCATAAATTTAATAGGGGTGTATCGCTAAAAGATGTCAAAAAGAGCACACACACAAAAATTATGGACAATATCCTGAGTCGAATAGAGGAGGGATTATTCGTCCACACACCTTGTAAATTTAATAAGGGCACAAATCAACAAAATTAAAATCCTGAGTCAAAAAGAGGAGGGATCCCTTTTTCCACACCTCACCTTTTCTTATTCCCGTGCCAAAAAAAATCGAGTGTTGAAATACAAGTAGGATTAAGATTGTTTTTGCAAAGTATAAGATTGAAAGAAAAGGTTATGAAAAATGTTGTTGTAAGGAATATAGAACTTGTATTTCATGGTTCTAGGAGATGGGTTGATTGTCCATGAAGAGGATAGAAGATATTGCTAATTAAGGGAGGATGAAAATGTTGTTTCAAGAAAAATTTTGAATTATTTTGAATATTTTGATTGCTTGAGGACAAGTAAAAGTTTAAGTTTGTGGTATTTTGATACGTGCTAATTTGGCACCTCTTTTCACAACCTTTTTAGTCATGTCACATTGAAATTCTTATCTTTATCCACTAAAAATAAACAATTTTCTATTTTCTCCCTTTTATCACAATTTAACTTAATCTCACCCAAAACTATGAATTTCTTGCAGACTCAGAACACCAGACGAGCAGTTCAGTCGATCATCTCAGCCAACCCACACGAGCAGTTATGTCATCCCACTTGAGCATCTCACATGATCCGGATGCTCGGCTCACTTGGTATGATCGATCGGTTGGTACTGCCTCGTCGTCGACCCTTGTCCAGATATTTCATCTTGATGGCGCACCTCTTGAATCTCAAACGGCCATTTCAGGGCTAAAGAGGGAGTTTTCCTACCCAAAGTGAGTGGGTCAAGAAGCGCTGCCACCCGAGATCTAGGGTTACCTACTGCTGCCCCGACTCCCGCCCTTACCAAACCTCCAACCGACCAGTTTGCTTCCCAACCGATCGGTTGGCAGTGCGCTACCAGTTTAAATCAGCATCCGCCAACCCCTTTTTGCCCACAACCCTAATTGTAAAGATCCCCTCCTTTTCCTATAAAAGGAGGGGCACTTCCTCCTCCCAAGATGATCTTTTGTATCATCTTTGTATAGGATTTCTGAGCAATCTTTCTTGTGTTCTTATGTTATCATGTTCTATTCATCAATAAAGATTAGTTTTTACAAGCTAAGTGTTTCCTTCAATTGTTGTTCTTTTACCTTGCTCGTTTTAGAACTAGTTTCTTCCTCTTCTTCTTCTTCTTCTTCTTCTGTGGACTAGAGCAAGGAATTAAGCGTCAGCCATTTCATTGTATCTAGCCTAAGGAACTAATCCTTTAATAAGTCTAGACTATGGCTAGCATGCTTCTTTCCTCCGTCTCCCCTTTTTCCACAAGCATGAGTGAGTAGTTATCTATCGAGGTGAGGGGAATAGCCCCTTAGCCATGTCTTAAATTGACTAAACCTTTAACAACTTCTAGATGGCTTTTGGTTCTAATAACCATTGATCTATCAAAGTAATTAATTGGTTTGATCATATGTTAATCTGGACAGATATGACCATGGAAATCCAGATTTAGAACAATAGAATCAATCACATAGGGGTTTTGAAATGACTGTGGATCCTCCTCGCTTGGGATGATGGACTAAGAAACATGAGCACTAGGACCAATGGGATCATGTGGAGTCCATCTTTTGTGGATTTTTATCAATTCGCATGCCTTCATCGTAATCGTCATTTTAAAGGATTAGTCTATTCTTGCCTAGGCTAAGGTGGTGAAAACACCTAAAGCCTCGATTCTCCATTTCTTGATTTATTCTAGTGTTTGATCTGCCCTCTTTACATCCTAGTCTTTATTTCATAATAGTTTTCTTGTGCTAACAATCATCTCCATTTTCTTTATGACAGGGCATTTTATTTCTTGTTTAGTGCAATTTAGTCCTTATATTTCCTTTCCGCTTTAGTGATAACCAACCATACTCCAAATCTGATCTTTATTTTCTGTTCCAAAAACTAAAATACCAAAAAGAAATAAAAATTTCTTCAAAAACCTTTGTGATTAGAGTTAACAATCTTAAAATCGTCATCCTTTGGGATAGACCCTTTCTATACTAACCTTAATCGGAAGGCAGAAAAAGGATTAAACTCTAAGATAATTATCTTAGTGATTGTAGTGCACTTCGACGCATTAACAATAGATGATTATGCATTCATCAAAATACCTCAAACTTGAATCTTTGCTCGTATTGAGCAAATTAAATTACAAATAAATTCCAATTTATACTCCCAAAATGTCATCCTCACCTTTGTAACATCACTATAGTCCTTACCTCCAAAATTTTAGCCAAGTGACCCAGTCTCCTAGAATCACATAGCATAAAGTTCTATATTCCCTATCAAAACAAATATCACATATTGCTTCTAAAATGAGAATTTGTAGAAAAATAGGCTTCCTCTTACTTTCATTTTGACACTCTCAATTTTTAATTTTTTTGTAAGTTGTTACAGAGAACAGGACAAATTTGAGGGGTGCGAAAACAAAGAAGGAAGTGATAAAAAATTTTGATCCCTCCTCTATTCGACTTGGGATTTGAATTTGTGGACTTATGGCTACATTTGTCACAATTTTTTCGTGTGCACTTTTGGCATCTTTTTTATGGTACACCCCTTTGTGGGGGTATGGAATCTTTATTTTGGGAAGCATGCCACCCCGGACTTCATTTTTGTCGGGTGGTGATTCTTTCTTCTCTTTTTTAGAAGAAAAATAGATGGAATGAAGATATGTTCTTGTGCTTTATATATATATATATATATATATATATAGAGAGAGAGAGAGAGAGAGAGTTAGGCTAGAATACACTCGAGTGTAGGGATCGCACAAATACACTCAAGTGTGTTTTCATATCAAGACTATTTTTTGCAAAATGTAAACCATTGATCTTCACCGTCATATTATAACTAGGCTACATGTAAATTTTGATCCCATTTGGATGAGTGTAAGTCACTCATCCAAGGGCAACAAAATTGACACGCGAAACTAATTTGAAATGCATAATTTTTGCAGTCTTCATAACATGAGCTATACATATCCAAATGTTCTCAAATTTTGCATATGAGTTGTTCACGAGATGTTTAAGAAGATAAATGGATTAGATTTTCAAAAAAAACATTGCATCATGAAAAACTACTTGAGTGTATTCCGCTCCGAATACACTCGAGTGTATTCTAGCCTGACTCTCTCTCTCTCTATATATATATATATATATATATACATATATATATATATATATATATATATATATATTCAGGGAGTGACATTGCTCAAGTTAGAATATTCCTATAATTCACATAATATAAGTTTTATAACAATATAATCCATTTGTTTAAAAAATAGGGAAACATTATGCTTGGTTCTGATCGATTTCTTATGACTTGCCAACTATTCCAAGGAGTGATGTCATTAGGAGTCCTAGGTGACATGATAGTTTCAGACATGGAAATTTGTAATAGATTTTGCAAAAAGTTTTACTGAATTCAAAGCGGTATAATGATATATGTCTTCTCAATGGCCGACTAGATGACGGCCTTTACAGCTAAGTAAAACATAAAGGGATGGCCGACTAGAAAGGTCATAAACTAAAACAATAGATGCAAAATAATACAAAGGCAAAATAAAGCAAATAAGGGAAAATATAGAGGGGTGGTATACAATTGTACCACCCACCTCCACCCCAAACTTAGACTTTTGCTCATCCTGAGAAAATTCTAAATCAAAGATGGAGGGAAGAAGATCACTCTGGAGGAGGAAAGTGTGAAGATGATGGGGGGGTTGTAGTAGTAGTTTCCCCAGTAGGGGGAGTTAGGGTCAGGGTAGGCCTGATGGGGCCCATACTACTCATACTGAGGTATGTTGCGTCGTAGTGGCCCTAGTACACATTCCAGGACTCATTGGAGTGCCACATCAAATACATATGGTTGAGTTGATGTCATTGATGTTGCTGCTTGCGTTGGATCTCCTCCAACTTGTCTTAGATTTCATAGAAGCCATAAGGTTCCTTGGGGCCTTCCTCAGTGGCTCGATGTCTCCTACTATAGTGTCGATAAGGCGGAGGTGATGGTCCAGTCTCGTCTCCATGTGCCTCCATGGAGACACTCCTCCTATGAGTTGTGGGCTCTGGGATGTCAGCTGGATTAGGATTCTCCTAAAGGAAACACTGAATGCGTCCGAGCAGGTCTGTCAGATCAAACACCAGATTTGTTCTGCAAACCTGGCATGTCAAGGAAGCTCTAGACCAACGGTGATGCCTTTGAATGTCAAGTAATAGACATCCCTAGATGCACCATAGCAGATGAACTTGCAATCATTCAAATATGTGAGATCGATTAGATGATGCACGTGCTCCAATGGTGAAAAAGGGATGTGAGACAAGCCTACAAATGTGGCCACCATAGTCATAACGTAAACAATATAGAGCGAGGAGGAGGTGTTGCAAGTAGCTTGATAGTTGAGATGTGAGATCATACCATTCCCCCAATTGAAAGGCTCATAATTCAGCACACACCATAAAGTGTAGAGGTCAAGGTGGGTAACTACTCCTTGTGTTCCCTCCCTACTAAAGATAGTACATGCAAGGACACAATGAAGATAGCACACCATGGGATTGTTGATGTTGAATACTTTGGCTCCGCTAGGTATCTTAGGTGGTAGGCCCATGATGTCCTCTCAAAATTTCTCCATGTTGTAGGAGTCAGGATAGTCGTCATGGAAGTGACCCATGCATTGAGACAAGCAATCGAACTCTCCTTCATTTATGATGATGGAGGTGAAATGGTGGGCTGAGATCTCTAGACATTCCCCAAATATCTGGATTTTACATCTAGAATTCCCTAGAGAGAAGTGGTAACACCGAAAAGTGGACATGAACTCAAGGGTGAAATCACTATACACTGGAAGGATGTGGTAGATGAAGGTCATAATGTGGTTGCATCAGAGAATGTTTTCGACTACTATTTTGATGCGAAGAGCAGTCAAAGTAGAGCCACATGCACATCTTGGGAGGGAGACGCCGACATAAGATAATTGCTTGAATCTTGTAGAGTGCTCATGCTAATGAACTGGATGTAAGTTCTAGGATGTGGAGCGGTGTGAGTCGGTCGAGGAGTAATGGATTGGGGTCATGGAGGGATGAGGATCTTCCACCTACGGTCTCCTCGATGAGTCTGTCAACCTTGTTGATATCTTGGAGCATCTCCTCGGACACCTCATGAGAAGATTCATTTGTAGGCTCCTCGATTTGAATGCCTGGTGTAGAGTGGGAGCAAAGAGGTGGCTCGCATGAGGAGGAAGTGAGGGACTTCCCTTTGTTCTTTCAGAAGCAATTGAACATTTTTTTCAACTATGGGTGGCGAAACGGGGGTTTGGAAAGCTTGAGACGTGCATCTGGACGTGTCATTTGCACACCAATTCACTAGAATAATTATCCTAGAGTTTAATCCTTTTTTACTTTCTAGTTAAGTTTTATATAGAAGGGTCGATCCTACAAGACAAAATTTTTAAGATTCATTTTCTTTTAATCTCGATTGTTTTTTAAATTAATTCTTTTTGGTATTTTTGAAAGATTGACAGAAAGTAAAATCTGACTTTTGAGGGGGTTGATTAAACTAGTGCAAGAGAAATAAAAGATTACGCTAAAGTGAGGATATGAAAAAATTAAACTAAAATAAGAAAAGTAAAGGAAGAAGATGGTTAGCACAAAATAAAAGATTATCTAAGGATGAGAACAAAATTGCAAGAATTAAAAGGAAGTTATTGAAACAAACATTAAAAGAAACAGTTGAAATTAGATGGGGAAAACATCGAGGTTAGGGGTTTTCACCACCTTAGACAAAGTGAAGACAAGATCAAAGAATACACAATAATTAAAGATAGAAGTGGGTATGCAAATCATTTGTAAACAAAATGCAAGAGGCAAACTCTATGTCCTAGGTTGTTGGATTTACTTGTACATAATCCCCACAAGGGGTAGATTTCACACCCTACCTTTATTTTTGTTGTGACTATGCTATTGTGCTTAGGTAGGTTTCATGCTTTCAATGTTTTCCTAGACTCCTCAATAAGCCTCACCCATAGGCTGTCATAGAGACAGTGTTGCTCGATGGGCCCTGATGTAAAGTCAGATGGTTGTGTGAGGGTTGCTTGGGAGTGAAGGTGGGTATACTTGGCTTCAGGATTCCACTTACAGGAGTTGACATATCTGCATTCATGAGTGAAGCAATACATCGGTCGTATGGGATCCTTTGGCATCTTTTTAGGCACAACTCTCGTCATTTTTTTCTTTCTTTTTGGCTTTTCATTTTTCTCTCAGGCTTGGAGAAAGGATTTGAAGGATTTTCTGGGCGGCCAAGCCTCTTTTCATCCCAAAGCGGGGATAAGTAAAATCAGAAGGGGCAGCTGGTCCTTCTCGTGGGGGTGAAGACTATCTAGCTAGAACCATCAGGCAGGGGTGATTGGTTGAGTATGGCTGGTAAAGTCCTCCAATTTCCAGGGATTCCATAGATTCAGGATTGTTCCATACACGACGTTTTGTTGTAAGAATGAGATAAAATCATATTGTTAGGCCTCTTGTTTTTACTTTTATGTGTATTAGCAGCTCATTTGTGCCTCTCTTGAAACGATTACACTACAAAATACAGTAGGGGGACGAAAAAGTCTAAGTAAAGGGGAACTTGAATCACAAAGGAAAAAGTGAAAACTGTGAATTATAGCAAAAGTTTGTTCAAACCTGTTCAGAAATTTTCAAAATTATTTCAACTTCTCCTATACTTGCATGCTCCTATACTTGTATGGAGTGGGAGTAAGAATATCTACATATGGGAATTAAACTTAAGTGACAAAATTGTAGCTTTTAATTCTCCTTTATAACTCCTCCCCCAAACTTATCATTCACTCTATCTTGGAGTTTCAAAAATGGAGTTGTAGGTATAAACGAGCTTGCTTTATTTTTGTTGGCTTTCTGTGACCACCCATTTTGATTTGAGGAGCATGCTTGCATATATTCCGTAGGGTGTGTAGTATTGTTCATGTTGTATGCTTTCCACCTTCATATTCATCATGGCGAGTGTTGTCATCCAGGCTAGGTAATAAAATCCACAGTCATTGGACAGTGATACTTGTTGTGGGCTTCTATGGCAAAATTGTGCATTTTTGAAGTCTTTTCCCTCTGAGTTCTTGTACCCCTTTCCTTGGTTTCTGGTCATATTGATGATTGCTTTAGCACATGTAACTATCTTCTCTTCTGTATGTGTCTTCACAATTGTCATGTTAGTGCATTTTTTTAGTGCAAAGGTTGAATCTGAGCTGTTATATAGAATCACAGTCCTCGCTAGAATGTTGACTACCAGAATAGTCTAATGGCTATCATGTAGGATGGGTAGGAATATATAGTTAGGGAGAGAGGTCGTTAGACATTGCTACAAGCATTCTTTTTCCCCAGACTTTTTGTCTTTTAGAATGTCGTCGACAAGCAAGAAATAGACCATGTGTACATTTGTCATGTTGTCTCCCAACAGTGATTGGTTGTAGACATAGTGTTTACCGAAAGATACCCTCTTGCTTTCAAAGTATCACACAGGTTGTTCTTTATAACACAAATTCCATCCCTTTTAAAGATTACTTCTGTCATAGTGTCACCTTCTTTTAGGCACTTCAATATCAGTTGTAGAGACTTTAATGATAGGCTTTCACACCCCCATCTATCAAAATCCTGGAAGGTGGGTAATATCTCTCCACTGGCCCATTAGGCTTTATTTCTAGCATATCATCTTCATTTATTGCTCCCTCTTCATGCTCATTAATGATAGGTTGTTCTTGCTCTTTTTCTACTATGGGGGTGGCTTCTTGCTCGTCGGTAGTTTTAGGTTATTCTTTATCTTGAGTGTCTGGCTCCCACCCTTCTTTCCAAGCATTCACCCTAGATGGTTCATCTGGATCGACCCATAAGGTTTTCAAATGTTCCCTCTATGTCTTCTTTTCAGGTAGGGGGATTTTAGAGTGAAGCCTATGTGGTATCTCTTCATAGGGCTTTGCTAGATTGTGGAAGAAACGATGATCATAGATTACTTCCATAGTGTAAGCACCACATAGGCCGTGCAGATCTATGCTGCAAAGATCTTCTAGTAGAATTCCTTTGTTGATGGCTTCCATAATTCTTAGGACGATGAAAGCATAGTCTCTTGTTCCTGCCTCTTCCTGAGGTACCTTCTTACAGATAGAAAATTGTTTCCAGATGCCCTGGTGTCGATATGTTGCTTTCTGGATTGCACGTTGCAGCCTCAGTAGTACTTTCATGATGTCTCTGGCTTCTTTGTCTTCGTACACCAAGGACGGGTTGTCCAATTCAGCAGTACAACAATTGTATATGGTGTGCCACTCATATAGATTTACCACAATCAGGGCCCAGTGCCTGACTGTCCTTATAGGAAAAGTCACAAATTTAGTCTCTACTCTAGCCACAACTCGTTGTAGCTATTTGACATCATCAAAATCGTCTTTTTGGTGGAATAGATTCTTTGCCATGTGAGTGGTACAGCTGAATATTGGTTGTATCTTGTCAGTGTAGAGGAACTCTTCTAGCAGTGTAACACAGAGCACTTTAAAGAGCTTATGAACATGTGCTCTTTTTGGGAAGATTCCCCTGAAGTGCTTCCTAGTCAGAGACTATCCTTTATTATGATACAGAACGTCTTATTATGATACAGAATGTCTTATTATGATACAGAACGTTTGTACTTGAAAGGTTGTCATCTAGCACGTCGGCTAAGACATGGACATCCCGACATATTATTCTAGATAGTGTGGCCATGTCCATGCCTTCCATTTTACATGGGAGAGGTGGAGGGACACCTAGCTCCGTCTGTTCAATAGTTTCCCTCCGCTCTCTAGCTGGTTCGTTTACAAAAAATGAAGCGAGGTTGCCTTCATCATCCTTTGACATTCCTTCTCCTACTGCTTCGATAGGAGAGGGAGGGGCAGCGTGGGTCTGGGCTGGCTTAGTAATCTTGTTCATTAGTGGTCCCATTTTCATTTTATTGGCGGTGGTAATTTCATTAATAGATTCTTCTAGGAGCATGTTTGTTTCTGATGGCGAATTGAGGACAGCTTCATTGAGTACAACCATTTTACCATCTTAAATGGCATCATTGTGTTTTTTATGTGTCGGCTCCTCGAGAAAGGTGTCTCAGATATCCATGGTGATGTTCATTTCATCCAGGATTCTATTTATATCATTTATCTCTCCAGTCGTCAACTTCTTAGATGTGTTGACCTCCATCCCAACGACGCATCCATCCAGATTGTCTTCTATGAAACTCTCATTTTCTGTTGGGTGAAGGTTTAGATTAAACTCTAGAACGGATGTGTCCTTCTTATCAGCTCCTTGTTGTTCTTTTTGTTGAGGTGGTGCTTCTTTTGCAGTGTGCTCCTCCCTCTGGGCGGACCTTGCATTTGTGTTATCGTCCTTGGGTGTTGGGGCTGCACTGGCTCCACCTACATTTATTGTCGTTGTCTTTAGGATTTGAGGGGTTTTGTGAAACTTGATATGGTGAGGGGCTCACCATACACCTCACCCTCTTTCGCTTTCTCCAGTCTTCTATCTCTTGACGTTCAGCCTCCATCTCTCTACGTTTGTCCTCCAGGCATATGCATTCTTTTTTTTATCCATATTTTTTTGATCCATAACATATGCATTCTTATTGCAAGTCTTGCATCACCTCCTCATAGCCTTTGCGCAATTGTTCTTTTTCAGCTTGTATTATTTCTCTCTCCTTTCGTAGATCAGTCATCTCGTTAGTCATTGTTTTGATGGCCACCATCATTGCTGCTTGATTATCGAGAACTTCATTCATGAAGTTTTAGAGAGTTTCTGTTCTTGCATCTAGGCCTTGTACCTGTGTAGTTAGTGCATCTAGGTAGGTATTTACATTAGAATTGGTCGCATAACAATTTTGAACATGTGCCCACATAGTATCAAATCAATGTTGTAACACATCACTGAACAATTGTGGGTATTATTGTTGTTCATCTACAGGCATTGACGGAGTTGTTGTTGCTATTTTGTTTGTTGGTTGTAAAGGTTGGTTGGGTTCCTACCTACTTTTCTTTTCTGCCTCAATGGCAGTTTGTGTGCATGCTTCTTCTTCAGCACCTTGAGCTTGTTTGGAGGATGATGTTTTTGGTTGCACATGCACATCGGGTGTAATTTCTACCACTGGAGATGTTGGGGTAAGAACCTTGGGCTTCTCGGGGATGTGGCTTGCTTATTTCATTGCTTCAAGTATTCCACCATGTGCCTTTGAAAAAGTGCTCTACTTGGCGGTCTCCTTGTGTAGTAAGATTTTTAGTGGTGGGGGTGAGGGAGAGTTGAAGGATCCTACGTCATTGCGGTCTTTATGGTATTCTATAGATGTCTATTTTTCTGTCTCTTTTCTATCCCAAGGAGGATCTGATGCCTTGCTCTTGCGCTTCCTGGTTGCCAACTTCTTTCTTTCTGGTGGCTTAAGCTAACCTGCTTCTGGTGTTGTATGTGTTATATCTTCATTGTTGGTCGGTGATTGGGGGTCTATAGTTCTCCTGATTGTACTGGAGTGCATCTTGTTCACCTCCTCTTCGGTGGGTCGTAGCTTGTGGGCATCATAGTACATCATTTCAGGTAGGGGCAGTAGGAGTTTGGAGAAGCTTTTTTTATACAATAGTTTGCTGCCCTTCTGTGCCAGGATTCATGTGTTTATTAGGGACTTGATGTCTATCTTAGTATGTCCCTTAGTGTGCTTATGTTTCATTATTTGCTCGATATCCATGAAATGAAAAGCTATGTGAGTGATGTGGATTCTCATATAGAACTCCTTAGTCTGCTTTGCTTCAGACCCTACAATAGACAACCTCTCTATCAGTAATCTTTCAATATTTACTGGTTTTTTATTCAGCATAGACCATATTAACAATAGGTATCCTTTAGAAACTCCCCCAATTTCAGATCTCATGAAGACTATACTAGTTATTATCTTTTGCATGATTTTGATAAAGCAGGAAGTGATGAGTGATGCAACCCTATTTTAGGGCTTCATCATGTGTCTTTTTGCATGATAATCACGTCTAAACATCATAGATTATAAGATATTTCCTCCAATTTGATCTTTTATGACAAATACATTTATGCCTCCTTTTGTGTGTATTTCAGGGCACTTATGCATGCATTGATACATGGGAGAGAGATGAAGAATGTCTTTGGGTTCTTACACCCCAAGAGCGGACCTATCTCTTCCTTGAGCTTCCCTTGGTTGCACAAGGGCAATTCAAAATAAAAAGAGGCTAGATGAAGAAGTTGAAGTGTAGATCAGCACCAAGAAGCCCCAAAATAGTCGTGGCATATCACCACAGTCGTGGGGAATGAAGCTCCAAAAGTTATAGGGAAGTTGCTAAAATTGTGCATGAATAACCACGACTGTGGTCAGCAAAATGGTCGTGGTCACTGAAGACCCCACAGTTGTGGTCCTCGGAATGGTCGTGGTCTGATCTTCCCACCTCACATATGGCTAGAAACACGGTCGTGGCTATTTATGCATGAAGACCCCAAAAATCAGCAGGGACTTTGCTCAATTTACACGTGAATGACCATGGTCGTGGCCATCAGCACGACTGTGGCCCTCAAAGGCTACCTCTCCTATGGTGATCAACATAACTGTGACAAGCTGAAGACAAAATGACTGCATAGCGACCTCACCTGTGGCTGCCTCCTCCAACACGGCTTTGGTCCCACACGGTCATGGTACCCTCTACCCAACATGACCGTAGCCACCATATACACTTACACTTCAACTCCATGTTCCACCTCAGTCATTCCACTACCCACGACCGTGCTATGCTACCCCCACCACGGCCATGGCACCTCACCACAACCGTGGTGACCACCTAAACCTACCCATTTTCTCCATTAATTTTCCCGTTTTGCCCCCACTTACCCTAGTGCCTCCCCACCACCTATATATACATAGGCGGTGGACACAACATGAAGGTTACCTTCCCTTAGCCTCTTCCTAGATACTTTAGATCTCCTTCATCCCCTTCTTTGCATTTACTCCACTCACCTACCTCCCACTCCATATTCCACTCCATTTCCACCATACAAACCTAGTTTTCTCTTTTCTTTTCTCTTTTGTTTGAGCATGTCTAGCTAAGCCCGTAATGGTGGGTTGTTTGGGGTTAAAAGGTGACTTTAATACCATGTTGGGGGGAAATAAATTATGTTGGACATAATTTCATTCTATGATGATTGCCTCTTACTTTTATCTCATTTCCCATTATCTTGCATGTGGTTTGTGCTTTTAAACACGAATTGCTTGTTTTGTGATGCTTGGTGAAACTTAGCTTCTAGGAGAAAATGGAATGTATGTATCAATCTTTGGAATGGCTCCTAGGTCCAATTAATATATCCATAACTATCCCCCTGTGTTCCTATATACATCTCCTTTCTTCTACAGGTAAGTGTGAGATCTAAGTAGCTAGTGTAAGTGTGATTAGTGCAATTGCCTAGAGGTTCATAAAGGCTAGATGGCAAGTAACATGAGGTGAAACACCCTCATCTCTACTCCCATTCCTACCCTTGGCTCTCAATTGCCCTAATACCACTTACCATAGAAACCTAGAATTAACAAGTCTTATTAGAATTACACCTAGCCGTAGTTCTCCAACTAGTAGCATAGGGTATATTCCAATAACACTTGCCTTGTTGTTTGGTTTGGTAATCTAGATTGAAATATGAGATTTGCATGCTATCTTAACCTTCCCCCAAATAATATCAAGTTTCATTCCCAAACGGCCCACCTATCCATCTTATTTCCTACAATCCACCCTTGTCCTATTAGCGTGTTAATTCTAGCTTAGTTAATTGCCTTCCTTAATTCTTAGCTAATTGCCTAGTTTTTGATAGTTAGTTCTTACTCAAGTAGTTAGCGCTCCTTTGAGCTTGCTTGTGTTAACTTAGCTAGCTAGGGATAATTTATGCTTTTTTCTTGTCTTAATGCTTAGCTTGCTTCTTAGTTGATAAATCGCCTTGCTAGTGTAGTGTAACTCCTTGCTCTAGTTTATTTACCTATCTTGCCTAGTTTCTGAGTCCTAACTTGCTTAAGGTAAATTAGGGTTTTTGTTAATCTAGTTTCTTTCTTGCTTGTTCTTTCTTGCAATCATAGCATAATCAACCAAACCCAACTTTAAACCCTCAAACCCTAGACTCTACTTTAGGAACATGACTAACATTAACCTAGATCTAGTGCCCCCTCTATCGCTAAGGATCGAACCTAATCTTACCACTAGCCTATACTACAAGACAACCCCGTGCGCTTGAGTATACGTGTGATTAGTTGAGCATGTGCGCTGGACTAGGTCCATATACAAATATTGATAGATTTGTGTGTTTTCCCTTAGGGTTACATCTAGTCACCTTTAGTTGGCTAGTGTGTGGCCTTGAGAAGATCGCACCAAGCTTTCTGGCATTGTTGTTGGGGATAGAGGTGCTCGGCCTAGCTAGTTAGTGTAGCTTAGCTTTTCCTACTGTCCTCACCATTGCTATTCTTTATTCTTTGTTTACTTTTGCATATTTTCTTTCTAACTTGGCTTTTGTTGCTTATTTGTGTATTGTGCATGTGACAGTTTTGCATGCACAATTCACGTTCTACTTGTACCGACTTGGTGCTATATGACCCTGAGATAGGTAGAAGGAAACGCCAAAGCCACCACAAATAACACCATGCATCTGAAATGGCAGACAATGAACATCATCGAGATGCTAAACCACAACCCAACTGCCCCCTCCATGAGTACTTCACCCTAGGGAACTACAATTCCCCAATTGCCACCCTTGTTGACCAAATGCTAGGTCAACAATTCTCCATTCCACCCGCCCTTTTCGAACTCCTTCCTACTTACTATGGGATGGAGAATGAGAACCCCTCCCACCATATTGACGCCTTCCTTGAAACTTGCTCCACTTTCTGCACACCCACCACCACAGATGACTCAATCTGTAGAACCCTTTTCCCCTTCTCTCTAAAAGAAAAAGCCAAGGAACGGAACATCTCCAAGCCTGAGTTGGTGACATTGAACACGGTGAAGAATGAGTTTCTTAAGAAGTTCTACCTGATTGCCAAGTTGACCCATATGCGAAGATGTATCACTGCCTTCTCACAAAAAGAAAATGAACCCTACCACGGGGTGTGAGAAAGGTTCCAAAAACTCCTACGTGACTTCCCTCATCATGAGATACCTTTGTGGAAGCTAGTTCGAGCATTCTACACCGAGCTAGTTGAGTTGAGTATGTGCGTTGGACTAGGTCCATATACAAATTTTGAGAGATAAGTGTGTTTTCCCTTAGGATTGCATCTAGCCACCTTTAGTTGGCTAGTGTATGGCTGCAAACAATGTTGATTCGTCATGTGGAGGTACCTTCATGGCAAAGCCACCTGAGGAGTCATGGCCTTTGTTCGAGCACCTTATTGAGAATTCTTGCCACTGGGCTTCAACTAAAGGGGAACATTGTGACTGGAACTACATCCCTCCACCTCCTCTTGTAGTTCCAGTCAGGACTGCATCCAACCCCAACATGATGAATATGATGAAGAACTAAGTTGGTGGTCCTTCTAGCCAATTCACTATGGCAGTTAATGTTGAGGAAGAAGAAGTTCATGCTTTGCATGCCTTTGGAAACCAAAACAACCAAGGCCCGATGTCCGACTCCTATACTCCCGAGTGGAGGAATCATCCAAACTTCTCATGGAAACAACAAAATGATGAGGGGCAAGGGCAGCCAAGGCAACACCATGGGCCCAAGTACAACTCCAAGTTTGAGGAAGAAGTCCTAGGAAGGCTAAGGAGCCTTGATGAAGTGAAGAAAGTGGTGTCCTCTCAGGGACAAAACATTAACTGCCTTGAACAAAGGCTTGATCCAATTTCCCTTTCACTTGCCTGTCGTGAAGAAGGGAGGCTCCCATCTTAACCCATGGCCAACCCAAAAAATGATGGTGGTTATGTAAGTGCTACTTAAGGTGCTTATGTCCCACCACAAGGCCAAGTACCCCCACTTCACCAGTACCAAGGACCACCACATCCATATGCTCCTCCACCTAAACAACCCCCTTCAAACTACCAATACCCTCCACCTCACTCATACCAATAGCCCCCTCCACAATATCACACCCAACCACCACAACCCCAGACACAATTTATCCTCCAAAACCTGAATCCACCACACTCAAGGCCACCACCACCTCAACAACCACAACCAACTCCATAAGCTTCCTCTTCCACTACCCATGAACATGTGAAGGTAGTGAAGTTTTGAGGAGGGGTAGGACCTTGGAGTAGCCATATTGTACTTCTATTGATAGCACAACTAGCTATGACAGGGTTGATATTGTGATTAGGAATGTTGATATTGAGATCCAGGTTGATGATACTGTGATACCGAGAGTTGATATCGTGATACCCGAGAGATGATATTGTGATTCTAGTGATACTACATGATAATATTGTTGACTTGAGTCAGTTGGGAGCACAACTCCCTCCATTCCCCGATGCACTTGAAGAGTCATCCACCGAAAGAAGGAAGAAGAAACATACCAAGGACATCATGGAGACCTTTAAGCATGTCAATATCAACATTACTTTGCTTGATGCGATCAAGAAAATTATGTCTTATGATAAGTTCTTGAAAGACTTGTGAACATTCAAGAGGAAGACCATCAAAAGGATGCCAAGGAAGGTTAATCTCACTGAGCAAGTGAGATCAATTCTATAACACATCGTGCCAAGGAAGAGGAAAGATCATGGTGCTCCCATCATCTCATGCTACATTGGAGCACATCGCATAGACCAAGCTCTTCTTGACTTGGGTTCTAGTGTAAGTCTAATGCCTTATGATGTGTTTGTTGAACGACAAATGGGACAATTGGGTCCCACTCATTGTACCTTACAACTGGCCGATAGATCTGTGAAAATGCCTAGAGGGTGTGTTGATGATGTGTTGGTCATACTTGACGATGAGACCTCTGCATTCTTTCCTACATATTTTATTATTTTGGACATGGAAAAAGACTCGAGGAAAGTGCCTATCATCTTGGGGAGACCCTTCTTAGATACAATTGATGCAGTGATCCATGTGAGGACCGACACCATGTATGTGACTTTCATGCACATGAAGATTCGATTAAACATTTTCAAGTCTTCTACTAAGGTCGAGGTGATAAGTGTTATAGAAGAGGATTGTTATCTGATTGAGTGTCTTGATGAGATAGTAGAAGAGTGTCTACCTACATGGATTCAAACTGCCACACAAGGTAGAGGTCTAGAGCCCATTGTGGAATTTCTCGATGATGATGATGAGGATGAGGAAGAAGAAATGGCCTTAGTGTCTGGAAGTGAAGACCTCCCATCCATTTCTGAACCATTGAAGAATTTCCTTGAAGAGCCTCCCATTCTTGAGCTCAAGTCTCTTCTTGAAGGATTGAAATATACATTCTTAGGCTCCAATGACACTCTCTTGGTGATCATTTCTTCTATTATTTCTCCAGAGCAAGAAGATGCATTGATGGCAGTTTTGAAGAAGAACATTCATGTCATCAGATGGTCCATAGCTGATTTGAGGGGTATTAACCCTTCTGTTTCTGTCCATAGAATCTACCTTGAGGATGATGCTAGACCAACCTGTCAAATGCAAAGACGATTGAATCCAAAGTTGAAATAGGTTGTAGCAAAAGAGGCCATGAAGCTACTTGATGCCTGAATCATATATCCCATTTCTGATAGCCCATGGGTGAGTCCCATCCAAGTTGTACCCAAGAAGGGTGGGATCACAATCGTCGAGAATGAATATGGGGAATTGATTCTCATGAGAGAGCAATCCAAGTGGACGATGTGTGTGGATATAGAAAATTGAATGAAAAGACCAAGAAAGATCATTACCCTCTTCCATTCCTTGATTAGATCTTAGAGAGATTAGCTAGACAAAGTTTCTATTATTTTATTGATGGGTACTCTGGTTACTTCCAAATAGTTGTTCACCCCACTGATTAAGAGAAGACGATGTTCACTTGTCCAAGTGGTACTTTTTCTTATAGGAGGATTCCATTTGGGTTGTGCAATGTGCCTTTGACATTTCAAAGATGTGTAAGATCCATCTTTGTCCATATGCTCAATTCATCGCTTGAAGTCTTCATGGATGACTTTTTTGTGTTTGGTAAGATGTTTGATGAGTGTTTGCTTCACCTAGCAGATGTTCTCAAAAGGTGTGTAAGGACCGTTTAGTGCTATCTTGGGAGAAAAGTCACTTCATGGTGCCTGAAGATATTGTTTTGGGTCATTGAGTCTCTAAAGCCAGAATTGAAGTTGATAAGGCCAAAGTGGGCATGATTTCCACTCTCACCATCCCTTCCATCGTAAGATATGTCTGATCTTTCTAGGGGCATACGGGTTTCTATCATCTCTTCACTAAAGACTTTAGCAAAATCTCAAGGGCACTTTGTCATTTGCTTGAAAAAGATGTGGAATTCAATTTCGATGACAAGTGCATTGAAGCTTTCAACCACTTGAAGAACAAGCTCGTCTCTGCTCCTATCATGTAGCCCTCAAATTTCTCCTTGCCATTTGAGATCATGACTGATGCATTGGATATGGAAGTGGGGGCTGTGTTGGGCCAAAGGATTGGCCATATTCCACATGCCATTTACTATGCGAGCAAGACTCTTGATGAAGCTCAAATGAACTACACTACCACAGAAAAAGAGTTGTTTGTCGTGATTTTTGCTCTTGACAAGTTTTGCTCTTATCTCTTTCAAAACAAGGTAGTGGTTTATACGGATCATGCAACTTTGAAGTACCTTATGACGAAGAAAGATTCTAAGCTAAGATTGATCTAATGGATTCTATTGCTCTAAGAGCTTGATCTAGATATTGTTGATAAAAAGGGAGTAGAAAATTCTGCGGCCGACCATCTCTCCCCCATCGAAGCACCGTATGATGATAGGAACCACATCAAAGAAACAATGCCACATGAGCAACTCTTCTTAACGTCATCCACCCAAAGACCATGGTATAAGCACATAGCTAACTTCTTAGCTAGTGGAAGGATATTGAGTACTTGGATAAGGGAGGAGAGTAAGAGACTATTTGCTATGGTAAAGAAATATGCTTGGTATGACCCGCATCTTTTCAAATATTGTCTCGACCAAATCATTAAAAGGTGTGTTCCGGAAAGTGAACAACAAGAGATCCTAGACATGTGCCACTCTGGTGCATGTGGAGGTCATTTTGGCGGAAAATGTACAGCCGCCAAGATTCTTCAAAGTGGATTTTATTAGCCAACTTTGTTCAAAGATGCTCATGAGTTTTGCAAATGTTGTTTGAAGTGTCAAAGGTGGGCATTATCTCAAAAAGGGACATGATGCCTCTATCATCCATTCTTGTGGTTGAGGTGTTTGATGTTTGGGGAACTAATTTCATGGGTCCATTTCCTCCCTCCTTTGGATATGTGTACATCTTGGTAGTCATCGATTGTGTAACAAAATGGATTGAATCTATTGCTACTAGAACCAATGATCATAAAGTGATGTGTGACTTTGTGAAGTCAAATATCTTCAGCCGGTTCGGTGTTTCAAGAGTCATGAATAGTGATGGTGGGAGCCATTTCATCCATTACACATTTGAAGGATTGTTAAAAAGACATTGAGTGAATCATCATGTGGGTACTTCTTACCACCCTCAAATGAGTGGTGAAGTCGAGTTAGCTAATCGGGAGATAAAACTCATTCTTGAGAAGACGGTGAAGTCGGACCACAAGGATTGGTATTTACGTCTCAATGAGGATTTGTGGGCATATAAGACTGCATATAAAGCCTCGATTGGCACCACACCATTTAAGCTTGTTAATGAAAAAAGTTGCAATCTACCCGTAGAAATGCAACATGAGGCTTTGTGGGCTTTGCAAGCCATGGATATGGATGGATACACTACCATATTGAAAAGAAAATTACAGTTGCATGAGCTTAAGGAGATGAGGCATGAGGCCTATGAATCGTCCAAAATCTACAAGGAAATAACAAAGTTTCTTCATAACAAGCTGATCAAGAAGAAGGATTTTGACCCCAAGAAATGGGTATGGTTGTATAACTCTAGGATGAAGTTCTTTACCAAAAAAACTTTGATCTATATGGGAGGGACCTTATCTGATAAAGAATGTATATCCATCCAGAGTTGTTGTCATAAGTGAGAAAGATAGAGCAAGAGAGTTTACTGTGAATGGACAAAGATTGAAGGCAGTTGTTGAAGTAGGTCCTGATAGAGCCAATCAAATTTTTGATATTGTGATGTTATTTGAGGAACACCAACTTGATGAAGAGATGTGCTTGAATGCACATGAGAAGGATATTTATTACAAAGATGCTTTGAGAGTTCTAAGAGGATGAAAGAGTTCAAGAATCAATAAGCCCAACTGAAGGCATAAAATTTAACACTAGTGGGAGGCAACCCACCTAGGTTTGGGAAATTTTTCACCCAACCTTCACTTTTTGATACTTTTGCTTTCTTTTTCCATGAAATATGCACACGCACACTTGTGCTTGATAGTTTTTTTTTAGTTTTGATGAGATGCAGGTGACATGTTTAAGAGAGAGAAAGAGAGGGCAAGGCATGGTTTTTGAAGTTAAAATGCGGCAAAGAACCAAAATATTGCAAAAATATCAATGTTTTCAAGTTTGAATTGACAAAGTACAAAATGAAGACCCACCAGGTCCATGGTGCTTTAAAATGGCCATGGTGATTTAATTGCAAAAACTCAAGGAAGTTACAGTATCATGGGCAATTTTGTGAAGGAATGGCCATGGCTATGGAGATCAAAATGGTCATAGCCCATGAAGGACAACACGGCTGTGGTCACCGTCATAGGTGTGGCCACATGAAGGCAACACAATCATGTAGACCACCACGGCCATGGTGATTTAATTGCTAAAATTTGAGGAAGTTACAGTGATGGATGTGATTTTGTACATGAACGAACATGACCTTGGTGGCCACCACAACCAAGGCCAGAGGAGGAGACCATGACTGTGGCACCCACCCACCACGACACTGGAGAGGGTCAAACTTCAATCACCTTCACCGCCCACCACGACCATGGCACCCACCATGGCCATGTTACCAAACCCTAACCACAACTGTGGTGGGACCCGAACCCACCTATTTTTCACTTAAACTCCCAAAAACACCATGACCCCGTCCACATTCTAACTAACTTACGTGAGCTCTCCTCGACCGTGGTGACCTATGCCAACCACACCACCCCCAATCTTGCTTCTCCAGCCCAAATCCTCCAACAAATCAACCTCCAATCACTTCCTACACCTCCACCACCTCTCCCTCTACAATTTCAACCCCAAATCCTCCATCAATCTAGACACCATCTCCATTTTCATCCGCCACCCCAACTACAGTCGCCCCACACAAAAATCCACCAATTTTCACCCAAAACCTTCAACCGATCCATCCTCCACCATCACAGCAACCATCCTAACCCATTCCACCCATCTCTCAACCTCCATTTTGCCTTCTCCTAGAAAATCCAAAAATCACAACCATACCACCACCACCACCTCCATACAATGAAGGGAATTACCAAGGTTGTGAATAAGAGGGCTCAAAAGAGCCTTGAGGTGGTCACTGGAGGCAAAGTGTGCACCGAGCGAGCCTCTTCTCAAATCTCCATTCCATCCCACACTCCATCACCATCAAACTCCATTTCCCAATCACTCCATCGTTCGGCATCCATGAGTGCATCCCGCACCCAGTCTTTGGATAGCCACCACATCACTGATGAGATGTACAGGGGGAGGAGGAGGAGGAAGCATCCGAGGAGAACCTTGATGCCATGATTGATGAGGTTGAGCCGGAGACATAACTTGCCAGAAGCAGTGCAAGGGGGTTGCAGTCCCATCTTCATCAAGATTACCTCTACGAACAATGACAATGTGCCACTCTACCTCCTCATTGAGGGAGAGACCACAGCAGAAGCCAAAGGCAAGGAGGCAATTGATGATTGAAGAGGAGGATCACCCACAATGATGCCCCGAGCAACGGGTACCGCTCAATATTGACACAAACTCGGGGTCAAGATCCTACTAGGCTGAGGAAGAAGAAGATGGCACTGATGAGGAGGAGTTAGATTCTAAGACAGAGATACATTGGCATACCTAGAGGCAAACATACTAAAGGATTCGACAAGGCTCCTGAGGGGACTTCTTATGGCAGGTGGCAAAGTAAGACACAAATCACACCTATTGATCCTAAATGCATGTCAAGGAGAGTTATCTCTACAAGATATGGATGTGAGAAGGTAATTGAAGACCTGGTCATCAAGATAGAACCGGAAAGGAAGCTGAAGCAAATCGGTTTGTGGAAGGTGTTTTTCATGACACAATCCACATACGTGGAGTTGACTTAGCAGTTTTTCACCATACTAAAGTACGTCAAGGTAAAAGGGGAGGAAGCCATCAAGTTTGCAATGTTCAGTAGAATACACACATTGACTGCTTCTGAACTGAACTACATCTTTGTAAAGGATCCTGAAGAAGCCAAAAAAATGGGTGATGGCATAATTGAGAGAGAGGTTGACTTGGACTACGGTAAATTCTAATACAGTTTGATAGGGACACCAGGGTCCACAGCTGGCAAGTCAAAGACCATGTTAATCAGCAATCCCTTGTTCAAATATGTGCAGAAGGTCCTTGCCAACACGATTGTGGGGAGGTACGATAAACAAGGCAACATTTCACAAAAGGACCTCTTGGTTTTACATGGAATACATAAGAAGTTACACATTGACCTAGGGTCGCTCTTGATAGATCACATGAGGACAATCCCCATCAAAAGAAAAACTCTTATTTTTTATGGGAGGGATTGTGACCTCAATCACTATAGCCCTAGGCTTTGATGTTATTGGACTTAAAGAGGCATAGGAGCTCAGTTTGTCAATTTGAAGTGCCTCATTCACTCTCATATGATCACGATATAAAACAAGAGGTTGATATACAATATGAAATCCATGGAATCAAGAACTTTTGAGTTGTCCTATCATGCTCACATACTCCTCTCTCACTTGGGCTCCCCCTGACTTACTACGAGAAGAGATATAGTAATGGGAGGAGGCAAACCCCCGGGAAAACTATAACCCCATAGCTACACATTAAGAGATGGGAGATTCAAATGCACAACAAAAAGAAGATGACGGAGAAGAGCAAAGAAGATAGCCTCAAAGGGTGGGAAGAAGGGATGAGGCAACATCCCAGCTACACGAGCCTTCAGTTAATGCATGTGACATGTCATCCGTCCATGCATAGCTTGAAGGTATTCAGAAGACACAATAGGACATGCAGCTCATCCAGCAATACATGTGGCAGGACCAACAACAGATGCATCAATAGGTCAACCACTTGTACCAATACCACCATGCTTAGGCACAATGAAACCCTGAATGGGTGAAGACTTCTAGGGTGGTATCTTGAGATATAGAGAGACCTACCCTCCCCCTCAGAACCATATTGGGGCCACTATTACCAGTTTCCTCTAGCTCGTCCAGACCCTCCATCTCCTCAGCAGCACCAGTCAGAGCAGCCAGACCAGCCACAGCTAGAAAACCTGCCTTTGATCTGCAACACCAGCCTTGATCCTCACCCTACTAGCCCTAAGCTTTAGTTTCATGTTGAGGACATCATGATTCAAAAGTTTGGGGTGGTAGGGCGGTATGCACCACCCTGACTCTATCTCTCATTTTGCTTATACATGTTCCACCTGATTTTGGATTGTTTAACTTCACTCTTTTTAGTGTAGATTTCTTCTTGTTAGCATTCATGCATACATGTAGTTTAGTTTCATGCATTTTTGTGTAAATTTTCATAACTTTTGATCTTTTTGCTTTTCCATATTATGTACTGTATTTCCATGTAGATTTTGGTAATTTTTGTGTGTTTTAACTAGGGTTTATTGCTTCATGCTTTAATTTTCTTAAATGTAGGTTTAGATGTGATTGATTGCAAATTGGCACCATTTTGGCCAATTTTTCCTGAATTTGAATGTTCTTGCCTAAAAGCATGTTTTAACTTAATCTCCACATTTTGAACTAAAAATGTTGATCTTTGAAAAATGCATGGCACATTGTTAGAGTTTATTGCTATATGGTCTTAATTGTTAAATTTTTATATGTGCATCACCTCTCTAAAGTTTGTGAATGTCTTGGTTGAATTGTGAATTAAGCAAGCTATGAACGCTTAAGAGCCTATGGAATTGCATGGTATAAATGTGAATCTCATGTTGTTCAATCATGTGGTGTGATATCATTTGATGAAGTGTTGGATTAGTTTTCATGCAGGAGATTTTATGTTAAGGACTGCACTAATTATCCCTCTTTGACCTGACTCTTCTTTCACCATCTTCATACCTCTCCGCCTCATGAAAGGATGCCTTAGTGCACATATTTAGCCTTGGCCACTTTCAAAAGCTTGGGGTGGCCATATCTACATCTCCCCACTTCACTCTATCCACCATATGCCCTGTCTAGACCAAGGGCAAAAGAAAAGAAAAAAAGCAAAAAGAAAATAAAAGATGCTCCTATTTAAGGGCATCTAAATAAAGAAAAGATGAGTGTGTAAAAGCACTCCAATCTTACTGCAATTATTTCTTCCTTTTTCATATCCATTAAGCTAGAAAACATCAAACCTAGATCACTTTATCCTTTCTACAGACATGTGGGTCATTTGGTGTGGTTTGAGGCATAAGATTGAATGCATGAAAGTGAAACAACACTCCTAGTCATCATTAATTAATGCCAACATGAAATGGTTTACCTATAATTACACAAAGGACATATGGAAAGCTTGTGTATTCTATTCTCTATATTTGAAATTTGTATACTCAATGCTCTTTTCATGATTGGTTTGTGAAAGTAGAGAGGAGAGAGGTGGAACACATGCACTTAGTCACTTCTAAGACCATTTAGTCAATAATCTTATATTACAATGTATTCTATCATTCTTGTTTAACTGAAAGAAATTGAAGAGAGATATTAAGTTGGAGCATACTTGAGGATAAGTATGTTTTAAGTTTGGGGTGGTGATGCAGCCCTATTTTAGGGCTTCATCCTATGTCTTTTTGCATGATAATCACTTTTGAACATCGTAGATTACAAGTTATTTCCTCCAATATGATCTTTTATGCAAATGCACTTATGCCTCCTTTTGTGTGTATTTCAGGGTACTTATGCATGCATTAATGCATGGAAGAGAGATGAAGAATGTCTTTGGGTTCTTACACCCCAAGAGTGGACATATCTCTTCCCCAATCTTCCCTTGGATGCACAAGGGCAATTCAAAGTAAAAGGAGGCTAGATGAAGAAGTTGAAGTGGAGATCAGCACCAAGATGCCCCAAAACGGTCATGGCATATCACCACAGTCGTGGGGCATTAAGATCCAAAAGTTACAAGGAAGTTGCCAAAATTGTACATGAATGATCATGGCCATGGTCAGAAAAATGGACGTGGTCACTGAAGACCCCATGGTCGTGGTCCTCAGAACGGCTGTGGCCCGAGCTTCCCACCTTGCACGTGGTCAGCAACACAACTGTGACAATTTATTCATGAAGACCCCAAAAATTAGCAGGGACTTGGCTCAATTTACACGTGAATGACCAAGGTTGTGTCCATCAGCATGATTGTGGCCCTTGAAGGCCACCTCGCCCGTGGTGCTTAATAAGACCATGGCGAGCTGCAGACAAAACAACCTCAAAGCGGCCTCGCTCGTGACTGCCTCCTCCAAAACAGTTGTGGTATCCCACACAGTCATGGTACCCTTTACCTAACACGACCGTGGCACCCTTCCATGTCTGTGGCCACCATAACGCTTTCACTTTAACTCCAAGTTCCACCTCGGTCATTCCACTACCCATGACTGTGCCATTCAGCCCCCACCACAGCCGTGGTACCTCACCACGACCATGGTGACCATCTAAACCTACCCATTATCTTCACTGATTTTCCCATTTTTCCCCCACTTACCCTAGTGCCTTCCCAACACCTATAATACATAGGTGGCGTCTACAACATGAAGGTTAGATTTCCTTGGCCTCTTCCTAGCTACTTTAGAGCTCCTTCATACCCTTCCTTCCATTTACTCCACTCACCTACCTCTCACTCTATATTCCACTCCATTTCCACCATACAAGCCTAGTTTTCTAGGTTTCCTACCATAATCCCCCATATCTCCATGCTTTTCACCCCCCTTGGAGGAGGAGCCATGCCCTACAGCAGCTAGGAGGTGAAGAAGAAGCTACTCTGAGCTCCATGGATTCCTACCCCTTCCTCTCATTTCTTTTCTCTTTTATTTGAGCATGTCTAGCTAAGCCCCTAGTGGTGGGATGTTTGGGGTTAAAATGTGACTTTGATACCATGTTGGGGGGAATAACTTGTATTGAACATAATTTCATTCTATGATGATTGCCTCTTGCTTCTATCCCATTTCCCATTATCTTGCATGTTGTTTGTGCTTTTAAACATAAATTGCTTGTTTTGTGATGCTTGATGACACTTAGCTTCTAGGAGAAAATGGAATGTATTTGGAAATCTTAAGAATGGATCCTAAGTCCAATTAGTGGATCCCTAGCTAGCCCCCTTTGTTCCTATATACATCTCCTTTCTTCTACAAGTCAGTGTGAGATCGACGTAGCTAGTGTAAGTGTGATTAGTGCAATTGCCTACAGTTTCCTAAAGGCTAGATGGCAAGTAACATGAGGTGAAACACCCTCATATCTACTACCATTCCTACCCTTGGCTCTCAATTTCCCTAATACCACTTACCCTAGAAATCTATACTTGCCAAGTCCTATTAGAATTACACCTAGCCCTAGTTCTCCAACTAGTATCATAGGGTATATTCCAATAGCACTTGCCTTGTTGTTTGGTTTGCCAATCTAGATTGAAATATGAGATTTGCATGCTATCTTAACCTTCCCCCAACTAATATCAAGTTTCATTCCCAAACGGCCCACCTATCCATCTTATTGCCTAAAATACACCATTTCCCTCTTAGCTTGTCAATGCTAGCTTAGTTAATTGCCTTTGTTAATTCTTAGCTAATTGCTTAGTTTTTGATAGTTAGTTCTTACTCAAGTAGTTAGGGCTCCTTTGAGCTTGCTTGTCTTAATTTAGCTAGTTAGTGATAATTTAGGATTTTTTATTATCTTATTTCTTAGCTTGCTTCTTAGTTGATAAATTGCCTTGATAGTGTAGTGTAACTCCTTGCTCTAGTTTAGTTGTCTGTCTTGCCTAGTTTCTTAGTCCTAACTTGCTTAAGGTAATCTAGGGTTTTGTTAATCTAGTTTCTTTCTTTCTTGTTCTTTCTTGCAATCATAGCATAATCAACCAAACCCAACTTTAAACCCTCAAACCCTAGACTCCACTTTAGGAACATAGCTAACATTAGCCTAGCTCTAGTGCCCCTCTATCCTTGAGGATCGGCCCTAATCTTACTACTAGCCTATACTACAGCATGACCCCGTGCGCTTGCGGGTACGTGTGATTAGTTGAGCATGTGCGTTGGACTAGGTCCATATACAAATTTTGAGAGATCGAAGTGTTTTCCCTTAGGGTTGCATCTAGTCACCTTTAGTTGGCTAGTGTGTGGCCTTGAGAAGATTGCACCAATGAGTATCACCTTGGAGTACTTTAGACTGTGCTCGAGCTCTCCTGTGAGTTTTTCCCACATCCTGTGGCTACTATAGCCAACAGTTTCCTTCTCTCCTGGTGCAGTTGAGCAGGCTTGCACTTCTTCTATTGTTTTTGTGAAGATAGTATTTAGGATGGCCTCAGTGATCATGTGATATTTTCCCCCTATCCTCACCTCCAGCTTAAATTCTCTACCACCTTTCTTGCGTTTCATGTCACTAACATGAAGTTTTTCCAGTGGCATCATAAACTCCGCGGTGAAATGTGTAAGAGAAGGGGCTTCAGAGGTACATAGAGTATGAATGTTGGCCCCTTCTAAGAACTTCATTACTCTATCATATATTTCCATCTTCTTGAAGTCCTCGACGTCCAGGTATCGTGTCAGCTTGAAGCTCTTGGTCTTCATTACCAAGTCAAAGTGAGATTGGTGTACTTGCTATTTTGGCATGAACGTTGTTGATTGCTTAATTGTGATCTCATGTGCTTCTTTCCTGACCACCTCAGAGTCTGTTTCCTATTCCAGAGTCTTTGGTTTTCCCATAGCTGCCAGCTTTCTCTTCTTGGTGTCTTTACCATCCTTGGTTTGTAGCTTGTGTTTCCCTAGTTCCTTGAGTTCTTCCTTGAACGGCCAGTACTAAGAAGTTTTTTTTACGTAGTCCCCTGGGACTCTTTAGATTCCTCTGGTGTCTTGTGGGCTAGAATGTATTCATACATTTTCTTCATCAGGTGCAGACAGAGATTCTTCATTGGTAAAAGATCCGGGTGATCTTTTAATGCCTTGGTGATCTTCTCCAGATTTTCTTTGGCACCCTTCAGAGAAGTTGCCTTTTTCACCAAGGTATCTTCTGCAGAGGTTGACATTCTGAAATTATTGCAATAGAAGTTTGTCAGCAGTGTTGTAGTCAATATTATTCATTACATTATTGTCCATTTCACTTGTATTTATGTTTGTTTTTATAGTGTTTATTGAAAAAGTGAGTACTATATGTAACGTCGCGACCGTGATACTAGACTTGTGAGTGTTGTGGTGAGACATATTAGCAATTAGGAAGAGACCATGTCACGACTACTATATAAGATAACCAAGATTCTTAAGTGCAAGGGCAGTTGGTTGCGACCGCACTGGTGTTATGAGCGCGATGGGTCAGAGAAGCGAAGGGAAAGATGCCACGAACGTGACATCAAAGGTGACTGCCACGTAGTCGTGGGCACGACGGGTCAGGGAAGCGAAGGGAAAGATGTCACGGATGTGACATCAAAGGTGACTACCACGATCGTGACGCACGTAAAACCATGATATGAAAAATATCAAGGAGTTATCAAGAGAGATGGCATAAAAAATGTGAGTAATCAAAAGTAGAAACAAGCATGATCAAGTTTGTGAGGGATGTCACGACTAAGGCTCCAACTTGTCACAACCGTGATGATTGTCACAGTCGAGAAGGATGTCATAGTCACGACAAGCAAAGAAATCACAGTGTCACGGTCGAGAAGGATGTCTCGACTGAAGCCCCGCCGCAATCACGATGCCAACACAGAGACAAAAGAGAGGGAAATCATAAAGATCGAAATAAAGGCGGAAAAAGATAGAGGCTATCACTAGTACAGGCATGGAGGCTAGTCAACCAAATCGTTGATAGCGCTCAAGCAACTGCGGCGGTGATTTGTAGTGAGAGCATGATCAATATGGTTAGGATTCTAGGGTTTAGGAAAGAGCAAAATGGAGATAATGAAGCATCAATGAGGAAGAAATACAAAGACACAAAGCAAAGAGAAAAAAATGATAATCAGATAGGGAGGAAGGAGTTTTGTACCTTCCCAGAGTTGGGATGGGATGAGAATCGGGAAGGTTAAGAGAGTTGGTGAGGATGGCAATGCAATCACGACAATGGAACCATGACGGTGATGCTTTAGTCCTCCACGAACATCTTCTGGTGCCTTCATCTCATCGTGAATCCTCAGTTAGGGTTCTTTAGAGCTCAATCATTGAGAGACAGGTAGAGAATAGAAGACAAAATGTTGTTTTGAGAACTTACAGTTCTTATATTCGACGGGTGTCGTGACCACGACAACAGCTGTGACCGCTTGAACAAAACATGCATATCACCTGTCACGACCGCGACACACGAAAAAGGTCCTTTTATAGATATAAAGATTTTAGGGTTTTAATCTAAAAAAAACCCCAAATGAATTTCATTAAAAATTATGTGAAATCATAACATACCACATACTATATTTACTTTTGGGGGAAATCATAACAAAATACCTAGAGAAAGAAAGTTCAAATATAATTTTGTACATGGCTTTAGACTTAAAAATGGAGGATAAAGGAAATCTTGAATTATGAAAGAAAGCAGCAAATGCTTGGGTTGCCTCCCAAAAATCGTTAGTTTAAAGTCTTTAGCTTGACTTCAATTTTCATTCTCCTTCAATCGGTGTTGGCAGCGGTTCACATGTTTCATATATTTCAGGACTGGATTCCTCCAAACTTAGTTCTGACCTTCATACAAAGGCCTCATCTTATTAGTATCTTTTTACCCTATGTCCATTCACCTTTAACATGCCAGTCTTATTGCTTGCAATTTCCATCATTCCTGACAGATAGATCTTTACCACAGAGAAAGGGTTGAACCATCTAGTTCTCAGCTTCCCAGGAAATAACCTAATGTTGGAGTTAAACAAAAGAACTTTGTCTCCTAATGCACGTCCTTGTTTTTTAGGTGGGTATCATGCCATACCTTATTTCTTTGCTTATAGATCCTTGCATTCTCATAAGCATGCAGCCTTAGCTCCTCAAGTTCTTGGATTTGAAGAAATCTTTTCTTGCCTGCTTTGTCTAGATCCATATTCAAAAATTTGATAGCCCAATGGGCTTTGTGCTCTAATTCGACGGGGAGATGGCAGGACTTCCCATAAATTAGTCTGTAGGGTGTTGTACCTATCAGTGTTTTATACGTCATATGATAGGCCCATAATACATCGTCAAGTTCCATGGACCAATCCTTCCTCGTACAGCTTACTATCTTCTCCAAAATCTACTTGATTTGCCTATTAAATACTTCTACGTGTCCTGACATTTGTCGATGGTAGGGTGTTGCCACTTTGTGCTTGACTCCATATTTTTTCAATAGAGATTCAAACTATTTTTCCCCAAAGTGGGATCCCTCGTCACTTATGACGGTGTGTGGGACCCCAAATCACGAAAAGATAGTTTTCTCGAATAGTCTAATCACAGCCTTTGAGCCACAGGTTTGGGTAGCAACAGCCTCTACCCTCTTTGAGAAATAGTCTACAATGACAAATATATATTGGTTCCCTCTTGACGGTGGGAACAGTCCCATATTGTCAATCCCCCAAATGTCAAAAATTTCAACTTCTACCCAATCTACCATGGGCATCTCATTCCTTCTACTGATGCTTCTTATGAGTTGGCATTTTTTACAAGTCTTCACAAGTGACATAGCATCTTTGAAGAGTGTCGACCAATAAAAGCCTAACTGTAGAACCTTAGCAATAGTCCTTTCTCCTCCATGGTGATCACCATAAGGCGAGGAATGGCATTCCTTGAGGATTTGAGGGACTTCTTCTGGTACAAAATGACGATATAAATTGTCAGAGCATCTATTGAACAAAAGAGGATTGTCCCAATAATAATTTTTCATATCGGAGAAAAACTTCTTATTATTATTATAAGTGATTTTGGGTGGTAGCTGCCCACAGGCTAGACAGGTACAAATGTTAGCAAACCAAGGTAGGGTTGGTTCAACTAACTGAGCCATCAATAGAGCTTCATCGACGTAGTTGTCATTTACAAGCAATTGATTTTCTTCATCAAAGACTATCCTTGATAGATGGTATGCAACCACATTCTCTTTTCCTTTCTCATGAATAATCTCATGGTCGAATTCTTATAGTAGTAAGGCCCATCGCAGCAACCTCAGCTTCGTGTCCTTTTTCTGCATAAGGTATTTTATAGCCCCATGATCAATGTATACTTTTACTTTTGATCCCACCAAGTACGATCTGAACTTATCGAAGGCAAATACAATGGCTAGTATGTCCTTTTCTGTGGTGGTATAATTCACTTGTGCTTCATATAACATTCAACCTGCGTACAAAATCATGTGGTACTTTTTGTCCTTCTTTTGTCCCAGAATAGCTCTGATAGCAAAATCACTTACGTCACACATAATTTAGAAGGGTAACTCCCGATCTGGTGCTTGCAGAATCGGGGCTAGTTTCAAGGCCTCTTTGAGGGTATTGAAGGCATCTAAACATTCACTCGTGAATTCTAATTCAGCATCCTTAATTAGGAGGTCCGATAGGGGCTTAGTGGTCTTCAAAAATTCTTTTATGAATCGCCTATACTATCCTGCATGTCCTAAGAAACTCCTTACTCCCATGATATAATTAGGTGATGGAAGCTTTTATATAGCCTCAATCTTACTTAGGTAAACCTCTATTCCTTTCTTGGAAATCTTATGCCCTAAGACGATGTCGTCTTGGACCATAAAATGACATTTCTCCCAATTTAGAACAGGTTTTTTTTCTTCATAGTGTTGCAAGACTAGATAGATTTTTCAGACACCCCTCTAAGTATGTCCCATATACAGAGAATTCATCCATGAATACTTACACTGCATTTTCTAAAAATTTTGAAAACATAAAGATCATGCAGCGTTGGAAGGTTGCATGCGCATTACACAGCCCAAATGGCATTCTTTTGAAAGCATAGGTACCATAGATACAAGTAAAGGTTGTCTTAACCTGATCGTTGGGATGAATTGGTACTTGATAAAATTCTGAATACCCATCCAGAAAATAGAAGTAATCATGATGTGTTAATATTTCTAGGACTTGATCAATAAATGGTAGAGGAAAATATTCAATTTTCGATAGTCAATGCACATACGCCAACCTGTTATGGTTCACGTTGCTACCTCGTCTCCATCCTCACCTCTTACAATGATCATTCCACCTTTCTTGGGCACTACATGAATAGGGCTTACTCAATTCCTGTCACTTATAGGGTATATGATTCCAAAATCCCCTATCTCAATCACTTCTTTCTTCACAACTTCCTTTAGCATTTGATTCAACTTCCTTTGCAGTTAGGCTAGAGGTTTATATGTTTCCTCAAGATTTATGTTGTGCATACATAAGGAAGGAATAAGGCCTCTGATGTCCTCAACAGAATACCCTATAGCTTTTCTATTCAATATGAGTTCCTTTAGCAATCTTTCTACATGTTCATCTGTCAAGTGTGTGTTAACAATCACAGGGTTCTTCTCCTCATCATCTAGGAATTCATACTTCAACCCTTCAGAAAGCAATTTTAATTTCGGCTTTGGTTTTGGTTCTCCCTCTTCTTCAAGGGTTTGCTCAAGGGACGCGTACTTTGCTATTTTGAAGTTTACTTCTTCATCATCATTGAACTCTTCCTTAGGTTGATTCCAATAGTCCAAAAGTTCAACCACTTATGGGTCTTCCAGACTAGGGTGAATGTTGTTCAGGGCTCACATAAGTAGATCAACAATCGCCTTATCCTCTTGTACTTATTCACAGTACTGATTGTAGATATCCATGAAGTAAGATGACTCAAAGAGAGATGGTACCCTCATAGCATCTTGTACTTGGAAGTCGATATGGTCATTGCCAACAAGTAGAGTAATAATTCCTTCGCCAACGTCTATTAGAGATCTTCATGTAGCAAGGAAAGGTCTTCTAAAAATAATTGGGCATTTTGGGTCCTCAACAGTGTCGATCACAACTATATCACATGGTATAAAGAATCATCAAACTCAAATTGGGACATCTTCCACTATTCCCACTTGTCTCATAAAGGTGTGATCGGCTAACTCTTTCTCATTCCAATTTTTACCATATATGTTAATCCAAGCCTTTGAGCTTGGGTCAATGGGAATGAGGCTAATTCCTTCTCCCAAGTCATCTAATCCCTTCCTTTCCACATTGTCTCCAATGCAAAAGGGGATATTGAACGCCAATGGATCTTTCTTTTTGGTAGGTAGCCCAGCTTGAACAAAAGTGCTTAACATTTTGGCCAATTGCACAGTCTCAACATGGTCTCCTCTCCTTCTCTTTGTGTTCAAGTCCTTAAAGAACTCTGCATATGCTGACATCTCTTCAATTGCATCCAGAAAAGGGATATCTAGGTGTAATTTCTTCACTGCTTCGATAAACTTCTTGTATCTCTTCTTTAGATGTGTCTTGATTAGTTTGTAGAGAAATGGGACTCTCAGAGCATAGGTATTTCTTTGCATAAAAGCTTCTCCTGTGGGATTTGGGTTCTTGACCCTTTCATACTTCATCTTTCTGTGATTATCTTCTTCTTTTTCCTTCTTAGATGATTCTTTTCTTCCAGATTCTTCTTGCATAATTACTTTCTCATATTGTGGATCATTATGGCCTCTTTCCTCTGTGGTATTGTTAGTACTAGGATCTTCCAACATCCTTCCTGATCAGAGTGTGGTCATCTTTTTTGTCTCTGTATTTTATGAAATCTTTCCCAAAGGGTTCTTCACAAGCTCTGCCAATTGGGCAAGTTGTTGATCAATTTGCTTTTGATGGGTTTGCATATATTCCATCTGAGTTTGCATTGTGGTTAACACTCCAGAATTGGTGATGGTTCTTTGGGTGAGTTGGTCAATTACTGAAGCTTGCCTCTTTGCAAAATTGAACAACTGAGTGATCATGTCTGATTGATTGCTACCTTTGGTATGACTCTGACTTTGATTTTATCCCTGACCTTGTCGGCTTGTATTTTTATTTTGACTCTGATAGTTGTTTTTATTCATCTGATATCTAGTAGTTCTAGTATATTGAGTTGGTCCTCCTTTCTTCTTGAATCCTGGAGGCGGTTTAGATAAACTACTTAGTTGATGAGAGTTTTCAGCAGCTTCTTTGTTGCCATAATGTCCTGGATGGTCTGATCGTTTAAAATTGGCATAAGAGACATTTTCTGTCTCTTCTTTGCTTTCATTTTCTTTGCTCTCTTCTGGTCGTGTATAGATACAATTGTTGACTCCACGGCCTCCTTCACCACAAGTAACGCACTTCATAACTTTCTCAATGTGTTTCTTGCCTATGCCTCCAGTGTCTTACAATTGTTTGACATATGTGGCAATCTTCTAAATTTGAGCAGTAATGGTTTCCAAAGCCTTGGCTTTGATTGACACTCCTTCAGAACTAGCTTTCTTGGTTGAACCTCCATCAGTTCTTTCATAGTCCATGCATGCCTATAATGTAGCCATGTTATCGATGATTTTCATAGTTCTACTCAATTTCTTTCCAAGGAAATTGCTCCCAGAGGCTGCATTCAGTGAAGTCCACTTTGTGGGAGTTAGCCCATTGTAAAACATTGTCACCAGGAATCCCTTACAGTAGTTATGGTGCAAACAATCCCTTTGATATTCTTAGTACTGTTCCCAAACTTCATGAAGGTTTTCCCCAGGTTTTTGCATGAAGGAGGTGATCTTTTACCTATTCCGAATGGTTTTTTCCATTGGGGTAGAATGAAGTGACAAAGGCATCAGCAAGAGGTCTCCATCCATCTATTGACTAGTGGGGTATATTAAGATACCAAGATAGAGTGTTATCTTCAAGAGAGAAGATGAACCCCTTACAATATCACTAGTACAGAAATGGTCTATAGTGTCGTTTTTTAAGCCTATAGCGTCACTTTTCAGCTGACGCCTAAGTGGTTGTCGCTACAGAAATTGCTCTGTAGCGTCGGTTTTTTTAACCCAAAAAAAATCAACCTTGTATAGTAAAAGCCAACCCTATAGGCTCTCAAAAACTAAACCCAAATGAGAAATGAAACTGTACTTGAACCATATAACGTCAGTTTTTTAATAAATAACTGACTCTAAAGATTATTTCTAAGGACCTATAGCGTCATTTTTCTTTAAAAACCCGACCTTATAGGTGTCTTGGTCGTTCCGCGTAGAACGGTCGCGCTGCATAAAATGGTCATGTTGGGATGAGGTAGAACGGTCGTGCCGCCTAGCACAGCCATGTTGGTTTATATTAGCACGGCCGTGCTACACGGCACAGCCGTTCTACCATATCTCAACACGGCTGTTCTACGTGGCATGGCTGTTCTACCTCATCCCAACATGACCGTTTTATGCAACATGGCCGTTCTAAGCAGAATGGCCAAGACACCTATAAGGTCGGTTTTTTAAGAAAACTGACGCTATAGGGTCAAATTTTTTTAAAAAAAATTCTGCAGAAAATGAACATAACAAAACAGGAGAACAAGAATAAGATATGGGAGAGGGGAGCATTGATGCTCAACCATCACCATTCCAAACCACACATTCATAACAAAAATGATTCATATATTGAGTTGAGTACACATAGTCACATCATAATTTACAAAATGATAGATTGCAAGTCTGAGATGATATTAAATGTCAGATACAAAAGTAAATATGAAAGAGTACTGAAACCACATACATAAATGTAACGTAACTGACATATTTATTCCAATTCTATATTGACTTCATTTAGAAAAGAATCTGACCACTCCTCTTGGAATTCATTTAAGTCCTCACGTGTGTAAGGCTGAGTTGTAAAGATCTGTAACAGAAAATGCACATGCTAATATTTTATAAAATGACTACAACTCACTTGTAAATTTATGATGTTATTCTTTATTACCTGATCTATAGTCTGAATGTCATTTGATTCTTGTTTGACAATAGCTTGCATATATTTCATTACATAGTAACCACAAGCCCAGTCATTATTTTGTATATGACACTACAAATAACGAATTATACTTAATGTTAGTAACTACTATAAACAGAAGACTATAAGAGTTGGCATATAAGAGTTGAAAATTAATACATATAAGACTAAGCAGTTGTCAAAGTAGCTACCTTGACATTTTCAAAGTCAGTGTCTTTAATTTTGTGGGTATTTTTCCTCCCCCTTCACGAAAAGCTTTTATACCCCTATCAATTAAACATTAGTTGGTAAAATAGAAATTCTAAACAGAAATATCATGTGGAAGCATTGACTATATTTATGCTTACGCCATAGATGGAAATTTCAGTTTGTGACCCCTTGTTGTTTTTCCCATTGGGTCAAGATAATAAAGAGTCATCAATTTTGGGACAATCACCACTAATTCCCAATGTCTAGATCTGAGTAAGAATAAAACAAACATTAAAATAAATATGTTTGTTCATTATTAAAATTATATTGAATAATAATACTTACTGGACATTATACACCTTGCCCGCTGCCACAACATTATATTTTAGAACCTCCACTGCAAGTTTACAATTCATAACAACCTAGATTGAAATAATATAGGTTATATAAGAAGCAATATTTTCCTCACAAATAGGACATGCTTTGTAACCTTTTATGCTATATCCAGACAAATTTCCATAAGCTGGAAAGTCATTAATCGTGCAAAACAACATAGCACGCAAACTGAAGGTCTCTTTACGTGAAGCATCATATGTCATAATACCTTCTTCCCAAAGTTTCATTAGGTCATCTATTAGAGGTTGAAGGTAAACATCAATATCATTTCCAGGTTGCTTGGGCCCTGATATCAATATTGACAACATGACATACTTATTTTTCATACACAACCAAGGAGGAATATTGTATATAACAATCATAACAGGCCACATGCGTTGTTGGCTGCTTAATGTACCATAGGGATTCATTCCTTCTGTACAGAGTCCAAGTCTTAAGTTTCTTGGTTCTTTACCAAATTGAGGGTATAATAAATCAATTTTCTTCCATTGTGGTGAATCAGATGCATGTCATAGGACACCATCATTATTGGCCTTTAACTCCCCATGCCAAGACAGATGTTGCACATCTTCTGTATCAGCAAATAAGCGTTGAAATCATGGTATTATTGGTAGATACCACATCACCTTGACAGGAGAGCCATTTTTAGCCTTAGCTGAATTTGTGGTCTTATACCTTGACGCACCACATTTTGGATAATTTATTAAATTACTATAGTCCTTCTTAAATAACACACAATCATTTACACATGCATGAATCTTCTTAGCCTCCATTCCCATTAGACACATTATTTTCTTTGCTTGATATGTTGAAATTGGAAGCTCGTTGCCTTCAGGAAGAATTTCCTTTAACAAAGACAACAGTGAAGTGAAACTCTTATCGCTCCACCGGTTTTGAGCTTTAAGAGTATATAATCGCATCACAGCACTCAACCTTGTGAACTTAGTACAACCCTTATATAAAGGTTTTTCAGCATCATGGACAATGTTTGCAAATAAAGAAGGTGGATCGACATTGTCCCGACAACTACATAGCATCTCATCAACCATATCATCCTGAATCGGGTCATCCTGAATCAGTTCATCATTGAAATTATCATCATTATCTATATCTTCTATGCCACAACTATTAGTATCGACATTTTCTGATCCATTATTAATTTTCTCTCCATGCCAATACCATTCATTATAACCTTGTATGATCCCATTGCATATGACATGATTCTTAATTTCCTCAGCAGTATCAACTTTCAAATGGTTACCACAATGTCTACATGGACAATAGAACCTATCTGTAGGTAGTTTCCTATGTTCCTCAGCAAATCTGATAAATTCATCAAGACCTTTGGCAAACTCTGGACTACAACGGTTCTTGATAGACATCCAACTTCGATCCATTTTCTATATCACATTAAAAATTAATTATAAAACTAAGCATTTAATATTGATACTATAAGCTGTAAGTTTTTATTGATAGTAAGTTGATTACTTTTATACTAAAGTGTACCACCTATCCCATTTTTGAATATTTAATCTCACTAGGTAATGTATGTTTAGTTTTGAAGAAAATTTTAGCAACATTTCCCCTAAGTTATCCAAGTACACTGATGTAAATGATAAATAACCACTCACATATGTACCCAGAGAACAAATGAGGAAATACTACTAAAATTTTCTTCAAAACTAAACATACATTATACAGTTACATCCTAAGTGAGATTAAAAATCTAAAAACAGTCCCAAACCGGGGACTATCCAAAATTTACTCCTATGAGTAAATTTTGAACGGGTTTCTAAGTTGATACATGCATAAATGTATTATTGTCATATTTATATATTAAGTTAAACATCATGCATCGATGATCTCATATATAAACCCTAAAGTGTCAATCTGAGAATACATAATGTCTACCCTCATATTTCTGGAATGTATATATAATGATTACATATGTGATTGATAACAAAATGTAGATATGAATGAATACATATTTTTATTATTGGTTGATTTACTAGTCAAATAAAATGGCACATTGGGAGAGTGAGAATATTATACCTCACTTGTAAGCTGAAGAAGAAATATATGCAAGTCAACAACAAGTCAATAGCACCTACAACAACACAAATGCACGATTCAATTCTGTTATAATGTATTAATTGGGAGTCAGTATATATCAATTTATAGGAGCAGTAACAAATTCAAAATTGACAAATTTTTATGATTCTGCAACTCAGCCAACACGGCCGTGTTGGGCAGCACAGCCGTGCAAACAACACGACCGTGCTGCCCAACACGGCCGTGTTGGCTGAGTTGTAGAATCTTCAAAATTTGTCAAATTTGAATTTGTTACTACTCCTAACACGGCTGTGCTGCCCAGCACGGCCATGCTACCTGGTCAGTTGCTTGAAAGTAAAATGTAAATGGAGGAGTGATGAGGCAGAAGAGAGAAATACCTTGAGAAGAACCGGTCGGTGAGGGAGCTTGTGCGGGAAAAGAACCGGAGAGAGATGTGCACGACCTTTGTAACGCCTAAGGCGTCGTCGCCTTTCAAGGAAGAAAGCACTGGAGAGAGATGCAATGCCTAAGGCGTCGTCATCGTCCAAGGAAACGGTACTGGAGATGGTGGTAAGGAGCGTCGTCGTCGCCAGAGATGGTGGTAAGAAGCTTGGGCGTCGTCGTCCAAGGAAAACGACACTAGTTTTGCCTCTTTTCAGACAAGGAGATGGTTGCGAGAGGTCACCTTTGTAGAGGCGGCGTTGCTTTTTTTCGGGTGCGGGAGCGGAAACAGGGAAGAAGTAGTGGCAAATGGCAACCTAAGCCTTACTATCGGGCTGCTATGTGCAATAATAGAAGACCTATAGCATCGGTTTTGGGTAAAAACTGACCCTAAAAGTCTACTAAAAAAACGTTGCCCGGACTTAACCTATAGCGTCAGTTTTTTAAGATAACCGACGCTATAGACCTGACTTATAGCGTGGGTTATCCTAAAAAACTGACGCTATAGGTTAAATCCGGACACCATTTTTTTAATATACTTTTAGGGTCGGTTTTGCACTAGAACCGACGCTATAGGTCAGCATCTGTAAGGTCGGTTATATATAAAAACCGACTCTAGAGTTCCAAAGCGGTGCGTGCATTTTTTGTTGACCCTATAGCATTGGTTATTTTAAAAAACCGACCCAATAGATCGAGGCGCGAATCCAAAATCACGCGAATTTTCACGGCGAGAAACCTATAAGGTCGGCTTTTATGATAAAATAGATGCAGTAGTCTATTAGGTCGGTTATTCTAGTAAAATCGACGCTATGGGCAGCGACGTTACTAGCCAAAAATGTAGTAGTGTATATAACTTCTTGAGCTATTGAGCTACTCCCCACATCTTGATAGTATCACATATATTTTTGAAGGTGTCAAGATGATGGTAAGGGTTCTCGTTCTTTGAATTCCCCCAAAAAGGATTGTTCTAAATCATAGAGATAACGACGGGTTTCAACTCAAAATTGGCTGCATTGAAGTACGAGATAATGATTGGGCATCTTGACTCATTGGCCCTAGTCATGGCTAGCTCTCTAAGAGTTTTCTCTTCGTCATCATCTTCACCCTCAATGTTCTAGTTGTCATGTTCTCATTCATGATCATGTTACGCTCATGGTCATTCCTTTGGTGCCTTCTGTGATGGTGGTGGTGATGGCGGTCTTCCTCACGTCACTCTTCCTCATGGTGGTGACTGTTTGAGAGATGGTCTTCCCTTTCTTCTTTTATTTCATGTGGCGGTCAATTGTATCAAATCCTCACATTTCGATCTTCCCCAGTGAGACTACCGTCTACATAAGGCAGCATGGTGTCTTGAAGAAAGGGTGAAGTGTTGACTAAATCTGGTTTCCTGAATAAACCACACAGTCAAATAAGAAAATTGGATGTGTAAAATGAAATATTATGTGTAAATGTAAGGTAGTATATTTAGAGTTTTTGTGCAGTCAAGCTTATGGCTAAGCTTGAGGCATTGGTGTATAATGAGTAGACTCGTGTTTTTAGTAGTATCATTTTGCCTTGTCCCCAGAAACAGTGCCAAAAAGTTGACTGGCCTAAATCTCAAGTCCAAATTAGAGTGGATCTAAAGTAGTCGGACTCTTAGATTTATAACCCGACACTCGGGCCCACATAACTATTATATAGGGCTCGACATAGTAAATCAGGGTCAAACCACAGGGACAAGGTTGGCTTGTGCTAAGAGCGTAAAGTCTTAGACTCAAATATACCAAACAAAAGGTAGATCAAGATGGAGTTCCCTAAGGAACAATGGTACTCCAAACAAAGCGATGAAAAGCAAAAGTAAGAAAATAAAACAAGAGGACAAAGTCAGACAAGAAATGTGTAACCAAAGTATGGGAGGGAGCTTGGATTGGGCTTCACCTACTAAGATCTCTCGCCAACATGCAATACTCACACCCCTTTTGTATACCCTTATCAAGATTTCAAGCTATCATCATATATGTCTATTCCCTCCTCTCTCGAGCTTAGGATAGATCTAGATTATAAGGTTGCCTCTCTCTCTCGATATGACAAACAAACAACCACAAAGAAAACCATATGATCATTAGCTTTAGTATTCCAACACTATCATGCATTCATACTACTACATAACACTTAGATAGGGTTGGTACTACTCTTTCAAGGCACCAACAATCATACATCACTAGATGGTATCTAAGCATACAAGTGAAACATTAAGAACACGAGTATGGAGATAATCTTGATAAGAGCATATATATATTCAAAGGGATGCAAGTATACACACATTGGGAAAGCCTTAGTGGAGTATCCCAACCCAAGTTAGGTGTTTATACACACATGTTAATGGGTAGCATAATGGCATTATAATGGTGTAGATGCATCAAGAATAACAAAGAGGTAGGGGGAGTTCAACGTGAGGAAGATGATAGATCTAGAGAAGGAACAAGGCTATACACCAAATGTACTTCTTTAGATATAGTTCTAGGGCAGATGTGGATGATGGTAGCTCCTTCTCTTAAAGAACCAAATGACTGATCTTCTCTCTCCTCCAGCTTTCATCTTTGGAGATCTAAGACTGATGGAGATGAAAGGGAATGGCTCTGGAGTTCGGCAGCACTTCATTACTCTTTTATGACCTAATGCCCTGATGAGTGGAGTCAGGGGCCTATTTATAGGCACTTCCCACCAACTTAGCTTCTTATTGTAGTCTCAACACATCGGTTGGTTGTGACCATTGTCGTGGTCACAATAGTAGGGCTTCGTTACAACCGCATCTTCATGGGAGGTTGTCACATGTCTGCAGTCATGATTTGTTTCTTCTTTTTTATCGTGACACGCTCCCTTTCTGAACATATGTACCATGGTCACGACATGATATGAGCCTTTCATGCTCGTGATTGTTGTCACAGTAGAAGTATGAATCCATCAGTCACTACCTCAATTGCATTCGCGATGTCCGTAGGCTGTGTAATCATGGTCGCGACATGATAGGAGCCTACATTGAGCAGGAAAGGTATGTAATCCAATTTTTGCCCCAAGATACTCAAATGAATAGAAAAAAATCCATAAAAGGTATGCTAGAATAGGAATAAAACATATGTGAAAAGTTCACAAAATGAGATGTTATCAACCTCCATGGTGTTTGTTCTAGGGTTTGATGAATATGAACCTATGAGTTTTGAGCTTTGTGACACTTGGTGTTCCTACTGCTTAACCTTTGTTTCGGTCAACACACTATGTCACCTTTAATGTTTGGATGATAACCATGTGTTGAGGCCAAGACACCCTTGAATTGGTCTTATTCAAGACATATGGTGATGTTGGTCATGGTGCCTTATTGTGATGGTTGGATGCAATGCATCATTGAGAGGAATGGCACAACGCCATGTCTCCATTGCGATGGTGTGTGGTTTTAGGTTGTGACGTTGTGTTGTTTTGGGTCGTGATGTGTGTTAATTTGGGTCAAGATACCTTGTGATGTGGTCGAGACACTCTTGTGTTGTTTCGGTCGAGACTCTTGACCATGTTGTTTCGATCGTGATAGCTTGACCTTATTGGATAGTTGGTTAAGGCACTTATTGATTGCGGGTCATGACACATGAAGGTGTTGCGGTCGCCACACCATGTTGATGCATGGTCAATACACTTTCATGATACATGATTGTAACACATGCATAACATAATGAGATAATACACATACACATGTAAGTGTTGATGATACCTAGTGTTGATGACATAATAATCTAATCATGTCCAACTAATTATGTTCAAACCTAAATCAGTTCCAAGAAAGTGGGAGATGGTGTAATTAGGGTTTGGTCATATAATCATGAGGTAAAACCCTAAATGTCTATGTGTGTGAATCGTAACCCTAATCCTAGGGTATGTTATACTTATTGAACATGTAGGGATGAATAGTGTGTGATTGAAATTTCTCTCTCCTACTTATATGGTTCTAACTTTGCAAGTTACTTGAGTGTCATAGCTTGTGAATGTTATGAAGATGATTAAATAATACTAGATGATGGCTATGATCCTTGATGACTTAGTTATATTCATAGTGCCTAACCCTAATACACTCCAAACTTGTGAGAGGTAATGTAGGGATTGGTAAATGAATAATGTCATGGAACCCTATGTGATTAAGAATGAAACCTTAATCCTAAATTGAGAGGACATGTGATGTATTTGTTTACATTGCTTAAAATGATTAATATGTTGTGATGTTTTCTCCTATTTGTATAACGTTGACCTTGCAGGTGAGATGATTATCATAGCTAACGATTGCTATGGTGTATATGTGATGTGACACAGGTGATGTTTATATGACTGATGAGGCATGATGAGATAATAATGAGTTACATGAATGATGTGATTGGTCTTATGACCTAGTGAAGGCTTTATGCCTAGTGAGAGGTGTATCCTATAGTGATGATATGATGGGTTATATCCCCTAGTGATGTGATAATGATGATTTTACAGATATGGTAGTGTTAACAGGTGATGATGTTGATGGACTTATTTAAGGCAGTAAAACAGTGTTTCCCTAATATGATGTGACAAGTTTACACCTTATACATTTTATATCTTTTGAATTTGTTTCACAGTTATGCTTGCTAGATTGAATTAGGGTTTTATATGTCCACTTGTATGATGGAGACATAATTCACTCAATTGGCATAACTAATAAAGTGAAACCCTAATCATGTATTTCTATGTACCATAGATTCATCTTCAACGTCAGTATCTTGCACGATAGTGAAACAAGTAACTCCTATGAGAAACTTGAAGTGCATATTGTTGAATATGCAGAGTACAAGTGAAGATACCTACCTATATCCTTAAATTGTTGAAATAGTGATGTGATGTTTTATTATATAATAGCCATGTATGATCATGTTCTCTAACATTGTGCTATGTACTAAAGCAGGCTAGTTGTTTTATAGGACCATAGCTTTGACTATGAGTTGTTGTCTACAGGACTGTAGCTTTGACTATAAATTGTTGTCTTGCAGTATGACTGTTATGTCATTGTGTTGTACACTTGAACTAATTGAGTAGTATTAATGATGATCATGGAGTCTGGATCTTCCATTGATCTTGCATGGTACTGATTTAGACTTTGGAGTGGTTAGTTGAATTTGGGTGGTACAACTCAAATCCTCAGGGCATTTTAATAAAAGAAGTAATACATATGTGTAGCATATTTTGTGTAGGGTCAAATGCATATAACATTGGTTGACCCCCTTGCCTTGATTATGTAATGATTATCTTATAACAGTTATAAATGTTCTTCATATTCCTTCTTAAAAGCATAAGATGATCTAGTATTTAGTGTAGATGCCTAAATTGCTCAAATAGTGTTAGTTTCCTTGCTTATATCATTTAGATGAATCTTCTTATGTGTAATAGTATAATCTTCTATTTAGTGTATATGTGCTTATAATAGATTTTGGTAGAGAGTTATATCTCTCACTGGGACGTTTGGTCTCACCCCATGGGTTTCCACATCTTTTAGGTGGATGTGCATGCTGAGATAGAGATCGTGTGGCTGAGACTAATTACAAGAGGAGTTGTAGTTGTTGGATCAAGAAAATATAGTAGTGTCTAGTAATAGAGTCCTATGTGTCATCCTTGTACACTCATGTCCTTGGAGGTGTTTGTTAATATTGAACAACAGTTTGAAAATTTTGCTTCATGCCATGACGGTATGGATATGTTTTGTATACATGAACATGTGGTCATAAGAAATAGGATGTGGCTAATTATCCAGTGAACAATGATATGTAATGTCTTTAGCAATGAATGAAATACAAGTGGCACAATTTCATGGATTAAATTGTGATTTTTGATCTTGAGATCTTTCTATGAGATCAATTTTAATTTATCCCTGTTGTGGTAATATAGTCATTAGTGATAATTCTGCACTTTGTTTTGAGTAATCTCGCTTTGTGTGGCGAAGGGTGTCACATTTGGTGGTATCAGAGATCTAGGTTCACTGGATCTACATGGACACTAGGACTAAGACTATGATGATGTATAAGATGAGAACATGATATAAAATATGGTGCATACTGCCTAACCTCAGTATTTGAATGCCCTGGCTAGGTATTCAAAATGTTGATGAAAAAGTGAGTATGGAACTCTTAGGTTGTTATCTTTCTGATTACTATGATCAAGTAGTCAATTTGAAACAACCTAAATAGAATAATGATCAAAAATCATGGTACTAATATCTCCATATTACTCTAAAGAAGATGAAAACTATACCATAACCTATTGAAACTTAAATGTTTGGTAATCAAAAGAGAAAGATATGACACCGTGAAACCTACGACTGAGCACAAGTAAGCTATGAGAAGTTCTTGAAGTTATAATTTCAAGAAGTTTATAAAGCAAAAGGTAGATAAATTTGTATTAATAAAGTAAGTCAAGGTGTAAGATCTATGTATGATGGAGAGAACTCCTGAGATAAGTATGAAGTGAGGAGACAAACAAGAACAAATAATGAATAAATAAAGTGGAACCTGAGTAAATCTCAGACCAACCTATTATATAAGAAAGTGTAAGGTGCAATCATCATAATATGTGGAAAATATTAAGGGAAATGATCCCTTCTCAATAAATAACATGAGAAAAATAATGATCTATCTCTTGTTGTAAAGTTGTAAAACATGGTAACAAAAGGGGATATACATGAAAATGATGAACAAGTAATAAAGAAGGAGTAATGGTATGTATTCATCTTTATAATTCCTATGTTGATAGCAAGGAAACCAAGATGAAAAAGGTAAAATGACAGATGAGCAATTGTATAGTTGTATAATAACAAAAGAGAGTTGGCAATCCCTTCTTCTTGATACAATCCATTGGCAGTATTGTGGTATCTAAGAAAGTATGTTCCCTTTGTGTTCTTTCCTTCCTAAGATGCAGCATTCAAGTGAGCCTCATATCACTTTATGTGCATGATTTTGATGTGACCTTGAGATGGATACTTTGAAAAGTATCAGGTGGTCTTGGACTTTAGATCCAAGATGGTGATGTTGTGGATGACGATGTTTCATAGATCTTCCAAGATGATAGGAATATTCTTCCAATGCATTTGGTATCGACAATGATAGTTGAGAAGTTGATGGGATAAGAATGTGATGTGTTTTTAGCACATATGATGGCTACCAAGGTGAGGGATCCTAATATCCAAGAGGTTCCAGTGGTATGTAAGAGGATACATTTCCTGATAAGACATTAAGTGTTTTGCTTTCTAGAAAGATTGACTTTGAGATCAATCTGGCTACCAGTACCCAACCTATAATACAAATATCATATGTAAGGGATTTATGCACCATAAAGGATTATGTCATTGGAGTGCAAGAATTGAAGAGACAGTTGCAAGATCTACTTGGGAAAAGTTTATCAGGTTGAGTACATCTCTTTGGGGTACACCTATTAGATTCATAAATAAGAAGGGATCCATGAGTATTGTACATTGTTTGTAGATAGATGAACAAGGTTTTCAATCCCTATCTAGATCATTTGCGGTGATATTTACATATAACATCTTGATCTACCTTTGAAGTAGATTTTCATGGACATGAGACATCTTCTAATGGAATCAATATTAGAGTCAGGACAACTTATGACATCTATAAGGAATTTATTGAGAACTCTAGTACATAGATGGTACCCCTAACATAGTTGACAAGGAAAGGGTTATAGAATAATATGTGATGCATCAAGGAATGGTTTGGATTGCAGACACCTTGAGCAAGAAGTCTTTCTTGTTTTCATCTTATGAGTAGACACAGTTGTATTCTTTAGTGTGCACTAAGAGAGATATGTGGTCTCCTTGCGACAAGTGAACGTACAGCTGGAGGTGTATATGATGGCATGCTCGCTAGAAGCGGTTACAAGTGAAGCTGATTTTGAGTCAGCATATCAGAGTAGTATAATAGAAGTGTGATGGCATCCATAAGTCAGAGGGCAGTACAAGGTTCTTGATGGGAAGGGGGCTTATAAGTTAGAGTTACCACCTGAGTTGTACAAGGTACATATAGTGTTTCTATGTTTAGGAAGTGTCACCTTGACACGGAGTCAACTCTACAACCAGTAGTGGTGAAGATAATTGGGGATGTGTCCTATATAACAAATCTTGTGTTGATTCTGGACAGAAGGACATCATGTTAGTTAAAGTTTTATGGCATCATAGTAGTATAGAGGGAGCTATGTGGGACTTTGAGGATGTGATGCTTGAGAAGTATCCGCCTCTTTTTGCATGGGACTTCGAGGGGTGAAATTCTTATTAGGGATTTATGGTTGTAAGGCCCCTAACCTAGATTAATGCTAATTTTTGCTTACCTTGCTTAATGAGATAATTGGAACCTTGCTCTAATCTCTTAAGATGTTTTGTTATCATGTGATGATCTTATGTTTTTAGGGTTGGTCCTGTTTGGATGATGTGAGAGCTATGCTTGCTTGTTTTGGACCCAATTGCAATTTACCCAAGTTGAGGGGTTATTTTGCAAATTTCCACATGTGGAGTGTGCCCTTAGTGTTTTAGCATCATGAGATAGAGAGAGAGTGATGCATAGGGTCACCTTGTTTGGACCTTGGTTGATGGGGTGGCATCATGGGGTGATGCTAGGGTTTCTAAGGTTTTGCATGGTGATGGTTGGCATCGACCTTGTTGAGTTTGCTTTTATGTTGTGACCTATGTCTCAACCATGTGGAGTTTCATGGGTGTGTCTTAACTGAGACACCTTTCCTTGGTGTTTTTGTCTCAACCTTCAAGGTTTTGGTGAGGTTTTGGTCGAGATGGTTTAGCTTCTTGAGATGTGTCTCGACCTAGTGTGTTAGTGATCCTTTTGTTTCGGTCAAAACACATTACTATGATGAATGTCTCGGACTCTAGGGCGGTGGTGACCTATGCAGTCATGACACCACCTAGGTTGTATCAAAATGAGTTTCATGTAAAATTTTAGTGTTTGCATGGCTGTTTTATTGATGGACAAGTGTCCCTTTGGTGCTCTATTATGTTGACACCTCATACACATCTTACTTCCCTCCTCCTTTAGGTATATATCTTCTTCTCTTCAATATCAAGCATCTTTTTAGGACCTATTCTCTTCCCTCTCTCTTGTGACCGATCTTTGAGATTTGGGAGCAAAGGAGGTCTGATCTTGAAGCTATGGTGGCCGATCAACCTTGCTTGTGGAGGATTTTGTGCTAAATCAACCTTTTGGTGGTGATTCTTTTCTTGCTAAGTGGCTCTACCCTTTTGATCAGGTTTTCCCCTTTAAACCCCATCTTCTTCAACCTCCATTCTTGGTCGTAGACTAGGATTCTACCCTGGTGGTCATCTTGAGAGAAACTTCTCTTCACCAAGGCCTTAGACTATGGTTTTACCATGGTGGTAACTAGTGTGAGGATGTTTTCTTCTCTTTTCCCTTTCTTCTTTGGTTTGGCCTAGGGTTTACTTGTCCTCTTTCTTGATCTATCTTTGACCATGGTGTTCTTCTTTCTGGAGGTGAACTTGTGGCCAAAATACTAAACAAGTTGGAGCTTCTTTCCTTCTCCTGGAGCTTGTGCTTTGGAGCATGATTCTCTACAAATCAGGTGGGTTATATAACTTTCCCCTCTTATATTTGGGCACCATAATCTTGCTCATATGTTGCTATTTATATATCTAAAATGTGCACATAATATGATAAAAGTATTATCATGAATTAGGGTTTGAGCTATGATGATAGCCCTATGATAATTGCTTTAAATCCTAAACCCGAATTTCATTATACCTGATTTTGAGATGAATATAAGATTGATAGTTTCTCTTACCTTGAGTTATGATTTTCGATCATCATATATGGGTTCAGATACCTTAGTGTAACATGGGGTTTTGGTACTATTTTGCACATGTTGAACATGAGAATTCATCTCTTTTAATAAGGTTCTTTGATGGAGATTCATTATATATATTAAAAAGGACTTTTGGTGATCATCTTTGTAGGGAGTCGTCTCCTTCCACTTCGATGAGTTCCCTTAGTTATAACCTTATATTTTGGTTATGGAATATCCCCATTTTGAGAATGGTTATAAATTTTTGTGGATGTTTGACCTTGGTGGTCATTATACCTATGTTCAGTCTTATATGTTTTGTTAGTGGTCAACAACCATGTTTAATTGTTAAAGAGAGGGTGTAGGGGATGATCGTGCAAGTATTATAATACTTGATTTTATCATCATGATGGTTAGGATGGTAAATGAGGTCCTTATGATTTTAGGGTTATGACTTTGTAGCATTCTCATGTAGATTTCTCTCTCTAAAACCCTAAATCCATGTGCTCGATTCCTAAAGTATTCTTGAGATAATAATCCTACATACACCATAAGCTTTAGTTTTATCATCATATTCTAAGTTTTAGCCATCATGTTTTCCTTGGAGTTTTGAATGAGTTATCACATGTTTTGAGGTTTGTCCTTCTCTCTCCTAAGTGGTTTATCTTGTTGACCTCCATGGTGTTTTTTCTATGGTTTGATGAATATGAACCTATGAGTTTTGAGCTTTGTGATGCTTGGTGTTCCTGTTGTTTAACCTTTGTTTCAGTTGACACACTTGTCACCTTTGATGTTTGGATGATAACCATGTATTGAGTTTGAGACGCCCTTGAGTTGGTCTTGGTCAAGACATATGGTGATGTTGGCCGTGATGCCTTTCTATGATGGTTGAACGCAATGCCTCGTTGAGATGAATGGTGCAATGCCATGTCTCAGTCGCAACATTGTGTGGTTTTGGGTCACGATGTTGTGTTGTTTTGGGTTGCGATGTTGTGTTAGTTTGGGTTGAGATACCTTGTGATGTGGTCGAGACACTCTTGTGTTTGTTTTAGTTGTGACTCTTAACCATGTGTCGCAACACCATGTTGATGCATGGTCGATACACTTTCATGATACATGATTGTAACACATGCATAACATAATGAGATAGTACACATACACATGTAAGTGATGATGATACCTAGTGTTGATGACATAATAATCTAATCATGTCCAACTAATGATGTTCAAATCTGAATCAGTTCCAAAAAAGTGGGAGATGGTGTAATTAGGGTTTGGTCATATAATCATGAGGTAAAATCCTAATGGCTATGTGTGTGAATCCTAACCCTAATCCTAGGGTATGTTATACTTGTTAAACATGTAGGGATGAATAGCATGTGATTGCATTTTCTCTCTCCTACTTGTATGGTTCTAACTTTGCAGGTTAATTGAGTGCCATAGCTTTTGAATGCTATGAAGATGATTAAATAATACTAAATGATGGCTATGAGCCTTGATGAGGTGCATTAGAATTATAAATATGTGAATGTGCACACTTAGTTATGTTCTATAGTGCTTAACCCTAATACACTCCAAACTTGTGAGAGGTAATGAACTAGGGATTGGTAAATGAATAATGCCATGGAATCCTATGTCAATAAGCATGAAACCCTAATCCTAAATTAAGGGGTCATGTGATGCATTTATTTACATTGCTTAAAGTGATTAATATATTGTGATGTTTTCTCTCTCCTATTTTTATAACATTGACCTTGCAGGTGAGATGATTATCATAGCTACTGATTGCTCTGGTGTATATGTGATGTATCATAGGTGATGTTTATCTGCCTGATGAGGTATGATGAGATAATAATGAGTTACAAGAATGATGTGATTGGTCTTATGACCTAGTGAAGGCTTGATGCCTAGTGAGAGGTGTATCCTTCGGTGATGAGATGACGGGTTAGATCCCAGACTGATGTGATAATGATGATTTGCCTGATATTGTAGTGATAACAGGTGATGATGTTGATGGCCTTGTTTAAGGCAGTGAGAGAGTGTTGTCTTGAGATGATGTGACACGTTCACACCTTATACATTTTATATCTTTTAAAGTTGTTTCACAGTTATGCTTGCTAGATTGAATTAGGGTTTTGTATGTCCACTTGTATGATGGATCCTTAATTCACCCAATCGGCAAAACTAATAAAGTGAAACCCTAATCATGTAGTCGCCATGTACCATAGATCCATCTTCAGCATTAGTATCTTGTTGGATGGTGAAACGAGTAACTCCCATGAGAAAATCAGAGTGCATATTGTTGAATATGCGGGGTACAAGTTGAGATACCTCCATGTACCCTTAAATTGTTGAAATAGCGATATGATGTTTTATTAAAGAATGGCCATAGTATTGTGCCATGTACCAAGGCATGCTAGTTGTTTTACAGGATCATAGCTTTGACTATGAGTTGATGTCTACATGACTATAGCTTTGACTATAAGTTGATATCTTGCAGTCTGACTGTTGTGTCACTACATTGTAGACTCAAACTAACTGAGTAGTGTTGATGATGATCATGGAGTCTGATTCTTCCATTGATCTTCTATGGTATTGATTTCAAATTTGCAGTAGTCAGTTAGATTAGGGTGGTATGACTCATATCCTCAGGGCATTTTAATAAAAGAAGTAATACAACCATGTAGTATATTTTGTGTAGGGTCAAATGCATATAATATTGGTTGACCCCCTTGCCTTGATTATGTACTAATTATCTTATAACAGCTATACATGTTCTCCATATTCCTTCTTAAAATCATAAGATGATTTAATGTTTAGTGTAGATGCCTAAATTGCTCAAATAGTATTAGTTTTATTGCCTATATCATTAGTAGAATCTACTTATCTGTAATAGTATAATATTCAATTTAGCTTATCTGTACATATAATAGATTTTGGCGGAGAGTTATATCACTCACTAGGATGTTTGGTCTCACCTTGTGGGTTTCCACATCTTTCAGGTGGACATGCATGCTGAGATAGAGATCGTATTGCTGAGACTAATAACAAGAGTAGTTGTAGTTGTTGGATCATGAAAATACATTAGTGTCTAGTAATAAGTCCTATGTGTCGTCCTTGTACACTCAGGTCCTTGGGGATGTCTGTGAATATTGTACAACAGTTTGGGATTTTGGATTCATGCCACGATGGTATGGATATGTTTTGTATACATGAACAGGTGGTCATATGTAATAGGATGTGGCTAGTTATCTAGTGAACAATGATATGTAATGTCTTGAATAATGAATGAAATACAGGTGGCACACGTTTATGGCTTCAATTGTGATTTGTTGAGCTTGAGACTGTGATATGAGATCGATTTTAATTTACCCTATTTTTTGTTAATATAGTTATTATTGATAATTTTGCACTTTATTTTGAGTAATCTCGCTTTGTGTGGAAAAGGGTATCACAATAATATCCTCAATTTTGTGAAATTGAATTTATTAAATATAAGGAATGAATTGGCAATTGTTGTTCCTAATGATATTATTGGTGGGATAATAATGTTAATCACCCTTGTGGCATGGGTTCTTGTGACATTAGTTGGATAAAGGAATTTGTACATTAACTAATTATAATGGATTTTTGAAATATTGAATAATACAAATATGGAACAATATATAAGTTTTCAAGAGAAAATAAGTTGTGTGGTGTTTAGATAACTAAAAGGATAATTATCTAGACATTATTGGTAACACAATGTTTGAGGCTACTATTAGTATTTTTTTATCTAACCTTTGGGTTACTCAAGATATTAAATGAAAGGAAGAGCATTCTAGATTGGATAGTGATATTATTATAAACAAATTTTAAAAGGAGCAAGTTTTGTATGGGAATGATATCCCATTAGACCCCATGTATTTGATATACTTCCAGAAAGTTATTGGGGAGTTTCCTTGAAATAAGGATAATTAAATTGAAGAAATATATCAAAGAGAAAGAGATACAAATCTAAAGTGTTTCTTTACATATTAATGATTAATTGTCCTTTATATATAGTGGTATGCTTCCCTTAATGGACTTTTGGGGTAAAAGTTGGGAATTAATTGTGAACATATGTGTTTCCTATATTGGGAACCTATCGAATATGTCTCCTTTTTTGCAAAACCATACATACTTTCCATGGGATTTGTCATAAGTATGGGAAAGAAAAAAAATTAATATGAGGAAAATAAAGAGAAATGCTTTAGACTCGTATGGATATGGAAAGGGATTATAGATTGGAAAGTATTTAACATCTGGATAGAAACACCTTCCAAATATGTAGACCATAACCCACAGTTGCCTCCCCCTGCAAGTATATCTCCATATCCCTCTTCCCTAAAAGAAGAAGCGCTCTCTCCTAGATGTGTATATAAAGGAGACCCCAAGATCACTTGCTTCTAACACAAGCTCCCTCTCCAACCCAGACTTCCCTTTTGGGTTTTTTCTATTTCTCAGTTCTCTTTCCTTTTCGTTCTTCCTGGTTGGTGCCTATATAAGGCATAGTGTACCACACAACGACAGGAAAGACTGGCTACAAAGCCTCAACAACATTGTCTTCACATATGTCTTCCTTCTCCTGTGCACAAAGGGATATGCAATGCTTGAGAGTAATCCTTGAGGGCGCTTAATCCAATTAGAGGGAGAGTAAGGGCTAAGCTTCACTGCACCATCGTCCCCTCTCCATTCAGTCCTACCTCGGTTGGGGTCTTCAATACTCCAAGGTGGGTAAGCTGATACGTCTTCAAAGCTCCATTAGGAGAGCATGATCTCAGGGTGATGCCTCAGATGTGTCACGCCAGAACGAACATGGGTCCTCTCCAGGGAGGAGGTCGTAGCCCCTAGGGCATGCCGAGGGTGATTAGCATGAGGAGGATGGAATGAGTTTCTGGTTCGTGGTGGTGGGAGAGCAGAATTATGGTGTGGCATCATGAGCAGGATAACGACTGATTCATAGCCTAGGTTGTGGCTACAATACAGTGAGGTACGTGTGTCGAAGCGTGTTTGTATGAGGAAGCGCTATCACTGGAAGAAAGACAGTTGTGACATGTGCTCGAGTCCCATGTAGTCATAGAATGAAAGAGGAAGACTGGTTTGAAGGCTAGCCAATTGTTCAGTCAAATAGAATTCAGCTATTGACTGGTCCAGAAGGGAAAACTGGGTGATTAGGACCCAAACCGCGTTCCCAGCTTGATGTTGAGTTGAGATGGCACCGACCAATCAGAGGCACCATGTGGCCTCAGGATTAAGGTATAATAGCATATCATGTTTTAATCATAGAAAATGCTAGGAATATTGAAAAATAGCAAACCTATATATCATATCGATTGGAAAAATAAGAGGAACATAAATATAATATGTTTGTGACTTGGTTATGATTCTAGTTCCAAAAGAATTATGGATATGGGTTTAAAGTGATGATTAATGTATTTAAACCTTAGCTTGTTTAATATGATGTTTGAATATGTTAAAAGTGATTTCTTTACCATGATAACTAACATTGTGGAACATAATGATGATTTTGCATATTCATGATCATAATGATGTAGAATTAGGTTTCTAATGTGAATAGACATGCCTATGAGTAATTAGGGTTAAAGACCCTAACTTGCCATGTTATTAATAAAGTTAATTTAATGCAATAATATGGTAGATCTGATAATCATGGATACACTTAACATGAATTAGGGATCTTAAGTCATTAAATCAATAAACATGGGAATTGGAGTATCAAACATAACTCTAAAGATAACTCAATACAAAGGAAATCAAAAGCCTAGATTAGACCTGAGTAGGGTTTAATATACTTAATTTGATTAATGTAATAGTGACATTTTAGGATTTACATATATGCAAATTAACTGTTGAATTGCTTGCATATGTTGATTCCATTGATTGAATATGCTTGAAGTATATACTGCATGATTCTACAAAAAGTATGTGGTTACGCCTATGACTACTTGTATTAGTTTTCCAGTGTTTGTCGATTGTTTCTTGAAGAAGAAGAAAATAGCTAAATTGTTGGATGTTTATTTACATTTTGTTCAATCATAATGCCACTATGAGTATCACATAAAGGAAGAATATGTTAATAAAATGTCAGTTCTTATTTGCAAGTATTCGATGGAATACATGTTGTTAGTTTACTTGCACACCTTTTCATGCATCCCACGTACGCAGTATGTTTCAATATGCTAATCCATGCTTTTGTTTCATGACATTTTAGGTACATGCTAGATAAGATGGCATCAAGATATGATGGACATGATAATCAAGTAAATTTACTTGAAGACGTTGAAGTTAAGTTGTAAGGAGGATCAGACAGATTCTTCTTCTCATATAGTTCTCATATGTATTGTTTTGTGGATGGAAAGTTATGTAAGTTCTAAAGGAACATCTTGTAAACAACATATTTGAATTAATGGAAATTATTTATTGTTGTTTATTATTTGTTAAATCTGGATCCTTGAGAAAATTTTAGGTAATGGCTCTCAAATTTAAGGCATTCCTTAATTGGGGGTTTTTGATAAGTGAGGTCGTTACATTTGGTATCAGAGCCCCAGATTTTTTAAATAATATTTAATAGTTTATAATTTTAAGTAATCAATAGAAATATGAGGATATTATTAGGATATTTTCTAAAGACAATGGTGTCTAGAAGGGACCATGACCTGGGGGTGGAAAAACTTTCCTCCACACTGCTAGTTGGCTTAGGAGAACTCCTGAGCCTATGCATCCTGCCTGGACAAACTTGGAAGATATTTCCCAAAGTAAAATACCTTTAGGTTTCTTCTCATCTTGATTCATCCACTTCTCATCCTCTTGATTAATAAACCCTAAAAGATACTTTCATATGAAGTTGGGGTTTTTGAAAATAAGTAGGATTAAGGCATCCTCCACCAATTGATGTACATGTAAAGTGGAAATAATAATGTACATGTAATGTGGAAATAATAATGTACATGTAATGTGAAAATAATGATAAAGAAAATAAAAGTGTTTTATGGGTTTTCCTTATGAGGGTCACCCTAGGTGGAGCTAAGTTTGGTCTAGTAAAATCCTTGGTAGGTCAAGGGGATCATAAGACCCTATGATGTAGGGTGTAGGTTGTGTAGTCCCTAAACCTAACCCAAAACTCTAATCTTGGGAAATGGGAGTATAATGGGTAAAATGGTAACCCTACCCATACGAATCCTAATTAGGGTAAGAGAAAAGAGGAAATATAAATGGATTTAGCTGAGCTAGTTTTCCATGCATGGATATGAAGAAATTCATGCATGATGCATATGAAAATATTTGAATATACATGAGAAACATAAGTAACCAATTGTTATACACGAAAAATAAAAGTATGAATATGACATGCTCATCGCCCTAATGTTATCTTTGGAGGAATGGATGAATAAAGAATATCCCCAATGAGTGGGTATGCTACCTCCAATGAGTGGGTAACCTATGGAGACTATCCCAACGAGTGGGTATGTTATTGGACGTACCCCCAGTGAGTGGGTATATAGTTAGAACTACCCCCAGTGAGTGGTATATCATTGAGATTACCTATAGAGAATGAGTATGATACCCCCAGTGAGTGGGTAAGGATGGAGATCACCCCCAGAGAGTGGGTAGATCATTGAAGTACTCCCAGTGGGTGAGTATGAATACCTCCCAATGAGATGATATACCATAGAGATTGAGAAAGTATGAGTTGAGAAGTTATACTATAAAATGTATGTTCAACATATTAAGGTTACATAAAAATTGATGAAAATTCAACTTTTAGGGTTGGTGTCCGAACTTGGGGTGGTTCAACCCAAGACTAAGAAAAAGGACCTATGGGGGAGGCAAAACCCTTAGACCTTGGTGTCGGGTTGTGTCCAGAGAGCCTAACCTCCTCCTATGAGCCAAGCACCCTATGTTAGGACCTTCCCTAGAAGGGTGAAATGATGAATCAATTTAAAGAGTGGGGTAACCTTAAATGTCACCTAAAGTGTGAAGAATTAAGTATACAAAATATGATAGCACATATATTGAGTATAAGTCTTTGAACCCAAGTATGCCATCTTTGAGGAACATGAGGAAAAGTCAGTATGGAAGCGGCTGAAAGTATGAGACCCAACCCAGAAAATAAAGTCACCATGAGCTCAATGAGGGGACATAAAGTGAATAATGAGCATCATGAGAGATGGAGAAAATCTGATTTAAAGAGTTACATATGAAAATAATGTGATTTTGCTAAACCCTTGGGAAGGGTAGATCCCTATGTCAGTCCTAGGTCAAGTAGGGAGTATTAAAGGAACATAGGACCGATGGGATTAGGATTTGATTGTTCAATGAATGCACAAGACTATTTAGTCAGGAGGTAACAACTATGTTTTCCCGAGGCCCATCTCTCAGGAGTTTGGCCACCTTCATGATGTTCATGTGGCCCAATGGGTGAATGTGAGAGGCACTCCCTAGATGCATAAGGATGAGATCACTTCAAAAGTGCATGTACCCCTAGAGACATCGAGGAAGTGGCTAAGGCTCATAATACACGAAGTGTGGATGAAGAAGATACAAACAAGTCATGTAATAATGAAAACTTAATGAAGAGTTGCGTACAAACTCAAGAGTGAGAAAGACACTTGACTTGATGAAATATAAGAAAGTTGTGGAATTAAAAGATGAGTATGGTTTTAGAATCTTGTTGAGAATTATTCAACCTACTAAAATATGAAATTTTAGGATAATGTGTTCGTACACCTGCTCTTAGAATGAGATGAACTTTGTTTTTTTACTGCAGCCAAACGCTTATTTCATCCCATTATGAGTAAGAGAGAATGGGTAGACTCAGGTTATGCTTAAAATTGACATATCAGAATGAATACCTTAAGCTGAACTTAATGAAATAATCTAGGTTTGGCGGTGTTAACTCACCCATATGTGGAAATAAATGAATGATAGATTGGAACATAGGTGAAAAGGTAATCACCAAATGGAAAATGAAAATTCAAGTGAAAATGGAATGACTAAGTAATAATGTCACAAAAAGGATGGGAATGTGGAAATACCCTGAATTGAATTTGGGTATCAACTTAGTCATAATATGAGGAATTTTGCATATCAATAAAATATTTTAAATAGGGTTGATAACCCCGAGGACTAGGAACTCAGATGAGTTATCATTTACCTAAGCTTACTAGGTTTGAATTTTGAGGACAAAATTCATTTTAAGGAGGGGTGAATGAAATATCTTCAATTTTTTGTGAAATTAGATTTATGAAATATAAGGCATGAATCGGTAATTGTTATTCGTAATGATATTATTGGTGGAACAATAATTAGTTTTAAGCACCTTAATGGAATGGGTGCTTGTGACACAAGTTAAATAAATGAATTTGTACATGAATTGATGATAATGTCTTGTTGAAATATTGCATAATAGACGTATGGAACAATATGTAAGTTTTTAAGAGAAAATAAGATTTGTGGTGTTTTAGATAAATAAAAGGATATTTATCTAGCCATTATTGGCAACACAGTGTTTGAGGCAACTATTAGTATTATTTTGATCTAACCTTTGGTATACTTGAAAACAATAAAGGAAAGGAAGATCATTCTAGAATTTGGAGAAAAAGGATATTTCATGGGATAATGGTATTGTTTTAAACAATGTTTAAAAGGAGAAAGTTTTGTATGGGAATGATATCCCATTAGACCGCATGTATATAATATACTTTCAAAAAGGTATTGGGGAGTTTCCTTGAAATAGGGATAATCAAATTGAAGGAATATATCAAAGAGAAAGAGAGACAAATTGAAAGTGTTTCTTTACAGATTAATAATCAATTATCCTTTATGTATAGTGGTAAGCTTTCCTTGATTGAATTTTGGTGTAAAAGTTGGCAATCAATTATGTACATGCATGTTTTCTATATTGAGAACCTATCGAATATATATCCCTTTTTTGGTAAAACCATACATACTTTCCATGGGCTTTGTCATAAGTATGTGTGAGAAAAGAATTTAAATGAGGAAAATAAAGAGAAATGTTTTGGGCTCATATATATGGCAAGGGATTATGTATTGGCAAGTATTTAATAGGGATAGGAACACCTTTCCTATACATGGACCATAACCAACGGTTGCCTCCCCCTGTGATTATATCTCCCTCTCCCTATTCCCTGAAACCAGTAGGGTGGTGCTCGATCTAGTTAGAGGGTGAGTAAGGGTTGAGCTTCATTTCACCATTGTCCTCTCACCATGCAGTTCTGCCCCAGTCAAGGTTGTCAATACTCTGAGTTGGGCAAGCCAATAGGTCTTCAAAGCTCCATCAGGAGAGCTTGAGCTCAGGGTGATTCCTTGGGTTGTGTCACGCCAGAACGGACATGGGTCCTCGTTGGGGTGGAGGCCTTATCTGCTAGGGCATTCTAAGGGTGATTAATGTAAGGATGAGGAAGGAATATGTCTCTAGTGGATGGCAGTGGAAGACCACATTGATGGCATGGAAGCTCTGGCTGCAATGTAGCGAGGTATGTGTGCCAAAGCGTGTTTGCAAGAAGAAGGGTTGCCGTTGTAGGATAGAGCATTGCAATGCATGCTTGAATCCCACGTAGTTGCAAAATAAAGAGGAAGATCGGTTTGAAGGTTAGCCGGTGGTTCAGTCAAATAGAATTCAGCTATTGACCAATCCAAAAGGGAAAATTGGGCAATTTAGGACCTGAACCACATCCCCAACTTGATGATGAGTTAAGATGGCATCAATCAATATGGAGGTGCCATGTGGCCTCAGGATTAAGGTATAATGGCATTTCATGTTTTAATAATAGAAAATGCTAGAAATATCCAAAAATAGCAAACCTATATACCAAATCAACTAGAAAAAAAAAGAGGAACATAAATAAAATATTTTTGAGACTTGATTATGCTTCTAGTTACAAAATTACTATGGATATGGGTTGAAGAGGTTATTAATGTATTTAAACCTTAGTTTTGTGTAATAAGATGTTTCAATATGCTAAAAATAATTTCTTTTCCATGATAAGTAATAGTGGAAAATAATGATGATTTAACATGTTCATGATCATAATGATGTAGAATTATGGTTTCTAATGTGAATATCCATGTCTATGAGTAATTAGGGTTAAAGATCCTAACGTGCCATGTTATCAATGAAGTTAATCAGATGCAATAGTATGGTAGTTCGGATAGTCATGGCCACACTTAACATGAATTAGGGTTCTCAAGCCATTAAAACAATGAACATATGAATAGGAGTATCAAATAGAACTCTAAAGATAACTCAATACCAGGGAAACCTAAAGCCTACATTAGGACCTGAGTAGGGTCTAATCTATTTAATGTGATTAATGTAATAGTGACACTTTAGGATTTACATGCATGCATATTAAATGTTGAATTGCTTGGATATGTCGATTGGATTGATTGCATATGCTTGAAGTATATGCTGCATGATAACTTGTATGATTCTATAAAGTTATATGCTTACTCCTATGACTAGCCACATTAGTTTGGCAGTGTTTGCTGAGTATTTCTTGAAGATTGAACAACTAAACTGTTGGATGTTTATTTACATTTTGTTCAATTATAATGCCACTATGTGTATCACATAAAGGAAAAATATGTGAAGAAAATGTCATGTATTATTTGCAAGTATTTGATAGAATTTATGTTGTTAGTTTACTTGCACACTTTTGCATGCACCCCATGTACACAGTACATTTTGATATGCTGATCTGTGCTTTTATTTCTCGATGTTTAAGGTACATGCTAAATAAGATGGAATCAAGATATGATGGACATGATAATCAGCTGAATTTACTTGAAGACGTTAAAGTTAACTTGTAAGGAGGATTAGACAGATGCTTCTTCTCATATAGTTCTCATATGTATAGTTCTGTGGATGGAAAGTCATGTAAGTTCTAGAGGAACATCTTGTAAACAACATATTTGAATTAATGGAAATTATTTGTTTTTATCTATTATTTGCTAAATATGGATCTTCAGGAAAATTTTAGGTAATGCCTCTCAACTTTAAGGCCTTCCTTAATTGGGGGTTGCCAAAAAGTGATGCCATTACACTTGGAGTCATTTATGCACTAAACAATCTCAATATTAGGCACACATATACAACATATGTGTCTCTTGATTGTTATTATGCATGATTAGCCACTTTAACTAACTAGCATGATACGGTTTGACCAACTCATTCACGTATCATTTTAACTTTTTTTATTTATAGATTTTATACAGCATGGAACAAAATAATATAAAATTATCATAGGAGGTATGCCCCTATGATATGGATATCTTTTAAATTAAGTATGTTTTCCTATAAATGTGATTACAATTGATGGTCCCATATGGAACTACTAGTTAAAATGAGAGGGCCTTTGATGAACTTAAATTAGTAAAATTAGTTTGTTATATACTTTCCCTTTAGTTATATGTTATGATCTTTACATAAACCAAGTTTTTACTTATTTTTTTATTTATGTGTAATACCTTGCAAATGCATTGGTTTTGTATAATTATAATATTTTAGGTACTACATATGAACGAGGTCATAGTGGTGCATCACATTTAACATACACTCTTTAAGATATATGCATGCATGTAGTTCTATCTAAAGAAACCAGGTATGATGTAAAGTTGTTACTCAATTTGCAATATTGTACTATCAATCAGTGTAATAAATTATCTACAAAATTGTGTTATCTAATGGATCCATTTGTGATTGTAGTTGACATTAGACTAGTAATGTATTAGGCTCTCTCCTACATTGTACCAAACTGAGTATGGCCCAAAAATGAATTGTGGATCGTCACTTGGGTTTAAATTGGGAGAAAATTTTGAGGATATCACAATTTGGGGTCCCCATATTCATAATAGATGGAAGCAAAGGTTTTGAAACCCATTATATTTTTTCTTTTCATTTTATTATCAATTTATATCATGTTCATTTAAGTTCCTAAAGGGATTCTAGGCAATATATGTATAGAGTTGTATTATAATATAAGGTCGAACCATTCTAGAATAGCAAAAACAAAATTAAGTTTAGAACAAAAAATGCATTTCTCCTAAAGAATTACATGATCAAGCAAATTTAAATAGAAAGAATGGGTGGAAAAATCACAGATTGCATAACCATGTCATATTAGCAAAAAATCTAGCAATAGAGCCTAGATAATTCAATTTTATTTGTTGCCTCCTCAAGGTGTCCTTGCTATGGAGCATTAAATAATACCCAACATAGGGGAGAATAATATGGAATCAATAAATTTTTTCCTTATCTAATTAGTTTAGCTTAACTTAGATAGTTGTATGATTTACTTATCTAATCTCTGATTAGGTATAGTTGGGAGACAACAAAAGTAAATGTATATTTCCAACTTGTAAGAAATGACAATAATGCTTTGATTGGAACGAGTATGTGTATGACAATTGAAAACCATGTTCGGGTGAAATTAGGGTTTTGGGGTGATTTTGAGTAAATATGATTACTTGAATTTAAATGTTGAAAACTTGATTGTAATTGTTTAAGTGATGTTAATATGAGTTTAACAACATCAATTTATACGTTGAATTATACCTTTATGATAACTAGATTTGTGGTAACCCACCACACTAATCGAGATTACTCAAAACCAAAACACAATTGATCACTAATTAATCACATTACTAAAAGGCACATAATGAAAACAAAAAAAAACTTCTCAAACATGTCCAAGAACATTTATATAGAAGTCCAACATCCTACATAAAAGCATATACTATACCAAGTACCTTTACAAATGTTCAGTGGCCTCGACCACAACCTGTATACAAAAGATATTATCAACATATTTACATCATGTACAAACATCAACATACTGCCAAAAATTCAAGCCAATATACATCATCTACAAAACTTCCCCCGCTTGGACCTGAGATATAGGGATGACTCTAGAACACACAAAACAATTAGCCAACCTTCTTCCTCTATAAATCTCCAAGTTGCTCCTCCTCACTACCACGAGTCTAACAACATTGTTGACAATCGTCTAAAAATTTGTGGTGACCCACGAGGTGAGACCCATGTCCCAGTGAGAGATATAACTCTCAATAACATCTATTTCTTATTACAGATTATGTATATAAACAGATGAAGTAGGTAATATTGCATAATTGAAAGGTTTGACATAATTAACAAAGGATCAAACAGATCTAAATCCAAATGTATAATTGATTTCTATTACCACATTATATATCATATGAATATCATAAAGACAAAGTTTGGGTTATCATCCAATCTAAATTGCTGAATAACCCTAACAGATATGCTACACGACTAAATTACATATTTTATTAAGGCCTGGGTAATTTGAGGCATACCACTCAAACTATTAGTGGGGCACTGCAAAGTCACAATCAGCTCTATACAAGATCTAAGAGAGTCACAATCTTAAATTCTCTTCCCCTTGGTCAGTACGAGTCTGTTGTAGTGATATATCAGTCAAACTACAATCAGCCTAGTCCGCCCTGGGTACACATGCCACGACACAAACCAGGGTATTCAACCCTAATCCAGGTACAACCACATCCATCCTCAACCATCCTCAATCACACACATATATATGTGTTATATATATATATATATATATATATATATATATATATATATCCGAGACATGGCCTTGACCGTTGTCCAAAACCTTGGGATAAGGATGACAAGGATATACCCTCCTTGCACCCACATATAATCAACATTATACGACTCTGAGTTTCCCTTATGGAATACTCATTTTATTATCCAGTAAGTCCTGACACTAGAATAGTTCTATGGATCAAGGTACTACATGATTAGGGTCTCAATTGATTAGTTAAGCTGGTTGGATGATTTTAGACTGCATCAATCAAGTTACATATAAACCCTATATTGTAATCTATAAAATCAATGGTACATAACAACTCCTAAAGATATAAAACGTATGGAACATATTCCTCACCACAACATAATAGTATACTATTCCATTGTCATTCATGAAGAGGACTAAACCTCCATTAGGGCTCAAAACATTCCCAAAGTTCATTTAGAACATACAATAATACCTTGTGTAGGAACATCATTATCACATTAATATTTTGCATAAGGTTCAACAAGCCATTAATGAACTTGTTACTTCTAGATTTGACACAAGTATACATCAATCATAAGTATGATGATATTTTCAAGAGTAACATAAAAGAGTTACATTTAACCTTGTGAGTGTACTCAATCATCATTTCAACATCATTAGAAGATATAAGTATTAAACTGTCATCAATTAACCATTGCAAGAAAGGTTCAAAGATGTGGATTGGATTTGTATCACAAATCAGCATACATAGTTAATACATTGATTCTTTTAACACACAAAGCATGACTACTAGTTCTGTAAGGACCCTGACCTTCATTTTGGGCTTACCCTATTTGCTTTGCCTAAACCTTGTGTTTAGATGTTTGCTAATCACCTGAGTTGTGGTTAGGGCTTGTTTGTGCTTTGTTGAGAGGTTGAGGTGCAACTTGCAAATTACCCAAGTTTTAGGGTTGGTGTGCAAGTTTGTCACCTTGAGAGATGTCTTTCTCTCTCCTTTCATCCTCTAGAGTTGAGAGGATGGGTTGGGCACCTTGCTTGAGTTGCTTTGGGCCTCGTTTGAGCTTGTTGAAGCTTAGGCTTGTTGTTGGGCTTTCTTGGGCCTTGTTTGAGCTTGGTGCCACCTCCTTTCTTGGTGTATTGGGCAAGGGTGTATCAGCCAAGAGTGTGTCGGGAAAGGGTGTATCGGCCAAGAGTGTGTCAGGAAGTGGTGTATCGGCCATGGCACCATGTTGGGTGATACACACCCTTCTTGACCTAGCATCGTTTGTGTTACCCTTGGTGACACTTGTTGCTCTTTGCTAGCAAGGTGGCATAGCTTGGACAAGTGGTGGTCTGGGCGAGCACATGTGGAGAAGCCCTCTAGTGGATTCCCACTTGACCCCCTTGTATATATAACCTCTTCTTTGCTAGCTTGGGATCCCTTTAGATCCTTAGTTGCTTCCCTTCTTCCTTTGGTAGTCGATACCCCCCCTTGGTGGAGCTTGGTGGCCGATATCCTTTGGTGGAGCTTGGAGGGTGACATCCTTGGCAGCCATAACTCTAGTCTCCTTCTTCCTCTAGTGGTGGTTGAAACCCTAGAGTGTCCTTGCTCCTTTGCTTCTCTTGTAGTGAGTATCTTTTTCTCTCTTTCCTTGGCACCTTCTCATTCTTGGTTGTCTTTCATCCATGGTGGTTATGAGCTTCTCTTCTCTCCTTATGGTGGTCGGAGGTGGTGCCTTGGTGCTTGGAGCGTGGAGCTTGGATCTTGGAGCTTTTGAGCTTGAGGAGTGTGCTTAAGGGGGGTTACATAACTCCTAACTCTAACTATACTACTTCCTTACCAGGTTGCTTTGTAATATTCTATCTTGATCGGCCATGTTATCTTGCTAGATATGTTTCTTGCTTTAATGGTCATGTTGTTACCCTAGATGTACCATGGACCTTGTTGGGCGAACCTTGGATTAGGGTTCCTTGGGCAAAACCCCTCTCTCTTAGTTGTTGAGAGGTGAGCCTGGGGTCTCCTAATTCAATGGTGTGTTGTGGCGTGTTCTTGGGGCAAAACCCCTTTCTCTCTTTGGTCTTGAGAGGTGAGCTTAAGCTCTAGTTGTGTGGGAAAAACCCCTCTCTCCCTTAGTTGTTGAGAGGTGAGTCTACACTCTAGTTGCTTGAGCAACACCCCTCTCTCTCACCATGGATTTGAAAGAGTGAGCCTTTGGTTGGGTGTTGACCTAGTTGTTGGTTGGTTGGCCGATATGGTGATGATCTACCTTGTTGCCCGATATGTGATAGAGGTTGTGCATGACCCCTCTCACTTAGTTGTTGAGAGGTGAGTCAACACTCTTGATCTTTTAGGGTTTGGTGGTTGTCTTGAGGTTGGAGATGACCAATCCGATAGGTGTGTAACCCAATATCCCTTGATGCCTGATTTCATTTTGTGGAGAGGTGAAACCCGATATCCCTCTCCTAGGGTTGAGCTTGGATGATATATAAGATGGATGTTGACCTCTTTGACCGATATGAGTCTTTAACCAAGATGATGCCTTGCCTGATAGACTTGTATGGCCGATATGTCTGATGGTTGTTATCGGGATAGTAAGGTGAAGTTGTGTTGGCTTTGTCCTTTGAGCGATATCAACCTATCACATGGATAGCCCGTTATGGGTGTTATGCACCTTGTTGTCCCTTGCACGATATCGACCCTACTGTGTGTGGTTGGGCAGTATCGGCCTGCTATGTGCTTGCCCGCTATTGACCTGCTATGAGCAGTGTGGAAGTGTGTTAGCCCGTTATCGACCTTAGGGTGTTATCAGGATGTGGTGTTAACCACGTGAGCTGTTAGTCGTTATGGGAGTGTGTTGCCCGTTATCGACCTGTTGGGATCAGTTAGCTAGATGATATCGGATAGCCATGGGTGACAACATGGGAAGAGTGTTAGTTGTGAGCCTGTTATGTGATGTTCCTTGAGTGTGCCCATTATTGGTTCGTACACAGCAGGACGTTATCCCAAGATATATGTTAGTCTGATACATGGTGATATTCGATATCCATTATGGTGTTTTGTGATGTTAACTATTTTGGTAAGGGTTGTGATAACCTTTGGTGAGGGTTGTCCCTCACCCGATATATCTCTAGTGAGGGTTGTGATGCTTTTGGTGAGGGTTATCCCTTACCCGATATACCTAGGATAAGGGTTGCATCCCATGTTCTTTTGGTAACCCTAATGCTTGCTTTGATAGATATATGTGAATGATTATGCATAGGCATGTTCATCTATGTTGCATAAGTTAAATCTCTCATAATAAAGTAATGAGTTAAAGATGTTCCTTGTACAAGTACCATTGTTTCTCTATGATTATGTGAACCATGCATATTCCATGTGTATGGATATGAAATCAGGTAATAGTCATGGTGGTGGTATTATAGTGATATGATATGGAACATCAAGGGTTATGATGAACCCAATGATATATGATGGGTGTTACCCATGGAATGGCAATGTGTGCCTTGATGATGGGATTGAGTCCATGTGATGTTGATCCTTGAGATGGATCTTGATGATTGGCAAGAGGCCAAGTGGTAACATGTAATGTTGGATCCTTGTGATGGATCAGGATGATGTTGATGGCTTTGAGAATAAGAGTGATAATGTAACACATGATAATGAGATCTATGTTGTTTACTTGTGTTATAGTTTACATGTTACATAACTTGGTTGAATCTTGCAATCCACTTAAAATATGTTAACTAATTACATATAAATCTTTCATGTAGTTTTCCCTAGCCATAGATCCATCATCTTCAGGAGTTTGGTGATGGTGAAACAGGTTCTCCTAAGGGATAACCTAGAACGTACGCATATTGTTGAATATGCAGGGTGCGCCTACGCCCTAAGTAGTAGTGCATGTAGATCATGGTGAATAGGCCCATGGCTCAGGATTAGAGCACGGTTTCAGGCCCGTGGCTCAGTGTGGTTAGAGCATGGTGAACAGGCCCATGGCTCAGGATATGTGATAGAGCATGGTGAACAGGCCCATGGCTCAGTGATGATGGAGCACGGTGAACAAGCCTCTGGCTCAATTTTCTAGAACTGATACCTATACCAAGGTGGGCTAGGCAGAGGGTAGCCTGACCCTGTGTGGCTGAGGCCACTTAAGCATGAGACTACGGTCCTACTTGTTGGTTCTTATGCACTGACCACAAGGGAAAGAGGTCATGGAACCTGGCTCTCCCATTGACCTTGTATGGCAATCAATTGCGACCAAGCGGTGGTCGGTTTGGATCTGAGTGGTACGACTCACTTCCTCAGGGCATAATAAATTGTAATCCATCCATATAGTATATTTGCTTAGGACAAACATGGAACATTAGTTGAGGCCTTGTTTGTATAGTTGTCCTAGTTATATCTTGCAGCTAATTACATGTTCCTCATATGTTATGATACGATCCTATAAGACTTGTCTTGTCAATCATGTTCCATATATTATCTGTTTATATGCCTCTTAGATATCCTGGTAAGATTTTATAGAGGTAGTTCTGCTCAGTATGTTGCATATATGATTTGCTTATATCATTTACCTGCTTTATCTATTATAGCTCTCCCGAGGTTTTATAGCGGGGGTTATGTTTCTTGTTGGGACTGTGTGTCTCACCCCGTTGGTTTAAAACCTTTTTAGGTGGACGTGCTAGATGTGGTGGTGATCGTGGTGTTGCAACTGAGCAGCAAGAAGAACAGTAGAAGGCAAGAGATGGATATGCTACTATTTTTGGGTGTTTTGTAGTAGAGTCCTAGAGTCATACATGTACTCTCAAGTCCTTAGAGGTGTTTTGACGGTGTTTCATGATGTATAGTTGATATGGCTTTCATATCTTGTTGATGACCTGGCTAGGTCTGTTATGTACATAAATAGGTGGTGAACTCTTGTGCTTATGGGACAGCTAGATCCTATGAGTTTTGGACATGTATCAAGTTTACGTATATTTATATAACATGTTTCTTTGCAGGATGTGGATCTGGTTTTAATAGTTCCTTCCTTATCTGCTTTCTGCAATCAGTTTTAATTAACCTGTGTTTTTGGTAATATGATATTTGTGATGATTCTGCACGTTTTTGCGTGGTGTTTTGCTATCTTTGTGATGGCAGGATGTCACAAGTTCATTCCAAGACTTAGCCAAAAACATCAATTCTTATACCCAGCATAACCATCAGATCATTAATGTACTTAGCCAAAAGCAAAACCATTAGATCATTAATGTACTTAGCCAAAAGAAAAACCATAAGTTCATTAATGCACTTAATAAGAACATCATTTCACATACTTGGCATACTCATTGACTCATGGTCAACAAAATCCATCGGTTCATTGACTTGCATAACCATAAATTTCAGCACTATGTAAAACCAATGACTTGTACACTGTTGAAAAACTAGTTCTTTACATTAAGTAAGACCCATAATTTATGCTCTCAAAGCCAAGATAGTCCATCATAGAAGAAGAAACATGCATATGATCTAAAGATAGTTTAACAACACATAACTATTACACATATATGCAAAAATAGTGTAAAAAGTATCATTTTTCACAATACTACCAAGTTCTAGGGTAAAATCTATATAGAACAAGTTTGAAGTAGCAAAGAAATGGGTTGAAGGTTATATAACTTGCCCTAAGGAAGAAGAAGAACATCCAAACATCAAGGTATCTCAATGAGAGAAGATTAAACCCTAGCTTGCACTCCCAAAGATCCAAGATAACTTCCTTCTTCAAGAACAAGGGTAGATCTAGGGAAAAAGAGATAAGAAAAGGAGTTCTTCAACCACATCCACTAGTTCTCATCAAGTAATACTACGGTTCCATCCATGGATGAAGAGAGAAGAAAGAAACCCACAAGGAAAACTAGATTAGAGAAGAATATCTTACTTGATTAGGGAAAGAAACTAGGTCACAAGGCTCCAAACAACCCTAGAGGTGCTTGATCTAAACCCTAAAGCAACATGCAGCCAAGATCCATCCAAGATTCATCCCCAAGGAACTCTACTTTAACCAAATGATGGTCTTGGACCTTTCAAGTAGTAAGGAACAAGAAGGATAATGAAAAGGTTTGTTTGGGAGAGAGGTGAAGGGTATATATATCAAAGAAGAGAGAGAAAGGTGGTCAATGGTTGAAAAACTAACTTGCCATGTATCAAAACCTAAAATCCATCTTTTCCATGCATATCAAAATTTTCATCAGATCATTCATAAAGGATACCCATCATTTCATGCCTTGGTGAAATCATCAAGATGTATCATCAGGGAAGCCATCAAATTATAGGGTATACTTAGCCATTTTGCAAACCCTGATCCTCCATCGAATTTTGCACTTCAACCAGGATGAACATTAGTTCTAGGGTCACAAGAAAGAACCATAAACTCTTAAACCACAAGAAGAAACCATCAAACCATTCACCTTCTTGGTGAAAGCATTGGTCCTCACCATACTTAGAAAAATCATCGATTTAACACTTAGGTGAAAATCCATTGATTCTCAACCTACAACGGAAAAGGGCAAACAATTTGATGGTGCATTTGTACATCCAAAGATGAAAATATATCAAAAATTATGAGGAGTATTATGAGGCATAACATGCATGTGTTGAAATTACAGATAGAACCCTAGAAATGGGAAAATTGCATAAAGGTCCATATAAGAACATAAATTGCAAAACTTAAGCAAACAAAGTCCAAACTTGACCAAATTTCAAACATAACTTTATCACATAATATAAAAGCATAAGTTAGGGTTTGATTAAGGAACTAAGCACCCAATTAGATTTATCAAGCATGTAAAACCATAAATACAAGTCAAGGGTCTTACAACCATAAAACCCTAACATGTATTTCTTCCCCCAAAATCCTAAACAAACAAGGGTGGGTACATCCTACACATCTCATCCTCTAACTCCCATGTATCTTCCTCCACCCCACGGTGATGCCACAACACCTTCACTAAGTCTATGTTCTTCTTCCTCAACTTCTGCACTCTCTTATCTAGGATGAACACATGACCCTCCACATAAGAAACATCCTCCTCTAACTCAACCTCCACTGGTTGTATCAGGGTGACACTTCCTCAACATAGAAACATGGAAAACATTGTGTAACTCTGGTGATAACTCCAGATTGTACACTACTTTTACTACTTGTGCTAAGATAGCATAAGGTCCCGCAAACCTAGGAGCCGACTTACCCTTCTTACCAAACCTCAACACGCATTTACAAGGGGAAACATTGAGATATACACAGTCTTCAACTTGGAACTCTAAGGATCTGTGACAGTTATCAACATATGACTTCTATCAATCTTGAGCTACCTTCAACTGTTGTTAAATCACCCTGATCTTCTCGGTAGTCTACTGAACTAACTGGGGACCTAAAACATGATTCTCTCCTATTTCATACCAACAAAGAGGAGACATGCACTGCCTACCATATAAAGCCTCATATGGTATCATGTCTATGCTCCTCTGATAGTTGTTGTTGTAGGCAGGATCGATCAAACTCAGGTGGACATCCCAGATTCCAAGAAACTGAAGGACACATGATCTCAACAAAGCATATGATGTCTGAATGGTCTGTTTTGACTGACCATCTATCTACAGGTGAAAGGTTGTGGTGAACCTCAATTGTATTCCCAACATTGTATGCAGACATTCCTAGAACTTGCTTGTGACCTGAGGACCTCCATAACACACTATGGTATTTGGTATGGCATGCAAATGTACTATATAATCTATGTAGATCTGAGCCAATTTCTCAACTGTATAAGTTGTCTTGATTGGAAAAAAGTGAGTTGACTTCGTCAGTCAATCAACGATCACTCAAATGGAATTGTGACCTTTGGTTGTCCTTTGAAGGCCAACCACAAAGTCCATGGTTATATTATGCCATTTCCACTATGGGATTGGCAAAGACTATAATATCTCTGTAGGCTTCTGATGCTCTGCCTTGACTTGGTGACAAACTAGGCACTTAGCCACAAATTCTGCCTCATCATACTTCATACCTGGCCACTAATACAAATCCTTCAAATTATGATACATCTTTATACTACCACGATGCATGTCGTACATTGAGGAATGAGCCTCCTCAAATACCATCTCCCTCAGGCCTTCAACATTTTGAACCATTGTTCTATTATGGAAACACATTGTTCCATCATCTAACTCATGAAGGACATCATGCTTCTTGTTTCCAAACATTGATCTAATATTATGTATCATGGTATCATCCTTCTGTGCATCTTTGATGTGTTATAACAATGTTGGCTTGACTTGTAGTTGTGCAAATATTCATGCCAACAGAGATACTTCCAACTGTGCATTCATCTACTGAAGCGACACTAACATGTCCCACTTGTGACATGCCATAGAGTATAACCATGCTTTATCTATGGACAATGATGAATATAACTTCCTGCTCAGTGCAGAATTACTGATTAACCCTAATAGATATGCTACACAACTAAATTATATATTTTATTAAGGCATGGGTAATTTGAGGCATACCACTCAAACTATCAGTGGGGCACTGCAAAGTCACAATCAGCTCTATACAAGATCTAAGAGAGTCATAATCTTAAATTATCTTCCCCTTGGTCAGTACGAGTCTGTCGTAGTGATATATCAGTCAAACTACAATCAGCCTAGTCCGCCCTGGGTACACATGCCACGAAACAAAACAAGGTATTCAACCCTAATCCAGGTACAACCACATCCATCCTCAATCACACGCATATATATGTGTTATATATATATATATATATATATATATATATATATATATATATATATATATATATATATAGTCAGGCTAGAATACACTCGAGTGTATCCAAAGCGGAATACACTCAAGTAGTTTTTCATGATGCAATATTTGTTTTTGAAAATCTAATCTATTGATCTTCTTAAACATCTCGTGAACAACTCATACGCAAAATTTGAGCACATTTGGATATGTATAGCTCATGTTATGAAGACCGCAAAAATTATACATTTCAAATTAGTTTCGCGCGTTGATTTTGTTTCCCTTGGATGAGTGACTTACACTTATCCAAATGGGCTCAAAATTTGTATGTATCCTAGTTATAGTATGACGGTGAAGATCAACGGTTTACATTTTGTAAAAAATAGTCTTGATATGCAAACACACTTGAGTGTATTCGTGTGATCAATACACTCGAGTGTATTCTAGCCTGACTCTCTCTCTCTCTATCTCTCTCTCTCTCTCTCTCTCTCTATATATATATATATATATATATATATATATATATATAAACATATGATACATGGCCTTGACCGCTCTCCAAAACCTTGGGATAAAGATGATAAGGATATACCCTCCTTGCACCCACATATAATCAACAATATACGACTATGAGTTTCCCTTATGGAATACTCATTTTACTATCCAACAAGTCCTGACACTAGAATAGTTCTACGGAATAAGGTACTACATGATTAGGGTCTCAATTGATTATTTAAGCCGGTTGGATGATTTTAGACTGCATCAATCAAGTTACATACAAACCCAATATTATAATCTATAAAATCAGTGGTACATAACAACTCCTAAAGATATAAAACGTATGGAACATATTCCTCACCACAACATAATAGTATAATATTCCATTATCATTCATGAAGCGGACTAAACCTCCATTAGGGCTCAAAACATTCCCAAAGTTCATTCAGAACATACAACAATACCTTGTGTAGGAACATCATTATCACATTAATATTTTGCAGAAGGTTCAACAATCCATTAATGAACTTGTTACTTCTAGATTTGACACAAGTATACATCAATCATAAGTATGACGATATTTTCAAGAGTAACATAAAAGAGTTACATTTAACCTTGTGAATGTACTCAATCATCATTTCAACATCATTAGAAGATATAAGTATTAAACTTTCATCAATCAACCATTGCAAGAAAGGTTCAAAGGTATAGATTGGATTTGTATCACAAATCAGCATACATAGTTAATACATTGATTCTTTAAACACACAAAGCATGACCACTAGTTCATTCCAAGACTTAGCCAAAAAACATCAATTCTTATACCCAGCATAACCATCAGATCATTAATGTACTTAGCCAAAAGCAAAACCATTAGATCATTAATGTACTTAGCCAAAAGCAAAACCATAAGTTCATTAATGCACTTAATAAGAACATCATTTCACATACTTGGCATACTCATTGACTCATGGTCAGCAAAATCCATCGGTTCATTGACTTGCATAACCATAAATTTCAGCACTATGTAAAACCAATGATTTGTACACTATTGAAAAACTAGTTCTTTACATTAAGTAAGACCCATCATTTATGATCTCAAAGCCAAGATAGTCCATAATAGAAGAAGAAACGTGAATATGATCTAAAGATAGTTTAACAACACATAACTATTACACATATATGCAAAAATAGTGTACAAAGTATCATTTTTCACAATACTACCAAGTTCTAGGGTAAAATCTATATAGAACAAGTTTGAAGTAGCAAAGAAACGGGTTGACGGTTATATAACTTGCCCTAAGGAAGAAGAAGAACATACAAACATCAAGGTATCTCAAGGAGAGAATATGAAACCCCATCTTGCACTCCCAAAGATCCAAGATAGCTTCCTTCTTCAAGAACAAGGGTAGATCTAGGGAAAAAGAGAGAAGAAAAGGAGTTCTTCAACCACATGCACTAGTTCTCATCAAGTAATACAAAGGTTTCACCCATGTATGAAGAGAGAAGAAATAAAACTACAAGGAAAACTAGATTAGAGAAGAATATCTTACTTGATTAGAGAAAGAAACTAGGTCAGAAGGCTCCAAACAACCCTAGAGGTGCTTGATCTAAACCCTAAAGCAACATGCAGCCAAGATCCATCCAAGATTCATCCCCAAGGAGCTCTACTTTAACCAAATGATGGGCTTAGACCTCTCATGTAGTAAGGAACAAGAAGGATAAAGAAAAGGTTTGTTTGGGAGAGAGGTGAAGGGTATATATATCAAAGAAGAGAGAGAAAGGTGGTCAATGGTTGAAAAACTAACTTGCCATGTATCAAAACCCAAAATCCATATTTTACATGCATATCATAACTGTCATCAGATCATTCATCAAGGATACCCATCATTTCATGCCTTGGTGAAATCATCAAGATGTATCATCAGGGAAGCCATCGAATTATAGGGTATACTTAGCCATTTTGCAAACCCCGATCCTCCATTGAATTGTGCACTTCAAACAGGATGACCATTAGTTATAGGGTAACAAGAAATAACCATAAACTCTTAAACCACAAGAAGAAACCATCAAACCATTCACCTTCTTGGTGAAAGCATTGGTCCTCACCATACTTAGAAAAATCATCAATTTAACACTTAGGTGAAAATCCATTGATTCTCAACCTACAACGGAAAAGGGCAAACAATTTGATGGTGCATTTATGCATCCAAAGATGCAAATATATCAAAAATTATGAGGAGTATTATGAGGCATAACATGCATGTGTTGAAATTACAGATAGAACCCTAGAAATGGGAAAATTGCATAAAGGTCCATATAAGAACATAAATTGCAAAACTTAAGAAAACAAAGTCCAAACTTGACCAATTTTAAACATAACTTTATCACCTAATATAAAAGCATAAGTTAGGGTTTGATTAAGGAACTAAGCACCCAATTAGATTTATCAATCATGTAAAACCATAAATTCAAGTCAAGAGTCTTACAACCATAAAACCCTAACATGGATTTCTTCCCCAAAATCCAAAACAAACAAGGACGGGTACTTCCTACACATCTCATCCTCTAACTCCATGTGTCTTCCTCCACCCCACAGTGATGCCACAACACCTTCACTAAGTCTATGTTCTTCTTCCTCAACTTCTGCACTCTCTTATCTAGGATCAACACTGGACCCTCCACATAAGAAACATCCTCCTCTAACTCAACCTCCAATGGCTGTATTAGGGTGACACTTCCTCAACATAGAAACATGGAAAACATTATGTAACTCTGGTGATAACTCCAGATTGTACACTACTTTTCCTACTTGTGCTAAGAAAGGTCCAGCAAACCTAGGAGCCGACTTACCCTTCTTACCAAACCTCAACACACATTTACAAGGGGAAACATTGAGATATAAATAGTCTTCAACTTGGAACTCTAACGATCTGTGACAGTTATCAACATATGAATTCTATCTATCTTGAGATACCTTCAACTGTTGTTGAATCACCCTGATCTTCTCAGTAGTCTACTGAACTAACTGGGGACCTAAAACATGATGCTCTCCTGTTTCATACCAACAAAGAGGTGACCTACACTGCCTACCATATAAAGCCTCATATGGTATCATGTCTATGCTCCTCTGATAGTTGTTGTTGTAGGAAGACTCGATCAGACTCAGGTGGACATCCCAACTTCCAAGAAACTGAAGGACACATGATCTCAACAAAGTCTATGATGTCTGAATGGTCCTTTTTGACTGACCATCTATCAACGGGTGAAAGGTTGTGGTGAACCTCAATTGTGCTCCCAACATTGTATGCAGACATTCCTAGAACTTACTTGTGACCTGAGGACCTCCATAACACACTATGGTATTTGGTATGCCATGCAAATGTAGTATCTCATCTATGTAGATCTGAGCCAATTTCTCAACTGTATAAGTTGTCTTGATTGGCAAAAAGTGAGCTGACTTCGTCAATCGATCAACGATTACTCAAATGGAATTGTGACCTTTGGTTGTCCTTTGAAGGCCAACCACAAAGTCCATGGTTATATGATGCCATTTCCACTATGGGATTGGCAAAGACTATAATATCTCTGCAGGCTTCTGATGCTCTGCCTTGACTTGCTAACAAACTAGGCACTTAGACACAAATTCTGCCACATCACACTTCAGACCTGGCCACCAATACAAATCCTTCAAATTATGATACATCTTTATACTACCAGGATGCATGGCGTACATTGAGGAATGAGCCTCCTCAAATACCATCTCCCTCATACCTTCAACATTTGGAACCACTGTTCTATTATGGAAACACATTGTTCCATCATCTAACTCATGAAGGACATCATGCTTCTCGCTGCCAAACTTTGATCTAATATTATGTATCACATTATCATCCTTCTATGCATCTTTGATTTGTTGTAACAATGTCAGTTTGACTTGTAGTTGTGCCAATAGTCATGCCAATAGAGATACTTCCAACTGTGCATTCATCTACTAAAGCGACACTAACATGTCCCACTTGTGACATGCCATAGAGTGTAACCATTCTTTATCTATGGACAATGACGAATATAACTTCCCGCTCAGTGCATTAGCTACCATATTAGCATTACCAGGATGGTAGTCTATCGTTGAGTCATAGAGTCCAATACCTGGCAGAGGCCCAGTGCCTGTAATCAGGGTTGGTTAAAGTCCAATGCCTGGCGGTGTAATCAGGTTTGGAAGAGTCCAATACCTTGCAGAGGCACAATGCCTGTAATGATGACACATGATTGGTAATAACCCAATGCCTGTATTAATGATGTATGAGTGCATGACAGATATAATTTCAATATATGTTTAAGTTGATTGGCTAAGGCCAACAGATAGAAACAAGAATAATTCATGGGTGGCATTTTAGGATAATAAGTATCACAAGAAAAGCTTGACATATTGATATGTTGATACAATATGATAGATAAATAACATACATGTTCTCCCTATTCCTTATAAAGAGAATAGATGATTTACTGTTCTATCATGGATAGTTGTAATACTTTAAAAAGATGAGAATATTCTAAACTGCTTATCCTCTGCTCAGTTTAATACTATTTAAATGTGATAATAACATTGTTGGCAGAGAGTTATATCTCTCGCCGGGACAATTGTCTCACCCCGTGGGATCCACATTTTTTAGGTGGACGTGCACGAGGGGGATTGAGACCGTTCTACAGAGAAGGAACAACGACAGCAGGGACAGCAGTGAAAACTCAGTTTGAGTATATTGTCTGTCAAGTCTGGTAGATAGAAGTCCTATGTGTCGTCTCTGTACTCTCAGGTCCTTGGAGTTGGTTCGTACGGGTTTCATGAATAATATGAGATTTTGGCTTGAATGCCTCGAGGTTTTATGTTGCTCCAGTATGTGTTTTGAAAGAGCAATTGTTATATGTTGTCCTCGAGATGAGGTGAAACAATGTTGTACAATGTAAATCATGATATGTATGAGTTTTGGATATTTCAGTAAAAGTTTTCTGTATAAGGATCTCCTTGCAAAATGGTTTTAAATTTTGGTGATTTTTGTTAATCTGTTGTTTATGTTTATTCCACTTAATTAGTGATCATTTTTTTGTCTGTTTGGCGACTGTCGTTACACTTGTGGTCAGTGAAGATTTGACACTTTTCCCCATACATATAGTGTATCCAAATTTTCAGGGACAGAACTACAATGACTAACTCCAGGTCAAGAGATTGGATTGTTCTCCTCGTATTTCTTAAGCTGTCACAAATCAAAAGAAATCACGTTCTTGTCTTGTATCAGCCTACATCCCAAGCCATTCTTCGAGGCATCACAGAAAATGACATAGACTTTCCCTTGTTCTGGAAATAGTAACACTATAGCATCCGCCAACTTCTCCTTTAATGACTAAAAATAACACTAACACTTGTCGTAGAAAACAAAAGGAACAACTTTCTTAGTGAATCTCTTATAGTAATCATCTAGACCTAGGAAGCTTTGAACCTCAGTCGGTGTCTTGGGTGCTCCCACTCTGGCACTGACTCCACTTTCTTAGGGTCTACACAAACATCCTTAGTAGATATGGCATGGCCAAGAAAAGACACCCCACTCAACCAAAACTCGAACTTACTGAACTTAGCATACAACTGGTGCTACCTCAACAACTCTAGTGCTTGACAAAGATGTTGCTCGTATTGTTGATTGTCTCTGGAATATAACAAGATATCATCTATAAACACCACCACAAGATGATCAAGATATGATATGAGCACCATGTTCATCAAGTTCATAAATGCTGACAGTGCATTGGTTAGACCAAATGGCATGACCACAAATTCATGATGACCATACCTAGTCATAAAAGCAGTCTTAGGTGTGTCATCCGTCTTGATCCTCAACTAGTAATATCTTGACCTCAAGTTTATCTTGGAAAACATGGTAGCACCTCTCATATGGTCAAACTTATCATCTATCTTTGGCAGTGGGTACTTGTTCTTCATAGTGACCTTGTCTGTCGGTAGTCTATGCAAAGCCTCATAGAACCATCCTTCTTGTTCACAAACAACACCGCAACAATCCAAGGGGAAGTGCTTGATCATATAAAACCCTTCTCCAACAACTCCTACAACTGTTTCTTCAGGTCCTTCATCTTAGCCGGTGCCATCCTATTAGGTGCCTGAGCTATAGGTTACGTTCCAAGAACTAGATTGATCTCAAAATCAATCTCTCCAGGGGGTGGAACACCAGGAAACTCTTCTGGAAAGAACATCCTCAAACTCACATACTATAGACACATCCTGCATACTTGGACTCCTCACCTTGGTATCCACAACATGGGCTAAGAAAGCCTCACACCTTTGTCTCATCAACTTCTCTTCTATCACAACCAACACCAAATATGTAGGAAGAATCTTCCTATCTCATTTAAAAGTTCAAGAAACATCCCCATCGCAAAATGTCACAACCTTAGAACTAAAACCCAAAACAACCTTATACTTCTTTAAGATATCCATCCCTAGGACCACAACGAGTTCATGCATGTCAAGTGACATAAGATCCACTTGAATGTTACATCTTGAGAATGAAAGAATGCAAGCTAGACACACCTCCTACAACACAGTGGAACAAACCAAATGGGTTTCTAGAAAGAGACTATTAGATCTACTACAAGTAGGAAAGTTACAACTACTTATCACCTCTCTGGTGATAAATGAGTGTGTCACACCTGTGTCAACCAAAACTAATAGAAAAGAAAAAACAGATAAGTCAAAATGAAAAGGTTACATCTGATCTGTCACTACATGTGGGATGACCACTCCTTCTGATTGACTCATAGTGTAGGATCTAGCTGTCATCTGTCGTCATCCTCGACCACTGTTGGCTGGTTCTGATGACCCTACCTACAATATCTACATGTGACCTCTACTTCCACCACTACTATATATCTATTGGTATGAGCCCTGCTAACTCTACCTCGGTTGTTGTGAAACTTTCTGATCCTTCATACGACATGGTCATCTTACATGCCTGACTTGTCTATACTTGAAGCATGTCTGTGTAATATACTGCAGCCTAGATGACCCTGTCACTGACATTGATCCATAACTATTCACCCCAACTGGTAGAAAATTGTGACATCTCCCTTTACCAAGGGACCACTGTGAATGTACTTGTGCTCTCGGCATAGAAAAAGTCAATCTCTGTGGTGATTGCTAGTACCGTGGTGAAAAGAACCTTGGCTTCTTGAAGCTACTAGACGATTGCCCATGGACTAGACTAACTTTTTCTTTGTGTTGGCTTCTCATTTCTCCACAACAGACTCTCTATCTTCCTCACAAACTCCACAAAGGTGGAAAACTTCTCCCGCTTCTTCAAAGAAGATGTTGTCATTGACAACTCAGAGTTCAAAACGTTCTCAAACCTTCAGATTCTCTCTTTTTCCGTGGTTGCCATGTAAGGACAAAACTTCAATAGTTCCATGAACCTCGCCTCATAGCCATTGATAAACAACGATCCTTGGCACAATCGTTCAAACTGGGCTATCTTCTCATCTAGATACATCTCAGGGAAGTAGCAGTTCACAAACTCCCGCCAAAAATCCTCCCAACTAACTACAACTCATGGTCTCTACTCCTCCTATGTGGCCCACCAATGGCCAATATCGCCCTTCAAGAGGTAAAATACATGTTTCACCTTGTCATCTTTAGAGATGTTCAGGATCCTAAATGCCTTCTCCAACTCCATCAACTACATATCGATGTCTGTCGGGTCTATTGTACCCACTTACTCGGTGACTCACACGCACTTCAACCTCTCAAACGTCTTCCATGTACCCTAAGATTCTACATTAGGGCAAGGTGCCCTTGCTTGAGGTGTTGGCGCTCAATCTTTTAAATGCATAATCATCTCCATGATCTATCAAAACATAGACTGGAAAGTTGGATTAGTCATGGATGAAGGGTCGAACATATGTTGTACAAGTTGTTCTGACCCCGACTCAAGTACTCTTCCGTCTAGTACTAGTCTCTGATTACCACCTCCTGGTGCTACACAACACTCTCAAGATGCTCTTCACATTCTCCTAATATATTTGCATAACCACAAGCTATGATCAAATATGTTGGATTACATAAGAATAGACACAAAACCTAAGTCCTATGCCCCTGTAGACTCAGCGAACCCTAAGCTCTGATACCAACCATACTGTGGCTACCCGCCACACTAATTGAGATTACTCAAAACCAAAACATGATTGATCATTAATTAATCACATTACTAAAAATTTGCATAATTAAAATGAAATGAAACTCCTCAAACATGTCCAAGAGCATTTACATAGAAGTCCAACATCATGCATAAAATCATATACCGTAATAGGTACCTTTACAACTATACAGTGGCCTCAGTCACTACATGTGTACAAAATATATTATCCACATATTTGCATCACGTACAAACATCAACATACTATCAAAACTCAAATCGATATACATCATCTACAAAACTCCCCCCGGACTTGAGAATACATGGACGACACTAGGACACACTAAACAACTAGCCAACCTTCTTCCTCTATAAATCTCCAAGCTCCTCCTCCTCACTATCATGGGTCTGACAACACTATTGAGGATCACCTAAAAAGATGTGATGACCCATGAGGTGATACCCATGTCCTAGTGAGAAATATAACTCTCAACAACGTCTATTTCTTATAAAAAATTATGTATATAAACAGATGAAGCAGGAAAATATTAAAAAATTGAAAGATTAACATAATTAATAAAGGATCAAATAGAGCTAAATGGAAATGTATAATTGATTTTCCTTACCACATTATATATCATCTAAATATTATAGAGACAAAGCAATGGTTATCAACCAATGTAAATTGCTGAATAACCCTAAAAGATATGCTACATGACTGAATTACACATTTTATTATGCCCTGAGTAATTTGAGGCGTACCACTCAAACTACCAGCTGACCACTGTGAAGTTCCAGTCAGCTCTGTACAAGATCTAAGAGAGCCAAAATCCTAAGATCTCTTTCTCTTAGTGAGTATGAGTCCACTGCAATGACATATCAGTCAAATTGCAATCAACCTAGTCCGCCATGCGTATAAAGGCCAAGACATTAGAAACTAGGATAATTTGACCCTAAAATCTGAGGTACAACCACAACCGTCCTCAACCACACACACACACATATATATGTATATGTATGTGTGTGTCTATATATATATATATATATATATATATATATATATATATATATAAATTCATCCGAGACATGACCTCGAATGCTCTCCAAAACCTCGAAATTAGGTTGACAAGGATATACTCTCCCTACACCTGCATATACTCAACAACATATAGCTCTGAGTTTTCCTTCTAGATTACTTGTTTTACTATCCGACAAGTCCTGATGTTGGAATAGTTCTATAGATCAGGGCACTACATGATTAGGGTTTCACTTGATTAGTTAAGCCACTTGGATGATTTCATATTACATCAATAAAGTTGCATGAAAATCCTATATTATTTGTATAAAATCAGTGGTACATAACAACTCCATAAGATATAAAACATATGGAACATATTCCTTACCATAACTATCACGAAGCATTCAAACAAAACGTCATTGACTAAGCAGAAGTGATCATTAACAGTGGATTACTGAAAATCACTAAAAATTAAAACCATTTACAAAGAGATGCAAACATAGGAAAACTCTTTTATCAAGAACCAATGTACTTTATTTACATCCTGGTTCATAAGTACATATCTTATATTGTCTCTTCTCGAGGATTACAAGCATCATCTTTCTTGTTAAAACTATACACAGACAGTATAAGAACCTCGAGGCATCAAGCTAAAATCTCAGATCGGATCATTAAAAGTACTAACTACTAACTCCTAGGGCCTGAGAGTACAAAGACGATTCATAGAACTTATATCTAAATGACACGACATTCAGTATCTCCACCTAAGATGTTACTGATGTCCCTGTTGCTGCTGTCCTTCCCCTGTTGTAGGGTTTCTACCTCCTCGTCCTCGTCCACCTAAAAAGGCTGAATCCCACGAGGGTGAGACAATTGAAAATAGTCTCAGCGAAAGATATAACTCTCCGCCAGAAACATTATTATTTCATATGAACAATAATAAAATGAACAGAGGAATCTTCATTAAACAGCAGAATTTAATCATTATTAAGCAGAATAGAGCAATGTCACCTCTTAAAGTATGACAACTATAAAGTGATAAGCAGTAGACCATCCATTCTTTTAATAAGGAATATGAAGAACATGTATAATATTTATCCACTTTAGATTACAATAAGCAATGTAACGTCAACCAATGAATTCTGTATTTCATTCTTAAGCAAATACACTACATGGTTGATTACATTTTACAATCATACTTATGCCCTGAGGAGATGAGGTATACCGCTCATGCTCCAACCAACCATGATTAAATAAAGCATCGGTACCATACATAGGTCAATGGAACAGACTCCATCACCTCATCTGTCTCGGTCAGTACGAGATCATATGCAAGACATCTTGTGTCTCTGCTAAATAGCTTTCCAGGGTATACCGGCATCTTCGCTATAGAGTTATAGCCCATAGCATATACTCTTTTCAGGATATGGCCCGTAGCCAATGCATGGTATTGTGGAGTTATGAACCATAACCATACTCTTATTGGGATATGGTCCATAACCATTCATGTACATAGGATATGACCCTCAGTCATTACTATGAGGCGTAAGGATATTTTCGCCCATTACCCCCACATATTCAAAATATGCATTCCAAGAATTCCCATAGGAAAACCTATTTTACCATCACCAATTACTAACGATGATGGATCTATGGTCACTGCTCTACATGATAAGATTTCACTTGATTAATTAAGTACATTACCATATTCTTTTAGCATCAGGCAGGTTTTCAAACATAAATCATTATAACAATTGCTACTCAGAATATGTAATACTTCTATCAAGTACTTTTCAAAGCTTTATAAAACATTGGGATCTCAATCCCTTGTCACATCGGGGGTATTCTCATCCCTTAACATTTCATCATCATAATTATGGAATATGGGTATTCAAACCCTCAGTTCATCAAAGAACACTTGTTACCATTTATGAGGTAACTAATACCTTCATGTCATTTGACCAAGGTAAACATGATACTTGTTACATCTCACATGGCTCACAAGGCCCATTTCATCTCTTGTTACCTCTCACTAGGCAACAAACATGCTATGGCTCACAAGGCCCATTTCATCTCTTGTTACCTCTCACTAGGTAATAAACATGCTATGACTCACAAGGCCCATTAACATTTTCAATAAATGAAACATCATAGCTCATACCTGGCTATGCTCATCATCTCATGATACCTGCATGGTTAGTACACATGATAACAGTTATACCAATTACATATCAGCATCATGCTATACAAGGGTAACACCACTAATCCCTCATTAGGGTTAGGGTTTCCCATTTCGTGTCGATCAAGGATTACTCAACCATTACCCAAATTAGGGCTATGGTTAATCATCTCATTGCCCAAGATTAGGGTTTCACATATTATAACCCAAAATTAGGGTTTCACATCACATCATTATCTTGAATTAAGGTTTCTTATAAAATTTCCCCAAACATTAGGGATTCATATAGATTTTCCTGAAATTAGGGTTTTCATGAAGCATCCTCTTAAATTAGGGGTTTTCATTAAAATATCCTGAATTAAGGTTTCTCATATCATTAACCTAAATTAGGGTTACACCATCACCCTAGATCAGGGTTCAACCAAGCTTTATCCTAAATTAGGGTTCAAGCTCATCAACCTTCTCGATTAGGGTTTTTCATGATCTCATCATCATGGATCAAGCCCTAATTACATATTTTATTCATGTTGAAAGTGTTGAGGATTAATCACTACATGATTATCACTTATGTATAAGTTCCTCTCTCTCATACTCTCTAGGAGGTTAATTACTCCAACTTGATTGGATTAGATCAACTTGAAAGAAGGGTTGACATAGTGTATTGAGATATTTGTTTTCGTAGGCATCAATTGCTAATTATTCTAGGTATACTTATTCACTAAGTATCTTAGGGATACCTCCATTGTAATCCACCTTGAGATATCTTATGATCATTCATTTAGTTTTGAGATTAATTGATCCTTCAAATGATCTTGGACTAGTAATCCTTCAAACAGTTTTGAGTTATTTGTGCCTTTAAACAGTTTGGATTGAAATCTTCAAACGATCTTGAATTAATACCCTCAAACGGTTTGAAACCGTTTAGACCTCCAAACGGTCAACTCCTTCAAACGGTAAAAGTACCCAAATGGTCTTGAAGTTCAATTTACTCATTCGATCTTGAGATCCATTACCCATTCGGTTTTGAACTCAATTACCCATTCGATCTTGAAGTCAATTACCCATTCGGTCTTGAACTCAATTACCCATTCAATTTTGAAGTAAATTACCCATTCGGTCTTGGTTTCAGTTACCCATTTGGTCTTGAACTCAATTACCCATTCGGTTTTGAGGTAAATTACACATTCGGTCTTGGGTTCAATTACCCATTTGGTTTTGAAACCGAATCAACTCAATCGGTTTTGAAACCGAATCAACTCAATCAGTTTTGAAACCGAATTAGCTCAATCGGTTTTGAAAATCATTTGCCCATTCCTTTGTTGAGGTGTGTGCTTAAGATGACATCATCATCTTCAAGATTCAAACCTTCAAAATCAATTGTGATTCTTATGGTGATTTCAACAACTAATCAAAAGGAAATCGAGAAAGAAGAAAAGTTCAACACATGATGAATAAATTGCAAGCAATAATGACATTTAAGGGTTCAAGTTATATAACCCGCCTTCAAAATTGAATCCAAGCTTCAAGCTTCACGTTATCAATGGTGAATGAAGCTTCCTCAACTTCCAAAGGCTCGTCCTCAAGTCCTTGAGTGAAATGAATGGCTAAGGTTGAAGATTGAATGAAGAAAAGAAGAAATTAAGCATTGAATTTCGATTTCCACCATGAAATTAAGGTTGAATATGACTATGGAGCTTACCTACAGGTTGGGGAACGTCCTCCTGCTGCTCCTAAGATCCCTTGAGTTCAACCAAAGTCAGGAAATAAAGGGAATCGAAAAAGCCTTTCATGTGGGTTGAAAATGGGATGTATATATGGGGATTTCAATGAGAGAGAAAGTGATAAATAATTCCTTCAACTCCCAAAATTGGTGCCACATACTCCCCTCAATCCCTTGCATATGAATCCATATCCCCCACCTTGTAATTCCTCTTCATTATCCATGAATTAAAAGAAGACAAATTAAGCACCTTAACCATTATAATAATAATATCCAATATTAGTGGATATTACTTTTTAGTTAACTAATGTGAGTGGGCTCTCCACTCACCTTAGATATTTGGGTGTCATTGCAAGGCACAAGGACGTTCACACTTATGCAAATTCAACCATCACATTTTTGGTTGAAGGGCAATTCAATTAATATATTTATATTTTTGCATTAAATTGTATTAGGGTTTCAATTATGCTTAAATCTTGATTATTTTAATATCAAGATTCTCTCTCCTCCAAAGAGATTCAAATGAGATGCCCCTCTGATTTTATTGTCTCTAATTGATACCAAGAAACATTAGGGACTCTCTAGAAGTGGTATTTTGCATATTGAACCCTAAGTTTTGGGTAAATTACACATTACACCAAAATTGGGTTTTAATGCACGAACATTGCTCAACAAGCTCTTTCTTGGTACTCAGGCTTCCACAAGCCATACCTCTGCATAATTCTCATTCTTATGATTCTTCAACACTTTAGGAACATTTTATCATGTAACATTTGCAAGTTAACCCCTCAACTTGGGTAATTTGCACTTTAGTCCAAAACAGGCAAAACATTGCTTCAACATTATTCGAAAAGGACTAAAATTGAAACATAAGTTCCTCTTGAGCCTTAATTACTTTTCAAAAGATAAGAGAAAGAATATAATTATCTTTCTTAAACAAAACATCTAAGGTTTAAGCATAACCCAGGTCAGGGATGTTACAAATTTATCCACCCCTAACATGGATTTTGTCCCCGAAATCATCAAGAGAAAAGAGAAGGGTACTTACTCCTCATCTCTTCTTCTAGCTCCCATGTAGCTTCTTCAATGCCATGATGATGCCAGAGAACTTTCACAAGACATATGTCTTTCTTTTTCATATTTTTAATTCTTTTATCAAGGATCATCATAGGTCCTTCAATATATGATATATCATCATTTAGTTCTACCTCCACAGGTTGCAGAACTAACTCTGTGTCAGGATGACACTTTCTCAGCATGGAGATATGGAACACTGGATGCAAATTATGCATCTCAGGTGGAAACTCCAGCTTATAGGCTACCTTTCCAATTGACCGGCCTAAATCGCGCGTCCCAAAATTGGAGGCGGATTTGAGGTAGTCGAGCTTTTACATTTATAACTTGAATCCTTCTAGGCCCCCGCAACTTTGTTTACGAGGTCGAAGTAGATATACGGGGTCGAACACATGGACAAGGGTGGTAGTGTTGAGAACTCAGAATCGACACGCTACTCTCCGACAAGGATAAGAGATGATAAAATTCCCAAAAGGGAACAGCAGAACGAGATCGATAAAGCAAAAGAAAACCCTATCTCCAACTGGAGTTACAAGGAAAACTTAGGTTTTAAGCATTTAGCAGTTTTTAGGGATTTTTCATGCAATAGAAATAGAGAGATAATACTCAAGCTAAAGCAAGGTACCAAGGAGAAAAACTTTGGTAAAACAAGCGGCAGCAGGAACATCCTGTACCCCTCCTCTCAGAGGGGGTACCTCTAACCAAGCATCAACACCACTCTCGAGGTTGCTGGACTTAGGTTAGAGTGGAAAGGTTACTACAACAACTCCGATTCCGGGTACTCTCATACTCCAGAATCGTACCAAGCACTAGAGCCACAACACCTCTCTCAAGGCTGTTGCAACGGGAAGACACGATTCGGTAGCTAATCGAAACACGATCCAACGTACAAGCTAGAGTTCGAATATTAAACATAGCATTCATCCAACCAGGGTACCAAGCATAAAGCAGCACTTAAACATAGCATTCATCCAACCAGGGTACCAAGCATAAAGCAGCAGATAATTAAACTCTTCTATTTCTATTAACATATAAAGGATTGATTACATTGCAAAAGTAAAAGAAATAAATGACGGAAATAAAGGATAAATGTCGCCCTCTTGATATAGAAGGTCGACAGGCTACAGCTGACCCTTCAGCCCGATACTGGGCAGGACCCTAGCCTGATACAGTCATGTCGGGCGGCACCCTCTCAGGCGGCACGCGGTGACGGGCCGATTGTATCGTGCGAGAACCCTGACCCGATACAGCCGTGTCGGGCGGCACCCTCTCAGGAGACATGCCACGGCGGGCGACATGTATCGGGGTTAGTATCATGCTGGGCTAAAGTGAGGTGTGTCTAGTGTCAGTCACTTGTATCCAGTATCTACGTTATGTCGGCTGATATCGGCCTGCAGTGGTGCTCAGGACGACACTAAGTGGACCATTCCCTCCCTCTCGGGATGGGGAAATGCTCACCTAGTGTCGCCCGTCACAACCACTGAGGCATGATGCTCTTGCTTATGCAGTGTTCCTTGGGAAGATTCGTGCAAGGTTCCGACCTGTCTTTTCGGCTTCCTGTAGCTGCTATTTATAGGCAGCGGTTGGGGAAGTTATGGTGCACAGGGTGCCACGTGTCCTTGTCTTTGCGTAGTCAGTGGACGACCGATATCGGTATCGCCCGTCACAAGGATTGTCGGTTGTCGGTCACATGATGAGTGGCGCCTGTCGGTGGGTGACCTGTGCCACGGGACAAGCTTTGTTGTCATGGCGAGCTTGGCTCCCTGTCGGGTAGAAGATGTATCACCCGCTAGTTTCTTATTGCGTGGCATCCTTATGTCACGCGTTGGTGTGTGGTGCTACCCTGTCGGGCAGTCATCGTATCGGCCATCTGGAAGGCCGATGCATGTGGAACTTGTTTGTGGGCCGGGACGACCTTATTGACGATAGATGGGTCAAAATTGGAGGAAAACACTGCAAAATATGGAAATATTGAATTAAGAGCGTCGTTTGGCCAATTATTGCAAAAGTACATATAAACAGAGAGGAAAACATTTTAAAAGGCAGTTTTGATAACAGAATAACAGTCTAAAACATCACAAAATTTGGTGTTATCAACTCCCCAAAACTTAGCATTTTAATTGTCCTCAATCAATATTTAAACTTTATTTTGTGATGCTTCTTCTTGCTCAGTTTAGTTTTTATCTCAAGAGGTAAAACAAAAATCGTGATGCCTTTAGAGATAATGTTGTCCCACAACGAATAAAAGACCTTGTGTTTCCTGCTTTATTATTTCAGTAAATTTTTTCTCTACAGCTTCAGCGAGACTTTGGTGCATGATTCCGAAGTTAGCTTTCACACCAAACAGCTTATTTTTGGGGCAGAAAGTTGTGTGCTGGGTAGGTTGAGGCTTTTTGGGGTTTTTCTTGTTTCCCATTAGTCCATCCAGGTAAGGGTCCGTTAACGGGAAAGTGGTCCCTACAGTCCAAGTCAGTTGGCTTTAGAACAGTGATTTCACATCCTATGTACCACTGCCCCGGATCTACCATGCTTAAAGATGGGTACTTTTGGAAGACAAGTGTGTGTGTGTGTGTATATATATATATATTTCTTTTCTTTTATTGGGAACAACTCTCATGCTTTTATTCACCCTCATAAGGCTGCTTTCTCTTTTTGGGATTTTTGTTGGGTAAGGGGAAACAAGAGGGATTTTTGCTGTTTGGGCAGCTTTTTCCTTCTCCATACTCGTCTCTTAGCTGTTGTGAGATTATTATTTTTTTTCTAAATTTTTGGCACGGAAAAACGTAATATTTTGTCTGTTTGAGGCAGCATTATCAGAAAGATATAACAAAACTTGCACCTCATTAAGAACATAGAAACAAACTGGCAAGAAGTCGCATCAGGTTTTTACTAATATAGCGATTTTGTACATAGATATGAAGATGATATAAAGAGAAAAATATGTATTGAGGCAGAAAAATCAGAAAATTTTCAAAAATTTTATACCTCCCTCACTGGTACATGGTACCCCACCAAACTTACTCCACACTCTGTCCCAGAGTTGTGAGGTAGATAAGGTGAGGTAATGTTACTCTAGTGAGGTTATCTGGTGAGCGCGCCTTTGTCAGATAGAAGCTCCCACACATATTCTCCTCTTTTGCTGTGATAATCGATGTGGTGGAGCTGGTCAGGCATTGCTTCATTTGCTATCCATTCTAAGACAAAGATGCCGCAGTCGTTGGATAGGGGAATCTGCTGCGGACTGCGGTGGCAGAACTGGAGTTCATGCCATTTGCTTGCTTGCATGTCCAGGAATGGTTGGATCATCTTTGACACCTCGTCGTAGTATTTTCGAACTAAGCGTTTGACAGATGACAACGGTTCTGATGTACACGACACTGGATGGTTTTTGTTGCTGTCCGAGCTGTTGTAGAAGATCCCTGCTCGTTGCCAAGTGTACATTCTCAGGAGCGTCCAATGGCTATAATGCAGGATGGGTAGGAAGATCGTGCGTGGAACCTCGCTCTCCAACTCTTCCAGAAATAATTGATTTGCTCTTGTTTCATCGGCGAGGCAAATGTCGTTGAACAACATAGGATGAGCTATGTATGCGTGTTCGAGCCTTGGCTGTATTGTTTGCATGTAAGCGGCCGCCACAGATACATCCAGACATCCTCCTTTTACCATGTCCCTTAAGTCATCGACTGGGACTACGACATTGCCTGCCTGATAGATGACATCTGATGGGGTGGAATCAGCCAACTTCAGAAGGATATCGTTGACCTGCTCCTGTGTGAGAGTAGCGCACGAGAAGCGGTCGAAATTTTTAATCAGCCCTTCTGTAGTTTCAGGCAAAGCAGTGTCTTCCATCCCATGCACTTTCTACAGGATCTCTAACTGCTTGCCTGCCCCGTAGGTGTTAGTCGCCATCTCCGCTTCTTTCTCCGGGGAGTTGCTAGATTGTGAAGTGTCTTCTTCTAGGTTGCCGTCCAGCAGCTTCTCAAGCACCCCTGCGTCTCGGAAATAGCACTCATCCTTGATTAGTAACATGGCGTTAATGCTCCTGCGGTGATAGAAGCATGTGCCCCTAAGGGCTCTCAAGTTTCCGAATGTATTGAGCACCTCCATGGCACTCAAGATGGCAAAGGCGTTGTTTCCGCTTCATCTTTCTGTCTGGACGGGGAGGTCTTGGATAGAAAAGAAGTGCCAAACATCTTTGTGATGTTGGCTTCCATGCTTGATAACTCGGATAAGATGCAGTGGCATGAGTCTCAATTTCTTGTCCTCCGGGCGGCTGAAAACATTCTCGGAGCGTGGCACCTCGTCATTGTTGTAGTTCAACAGCTGGACGTCGTCGTTCCTGAGGTCTGCCACGCAGAGGAACCACACGTTGCGGTGCTTATACGGGGCCAACACGAAGTTTGGTCTATTCTTTTCGATGTGGTTCAACATGTCGGCCACCGCACTGGAGTCTGAATCTCCCTTCATCAGTCTTCTCGCCAAGGTCGGGGTGGCATTGTATATTGTCTTCCGACCTGTCCTACTGTCGATATTTTCTATTATCGCACTTTCAAGGACCCTAAATAGTCTTTTGCTGACGATGGCCGGCATGCGGAACATACTTCAAAGATCTTCCCGTCGTACGGAGAAGTAGTCGTCGCTCCAGACGATGTCTTCTTCATCAGCCTGCAATCTTAAGACCTTGTTTAGCAAATTCCGGTATCTGATCGTCAGGCATCCGATGGCTCTTCTGTCGCAGTTGGCCATCTCAAAGGAGGGTATCTCGGATGGCTCATTGAACCTATCTGCCATCGAGCGTCTTCCTCGGGAGAGGTGTCTTTCATTGACAGCATAAACATCCCCCTTTTCTCCCTCAGATTCATCAGAAGAGTCTACCCCGACGTTGATATCTCTGTTATCATCTTCAGCTTCATCCAGGGGGACTAAGGGATTTTCTTTTTCCAGGCTTAGGGAGCTCTCCCGTCCTGCTGGAGCTCTGTCGACTGACCTTTGCGGTGTCCCCTCCTCGGGCATTGTTGATTGCCCGCTGGAGGCGGAGGAGGATGCTGATTTTAAGGAGGATGTTGACGAAGGAGTAGATCCTCGGCTAGGAGTGACGACGACCTTCTCGGCTGCCTTCAGCGTGGATGGTCGTCCCTCCTGTCCAGCCTTTCCTCGATCTTGTCGAGGCGTTCGAGAACTTTCTGAAGTGTCACAGTCAAAGTCTCTAGTCCGCCGGAAGGCTAGCTAGAGTCAGCAGCTCTCGTTCTTGGCTATTCAGCCTATCTTGGAAAGATGCAAACTTGCAGGATAAGGAAATACAAGTAGCTGAGTTGTTATCTGTTACCTCCCACAAGTAGTCGAGCTCGTTCCCTAACATCTTCCCGAGTGTCGGAGGGGTTCCCGCGGGTCTCCCTCCCGTCCTCGTGACATCTTGCTCACGTGATGGTCCACCAAGCGAGGTAGAGTCTATCTCAATCGTTCGCGATGCAGATGCCGTTGGGCTAGGCGACGGTGCTTTTTCAGCTATCACCCCCTTGCCCCCTCGTCGTGGTGGAGAAGGCCGTGGTGTGGGCGGATGCTGCTCCACCTATACACTATTGGCGATCCCCTCAGCCCCTGCAACAAGAGACTCCGGCGGTGACATCGGCGTCAGCTGCGCACCTTCGAGCTCCATCTAAAGGACTGCGGTGAACACCTCATTACTGGCGTCTGGCTGCAGTCCTTCCTCTGCCTCTTCAGGCATTATAGGAATTTTGGTGGTTGCGGCTATCTCTTCCACGATAGTTCCCGTAGTTGTTGTCTCGGTGACCTCAACGGTCACCGGTTCTTCCTCAGCCACTCTAGGATTCGTCATGGTAGTGGCTGGTATAGAAGAAGCGACGACAGCTCTAAAAGTTGTTGTCGTCGGTAGCTTTGAAATTTCTGCTGGATCGGTGCGGGCCATTGAAGCTTTTTCCCGCCTTGGGTCGAGAAGAATTTGTTCTCCTCTTGCGGCCGCCCTTTCCTGAAGTCTGGTGGTGGAGGTGTAAGTTGCGTCTACCGCCACAGCCTCAATCTCCGCGGTAGTGAATACTAGTTTTTCTACATCGTAATTGGCGCAGTGAGGGAGCAGGAGGAGGATGTTCGTGTTGGGTTTTGTGGAGAAAACATGTGCGGCGTAAGCAATAAAATCCACACAACCCGAAACAGGATCTCATCGACAACAACGTATTCGGAAACAGGTTTGCGGGATATACCTTATCGCAGAGCAAGTCCGGTGATGTCCTGCTGTACGACGGTGCGCGACAATGTTGCCCTACACGGACGGAACTTCTCTCCCATTCGCTATTGCAGGTTGATCCAGCGACGCTCCTTTGCGGCAGTGATGTACGCCGCTCGTGGCGCATATAGGTGGTCATCGACGTCCTCCGAACGTAGGCGTCAAGGCGTCTGCGTCTCTACTTCGTCCATGCAGATGGACGGAACTCCACGTCGCGCTTCCCAAGCCGGCGGGAAGGAGTCGTGTCTCTGCGGCGGCGTGCTAGAGGCGCGTTTCTCTCCTTTCTCTCCTAAGGATGATGACGGCTAGGGTTTACGTGCGTGAGCATAAATGGAAAAGCCTCTCTCTATTATATAGATATCGGTCGTCAATCCTCCTTTAAATAGGATACGAAGGGAAATAGGGTTTCCTAAACCCATCGGTAAATAGAAACGTTGCGTTAATTAAAACGCTCCTGGATTAATTAGAATATTCCAGAATTTATTTAATAACTAAATAATCGCATTAATTGATTAATTAATATCCGACTCCATGCAATCGCTTGGGATGGCTCTACGGGCATACATATACCAACAGTTCATCCTTGTAAACTTGTAGAAGTAGTCCCTCCCCTCCTTCTTTATGATGCTAGTCCTCATCAGGTACTTGATGTCGGTCACCTCATCGCCCTGTATCCTCGAAAGGCTACGCGGCTCTTTTGGGTACCCGAGCCCAGCCGCAATCAAGTTGATGATGTCACCCATATAGTATTCTTTGGTGGCATCCTTTATTGGGTGTAGTCTGTTCAGCAAGAGTCGTATGAGGTTGATCACTCTTCCCTCCATTATGTGCCACATAACATGGAGTTCTTCTGCATAGATATTGCTGGACTCATTCTTGCTGAACAGTAGGCACGCCACCAGTTTGTGCATGATTCTCCAAAAGCAGGAATGCACCGCCGCCACCTTGCTTTCCAGCTTAAATGATGATTCGCCGGTCAGCTTGTTCCAGAGCTCCACGGGGTTGAACCCATCTCCTTCGGTGATTCTCTCACCGTTATCCATTAGATCCTTCTCCTCCTCGCTGGAATAGAAGATCTTGTTCAGTAGCTTCTCGGAGATGGCGTGCTCTGAGTTGTATAGTCGGGCTTGTAGTCTATCTGCTCTGCCGTATTCTTCTTTTTCTGCAGCAGAGTTCTTCACCCGACAGAGAGAGGACATGAACTCCCTCGTGAGTTCGGTGTAGGAAGAGGACCGACTAAAGCAGATCCTTCTCAGCCCTGCAGCGGCGAGGACGCCCTTCAGTATCTCATAGATGCCCAGCTCAACGAACGAAGACTGATGGCAGAACCGGCTCGGCCTGTAGAGCCTGGTTGCCAGCTCTGCATAACGACATGTGTGCTTGTCGTCTCTCGGCACGAACCTCCCCGGTGTGTGTTCCAGGGATTCTGTTGCTGCTATTGGAGCGGTGATTGGAGCCGCCACTTCTCCTACCCTCGCCCTCTGTTCCGCAGCTGACGACCCAGCTGCTTCTGGATTCGGGCATTTTTGCCCGACGGTGGTTGCTTCGGAGGTGACCCTCCTGCCGTGCTCATCAACCCGGACAACTGTCTGCTTGACGCAGGCCATTCATGTTAACAAATTCTTTGATTAGTTAAAATGTGCTAATGTTGAAGAAAAATTAAAATTGAAGGCACGATAAGAATTGGATTGATACGACAATGATCTATGCCACTATATCGCGCGATACTAGGTTTTCAGAGATTAAGGCTCATGCCCTATACGAGATATGTGTATCGTCCGCCATGTCGAAAGAATTTGAAAAAAAATAGGACGACACGGCTAGAACTGCCCGTCAGGAAAGATGCCCAGCATGGGTGTGTCGGGCGATAAGGTTCGTGAAAAACAAACGCCTGATACGGGGCCTGATAGAAAAATGACGTATCGTGTGGCATCAAAGCAAACGGGGTAGTTGTGAAGGGTGGCACGGTTATCGCCCGACATGCGTATCGGTAGAGACGGCTAAAAGCATGTCGCGTGACACATGTGTCGGGCGATACGAGGAAAAGCTCTTTTGTGCTTGCAAGCCCGTTATGTAATGCACGATAGGGCGGTCGTGTCGGGCAAGATAGGGCGATATCACTGTCGGGCTATACCTTTGTTGTTTCCTTATGCTTTTGCGCTACACGAGAGTGGGAAAGTGCAGCACGATACGGGAGCAAAAGAAGGAAGTTATAGCATGATACCGGTAGGTAAAACAGTGAAAGCAGTAGCCCGACACGGTAAAACTTCGCCGCTATATATAGCGATCCTACCTGGGGTAAAACTGGTAATTCGGGGACGCGCGTCGGCCGTTGGGATAAACCATTCCCGAGACGGGTAGCCCATCCGGCACGACCTTTGCAATGCCTGAAGTACCACTTCCCGATATGAGTGTGTTCCTTGCATCGGTTCGGTCGCTGCCCGATACGACCCTTCAGAGCAAAAATTAAGAGGAATAACTTTAAAATAAAGCGAGCAAAAGTGGTCGATGAGTAAAACATCATTGGCCTAAGGCTAAGATCCTGGCCTCAGATGGCATTACCCATCCCGATCTATAAAACCAAAGCGGTGGCCCATAAAACAGAAGAGTCAGTGCATGTGGCGCATGCACTGACTCATACCTTATTACAGTCCAAAATGTTTGCAATGTTTGTTTTGCAGAAAAGTAAATTGTAGCCTATTCTAGGAAAGAAAATAAAGCTCGGGCTGAGCGTTGTAGTCCTTGTCTCCAACTTGATGGTTCCAGCCTTTTCACTCTTCCGCTCCTGGCGTCATCCATCTTCCTGCAACTCAATCCTCGTTCCCTTTTGTCACTGCCCTGCCTTCTTTGTCGGTTCAGTATTCGATGGAATCTTCCCTGACGGGTTCTTGATTAACTCAGCCATTTGAGCTAGTTGCTGATCAATATGGCGTTCATGCGTTTGCATGTCTGCCATTTGTACCCGCAATGAGTTCAAAACTCCCGAATTTGATAGCGCGCTCTGCGCTAGTTGGTTATTGATAGTGTCTTGCCTTTTCATGAAGTCAAACAACTGGCCAACCACATCCGACTAGCAAGAAACCTTGTCCTGTTCCTTGTTTGGTATTTGGTACTTGGCTTGGCTTTGGAAATTACCTTTGTTTGTATGAAAGGGGGTGTTTTTAGCGTACTGGCCGGGTACTCCCCTTTTCTCGAACGCTTGGGGTGGCTTAGACGAGCTATGCAGCTGGTGTGAATTCTCGGCTGCATCTTTGTTGCCGTAATTGAACCCAGGGTGGTCCGGCCTCTTAAAATTTACAAAAGAGACATTTTCAGTCTCTTCGGTCTCGGACTCAGATTCACTCGACGCTTCTGGCCTGGTGTAGATGCATTTGTCTACCCCATGGCCCCCTTCTCCACATGTCACGCATTTCATCACCTTTTCAATTTGCTTTTTCCCTTTTCCACCAGACTCCCTTAGCTTCTTGACGTTTGTCGCTATCCTTTGTAATCGAGAAGTTATCGATTCCAGAGCCTTGGATTCTAGGGAAGGTCCTTCACTTACTTTCTTGGTCTGCCCTCTGTCAGATCTATCATATTCCGCGCCGACTTGTAGCTCGACCATGTTTTTGATGATCCCTTCAGATTTACTTGGCTTTTTCTCCAGGAAGTCACTTCCTGCTGCAACATTTAGTGAAACCATTTCGTCGGAGGTTATACCGTTGTAAAAGGTGGTGACCAGGAAACCCTTCTTATAGTTATGGTGAGGGCAGTCCCTCTGATATTCCTAGAATCTTTCCCAGGCGTCGTGGAGATTCTCACTGGGCCTTTGCATAAAAGAGGTTATCTTCTGCATGTTCCTTACTGTCTTCTCAGTCGGATATAATTTATTTACGAAAGCGTCAGCTAATGCTCCCCATCCATTTAGAGACTGGTGGGAAAGTCCCAAATACCACGATAAGGCCTTGTCTTCCAGGGAGAAGATGAAACCCTTGCAGTAAATGACCTCCTGTGGTATGCCTCATATCTTAATTGTTTCGCAAATGTTTTTGAACGCGTCCAGGTGATGGTACGGATTGTCATTCTTGGAGCTCCCTCTGAAGCTCTTATTTTGGATCATCGATATTACAGAGGGCTTGAGCTCAAAGTTGGTGGCGTTGAAACGTGGAATGATGACCGAGCACCGGGAGTTGTTAGCTTTTATGGAAGCTAACTCCCTTAAGGTCTTTTCTTCCTCCTCCGAGTCGTCGTTGTCGCTTTCTGCCCGACGTTGTTCCTGGTTGTTGCGATTTCTTCCTTGCCTCCAACGGTGACGACGTCTGTTTCGGTGATGGTCCTCCTTGTACTCTCCCGATTCAGGATCTTCTTATTGAGCGTTACCGTCGTACCAGTCGTCGCCTTCGGGTGGAGGCGAGTCAGGCCTCCTCCCTTGGCGTTCACCTCCAGAATGTTGGGGTTCGACGCGAGGAGGCATATTGGTGTTGGTGTTTGGTGGAATAGATCACCGTACTTCAGAGTACCTAGAAATAGTACAAAGAATTTCAAGTTTAGAAAATAGAATTATTAATTTTAGGCAAAGAATAATAATAATAACAAAAGAAAAGAGTGTTGTCAAGCTCATTTCTAAGCTTGAGGCACGGGAGTGTAGTTAGTGGATTCGGATTCGTCAATAGTGCCGTTTTGCTTTATCCCCAGCAACGGCGCCAAAAAGTTGACCGGCCTAAATCGCGCGTCCCAAAATTGGAGGCGGATTTGAGGTAGTCGAGCTTTTACATTTATAACCTGAATCCTTCTAGGCCCCCACAACTTTATTTACGGGGTCGAAGTAGATATACGGGGTCAAACACAGGGACAAGGGTGGCAGTGTTGAGAACTCAGAATCGACACGCTACACTCCGGCAAGGATAAGAGATGATAAAATTCCCAAAAGGGAACAACAGAACGAGATCGATAAAGCAAAAGAAAACCCTATCTCCGACTGGAGTTACAAGGAAAACTTAGGTTTTAAGCATTTAGCAGTTTTTAGGGATTTTTCGTGCAATAGAAACGGAGAGATAATACTCAAGCTAAAGCAAGGTACCAAGGAGAAAAACTTTGGTAAAACAAGTGGCAGCAGGAACATCCTGTACCCCTCCTCTCAGAGCGGGTACCTCTAACCAAGCATCAACACCACTCTCGAGGTTGCTGGACTTAGGTTAGAGTGGAAAGGTTACTACAACAACTCTGATTCCGGGCACTCTCGTACTCCAGAATCGGACCAAGCACTAGAGCCACAACACCTCTCTCAAGGCTGTTGCAACGGGAAGACACGATTCGGTAGCTAATCGAAACGTGATCCAACGTACAAGCTAGAGTTCAGATATTAAACATAGCATTCATCAAACCAGGATCCCAAGCATAAAGCAACAGATAATTAAACTCTTCTATTTCTATTAACATATAAAGGATTGATTACATTACAAAAGTAAAAGAAATAAATGACGGAAATAAAGGATAAACGTCGCCCTCTTGATATAGAAGGTCGACAGGCTACAACTGACCCTCTGGCCCGATACCGGGCAGGACCCTAGCCCGATACATCCGTGTCGGGCGGCACCCTCTCAGGTGGCACACGGTGACGAGCCGATTGTATCATGCGAGAACCCTGACCCGATACAGCCGTGTCGGGTGGCAACCTCTCGGGCGACACACCACGGCGGGCGACACGTATCGGGGTTAGTATCGCGCCGGGCTAAAGTGAGGTGTGTCTAGTGTCGGTCACTTGTATCCAGTATCTACGTTATGTCGGTCGATATCGGCCTGCAGTGGTGCTTGGGACGACACTAAGTGAACCATTCCCTCCCTCTCGGGATGGGGAAATGCTCACCTAGTGTCGCCCGTCACAACCACTGAGGCATGATGCTCTTTCTCTTGTAGCGTTCCTTGGGAAGATTCGTGCAAGGTTTTGACCTGTCTTTTCAGCTTCCTGTAGCTGCTATTTATAGGCAGCGGTTGGGGAAGTTATGGTGCACATGGCACCACATGTCCTCCTTGTCTTTGCGTAGTCAGTGGACGACCGATATCGGTATCGCCCGTCATAAGGATTGTCGGCTGTCGGTCACGTGACGAGCAGCGCCTGCCGGTGGGTGGCCTATGCCGTGCGACAAGCTTTGTTGTCGTGGCGAGCTCGGCTCCCTGTCGGGTAGAAGACGTATCACCCCCTAGTTTCTTCTTACGCGGCATCCTTATGTCGTGCGTCGGTGTGTGGTGCTACCCTGTCAGGCAGTGATCGTATCGGCCATCTGGAAGGCCGATGCAGGTGGAACTTGTTTGTGGGCCGGGACAGCCTTATTGATGATAGATGGGTCAAAATTGGAGGAAAACACTGCAAAATACGGAAATATTGAATTAAGAGTGTCGTTTGGCCAATTATTGCAAAAGTACATATCAATAGAGAGGAAAACAGTTAAAAAGGTAGTTTTGACAACAGAATAACAGTCTAAAACATCACAAAATTTGGTGTTATCACCAATCTCTTCAATGATTGGATAAGGCCCCATAAATCTAGGAGCTAACTTTCCCTTCTTCCCAAATCTAAGGACACCTTTCCAAGGTGAGACCTTGAGGTATACTCTGTCTCCAACTTGGAATTATAAAGGTCTTCACCGTTTGTTAGCGTACGACTTCTGTCTATCCCGTGCAGTCTTTAATTGTTGTTGTATTACTTTAATCTTCTCAATGGTCTGCCGCACAAGCTCAGGACCCAAAAGTTGATATTCTCCCATTTCATACCAACATAAAGGAGATCTACAATGTCTACCATATAATGCTTCATATGGTTCTATATCAATACTGTGCTGATAGCTATTATTGTAAGCAAATTATATCAAGCTCAGGTGTAGATCCCAACTTCCTACAAATTGAAGGACACATGCCCTAAGCAAATCCTCCAAGGTTTGTATGGTCCTCTTCGATTGTCCATCTGTCTGTGGGTGAAAGGCAGTACTAAACCTTAACTATGTACCCAAAGCTTTATGTAGTCGTTCCCAAAAATGAATCATGAACTGGGGACCTTTATCAGAAACAATAGTAGCTGGAACCCCGTGCAACCACACTATCTCATCTAGATATATATCTGTGCAAGTTTCTCAGCAGTGTAGGTTGTTTTGATAGGAAGGAAATATGCTGTCTTAGTCAACCTATCTACTATCACCCATATGGAATCATGACCTTTGGTTGTTCTAGGCAAACCAACCACAAAGTCCATGGTCACATGATCCCATTTCCACTGCGGCATAGGCAAAGGTTGTATTGTTCCTATGAGTTTTTTATGTTTAGCTTTAACATGTTGACACACCAGACACTGCATAACAAACTCAACTACATCCTTCTTCAAACCAGGCCACCAATACATATCCTTCAAGTTACAATACACTTTGGTGCTCCCTGGATGCATTGCATACATCAAAGAATGAGTTTCCTCCAAGACTAACTTCCTTAAGTCATTGGCATCAGGTACTACCATCCTACCATAGTAACAGACTACCTGATCCTCTGACTCATGAAAGCCATCCCGTTTCTCACTACCATACTCTGACTTGATCTACTGTACTATAACATCAGCTTGTTGTACTTCTTTAATCTGCTGTTTCAGAGTAGGTTTCACTTGCATCTCAGCTAATAGCCCGACTAACAATGATACCTTAAGTTGTACATTGTTTTACCTCAAGGAGATAAGCATATCTCTTTTAAAGCACACTAAGGAGTTCAACTGTGTTTTATCTAGGGTTGGTGATGATGGTTTCCTACTTAGTGCATCAGCCACTACATTAGCCTTCCCTGGATGATAATCAATTGTATAATCGTAGTCCTTGATTAACTGCAACCAGCGACGTTGTCTCATGTTCAACTTGTGTTGTGAGAAGATATATTTTATATTCTTATGGTCCATGAAAATCTGGAATGTTTCTCTATAAAGATAATGTCTCCAGATCTTCAAAGCATGGACCACAACAGCTAGCTCTAGATCATGTGTTGAATAATTCTCCTCGTATTTCTTAAGTTGTCGAGAGGCAAAAGAAATCACTTGATTATCCTGCATCAACACACATCCTAGACCATTTTTAGATGGATCACAGAAAACTATGTACCCCTTCCCTTGCTCAAGTAACACCAGCACATGTGCACTTGTTAACCTTTCTTTCAACAACTGGAAAGAATGTTGACACTTGTCATTCCAGACAAAAGGAACCTCCTTCCTAGTCAGCTTGGTTAGGGGTAAAGCTATAGAATTGAAGTTCTTAATGAACCTTCTGTAATAACCTGCCAGTCCTAGGAAACTGCGTATCTCTGTTGGTGTCTTTGACTATTCCCATTGCAGGACAGATTCTACCTTTTTAGGATCAACACGGATACCTGAGGCAGATATTACATGTCCTAGAAAAGAAACTTCTGGTAACCAGAACTTGCATTTGCTAAACTTAGCATACAACTTATGCTCTCTTAGTAAAGTTAAAGCCTGACGGAGGTGTTGCTCATGCTGTTGAGCATCTATACTGTATATCAAGATGTCATCTATGAAGACTACGATGAATTGATCAAGAAAAGGTCGAGAGATTCTATTCATGACTTCTATGAATGCAGCTGGTGCATTAGTTAGTCCAAACAACATAACTATGAACTCATAGTGACCATACCTTGTCCTAAAGACAGACTTAGGTATGTCACTCTCCTTGATACGCAACTGATGATATCTCGATCTCAGATCTATCTTAGAGAAGATAGTTGCACCATGCAACTGATCAAATAGGTCATCGATCCTTGGCAGAGGATACTTGTTCTTTATGGTTACTTTATTCAACTGTCTGTAATCAATGCATAACCGCATCAATCCATCCTTCTTCTTAACAAAGAGAACCAGAGCACCCCATGGTGAAGTACTCGGTCGGATAAAACCTTTCTCAAGCAACTCCTGTAGCTGTTTCTTGAGCTCTGCCATCTCAACAGGTGCCATTCTATACGATGTTTGTGCTATTGGTTGCATGTCTGAGATTAGATTAAGCTCAAAATCAATCTCTCGGGGCGGAGGTACACCTGGAAGTTCCTCAGGGAACACATATTCAAACACCCTAACTATTAGAACTTCAGAACGATTAGGGCTCTCCATTGTGGTATCTACCACATGTGCCAAGAATGCAAAACATCCTTGTCTCATCAGCTTCTCAGCTACCATAGATGACACAAGACATGTTGGAAGAATCTTTCTATCTCCCTAAAAGATCCATGTGTCACCATCATCTGCAAACACAACTTGCTTGGAATCACAATCCAAGACAAACTTATACTTTTATAGGGTGTCCATCCCAAGAATTATATCGAACCCGTGCATCTCAAGTGGTATAAGATCCACCTGAATGCGATGTTCAGAAAAGGAAAGAATGCAGGGAGAACACACCTCCTGCAACACTGTAGATCCCAACAAAGGGGTTTCTAATAACTGACTATCTGCTCTATGACTGACAGTCATGTTGCAGTCATAAATCACTCTTCAAGTGATAAAGGACTGTGTAGCACCCGAATTAATCAAAATAGACACGAAGCAGGATGAAGACATATCAGAATGAAATAGTTCCATCTAATCTGTCACAACTCGAGGGTTGACTACTGCTTCGGGTTGATTCATCACATAGAATCTCGTCGTTGCTTGCTGTTGACCCTGTGCTCGGTTGTTGGGTGCCGACGAACCAACTTGGGATGCTTGTCCACGTCCTCTAACGCCACTAAAAATATGTTTCCTCTAATGACCTTGTTGACTCTACCTCGGTGGTTGGGTTACCATTGTGTTCCCAACTAGACAATCCCTTGCTAGATGTCCTACTTGTCTACACCGGTGATAGGTTATATTCTCTTGATATGGTCTAAAAGGTCTAGTTTCTGACATTGATGTTGTACTGGGAACTCTATTTAGTGGTAAACTACGACCTCTGCCCTTGATGGATGTCCACTGTGTCTGGGTGTTGAACCTTGGTGGTGTTGTTGGTGTAGAAAATCTTGGTTTCTTAAAACTCTCGGACCTCTGTCCCTGGAACTGTGTATACACCTTCTTACTGTAATCTTGACGCTTCTCACTCATGGACCTTTCTATCCTTCTGACGGACTCCACAAAAGTGGCAAACCTCTCCCTGTTCTCCAAAGCAGACACAGGAGTGGTCAATTCAGCGTTCAACCACTTCTCAAAATGTCAAATTCTTTCCTCATCACTAGCTGCCATATGTGGACAAAACCACAAAAGCTCTATGAACATAGCCTCATACTCGCTAATGTTCATATGTCCTTGTCTTATCTTCTCAAATTGAGATATTTTCTCGTCTAGAAACGTCTTGGGGAAATATCTACTGACAAATTCTCGTTGGAATTCCTCCCATATGATTTCAACACCTGGCCTCTTACCCTCTTTTATTGTCCACCAGTGGCCAGCACTCCCTTTAAGAAGGTACACTGCATGTCTAACCTTCTCAGCTTCTGGGATATTAAGGATTTTGAAGGCCTTTTCTAGCTCATTCAACCACATATCTGCATCTGCTGGGTCAGCTGTACCAGCATATTTTGTGGCTCCAACCTGACAAAGTCATTCAAAAGTCTTGCTGGCTCCCTATCCTTCATTATGGGTTGGTGCCCTCGATGTAGGTGGTGGCATCCTATCCGCCATATGCGTCATGGTTGTCATGAACTGCCCAAACAGATCATGAAAAGTTGGGTTCTCTATCATGGCTGGGTCAAACTGGGGATGTTCAGGTGCTGGTTCCTCACTATCCTGATCCCTGGCACCTCTTCCTGGTGCAGCAATGCTGCTTTCAACAACATGTTCTTCGTGTGATCTAGACATCTTTAAGTTCTTCTTCTCCTCCTATATGAGCAGAAGACACTATCAGATATACTGGAAGACACTAGAACAGACTCAACAACCTTAATCCTATGTCTCTGTAGACTCAGCGAACCTAGAGCTCTGATACCACTAATTTGTCACGAAGCGTTCGAACAAAACGTCATTAACTATGCAGAAGCGATCATTAACAGTGGATTACTGAAAATGACTAAAAATTAAAACTGTTTACAAAGAGATCCAAACACAGGAAAACTCTTTTATCAAGAACCAATGTACTTTATTTATATCCTGGTTCATAAGTACATATCTTGTACCGTCTCTTCTCGAGGATTACAAGCATCATTTGTCTTGTTAAAACTATACACATACAGTATAAGAACCTCGAGGCATCAAGCCAAAATCTCAGATCAAATCATTAAAAGTACTAACTACTAACTCCTAGGACCTGGGAGTACATAGACGACTCATAGGACTTATATCTACATGACACAATAGTCAGTATCTCCACCTGAGATGTTACTATTGTCCCTGTTGTTGCTGTCCTTCCCCTGTTCTAGGGTTTTACCTCCTCATCCTCATCCACCTAAAAAGGTTGAATCCCACGGGGGTGAGACAATTGAAAATTGTCCCAGTGAGAGATATAACTCCGCCAGAAACATTATTATTTTAGATGAACAGTAATAAAATGAACAGAGGAATCTTCATTAAACAGTAGAATTTAATCATTATTAAGCAGAATAGAGCAATGTCACCTCTTAAAGTATGACAACTATAAAGTGATAAGCAGTAGACCATCCATTCTTTTAATAAGGAATATGAAGAACATGTATAATATTTATCCACTTTAGATTACAATAAGCAATGTAACATCAACCAATGAATTCTGTATTTCATTCTTAAGCAAATACTCTACACGACTGATTACATTTTACAATCATACTTATGCCCTGAGGAGATGAGGTATACCGCTCATGCTCCAACTGACCACGATTAAGTAAAGCATCGGTACCATACATAGGTCAATGGAAGAGCCGAACTCCATCACCTCATCTGTCTCGGTCAGTATGAGATCATATGCAGGACATCTTGTGTCTCTGCTAAATAGCTTTCCAGGGTATACTAGCATCTTCACTATAGAGTTATAGCCTGTAGCATATACTCTTTTCAGGATATGACCCGTAGCCAATGCATGGTATTGTGGAGTTATGACCCATAGCCATACTCTTATTGGGATATGGTCCATAACCATTCATGTACATAGGATATGGCCCTCATTCATTCCTATGAGGCGTAAGGATATTTTTGCCCATTACCCCCACATATTCAAAATATGCATTCCAGGAATTCCCATAGGAAAACTTATTTCACCATCACCAATTACTGACGATGATGAATCTATGGTCAGGGCTCTACATGATAAGATTTTACTTGATTAATTAAGTACATTACCATATTCTTTTAGCATCAGGCAGGTTTTCAAATATAAATCATTGTAAGCCATACATTTCCAAATAAGAAGGAAAGAAGGAATTTCATTCATTTCTCAGATGATATACATATCATAGCATGAAGTTTATGAGCAAAGGAATAAAATTATATGAAAGTTACAAGATGTATCATTATACAATTATTTCTCACCATAAAGGGTGGTTTAGAAAAGTAAAAAGTTACACATCTAGTAAATCTAAGAACATGCATGGCCCATTGCGGAGGGAATCTGGTCGTTCCAAGCTATCCTTAGGTCCAATATCCTATATACAATCATCGTGCATTCTTTTCTTCTAATATACCTACACCTGGGTGGAAGGGAACACCACCCATAATATTGGAAATAAGGTATGGGTCACTAAAAGTTGAGTATATACATATAATAAATACTTTTGGGCATTATATTGGGTTAAAAGTACAACAAGAGATGTTCCCACAAGAAAGGGGGTTGTTTGCAATTAGGTTAGTTCAAGAGAAATATAATAAAAGATATGAGGCATATCAAAATTCAGATTACAAGAATAAGAATAAAATGTCTTGCCATTGTTGGATCCTAGATGGGTGATTAGATGCTCTAGAGGGGGGGTGAATAGAGCTGAATGTACTTAAACAAAATTCATTAGACCTACAAGATATATGATAAGATAAGGTTGCTAAATAGGTAATTTGAGTGCAACTAAAACATTCATATCAAGGATGAGAGAGATTGAACACACACCAATTGACAAGCTGTTTTAGAGTGGTTCCACACTTCAAACTATAAGTGAGTCAGTCCACTACCTAGAGAGGTCAACCTCTAGGATTTCTTAACCTTGCATCTTCATTATATTCATTATAAGAGATACAATACATGACCACCAAAGGACTTACCTATCCAATACAAAGAGTCTTCAACCTTACCAAGGACTTACCCACTTTGCAAGGAGTCTTCCGCCTTCTTCTAAGGACTTACCTACTCTTGCACAAGTCTTCAGCCTTGCAGAGATTACCCACTCTTCTTGGATCTTCCACCTTTGACTTCACCTTCACTCGGAGAAGCTTCTACCAAGGACTTACCCACTTGAACAAGGAGTCTTCTGCCTTCACCAAGGTCTTACCTACACTTACTCCAAGTCTTCAGCCTTGATCTTCACCAAGGGACGCCTTCCCTTATTCTTCTTCACCTCTCTTAGCAAAGAGAGAGAACCTTCATCTTCATGGTTGAAATGAGAGATAGGGAGGTGGTGGAAGTGAGAGCCTCACAAGATATACATGTAGGACTAGCTCTCTTATAGATTTCCTACTCACTCTAATGGATGTAGCAAGTGATTAAGCTTAGAGAGAGAGAGGAGGCTGTAGGAACACTCAACTATAGAATAGGGACCTCACATAGAGTTTTGCATTAAATGCTCAACCTTGGAACGAAGCACAAGGGCTCCTATTTATAGCTGGGGATGCCTCTTAGCCTTTGGGAACACTTGAGAATGAAAACTAGCCATTTTGTGGCTTGTAACAAATATATTTTCACTTGTTGCAACTCCACAACGGCTAGAAGTACTTTTTTGCACTTTTCTGTACAGTGCAATCGGTCGAGTTTCTATAAGGGTAACTCGACCGATAGAGTAAAAGACAAAGCCGATATTCAGACCATCGATCGAGTTTGTCTTGGGGAAACTCGACCGACCAATGAAAATCAAATTGGTCTAGTACTCCATCGGTCGAGTTCTGTGTAGTGTAAACTCGACCGATCAAAAGTCATTTTCAAGATTCAATCAGGATCGGTCGAGTTTGCAACTCACAGAACTCGATCGATGAACAACCTGATGTGAATTTTGGAAAATGGCTTTTGAGTGCTTAAACATTCGATCGAAGTGCTCCTGATTTTTTCTAAGCTTAATTACAAGTCATACAATCATTACAAGTGATTTACAATATGATTCTAATGGATTTATATCATATTAAAAAAACATACACTTGTATTGACTTTGACTTGTCTTTTCTCCAATTTGATATGCACAAGTTAGGGCATTTGGAGTGTGTCTATACCTAATATGAAATCACTCAAGTAGAGACATTAGACACCAATATGTGGAATGGTTAGTCATCATCAAAACACGGGTTTAGTCAATTTAGACGTGAGTCAACATTGACCTAATTGACCTTGAGTCAACAACCATATCAATTAATCACAATGTCAATTTAAATCAATAAACTTTTGTATGTAGACTAAATATACCTAAAATATGGCCAGAACACCATAAAATCATGGCCTAAAAAGAAATTAGCGTGGAAACACACACCCCACATGGAATATGCATGTCCTATATAAGTATGGTTGTACATAAGTACCACTATTCTAGATATTCTAGTCAAACATGTAGAATATATAAATAGAGTGGCAAGACTAGCATCATAGTCAATTTCTCATAAAAAAAGACAATCACACCAGGAGGGGTCAGAGACCATTATAAAATAATAACCTAGCAACAATGGGAATATATGAATCCAAATCAGGAAACATGAATGTGTAACAATTAGATTTGAAATGAAAGTGATAGTTCAAGAGATGCCTCATTAAAGAAATTTTGGTTTAAGTAAAATTATACCCAAAATAAAATAGAGGATGTACATACCTTTTGAACGGACCTAGATATTCAACAATACTCCCTAAGCTCATGGTCAAGGCTTTCACAACCTATTCATCATATTTGTACATTCAATTAATATAAGGTCCATTGGTTCTCTTACTAAGAAAATGACCCTACAGTAAATCGGAAAACCATACTCAAAACATGACCCATTAAATCCTTGATATTTTTCTTGTTCCAAAACCTATATTTTTCATATTTTTCTAATTAATCAGACCAAATTATTAGTTAATGAGACGTGACAAGCCATATATGTCATGGCCCTACAACCAGGGCTCAAATCCTCTATGCCCGTCATATGTATGCCTACTGAATCCAAACTGTCTACTCTTTCATGGCCCCACAATCCAACGAATGACATCTCCCGATCACAGAGATGGGCACACATATGGGCACAAAGGATTTGAACCCCTACGACCAAACCCTTGCAGTTTAAATGAGATCAAGAAGTGAAAGGTCAACTAGACCTGCGATTGTATCAACAACATCGTGATAAAACACTTATAACATTGGCATAATAATGACATGCCAAATGAGTTTGCAATAACAATCTTGGTAAACAACAATGGAATGGAGTCCTCCATGTCCGTGCTGACTCAACAACCCATCAATTGGGTACTAAGGTGGTCAGGAGTTGCGACAACACCTTTCTCCATGGAGCAGTTGGGGGAATAGCTTGAGCTTCCAAGACATGATGCTCGTGACTCCGCGAGTCCCAGTAGAAGACACGGTTACTTAGAAATTCCTGAGCAACCTTCAATTCAGAACCATATTACTCACATCGTTAACAATATGTCGAGAAACAAGGACCACAGAACACCATGAAGAACTGGCAGAAAACCTGAAATGCAAGCCGTCCTATAGCCTTCGGTTCCCCTTTGAAGACTCGTCAAGGCCAACAAATGAAGCTGATGAATGGTCATTGGACCGGGATATCACCTCCTCCAGTACAGACGCAAAGGGAATCTAGTAGATTATGGAACGCTAACCACATAGAACCGAGATCCATAAATGAATCATGATCTTACAATAAAAAATAATTGGCAGTAAGGCGAGAGTCAACCCACACATCAAAACGATCGAGGAATAGAATAAAAAGCGAGGAGAGGAGGATCATGTGCATACCGTAATGCGAGACCGATTACGTACCTAAAGGTAGTAGCTCCTCTGGTTCGTACGCTGTCTGCAACAGACCTGGCGACAACCTGAAGGTGAAGCTTGAGGACTCTCCTCAAAGATGAGGAGTGGAAGAAGGGAAAGATCGCCACACGTAGATCCTTTGTCAACTACTGCCGATGGCAGGAGTCTTCTCGCGGCCATGGCCGCTGGGCGTAGAGAGAGCGGAGCATAGAGTCAGGCAACGAAGAAGACAACAAGGAGAGAGATGTAAGATTTAGGATGTGAAACATGTATAGAAGGAGAAGAAGAAAAGAGAGGAAGACGCGACAATGCCTTGTGGCCCTGCTGTCTGAGCACAAGGTGATGGAAGACAACAGGGGTAGCTAAGGTTCTGTCCACTCAATGTGATATAGGGACGGGTTCGTTGGACTCAGAAAGACACGTGGAGTTTGTTGGCGAAGAAAAGGCGGAGGAGATCGAGTGAGTGTAGTTGATGGAAGCCTGTGAGGAGGCTCACCCTACTGAGAGTGTCGCCCGCGTACGAGAAAATCAGAGGTAGGGGACGACACGATCCACCTCATGGCTACCCACGCGATTACCGATGCGTGTGACACATTGAGTCACGACAGAAAGAAAATTGCGTGACATCAAATTAAAAAAAACTAATTCAACTAAACGTATATATTTACATATTAGTCCACTATGAGGGGTGTATTTGGCATTCGATTAAGCCCAAAATAGGTCGGTCACCTAATTCAAGTATGAGGACCACAAATTTGGTCTTAGATTTATATTTCGAGTTTATTTGTGTTGTAGTTATCCTATTGTCCAGTTAATCATTTAATTATGGTTTCAAGCTTCCTTAATGGTCAACATGATGAGTCTTTTTGAGTTATCTCCATTATTTCAGTTCGAGATCCTAAGTGCATACTAGGGCATTTAGGTATGATTGATATTTAGTTTATTATAATTTATGACCACTTTCTCTCACTGTAGCTATTGGGGTTATAACAGCCTAAAATTCCATGTATGTGGGATACTCGTGAGTCAAAAGATTCGACAAGGTTTGATCTACTCTAAAAATAGAAATTAAAACATGGTACTAGGAGGTATCTAATTGAAGAAAGGGCAAGAAAAGGCAAAAAGGAAGATTGGATAACAACATCGTCGAATAGGTGCCTAAAAGAAAAGATGATGAACCTATATGCCTGCCTAGAATTGAGTATGTTACATATATGCAAAAATAGTGTACAAATGATCATCTTTCACCATACTACCGAATTCCAAGGTAAAATATGTATAAAACAAGTTAGAAGTGGGCAAGAAATGGGTTGAAGGTTATATAACTCACCTCAAGGAAGAAGAAGAACGTCCAAGCATCAAGGTGTCTCAAGGAGAGAAGATGAAACCCTAACTTGCACTCCCAAAACTCCTAGATAGCTTCCTTCTTCACGAACAAGGGTAGATCTAGGACAAAAGAGAGAAGAAAAAGAGTTCTTCAACCACATGCACTAGTTCTCATAAAAAATACTAAGATTCCGTCCATGGATGAAGAGAGAATAAAGAAAATAACAAGAAAATTAGAATAGAAAAGTTCTTACTTGATTAGGGAAACATATATTCCTCTATTTCTCGTGTCTTTTTACTGTTCCTTTGTTTGTCATGTCGTGGTAAAGAAACACTTCCATTCTTCACGGTCAGGTTCATTTTTCAGGAGAAAAAAAGGAAGAGTCTTCACGTCAGGTTTACCGTACTCTGTTTCGGTTAAACAGCCACAAATCCAAAGGATTCACACCCAAACAAAAATGGAAATTATAATGTGGCGGCGGCCCGCAGAGGGGAGCCGCACCGCACACGGTAATTTCAATGCTCATCCATAGGCCTCAATCCTTGTCCACCACGGGCTTTCCCCACCACACAATCCAACACTCGAAATCGCACCCCGCCTGGTTGCCTGCCGTGGGGAAGCGTATGCAAACCACTGGGTCCCACGTTTGGACCGCCCTCTGCTTTTCTGACCAATGGCGTCGCGTGAAATGATGCGGTTCGGACTTCCTGGCCCACCAGGGTGGCCGAACACTGCCCACTACCACGTTCTTAAACCGGTGGGGCCCCAGCAAAACCACCTCCCCGCGCGTCTCCAGCCAATGGCGTGCCGGCAAACGATCCGGTTCGCATCCCCGCTTCCCATCCACGAATCAAGAATCGCAGGTCATACGCAAGCCTCGCACTGTGACTCCCCCAAAGAGCTGCTCTTGATCGCGTCGCCACGTCAGACCCGCCCGCGCCCCTATTTTATGGCTGTGGCGCCGCGTTGGCTGGCTCCAGTGTTAGACGACTGACTGAGAAAAAAAACCACCCCTCCCAATTCTTTCACGAGCTTCCGTCCACCTGCCAGGTATTGTATTGCGTTTGCTTATCCCCCACCCCCACCCCTCCACCCGCGACACCGTACCTCCCTCCACTTGCGCCTTCGCCCCCGTGAGAGCTGACGACGGCGGAGGCCGACACCGCGGCCGAGGAAGTCTCTCGAAGCCTCGCTAGGGTTAGGGTTTGTTGAGGTGGTTGGTCCCTGGCTCTGTGAGGTCGTTCTCTGGAGTTCTCTCTGCCTCTGCTACTGCTGGTATTGGGTTGGTCCCCCGAACGCCTTTGACCTACTTCCGTTCCTCCCTGTCACCTCCTCATCTTTCTCCTCCAGTGCCGCCGAGCAGTTTACCTCGGTTGGACTCTTTCCAAACTCCCCTGGTTGATTCTGTGCTCCGTTCTGTTTTTCCGATTTTGGTGGTGGAGGTCCAACGTGAGACAACGGCACGGGCCGCTCTGAGCGCCGAAACATGAGATCCGGACCCGCGGAGCTGAGCAGTTTTGGACCTGGATAACTACCTGCTGTAGAGGGATGTCAGATTGGAACTTGTACGAGGTCAGAGCAAGGCTTCTTCAATTGCTGCCGCACTTGTATATTTTAACTACTGTTTGGACCTACACAAATATTCTCTTCTCCCCGGTGAGCGCCAATGCCGAGAATGATCTTGGACTGCTCGACCAGGGATCTTGCTGTATTCATTATAGTATAAGCACTTATAATTGGAGAAATGCATAGACGGGCAAATACTTCTCTGTCTGATTTTGCTGCTTCTGAAAATAATTTGTGTACCTCGGATCCAATGAAAGCAATCTATATTGTTAATTAATTCCAGTTCTGTATGCTTTGGCTGCTTACAAAAGCAGCATGCTGTATGTACTTTAGGAAAACCGGGAACAGTTCTCCAGTAAATGTTTGTAGAACTTATTTGGGAGGGCCATCTGACAGGTGGTTACTTCCCGTTATAGACTATCAACTGATGCACTTCCTATCTGTGAAAATGGCCCACTACCTGTGACTTTGCAAATGTATCTGCTGGAACCGGTTTAAAAGCATGCACTTGTTGGTAACTCGAAGGAACAGCTTAGCTGACAAAATTTACTTGGACTGACAGTTGTTCAGTTCTCTGTTTGGTATCAGAAAGGATACAATATCGATCACATTTTTAGAGGGCCTCCCATTACTTATTCAACAATAAATATATTTTTACTTTCGGACTATTGCTAACAGTATCACAATACCCTTAAGTTCTGTATCATACCAACCCACTATTAATGTGCAATAACTTCGTGTTTTCAACAGAGCACATCCGATTGTTGTTGGCAAAACTGGTATGGAAAATGTAGGAGGGAGAGACGTTTCTTTCTACATTTCACAAGGCTAGCTAATGAATTGGTTATAACTAGTCCTGAATTCATTTGGCATTGCCAATAAAGTTGCTAGGAAAGGCTAAAAGCTAGTCCCAAAAATAACGTTTCAACAAGGAAGAATGTTTTGAGATCTCTAATATGTCAGCCTAGTCGCTATCCCCTACCCCCAATTCCTGGATGCAAAGTAGCCAATTGCATATTTAAAATTTAAATATGAAAAGGCTTGTTAAGGTGCTTGTCTAGGCATGAAGGCACCCTAGTGGACATTTCCGAGGTCGACACATTGAACTTTGGTAATATGATCCCTGTTTTTAGGTTTAGTACCATTACTTTGATCTTGACTTAATTTTGTGACCCTAATGGCTAATGTAAAGGTTTAGGAGATACTTCATATTCAGATCCATAATACCCAAGTTGAAATCCTTAATCTCCAATCATAAACAAAACTACTATCATATACATCATGAGAACCATCAGATTCACAAAAGATATATTGAGAAGGTTAATTTTAGGAGGGAGTGTTGAAGTTTAAGAATTATGCATATTATTGGGGGAATGCTCTTATGTGAATGGAGCTTAAAATTTAGGGAAATCATATACAATATGAAAGAGATTACACAAAGCTTCAAGGAAAAGAAAACAATATGTTTTAAGTCATATATAAGGAGTAAGAGTGATTTCATGTTGAGAGACTTGAGATCATGGCCATGTCGATTGTACAATAGATAGCTCTTACTTAGATCATAGAAATTATTGTTAGATATGTTGCATGTGTAGTAGATTTGTTTGAAGATATTTTAGTAAGGCTAAGGGTATGCATATTGTGTTATATACTAGGAAACATGGACATGGTTCTCGTCACAGAAACGGAGATGGATGCATACACGTGATATAAAATTTCCAAAAATATAGGACATACTACATGTTTTTTGTAAGAAATTATAGATCCATGTTCTATACACAATTTCATAATTATGCTTAAACATAATTGTAGTAATAATTCGTTTTAACTATTATATATCTGTCAACTCATTTACCATGTTATTTTGTCCTATAATCTAGCTAAAATCCAATCCATGTTATTATTCTTGAAAATCCAATGAACAAAAGAGGCTTATAATTAATGGTCAAATCAACCAGTAATAATTGCAAAAGATATAATATGGACATCTTGTCATGGTTAAACGTCTCTTCAATTGTCAACTCTACCTTTGAAATGACATGGGGGAAGCTATTCCATTACATTTTTTGATGCTAGTATGTCTTAAACCTAGTAAGTCAACAAGAGGAACTGATTTTTACAAGATTTACAAGAGATACCTTGTTATATATCATGAAAAGATTTACATTGAAGAAGAGGACAGGCGGGCAACAAGTTGCGCCGCTAGTCCTTTTTGGATAGCAAATCCAATCCTCTGAAATACAACATCCATACACTTGGGAGCCATAACATTACTATTCATAACTTTTTGGACTCTTTTAAGAAGCTCCACAGCTTCTGGTGCTAAGAATCCAAAAGTATCAAATCCAAAGGGAATAAAGGCATGTTGATTCTCAATACATGCTTTCTCATGCTTACCCACTTTGGCTGAAGCAACTTTAAGGGCAGCATGTCCCGCTGTAAAAGCTCCACTCCTCAATCCCACCAGTGGAGAAACTCCTGTAAGGTCCACGCATGCATGTTTCCCTCCTATCCACCCAAAAATCAAGACATCAACAGGCCTAAGTGTCGATCTTCCCTCTTGTGGATCAGTTAAAAAATTCACAGGCGCCTCTTTCTTAGCAGCAATACCTGCACGTCTGAGTACATCAAAAAGATATTAACATCTTTTTCACCTTTTAATATCAACCACAAACTAGGACGCGCCTAGACATGTATTGGACATTACAAGGAGTGCCCAATACGTTTCAAGGCGTGTTAGTGTCCAATATGTGTCAGTTAGAGGGCACTAGAGCTTCGATGAAGTTGCTCACTCCCCATATTATATGTTTTTGGTAATTACTCATTTTCTTCATGGCCATAACATTGAAGAATTTTGCGATTATCATGATTTTGGGGGAAGTCCTAGAGAACATAGAATGAGGTCTAGAAAAGCTATGATAGGTTTTACAAATAGTTACTATAGTTGTGCATTCACAGGTATAAGGTCAGGTTGCATTGTTAGCCTTTAGGGGGGGGGTCGAACTACTTGTGAGAAACCTAAGTCAAGTTGTCTACGAGAGAGTTGGTATTTGAATAAAATCATCTTGTCCAAAGATATCCACTTAGACTTAGTCAAAGATCAAACAAACAAATTTTTTTAGAGCAAGCCTAACATTCTACATAAATCCATGCATCTAATCTTGTATATACATGTTCTTTGTTGTATCATTAATAGTCGATTTTAAATAACTTGTCTTCAATTGTGGTAATTCATATGCCATTCTCAATAATTAGTATACTGTTTTAGAAATGTATATGCTTGGACTTGCACATTTGCTATGTAAATTGATCTTTGTGATATCCTGTGCCCTACAAATTACATGGTGGATAATATTATCAGAATAAATGACTTGAGACTGCCTATAACAATAAGGTGCACCTCTATTGATAATATTGCAATTAAGTGTGCTAAACGTAGAAATGTTTGACCTCCTAGGACGCCATTCTTGGGTTGCCTGTGAGGACAATACACATAAAGGAGGCTCGTGTCCATGTTTAGGGGTAATTATTAGTTATGTCTTGAGCTCAAAGTCTAAGTGTTACATAGGAGGCTATCAGGGTTAATCCCAATGTATGTTTATGAGCACATCATCCTTATCCTCATCATCTAAGCCTAATTCCCATATGTTGGATTGGCTACATGGATCCTTCCTTTCCATCAGCCGTGTACTCAGTTATATCCTCATCAAGATGTAAAAATTAAAACTTCTTCTTATAAGCTATTGCCAAGTTAATTTGTCTTGGCCTCCCCCTTTAACTAGGCTCTTTCCAAAAACATTAATTCAAATTGGTGCATTTGTAAGTCTATGTTGCACATTTGCATACCATCGTAGGTGACCCTTACTAAGCTTATCCTAAACGTTCTTTACCACTAATGTATTCCTTTGATAGTTATTTTCCAAGTGATCTTTCCTTGTCTTCTGACACATCTATATAAGCACTCACATTTTCTCCACAGTCATCTTGTTGATATGGTTGGCTGTATCGATTTTCCATAAAACTCACTTTCAATCCGAGTGATCTCTCATGGTCAGAAACTATTCTAGTTGCAACCCATTTCATCCATCCTCGTGTGACCCTATGGCATACACCGTCTTGAAATTGCTATCCATACAAAAAGTAGATTACGAGTAACGCAAGTACATCCACTTTGTCCAACTTGCACCACTTGTGGCCCCCCTCATTTGGGTTAGTCTTGGAGGACGTTTAATTACGCACTAGTTCTATAGTCCATACTTGACATAACTAAACAAACACCAAGGCAAAAAGCATGATAATACAATTCGTAATTCGGTCTAGACTCTAGACCTTTTAACACTTAAGCGAGTTGTATTGGGTTTGTACATGTGGTTGGTCCCATATCATGTAAATGGTGATTGGCTGCTTCACATCCTTATATAAGTGGGTCATTGGTCTAATACACGTCAAGTTGACTCTTTCCCCTTCTTGTGTGCCTTGCAACCTAGTATTAGAAGTCGATTTGGGCCATGGCCTATTGTACTTGTAAAATAAACCATTGGGTAGAGCTGTGGGGTCTCTGTGTTGTGGTGCTACTAATTGCCATTCAAATTCAAGGGGGAGTTTATGAGCATGAATGGGTGAATTATCAAGTCCTTATGTGAGTTGGTTTAGTCCCATATTGTTGGTTTGCGGAGACATGCACTAATATATACATAGTCGCAAATTCGGCATTCGACAATCATTCGGCGAGGCTGAAAAATTCGGCATTCGGGAATTATGCTGGAAATTCGGATAAAAGTCGGTAAGAATTCGGTCAACTATTCGGGAAAAATTCGGATATGATACATACATACATACATACATATATATATTATATATATATATATAAAATGTATATCACATGATCCACATATTGATCCAATGTCAACGTCCCAATAACCAAGTCAAATAACATGTTCTCATTTTCAAAAAGGAATTATAAGATATTACATGAAGACAACTATGATGATATGAGTCTTGAATATGATAAAAGTAATTGGCCACATGATCATAGAGGAACTGGCCACAAAAATAACTGAGGAACTAGATGTCACCAAAATATTTAGAATGCAAGGTTATTCTTCGTCATCTAAATCTAAATCAAAGTCATCTGAATCATCATTTGTCTCTAAATGATCACCCAAACCAACTTCAGTATCATCTTCATCTAGTCCTTCATCTTCAATATCTCCATGTGCATCCTCAATGTTACCCACAAGTGCATCAATTTTGTCAAGATCAATGGGCTTGGTATCTGCAACTTCCTTTGCCTTGGAAGTTTTCATCAAATGCATGTTCATCCTTACAAATACCAAAATTTCCAACCTTTTTGGATCAAGCCTGCTCCTCTTTTTTGTATGTGCTGCATCAAAGGCACTCCAATTCCTTTCACATGCGGATGAACTACAAGATTGGCTTAATATACGAATAGCCACCTTCTGCAAAATCTTAAGCTCGCCTCCATACATGTCCCACCACATCCCTGTGAATTCAAAATATCATACATTAATATAGTAGAAATGTATAGTGCTAAATTTGAACCGAGAATTGAGACTTACTAGGATGTGTATCCTGCAAAGCTGCGATGGCTAGTGAATTAAATATCTCAGGATTCATAGCATGATAGTCACGTAGTTCTTGGGTTACTAGAACAATATCATCTGCATCAGTGACCAATCTTTGAACCACCTTTGAGACCCCCCTTCTTACCTCATCATCCATCCTCACTCTCTTTTCATAATGCAGTTTTGGGTTGAGATAACCAACAACAACATGAACATTATTATGCATGTTCTTTGCCCACCTTTCATCAATCATCTTCCAGAAAGGAGAATATTGAACATGATCTCAATCAAACATATCTTTTATTGGCTATTGCTTCTTTTACTCTGTCCATGGCCTCGTAGATATATCCATTGGTAGATCCATCACCATCTACCATCCTAAGAACCTTCATAAGAGGCTTCATTACTTTAATTAAACCAACAACATAATTCCAAAAGTCATTATCTTGAATGATTTCCTATACATCAATACCATCCTCCAATTTTGATTGAGGTAAATCCCTCTAATCAGAAGATGCCACCATAAAGCGCAAGCCTGCTCCAACATTCAACAAAGATTGTACGCATAGAAAATGAGTGGCGAATCATGTGGTACCAGGCTTCTTCAACTCTCTTCCCTCAGTATACTTCCTCATCACATCAAGAACGTGTTGATACTTATACATGAATTTCACAATTCTCCTAGCATGTATCCAACTTATCAAAGTCCTGGAACATCAAATTAATATAATGTGCTGCACGACTAACTTTGAATATTGTCGGGTACTTCATTTCCAACAATGTTGCTGCATCGAAAAAGTTAAGAGCATTGCCAGAAACAAACTGCACAACATTAGAGGGGCCTATTTCTTCAATTGCAGAGGAGACAAAATCACATATATATTGTGCATCCTTTTTGCGCCCAACAGTGCAAATTGATTTTAAGAACATGACACCCTTTGGAGAAGCAACCATGAGATTTATATGTGAACGACTTCTAACATCCTTCCATCCATCAGACATCAAAGTGCAACCAGAAAATGACCAACTTTCCTTGATGGACTTGATATACCCATCAACATCACCTCTTAGTTCCTCCAATAACCTAGTCCTTCCTGTTTCACTATTAGGTGGCACATACCTAGCACCACACCTAGCAATAGCTGCACATGCCTCCTTAAATTCAAGAGTCCTCAATAAATTGAAAGCGAGATTATTGGCAACAACACACTTCATTATAGCTTTATCAGCCAATTTCCTCTCTTCCTTCGTCAGATCATGCATCATTTGTTGCTTTTGGATATCACCCTGTAATCTGTCCACATCAATGTAACTCGTATTACTTTGTGTGGCAAGACAAGCAGTTGATGTGTTTGAGCTAGAAGAAGAGCCTGTTGTCCAAAACTGAGAGAGCTTTTGCTTCTTGGCCTTGTTTTGGATCTCATCAATAGATTTTAAAGTAGAATCTCGCACATGATCAGGAACTGAAGCACAGGGATTGATATCTTTCCCAGTTATTTTCCCAAGATGTTATCTAATGCGTGTGATCCCAACATGAAATTCTAATTGGCAGTATTTACATTTTACTTTAGACCCTACTTGTTCAATATGTTTCCATAATGGATCCTTTCCACGCGACATTGTTCAAGCTCAAATATCACATTCCAACCTCACACTATTAAAATAGAATTAACAAAAGCAAGCCAAACAATTACATATTTATATTTTGGGAGCAATACAACATGTATGTATTTGTGCAATATTGCACATTAGATTAGTGTTTTACACAGATTTGTGCTATATACCGCACACCCAAATCAATTTGACAAAAAAAAATCACAGGGATAAGCTACTACATAAGACATTGACAAAAGCTCATGAATAAACATTCAACACAATAGTAAACGAATTTGATAGTAATAAAAAACAAATGAAGACGAAGAAGATTAAACAGTAAACACAAGTTGCACAACACTAATGTGACATCAACAAACAAATTTAATAGTAATTGACAACATGAGGAAGTAACAGACTAGAAGCAATTTTAAACAGTATATTGATCAAATGTAGAAAGAAAGAAAGAACGGAGCTTTAGTGTATTCTCACACCTAGACTGTTCTAGAAAAAGAATGTCAGAGTTTCATTATTGGGGTATCTTGGAGGCATTTTCCAGTGGACTCAGACAACCATGGTGGTCATTGATAACTTGATATAGACACCTGCTTATACAATATATAGTGCGTGCATCTAGGTTCTCAGTGCCATGTCAATTCCCCCCAACTTGCCTGAGGCTGCCGGGCTGAGTTCCATGTATGGCAACCAAGCTAGACAAGTAGACATCATTCTAGATTTACTACTAGAAGCAAATCAATCATGTCTCGGTTATCCTTCACAGAAGCACCACTCAACGAAGAATGATGGGCAATCATAGAGAGGGAATATGAGGCAGAACTGATAAAACTGCAATGTTTTGCTTTGAAGGGCCTTACCCAATGCTAGGAACGTATCAATAAAAAAAGGAAGTGAAGATTGGTAGCTGTCGCTGGTCGTTGTGTGTTGGTAGCCGCAACCCGCAGGTTGCCGCTGCTCCTCCTTCCAGCGGCCGTCAGCGTCGCTGCTGTTGCAACTTGAAAGGGTCGGGAAACTTCACCAGTGATGTCGATTAGGGCCTTCAACGGTGAACCGGTAATAGTGGCAGAGTTGCAGTTGCAGGAGTGCCGCTGTGTACAAGGTCGGGTGTCGGGGGTTGGGTTTCAGTTCGGGGTTGCGACCTGGGTGACGAGGTAATGCGTGAAACGAACAAGGCCCAAGTCAGTAGTGGGCCGCTTTGCACATGGCGTTTTTTACAAAAAAACCGGGAAACATTTGTGTTCTTAACGTCAAATATCCATTTAATACACACATCGAATAATTCGTAAAATTTGGGAATGGTACGCGATTCTTGCGAAATTCGGCTATAGCATGCGACTGGTGAAAAGTGCGCATATTATACACGAATTTTTCAAAAATGCGGCGAATTATGTGACACGAAATATATATACTATTGGGTTGATTTCCCCATCACCATTTGGTTTTGGATTCAAACGCCAATCAAGTCATATACTTAGTCTTTCGCTCCCGCCTATGTTTCTCCTCTAATAGTTGGTTATCAGAGCATCATGGTTAGAAACCCTAGAGGAGTTGTTCCAGAATAGAGGCACCAACATATCCTCTTTTTTCTCTCCATGTTGTCCCTTGCATCTCTCCTCGTCGTCAAGTAGGAATCTATTCTTGGACACCTTGGTTGTGACGATATTATTGCTATTATACCGTTGCTCGCTACAATGCTGCTTCTTGCTATGGTGCTGTAGCCACAATAAACTGTGTTGTTGCTACAATACATTGCTATAGTGTCGTGGAATTGTTTCTATGGACTAGCTACTTTTGAAGTGTCTTCAAGTTGCCTATCTATCATGCCCTTGTTGATTTTGTAATCTACTAGGATTCACTAGTATATAGGTCATTGTTTGGTTACTACACAACACATTTCTTACATCTCATACAAGGGTTTCTACAATGGCTTCTCCATAGATGTGTAACAATTTGAGTTAGCTGATCACCATGAGGAACAATGTTTTAAAAGCAAGCAGAGCGCCTGTTGGGGTTGGACGCTCCAAATTTCTATTAAGTGGATACTAGGTGAATTACAATTAGGCGGCTGCTTAAGGCCCGCTTCACCCGCTTGAGCGCTTATCCGAGGGCCTTCTTTGAGTGGCCATATGGGCTCGCTTTTGGTTTGGGGGGTCAAACTCAGGCACAATTATTTGGCGGCCCACATGGATTAGAAAAGTGGTTGTTTAATAATGCTATACTAGTATAATAGTACATTAATACAATAATTCTGTAGCATACATTAATACATTAATGCTGTAGCATACATTAATACATTAATACTGTAGCATACGTAAATACAATACTATAGTACACATATTACATCTAAAAATTAGTGTATAATACATGATTCTGTACACACGATATACGTTAAGTACATTATATATCAACTTCAAACTGTATTTTTGTACCTTATATCATATAATAATACATTCATAATTTAATACACTATACATCTTCTATTGTCTAGTGTCTACTGCATATTAGTTTCTTCATTTATAATTTCGTAAATTACTACAATCACAGTTTGAAAAGAGACTAAAGTGTAGTTGTATTATAAATGGTTACCATCAAAAGTTGGGGCATTGATCTTGACTCGTTGGGTGATATCATCATGAGGCAGGTGTCCTGGGTGGTACTGACTGTAAGGATTTTGAGGAAAGGCTGGACCATGTGGGGGGGGGCGTGATGTGCATCATGTCCAGGGAGACAAGGATGTGGTTCAGGAGGTGGAATGAGTGGATAAGGCGGAGCCATTGGTCGTTGAGGGTGTGGATAATGGTTTGTAGGAACAAATTGTTGAGTAGGGGGATGCGCTGAGGGGGGTATGGTGGTTGTGGTGCAAGGTTTGTGTTTGGAGCAACAGGTTGATCTGGATAACGGAGAGGGTCGATAGGCTGATAATAGGTCAGGAGGTAGGGGTGGTTTTCCTTATAGGGCTGCGGAGAATAATGGTCGTGTTCAACAAAAGGGTCAATTGTCCCTAAGTTTTAGTAGTTGGGACCCCTTGGGGTTGTGGTTCACAAATTTGTAGGGGAGTAATATTTAATGGAGATTGTGATGCATTCCCATTATTTGGTGGCATACCATATCCTAGATAAGGTGCTGAAGTCTGACTAGCCTGGATAGTATGTGTATGGCGAATAGTGACCACCCAGAGTCTCAAGGGTAAACGAGGGTTGGAATACGTAGGGTTGCTTCCGACGTGGGTTCTAAAATCAAGCTATTAGACCTACTACCAGACATAATGATTTGCAACAAAATAGCCAAAAAATTATTGTGCCAAATGAGAACTTAGTTTTGTGATGGACAACGCAAACCAATTCAAGAAAAGAATGCAAACAAATATATGATAGTAAAGTAGTGCACCGAACAAGGAAAAACCTTTCTAAAATTAGGACTTGGCAATTTTTTGGTGGAGGAATCAAAATTCCCTACGGACCTGTTTGCGAATGTACTAAAAATGCAGAAGAACAACAAAAGTACAACAACAATGAAAAGTCCTTACCCAAAGTGATGACGGTCGTTGATTCCTTGCCTTTGATATGGATGGAGAGTATCACCTCGGGAGGAAGTAAGATATCTGCCCCTTGACTCTAAGCGAAGTAAGATACTTTCGGGGGGGGGGGTTCTTACTAGCGGCCTGGGGGGCCGGTTGTCGGCGGAGTAGTGGTTGGCTGACTAAAGGGTGGCGACAATGGCAGCATGTAGCGGCAACAACGGACAACGACGACAATAGTGCAACAGCGAACAACGACGGTGGCAACAACAGGCAGCGACGACGGCGGTGAGTGTGGTTGGAGATGGCAGCAGATGGCGAGGGGGTGACAGATTGGAATGGGTTGGTGGAGAACGGCGGTCGTTACAAGAAGGACCTAACCCTGATGCTTTTAGGGTTAGGCTATGTTACCACTTAATGAAGAACTACATACGAACTATTAAAGAAGACGAAGTAATGGCTAAAAGATAATTCTTATTCATCAACTGTGTCTCTACATGGATGCAGATAGAGCCTTTATATACGCTTCTACAAGAAAGACTAAATGGGCGGTAGCCATTGTGGGACTAAACTATTTGACTTTACAACAACCCAATAACGAGAAAAAGGACATAAAAAGATAAAGCATGCTAATAAAGCCTAACTAATGACACGATGACGCCTACGCTCATAACTACGTAAAGGTGGGGCACGCCCCACATTACTAAGTATGTTCTCCCCCGTTCCTCAAAACTCACGAGAGATCCTGAAAGACCCGCTCTAAAATCAATTTACAACTCTAGAGGGGGGAGGGGTGAATAGAGCTTTTTAACACTTGAAAGAAATATGGTAATATGCAAACGAGTTATGATAAAATATTTGAGAATTCAAGCAACCACAAGAAAACAAGCACAAAGAAGATTCACGCCTGAAATATACACTTACTGCTAGTGGTTTTTACTAGCATTTGCAAATATCTTTATTTTCTATCAAGGTCGACCAAGATACAATAATATTTACCAACACACTTCTATTACCGGGATGACGGAAAGCACCCAATTTGCCTCTTTTGGGTTGTAGAAGTGAATCCTTATAGAAGAACACCTTCCTCTCCTCGCTGACCTCCATATGCAACCTCTCGCAAGAAGTAGCTTCAAAGCACCCAAAAACAACATGGAACACGATTGTACAAAAGAAATTATCAACCTAAACGATCACAACAAGTGATGAAGCTAATTTTACAAGATAGAGCTAAGGTTTCGTTGCAATTGGAGTATGACACTTAAGTTGTGCTTGAATTTTATTCATTTGAAGCAAGTAGAAAATAATCACTCTCAATGATCACAATATCCACAACTCTCAATGAACAAGTAATGAAGCTAGCCCCACAAGGTTTGGCTCAGGTTTTGGTATGGTGGAGTAAGACAGTTAAGTTGAGCTTGAATTTGGTTCATTTGAAGTAAAAATTTGCAAAATAAAGTCTAGGACCAAGTTGATAGCCTGTAGAGTAGTATTGGTCAAGTGTATTGATCTCATCCAAGCCATCCTTTTTCCAGAGAATGCGTAGGAATCATCTAGAGATAGCTATCAGGAACATGGTACAAGAGGTCGACTTTGACATGTATGGAAGTGGAAGTTTGTGGATGCCCAAATGTAGTAGTTTTAGCTTGAAAATAAAAAAATCCAATAAGCATATGTATATTTAGTTTTAACATGCTTTCTCCGAATATAGAAGTAGCAATACAATCATTCAACCATAATAGCAACAAAATTCTCAAAGTTGGTTGGCATCTACGTAAATCGTCAACTTTTCCTACTTTTTTCTATTGGGTTGGGTTGACACCGTCGACATTTGGGTCAACATCATTGCTGTTGATTGAGTTGTCAAAATATCTGAATATAGAAGTTCACCCAAATTCAACTTTGCTGGCCATCAACATGGGCAAAACTGGCAAATTTTCACTAGATTTCAATGACATTTAGTACCATTAGTCAACCTTAAGATGAGTTTCATGCTAAACTAGTTGTTGCTCAAGAGCCAGTGGAGTTAAGACTACAAATTGCACACTAAAAGTAATTACTACATAAATGAACATGGTCAAGCTATAGTTTCAATGAACTAGTGTTCGTAAAACCTTCATCTAAATAGGTGTAATGACTATGTCTTAATCAAAACGTAGATCAATAGACCATCATTTTGACTGAGCGTGTAGTTCGACTGGATAACAATATGTGCAACTTAAGAAAGAATTTTAGATGTATCAAAATACTTTTTTTTGTAAAATTTACCAATCTGAATAAGTGTATAAAGGTGTAATATGGTGTTTATGATGGGTGGGGTTTGTTTGTCACTTGTTCTTACTTGGTATCCAATCCATCATGTTGTACACATACACTATACAAGTCATGAATAAAACACATCATGAATATACAAGCATTTATATGCTAAAATATTTGTGATTTAGCTTAGGTTGCTTGTTTGATACTTCTAAAAAAATTCTAGACAACTTTGTATCCTTATTATGCGACTTAGTAAAAAGAATGATAAATATGGCATCACTAAAAGAGAATTTGTTATGATATCCAAATAACTCAAAATCTCCGTCTTATTGTGCTCTAGTGTCTTCCTTGTTTTATTCCCGCTCCCACTTCAACAACTTAGTTTTGGACTCTTCTAAGGTGGCATTGCAATGGGAGTGATGGCTGCTTCGAGGGACAATCAGTCGAAACCAAATGAGAAGTATGCCATTGACTGAAAGTGAGTCTTTTCTATCAAATTAGGCCCATGTAGCTGTGATTTAATTGGAAGCACATTTGGTTGCAAAGGGCGATACTCATGTCTATGGTGAAGATTATCTTGAGACCATAGTTTAAAATGTCGATTTCGACGCCATTTCTGATGGTCTAGAAACATAAATTTACAAAAATTTCGGCCAAAATTTTGATATATCCTCTCCCTTCGATAGAAGATTTCGACACAAATTTTGACAATTTCGACGGCCAAATAATGGAATTAAATCATGAAATTTAACTGTGATGATCTACATACATAAATACACTAACTTGTACAATAATGTCATATGTTGCTATGCAATGTTCAAAATTTCACCCGAAATTTTTGTTTCGGTGGCAACCAGACATTGAAATTGGCTGAGAAACTCTCGAAACATGCAGATCATCAATTTTTTTCTACTTTATCATATACTATGTACTACCTAGAGCATATTTTTTTGGACAGTTTTGTGTCTTTAGTCTATATATTGTGCTTGCAAACTATAATGACTTAATTCATTGATTTTACAATTGAAAATTGACATAAAAAATCCCCATCGAAATGCCTATCGAAACAGTTCAGGGTCATTCACAAAAAAATGACGAGACCCCACCCTTCACATATCCAATATGAAATATTATTACATATTTGAGTAGATCTACACTAGTAGATCATTCTGGTAAAATTTCATAAATTAATTCGTTTATTTTGCCGTTGAAATGCCAGGAGCGCATTTATCAAAATTTCTGTTTCTGTGGCCACCGAAACGACATCTAAATCAGACATTTTCTTCCTTGTTGCTATGAGATGGTCTACACGTGTGAGTGAAAATATACAAAACCGTTTCAGTCAAGATTTTGATCATGCAATGTACACATACATACATTCTTGTGCAATAACATGATATATTTAATATTTTGTATTCAATTTATTGAGGGGGTATCCAACATTTTTTAAAGATTTTTAGATTTTTTTTTTCAATTTCCCTAATAAAATTGCAAATCGGAAATTTCGGCAATTTGGCACGTGGATTTCAATGTTTGGTAGTCGTCGAAACCAAAAATGTGGTCAAAATTTTGCAATTTCAACTGAACTTTTAATCCATGCTGAAGACATTTTCTCCTTTGGCCAAAATGAACATGTTAAGACATTGGTTTCTCTTGCAATACATTTCTCTGTCTTTACATTTGTTAGATATTTGTTAATATCTTCACTTATCCACTATTGTGTTATATGTTGTTTATTGTTGTGTTACATTTTTCCTTTAGTCCCATATTGCTAGTATATCTATAATCTAATATCTCTCCATCCTATATAAAGAGAGGTACTATGTATCTTTTTATATCCTCAATATATCCCATTTATTTACGTGGTATGAGAGCAGTACGATCCCCCTTGCCCGCCCCCGACCCTGTTTCCCTACCATTAGTCCCCTCTTCTGAGGCGTTACATGTCTATCTGATGATATTATAACTTCTCCTTGCTCTCTTTCTTGTTTGTTGTACATGCAATGGGGGCCTTCTGTCTCTACAACTTCCCTGCTTATTTAACAAAGTAAAATATAGCAAATAGAATCTAATGAAACTGGCGAAATGGACATTAAGAACACATAATCAAGATCTTTGAGCACATTCGTTCTATGCTTCTAAATTATATTTGACCGTTGCATAATGGCCTCCTCACTTGAGACTTCTAGTCATCAAGTGATTTCTGTTCGACTATTTGGGAAAAACTATGCCACTTGGCATAAATCCCTTAAGATCTATACCTATTCTTTTGACTGTTATTGCTCCAGCCATACCGGATCCTAAGGGCGATGCCACACTCAAATATGCATGTTGCTTGGAAAAAGATGATTTCCTGGTTAGAAGTTGGATTCTTAATAGTGTTGAACCCTGTTTTAGTTGCTCACTAATACATATGGACTCTGCCACAACCATGTGGGGCATCTTGCTACTGTCTATGCCCAAAAGGAAAATCGTAAGCGGGTCTATAAAATTTATCAAAACTTGAAAATATTAAAGTTGTCTCCAGGTGTGGACCTGGAAGAGCATTATTTCTCCTACAAATCCCTCTGTGGGGATCTTGAAGAACATCATCCTTTGACTATTGATTGTAATAACTTACTAAAGCAATGCCAAGAACTTCAACTTGTCCAGTTCTTGTACGGTCTCCTTGAGTCATTCTCTGGTTTGGCCGATCAAATTTAGGGAGTGATCCACTTATGACTGTTGACGAGGTCCTCAAACGACTGCAGCGTCTTAACCTGACCTCATATGTTGTGACTCTATTTAACTCTGCCCTTCTTACTGGCGGTGACCTTAGTCGCAATTCTTCTCGAGGCCACAGTCTCATGGAGGTCTTGGGCGTGGCAGAGTCCAACTAATGTATATTTACGGAACGAAAAAAGAAATACGACTAAAGACTAAAAGGAATAATTCTCATTCATCAACTGTGTTAAAACAAAGACGCAATAGAGCCTTTATATAGGCTTCTAAAAGAAAGACTAAACGGGCGGTAGCCAATGCGGGACTAAACCACGTGACTTTACAAAAGCCCAAAATAACGAAAAGGCATAATAAAATAACATAAATTGGAAAAAGCCTAATTATTGACACGACGACGCCTGTGCTCGTGTGTAAAGACGGAGCCTGTCCTACAAAGAATGATGTGGCCAACATCCATAGGCAACACATCACACCAAATGTGGTATGAATAAGCACCTAGAGTGATGGGCACAAGGCAACGTTGGGTGATGGGCAAGCTAATTTGATTCACCAATGGACTTTATGTGGCTGCGGATGGGGCTCTAGACGCAACTCCATGCGCTTCAATCCATGGGGTGAAATGATGTTTTGTGAATTGTCACTATCAATGAGTAGTTTTCAGCTTTTTCTAGCATGTTTGAAGAAGATCTGGAAGGGGGTGGTGCATTTCCATTCGCCCCCTTTCGAAGGGGCGGTTAGAACGCGCATAACCTGGAGATATGACCGATCATAATCATAATTGTAATCAACGTCATCATCAGAAGGTTCAGAGGCTGGAAAAACATCTTCATATTCAATGTCATCCTCAAGGGTGGTATCAGGAGAATCAGAGGACACGAAAAGAGCATGACGAGGACATTGGGAAACTAGGTGAGTCGTGCTGTGATAATGTAAGCATTCACAACCTCAGGGAGGAGGTCAGACTGGAGTTGTCACTACCTCCTTGCCTTTACTAGAGGAAGGGATTGAAGAACTCTAGGGAGGTGGTTGGGGTAAGGGATAGGCAGAGCAAGATCGGGTAGTGAAAGGGTTGTTGGTTGAGCGAGTGCGTTGTTCAAAACGAGAAAAGGAAGGACCTCAAGAAATAGACTGTAGGTAACTCTCTACCTTTTGGGCACGGTGAAAAGCATCATCCAAGGAGTCATATGTTGTAATTCATTTCTCGTTTAATATCAAGGTGTAAACGATGCTCAAAACGAGCTGTCAGTTGCCAATTGGAGTCATTGTGAATACAACGGTTCTTAGCCTCAAATCGTTCCATTTACTCTTGAACAAATGATGATCCTTGGCTAAGGGCCATCCAGTCAGAAAGAAGTTGTCTTTGGTTGGGTGGTACATAGCGCTTACGTAGCTTATGAAAAAACACTAGAGGGGGGTGAATAGGGTTTTATAATGATTTTAAAATTAATTCAACCAAACAAACAATAACTAGAATGTTGGAGAAGGAGACACGGCGTTTAGAGTGGTTCCACCATTAGCAAATACTAATGGAGTCGGTCCACTACCCAATTGTTTCCAATTGGGATTTTGAAAGCACTTGTATTTTATTACCTCACAAGGATGTTACATAAGATACAAATACCTTCACCCTTAGGATAGCCTTCACCTAGAAGTAGTCTCACCAACCTTGAAGCGGCCTTCCTTGAAGTAACTCCAAGCTCCCCCTTGAAGTAGCTTTTCTCTTGAAGTAGCTTCCCGTTGAGACAACCTTCTTGAAGTAATCCTAAGTCCGCCGAGCTACCTTCACCACCGAAGACGCTCCAACAACTTCCTTTCCGCAGCCTCCAACCTAGGAGTAGTAAAGGAGAACAAAATACAATAGAAGGAACAAGATTGGAAGAAGGAAACAACGTTACCAATTGAGTACATTGCTTTGATCCTATATCAAACGTTTGATCTCCTAACCAAAGTGGATGGATGTGGATGTATAGTGGATAGGAGATATCAACCTATAGGACACTAATGTAGAGATCAAGGAAAACAGATTGCAAGTGTAGCTCAACTTGTTTGCTCACAAGGATTGAATCTCAAGTGTAATTGTGTATGCAAGTTATGTATTGAGGTGTCCTATGACTGTCCTATTTATAGGAGTGGTTTGCTAATGCTTGGGGACATTCTAGACACCTTTTAGGGTGTTCTTAGTGCTCAACTAGCCGTTAGTTATCCACTAATTTCGTTTGTAACAGCTATTTGATTAGTTCTGAAAAGTGCAAACAGAACTATTCTCGGTCGAAGTATTTGTCGACCGAGAGTTTCTCGGTCGAGGATTTTGTCAACCGAGTGGGAGTCTGAGTCAATATGTTGTAACATTCGATTCTAACTGCCAACCAACTTTTCTAACTCAGTCTAACGGCTAGGAGGGTCTATTCTCGGTCGAGGAGTTTGTCGACCGAGAGTGTCTCGGTCGAAGTTTTTGTCGACCGAGAATATCCCTGATTCAATGTATTCATTTACTGAGTGTGTGTATCAATGTGCAATTGTGACGCTAACTTGGGGGATGACCTATCTAAGTGTTGTGAATTGATAGGGAAGATCTAAACGCTTGATTTACATGATATCTAAGTATTTGTACATTATAAACTTGTACAAGTTTTTACATTTGATTACAATCATGAAAATAAAGCAATTTTAGCAAATTGATCTTCCAAGTCTTCGCTATCCACCACCTTATATGGTTGTCCCTGAAACACTTCAAATAGCAAGTTAAAACCACAAGAAAGAAATGTTTGTCATCATCAAAACAAAGGGATTATAATAATGTCCAATTTAGCCAATAGCTTAGTCTTCATCTCATCCCAAAAGGATGGAAGGTTGACTAGTTGCCAATACCACTTGCCATGTCACGTTGGACACCTTGCCAATACCACTTGCCGACCCTTCAAGTTTCATCTTAGCAAACCTAATCTTTTGGGCATTGGTCATGTCATACCAGTTGAAATAATCTTCCAAACTAGCAGTCTAATTGAGAAAAGTTTTAGGATCAAGTTTACCATCAAAAGTGGGGGCATCAATTTTAACTCGTCGAGTGATCATTGTGATGTGGTAGATGAGGTCCCGGGTGATACTGACTGTGGATTGTGGGGGATAACAAGTCTACGAGGAGGGTTATGAAAAACATCATGGCCAATGGGACGATAATGGGGTCTCAAAGGAGGGACCATGAGAGGGTACGACAGAGCCATTTGTTGATGATGGGCTGTAGGAATAAATTGTGGAGCATGAGGAGCACATGGAGGGGGATGTGGCGGTGGTGCATAGTGCGCTTGTGGGGCAACATATTGGGATGCATGATGGTAGGATGGTTGATAGGGGTGTGGTACCACACACGTGCGGGGTGAATAAGGATCAGGTTCTGCAAAAGGTTCAACTTCTCCGTAGGGATGGTAATCAGGGGTCTCATGGAGTTGTGGTGGATAAAATTGTAGAGGGGTTTGTGGTGCATTTGCAGGATTAGATGGCATCCCATACCCCATAAAAGGTGTTGAGTTTTGACCAACCTAGAGTGTATGTGTTTGGCGATAGTGCGAAGCTCAATCATGATTGTATTAATCGCTTGGACAAGGGTGTCGAGGGTAAATGTGGGTTGTGAAGACTGACGACTGCATCCAAAGTGTGTTGTAAGACTGGGCTATTAGATCTACGGGCTGACATTATGATTTGCACTAGGAGATAAGCAAAAAAATTATCGTGTCTATGAAAAACTTAATTTTGTAATGGACGACGCAAAATTTTTAAGAAAACAATGCGGACAAATATATTGAAGTGGCACACTGAATAGGGGAAGAACCCTGCACAAAAGTGGGACTTGGCAATATTTCAGTGGAAGAACCAAATTACCATATGGACTCGTTTGCGAGTGTACTAAATCTGTAGCATAAAAGCAAAAGCGTAGTAAACAATGAAAAGACCTTACCCAAATCGATGACAATCGTCACCTCCTTAGCTTTGATATAGATGGAGAGAATACCTTGTGAGGAAGTAAGATATCTGCCCCCTGATTCTTCTGGGGTTTACTAGCGTCAGAGGAGGCTGCTGGTTGTAGGAGTCGATCTGGCGACATCGTTGCTATGGATGACGACGATGGCGGCAGGAGAGTATGCTACACGTGGCGGAAGTGACATTGGATTATGAAGTGGACAACGACGGCAGTGAAGGCTGCTGCTGCTATAGGCGGCGGTCGGAAGTAGACTGTGGTGGCTGAAGGATGCGGTGGACGGCGTCTAGGTCCGGCAGGGGAAGGGCGGCGATAGGGTTTTGTTGGGGAGGGTGGTAGCTAGGTTTAGAGGGTGACAGGCAGGAGCACAACTCTAAGGAAGGTTAGGGTTAGGCTCTGATACCACTTAATGTATATCTACAAAACTAAAAAAGAAATATGGCTAAAGACTAAAAGGAATAATTCTCATTCATCAACTGTGTTTAAACAAAGACGCAATAAAGCCTTTATATAGGCTTCTAAAAGAAAGACTAAACGAGCGGTAGCCAATGTGGGACTAAACCACGTGACTTTACAAAAGACCAAAATAAAGAAAATGTATAATGAAATAACGTAAGATGGAAAAAAAGCCTAACTAATGACACGCCGCCGCCTGCCCTCGTAAGTGCGTAAACGCGGAGTCTGGCCTACATCACCAAAGCCACTACTCATCACTTCCCGTTGCAAACACACTATTAAATAATGTCTTTATATATTCTGTTTGTTATTTTTCTTTTCTATATGGACTTTTATGTAAGAGTATGTCTTCAATGCCCGCGTGGGTAACAAGGCTATAATACCCGTGCAAAGAGTATCGATGGCATGCTATGTAAATAAATCTAAATCATATACAATTGCTGGAGTAGCGGTGGCATCTACAGTAATTATACAGAAAGTGAATCACGTATGCATGGATTAGCGGTGGCATCTTTTGTAATTACGCAGAAGTCAGTAATTATACAAAAAGTGAATCACGTATGCATGGATTAGCAGTGACATCTTTTGTAATTACGCAAAAGTCAATTATGTATGTCATAGAACAATGTTTCTTGTCATTTTTTATTCAAAATCCAGTACGAGGGGTGTGATGCCATTATTTTTATCTAGATGACAAATAACTATGAGTGCATTGCACTAGTGGGAAAAGTAGCTTTAGAAATTGAGGCATCTATGTTATGTAAATAAAAAAATGAATGCGAACGAGAGTAACCCGGAACGTATTTGAATACTTTGTAATGTGTTTGAAAATACTATAAGATAAATGAGTAAATTGTATTAGACCGTAGATATGTTGTAATATACAAACAAAAATTTTAATAAGTAATAGACTTTATGAAGATTACAAACTACATTACAGAAATGTCTAGTGATGTTACTTTGTAACAAGGACTGTAGATATGTTGTAACAAGGACCGTAGATGTGTTGTATATTACAGAAATTGTAACAAGGACCATAGATATGTTGTATATTACAGAAATTATATAATACAATCTACAATTGTAAACGAATGTAATCAAGATTACAAAATGTCATCCTTGTTTACATTTGTTTCCTTTCCATTACAAATTATCAGTTCTGATTACACACCTTTCTTTCTTATTACAGAATCCCATCTTACTTTACTTGTCGCTATAATTCAGTATACGTCGTCAGAATACACATTACATTTTAGTTTTTGGAATTACAAAATGTTTATTTTAGTTACAATGTGTTCTTTCGTATTACATTTTTTCTACGTGTATTACATTTACTCTTTGCTATTTACTTTGTTTCAGATTATCTATTCTAATTACAAAATATCATCCTTGTTTATGTTTGTTTCCTTTCTATTATAAATTATCTGTTCGGATTACAAATCTTTCTTTCATATTACAGGATGTCATCTTACTTTACTTGTCGCTATAACTCAGTATCCGTCATCAGTATACACATTACATTTTAGTTTTTTGTATTACAAAATGAGAACATAGAATTTGTAATGGGAACAGAGAATTTGTAATGAGAACAGAGAATGTGTAATGGGAAGAAGAAATTTGTAACTAAAGAAGTCGTTGTGTAATACAATCTGGAAGTGTCATTCTATTTCTCATGTGTTTATTTATCTCCACAAAAGGACACCACTATAATATTTTTAGACTCATTACGCTGAGCATGGGTATGCTTCAAGTTGGTACATGATCAATTAGAAAATAATATTTATTCATCTCTCTTTTTCTTTGGGGATTGGATTTAACGTGATATGTGATTCAGCGAGAAATATTATAAAATATTCCAATCCCATTATACCATCCCCCATCGTGATCTCATTTTGTCGCTTTTCCAGCAGGTGCGGTCAAAATGAATTACAGATCTGGTCCATAAACCAACAAATCAATACGTGTTGCATATTTACACGTCATGCCACCAGACCAATACTTCCCTATAATTATAGAGTGATGCCACCGGACCAATATTTCTAGATAATTACAAAGTGATGCCACCGCTTCTTCAACACGGGTAACTTGTGTTATCTCCCCGCGCGGGCAGCAAGTGAATAGCCTTTATGTAATTGCTCCACTTATATATATATTGGGTACACACATTTGTGTAACCCTACAGATTCTCACTTTGCTTTTCTCATGGTACCAGAGCAGATTTAACCCTTGGGTGCCGTCTCTCTCTCTCTCCTTCTTCCCTTCCCCCCCCCACCCCCCGCTGTAGGCAGCAACCTCACCTCCCGGGCGCCTGTGTGAGCCTCTTCCGACTCCGTCTGCTGCCTGCCCGTGTCGGCCTTTGAGCCGTCAGGTCCCTTGCTGTGCCTAGGCGTAGTCCGTATGTAACTGGTCCACCCAGTTTTGTCTCCTGTGCCTGCTGCCGCCTAGATCGAGGATCTAGGCGGTCATATACTGCTTGTACCTGCCTTCTACTGCTGGCCTTGGTGTTGGTTCTCTGCCTCCTGTGTCATGGCTTCCTCACATGACGATCATCGCCGTCAGGTTACTACTGTCAAACTGGATGGGCGCAACTATCAACATTGGGTTTGTTCCATGGAAATTTATGCTAAATCCCACGACAAACATTCCCACCTGACGCGAGATCCACCTCCTGCTCCTGCTTCTACTGCCGACTCTAAGAATATTAAGGTCTATGACGACTTGGTCAAAGATGATTCGACTGTGATGACATGGATCCTCAACAACAGCGAAACAAAAATCAATGTTACCTTACTACGTCTACCTACTGCTAAGGAAATGTGGGATCAGCTGGCAAACATTTACTCTCACAGCAAAAATCCCAAGAAGGTGTTCGACTTAAATAAGCAGCTGACTCGTCTACAGTTCTCGGGATCTGACCTTGCTGATTACTTCTCTTCCTTCAAGGGACTCTAGGGTGAACTGGAGACCTACCACCCTCTGTCAACTGATTTGGCTACCATGCAACGTCAAAGACAGGAGTTGCAGGTAGTCCAGTTTCTGTGTGGCCTTCCTGGGTCTTATGCTGGAGTTGTGGATTAGATTCTCGCTAGTGATCCACTGCCTACGTTGCAGAGTGCCTTTCAACGCCTTCAACGACTGCCTGTCTCATCTTCTGAGTTACCTGCTGATACCGGCGATACTACTGCCCTAGCTACTATGTGAGGCCGTGGTCGCTTTTAGGAGAACCGCCCTCCTCTTGGCTCTGGGAGGGGGTGTGGTTCCTTTGGACGTGGTGCGTCCTCTGGCCCTCCTAATGCTTCTCGTCCTCCATCTGGTCAACGCTTCTGCAATTTCTATGGTCGGTCTAACCACGTTGAAGAAAAGTGTTGGGAGAAATATGGCAAACCTGCCTGGGCAATACTGCTTCTGAAGCTAATACTACTTCTGTGGTTGCTACCCAGCCTCAAGCTATTGATTCATCCAGCTCTACTACTGCTGATTTCATCCGTTCTGAGGTGGAACACCTACTACTGGAGCGCACTAGGTCGTGATCTACTGCTACTACTGGAGCTCATGCTGCAACCTACTCTGGTTGTGATTCTGCTTCTCTAAGTGCACCCTCATCTAGTACTGGTAATACAAGATCAGTGATTGATTCAAGTGCTTCTTCTCTCATTTATGGAAATCGATCTCTTTTCTCGAATTTATCTAAACTGGTTTCTAAATCTTTTGTTATGCTTATGTTTGCTAATGGCTCAAAATCTGTTGTGTCTGGGATTTGTGACATTGTTGCTCAATTTTTGTTGAAATCTGCTCTATATGTGCCTTGTTTTCCTCTAAACTTACTATCTGTTAGCAAAATTGTGCGTAGCCTGAACTGCAGTCTCACCTTTGTTCCTGGTACTTGTATGTTTCAATACCTTCGCACGAGGATGAAGATTGGTGGGGGGCATGAAGGACCTGATGGTCTCTACTATCTAGATGAGTTGAAAAAGATCTGCACTCTGGCTTTAGCTTCAACACTATCATCTTCAGTTTCAGCTTTGCAGTGGCACTACAGACTTGGACATCCATCATCTGAGAAAATAAAGCATGCCATTTCTGGTGTAGGAACACAATTTTCAGTACGAATCGTGTCAATTAGGAAAACAGTCTAGAACTGTCTATCCTAAACGGTCTCAGATTAGTAGTAAAAACATTTTTGATCTTGTTCATGTGGATGTATGGGGTCCTTGTCATGTTCCAAGTTTATTGGGAAATAAATACTTTATTCTGTTTATTGATGATTTTTCTCGTGTCACATGGTCGTTTCTTCTGAAAGATCGGTCCCAAGTATCGCCTATAATAAAATTCTTCTTTGCTGAAATTAAAACCCAATATTCTATGCCTGTTAAAATTCTGAGAACAGATAATGCTTTGGAATTTGTTCAGAAAGAAGTTGAGTTGTTTTGTCGTTCTGTCGGTACTATTCATCAAACATTGTGTGCTTATACACCTCAACAAAATGGAGTTGCAGAGAGAAAAAATAGACATTTACTTGAGGTTACTAGAACCATCATGCTACACTCTAATGTTCCCATACATTTTTGGCCGGAAGCCATCCTTACTGCATATTTTCTAATTATTCGAATGCCTTCCTCTGTGATTGGTAATAAGATTCCTGTACAGGTTCTACAACCAAATATGCCTCTTTTTTCTGTTCCTCCGAGGATATATGGATCTACCTGCTTTGTGCGATTACCTGGACTGAATTATGACAAATTGTCTCCTAGAGTAGAAAAATGCATTTTCTTGGGTTATTCATGTACTCAAAAAGGGTATAGGTGCTATAGTGCTACTAGTAAAAAATAGTTCACGAGTAATGACGTGGTCTTCTTTGAGGATACATCGTTTTATTCCGCTAAAGGAGATACCTTGAGTTCAGATATAATAACAACACTACCAATCATCAATGATTGCATATCTGATACTTCACCTGCTGAAATTGCTTCTCCTCTGCTTATTGTGTATCAACGCAGGAACCGATCACAAACTGCTCAAGACCCCCCCCCCCCCATGCAACACCAATCTCCTCCTCTAGAAGGTTCTACACCTGCTGCGGTAACTTCTGACTTAGATTTGCTTATTGCTCTCAGGAAAGACACTCGTTCTTGTACCTCATAATATTTCTAATCATGTTTCTACTGCTCATCTGAGTATTCTTGTCAATAATTTTGTTGCTGCTCTATTTGCTATTGCTGTTCCTAAGAATATCCATGATGCTTTACAAAGTTCTGCCTGGACAAATGCCATGACAGAGGAAATGACTGCCCTTGCTGATAGAGGAACTTGGGAGTTGGTGGATCCACCTCCTAATTGCAAGCCTGTTGGCTGCAGATGGGTATATGCTGTAAAGTATCAACCTCATGGAACTGTGGAACGTCTGAAGGCACACCTGGTGGCCAAACGGTACACTCAAACCTACAATATTGATTATTTTGAGACGTTCTCTCTTGTTGCAAGACTTAATTATGTCAGAGAACTTCTTTCTGTTGCTGTCAACTTGGATTGACCTCTTATTTAGCTGGATGTTAAAAATGCTTTTCTGTATGGTGATCTTCAAGAAGTGGTCTATATGGAGTAACCTGGGTTTGTTACTCAGGGGGAGTCGCACAAGGTTTGCCGTCTAAAAAAATCTATTTATGGACTCAAACAGAGTCCTCGGGCATGGTTTGACAAATTGAGCAAGATACTGATGACCTTTGGATTTCTGAGATCACATGTTGATCACTCTGTCTTTACTAAAAAGACATCGTCTGGTATTGTGATTTTGATTGTTTATGATGATGATATCATCTTGTCTGGCAGCGATGCTACTGAAATTCAGGCTACTAAAACACACTTGTGCAAGCATTTTGCTACTAAAGACTTGGGAAACTGCGATATTTTCTAGGCATTAAGGTGTCCAGAAATGCTAGTGCTCTTGTCTTATCTCAGAGGAAGTATGCTCTTGATCTTTTACATGAGACTGGGATGCTTGGAGGCGTCCTGCTGATACTCCTCTGGATCCCAATGTCAATTGGGATGATGATGCATCTCCTATATTTCCGGACAATAAAAAATATAGGAGACTGGTTGGTAAGATGATTTATCTGACTGTTACTAGAGCTGATATCTCTACTGCTGTTGGTTTTCTTAGCAGGTATCTTGATAAGCCTAGATAGTGTCACTGGGATGCTCTTTGTAATATTCTGAGATACCTTAAGAAATCTCCTGGCAAAGGCCATAGTTATAGAAAGCATGGGCATTGTTCGCTTGACGGTTATTCTAACTCTGATTATGCTGGAAGTAAGTTTGATAGGAAATCTACTTCAGGCTATTGCACTTATGTTGGGGGGAATCTTGTCACTTGGAGGAGCAAAAAGCAAAATGTTGTTGCTAGATCCAGTGCTGAGGCTGAGTGCAGGGCTATGGCCCACACTGCTTGTGAACTGTTATGGGTACAATCTCTTTTGAAAGACTTCGGTGTGGAGTCTTCTACTGCTATTCCTATGCATTGTGGACAATAAAGCTGCCATCTTCATTGCTAATAATCCTGTGTATCATGAGCGCACAAAGCACATTGAAATTGACTGCCATTTTATCAGAGAAACTATCTTGTCTGGTCGGATCTGCACTCCATTTACCCGCTCAGAGGATCAAGTTGCTGATATTTTTACAAAGTTGCTGGCAAAGAAACAGTTTAGCTCTCTCGTAGACAAGTTGGGCATGATTGATATCTATGCTCCAATTTGAGGGGGAGTGTTAAATAATGTCTTTATATATTCTGGTTGTTATTTTCCGTTTTCTATATGGACCTTTATGTAATTGCTCCACTTATATATATATTGGGTATGCACATTGTGTAACCCTATAGTTTCTCACTTTGCTTTTCTCACACACTAATCATGTGGAAGAAAAATGCTGGCACAAACATGACAAACCAACTTGAGCTGATCACGTCAGTGACGCTATCGATGAGCCTACTTGTGAAACTTCTTCTAATGCTCTTGAAGGTCATGTCCTGTAATATGATCTAGAAAGACTTATAAGTGTTACAGCTGCCACCACTACTACCTTGATGAAGTCTGCTTTCTTATCTACTCCATCAACATGTGCTAATAAAAACAAGTGGATTATTGATTCTGGTGCTAAACTTGACACTGTTGGTGACACTGGTTTGTTAACGATCATTACCAAGCAATCCTATCCTAGTTATCCTTTTCATTCGTTCCTATCAATTTACTTTTTGCGAGCTAGCTTGTATACAAATTACATTGTGTGATTACCTTCCTGCCTTTTCACTGTATTTAACATGATCTACGCACGAGGATGGAAATTAGTGGGGGGCATGGAGGATATGATGGTCTGTACTACCTCACTATGCTACCTAATTGCTACATTACGGGCTTATCTTCTTCCGCTTCACCTCTCAATGACATCTCTGCCTGGGACATCCTAATGCTAGCAAACTATGTCACGTTCTTGCCGAGCTGGTTTTCTTTTTTGAATGCCAATTGTGTCAACTTGGCAAACAAAGTTGCTCCTCTTTTCCTGCCAAATATTCCATCAGTAGTTCAGAACTGTTTGATCTTAGACGCCAATGTATGGGGTCCTTGCAAAGTCTCAAATTTATGTGGTTTTTAATACTTTATCAGCTTCATCGATGATTTTTCTTGAATGTACCTTTTAAAGGATAGATCTGCTGTTCCGTCTACCGTGAAACGCTTCCTTTATGAAATAAAAAATCAATTCTTAAAACCATAAAAGTTTGTGTACGAACAACACTCTTGAATACATTCAACAAATCTTAATTTCTTATTTCTGTCTTGATATGGGTATTTTGCATCAAACTTCTTGCCATTATACCCCACCAAAATGGTATTGCAGAAAGGAAAAACAGGCATTCATTTGAAATTGCTCGTACTATTATCTGTCATACCTGTGTTCCTAAAAATTGTTGGCTTGATGCCTTGTTGACTACCTATTTTTAGATTAACCATAATAAAATTCCCTTTTTTTTTTAATCAACACGCCTCTCTTTTCCCTACCACCCCGTGTTTTTGGTTGCACTTGTTTTGTGAAAATCCTAAAACTCAGATGTGATGAATTTACCCCTCACTCCACCAAATGCATCTTTGTCGAATATCCCTGTGTTCATAAAGGGTGCAAATGTTTTGATACTATTAACCAACGAGTACTTGTCAGTGCCGATGTTTTTATAGAGAGCACCCTTTCTTCTTTTGCTCAAGGTCACTCTCTTGGACCTGAGCTTTTTTTTGTGGCTGATGATATTCCTCTTCCCATGGTATCCTCTTCTCTTGGCCTCACCAGAAACCTAAACCTGCTACGGCTCCTATCCCCTCAACTCTTCCACTCCCACTACATAATGAAGATAATAGTGTCTCTACTTCTGTTTCTGATGCTTCTGAGTTAGACATGACAATTGTCTTGTGCAAGCCTAAGAGGAAGTGTATTCCACATGATATTGCTTAGTGCCACTCCAATGACAAATTGGGCCCTGTGTTTTTAGCCTTCACAAATTCTCTTTGCTGTTTTGGTTCCCAAATATGTTGATGAAGCTCTAGCTCATCTTGGCTGGAAGGCTGTCATGGATGATGAAATCCCTACTCTCCAAGAACGTCACACATGGGATCTTGTTGATCTCCCTTCTGTTTGCTCTCCTGTTGGTTGTAGATGGGTGTTTGCTATTAAGTACCACCCTGATGTTACTATTGTCTTAAGGCCCGCCTAGTGGCTCATGGAATTGATTACTTTGAAATGTTCTCCCATGCGGCTCTCCTCAACTCTGTACATGTTCTCATCTTGGGTGCGGTTAATCTTGGCTGGCCCCTCTTTCAGCTTGATGTCAAGAATGCTTTCCTGTATGGTGATCTTCATGAAGAGGTCTATATGGAGCAACCTCTCGGTTTTATTGCTCAGGGGGGGTTCAAAGTCGGCAAATTGAAACACACAATCAATGGTCTAAAACAGAGACCGAGGGCCTATTTTGAAAACTTAGTCAAATTCTTACCATCTTTGGGTTCATTCTGTCTTTGTGAACAAAATAGATATGAGGAATGTCATTCTGATTGTTTATGTTTTGATGATACTATTCTCTCTAGCGATGATTCACCTGAAATACAAGCCATGAGAAAGTACCTATATGGTTACTTTGCACTAAATATCTGGGAAAACTGTGCTACTTTCTAGGCATTGAAGTAGCCTACCAGGGATTCTATATTTGTCTGTCACAAAGTATGTCTGGATCTACTGAAAGAAATTGGTATGATGGGGATGAGGCATGCTAATGCAAAACTTAGTGAAGAAGGTCTTTATTTCTTGATCACTCACGGTATAAATGGCTTGTTGTAAAGTTGATCTCTCTCAGTGTATTAAAAAGCATGAAGCGGGAGGTGTGCTGACAACACCTTGTAACCGATTAAGCGGCAGGCGGGCGATTTTTGAAAAAGTGGGTGTCTAAATTCTTATATATTTTTATACAAAATTACACGTGTATATAAAAACAATATTTCTAAGGAACTTCTATACATATCTAATCAGCAAATCAGTCATCAACTAAGTATTAATCAATACTTTACTACTAAATATTTCTAATCACTAGAATCAGCAAGCAGATCAGTAATTGTATATAAAAAACTATGAATTATTGATTTAATACTTTGCTACGAAACAAGTAATCAATATTGCACCAAAAGAGTAATGCTAACCAGTAGTACCAATCAGTAATCACTGAAAGAAGCAAGGAAATCAGTAAAACTAATCATGCATTAGAAGTATAATAGAGTAATATGATATTTACTTAGATACATTACAAAAGTACCCTATTATTACAGTTTACACACAAAGTATGCATTCTAAATTAGGACTAGGTTTATCATAGAACATTTAATGCATACAAGTTTCATATGTTGTAGTCAACGCTACTTGGATAATGTAATTAATTAATTTTACATGCTTCCAGTATATTTAAAAAAAAACGGGAAAAAAGCAGACAAAAAGCGTGTGATTTTCTTCAAATTGATTAATGGCCGCTTATGGGCTAAATTAAGCGGCTGAGGGTGTTGGCCGATTAAGCGTCCGCCTGGGCCGTTTTATAATACAATGATCTCTCTTTTTGTTACCCGTGTGGATTTTGTTGTGGTAGCCTGCAGTTGGGTTTGTCAGTCGATACCTAGACAAACCTAGATAGTACCATTGGGATGTTGTCTGTCATACTCTGAGGTACTTGAAAGCTAATTCCGATATAGGTCTACTATACTCCAAGTAGGGTCACATTGATATTATTGGGTATTCTGATGCTGATTATGCATGCATTCTTACTGATTGCGAACTACTTATGCCTATTTCTCTTATGTTGGTGGAAACCTTATATCATGGAGTAGTATAATATAGAAGGTTGTTGCTAGATCAGTGCTAAGGCATTGTACAAAGCTATGGCTCATACAACTTGACGACTTCTTTGGGTCAAATCCCTTATTTAAGAATTTGGATTGCTTGTTACTACTTCCATATATATGTTTTGTGACAATAAAGCTGCTACTTTCATTGCCAGCAATGCAGTTTTCCATGAACAAACCAAGCATATTGAAGTAGACTGTCACTTTATAAGGGAAGCTGTGACAAAGAAAGACATCTCTACTCCTTATGTACACTTAGAAGACCAGACTGTTGATCTATTCACTAAATCACTTCCAAGGAAGAGATTTGCAGAGTTGACTGACAAGCTGGGCATCAGACGTGTGTATGCTCCAGCTTGAGGGAGAGTGTTAATATCTCAACTTATCCACTGTTGGTGCTATCTATTACTTATTGTTGTGTTAGGTCTTTTCTTTAGTCCCATATTGCTGGGATATCTATTATCTAATATCTCTCCGTCCTATGTATGGAGAGGTATTTTGAATCTCTATATCATCTCAGTATATCCCTTTTATTTACAGTTATCAAAGACTTTCTAGCACATTGACATGTTTGAAGAAATATACATGAAGCAACAACACCCTTGGGTTTGCTTCTCAAGGGAATGCCATCTAGTCTGTAGGCTCTAAAATCTCTCCATGGTCTCTAACTCTCTATCAATAACCGATTAAAAGTTTGGTCGAAATTCGGTTTCGACCACTCCACCCATCGAAATCAACGTGTTAAAGCTGTCAAATTTTCCTATATGTAGTTTCGTTAAAAAAGTTGAAAAACATCTAAATTTTTTTAAAAATTGTGGGACACCTCCTTAGTTAATTGAATACAAATATGAGATATAACTTATTATTGCATAAGAGTGTATGTATGTGTACATTGCACGATCGAAATCTTGTTCAAAACAGTTTTGTATATTTTCACTAACACATGTAGAAGCCCCCACCATATAGCAGCATATGATATTATTGCAAAATTATGTGTATTTATGTATGTAGATCATTACAACTATTTTTTTTTTGAGAGCATAGATCATTACAACTAAATTTCATGACTTTGTTGCTTTATTTTTTCATCGAAATTGTTGAAATTTGCATCAAAATCTTGTCCACGAGTAGAAATACTGAAATTTCGGTCGAAAATTCCGTAATTTCTGTTTCTGGAACATCAGAAACAGTGTCAAAATCAACATTTAAACTATGTTTGCAATGTTTTAGGGCATGGTTTGAGAAATTAAGACATGCTCTTGTCGAATTTGGTCTCTGAAGTTTCAACCTAGATCACTCACTTTTTGATGAGTGATGCTCATCATCTCACTCTCTTCTTATTGGGACCATGTAGACGATATTATCTTCATTGGAACCGATAATCAAGACATTGCATGTCAAGGTGGTTCTTTTAGGGGATATTCCAAATGTTATTCCACGCTATAAATAAAATGCTTTGAGGAGGGTCAACTGATGTATTATTTACTATTTCGGTAAGGAGTTAACAAGACTGGCTTTCAAAAAGTTCTGACATACTTTTATCAAAGGAAAAATCCTCCCATTTGAATTGGATTTTGCATTTCCTCTAGAAGGAATAGGGGATTAAGGATTTAGACATAAAAAATACTTGTGGTATTGACGTGGCCAAGATCTAAAGATAAAACTGAGATAAAGTACACTCTTACCCTCTTTAGAAGAAAAAACATTTTGGTAGCTAAGCTTGTTAATACACCCATCCATCCAAATGTCAAACTTCACAAAAATCAGGGAGAGTTACTTGAAGATCCATGAAGTTGTAGAAGACTCTGGGTAACTTGATTTATTTAACAGTTACCCATCTCAACATCTCTTTTGCTACGTATGTGATAAGTCAATTTATGGAGAAGCCATGTACATGTCATCTAGGAGCAGCCACGTGGGTCCTTTGCTATCTGAAAAGAAACCTAAGGAAAGTCATTCTCTACTCAAGTCACATAAACTTGACAGTGCCAAGGTATTATTGGGTTGGCTTAATTATCAATCGAAGATCTATTACTGGATATCATGTTTTTGCAAGAGGATAGAAAAGCAAGAAGCAAACAGTTATTACTAGATTAGTGCAGAGCCTGAGTACATAGCCGTAGCCCACACTACTAATGAGTTCCTCTCGGTCTAGAACTTTCTAGAAAAACTCACATACATTCAAACAAATCAATATAATTGAGATGTAAGTCACGTGACAATCAAGTTGTTGGCACATTTCTTCTTATCCCGTCTTCCTTGAAAGGATGGAACACATCGAGCCACAAGAAGCTTCAAGGGCAGCTGACCAAGCTTACTATTATTAGATATGTAGACCAACTTGCAAATCTCTCCACCAAATCCCCTAAAGAGGCTAAGTTAATTCCTATGTAACAAGCTAGATGACTATGACATGTACACACTAGCATGAGGGGGAGTCATGGAAAAAAAGGGCGCCCTGAGGCTTAAGCCTCAGTCAATGTTTCAGTGGCGGACGCTTCATTTTTCGAAAGGCGTAAAAAAGCGCGGAGTTGTAACTGAGGTGTAAGCCTCTGCCTGCCACCTAAAACTGATGGTTTGCTATACTATTTGGACTTCTATTAGGCCCATTATTCAAATTGGAGATCTCTACCTCCAGGCAACCAGGACACATCAGTCTTTGGGCTGCTACAGCCCTTGCTGGTGGCCGTGGTGGCTGATCCAGCTGCTGCTACTCACGGCAGTGAGAGTAGCCAACTGCTGCTGCTAGGCACGTGACTGCTATACTTTTTTATGATTTGATCATTTAGTTATTTGTATATATAACTTATATATATAATACATACATGATACCTATATATACATACACATGCATATTTAATTATATGTATAAGTTACAATATATATAGATATGTATAAATATGCATAAATATGTATATAATATATGTGTGTGTGTGTGTTTGTATGTATATATGTATATGTGTGTGTGTGTATATATATGTATGTATATATCTGTGAGTGTGTATATATATGTATGTATCTATATATAATCATATATATATGTATTTTTTTTAAGGTATATATATATATATATATATATATATATATATATATATATATATATATATATACGATATATATATACGATATATATACGATATATATATATATATATACGATATATATACGATATATATATATATATATATATACGATATATATATACGATATATATATATATATACGATATATATATACGATATATATATATATATACGATATATATATATACGATATATATATATATATATATATATATATATACGATATATATATATATATATTGTTGATATGTATATGTAGGGACCTACTTGTAAGTGTAAGAAAGGTCAGGGGGCTATGTGTAAAGTATGTAAAGCTTCTTGTTTATACAATACAAGCACCCCGACAGTAACGTTAAGTCGAGGGTTTTCCTCTGTTGTTTCTTCTTCTTCATGGTATCGGAGCAGGGAAAACCTTAGGAGAGCTATCAATCTCTCTAAGGAAGTGCTAGTGAGTGGTCATCACGATCTGGGAGTTTACAAACATCTGAAGCGGCATAAGCTAACACTTTTCCGTCCGCGCTACAGTACACATACTGTAGCACGACGGCAACAAAAGTGGCTGCTGCTCTCTCTCCGGTTGGAATTGGATATTGTCATTTTAGGGCGTCATTCCTCTTGGTCCTAGCTGCCGCAAGGTGCTTGCGGCTAGCCACTACGTCTCCGTTTCTTCTCCATGTCAAGCGTGCATTAGGCTGCTGTCAACAGCGTTTTATTGCAGCAGTTTTCGGCTTCAATAAAGACGGTGCGAGGGGTTGGTTCCTCCCTTGATTTTGGTCTAAAGGGGGCGTCCCTACCTTAACTTCGTTGTCCTAGAAGGTCAAGGGCAGAAGGAATTCAAGGAAGACGCAGTGGATCTTTGTATACCAAGTTGTCCCGGCGGACTACTGTAGCACCGTACTGTAGCACTTCGGGTTTTGGTCTGGTTTCATCATTTCCAGTTCATTGTTGCTTCTAAAGTCAAGATAAAAGTCAGGATATTAATACTAGTGCACCCCTCCACGTGCAAGTGGTCTTAAAACGTGCAATTTTTCAGATTTTAATTCGGAATGATGTCAAAGGAGAAAGAAGTTACATATCAGGTGATACTGTCGGAAGAGGAGTACTCACAGTTGATGCGCATCCGAGCTTCACAACAGTCTACATCTTCAGTTGCCTCTCTTATTCCCGGAGTTACTACTTCAGCATGTACCTCTCAGGCTTCTAATGCAGCTATGTCCAAGTCTGATTGGGTTCTTGATTCAGGTGCAACTGATCACATCACGGGGGCATTAGAGATGTTCACCACCTATGCCCAAAAGCCTAATCTACCCGGTGTCACCCTTGCAGATGGCTTTGTTGCCTCCGTTAAGGGAACTGGGATGGTGTCACCAACTCCACAAATATCCCTTCCATCTACATTTGTCATTCCAAATTTTCTTTCAATTTATTATCAATAAGTAAATTAACTCGTGCTCTTCAAGCATCTGTTACGTTCTTACCAGATACTTGTCTGATACAGGACTTGAAGACAGGGGACACTATTGGCGAAGGGTATGAATTGGCCGGTCTATATTACTTGCAAAGGTCGCCTATAGCATGTGTCACGACTTCTCCTTTGGTGGTACATAGTCGTCTTGGTCATGCATCTTTAGATAAGCTCAAAGTCTTGGTTCCAGGTCTGTCCAACCTGAAGAGTTTGCAGTGTGAGCCATGTCAGTTAGGGAAACATACAAGGTCCGTCTCTAGGTCCAAAGAGAGTCAAAGAACCAAGTCTACTTTTGAGTTAATTCATTCAGACATATGGGGACCAAGTCGTGTTATTTCCAAGCTCGGCTATAAGTATTTTGTTATCTTTGTTGATGACTACTCGCGTGCTACATGGCTTTATTTGATGAAAGAGAGATCTGAACTCTTGTCTATATTCAAATCATTCTCTGTGGAAGTGGAAACTCAATTTAAGAAGAAAGTGTGTACCCTTCGATCGGATAATGCTAGAGAATATTTCAGCCATGACTTCACTCATTTTACTACCACAAATGGCATCATCCACCAGTCATCTTGCCCACATACACCACAACAGAACGGAGTGGCTGAAAGAAAAATTCGCCATATTGTTGAGACCGCCCGCACTCTTCTTCTTCACATGCATGTACCTAAGGAATTTTGGGGTGATGCTATTCTTACTGCTGCTTATCTCATTAATCGCATGCCGTCATCTGTCCTCAAACATCGCATACCTGTTCAGATTCTTCATCCTATGAAGCCATTGTACCATGTTCCACCCAAGGTGTTTGGTTGTGTTTGTTTTGCCCATTGCCTTGGTCCTGGAGTGGACAAGTTGGGTCCCAAAGCCACCAAGTGTGTCTTCTTAGGTTACTCTAGGGTGCAAAAGGGGTATAAGTGTTTTAGTCCTACCTTACGTCGCTTCTTTGTGTCTGCTGATGTCACCTTCTTTGAAGACACACCCTTCTTTGGCGACAATGCATCAATGACACCAGTTGTTGTAGAGGAGGTCTTGCCTCTTCCTGTTGTTGTTCAGTATGTTGTTCCTTCGTCTCATGCTAGTGGTTGTCCGCATGATGTTATTCCAACCAGTTCCACTAGGCCACCGATCACTCAGGTTTATACTCGCCGTACAACTGCAGGTGGACAACCCGATTCAGGTACCAATGCAGGAGTAGAGACACATGCCAGTTCATCTCCTTCTCCAGATGCTTCCTTGTCAGAAAGTCAGGTAGAGACAGTTCCTTCTCCACCTCCACATCAGGATCTTCCTATTGCTTTAAGAAAAGGTGTTCGATCTTGCACTCTTAAAAATATTCAGCATTCCATTTCTAACTTTGTTTCATATAGCCATCTTTCACCTTCATATTATGCCTTTATCTCTTCTATATCCTCTGTCTCTATACCTTCGTCTGTTTCAGTTGCACTTGATCACCCAGGTTGGCGCCATGCTATGGATGAAGAGATGTCAGCTCTTCACCTTAACAAGACATGGTCTCTTGTTTCACGCCCACATGACAAGTCTATTGTTGGATGCCGTTGGGTTTATACTGTCAAAGTGGGTGCAGATGGTTGTGTTGATCGACTCAAGGCACGTTTGGTTGCCAAAGGTTACACTCAAGTTTATGGCGAGGATTATTCAGAGACCTTCTCTCCTGTGGCAAAAATGGCATCTGTTCGCATTTTCTTGTCTCTAGCTGCTTCTCACTCTTGGCCTCTACACCAACTTGATATTAAAAATGCATTCTTGCATGGCGATTTGGATGAGGAAATTTATATGGAGCAACCGCCTGGATTTGTTGCTCAGGGGGAGTTAGATCTTGTATGTCGTCTTCACAAGTCTCTCTATGGTCTGAAGCAGTCGCCTCGTGCTTGGTTTGGAAGATTCAGTAGTGCTTTTTTTGAGTTTGGACTCCATAGATGTACCACGGATCATTCCGTCTTTTACAAGAGACAGAGTTCTGGGAGCATTTTTCTGGTGGTATATGTTGATGATATTGTGATTACTGGGGATGACAAGCATGGCATTGCACAATTAAAACTCTTTCTGCAGGGTCAATTTCAGACAAAGGACTTGGGAAGTCTTAAATATTTCTTGGGGATTGAAGTTGCTAAGTCTAAGTTTGGAATTGCAATTTCACAGAGGAAGTATGTCTTAGATCTTCTCACTGAGACAGGGATGCTTGGGGCTAAACCTGCTGATACTCCAATGGATCCTAAAGTCAAATTATCCATAGAGCAAGGAGAGTTACTTGATGACCCTTGGAGGTTCAGGCGACTTGTTGGGAAGTTAATTTACTTGACTGTCACTCGACCCGACATTGCCTTTGCGACTAGTGTTGTTAGTCAGTTCATGGATAAGCCATGTACAGGTCATATGGAGGCTGTTATGCACATTTTGAGGTATCTCAAGAGGTCTCCTGGCAAGGGACTTCTTTATCAAAATCATGGACATCTGCAAGTGCAAGGTTTCTCAGATGCGGATTGGGCTGGATCTAGCATTGATAGAAGGTCTATTTCTGGTTATTGTGTGTTTGTGGGAGGAAATCTCGTGTCTTGGAAGAGCAAGAAGCAAACTGTAGTAGCAAGGTCCTCTGCAGAATCTGAGTATAGAGCTATGGCCCTAGCAACATGTGAGTTGTTATGGATTCACCACTTGTTAGAGGAGCTTGGCTTTATGCAGGAAGTTCCCATGGACTTAAAATGTGACAATCAGGCTGCTGTCCACATTGCCCAAAATCCTGTCTTTCATGAGAGAACCAAACATATAGAAGTTGATTGTCATTTTCTGCGGGAAAAGATTCAACAAAAGTTGATTAAGTTGTCACCGGTCAGATCAGAAGACCAGTTAGCTGATTTATTTACAAAGTCCCTAAATGGTTGTCGAGTCCGATACTTATGTAACAAGTTGGGCACATATGATATATATGCTCCAACTTGAGGGGGAGTATTGATATGTATATGTAGGGACCTATATATATATATATATATAGGGCCCATCTTTATTGCCCGCGCGGGTAGCTACCCGCCCACCCTTCCGATCACTTTTTTTCAAAACTTTTTTTTTCGAAATTGTAGAGGACTATTTTGTCTAGCTCTCCAAAAAAATTGAGCCAAAAATAATATCATTTGCTCCTCCAAAATAAAAAAAACCCGTCCTTATATATATCTGCTGTATATTTTGTACAGAGTTACTTTTTTGGTCAGCAGAGTTACTTTTTTGACACCATAGTTACTTTTTTTTACAGCAGAGTTACTTTCTTAACTAGGAGAGTTACTTTTTTGGCTGCAGGGTAGCGAAAATCAATGCTACCCGCGCGGGCAATGAATGAACACCCATATATATATATATATATATATATATATATATATATATATATATATATATATATATATATATATATATATATACGATATATGCCCCGGTGCATTCTGAGGTTTATGCCTCGTAACTGAGGCAAAAACATTCCCCCATTAGATTTAGAATATGTATATGCGAGTTGTACATTAGGTATGTTAACGTGTTTGTCCTACACTACGTAAATGGGTTATTGACCTGTCCCATCTTTATATCAATTAATTTATAGGAAGACTTACAAGAAATATGACCATTTTTATATCATCTGTTTGTTTTTGCATCTTCTTCGTAGCACCAGAATAGCAAGAAGAGTGTCCATGTCATCACTTCTTACTTCATCAAAGTATTGAGTCAAGGCCATCTCTCGTTGTTGACGATTGCAGAGTTGTGATTTTCTGTAGCCATGCCATACACTGAGGGGGAAGGTATGGAGGGTGGGGGAGGTGATGCAAGAGTTGGAACGAAGGGGCAAAAGAAAGAGACAAAGATGGAGGCGATGTGGGCAATTGCACCTGTCACTCAACATTACTGTTTTCTAATCTGTTTTATTTAATTATGCCCCGTCCCCGCCCCGGCGCACGCCCCGGATGTGACTTGTGTGTGCAAAATATATTGCTTGGATGGACAGAACCATTAATATTGACACAAATATGAATATCATACAAAATTATCTTGTAATGAACCTTTGATTTTGTTTTAAAATAAAATTGTAAGTACAACATGGGGGGGGGGTTACACAGTTTCAGTTTAAAAATTGATTCAAACCTTAGCCTATGAACCATTGACGCATCCTTAACTATAGATGCGCACATCATTTTTTGAAATATTATACTGGCTGCGTATTCATGTTTGTGCAATAAGTCAACTAAAGCTTATGAGCACAATTGCAGTTCCTTTTGGAGCTTAAGACTGGTTTGACAGGCTACTTCTAAAATCCCAGAAATTTGCATTCTAAGTAGCAGTTATGGCTTCTACATTGCAGTGGCTGGAAGCTAAAACACATGCTACAGAATATGAGATGGTCACAGCTTGCGACATTCTTCAATCACGCTGAGGATGCAAACACACAAGCTTTGCCAGCTATTTTTACTTCGCACAGTGTCTTGCAGGCATGTTTGTCCTGGCAGCAGATCAGTTGTGGGGATCACGACTGCCATTTACTATTAACTTTTCTGGGATTTTAGATGTCTCCATTCAAACTAGGTCTATCAAATTATGAGTCACACTGAGTTTCAATTCATCTATTACTGAATTTTAAGGAATGGAGTCATTTCATTTCTTTATGTAGCAAGAAAGATTGCAAAATTTTCAAGCATAGAAACTGGAAGGATATGTAACATGGAAGAATTACCACACTGTGTAAACTATTAAAGAACAAAGAGATAATTTAAAGGATATTAGAAAAGGAAAGACATATCATATATGAATCTTTTGAGGAAAACTTTGTTTGTGATTTTTTTTAAGAATGGAAAAAACCTAGACAAATTTTGAAATTTCCAAAGTCTTACTCATGGGTTTTGTACGTGGTTTTTTTCTTTAGTAATGAGGGTGGGGGCGTGAGATTTTTATAGACCTGTAGATGATGTTTTTCTCATCATTCACATGTAAAGTCTATCATGTTGCACACTTGATCTGGTGTTCAGATTAAGGCAGGTAACTCAAGGAATTTGTACTTGGTCCTAGGATATTGGATGCATGCGAATATCAGACAAGGTATTGATTGATGATTATTTACCAAGACTTGAACATCCATGGCATCCGTGGCCTCAAGTGTTGGAGAAGTGTTGGCCCTGTCTGCCAAGTCCAAGTTCACTGCCTGTGCACTAAGGACCTAACATATCTATGCTTTCTGTCCTCCAACTCTAGATATTTTCTTTGCGAGCAATATATGGTTCTTATCATAGCAGATTAATTGCTTCCGTCTTTTGGACTTCCGCCAAAATCCTCTCTTTCTGAACTTGTCTTGCTTTAGTTTAGGAATTTTGCATCAATATTTAATTTCATGATATCTGGTTGATCTTAGATGCAACAGTCTATCACTTTGAGATCTTGGCTTCGTATTTTACTTGAATCTTTTTTTTATATTTACTAGTTGGATGCTTAAATTTTTATAAATTGTTTGGATGAAAAGGTCATAATAGAAAAGTAGATTCTTATGGCAACCTTTTAAAATACAAAATAAAGATAGTTTTGAGCTGGTTGTTAATATGTTTTTTCCTTTCATTTTCAGCTTGAAGATATTTCCTGGGATGTATTTGGAGATAACTGTAATCATCTAGTTCCCCTAACCGTTGAACAAATTGATGACACTGGAGGTCAGCTTGATTCCTACAAGAAAGCACGGCATGATGTATTCGATGAAACTGAAGAAAACGAAAAGAATATAGCTGAAAATAATAAACATACATTCACAGATGGGAATCCCAATTCATCAGAACAAAGGCCTTCTCATGTATCAAAAGATGCTTCAAGTATGGAAGAACACCATAATAGAGACGTTTCTTTAGCTTCAGCAGATGTCAAAGAAGATAGTAAGTTGTTAATAGATCTCTTCTTTAAAAGTTGGTCTATGCAACTGCATTGTGCCCAAATATGTGGTTTGGGCTGTTTAATCTAGTGTCCATAGCACATTTGTAGATATCGCTCAGTATGTGGTCAACAATCTCATATGAAAGTTGTGTGGCTACATATGGGGAGGCATATCCATTTTTCAGATAAAATGTTTCTGTCGATTTTTGTTATTAGTAGTTGGTGTTTTTTAATACTTGAAACTACATAATAATATAGAATGACTTGTAATGACGGTATACTATAATGTTATATTAGATACATCATAACTTTCAGTTTAGCTAATATGTTTCTTTTAATTGATATGTGGTGTTAAATATCATATATCTGAACATGCTTTATACTAATCGTTTTAACAGTTGCCTGTATCATATATGTTTATTCTATCCAGCATTAGAGTAATCAGTTCGATGTTTATATATATACACACACACAGACACATTATACTAAACATCGAACTGATTACTCTAATCGTTTTAACAGTTGCCTGTATCATATATGTTTATTGTATCCAGCATTACATTTGTATCATGCTTGGAAACACTTCAAATGGATGTTTAGTTCTTATTTTTCTCTCAAGTGTATGTTCCTATCACAAAATGCATCAAAGATTGAATATACGTGTATGCATGTGCAATGAATGTATACATTCTAAAGCACACAATTACACACACATATCTAAATTTATATGTATGTATGTATGTTATTTTAATCAAATTCGAAAATGGCATAGCACTTATAGACCTAATGTCACTCTAAGTTGCACTCTCCGAACGTACACTGCATATATATCTATATATGTAAACCATATAGCAGCTGCATACCTCATATCACTCTTGAGTTACACTTTCCATACGCATACTGCATGCTGCCTTTTAGAACATTGCTATAGAGATGCAATCTTAGCCATTTCATGCCATTGTGATTTATCTTTGTGGACACTAATAGAGATTAATAATATCTTGGGTCAACTCTCACATGAGATTGCTTCTACAGATGCAGATATCAATCTTCCTAAAACTGAGCAGAATGATAGGAGCAGTTGTGATCTGTTGGATTATGAATGGCCTGATTTCGAAAATTTGGATGTGGATAATCTATTCAGGTGTTTCTTCTTTTGGAAAACTTATGCTTTTACTTATATGAGACATATAAAAAGTATGATAAATGGAATTTTATTTGTTGCTTCTGGAATTGTCTTATTTACTATGCTGTTTTGCAACTACTTATATTAGAAACAACTACTCAAACTTTGGAGAAGGGAGCAGTGCGGCTACAAATGAAGTCTCATGGTTTCAACCTAGTTATGATAAAGCTAATGTTTCTGAAAGTAGCTCTAAGCTCAACTTCAAATCTACATGTTCAGAGATGAATCCGTTCACAGCTACATCAGAACCTCATGCATCCAGCAACATGAGTTGGAATGAATATGGGAATGTGGCTAGTGGAAGTTATGAATCTTCTAATTTTGGCTATGAATCGTATGACCACTGGCTTTATCCAGATGCCCACAACAAAAATGATTTTGATGCAAAAGAAGCAGTTGGGAAAACTTTGGTCTTACTTTTTCTTTACTATAGATTTTCTTTATTATTTGATTAAAAGATTGCATATATTACGCAGATCAATGTTTCTAATGAGATTGACAAGGCTACTCTAACCAAACATATGTCAACTAGCACGGTCTCATATGAAGAGTCGAGCAAGGTAATTATCTATATATTTTCCTTTTGTATCTGTTTTTTATCTCCATCTAGCACTGTAACCATCTAAGCTAAGGACACAACTTAAGTCTACTTCCAGTACAATGAACGAAATGTGTACATATGAACGTCTACATGAGAAATAATTGTATGATCGAACTTAGCTCACTTGGTCTGTGTCTCTGAGTGTATGTGTGTGCTTGAGTGAGTGAGAGAAAGTTGTCGAGGTAAAGTTCTGTCTTCTTTCTTTGTATAATTTGTAATGTTATCCAGCTTAATTTAAATTCTCTCTTTTGGCGGAAAAATGCTGCTTTACTCACTTGTGTTACTTAATAATGGACTGTGGACATGCATGGAAGAAAAATTGTTATAGTGCACTTGGTTTGCTATGCATGATTATGTCATTGCCAGGTTCACAATATTTTTTGTTTTATAACTTTACATGCTATACACGGATACAATGTAGGCAACTACTGCACATTCCCGAGCTTATCATATAATTAGCCAATGTAGCATATTTCACTGTTGTGCTTGTCCCCCAAGTTAACAAAAGGTTCACATCAGATCATTTCCAATAAACCTGCTTGCCAAGTGTTAGAGTCTATTTACTTTAAGTTGTTTTAGTCTATTTACTTAAGTTATTTTAATCTATTTGTAATATGGGCCTAGTTGTGTCTTGGCCCATTATGGTTTGTCTTGTGTCTGTATGCTTCCCCCTTAGCCTATTTATAGGAAAGGGGTGCTGCTTTCTATCTATAAGCATAATCACAAATTCGGTATTCGGGATACGTATGGCCAAGTCGAAAAATTTGGAAATCGGGAATTATGAGGAAAATTCGTATAAAAATCGGTCAACGTACGGTAAAAGTTCAGTCAACTATTCGGAAAAAAGTCGGCAAAAAAGCGGAATATACACACACACACACACACACACACACACACAGACACATACAAACATATATATACACCCACATATATAATGATTGAAAATGACTAAACATCGAACTGATTACTCTAATATTGGAAGAAGGGGAAGAAGTGGGAGCAGCAGGCACAAATCAGGGAAGAAAGGGGGAGAATGGAGGAGAAAGATGGAGCGTACATGTAGAATGTTGAGGGTTACTCCTCCTGGTGTGTCGAGGGATAGAGGAGAAAGGTTGGGTGGTTTAGTGGAACCCTGCTACAAGTTAAAAAGGACGTGAAAAAAATAAATGTGAAGCAAAAGTACATAACTGTTTAAAACGGCAAAAAACGTATTAAACACGTTTAAAATGCAATACGTGAATAAAACGCGAATTAAACGCGTTTAAAACGTATTATTCGGTTTGGAGTTTAAAACGGCCGTCATATACAACACATGAATAATACGCGTTTTAAACACGTTGTTTTCAAAAAAACAGAGTATATTGTGACTTTGTCTATAAGAAAGACTCTATTTCACATGGTATTAAAGTAGGCTTTCCTGTGCCGCTCTCAACCCTTAGAGTGAGAGAGAGCACAAAGGAAAGATGCCTCCCCTTGCGGGCAGCTGCCACCACTAAGCGTTGGTCTGGTTGCCCGCATGGATTTTCCATCCTTGCTCTTTCTTAGAGTTGTCTCCTTCGAGCCATCTCCATCTTCAACAAAAATTCACTATGAAGTTACTGCTATTAGATCTACTTGGGCCGCCATGCCACCAACATGATTTGCTGTCTTTAGAGCCATCATATCTACCCTACTTGCCGCCTCCGTCTACACCGCCACCGATCTATTTGCCGCCATCATCATAGATCTATACCGCCATTATTTTCTCTGCCGCCGATCTAATCCATGCCATCACCATTGAGATCTAATCTAAAATCTTGGATAAAGATTTCCGTTTTCTGTTGATAATAGGGACACATCATCCATATATTGCTATGGTGGAGATCCGGAAGAATTTCCCCCTCCGATGTTCACCGCTAACACAATGTGTCGCTGCTTGACACAACATGTTGGTGGAGATCTGTTCATTTGCGACTTCGTTCGTAAAATCTGCCTGCGACAACACGACGTGCCACTTCTTGACACGACGTGTTGCCTGCACTATGACACAACATGTCACTTGCATTTTGCCCCGAGATTCTGTCAACTGACACAACATGTCACTGTACGACACGACATGTCACCCACTTCCTGTTGGCACTAACTTCTGCTATTGTGGTATCAGACACAGCGTGTCTCTTCATCGACACGACGTGTCACTTGCTACTGTTTATGTCTAGCTAGACTTCTACCAACTGACACCGCGTGTCACTGTCCAAGCGTGTTGCTTGCTTCTTGCCCCCGCTGACTTCTAGTGGTGCATCTACTGATGTGCAACACGACATGTCTCTTCACCGACACGATGTGTCAACTGCTACTGCTGCTATTACTTCGCATGCTTCACCATCTACAATGATTCTGTTACATGGCGGATGTATTTGTACTTGGTGAGTCCCTTCTTTATACTTACCAACAACAATTATCTTTCTTTTTCAAGTACTTTTGTCTTTTTGTTGTTTCACACCCCTACCCTTCCTAGCCCTATATACCTTTTGCCTACTCCCTGAATACTTATTCTACCCCCATATATATTGAACCTACTGATAATCAGATCCTACAATTTTTGACCTTGTCCAAATTTTTTTCGGGTCATTATAAATTGTATTTATTTTTCTATTTCGATCTATGTAATCGGGTCACATTGCACCTTGTTCGAGTTTTCGGTTACCTCCTCCACATACTTACCTACATAGCCCTTGTCTCTACCATTATTTTTGAATCTCCACCCCAACCACTCTCTTGACTCTTTTTGTGTTGACATGAGGGGGAGAATAGAGGATGATGAGTAGAGAGAAGAGATGAGATGCAAGAGAGATGAAGAAAGATGAAGAAGACTTTCATTCTATTATTCTATGGATCTTCATGTTACATTTACTATATGGATCCTTCTGCTACTATGTGGTGTTCCTTTTGCTTCTATTTGGATCCTTCTATTGCTATGTGGACAGTTTATGCTAGTCTTGTTGTTGCTTTTTCTGCTATGTGGAGCTTTTGTACTGCTATTATTCCTTATTCATCATCATCTCGATTGCTGCTATTAGAATATGTGGTATTCAACCCAAAATCAATTGGCAATGGGTGAAGGGACCACACACCTTATAATTCCAGGACCTCTCCAGAGCTCAGCGGTATGGGACTATTCTAACATCCCCCCTCAAGTGCAGCCACTTTTGTGTGCTTGCACTTGTTTTTTTTTTTTAGGTAGGGTGTTCCTCACACTTGTCTCATGGGGTCCGCTCTGATACCATGTTAGCGGAATACGTAAAACGGAACAACCGCGATGTGTGTGTTGCGCAAGGCAACGTGAGAGTTCCCAATAGGGCTCTCCTCTTTATTTATATAAAGGAGTAAATTGCACATAGGTACAACAGTAATGAAAAATAGAAAATAAAGACATAAAGAAAGATATATTAACACTCCCCCTCAAGCTGGAGTGTACACATTGTGGATGCCCAGCTTGCCACATAAATTCTGGAACACTGCTGGACCTAATGGCTTTGTCAAGATGTCAGCTAATTGATCCTCAGACTTGACATATGGCGTCACAACATTGCCATTCTTTATCTGATCTCTGATGAAGTGACAGTCAACTTCTATATGCTTTGTACGCTCATGGAAGACATGATTCCTGGCAATATGTATAGCAGATTGATTGTCACACTTGAGTGTCATGGGAGATTGAATCGAAATCTTCAACTCAGATAAGACATATTTGTCATGGGAGATTGATTGTCACACTTGAGTGTCATGGGAGATTGAATCGAAATCTTCAACTCAGATAAGACATATTTGATCCATTGTAATTCACAGCATGCATGTGCCATAGCACGGTATTCAGCTTCAGTACTAGACCGCGCTACCACCTGTTGTTTCTTGCTTTTCCAAGTGATCAAATGGTCACCAAGGAAAGTGCAGTAGCCAGAAGTAGATCTTCTATCAATCTGATTGCCAGCCCAGTCTGCATCTGCATAACCTGTCAGAATCAAAGGTGATGAGGAGCTCTTTGGTTTGTAGTAAGTGATTCCCTTTCCAGGAGCACTTTTCAGATATCTCAGAATCCTGCATACAGCTGTCCAGTGTGACTGTCGTGGTGTGCACATATGTTGACTCACCACTCCTACAGCAAAAGAAATATCGGGTCTTGTTACAATTAAATAGATTAACTTCCCAACTATTTTCCTGTAGTGTCCTGGATCTGAATACTCAGTGTCATCATCCATCTCCTTGGTGTGATAATCCATAGGAGTGGATACTGGCTTAGAATCAGTCATGCCTGTTTCCTGTAGCAAGTCCAACACATACTTCCTCTGAGATAGGTTTATACCTGCATGGGATCTAAGAACCTCAATCCCTAGAAAATATCTCAGTTTCCCCAGGTCCTTTGTGTGAAAGTGTTTTTGTAATCCTTCCTTCACACATGATATACCTGTAGAATCGCTGCCAGTAATCACAATATCATCAACATAGACAGCAATAATGATAGACCCACAAGAAGAGTTTGAATAAAATAGAGAGTGATCAGTCATGGAACGAGAGAAACCCATCTGTAAAACAACAGCACTGAACTTGTCAAACCAAGCTCTAGGAGATTGCTTTAGCCCATATATAGCTTTCTTCAGTTTGCACACTTTCTGACACTCCCCCTGAGCAACAAAACCAGGTGGTTGCTCCATATATACCTCTTCTTGGAGATCACCATGAAGAAAAGCGTTCTTGACATCCAGCTGAAAAAGAGGCCAGTCAAAGGTAGTAGCAAGTGATATAAGGATCCGTACAGAGTTCAAACGAGCAACTGGAGAAAAAGTCTCAAAGAAGTCAACTCCATATGTCTGTGTGTAGCCTTTTGCTACCAATCTAGCCTTCAGCCTTTCAACAGATCCATCAGTGTTGTGTTTGACTGTGAAAACCCATCTGCATCCCACAATTTTCTTTCCTGCAGGTAAGTCGACAAGATCCCATGTGCCATTGTCTAATAGAGCAGATATTTCCACCTGCATTGCCTGTTTCCAACCACTGTCCTTCATAGCATCTAAATGATTTCTTGGTGTCGTAATTGAGTCCATCCCAACAGCAAATGCACGAGCCTGTGTAGATAAGTGGGACAAACAACACACATTGGATATGGGATGTCTAATAGTGCATGAACGAATACCTTTCCTGACAGCAATAGGAACATCAAGATCAGAAGCTTCTGCAGGAATCTCGTGAGTGGAAGACGATGGAGGAAGCTCAGAGACTGGTGTCGCTGCCTCATCTGGATTCTGTCTACCTCGCCTGTGATACACCTGTGAATAGGGCTGAATGACAGGTGCATCATCATGCTGCATGTCCTGAATAATAATGGGTGGCACTCCCTCACTCGGCACATGTGGTGCCACTCGCTCACTTTGAATTGGGGGTGGCACTCTCTCACTCAATTGCTCCCCCTTGCTCATAGAATTTGCAAAATATGGAGTGGTTTCATGAAAAGTGACATCCTAAGAAACAAACATACGACGCAAACTAGGACAATAACACTTGTAACCTTTACTCGTACCAGAGGACCCAAGGAACAAGGTTTTAACAGACCTAGGTGAAAGTTTGTCTTGTTTAGGATCAAAATTATGAACGAAGGATGTACAACCAAACACCCGAAGAGGAACATGAAAAGGTTGATCCATAGGGCGTAAAACAGAGAAGGGACTGCGTCCATGCAAAACGGAGGAGGGCTGTCTATTAATCAAAAAACATGCGGTGAGAAGGGCTTCAGACCAGAACCGTTTAGGCACATTTGATTCAAACATGAGGGATCGAGTAACATCCAAAAGATGGCGATTCTTTCTCTCAGCAACTCCATTCTGCATAGGGGTGTGAGGACAGGATGTATGATGAATCATCCCAACCGAACTACAAAATTCATTCATCGCTTTCTGAACATATTCGAGAGCATTGTCAGATTGAAAAGTCTTGATGTTGCAATTAAATTGAACTTGAATTTCTTTATGAAAATATTTAATGATGGAAAGCACAGACTCACGACTTTTCAACAAATAAAGCCATGTCATGCGAGAGTAATCATCCACAAAGGAAATAAAATAGCTAAAGCCATTATAACTTTGGTCTTTAACAGGACCCCACACATCACTATGGACTAACTCAAACGGACTAGTAGCCCGATTATTGACACGAACATGATATGACAATCTATGATGTTTTCCCAACTGACACGATTTACACTCTAAAGAAGACAAATGAGCCAGATCTGGTTCCAACTTCTTCAGGCTCTCTAAGGATGGATGTCCATATTTGCAATGCCACAGCAAGGGGGAACCACTCATCATGACGGCTGAAACTGGAGCAGGAGGTGGATGGCGAGGTAGACAATCACCAGGGAAGAGGTAGAGATCACCTTTCCTAGGCCCCCCACCAATCATCTTCATACTCTTGAGATCCTGTAAAACAAAACAAGAGGGCCCGAATGTTACTGTGCATTTTACAGTGTCAATCAGTTTGGCAACAGAAAGCAAATTAAATGGAAATTCAGGCACAAAATGAACAGATTTCAGATCAATATCTGGTGTAAGAGACACAGATCCACTAGCTACCACCTTCCTCACTGAACCATCTGCCAAGGTAACAGATGGATGAGGAATATATGAGTCAAGTGAACGGAGCAATCTCCTCATACCAGTCATGTGCTGGGATGCGACAGAGTCAACCACCCAAGGATTTGCGGATCCAGAAGCCATAAAGGATGTAGCCTGATTACCCGCAGTAGACGCAAGGTTGGCTGCCGAAGCAGATGACGCGCCCATGTTCCAGTGCTGAGTTGCCTGAATAAATCTGTCGTATTCCTCCTGAGTAAGAGTGATGCCAGGAGTACTAGAACCCACAGCTGAAGATTCCGAGGTGGCATAGTTTGCAGCTCCAACAGGCGGGGCAGCAGGTCTCCCATGTTTCTTCCAACATTTTTCTACAGTATGCCCAGGTTTGTCACAGAATGTGCATCTAGGACGAGTCCCACGTCCTCTGCCCAAGCCAGATTTGTCAGATGGTGCAGGTCGTCCTCCTCTTACTGCTGCTGCAATAGAAGCATGAGAATCTCCAGAAGGAACAACAGAAATAGAATCAGCAGACTCAAAGGTGGACTGCTAAATCCTAGAGTAAGCTTCTGCAAGGCTTGGTAATTTGTCTGAAGCAAGGATCACACTTCTGGCCGAACCGAAGGAGGGGCTAAGTCCAGAGAGAAATTTAGCAGTGACCAGGTCGTCTCGATCTTTAATCTGCTCAGCAACTGTCACTGGATGATAGTAGCTCAGTTCTTGAGAAATAGCTTGAATCACACCAAAATACTCTTCAAGTGGCTTATCACCCTGTCTTTCCGCAAAAAGACGGTCATAAATCATAAACTGGCGAAGAGCATTCTTTTCTTGAGCATAATGTTGCTTCACGGCATCCCAAATCTCCTTGGCTGTAGAGTAAAACATGAACCTAGATGCAATTGTAGGTTCCATGCTGCCCCATAGCCAAGTCTTCACTAGGCTGTCCAGACGTTTCCACTCGGCATAGTCTTTGTCAGTGCTAGCTAGGGGTGCAGAATCAACGAACTTTGCCCTATCTCGGGACTCCAAGACGGTATGAACATCATTCATCCATAGCAGAAAATTCTTCCCGTTGAGTTTGATGGGAATAGGCGACACCTCTCCATAATAGGTGGACATCTTATTCTCCATAATGCAACGAGGATAGGTGACGGAATGATACGCGTCACAAGGAAGGCTGGATTGACGGGAAGATACACGTCACGTGACGGAGAGATACACGTCACAACTGAAACTGGATAGAGGATGCATTACTGACACATCTACATCCTTCAAGAGAGAGAGGTTCCTAATCACACATGAAGGAGATGTGATTAGGAAGGCACTTTGGAAGAGACGAGACCTCCGGTTAGAGCTTTAAATGGCCGTTTGATCAACCGGAAATCCCCAAACAGCAAATTCGGCTTCCGAAAATTAGCCGAAAAGTTGCTGAAAAATTGCCGAAAATGTAGAAGGAGCTTCGGTTCTTGGCTGCCGGGCCTACGGTAGCATGGAGGAGACTACCAGAGGTCCAGAGATAGTAGACGGGCAACGGAAGCCCTTAGCCGACGGACTGTAGCGCCGGCGGTGGCGTCTGCCCTGCCCCTGCCGCGCGGCGGCGGCGAGAGGGGAAGGAGGCCGCTGCTGCGGCGGCGCCCTAGGTGGAGGACGACGGCGACCCTGCTGTGATGGAGGAGGAAGGGCGGCGGCGCTGGAGAAAGGAGAAGCGGAAGCGGCCGATCACATTGCTCTTGATACCATATTTGAATATGTGGTATTCAACCCAAAACCAATTGGCAATGGGTGAAGGGACCACACACCTTGTAATTCCAGGACCTCTCCAGAGCTCAGCGGTATGGGACTATTCTAACAGCTGCTATGGAGTTGTCTACTTCATTGATGCTATTTGTTGATAGCTTTTCTATTTGGCGACGTCATTCTTGCTACTTGTGCTATGATTAACACATTTTACTTGTTGCTTTGTGCTTTTGCACTATCTGTTATCCGTGCTCTGTTCGCACGTTGACTCTTTGTGTGTGCTTTGCACGTCTACTACTGCTGTTGCTGTGACCCAACACTCTCTAGGGACCGTAACCCAATACTTTATGGATTGTGACGTCTGCTTCTATGATGGAAATTATATGATGAGATGATGACGGTATCTGTTAATATATTTCATATTTATTCTATTTTATAATTTATATATCCTGCTGGACCTCTATGTAAATTATCCAGTTTCTCTTATTAATAAAAAGGGAGAAAGCCTATGGCCTCTCTCAACGCTGTATTGCATGTTGCATTGCGGCACCACATTTCACATGGTACCAGAGCAAGGTTCCTAACCTAACCCTACCCAGCCGTCACAACCCAGCGCCGTCGCCGGTCCGCCGGCCACCACCGTGATCAGTAACTCCAACGGTGAACAGTAACTTCAACGGTTAACTGTGCGCAGCGTGGGCAGTAACTCCGACATGAACAGTATGTCGGAGTGAACAGTAATTCTTGTGTAAACAGAACATGTCGCCATCCTTCCCCGGCTGCCGCGCCGCCGACCCAAAGCGGGAGGAGCAGCCGTCTCCCGGGCCAGGCGCCGTAGCCGTCGTCCCCCTTTCTCTTCTATCTCCGAATCGTCGGGTCCTTTGGTTGATCCAGCGGATTTTTAAATCCCAAACCGGAGGGTCCGTTGGTATGTAAGAAATTCCTAATCACATCTCCTCCATGTTTGATTAGGGAATTTTAGTTGGGGGTTGTGGATGCGTCAGATACGCATCTGATCTTGTGACGTGACGTGTATCTCCCCATCACCCATATTTTCTTGTGACGTGGATCAATCCGTCACTCTTCTTCTCATCAAATCATGGAGGACACCAAGGCATCTACCATCTACAGTGAGATGTCTCCTATCCCCTCTATTAAGCTGAACGGGAAAAATTATCTTTTATGGATGAATGTTGTCCATACTGTATTAGAGTCACGTGACAAGGCGAGACACGTTGATTCTGATCCTCCTGCACTTACTGACAAAGGCTATGCTGAATGGAAGCGTCATAACAATCTGGTGAAGACCTGGTTGTGGGGGAGCATGGAACCTAGGATTGCCTCGAGGTTCATGTTCTACACTACCACCAAAAAGATCTGGGATGCAGTGAAGAAACATTATTCTCAAGAGAAGAATGCGCTTCGTCAGTTCATGATATATGATCGCCTGTTTGCAGAACGACAAGGAGACAGACCTTTAGAAGAATACTTTGGAGTGATTCAAGGTATTGCAAAAGAGCTGAGTTTCTACCATCCAGTAACTGTCCAGGAGCAAGTCAAAGACAAAGATGACTTGATTACAGCAAAATTCTTGTCTGGTCTGAGTTCTTCGTGCAGTTCAACCCGTAGTGTTATCTTAGCTTCTGATAAACTTCCCAGCTTGGAAGAGGCCTATTCAAGGATTTTACAGGCAAATTTTAAACCTGTTGATCCTACCGTAGTCTCATCTCAGGGAGATTCTCATGCTTCTGTAGCTGCTGCAGTGAGAGGAGGACGGACAGGTATGGGCCGAGGACGTGGAACTCGCCCTAAGTACACTTTCTGTGACAAACCTGGACACAGTTGAGAAATGTTGGAAGAAGCATGGTCGACCTGTTGCACCACCTGTGGGAGCAGCAAACTATGCTACCACTACTGAGTCTACTGAGCCTCCTGTTTCGAGTTTTGGTCCTTCTAGCATCACACTCACCAAGGAGGAATATGATAGATTTATCCTCGCTACTCAACATCTAAGCTTGGGATCAACAACTTCAGCCAACTTGGCGTCCACCACAGGTAAACAGGCTACTTCTTTATTGGCTTCTGGTTCTACTTCATCATGGGTCGTTGACTCTGGAGCGTCACAACATATGACTCGTATGAGGAGACTTCTTCACTCCATCGACTCACATATCCCTCACAAATCTGTAACAATAGCAGATGGTTCAGTGAGGAGAGTGTTAGCCAGTGGATCTGTTTCTGTGACTCCTGGAATTGATCTTAAATCCGTACATTATGAGCCTGCTTTTCCTTTTAATCTTCTGTCTGTTGCTAAGTTGATTGATACTGTGAAATGTACGGTAACCTTTGGTCCTTGTTTTGTGTTACAGGATCTCAAGAGTATGAGGACGATTGGTGGGGCCTAGGAAAGGTGATCTCTACCTTTTCCACGGTGACTGTTTGCCTCACCAAGTTTCTGCTCCTGCTCCAACTGTCTTGTTGAGTGGCTCTCCCTTACTGTGGCACTACAGATATGAACATCCTTCATTAGAGAACGTCTTATCCCGGTCGTGTCAATGAACCAAAATTGTCTCAAGTATCGTCTTTAGAGTGTCAGTCCTGTCAACTGGGGAAACATCATAGAACGTCTTATCCCGGTCGTGTCAATAAACGAGCGTCATGTCCTTTTGAGTTGGTCCATAGTGATGTTTGGGGTCCTGTAAAAGACCATAGTTATAATGGTTTTCGTTATTTTATCTCCTTTGTGGATGCCTTTTCGCGTATGACTTGGATTTATTTGTTGAAAAGTCGAGAGTCTGTGCTATCTATTGTCAAACATTTTCATCAAGAAATAAAAGTTCAATTTGATTGCAATATTAAAGTTCTTCAATCTGATAATGCTTTTGAGTATGTTCAAAATGCCATGGCTGATTTTTGTAGTTCTGTTGGGATGATACATCGTACATCTTGTCCCCACACCCCTCAGCAGAATGGGGGTAGCAGAGAGGAAAAATTGTCATCTTCTTGATATTATCAGGACAATCAATTTTCAATCTAATGTTCCTAAGCGGTTCTGGTCTGACGTTCTCCTTACTGCATGTTTTCTTATCAACAGACAACCTTCTTCTGTGCTTCAAGGACGTACTCCTTTCTCTCTCTTACGTCCCAAGGTTCAACCCTTCCTTGTTCCTCTTAGAGTGTTTGGTTGTACTTCTTTTGTCCACAATTTTGATCCTAAGGCTGATAAGTTATCTCCTGAGATATTGCGGCCATGACATGCACATCCTATAAAGGTGGTTGTATGTAGTCACATGCTCCTCATACACATCATTATTGGCAAATTGTATGAAGTTCCATGTTGCTCATTCATGTGCGATACTGTATAAGTGTATATTACTCCTTTGTATTATATTCACATTACTCTTTAGTAAAACATCTTCCACTAAACATAAATAAGTAACTAATTATATCAATACTAATTGTAATATGCTTAGATAGATTGTATGATAATAGCAATTAATAGTGTTGTAAGTAGGTAGATCTAGTGATAATATTGTAGATCTATATAATATACTTATAGATGTATGTATAGTTTCCGTAAGCATATAAAAATTGGAGTAATACTAGGCTTTGGCGGTAAAAAACACTTTTTTTAGGTGAAAGTGGAAGAAAAAAGTAGGAAAAAGAGATGGAGAGGTTGCTAATGGTAGAAATGAAAGATATTAGTTATAATTACCTTGATTTGGGTTGGTATCAGCTCCAATCGCCAAAAATCATCCAAATGCACCTTCTTTTCTCCTCTCAACAAGTAACTACAATCATTCTCGCAAAAAAGGGTATACCCATCGGTATATCGCCGGTTTCGGTCGGTACAGTGAAGTTAGTAGTGCATTATGCACCGAAATCATCGAAACATGGCGGTATACATGTCAGTATTATCGGTATTTGCGATCCTATCCGTACGCACACATGTATCGGTACGCGTCGGTATCGGTATTTCGGTCGAAATACCGTCGGTACCGACAAAACTTCATTCCTTGATCCATATACCACAAATAAGAAATATAAAACAATAAGTAAATGGGCCACCTCCCTAGCCCATAAACACCCAGAGATAATCCACTTAATACTCAAAATGTTTTGTTTGAAAGCTATCTTGACCATTGCTCAATTCTAGAGAATCTGGGAAGGAGGAAGAGGAAGGAATTAAGACTTGAATGCAGGAAAATTTCATTCTCGTACTAGATCTAGTGGGTCTATTAGAATATAACGGAGTCCCCAGACAAGAACCAATCGACTAAACATATTATCCCACAACTCAAGTGGTAAATCATGTATCTTCAACCAGATCGAAATTTTTCTAAGCTTGTAGTTCGATAGATGATCTCCAAGTTTCCATTTTTTGAGGAAAATCATCTTGCATTTGACGAGCCATGGTTTTCCTTTGAGAGCATCCTCAATTCTAAATGATCTGAGAACCTGACAAGGGAAATTTTTTTACCTCTTCCTAGCACTTCCGCTGAGCATTTGAGGTTCTAGATCTTGCGGAAATAGTCCTCAAGAGTGGAAGCTGAGGCTTGGGACCAATGATATAGCCAACTAGGAAGTTTTGCCAATTTGTCGTGTTACCAATGGCTTTGACTTTAGAGTAAACCACTCTACCATCATCCAACATGATATATGTCTTTTCTAGCGTTGTGTCACCCCTCTTTACTGACATTAAACACCCATGATTTGTTACCAGTAGAAGGGGAGGTAGAGGAGGAGGTGAAGTGTTATTAGCCGGTTGGTGATTCATTACCTGTTCCTTGCTCTGGAGGAAGTTGGGAGTTGCCATTATTGTCGCCCCCTCCATCACTCTGTGACGCCGTCTGGATCATTTTGGAATAGAATCTCGTATGTTACAAATCTCTTGATGCCTCTCAGAATGTTGGTGTGAGTGGGGGGGGGGGAGTAAGTTAGATAAGCTTTCCAAGAAGTTTTTGATATGTGTGCTAGATTTTCCACAAATATGAAGATTTTATTCGATCGAGTATTTAAGTTTGCAACACGATTTCCCTATTCCCTTTAGCAAGTCAAAGCTTACTTCCCCTAGACACATGTAGACCAGTTTTAGACCTAGATGTTTCAATTCCCTAAAAATACCTCAACATGCAAAAAATCATTTATCTCAAACTCTTTCTACCACCTTTCCTTAAGTTTGATACATTTTCTTCATGGCAGACCATGCCTCCAACATGGAATTTTCGGTTAAAATTATGAAATTTGATCGAGATTTTGTTTTTTGTGATAATCATACGTCAATGTACACTTGTGGACTCGAGGACAATTTTGCAAAACTTTCTTATCCAAGTGCTAAATTGTGCAAAAAGGGGTTTATTTTGCAGTAAGCAGCCGTATTTGGGCTTCATATTGCGAAATGCAACCTAGGTTTCGTGACATTGTTTCCGCTGGCTGTTGTTGCTGCTAAAGTTTGTGCATTTAGGTTATTTTTCTTGAATCTCTTGTTTTTTGTGCTATTTTTCTTAACTTAAGGTATGTTTCCCCTATCCATAGACATCTCTTCCTCCTTTGATTTACCCTCTTCCAATGCTCAAAATTTCGACGAAATGGTCAAAATTTCTATTGTGGTGGCAGTCGGACATCGAAATTGACTACCGAAACTGTCGAAACAATTTTCTACTTTATCATATACTATGTACTACCTAGAGCATATTTTTTTGCACAGTTTTGTGTCTTTAAGTCTATATATTGTGGTTGCAAACTATAATGACTTAATTCATTGATTTCACCATCGAAAATTGACATAAAAAATCCCCATTGAAATGCCCATCGAAATAGTTCAAGGTCATTCACTCAAAAATGACGAGACCCCACCCCCACATATCCAATATGAAATATTATTACATATTTGAGTAGATCTACACTAGTAGATCATTCTGGTAAAATTTCATAAATTAATTTGTTTATTTTGTCGTCGAAACGCGAGGAACACATTTATCAAAATTTCTATCAAAATTTGTCAAAATTTCTATTTTTGTGGCCACAAAAATGGCATCAAAATCAGACATTTTCTTCCTTGCCCCCTTCTATATAGAGCTAAAGAAATACTCCAAAAATAACAAAGTTCTAAGTGCTCGATCTTTTCAAAACGATATGTTTTACAAACAAAACTTGTACAACTACGAAATAATGGTACAAAGTATGTAGATCTACAATTACTTTAAAGTTATACCACATTTATTATGGATCAATGTTCAAAATTTTGTCGAAATTGGCGAAATTTCGCTAATTATTTCGATGCCGCCAACGATCGGACATAGAAATGGCCTTACATGTCTGTACATAGGGAATTTCGCCAGAAAAAAATTAAATTTCGACAATTATTTCGAATTTTGACGAAATTAGGTAAATTTCGATGAAAAAAGGCCCATTTCGTCCGCATTTCGACGAAATTTCGAGAAACACATCTATTATTTCGAGAAATGGGGTACGATGTCTGCAGATTTTACTATGTGTTTCCTTGGGCTTGTTAGGGGCAATCTAAGTTATGTTTCTTCTCTTCCTAGCCTAATTCTACCTCTCTCTCCTATTTCTCTCACTTCTATAAAGATCTACAAAGGAAATATTTAAAAATGTGTTTAGGAGTGATATCTATGACTATGATGACCCACTAACTTTCATTTTTGAGGTCACATGATTTATGTCATAGTGCGCAAAATTAGCATCACTATCGAGATTTTTTGTATGTATGCTATTATCAATCACACCTCTAACTACATGGTTGCCTCCTATAGGCTCTCGCTACAAAAGCACACGACCAAGAACAAAACTTGAGTTAATCCATTAGTATGCATTTTATCACTTGTAAGCATATGGAGATTAACAGTGAGACACATCTATGCTTGTATAAAACAAAATAAACATGAGCCAATTTGTTGATAGGTATAATCAACAAGGAGGATGACAACCATCATGGTTCAACTAGATGCATAAACCATAGTTGTTTCATGCTTCCTCAATACTCACTCACATACCACTACAACATTGTTTGTGTATTACGTCCTGTCATCCTACCGAGAGGTCCTACCATCCTAGATCATGCTATGTTTCCATAAATTTGTGTCTTTTAAGTCTATATATTGCGCTTGCAAACTATGATGACTTGATTCATTCATTTCTCCATTCAATTGACCTCAAAATCTCCATCGAAATTGTTCAGCTTCCTTCACTCACACATGAGGAGCCCCACCCCCGCACATATCCAATATGAAATATTATTGCGTATTTGAGTAGATCTACACTAGTAGATTGTTCTGGTAAAATTTCGATAAATAATTCGATCATTTGGTCGTCGAAATGCCAGGAATGCATCTGTCGAAATTTCCGTTGAAATTTGTCAAAATTTCTGTTTCTGTGGCTACCGAAACGGCATCGAAATCGGACATTTTCTTCCTTGTTATGGATTTATAGAAAAATTAGTAAAAAATACATTGGGGATAAATTTCCTTAGATTATATATAAATCACCTAGTTAACCCTAATTAAATGCTAATATTGCACTTATACAATCAACACGAACTGATTTCAGTCAAAATTACTAATATATTTTTTATTTTTACCTAAATAATGAATAATTTCAGACCTAACAACTAATTTATAATAGTGAAAAATGGTAATGTAAAATTGACTCCTACTTCCAAGACTCCTACAAAATTTTGTAATTAGTAAGTTAATTACTTTGTTTTATATACTCTTATCCCGTGCTTGTGGTACACTACCAGGTAATTAGGAGAACTGGCTATAACCATCTCGTATATAAGCATGTGTAAGTCACAACTTTTGCATCATGCAATAAGCGTTTCTCTCTCTATATGTCCTAATTCATCACTTCTTTGCTAAAATCATCGGCGTTCTTCAAAAAACCATAACAGGAGTCACCAATCATCTTGAAGGCTAATTTGATATAAAGTATTTTGCTTGCAGTTGAGTAATTCTCCAAAGAATTGTACAGTTCCTTACATATGCAATCCTAACCAGAGTACCAAACAATGCCATAATTTTCTACTTGCATTTTTGATGTCTTTTGGAGTGAATATTACTGCTGCCTACTTTAGGAATTCACCAGTAAGTATCTGTAAATTATGCCCAGTTACCATCTTTTATTAAGATTGAGTGAAGTTTGAATTGCCTTCATAGTGGATTTTGTGAAAGGCTTGATGCATGCTTGTAGCTACAATTGTGTAATTAGATTAGAGTTTGGATGTCGTTGGAATTTATATATATAGATTTATGATCAGAAAACTATCATTTTCCTATTGTTGACTGGTTACCCCCGTCAAAATATAATAAAAGGACCTACTTCAACGTATGTATAGGTGATAATACCTAGCACAGGACATGTTTAAAGTTGTTTACACATTCTAGCAGATTCTGTTTTAATTACATTATTCTGATTGGTTAGGTACATATACTTGATGCATTTCTGATATGCAACTGCTTGAAATATTCTCTTGAGGAGTCACTATTCTGTTGACAGCGTCAATAATGAGAGTAATGATGAATGTTTGTGTTATAAAAACATGGATCTTTACTTTCAATTTAATACATATTTAGTATTAATGTCTAGCTAGATATAACATATTGCACACACCTTCGATATGATATTAACCAAACTACTTGCATACCTCTCCAAGGAGTTGCTATTTAATTGCAAAATGTCAGGAACAAGAGAATGTCAAACCAATTTCTTGACATGAGTCGATTTGTGCTTGATCCCATCTTCCATACTTCAGGGCTTGCTACTTTGATTACTAATAACAGTTAGAAGAGAAATGTGATGCCGCTCTATTGCCATGAATTAACTAACACCTGATCATATCTAGACAGATTTAATTTACTTTTGTGTTATTTGTTATCTAATAATCTACAATCTTTGTATTTATAGGTGACACGAAATGTTTCTATATCTTCACAAAGTGCAGAAGGAAAGAAACTAGGTCTAAATTTAGAATCTGGTAGTTCATATGGTGGGTTGAATAAGAAAACTCATGATAATGATAAAGAACGTGACCTTGTGGAGGCTTCCACTCATGGAACCTACATTTGCCAGATTCATGGAGATCCGAAAAACTTCTTGGTTCCTAGACCCCTAAACTTCTTGCCTTCAGATCGCCCTCCCGTGGACTTGAATAGCAACACTGCCTCAAAGCAGATTCTCACATGTTCGTCACCTGTTGGAAACTCTCGGAAAGAAAGAAAAACTGGTCATTTGAAAAAGAACTTGGTTCAAGAATCAATCAGCTATGATCAGTCAGTACAAGATTACCCCACTCCATCAACTTCTTCTCAGATGACTAGTGGAAGGAAAACAGAAGAATCACGCCTAGGTTCACATCTTCTCACAAAATTGTCTATTGGTAATAAAGCTAAGAAGAATTTAAGCCAGAATGCATCATCCAATCATAACTCAAATCAGAGAACTCCACGTAAATTGGAAAAAGTGGTTGATGGTTGCAGTGAGCTTGAAAAGGCTAGCATTGGTAACTCATTCGAACAATCACTTTCTCATTATGGCAACTTTTTTTCATCCTATGCAACCAGACTAAACATGTTTCTTCTGGTCCAGCAAGTTTTCGGCAGCTTCAGGATGCAATGAACCAGGTAAATTTTACGCTTTGACCCTTTTGCATGATGTTTATAAAGTGGTGATAAGCCATGCTATTGCTGCCAGTCAAAATTCCTATAGTGGATCAGTTTTATGACATGGTTACAAAATACAAACAAGGTTTTTGCTCCTGAAATTCTCTTGAAATAGGGAATAAAATCTGTGAACTATATGCAAGAAATTAACAAGCAAGGCGATGAAATCTGCTTTCTTGTGATGCTTTTATACATTTTAGCTTTCTTATATAAAGTAACAATTTGCATTGACCTATACTTCCTATGAAGATGAACATTGTCTCTTAATAGAACGTGATGTGTATGACAAAAGTTTTGGAAGATCATCAAATTCAAAGAATTGAACAGTCCAATACGAAAATGGATTGGTTCCCAAAAATTGAACAGTCCATTACGAAAATGGATTGGTTCCTTGATTTCACAACCTTTGATGCACTTCTTTAAGGCACTTATCTTGAACATTGTCTCTTAATAGAAAGTGATGTGTATGACAAAAGTTTTGCAGGATCATCAGATTCAAAGAATTGAACAGTCCATTATGAAAATGGATTGGTTCCTAAGAATTGAAATGTCAATTACGACAATGGATTGGTTCCTTGATTTCGCAACCTTTGGTGCACTTCTTTAAGGCACTTATCTTGGACATGTATAGTTGCCTTGGTGTCAAGAAAGTGGTCAACATTGTTGGAGCCTTGAAATTCTCATTTTTTGTGCACACTACTTATATTTGGATCTATAGTTCATTTTACATTTCATTCAACATAAATTACAATATAAGACTCAATGCTTGAATGTGATGCCTAGCATCTAAGGAAGCGTAGTATTTGTGATGCTCCTACTAGGATCTCATTGTAGTTGTTGTCAAGGGCTTGAACCAATGCTAGAGGCTATCATGACCATCTAGAATGCCATTCGTTGTTACGAACCCCAATACCCAATATTTCAAAATTTCAATGAGTATATGAACAGTTATAGAAATTATGGTCAAAGAAATATTGGGCAGGGCAATGGAGAACCTGACCATTGTTATAAAGTACCATGATGTCTGTGAGAAGAGATGAGGAGGAGAGGAGACGAACACCGAGAGATTTGTCAGCTGCAAGGAGCAGCTTTCTTGAGAGGACAATAGCCGTCTCTCCTTGTTTTTATATATTAGGGTAAGATACATTGTGGTACAAAGAAGAAAATAAGAGAAAAACAATAAAACAAATAATATAATAGATATAGAACCAGGAGACACATCGTTGATTTCTGTCGCTGATCAACTCTCGATACCATCGACAGGATTGTCGATGGTATCGACGGAATGCTCTTCTGTTGCTGTGATAAAGTCGATACCATCGACCTCCTGTCGATAGTATCGACGGGGATGCAGGTTGTTTCACACTCCCCCTCAAGTTGGAGAGTACACATCGTGTATGCCCAGCTTGCCACATAATCTCTGAAAAGCTGCTGGACCTAAAGGCTTTGTCAAGATATCCGCCAGTTGATCTTCAGACTTGACGTATGGCGTCACAATAGTACCATCTTTGATATGATCACGAATGAAATGGCAATCAACTTCTATATGCTTTGTACGCTCATGAAAGATAGGATTCCTGGCAATGTGTATAGCAGACTGGTCGTCACACTTGAGCTCCATAGAAGACATAATAATGATTTTTAACTCAGAAAGAATAGATTTGACCCATTGTAGTTCACAACATGCATGGGCCATAGCACGGTATTCAGCCTCAGTGCTGAATCTAGCTACCACATGCTGCTTTTTGCTTTTCCAAGTAATCAAATGATCACCTAGGAAGGTACAGTAGCCTGATGTAGACCTTCTATCAGTATGATCACCAGCCCAATCTGCATCTGAATACCCTGTGAGAGTCAAAGTAGATGGAGTCACCTTGGGTTTAGAATAAGTGATCCCCTTACCAGGAGCACTCTTCAGATATCTCAGAATCCGGCAAACTGCTGTCCAGTGTGACTGTCGTGGTGAGTGCATATGCTAACTCACAACGCCTACAACAAAAGAAATGTCAGGTCATGTAACAGTCAGATATATTAACTTGCCAACTATTCTCCTATAATATCCTGGATCTGAGTACTCAACATCATCAACCGTCTCCTTGATGTGATAATCCATAGGAGTAGATACCGGTTTAGATTCAGTCATGCCTGTCTCCTGTAGCAAGTCAAGCACATATTTCCTCTGAGATAGATTGACACCTGCATGAGATCTAAGCACCTGTATGCTCAGAAAATATCTCAGTTTACCCAGATCCTTCGTTAGGAAGTGTCTCTGCAAACCTTCCTTTACACGAGATATGCCTGTAGAATCACTGCCAGTAATCTCTATGTCATCAACATATACAACAATAATGATAGAGCCACAAGAAGAGCTAGAGTATAATAAAGAGTGATCAGTCATGGAGCAAGAAAAACCCATCTAGAGTACAACGTCACTGAACTTGTCAAACCAAGCTCGAGGAGACTGTTTCAGCCCATATATGGCTTTCTTCAATTTATACACCTTCTGACACTCCCCCTGAGCAACAAACCCATGAGGTTGCTCCATATATACCTCTTCCTGTAGGTCACCATGGAAAAAGGCATTCTTAACATCAAGCTGAAATAGGGGCCAATCAAAGGTAGTAGCCAGAGAGATAATAATCCGCACATAATTTAGACGAGCTACTGGAGAAAAGGTCTCAAAGAAATCAACTCCATAGGTCTGTGTGTAGCCTTTTGCTACCAATCTGGCCTTCAACCTCTCAACGAATCCATCCGAATTATGTTTGATGGTGAAAACCCATATGCAACCCACTGCTTTCTTTCCTGCAGGTAAGTCAACAAGATCCCATGTGCCATTATGCAAAAGAGCTGACATCTCAAGCTGCATTGCCTGTTTCCAGCCACTGTCCTTCATAGCATCATAGTGATTCCTTGGTATATCAACAAAATCAATCCCAATAGAAAATGCGCGTGCCTGCTTAGATAAGTGGGACAGACAACACACATTTGTAATAGGATGTCTAATAGTACAAGTATGAGTACCTTTCCGAACAACAATAGGAAGATCAAGATCTGATGCTTCTGCGGGAATCACGTGAGTAGAAGACGATGAGGAAGGCTCAGGGATTGGTGTCGCTACCTCTTTTGGATCTTGTTTGCCTCGCCTACTATAAACATATGGGTACTGCTGAATAACATGCCTGTCAGCTGCCTGCTCGTCCTGAATAAAAGTATAATCAGGAATGATGGGTGGCACTCCCTCACTCTGCACAGATGGTGCCACTCTCTCACTCTGAAAATTTGGTGGCACTCTCTCTCTCAACTGCTCCCCCTTATAGCATCGGAGAAATATGGAGTGGTCTCATGGAAGGTAACATACCTAGACACAAACATGCGACGAAGACTAGGACAGTAACACTTGTATCCTTTGCTAGTACTAGAATAACCAAAGAACAATGTTTTAATGGACCTAGGAGAAAGTTTGTCAGCCTTAGGGTCAAAATTATGGATAAAAGAAGTGCAACCAAACACTCTAAGGGTAACAGAGAAGGGCTGATCTGTGGGTCGTAACACAGAGAAAGGAGTTTGTCCTTTGGGAACAGAGGATGGTTGTCTATTAATTAAGAAGCAAGCGGTTAAAAGAGCTTCAGACCAGAATTTCTTAGGCACATTGGATTGAAACATGATTGAACGAGCAATATCAAGAAGATGGCGATTTTTCCTCTCTGCCACCCCATTTTGTTGAGGGGTGTGAGGACAAGACGTGCGATGAATCATGCCCACAGAGCTGCAAAAATCTGACAGCCTTTTGAACATACTCTAAAGCATTATCAGATTGGAGAGTTTTTATATTGCAGTCAAACTGAACTTTTATTTCTTTATGAAAATGTTTCACAATAGATAGCACAGACTCTCGACTTTTGAGAAGGTAGATCCATGTCATGCGGGAAAAATCATCCACAAAGGAAATAAAATAACGAAAACCATTATAACTCTGGTCTTTAACAGAATCCCATACATCATTGTGGACTAACTCAAAGGGACAAGATGCCCGCTTATTGACACGATTGGGATAAGACAACCTATGATGTTTTCCCAGCTGACATGACTGACACTCTAAAGATGACACTTGGGACAACTCAGGTTCCAACTTCTGCAAGCTCTCTAACGACGGATGTCTATATCTGCAATGCCATAGTAAGGGGGAACCACTCAACAAAATGGATGGAGCTGGAGCAGATACTGGGCGAGGCAGACTGTCACCTTAGAAAAGGTAGAGATCACCTTTCCTAGGCCCCCACCAATCGTCCTCATACTCTTGAGATCCTGTAAGACAAAACAAGAAGGCCTAAATGTTACCGTACAATTTACAGTGTCAATCAATTTTACAACAGAAAGAAGATTAAAAGGAAACTCAGGCACAAAGTGTACATATTTAAGATCAATCTTGGGTGTTAGAGCGATAGATCCACTATCTAACACTCTCCTCACCGAACCATCTGTTAGTGTGACAGATTGGTGAGGGATATACGAGTCAATAGATTGGAGTAATCTCTTCATACCAGTCATGTGCTGTGACGCGCCAGAGTCAACCGTCCAAGATGAAGTAGAGCCAGAAGTTATGAGAGACGTAGCCTGATTACCCGCAGTAGATGCCAGGTTTGCTGATGACGAAGATGAAGATCCCACACTCATGTGCTGTGTAGCCTGAATGAACTGATCATACTTCTCCTGAGTAAGAGTGATGCCGGTCCTAGAATTGGTGCCCACAGCTGAAGACGGAGAGAAATCTGTAGAAGTGGCACAATGTGCTGCCCCCACAGGAGGTGCAACAGGTCTCCCATGTTTCTTCCAACACTTCTCCACTGTATGTCCCGGTTTGTCACAAAAAGTACACTTAGGACGTGTCCCACGTCCTCTGCCCATACCAGGTCGTCCTCCTCTCACCGCAGCAACTACGGATGCATGAGACTCCCCAGAAGATATAGCAGAGATAGGATTAGCAGACTCAAAAATAGATTGTTGAATTCTCGAATAGGCTTCCACAAAACTTGGCAATTTATCAGAAGCCAGAATGACGCTTCGGGCAGAACTGCAAATAGGATTAAGCTCGGATAGAAATTTAGCAGTAACCAGGTCGTCTCTGTCTTTGATCTGTGCACCAACTGTCACAGGATGATAGTAGCTCAGCTCTTGAGCAAGTGCCTGAATAGCTCCAAAGTATTCCTCAAGAGATCTATCACCCTGCCTCTCAGCAAACAGACGATCATATATCATGAATTGCCAAAGAACATTCTTCTCCTGAGAATAATGCTGCTTCACTGCGTCCCATTTCTCTTTAGCTGTAGTATAGAACATAAACCTAGCCGCAATTGCAGGTTCCATACTATTCCATAACCAAGTCTTCACAAGACTGTCATGACGCTTCCATTCAGCGTATCCTTTATCAGTAGAGTCTAAGGGACCCGAGTCAACATGTCTCGCCTTGTCACGAGATTCCAAGACAGTGTGAACAACGTTCATCCATAGTAGATAGTTTTTTCCGTTGAGCTTGATGGAAGGGATAGGAGACGCCTCGCTGTTGAGAATCTTGGTGTCCTCCATTGTAGACGGGAACTTAGTGACGGATTGATACACGTCACAGAAAAGGCAGAGGTGACGGAGAGATACACGTCACAAAGATAGATGAGGTGACAGAGAGATACACGTCACAACACAAAAAAAACACGGATAAATGCGTTACTGACGCATTCACAACCTCCAATCGATTTTCCTAATCACACATGGAGGATATGTGATTAGGAGAGCACTTTGGAAGAGACGAGACCCTCGGATTGGGCTTTTGATAGCCGTTGGATCACCCAGAGACTCCCCAAACAGTAGTTTCGGCTCCTGAGAACTGGCCGAAAACTGCTGTAAATCAACCGGAAGCTTGCTAGCGGCTCCGGTCCTTGGTAGCTAGATCTACAACATCGAGGGAAAGCTGATATCGATCCAGCAATGAAGACGGCTAGCGGATGCTAGCCCAACAACACCCGCGCTGGCGGCAGGTTGCTGTTCCTGTCGGCCCGACGGCCGAGGTGGCCGCGACGCCTGGAGAAGTTGGGCGGCGGTAGTTGAGAAGGAGAAAGGAGTCAGGGAGGCTGTGGCGGCGGCTTGTTGAGGAAGCGGGGCGGCAGATCAAAGCCACTCTGATACCATGTGAGAAGAGATGAGGAGGAGAGGAGACAAACACCGAGAGATTTGTCGGCTGTAAGTAGCAGCTTTCTTGAGAGGGCAATAGTCGTCTCTCCTTGTTTTTATATATTAGGGTAAGATACATTGTGGTACAAAGAAGAAAATAAGAGAAAAACAATAAAACAAATAATATAATAGAGATAGAACCAGGAGACGCATCGTCGATTTCCACCGCTGATCAACTCTCAATACCTCGACAGGACTGTCGATGGTATCGACGGAATGCTCTTATGTTGCTGTGATAAAGTCGATACCATTGACCTCCTGTCGATAGTATCGACGGGGATGCAGGTTGTTTCACAATGTCTAAAAAACTATACTTCCAAAGTTATTAATTAATCATGTTATACTAAGTGGATATATTTTGACACAATAACATATCACTTAAACATTTTTGTCACTTTGGCATTTATAGTATGTTGTAGGGATCCCTTAGTTCATGGATAATAAGTTGAAGCAGCAATCAAGTGTTGGATGTAATTTTGAGAGTACTATACTCACGTAATTAGTTACATTGCATTGTATGAAAGATCATTATTTGAAATGAAGGATGGTTTAGGTAGAAGGGGAAGCTTTTAGTCATAAAGATATTCTAGAAGTTATTTGGGGAGATAAGGAGGTGGTTGATAGTGAAAGGGAAACTTCATAGGAGTACAAATCATTTTGTTAATTAGTTATGTTGTGTATGAGTGGAGAGAGTGCCATAGACTATGCACAATATTCAGGAGTATATGAGGTTTTGGATCTTCTAAAAATAAATTAAGTTTGGAAAATATATATGTTAAATTATGGAATATACAATTGGACACATGCTAATGTCACCATACATATTATATGTTTTATGTGTCTATTATGTGTGTATATTTGAAATGTATTTACAATATGTGTAAAAGCTAGAATTTATAAATATATGAATTTATACATGGGATGTGTGTATATGTGTATACACATGTGACATGTATATCATGTATAAGTTTTTAGTGTGTATTCATGAGTATATGAGGTTTTAGATCTTCTAAAAATAAATTTTGTTTGTAATATATATATGTTTAAATTATAGATATACAATGGACACATGTTAATGTAGCCATACATATTATATTTTTTATGCGTGTATTGTGTATATATATTTGTGTATTTATAATATGCGTAAAAACTAGAAGTTATACTTATAAATATATGAATTTATACATGGGATGTGTGTTTATGTGTATACACATGTGATGTTTATATCATATATGTATGTATGTGTGTATGTCATACATGTATATTTATGTGTGTATATATAATATGGGTATGAGTAATGGATATAAAAAACTGGTGTGATTGGCCAATCAAATTGTACGTGGCCCTAGATTGCTTAGTGGGCCGATAAGCAATATTTGGTGCAACTAAGTGGTTGCCGATGCGGCCACACAAATGGATTTTTGTTTAAAGATATAGATCCTCATCTTCATCAAAGATGGTTTATGATGTTGCTACAAAAAAGACCATTGAATAGAGGTGTGATTTTGTCATTGAATTCATCTTCATCGATCATTTGATGTTTCAACGTCCAAAACCTACATTGATGGGGCATGTGATGCCAAAGCATATGCTTTTATTAGTATAAATGTATTATGCTTTATATTTTATTTATGCTTTAGACTTGTCATTGTCTTTAGCTTTTTTTATCCCATATTGCTTGCTTGTTTCTCACTTACTCTCTTATCATATAAACGAGAGTGCCTTGTATTTGTTTTAAACACATCAAATAAAGGTTTTCTTATTCTATGTGGTATCAGACGAGTTTGATCGCCCTTAGCCCTAATGCTTCCCAAGTTTCCCCCTCTAAGCCATACTCTGCCCCTGCCTCCCCGTCGTCGCCCCATCTCTCACTGCCCTCCTACCGTCGTGGCCTCTCCCCTCTTTCCATTTCCGCTGCCACCCGCCCCCTCTCTCCCTTCCGTCCCGCCTCCGCTGCCTCTCCCCTCTCCTCCATTCCCGTCGCCACCTGCCCCCTACCCTACCCTCCAGCCGCTGTCGCCTCTCCTACCTCCTTTCACACTACCACCCCACCCCCTCCTCTCTCCGCCCTGCTATAGTCGCCACCTCTCCCTAACCTCAGCCACTGACAACCCACCATGCAAAACACCTAGCCACCATCCTGCTGCTCTCTTAGAGCAGAAGTCTCTTCCCCTTCCTCCTCTCAAGTTTTTTCCTACAAGTACTACCAAAAATAGCACGATGAAGATCTAAAAGTACCACTTTTTTCTGCCTACATCACATGGTGGAATAAATCTCACACCGTGGTGGCGTAGGTCCTCTTTCTTCTTGTTAACATATATATCTTGTTTTATATCTTTTGTTATTAGTTTTGTTATTTTTACATTATATGTGGACCTCTCTGTAATTGTTCCGTTATTATATATACAAGGGTCCACACATTATGCAACCCTACGCTACTAGAAATTACTGACTCTGTTTCATGGTACCAGAGCAGTAAGATCCAGGCCAACCGCCACCCTCCCTCCCTTCCCTCTCTCTCCTTCCGCCCCCTCCTCCCCCCTGCCGGCAGCACCACCCTCCCGCCGCCCTCTCCTCGCGCGGCCGCCCCTGCGAGCCGGCAGACCAGCGGCTAGCAGCGTCGCCGCCGACAGCTGCTGCGTCACGACAGCAGGGCCTTTGGGCAGCCGGGGCCGCGAGCCCACCTACCCGCCGGGGGCCGGCGTGCCTCTGCGGTTGATCGCCGCCAGATCGTTGGCTTCGTGAAGATCCACAACAGTCCGGTGGCCTGAGGTTGTCATAACGCAGACTGATTTTTCAGTTTTTTGCCTACCTGCCCGTGTAGGTTGTTGTGCCACCGGGTTCTCTGCTGCGCTTCGGCGTAGTTTGTATGTGAGGGGTTCCACCACGTAGATCTGTGCCTACCTCTGCCTGCCTAATGGCGTAGTCCGTCTTCTGCCTGCTCGTGCCTGCCTGTGCCTATTTGTTTATGTTGCTATCATGGCGTCCTTGGGAGATGACTTCCGCCGTCAAGTTATGACTGTGAAGCTTGACGGGCGCAACTACCAACACTGGGTATGCTCCATAGTGATTTATGCAAAATCCCAGGGAAAGTACTCGCACCTGATCCGTGTCGGTCCGCACAACCTGCAGAGAACGCCGACTCTAAAGATGTGAAGGCGTATGATGACTGGGTCCGGGACGACTCGACGGTGATGACATGGATTCTCAACAACAATGTTGAGAAGATCAGTGTCACTACTTCACCTGCCTACGGCGAAGCAGATGTGGGATCAGCTCGCTGGCACATATTTGCATAGCCAGAATCCCAAGAAAGTGTTTGACATCACCAAGCAGTTGGGACGTCTACAATTCACGGGGTCGGACATTGCAGATTACTTTTCTGACTTTACTGGATTGTGGGGGGAGCTGGAGTCCTATCACCCCCTATCCACGGACCTGGCCACCATGCAGCGTCAACGCCAGGAGCTGCAGTTAGTCCAGTTCCTTTGTGGACTACCAGAGTCCTATGCTGGTGTAGTGGATCAGATCTTGGCAAGTGACCCTCTTCCGTCACTGCAGAGTGCCTACAAGTGCCTTCAGCGCCTGCCTTCTTCGTCACCATCTCTGTCTATTGATGTTGGGGAATCCACTACCCTTGCAGCCATATCGGGCCGTGGCCGTGGTTGTGGCCGTGGTCGTGCTACTGACAGCCGCCTTCCCCTGGGTGCAGGACGAGGACGTGCTACTTCTGGTTGTGGGGCCCCTTCTGCTGCTCCTACTACTGTTGCACGTCCTCAGTCAGGACAACGCGTATGTACTTTCTGTGGCCGGTCCAACCATATCGAAGAAAAATGCTGGGAGAAATATGGTAAACTGGCGTGGGCCAATGCGGCCGCTGACTCTACTACTGCTGCATCGGAGGGAACGACTCAACCTACTGAAACTGTCTCTTCGGGTGCGACTGCGGACTACATCCGTTCTGAGGTGGAGCGTCTGCTACTAGAGCGCTCTGGCTCGTCGTGTACTACGTCGACTAGTGGCGTTCATGCCGCCACTTATTCTGGTTATGACACTGCCTTCCTGAGTACTCCTTCACCTAGTACTGGTAATACAAAATGGGTTATAGACTCGGGTGCTTCGTCTCATATTTCTGGCAATAGAGATTTATTTAGACATTTATCTAAACCTGTTCGTAATTCGTCTGTTATGCTTGCTGATGGGTTCAACTCTGCTCTTTTTGGAGTCGGAGATATTATTTTTGATTTTCTGCTGAAATCTGCTTTATATGTGCCTCAGTTTCCTCTTAATTTATTATCGGTTAGCAAGATATTGAGGAGTCTGCAATGTAGCCTGACCTTTATACCTGGTTCATGTGTTTTTCAGAACCTTCGCACGAGGATGAAGATTGGTGGGGGGTATGAAGGGCCTGATGGACTTTTTTATTTGGATCATTTGCCGAAAGCAGATAGAGCAGTTGTAGCTTCTGCACTATCTACATCAGTTTCAGCTCTACAGTGGCATTACCGACTTGGGCATCCGTCTTCTGAAAAGCTCCGACATGTAGTTTCTGATGTTGGCCCTCATAGTTTTCAGTGCGAGTTTTGTCAGTTGGGAAATCAGACTAGATCTGTTTATCCTAAACGCACTCATATTAGCAGCAAAAACATTTTTGATTTAGTACATTCTGATGTATGGGGCCCATGTCATGTGCCAAGTTTGTCTGGTCATAAATATTTTATTCTGTTTGTTGATGATTTTTCTCGGGCCACTTGGTTGTTTATGATGAAAAGTAGGTCTGAAGTTATGTCTACTATAAAATTCTTTTTTGCTGAGGTGAAAACCCAATATGGTATGCCTGTGAGAGTTTTTTGTACTGATAATGCACTTGAGTTTGTTCAAAAAGATGTGGCTGTTTTTTGCAAATCTGTTGGTACTTTACATCAGACCTCATGTGCATATACACCTCAACAAAATGGAGTAGCTGAGCGGAAAAATAGACATCTGTTAGAGGTTGCCAGAACTATTATGATGCATACCCATGTTCCTAGGTTGTTTTGGCCTGAGGCTATTCTGACTGCTTGTTTTCTGATCAATAGAATGTCGTCATCTGTGATTGGGAGCAAAATACCAGTTCGAATTTTGCAACCTGACATTACTTTATTTACTGTGCCTCCTCGGATCTTTGGCTGTACTTGTTTTGTGCGCTTACTTGGATCGGCTTATGATAAACTGTCTCCTCGTGCTGAGAAATGCATTTTTTTGGGTTATTCTCGTACTCAAAAAGGATATAGATGCTACATCCCTACTGTGAAAAAATGGTTTACCAGCAGCGATGTTGTGTTTTTTGAGGATACGCCCTACTATTCTACTAGAGGAGATAGTCTGTAGCCTGATGTTATTGCTTCTCCACTACCTGTTACTACTGATTGTGTGCCTGATAATTCTGATACTGTGACTCCTGAGCATAAGACTCCACCCCTTATTGTCTATCATCACAGGAACCGGGCACCACTTGAACAAGAACCCCCCCAGACAAACCAATCTTCACCTCTAGAAGGTTCTGCTACACCTGAGGTAACCTCTGATCTTGATATACCCATTGCTCTTAGAAAGGGTACTCGTTCCTGTACGTCTCACAGCATTGCTCACTTTGTTTCTACTAATCATTTGAACGTCCATGCTAGCAATTTTGTATCTTCTCTGTCTGTTGTAGCTGTTCCAAAGACTATTCAAGATGCCTTACAAAGTACTGTGTGGACTTCTTCTATGAAAGAAGAAATGCTTGCTCTTGCTGACAGAACTACTTGGGGAGTTGGTGGATCCACCTCCTCAGTGTAGGCTGTAGATGGGTGTATGCTGTGAAATACCATCCTGATGGCACTGTAGAACGACTGAAGGCACACTTAGTTGCTAAAGGATATACACAAACTTATGGTATTGATTATTTTGAGACATTCTCTCCAGTTGCCCGTCTTAATTCTGTCAGAATTCTTCTTTCTGTTGTTGTTGATTTTGATTGGCCCCTACTACAGTTGGATGTGAAAAATGCCTTCTTGTATGGTGATTTACAAGTGGAAGTCTATATGGAGCAACCTCCTGGGTTTGTTGCTCAGGGGGAGTCACACAAAGTGTGCAGGTTGAAGAAATCTATTTATGGGCTCAAGTAGAGTCCCCGTGCCTGGTTTGACAAATTAAGTAAAATTCTGATTGATTTTGGGTTTCTGAGATCTCTGGTGGATCATTCTGTCTTCACTAAGAAGACCTCTCTTGGCATTGTTATTCTGATCGTTTATGTTGATGATATTATTATATCTGACAGTGACTCTCTTGGTATTCAAGCTACTAAAGCCCATATTGGTAAACATTTTGCTACCAAAGATTTGGGCAAGCTTCGGTATTCTCAGGGCATAGAGGTATCTAGAAACTCTAATGCTCTTGTACTGTCTCAGAGGAAGTATGTCTTAGATATTCTACAAGAGACAAGTATGCTTGGAGCTAGACCGGCTGACACCCCTCTAGATCCTAATGTTAATCGGGATGATGAGTCTTCTCCACTTTTCTCTGATAATAAAAAGTACAGGAGGCTGATTGGTAAGCTGATTTATTTGACTGTGACTAGAGCCGATATTTCTACTGCAGTGGGCCTTCTTAGCAGGTACCATGATAAACCCAGACAGTGTCACTGGGATGCACTTTGTCACATACTGAGATATTTGAAGAAGTCTCCTAACAAGGGACTTCATTACAGGAAAAATGGACACTGTTCTCTTGAAGGGTACTCTGACTCTGACTATGCAGGAAGCAAAACTGACAGGAAATCTACTTCTGGGTATTGTACTTATGTTGGAGGCAATCTTGTCACCTGGAGGAGCTAGAAGCAAAATGTGGTTGCCAGATCTAGTACTGAAGTTGAATATAGGGCCATGGCCCATACTGCCTGTGAGCTTCTGTGGGTGCGCTCTCTCTTAAAAGAATTTGGGGTTGATTCTTCTTCTGCGATCCCCATGCATTGTGATAATAAAGCTGCTATCTTCATTGCCAATAATCCTGTTTATCATGAGCGCACCAAACATATTGAGGTTGTTAGCCATTTTATTCGGGAATCTATTCTTACCGGCAAGATCTGCACTCCTTTCACGCGTTCTAAAGACCAAGTTGTTGATATCTTCACCAAGCTGCTGGCGAAGAAGCAATTCTGCACTCTTATGGACAAGTTGGGCATGATTGACATCTATGTTCCAACTTGAGGAGGAGTGTTAACATATATATCTTGTTTTATATCTTCTGTTATTAGTTTTGTTATTTTTACATTATATGTGGACCTCTCTGTAACTGTTCCGTTATTATATATACAAGGGTGCACACATTGTGCAACCCTACGCTACTAGAAACTACTGACTCTGTTTCACTTCGCTCTACCACCCCTATGAGGGTTTCTCTGATTTGTTGATTCAGATCTATTACTACTGCTGCCCCTCTATGAGTTTCTCAGATCTGCTACTACTGTTGTTGCTTATTCTAACTCTGTGCATATCATCGCCCAACTTCCAAAGGGAACTACAGATCCTCGGTTTTTGTGTGTTACGACTGTAAAGCTTGATGGATCAAAGTATCACCTTTGGTCGACATCATTTGAACTCTGTCCAAGCTCAAGGATATTACTGCGCTGATGAAAAAGCCAAGCAAGCCTACACTCAATGGACCAAGGATGATTCTGGTGTAATGATGTGGATGGTGAACAATGCCGAATCTAAGATCGGTCAGTCTCTCCTCCGCCTTCAAGATGCCAAAGCGATGTGGGATCAACTATCCCATGTGTACTCTCACCAACAAAATCCGAAGAAGGTCTTTTAGTTCTCCAAGAATCTGGCAAAAAGGAGTATTCGACTGATTGATCTGTCGAAGACTATTACAACCGTTCTCGACCCTCTGGGATGAATACAAAGTCTATCATCCTCTCTCTTCTGACATCAAAGAAGTTCAACGACAACACAATGAACTTCAATTAGTTCAGTTCTTGGCTGGACTTCTTCACTCTTTCTCTGGTGTTGTAGACCCGATTCTGTCTAGTGATCCCTTGCCTACACCAAGGGATGTTCTCAAGTGCGTTCAACGCTTTCCATTCATGTCTTCCCTACATGCTGTTTCTTCTGATCTCTCGGTCCTTGCGGTTCGCTCCACTGAGTCTAGTATAGGCTGTGGACGTGGCTACGATCACGGTCGTGATGATCATTCTTCTGGTGTTCTTGGAAGGGGTCCTCCTCCCAGAGTTGGACGAGGACAACCTCCTGCTGCCAACTGCTTCGACAACTTTTGTGGGCGCTTGAACCACAATGAGAATCACTGGTGGGAAAAACCCGGTGCACCTGTGTAGGCAAACCAGGTCACCTCTATTTCTTCTGAAGATCCCTTTGTTGTTGCCTCCAGTTCTACGCAACCCACATCTGACAGGATACACTCAGAGTTTGAGAAACTCCTTCAGGCTCGTCTGTCCTAGCAACCACATGCTCAAGATGGAGGTTCTTCTGCCTTACTTGCTTCTGCACCTTCTAGTAAAAATAGATGGGTTATTGGCTCAGCTGCTTCTACTCACATATGTGGACAGTTTGAACTATTTTCTGCTCTATCTAAAACAACTAGAGTTCCACCAGTAACAGTGACAGATGGAACTCAGTCTCCGGCGCATGATACCAGAACTATATCTCACTAACAATCTGCCATTAAAATCTATGTTAAATGTTCCAAGATTTCCTCTTAATCTTTTATCGGCCAGTAACTCGATCACTTTTGATCCCCAGGGTTGTGTGTTTCAGGATCTTCACACAAAGATGTAGATTGGTTTGGGCCATTAGGGACCGGATGAACTGTACTACTTGAACGTACCAAAATCTTCTGCTCCTCTGTTATCATCTTTAGTGACTATACTACAATGGCACTACCATCTAGGACATCCTTCTGTTGCTAAACTGCGCTACCTATTTCCTGAGATTCCTGATAATTTTTTTAGTGTGAATCATGCCTATTGGCAAACAAACTCAGGTTGTGTTTCATAAGAGAAAAGAGATTAGTTCTAAAAATCTATTTGATAATTGTTCATGCTGATATTTGGGGACGTTGCTCTGTTACTAGCTTGTCTGGATATCGTTATTTTATGACATTTATTGATGACTGATCTCAGGAAACTTAATTAACACATGCCCTCTTATGTCCAGAATAATCAAGTCCGTTTCTCTCATCAGTATGCCAATCCGCCTCTTTTTCTGTACCTTCATGCATCTATGGCATCACTTGTTTTGTTAAGAATCTCCGCCCCAGGATATCTAAACTTGACCCCGCTCCACTAAGTGTGCTTTTCTGGGATATTTGAGAACTCTAAAAAGATATTGGTGTTATGATGCCGCCAAAAGACAATGGTTTGTTAATGTGGATGTAGTTTGTTTTGAACAAATGTCGTACTACTCTGAAAAGGGGTCTTCTTTATCTAGTGAACTATTGGATCCCACTCAACTAACTCAAGTGGTGGAAATTGATCCCACCGAAGAAGTTGGAGTTCTTACTCCTCTAAAGTTAATACGAAAAGACCCAAGGTTACAGTCCCCTCCATGGCCCCTCAACAACCAACTCTTCCTTCTTCAGTAGATCACAACACCTCCCAGGTAACTTCTGACCTATATCTTCCCATTAGTCAAAGAAAAGGTGTTCATTCCAACACTAAGCATCTAGTTAGTAATTCTGCTCTACAACTAATTTTAGTGCTAGCTTCGCCTGTTTTGCAACTACGATATTTGTTATTTCTATACCAAAGGTTGCTATACAAGCTCTTAAGCATCATGCTTGACGTCAAGCTATGGAAGCTGACATGACTGCTCTTCGTGATCCCAAGACTTGATTTCTAGTTGATCATCCTCAACATTGCCCTATAGTTGGATGTTGCTGAATATTCGTTGTTAAATACCAGCCACATGGTTCGATTGAATGACTAAAGGCATCTCTAATAGCGAAAGTTATACTGAAACCTATAGGGTAGACTATTTTGAAACTTTTTCCTTTGTTGCCAGACTTAACTCTGTACGGGTACTTCTATATATTGCTTTGAAGAATGATTCACCTCCTTTTCAACTTAATGTTAAAAATGCTTTTCTATATGGCGACTTACACGAGGAAGTCTACATGGAGCAACCACCTGGATTTGTTACTCACGCGGAGTGTTCTAAAGTCTGCAGACTTCGAAAAGTAATCTATGGCCTAGAACAAAGCCCACGAGCGTGGTTTGATAAATTGAGCCAAATTCTTCTTAAATTTGATTTTCGAGGCTCATATTCTGATCACTCTATTTTTATAAGAAAAACTAGTTTTGGGTTTGTTCTTCTCATTATATTTGTGGATGATATAATTTGTTTATTAGTGGCGAAGTTTCGTCGAAATGCGAATGGAATGGGCCTTTTTTCATCGAAATTTACCTAATTTTGTCAAAATTCGAAATAATTGTTGATTTTTTTTTTTGACGAAATTCCCTACGTACAGACATGTAAGACCATTTCTATGTCCGATCTTTGGCGGCATCGAAATAATTTGCGAAATTTTGCCAATTTCGATAAACATTGCCACTGAGATTGTGGTGCCTATGTCTATGATAGAGAAATCATTTCCCTGGAGAATTTTTCATATATTTAAGGAGATGACAAACTGCATCCCAATGACATTGTCGAGGTTTATCCAGATGCCTACTGACAAGTCCAACAACATAAGTAATGTCAGTTCTAGTAACAGTGAGATATATAAGTTTACCAACCAATCTTCTGTATTGGTCATTATCAGGATAGGGTGGAGAAGATTCATCATCCTGATTGATATTGGGATCCAGAGGGGTGCTAGCAGATTTAGTACCAAGCATGTCTGTTTCTTTCAGAAGATCTAGAACATATTTGCACTGTGAAAGACAAATGCCAAAAGATCTGAAAACTTCAATCCCCGAGAAATATATGAGTTTGTCAAGATCCTTTGTAACAAAATGTTGTTCTAGATATCTTTTAGTGTCTTAGGCAATCTAAGTTATGTTTCTTCTCTCCCTAGACTAATTCTACATCTTCCCTATTTCTCTCACTTCTATAAGGATCTACAAAGGAAATATCTAAAAATGTGTGGGAGTGATATCTATGACTACGATGACCCACTTTCATTTTTGAGGTCACGTGATTTATGTTGTAGTGCACAAAATTAGCATGACTATCGAGATATTTTGTATGTATGCCATTATCAATCACATCTCTAACTACATGGTTGCCTCCTATAGGCTCTCGCTACAAAAGTACATGACCAAGAACAAAGCTTGAGTTAATCCATTAGTATGCATTCTATCAGTTGTAACCTTTTGGAGATTAATAGTGTGACACAATTATGCTTGTATAAAACAAAATAAACTGGAGCCAATATGTTGATAGGTATAATCAACAAGGAGGATGACAACCATCATGGTTCAACTAGAAGCATAAACCATAGTTGTGTCATGCTTCCTCAATACTCACTCACAAACCACTACAACATTGTTTATGTACTATGTCATGTCATCCTATTGAGAGGTCCTACCATCCTAGATCATGCTATGTTTCCATAAACTTGTGTCTTTAAATCTATATATTGTGCTTGCAAACTATGATGACTTGATTCATTCATTTTGCCATTCAATTGACCTCAAAATCTCCATCGAAATGCCCATCGAAATTGTTCATCCTCCTTCACTCAACATGAGGAGCCCCACCCCCTCACATATCCAATATGAAATATTATTGCCTACTTGAGTAGATCTACACTAGTAGATTGTTCTGGTAAAATTTCGCAAAATAATTCGATCATTTGGTCGTCAAAACACCAGGAATGCATCTGTCGAAATTTCTGTTTCTGTGGCTACCAATACGGCGTCGAAATCGGACATTTTCTTCCTTGCTCAGTGGATATTGTCTCTAATTATGTTGGTAGTAGATGTGATGGGAAATCTACTTCTGGCTATTGTACTTTTGTTGGAGGCAATCTAGTTACATGGCGCAGTTGGAGAAGCAAACTGTGGCTGCTTGGTTTAGTGATGAAGCTGAATACAGAGCTATGGCTCATACAAGTTGTTAATTGATGTGGGTCTAAGAACTCCTTAAATAATTTGATATTTCTGGTCCAGATCCGATTCCCATGTACTGCGACAATAAAGCCTCCATATTTATTTCTAGCAATCCTACTTTTCATGAGCGCACCAAGGATCGAGATGGATTGCCACTTTGGTCGGGAATTTGTTCTCTCTGGTCACATCTGCACTCCTTATCTTCGGACAGAAGATCAGGTTGCAAATATCTTCACCAAGCTACTTCTTGAGACTCACTTTACCACACTGGTGGACATGCTGGGCTCAATGTTCTGAAATGCGTTATGCGGTATGCGTTCGGTCAGGGTACCGCATAAAGTATAAGCGGAATGCGGGAGCATAAGCGGGGCATATCCGTTTTTGGATTTTTTTTAATAAATTTTATATTTTATACATATATTTAATTAGAAAAATATAATCATAATCATAAATTTCATATTATCTAGTTTCATAGCCTAATAGCCCAAAATGTACCAACGGATCATTACATCATGGAAGAAGAAACACATTTTCCAATCACTAAGAAGTAAGAAGAAACATCAATCAACAAAACCCTAAGTTTATATAATGTACTAGAATATACAAGTAACACAACACACTAACACATGCAGTTCATAGCAGAACATTTATTGAATGAACACAATAAGAATAACCATAGTAACACAACACATAGTAGTTCAAAGTAGAAATAGAAAAAGAACATAAAAAACAAAATCAAAATATCAAAATGATATGAAGAATCAAGTCAATAATAAATAGAGAAGAAAAAGTCGTAGGGAATATAAATTACTCCCTAGGCAACGCACAAATTTGATACTTTGTAAAAGAAATATCATATCCAATTAATATCTGCAATAGATTCCCCTTTTATACAAGACAAAACAAGAACTGTTGCAAGTGCAACATATTCTAATCTTAGAGCAAAATAGAAGGAAAAAAAGAGCAAAGGAAAGAGCATAATGAAACATTGACAATTGTAAAATGTAATAATATATTTTGCACCACTCATTCAAAATAGAATTATTTCTGAAGAGCAAAATTTCAATATTTTATCTAAAACCAACTATATAGAAGAAGTTGTCATTTAATTTGGTTGATTTTATTTGAGGTTTTCTTTATTTATTTTACTGAAGTCATCAAATGAAATGCGGGGCCTAAGCGGCCGCATATTCGGTCCATGCCCAAAAATAGCACTGCATAGTTATATGCGGAGCGGCTAAGGGCCGCATACGCATATGCGGCCGCATAAGCGGCCTCATGCGGGGCATATGAGAACACTGGCTGGGCTTATTTGACGTCTATGCTCGAGCTTGAGGGGGAGTATTAGTATATACACTTTATGCTTTAGACTTGTCTTTGTCTTTAGCTTTTCCTTTATCCCAGATTGTTTACTTCTGTTTCTCGCTTACTCTCTTGTCCTATAAAAGATAGTGCCTTGTTTGTTTTAAACACATCAAATAAAGGTTTTCTTATTCTATACTTTTTTCAAAGGAAACTATATATGGAAGGAAGAAAAAGCTCCTTGCATGTATGCGTCATTCAAGGTCATTAATCATGTATTCAAGGCAGGGACGCCTTGACCCCTAGGCGATATATAAAACTAATAACTTCTATACATTTTCATATATATACATATGCAGTTTTTATGATCATTTCTCCCCTCATATACATATAATTTGCAATTATCTTTGTAAGTATATACATATATGTATGATTAATCCCCTCATGTACATATATTTTATTGTATGACCATGTGAATGCATAATCGTTTACATATGTAAGCAGAGGAAAGGTGACACCTTTACGTCTTCAACATGCTTATTGCGGAACGTGCTTGTAGACATAGAAGTGGGAGATGAAGAGAAGGAGAACGAAGGGGATAGGTGGTTGTAAGAGCAACAGGGAGGCAAAGATGGACTATCGGGGGCTGGATGGGAGGGGGTGGGGTGGAGGGGCGGCAGGAGTGAAGGAGAAGAGGGGGGATGAGGAAGTAGAGGGGCAACATGTTGGATGGGAGGTTGGCAAGCTGGTTGGATGGGGGGAGAGAGGACAACAACAAATTGGGTGAGGGAAAGAGGGGGGGTTGGGGTTGCAGCAGGGTAGCAGGCAGGAGGGAAAGAGAGGGGGAGTTGGGGTGGCGGCGGCTAGGGAAAGAGGGTAGAGGAGCGGCGGTGGTTGGGGTGATGGCGACTAGGTGAGGAGAAGGGTTCGATGGGAAAAAGAAGAGCGTTAAGGTTGGAGCGGGGAGAGATTAAGATGGCATATAACTGTCTGATACCATATAGAAACCAATAATCTTTATTTGACGTGTTCAAAACAAATATAAGGCACTCTCTTTTATAGGACAAGAGAGTAAGCAGAAAACATAATTGGTAGATATGGGATAAAAAAAGGCTAAAGACAAGTCTAAAACATAAAATAAATATAAAAGCATAAAGCATATATATCAATAAGATCAAAAGGGCGCTTAGAGCGTTATACTGTACGACTAGGAAACAAAACATGATGATGCTTCCCCAGTTGACATGACTGACACTCGATAGATTTTATTGATGATAAGTTGGGAACAAGCTTCTGAAGACTCTGCAAGGAAGGGTGCCCATAGTGACAATGCCATTATAAGGGAGAGTTACATGATCACCCTCAAAGAAGCTCTTGGTATCCTATAACACAGAAGGAAGATCAAAATATCACCAAGCATTTCAAAGAATCAACGAACTTAGCAACAACCATTAAATTAAAAGGAATGTTTGGTACATAATGTACTGACTGTAGATTCAAAGAAGATGACACATGTACAAATCCACCAGCCTGTACTCGTCTGACCGATCCATCAACTAGAGTCACAGAAGAACGTGGGATATAAGAATCAGAGGAATGAAACATGGATCTATACCTGTCATATGTTGCGAGGCCTTTGAATCCACCACCCATGTAGAAGACGGTTGGACAACAATAAGTGATGTCCCTTGGTTACCGACATCTGAGACAAGATTGACAGATGAACCAAGAGAAAATTGTTTGGTGGCCTGAAGGAGACAATCATACTCCTCGAAGATACTAATATTTGATTGTGTTTGTCTAGAAGCTCTAGATGTAGATGCTCCCGAGGTAGTCGCTATATAATGTGCATCACCAACAAGGGGCCGACCATGCTTAGAATAACACTTGTCCTCTGGATGTCCAAGTTTCCCACAGAAAGTACATTTGTCTCTAGTCTGAGTGCCTCGTCCTCGTCCAACACCTCACCTAGTGCCCTTGGCAACAGTAGCAAGAGAGGCATGATTTTGGAGTTTTGTCCTCATGTAGTGAGACAAAGAATGACTCAAAAAGGGATTATTGGATCCTCACAAATGCCTCCTCAAAGCTTGGCAGTTTATCTGTAGCAAGAATGACACTTCTCGCTGAAGCATAGACATGATTCAACAGTGATAGATATCTAGCTGTTACCAGACCATCTCTATCTTTCATATGATCACCGATTTTTAGTTCCTGGTAGAAGCTAGATATCTAGCTGTTACCAGACCGTCTCTATCTTTCATATGATCACCGTTTTTTAGTTGCTGGTAGAGGCTAAGTTTTTGAGAGATAAACTGCATGACACCAAAATAATCCTCTAAGAGAGCTGTGAACTTGCCTTTTGGCAAAGAGGCTATCATAGACTATATAGAGACGAAGAGCATTCTTCTCGTGCGAGAAGTGTTTCTTTGTAGCTTCCAACATCTGTTTGGCTGTGAAATAGAACATGAACCTAGATGTGATTTGGGACTCCATGTTGTTCTAGAACCATGATTTTATTAACACATTGTCCATTCGCCATGTAGAGTAGTCCTTGTCACTTTAATTAGGAGGTTTTGACCCTAATATCAATCTTCTCTCAAGATTCAAGAACTGTATAAATGGTATTCGTCTAGAGAAGATGATTCTGTGCGTTGAGCTTCACAAAAGCTATTTGTGATTGATCATTGTAGACGATTGTGGCAGAAGTCAATGGCTTTTCGTCTCCCATAGTGAGATCGTGTCAGAATGATTGTAGCAGCGGAAGTTGAGACAGACTACCGACAACATGCCGTGTAGAAATTCAACACACCGTAGAGAAATTCAACACGTCATGTAAGTTGTTGACATGGCGTGTGGAGGTATGACACATTGTGTAAGATATCAGATACGTGAAATAGATTTCCGTCGACAAGTCGTGTGGGAAACCAACACGCCATGTAAAATGTCGAAGATATGAAACAAACTTCTACGAGTACTTATTTTGAGTTAATGGTTTTGGGTTGATAAAGGTACAAGTCAACACAATTTAAAAATTAGAAACATGAATGAACACTGTGAATAGAATAGCATTGTAATATTTAGATATCTAATACAAGCACAAACACCCTTCTTATATAGGATAGGAGTCAAGTAAAACTAGAGTTCAATAATATGGGACTAAAGACAAGATACTACACAGAGCATAAAATAAACAAATAAATAAATATACTAAGACTCCCCCTCAAGTTGGAGCATGGATATCATGCATGCCCAACTTGTCCACCATAGAAAGGAATCTTGTCTTTGACAGTGATTTTATAAAGATATCGACGAGGTGATCCATATAGTCTTGATATATGGAGTATTTATGCTCCTGGATAAAATAGACTCTATGACGAAGTGACAATCTACCTTAATATGTATGGTGCTCATGTAATGTGGATTACTTGCAAATGAAGGTAGCAACTTTATTGGCATAGTACATAGGAAAAGGGTCAGACTCATAGCTCTGAGTTCCTTTACTAGTCCTTGAACCCACATTAGCTCACAAGTGGTATGTGCCATGGCGCGATACTTAGCTTCAACAATGGATCTAGTCAACAACTTTCTTACTTAGCTTCAACACTGGATCTAGACAACAACTTTCTTTTTGCTTCTCCAAGTGACAAAAATTACCACCTACAAAGGTGAACCTGAAGTAGATTTATGCTCAACCCTGTTGTCAGCATAGTTTGAGTCAGAGAAACCATAAATCTTGCAGTGCCTATTGTTCCTATACAGAAGATCCTTTCCAGGTGAGCTTTTTAGTATTTGAGAATGTGGCACACATCATCCCAATGACATTGTCGAGGTTTATCACGATACCTACTAACAAGTCCAATAGTGGAAGTGATATATGCTTGTGTAACCGTCAAATAAATGAGTTTGCCCACAAGTCTTCTATATTGCTTGTTGTTTGGGTAAGGAGAAGAATCGTCATCCCAATTGGTATCAGGATCTAGAGGTGTGTTGAATGGCTTGACACCTAACATGCCAGTCTCCTATAGTAGATCAAGTACATATTTGCACTGAGATAGACATACTCCAGATGAAGAATGGGATACCTCAATCCCCAAAAAGTAGTGCAATTTTCCTAGATCTTTAGTAATGAAGTGTCTTCTTAAAAAAATTGGTATCTTGGTGATCACTTTTGGAAAGAATGATATCATCTACATGTCCGATCAAAATAACAACTCAAGTAGTATCTTTTTAACAAAAATAGAGTGATCAAAATGCGAGCGTTAGAAGTCAAATTTAGCAATAATCTGACTTAATATATCAATTATCAAACCACGCTCTTGGGCTTTGTTTGAGTCCATAAATTGCTTTCTTAAGCTGACAGACTTTAGAACACTCCCCTTGAGCAACAAATCTGGGAGGTTGCTCCATATTCACTTCTTCATGTAGATCTCCATAGAAGAAAGCATTTTTGACGTCAAGTCAAAAAAGAGGCCAACTTTTATTGACAACAACACAAATAAGAGTTTGTATTGAATTGAGTGTAGCTACAGGCGAGAAAGTCTTAATATGATCCACTCCATAAGTTTGGGTGTAGCCTTTAGCAACAAGACGAGCTTTAAGGCGTTCGACTGTGCCATCAGAAGAAGTCATAGAAAACAAGTACAATAAGAAATTCTCGATGGTAAAGGGAAGAGACGTGCTCCAGGGTATAACACATTATAGGGAACTTGGATGTTCAAAACAGACGAGGGCATTCCATTGATTAAAAAACAGGCAGGGGAGAGAACATCAACCTGAAAGTTTTAATGACATGATAGTGAAACAGACGGTTCGGGCTACTTCAAGCAGATGGCAATTTTTGCGTTCAGCAATCCCATTCTACCGAGGAGTGTAAGAGCGGGAGGTTTGATAAATGGTGCCAAGGTTTTTACAAAAAATGTTGACAAATTGTTGTATAAATTCAAGAGCATAGTCAGTTCTGAAAATTTTGATGGGCTTTTTAAATTGAGTCCTAATCTCAACAAATAATGCAGTGATAGTATCAAGAACATGTGCCATGTCTTTTTGTAAAAACAACGCCGCTAGCTCTATAGAAGTCATCAATAAAGGTCATAGAGTAACAAAATCCGGACATACTTGTGACAGGACAAGGTCCCCATATATCAGCATGGACAATGTCAAAACATATTTTGAGGATAGAGTTGTTTTTCTAGATAAACTCCACTGAGTTTGCTTTCCTAACTGACATGCTTCACATTTAAACACAATATTAGATACATTAGAACAGTGTTTCAAAAATCGGTGTATGCGCCCGCATAAGCGCCCACATACAAGGTGCGGTCCTCCAAAAAAGCGCATAATGAAAAGCGGTCCAAAAAGCGGTCCAAGCTGCATAATCGGTTGTACGGCCGCATACAAGGCCGATTATACCCCGATTTTTAGTTAGAGATATTCTGATTTCTTCTTTTATACATTTACATTCATTTATGTTTGTTTAAATTTAGATTATAGTGCATGTTTGTATTTATTTAAGTTGTGATGATTGCATATTTGCATAATTGCATCCATTATTCTTGTAATTGTACTATTTAGATACACAATTGCACAAATTAAATATGTAAATCATGATTAATATATATATATATATATATATATAATAATTAATTAAAAAAATCCAAAACCGCATATACTTCCGCATATACTCCCGCATACCGCATATACTCTACAAGGTGACCTCTCCGAACGCATAACGCATACCGCTTTTTGAAACACTGCATTAGAAATCAAGTGCTTGAGCTTAGATGTGAATGGATGTCCCAATCTGTAGTGCCATTGAAGTCCTGAGACAACCGAAGATAGAAGAGTAGTAGTTTGTGGAGCATCAAGGTAGTATAAGCCGTCTGGTCCCTCATGGCCCAAAATCAATCCTCATCCTCGTACGGAGATCCTAAAAGACACATCCATCCAGGTCAAACGGAATAGAACACCGAAGTTGTTTGACGGTTTTACTAATTGAAAGCAGATTCAGAGAAGTGAGGAACATATAAAGTCGATCTGAGCAACAAATTATTTGTAGTTTGAATATCACCAACTCCATGAAGTGGGGTGACAGTCACAGGCAGTATAGAGACAATGCAATCAATTTAGAAAATAATTTGAATTTCCAGGAATATGGGTAGAAGCCCAGAGTTGATGACCCATTTGTTTTAACCATAAGGAGTCGAGGATGCTAAAAGGTAGAGTCACCATCCGAACGTGAAGCTGACATCGAAGTATGGAGTCGTTCTTGTAAAAAGCTTTTCAAATTCAACTTGGACCCAATCCACAGAAGCAATGGAGGGTTGGGTTGATTCATCCTTGGTGTAGTTAGTAGAAAGCCTGATTGACCCATGTGTTTGGGTTGTCATGTTTCTCCCAATAATGATTCTCAATGTTATTGTTTCGACCACATACGTTACAATGACGAGGTTCGGTAGGCGGGGCACTGCTCGGTCTAGCGGAGGGTTGATCACGTCTCGGTCCGGTAGGGGTTGACCACCTCTAGGTCCTGATGAACCAAAATGACCACGTCTTCTACCACGACCACAACCTCTGCCACAATCAGAGTCGCGATATTGGGAAGCATGAACCTCTTCTTCTATAGAACTATTTTTCTCTTGACCCCAATTCAATACTAAGCAAGTCCGAACTAATTGAATACTTGTGTGAAAAATTTCTCGAATGGGCTTGCCATTTCCATAAAGGATATAATTGACAACTTTAAGTTGAACATTATCCCTTTCCCATAGGGCATCCTGTGGAAAAAAATGTTGCTAAATCGATCCCATCTGCTCTTTTATATGTGATTACGGGTCAAACCAAAACAAAGCAAAGGTGGATGCCTCAACGAGACCAACAAAAGAAGAAGAGACATACGACAGGCCCTGGACCCTTTTTAGGACATCACAAAGCTTAGGAAGTGGATTACTAGACATGATTTGATCCACAACTCTTGTAAAAGAGGCAAGCAAACCATCAAGGAACTGTACTAACTAAAGCTCATGTCGTTTTCCTTTTGACCTTTAGCAATGTCAGAAGTTAGGGGATGGTAAACTTCAACTTCATCCCACAAAGCACAACATAATGATCCTCAACAAAGGTATCTTTGGAGAATTCTTTTTTTTGGGCAGACTTTTAAAGATTTCAAACACCTTTTTAGGAATTTGTTGGTGTGAACACACATGTGCTAACTGATCCCACATGGCATTTGCCATTCTAAGTCGTAACAGAGATTGACTTATATTTGGTTCTGCACTATTGACCATCCATGTCATTACCTCCGAGTCTTCCTTGACCCATGAGTCATAGGATAGTTTAGTTGCTCATCAGCTTTCTCGACAGGAAGAACAGTTGCTTTACTTATAAGGTGAGAGTACCAGCCTTCGACCTTGATGTCCAACTCAAAAGAAGCAGACCACATATGGTAGTTAAAACCATCTAATTTTATTGTGGTCACACAGACAATTCTTAAGTTATCATTAGAGGCCATGATGAGAAGAGGTTCATGGATCAGTCCAAGTCCACCCAAGTAATCCGTTCAGAAAGTGCGTGAGCATCATCCAAGGCATCGACAAAAGATTTTAGAAACCGAAAGAATGGGCAAAAAAATATAATTATTAAACCAATGTCACATCGTCAACTTAAACTGACATGTACGGAGGTTGATGGGAGGGAACAAATCCCCCCTAAGAAATAAGTGGAACCGAGTAGTAGTTTTATACTAGGAGTAGCCTTGGGTTCAACACCGTTGCGACAATGATTCGGGAGGATGAGTGGTGTGGAGAATGGAATGCATGTCAATAGTGGGGTGAGGTTGATGGGGGTCGTGAGGTCAATGGGATGTGAGGTCGATGGGTGGATGGTGGTGGAAGGTCAATGGGATAAAAGGTACCAGGATGAGGTCGATGGGTAGGTGAGGTCGATGGGTGGAAGATGGTGGAAGGTCGATGGGCTGGAAGGGTTGGTGGCTGTGGAAGGTCGATGGTCTGGAAGGTGGTGGTTGGCTGTGGTGGAAGGTCGATCAGCCGAAAGGTGATGAGGGGTTGATGGGATGGAAAGTAGTGGAGGGGCAAGAGATGGAGCGGCAGATGGGTAATGGCAACAATCGGGAGAGGGGAAGGTCAATGTCGATGGGCGGAAGGTCGATGAGCTGAAGATTAAGGGGCGGCGGGCAGGTTTTGATGGAAGCAGGGACATCAACGGGTGGTGGTGGAGTTTACGGGTGAAGAGGCTTAGGAAGGGTCGAACTGTTCTTATACCATGTGAATTGAATATGATTATAATATCGAGATATCTATTACAAGCACAAACACACTCCTTATATAGGATAGGAGTCAAGTAAATACAAAGTTCAGCAATATGGGATTCAAGACAAGATACTAAAGAGAGCACAAAATAAACAAATATATTAACAAACACAATAATAGAAGAGAGAAAGAAGAAGTGCAATTATAGGGAAGACGGGGAACAAGGAAATGGAGGACGCGGTAGGAAGAAAGGGGAAGATGAATACAAAGGGTCTCAACACAAAAAACATAATAAAAAAAAAGATAAGGAGGACATAACACATCAGTAATAGAAGGGAAGAGGGGAGAAGGAAAAAAAAGAGAGGAGGGTGACACAACTGTTGGGAAGAAGAAAAGGACGAGGACACAACATTAGAGAAGAAGGGGAGGAAGGGGGAAAAGGTCGAATGCAGCAACAAGGACTGTTGGGAGAGTGGGGATTGTGGGTCTCGTGTATATCAAAAGTTCTTTGTACCTGGTTTTGTAAAATTAATAGCAATTGATTAGAAAAAATTGTGACAAATAATGGAACGCCATGACATTTTTACAAATCATTAAAAAGATGGGAAAATCGTACAAAGTCGCAAAAAATTGGCAAGCTACATGTTAATTGTGTTGAACATTTGGGATCCTATTAAAATAACAAAAGTTCACCAATTTCTCTTAAAAATCAGAGACTTTTGTTGCAAAGCCCGTTGGTAAACTGCCGGTTTCAGTCGGCTGTTTGAAGTGGTGAATTTTGCACCAAAATCATCGAAACTTGGTGATATTGATGGTATACCCGTTGGTATAGTGATTTTGTGGGCCTAGGCACATACATGTGCTTCTGTATGTGATGGCATCTGTATTGGTGTTTCAGCGTTATATTGCCGATACTATCAATATTTCCTTCTGTGGATGCCTTTTATCTTTCATTATGATCCATGGTTGAAAATAGACCGAACATTTGAATAGTATTCCTCTCTAATAAGAGAGAACCTCTGGAATTTTCATTTATAGGACAGTATTGTGGCACTTGGTATATCATTTATTTCAATAATTCTTTGCTCCTTTTTGGCTATAGCAACTCATATACAATTAGTCCATTTTGATATAATGGATCAAAACCTCACTCTCAACAACCCAAAAATATGAAAGAACAGTAATAGTTCTTCTAATTCTATGAATCTTTCTAAAACGTTATTCTCTTGAATATCATTCAAAAAAGTTTCGGATTGCCTGGTATTCCACCAATTCGGTAAAAAAAAACATATTTTTTTTGGAGAGAGAGACTATTTCACCAATCGACTTACAGGTATCTGACATATTCATACCTAACGATTTTCCACAAAGTGGTAACGAAACGTATAACTTGTACAAATCTTTCCATTTTCCAATTCGATTCAAGCCACTTGCATGTTGAAATCAGATATCTTCAATGATGTTTGCACTGAGATGTTTCCTTTGTAAATTATAAGCTGCTTTTGTTCAGTCATACTCGAAATTGATAGTTTGATCTTCCTTGTTTAGTCACTGAATATGTCCTCAATTTAGTTGGATGTCAGGACAAAACTGTGCATAAGAGATGGCTTGTACCGCTTAGCTAGAAATGCCGAGCAAAGGCATGTTATTGATAACATGGGGCAGGATGATTCAGTGAGTATGTCTATGCCCAAAAACACAGGAATAAATGAACTGCAGAGGTACCTTCTTAATTTGAAATGATTCTATTTGAGTTCTTGATTTTTTGAGAAGTGCTGCATTCTACATGAAAAACGATCATGTGAAAACGGGTGTAATATAGGGATCATGGTAATTACTGTAACTTTTTGGAAACTTTGAATGCTGCAATTTTCTACGATTAAACTAAATGATATATTAGTTTAAGATGCTAACGTTATAGGTATCTGTTGGTATAGATGTCATTGTTACCATTAATAAAAGATTACTTGGTGATTATGAAGTAACAATAATTCTTTTCATGAGCTTTATTCCCTCAAAATAGGAAACCAACTATAACAGTGGAAAAATATGTAACAGCTAGGTACTTGGTGAATCATGTTGATAATAGTATATGATGGGTTTCAACTATGCAAATTTGAATAAAATATTCATTGTAGATATGATTACATTGTGTCAAAATATGACAACTTTTAGCTAGGAAAATAAAAACTCACCATATCGTTTATAACGTATAGATAAACTGGGAATTGTTTATTGAATGAATTAACCAGTGTACAATACATTCTCTTATATAACAAAAGAGGTTAGAGACTAAAGCAGAGATGAGCAATATGGGACTAAACTACTGAAGTCAAAACATAAGTGAGGCACATGCTATGCACATGACACTAACAAAAAAACAACATATCTCTATACTCCCCCTCAAGCTGGAGCGTAGATGTCTAACATGCCCAACTTGTCTACTAGAGTCTGAAAACGAGCTTTAGGAAGTATCTTGGTGAAGATGTCCGCAACTTGCTTTTTAGTGCTGAGATATGGAGTGCAAATCCGTCCAGAAAGGATTGCTTCTCGAACGAAGTGACATTCGACCTCAATATGTTTAGTCCGCTCATGAAAAATGGGGTTGCTCGCAATAAAAATGGAGGCCTTGTTGTCACAAAACATCGGTATAGGGCTGGAATAGGATATGTCGAACTCTTGGAGGAGATTCTGGACCCACAGAAGTTCACAAGCAGTGTGAGCCATAGCTCGTTATTCTGTCTCTGCACTGGATCTGGCTACAACAGTCTGCTTTTTGCTTCTCTAGGTAACAAGATTTCCGCCCACAAATGTATAATATCCTGATGTTGACTTACGATCAGAACGACTTCCTGCATAGTCAGTTTGAGAAACCAAATAGATTGCAGTGTCCATGCTTCTTATACAACAAGCTTTTTCCTAGAGAGCTTTTAAGATATCGTAGAATGTGACATAGCATCCCAATGACACTGTCGGGGTTTATCAAGATACCTGCTGATGAATCCTACGACAACAGTGAGGTCATCTCTTGTGACCGTCAGATAAATAAGCTTGCTTACCAGCCTACTGAATTGGTGATGATCAACATAGGGAGGAGAATTAGTGTTGGCCGGTTTGCAGCCCAGCATACCAGTTTCCTGTAAGAGATCAAGTACATATCTCCTTTAAGAGAGACACAACCCTGCAGATGATCTGGAAACCTCAATACCTAAAAAATATCTCAGCTTTCCGAGATCTTTAGTGACAAAATGTTTTTCTAAGTTTTAGCTGCCTGTATACCCACGGTATCACTGCCAGATAAATAATATCGCCAACATAAACAATAAGAATAACAAGTACAATCACTGTTTTGCGGATAAAGACTGAATGATCAGAGTGAGAGCGACGGAAGCCAAAAGTGACTAAGATCTGACTGAGCTTGTCGAACCAAGCACGTGGGCTCTGTTTGAGATCGTAGATGGCCTTTTTCAGTTTGCAAACTTTCAAGGCAGACTCCCCTTGAGCAACAAAACCGGGTGGTTGCTCCATGTAGACTTCCTCCTGTAGATCTCCATAAAGGAATGCATTTTTAACATCTAACTGAAAGAGGGACCTGTCTTTGTTAACAACAACAAAAATCAGAATTCAAACAGAATTTAATCGTGCAACAGGAGAGAAGGTCTCAAAGTAGTCAACACCATATGTTTGTATGTACCCTTTTGTCGCAAGCCTAGCTTATAGGTGTTCAATTGTACCATCAGGTTGATATTTAATGGTGAAGACCCAGTGACAGCCATCTGTAGGACATGAAGGAGGGCAATCCACAAGTTCCCATGTCTTGCGATCACATAGCGTCTGCATTTCCTGATCCATTGCCTATTTTCATGCAGTAATAACTAGAGCTTCTGCAGTAGTCTTTGGAATAGTGACAACAGAAATAGCAGAAGTGAAGCATGCAAAACTGTTATGTAGATTAGCGGAAGATCAGTAATGACTGATAGGATGTTTAGTGTAGGAGCGAACACCTTTGCGCAGAATGATAGGAAGGTGCAAGTCAGAATTTACCTCAGTGTTTGTTTGATCATTCGCAGACGGAGGAATTGGTTGTGGAGGGGCAATGGAAGGAGCGCTTGTCTTTGGCCGACGTTTGTACACTTGCAAAGGGTGACCTTCAGGTTGGTTAGAAGAAGCCAAGTCCTCAACAATATCTGCTAGAGGCGTGGGTGCTAACATATCATTGGATAGTGTTGCTCCATCATCAGAAAAATAGGGCATATGCTAAAAAAAGATCACATCCGCACTGACAAACCATTGTTTGAGTACCGGATCAAAGCAGCGGTAACCTTTCTGGGTTCTAGAGTATCCCAAAAAGATGCATTTAGTGGAGCTCGATCAAGTTTCATCATTCCTGGGCGTAAATTTTTAACAAAGCAGGTACACCCAAAAATACGAGGTACAGAGAACATAGGTGCATCAAAAAATAGAATATGATTCTGTAGAACAGAGGATGACATACGGTTTACAAGATAGCATGTCGTAGAAACCGCCTTAGGCCAAAAACGGTGAGGGACTTTATAATGAAGAAGAAGAGTGCGAGCAACCTCTAATAAGTGACGATTTTTTCGTTCAGCAACACCATTCTGTTGTGGAGTATAAGGGCAAGTGGTTTGATGGATAGTGTCACGTGCAGAACAAAAAGATGTGACAGACTTTTGCATAAATTCTAGGGCATTATCGGTACGAAAATTTTTAATTGGTTTATTGAATTGGGTCTGTATATCAGAAAAGAAGATACAAATATTGTCCAAAACAATGCCACAATCTTTTAGCAAAAACAGCCAAGTATTACAGGAATAATCATCAATAAAAGTCAGAAAATATTTAACACCAGAGTGACTCGGAACCGAGCATGGACCCCAGATGTCCGCATGAACAATATCAAAAAGTGCCTTAGAACCAATTTCGTTTTTAGCGGGAAATACAGACCGCGTTTGTTTTCCCAAAACACAAGATGCACAAGAAAAAGTGTTCTCAAATAATGTAGGAAATAAATGCTTCAATTTTGCAGCAGACGGATGACCCAGTCGAAAGTGCCACTGAAGTCCTATGACTGATGTAGATAGAAGAGCAGATGCTGCAGGCGGTCCATCCAAATAGTCCATCTGGTCCTTCATGGCCCGAACCAATCCTCGTCTTCGTGCGGAGATCCTTCAAAACACAACCAGAGGGATCAAATTTAATAGAGCACTGAAGATGTTTTATAGTTTTACTGACAGATAATAAATTAACAGGAAATTGTGATATGTATAAAACAGATTGGGGATGCAGCTTGCTAGATAGAGGAACAATGTCAATGCCATGAACAGGAGTCTCAGAGCCATTTGCAATAGTGACAGATGGAATATTAGAGGTTTAGTTAGAGTAGAAAATAATTGGATGTTGCCAGCCATATGGACAGACGCACCAGAATCAATGCACCATTTATTGTTACCAGCAAGGGGAGAGGCAAGCATGGCTAAGGAACCAGTAGCTGATGTCGAAGGTAGCTGAGTCATGCACTCCTGGAAAAACTTATCGAACTCTAAGCGAAGCCATTCAGTAGACGGCGGAGCAGACGGTTGGTCGGATGCAGTATCAGTGGTGATTTCTGTAGAGACCTGGTTAGCCCAGGCGGGCTTACCGTGTTTGATCCAACACCTATCTTCATTGTGATTATCACGACCACACCAGTTGCATAAGCGAGGGCCAGTAGCTTGACCTCGTCCAGGAGCAGTAGAGGAGCCGCGCCCACCAGTTGGAGCCTTGGAGGTAGACGTCGGCGACGACTGCGGCCACACCCAGAGTCAGCAGTGCGAACAGCTAGAGCAGGATGCTCAATACTAGGATTGGAGGTCACCGACGGTAGTCTCTGAACTAGCTTAAGGACGTCTCGAAGAGTAGGCAGAGGGTCACTTGACAGAAACTGATCGACCACGCCGGAGAAGGAAGCAGGAAGGGCAGCTAGAAATTAGACCAGTTGTAGTTCATTGCGCTGCTTCTGGGCTTCTTTTATGTCGGCTGTCAAAGGATGGTAGATTTCATACTCATTCCAGAGAGCAGAGCACTGGTTGTAGAAATCATCGATTGAAGTGTCAGAAGAAAACTCCTTCTTGGCCAGGTTTTTGAACATTTCAAAAACACGTATAGGATTTTGCTGATGGGAGTAGACATGGGGGAGTTAGTCCCACATTGCCTTAGCATCATGAAGGCATAACAAGGACTGACTGATTCGCGACTCGGTGCTATTAAGAAGTCAGGACATAACACTAGTCATTTTTGGACCATTGTACATAAGTTTGCTTGCTTTTTTCATCAGCAGTAGCAGCAGGGGGATCAATATTAAGATGTGAGTACTGGCCTTGGGCCTTGACATAGAGGACGAAGGACGCCGACCACAGATGGTAATTAAGCGCGAGTGACAGAGATGAGGAGGGAGAGAGTGATTGCCCTTCTCCGACCCATTGAGCTTGACGGTGGTAACACACAGAGAGCGATGAAGCTCAACTGAAGCCATGATGAGCAGAGGCAGGGCAGCAGTGACGAGGCGGCGCAACAACAACAGACAGTGGATAAAGAACTCGCTATGGGGCAGTAGCAGCTGCAGAGATCTGACGCATTAGATCAGAAGAGACCCTTGTCGGGCAGAGAGACTGATAAAGGAACCTACGCCGTCATGAGGGAGATCAATATTCCATCATGAGGCGCAGGAAGAAAAAAAGAAGAGAGATAGAAGACTCTCAACGTGTGATGGCTATGGCTGTCTGGAAGGTTGCACGTGTGGAAATGAGCGGGAGAAAGCAATCGAGGAGGACAGCAGGAGGAGTGGGCGGCGGCGGGTGGAGGGAGGAGGGGCGGCAGCGAGTTGAGGTGGTGGGGGTGGTGGAAGCGACGACGGAAAAGGGAGGAGGTTGTCGCGCCGGCGGACGGGGGGGGAGGGGGCTAGCGTCGACGGCTGGCAGGAGCAGGTGGCAGCGGTGGGGGGGTGGCGGTGAGGGGGAGGGGCTGAAGGCCTAGGGCATAGGGGCAGGGTGGGAAAGTGAAACTCAGGGAACCAGACCTGCTCTTGATACCATATAGAGAAACTGGGAATTACGTATTGAATGAATTAATCAGTGTCTCTTATATAACAGAAGAGATTAGAGACTAAAGCAGAGATGAGCAATATGGGACTAAACTTCTGAAGTAAAAACATAAGTGAGGCACATGCTATGCACATGACACTCAACAAAAACACAACATATCTCTATATAACGTAAAATAAGTATGTGACGAATTTGCAAGAAGTTCCTTGTCCATTTAAATTTTTCTAGCTAAGTGCCAAATACAGTTTGGATTTCTTGAAGGATAATTTCTTTTGGGGTGGGGATGAGGGTTTATACTTCATACCACTATGTTGTCTAAGTCTAAGAATAGACATCTGGAGTTGTATTCAAATCAGATTTTTAGTCGCTCAACACCATGTTCTGGAATTGAACTGGCTTCACTTCTTTTTCACATCAGTTATCATTATGTATACCTAGTTCAATGTCACATACTTTCTGTAAATTAGATGCTCATCTTCACAATCTTCATCAACATCATCTAAGCCTTATGTATTTAATGAAAGATTAGGTAATAAACTATTGAAAATGTGAGCCAGTATCAATGATATGTTTGTTTGTGTGCGTCTGTGAGAGGGAGGGAGGGGGTAAGGTAGGGAGAGAAGGCACCTACGAAGGCATGGATTCCTTCTTTCTCCCTTTAAGAAGGTTGCTAGGGATGTAGAGCAAAAATGAGAGAAGGTCAACCTTGAAGACAACCACTCAAACGAGCATCCCTTCCCTTGTTTGGTTAACATTGCTACAATGCATACTTTAGCAGCCTGACCATAAAGGATGGAGAAGGGGTTGAACGTTGTTTCGGGACAAACTAAGAAACCCTAGGTTGGAGAAGCATTGACGACCACCTCCAAGACAATTTCTAGGGTTTCTAGCACTGAGATTTGATACCATGTTAATCAGAAGGAGTTGGAGAAGAGACAACTACTCTTACCGTGTGTGTGTGTGTGTGTGTATATATATATATATATGTATATATATGTATGTATACTCCCAAGTCTTTTTCGAAGATGTTATTTGGAAATTCTAAACCGTTGATCTTGTTAACTATCTTATTAACATACTACATATAAAATTTGAGCTCATTCGGACAAATTTAGGTCATGCATCTAAAGGCGACAAAAATGATATTGTTTAAATTAGTTTTGTGTGTCGATTTTGTTGGTCATAGATGAGTGCCTTAAAAGAATCCAAATGTGCTCAAATTTTGCATGTAGCTTATCTTTGTTATAGCAATGAATATCAATGGTTTGGATTTTTCATAAAAATGGTCTAGATATGTAAACACCACTTGAGTGTACGGTGTGATCTGTACACTCGAGTGTATTCTAGTCTGACTATATATATATATATATATATATATATATATATATATATATATATATATATATAGAGAGAGAGAGAGAGAGAGAGAGAGAGAGAGAGTCAGGCTAGAATACACTCGAGTGTATCTGGAGCAGAATACACTCAAGTAGTTTTCCATGATGCAATATTTTTTTGAAAAATCTAATCTGTTGATCTTCTTAAACATCATGTGAATAGCTCATACGCAAAATTTGAGCACATTTGGACATTTATAGGTTATGTTATGAAGACTGCAAAAATTATGCATTTCAAATTAGTTTCACGCGTCGATTTTGTTGCCCTCTGATGAGTGACTTACACTCATCCATATGGGCTCAAAATTTGTATGTAGCCTAGTTATAGTATGACGGTGAAGATCAATGGTTTACATTTTGCAAAAAATAGTCTTGATATGCAAACACACTTGAGTGTATCCGAGTGATTTGTACACTCGAGTGTATTATAGCCTGACTCTATATATATGGGATTAAGAGAGAGATTTTTCCTCCCTCTCTCATGCCCGTGGCGGAGGCCGAACGTTCAGGAGGGTGGTAAATCGAGGCGGCAACTGGGATTATGTATATATATATGTATGTATGTATATGTACATATATAAGCGGTCTGCTTCACGCTTAAGCGTTGTGGAAGGGGCAACCATTGTTTTTTGGGTCTAGGCGGATTGAACCGAAGCGGCCGCTTTTTAGTAAAAATCCCCACTCGGCCCGCTTAATTGGGCCCGCTTCATCCGCTTTCTGGCAAAGTGTGGACCTTGTTGTCAATTTGATTACCCGATAATCTAGGCCCTTAAACCCCAACACCCCATCAACTTCTCAATAAAAGATGTTAGAAGCCGTCAACAATAATGCTGCTAGGAAATGGTTTTTGCGGGCCTTTTGGTTTACGATCGGGAGTGAGAATCCATCTCTATTCCTTGGCGCCCTCCTCCGTCCATAAAAGGAGCAACAACTGCCCAAAACACACAAACAACGATAGTCGCTTGAAGTTAAACAAGTTGATCATTGGCGACCGAAGGGAAAGTATCTCGAAAGGATGAGAAGTTGCATCCTTGGAGTTCGTCTAGAGTCCGACAAGCGCCCAGTCACCCCTCAATGAGACTTCAAGGCTAATAAATGGGAAGCAAGGACCAAGAACATAGGTTATAAAGCTTTATCTGGGTCTACCATTTTTCCAAATTAATCCCACAAGTACATATAATTCAAAAGAATATGCGAGTGGTTCATACACAACATTTATTTCTTTTATCAAGGATTCTACCTATTAGAGTTTGTTTATTTATGTTATTAAGTGTTTTGTAATATGGACCCAAGACATACTTGGTCCATATTAAGTGTTTTGTAATATGGACCCATACTTGGTCCATATTAAGTGTTTTGTAATATGGACCCAAGACATACTTTGCAATGTTCTACCTTTTGTTCTGTCCGTAGCACTCTACACCAAACTACTGCTCCTACACTCCACAACGAAATGGAGTTGTTGAAAGGAAAAACCACCATCTTTTAGAGGTTGCTCGCACTATACTTCTTCATGATAAAGTTCCTCAACGTTTCTAGCCTGAGGCTGTCTCTACGGCGTGCTATCTTATCAATTGCATACTATCTTCTGTTTTGCACAATCAAATTCCTTACAACATCCTTTTTTCCTGATGCCCAACTTTTTTCTCTCCCTCCCCACATTTTTTGGGTGTACCTATTTTGTCAAAAAACCTTCGTCCGGGGTTAACAAAACTTGATCCTCGCTCCACCAAGTGTATCTTTTTGGGATATTCTAGAACCCAGAAAGGATATTGCTACTTTGATCCAATTTTAAAGAAATGGTTTGTAAGTGTTGATGTAGTATTTTTCGAACATATGCCATATTACTCTGATGACGGAGCATCACTCTTCAGTGATATTTTGGTACCCACGCCGTTTCCTGAAGCCCGACCTCTGCAAATTTACAAGCGAAGAAACAAGACAAGTACTCCCTCCCAAGGAATGAAGTTTCGCCGGTATCGGCGGTATTTCGACCGAAATATCGATACCGACGAGTACCGAGATGAAAACATTCGTGCGTACCGATAGGATCGCAAATACCAATAATACTGACATGTATACTGCCAATACCGCCATGTTTCGATGATTTTGGTGCAAAATGCACTACTAACTTCACTGTACCGATCGAAACTGGCGGTATACCGACGGATACAACTGTTTTTTGCGAGAATGACTGTTGTTACTTATTGGGAGGAGAAAAGAAGGTACATTTGAGTGATTTTTGTCGATTGGAGATAATACGAACCCAAATTAAGGTAATTCTAACTAATCTCTTTCATTTCTACCATTAGCAAGGTCTCCATCTCTTTTTCCTACCTTTTTCTTCCACTTTCGCCTGAAAAAAGTGTTTTTTACCGCCAAAGACTAGTATTACTCCAATTTTTATATGCTTACACGAACTATACATATATCTATAAGTATATTATGTAGATATGCAATATTATCACTAGATCCACCTACTCACAACACTATTAATTACTATTATCATACAATTTATCTCAACATATGACAATTAGTATTGATATAATTAGTTAGTTATTTATGTTTAGTGGAAGATGTTTTACTAAAGAGTAACGTGAATATAATACAAAGGAGTAATATACACTTATATAGTATTGCGCATGAATGAGCAACACGGATTTTTGCCAATAATGATGTGTATGAGGAGCATGTGACCACATACAACCACCTTTATAGGATGCACATGTATGGCTATAATATCTTAGTAATATCAACTCATTACTGTATGGAGAACCAAAACGCTATGTTCAAAATTTCGACGAAATTGTCAAAATTTTGGCCGAAATTTCTGTTTCCGTGGCAATCAGACATCGAAATTGACTGACGAAACTCTGGAAATAGGCAGATCGTTGATTTTTTTTTTCTACGTTTTCATATACTATGTACTACCTAGACCATATTTTTTTGCACAGTTTTGTGTTTTTAAGTCTATATGATTTGCTTGCAAACTATAATGACTTAATTTATTGATTTCACCATTGAAAATTAACATAAAAACCCCATCAAAATGTCCGTCGAAACAGTTCAAGGTCATTCACTAAAAAATAATGAGACCCCACCCCCCACATATCTAATATGAATTATTATTACATATTTGAGTAGATCTACACTAGTAGATCATTCTGGTAAAGTTTTATAAATTAATTCGTTTATTTTGCTGTCGAAACGCCATGAACGCATTTATCGAAATTTGTCGAAATTTCTGTTTCTGTGGCCACCGATACGTCATCGAAATCGGACACTTTCTTCCTTGCCAGCACGCCACTCAACATCATGGTTGTCAAGGCGTCCAGGCGGTGGGTTTAATCTTAGGGGCACCTAGCCCGCCTAGGCGGGCGCCTAGGCTTTTCTGGGCGTTTTTGTTTTTACTTTTTTTTTCAGTTACATATTTAAATGTTCACACACATGATACTATATGTGATAATGTATTATTTATTCATTAAATGTTATTGTAAGTCTAATTTGAATTGATAACTATAGGAGAATCAGGGACAACAGAATTAACATGAAGAAAATGAAACAACAGTAAGAGGAAGACAAGTACGAATTGGTGAGAGAAAATGGGATAAAAAGAGCATGCAAATGGTAAAAGTTCTGTAGGAAGAAGTCAGAATAAGACAAACCAAGGGCAGTAAAAGGAGATTGAAAGAGGAAGAATCAACAAAACAAAATAAAAAACAGCAGTAGCAGGTGCTGAATTAGAAAATATAGAGGAAGGAATAGGTCAGTTAAAATAAATGGAAACATGCAAACAACAGTGGCTAAGAGAGGAGATTTAGGAGGAAGAAATCAGAAAAAGAAAATTAGATATGTAAATAGTAGTAGTAGATTTCGTAGCAGGATGTATAGGACAAATTTGAAAAAGAAAATATGCACATGCTTGCATAGTAGTAGGAGGGAATATAGGATGAATAACTCAGAAAAAACATAGCAGCAGGACTCAGGAATAAGATGCAGGAGAATGGATAAAAAAAAAAAAAAGGAGAAAGAAGCAAGAACAATAAACATATGAAAAAGTAGAAAAAACTTAACAAACAACGCTATGAGGACATACCAATTTGGCCCAAATTAATCCTCATTTCCCCAAATCAGACCTGATTTTCCTCAGACCAGACCTAATTTGCCAAAATTTGACCTGATTTACTCTAAATCAGACCTATATCAACCATGCAATGACTGAAGGTGATCTAATTTGACCAAATCTAGACTCGATTCATGCTAGTTTAGTCTTTAAATTGCATAATTTGGGCCTAAAACGCCTTAAACGCCCACTTAATGCATTTAATAGGCTGGGCGCCTAGTTTGAGGCGCCTGGCTTAACGCCTAGGGCGCCTAGGCGGGCGCCTTGATAACACTGCTCAACATACAACTGATGTGAGTTGTAAGTAAATGTGTTATTCATATGTTGTAAATTGTATACTATTGCATAATTCTGTGTATTTGTTTGTGGTTTGTGCTAGTAAAATTTCATATCTTAATTCCTACATTTTGTCATTGAAATCCCAACGAAACAGGATAGATTCCTTACCTCCCACATGATGGACCTCCCCTACACACCCAATATAGAATTTTATTGCATAAAACGTTGCATTTAGGTGTAGTGATTACACCTGTAAAGTTTCATGAATTAATCTGTTCATTTTGGTGTCTAAACGGCCAGGTTTGCATCTGTCGGTATTTCCGTCGGTATACCGGTAAATACCTATTTCCAAGCTGTTGAAACGGCATCGGTATCGGTCACCTTGTTCCTTGCTCCCTCCATGCCCCTCCACAACCAATTCCTCCTTCTGTAGATGATCATACAACCATTGAGGTAACCTCTGACTTACACCTACCTATCAGTCAGCGCAAGGGTGTTTGTTCCTGCACGAAACATCCTATTAGTCATTTTTGCTCATCTTCTAATCTGAGTGCCAGTTTTGCATGCTTTACTACTACTATTTCTGTTGTCTCTATTTCCAAAACTGCTACAGAAGCTCTTCTCATTCCTGCATGGAAACATGCTATGGAAAATGAAATGCAGGAACTCTCTAATCGCAAGACATGGGAGCTTGTGGATCGTCATGCTTCCTGCTCTACTGTTGGTTGTCGTTGGGTCTTCACCACTAAATATCAACCATACGGTACGATTGAGCGACTGAAAGCTTATCTTGTGGCAAAGGGTTACAGACAAACTTATCGTGTGGACTACTTTGAAACTTTTTCTCCTGTAGCAAGATTAAATTTTGTTAGGATTCTCATATCCATTGTTGTCAACAAAGAATGGTCCCTATTTCAGTTAGACGTCAAAAATGTGTTTCTGTATGGAGATTTGCAAGAAGTAGTTTCCATGGAGCAACTACCGGGATTCGTTGCTCAAAGAGAGTCTTCCTCATGAGTTTGTAAACTGAGAAAGGCCATCTATGGCCTAAAACAAAGCCCCCGTGCTTGTTTCAACAAGCTTAATCAAATCTTAGTAAGTTTTGGCTTTCATCGTTCTCATTCAGATCATTCTGTGTTTATCCGCAAAACTACAGTTGGGCTAGTCATTCTTATTGTCTATGTTGATGATATTATCTAATCTAGCAGTGATACCTTGGGCATTCAGGCTACTAAAACTTGGAAAAACACTGTCACCAAAGATCTCGGAAAGCTGAGATATTTTTTAGGCATTGAGGTATCCAAATCATCTTAATGATTGTGCATTTCCCAGTGAAAATATGTCCTTGACCTTTTGCAAGTGTTAATATATTTCATATTTATTCTATTTTATAATTTCTATATCCTGCTGGACCTCTATGTGAATTATCCAGTTTCTCTTATTAATAAAAAGGGAGAAGGCCTATGGCCTCTCTCAGCGCTACATTGCACGTTGCATTGCGGCACCACATTTCACATGGTACCAGAGCAAGGTTCCTAACCTAACCCTACCCTGTCGTCACAACCCAGCGCCGCCGTCGGTCGGCCGACTGCCAACCTTCCCCGGCCGCAAGCGTGAACAGTAACTCCGACGGTGAACAGTAATTCTGAACGGGAAGAATGATCTCTTATGGATGAATGTTGAACAGGAAGAATTATTTCTTATGGATGAATGTTGTCCATACTGTATTGGAGTCACGCGACAAGGCGAGACACGTTGATTCTGATCCTCCTGTACTTACTGACAAAGGCTATGCTGAATGGAAGCGTCATAACAGTCTGGTGAAGACCTGGTTGTTCGGGAGTATGGAACCTAGGATTGCCTCGAGGCTCATGTTCTACATTACCGCCAAAGAGATCTGGGATGCAGTGAAGAAACATTATTCTCAAGAGAAGAATGTGCTTCGTCAGTTCATGATATATGATCGCCTATTTGCAGAACGACAGGGAGACAAACCTTTAGAAGAATACTTTGGAGTGATTCAAGGTATCACACAAGAGCTGAGTTTCTACCATCCAGTAACTGTCCAGGAGCGAGCCAAAGACAAAGATGACTTGATTACAACAAAATTCTTGTTTGGTCTGAGTTCTTCGTGCAGTTCATCCCGCAGTGTTATCTTAGCTTCTAATAAACTTCCCAGCTTGGAAGAGGCCTATTCAAGGATTTTACAGGCAAATTTTGAACCCGTTGATCCTACCGTAGTCTCATCTTAGGGAGATTTTCATGCTTCTGTAACTGTTGTAGTGAGAGGAGGACGGACAGGTATGGGCTGAGGACGTGGAACTCGCCCTAAGTGCACTTTTGGTGACAAACTTGGACACACAGTTGAGAAATGTCGGAAGAAGCATGGTCGACCTGCTGCACCACCTGTGGGAGCATCAAACTATGCTACCACTACTGAGTCTACTGAGCCTCCTGCTTTGAGTTCTGGTCCTTCTGGCATCACACTCACCAAGGAGGAATATGATAGATTTATCCTCGCTACTCAACATCTGAGCTTTGGATCAACATCTTCAACCAACTTGGCATCCGCCACTGGTAATCAGGCTACCTCTTTATTGGCTTCTGGTTCTACTTCATCATGGGTCGTTGACTCTGGAGCGTCACAACATATGACTGGTATGAGGAGACTTCTTCACTCTATTGACTCACATATCCCTCACAAATCTGTAACAATAGCAGATGGTTCAGTGAGGAGAGTGTTAGCCAGCGGATCTGTTTCTCTGACTCCTGCAATTGATCTTAAATATGTACATTATGTGCCTACGTTTCCTTTTAATCTTCTGTCTGCTGCTAAGTTGATTGATATTGTGAATAGTACGGTAACCTTTGGTGTTACAGGATCTCAAGAGTATGAGGACGATTGGTGGGGGCCTAGGAAAGGTGATCTCTACCTTTTCCACGGTGACAGTTTGCCTCGTCAAGTTTCTGCTCCTGCTCCAACTGTCTTGTTGAGTGGCTCTCCCTTACTGTGGCACTATAGATATGGACATCCTTCATTAGAGAGCCTGAGAAAGTTAGAACCAGAATTGTCTCAAGTATCGTCTTTAGAGTGTCAGTCCTGTCAACTGAGGAAACATCATAGAATGTCTTATCTCGGTCGTGTCAATAAACGAGCGTCATGTTCTTTTGAGTTGGTCCATAGTGATGTTGGGGTCCTGTAAAAGACCATAGTTATAATGGTTTTTGTTATTTTATCTCCTTTGTGGATGACTTTTCGCGTATGACTTGGATTTATTTGTTGAAAAGTCGAGAGTCGGTGCTATCTATTGTCAAACATTTTCATCAAGAAATAAAAGTTCAACTTGATTGCAATGTTAAAGTTCTTCAATCTGATAATGCTTTTGAGTATGTTCAAAATGCCATGGCTGATTTTTGTAGTTTTTTTGGGATGATACATCGTACATCCTGTCCTCACACCCCTCAGTAGAATGGGGTAGCCGAGAGGAAAAATCGTCATCTTCTTGATATTACCAGGACAATCATGTTTCAATCTAATGTTCCTAAGCGGTTCTGGTCTGACGCTCTCCTTACTGCATGCTTTCTTATCAAAAGGAAACCTTCTTCTGTGCTTCAAGGACGTACTCTTTTCTCTGTCTTACGTCCCAAGGATCAACCCTTCCTTGTTCCTCTTAGAGTGTTTGGTTGTACTTCTTTTGTCCACTATTTTGATCCTAAGGCTGATAAGTTATCTCCTAGGTCAATTAGGACTCTCTTTCTTGGGTACTCCAACACTAGCAAAGGGTACAAGTGTTATTGTCCAAGTCTTCGTCGTATGTTTGTGTCTAGAGATGTGACTTTTCATGAATCCACTCCATATTTCTCTAGTGTTCCCAGTAAGGGGGAGCAATTGTGTGAGAGAGTGTCACCATCAGATGCTAGTGAGAGAGTGCCACCGCCCCATCAGAGTGAGAGAGTGCCACCTATCATTCCTGACTATATTATCATTCAGGAAGAGCAGCTAGCATATGGTCCACAACTTCAGCAATATTCACATGTTTATAGCAGACGAGGCAAACAAGATCCAGAGGAGGTAGCGACTCCAGTCTCTGAGCCCTCCCCATCTTCCTCTACTCAAGGGATTCCTAAAGAACCATCTGACATTGATGTTCCCATTGTTGTTCGCAAAGGTACCCGTTCCTGTACTATTTGGTATCCTATTACAAATGTGTGTTGTTTGTCCAAGTTATCTCAGCAGGCTCGCTCTTTTGCTCTTGGGATTGATTTTGTGGTCATTCCAAGAAATCATCTTGATGCTACGAAGGATATTGGCTGGAAACATGCTATGCATGTTGAGATGTCTGCTCTGTTACAGAATAACACCTGGGAACTTGTTGACTTACCTCCAGATAAAAATGTTGTGGGATGCAGATGGGTATTTACAGTAAAGCATAATCCAGATGGTTCTGTGGAGAGATTGAAAGCCAGATTGGTTGCAAAGGGGTACACTTAGACATATGGGGCTGATTTTTTTAGACCTTCTCACCAGTGGCTCGTATGAATTCTGTGTGTATCCTTATTTCTCTGGCTACTACATTTGATTGGCCTCTATTTCAGCTCAATGTAAAGAATGCCTTCCTTCATGGTGATCTACAAGAGGAGGTATACATGGAGCAACCACCTGGTTTTGTTGCTCAGGGGGAGTGTCAGAAGGTGTGTAGGTTGAAGAAAGCCATCTATGGATTGAAACAATCTCCTAGAGCTTGGTTTGACAAGTTCAGTGATGTTGTGCTAAAGATGGGTTTTTCTCATTCTGTTACTGATCACTCTTTATTTTATTCTACTTCTTCTGGTGGATCTATTATTATTGTTGTATATGTTGATGATATTGTTATCACTGGTAGTGATTCCACAGGCATATCTCGTGTGAAAGCGGGCTTGCAGGGGTACTTTCACACAAAGGATCTGGGAAAACTGAGATATTTTCTGGGCATTGAAGTACTTAGATCTCATGCAGGTACCAATTTGTCTCAGAGAAAATATGTGCTGGATTTACTACAGGAAACTGGTATGAATGAGTCCAAGCCTGTGTCTACTCCTATGGACTATCATGTGAAGGAGATGACTGATGATAATGATTATCCAGATCCAGGATATTACAGGAAAATTGTGGGAAAATTGATATATTTGACAGTTACACGTCCTGGCATTTCTTTTGCTGTAGGAGTGGTGAGTCAGCATATGAGCTCTCCAAAACAGTCTCATTGAACATCTGTGTGTCGTATTCTGAGATATCTGAAAGGTGCACCTGGTAAGGGAATCACCTATTATAGGTCGAAGACTCTTGTATCCACACTGTCTCTTACTGGTTATGCAGATGCAGATTGGGTTGATAATCTGAATGATAGGAGGTCTACGTTTGGATATTGCACATTTCTGGGGAATCATCTTATTACCTGGAATAACAAAAAGCAAAATGTTGTGGCAAGATCTAGCACGGAAGCTGAGTATAGAGCAATGGCACATGCATGTTGTGAGTTGCAGTGGGTTCAATCTGTACTTTCTGAATTAAAGATTCATGTTTTGTCTCCTATAGAACTCAGATGTGACAATCAAGCGGCCATACACATTGCTAAGAATCCAGTCTTCCATGAACATACTAAGCACATTGAAGTTGACTGCCACTTTATTAGAGACTATATCAAGAATGGAACTGTTGTGACTCCACATGTCAAGTCTGAAGATCAACTTGCATATGTTCTTACGAAGCCATTGAGTCCAGTAGCTTTCCAGAGTTTTTGCAACAAGTTGGGTCTATACGATGTGTACACTCCAGCTTGAGGGGGAGTGTTAATATATTTCATATTTATTCTATTTTGTAATTTCTATATCCTACTGGACCTCTATGTAAATTATCCAGTTTTTCTTATTAATAAAAAGGTAGAAGGCATATGGCCTCTCTCAACGCTGCATTGCACGTTGCATTGCGGCACCACATTTCACAGCAAGAAACCGGTATGCTTGGTTGTAAACAAACCAACACCCCTCTCGATCCAAATAGTGATTGGGACGATGAAACCTCTCCACCTTATGTTGATCACCACCAATTTAGATGATTGGTTGGCAAGCTTATTTAGCTCACTGTCACAAGAGCTGATCTTACTGTTGTTGTCGAATTCATAAGCAGGTATCTTGACAAACCTTAGCAATGTCATTGGGACGTTGTATGTCACATTCTGCATTATCTCAAAAGTTCTTCAGGCAAAGGATTATTATATAAGAAGCACGGCCATTGCAACCGCAAGTTTTTTAGATTCTGACTATGCAGGAAGTCGATCTGATCGTAAATCTACAATTGGCTATTGCACATTTGTGGGTGGCAATCTAGTTGATGAAGCAAAAAGCAGATCGTAGTAGCCAGGTCCAGTGCAGAGGCAGAATATCGAGCCATGGCTCGCATTGCATGTGACCTTCTGTGGGTTCAAAGTCTTCTCAAAGAGTTTGACATATCCTACTCTAGTTCTATATCGATGTTTTGTGACAACAAGGCTTCTATTTTTATTACGAGCAACCCGACATTTCATGAAAGGACAAAACATATAGAGGTCGATTGCCAATTTGTCCGCAAGACTGTTCTTTTTGGTCGTATTTGTACTCCATATCTCAGCACTGAGCAACAAGTAGCGGACATCTTCACCAAAATTCTTCCAAAGGCTTGCTTCCAGACTCTAGTAGACAAGTTGGGCATGTTCGACATCTACGCTCCAGCTTGAGGCGGAGTATAGAGATATGTTTATGTTTCATTGAGTGTCATGTGCTTCACTTATATTTTTACTTGTGTGGTTTAGTCCCATATTGCTCATCTCTGTTTTGTATCTCCTCTCTTATCCTATATAAGAGAATGCACTGTAAACTTTTTCAATCATCCAATACAATTCACTTCATTCTTCTATAGGTCCCAAATTTGATTCGTCAACGAAATAAATTTTGACCATACTTGGGAGCAAGGAATGGCATATCTGATTTTGATGCCTTTTCGACTGCGTGGAAATAGAAATTTGGAACCGTGCCCGTTTCAACGCCAAAGTAAATGAATTAAGTCGTGAAATTTTATAAGTGTGATTTCTACACCTAAATGCATCATATGCAATACATTTTATTTGGGGTAGGTGAGGGTGGGTTCTTCATGTGGGGGGGGGGTAAGGAAACTTTCATGTTTCCTAGGGATTTTGATGACAAAATGTTGAAATTAAATTATGTAATTTTGCAAGCATGAAATATATACACGCATGTACTTTTTTGTGCTATAGTATTGCATATCTGATTTGCTGGCATTCTCTCACATATTTTACTTGGGTTGATACTTGATAGTTTGTTGTTGATATTGACTCAAAAGTCAACCATTTGTTGGCCCCTAGGAAGAATAGTGCAAAATTTCCAAGAAACCCCATTTTTTTGTAGTTGGCTTCATAGCACCATCATTGTCTAATAAACCACCACCAGAATGCATGTCGTCCACACTAAAGAAAAAAAAATCAACATAAGCATGCATTGCATTACTATTTAATTCATTGAATAGCAAATATTAGGGAATGCAATGCATTTATGATATATAATAAGTATATATACTAGGTATGGGTACTAAATGGTGAAATCACCCCAATCCCCCTTTTCTCCTTTTCCAACAGTAACAATAATGCAATTCTCTAAATTTTCATCGAAATTTCAGAGTTGTGCACAAAAAACCTCAAAAGCCATCGAAATTGGTGAAATTCATCGAAATCATCGAATTTATTCTCGAAATTTTCGGTGGATGCAATCTTGGTAGCAGATCTTATGGAATCGACACAGTTGCATGATTTTGTAGCAGATCCTATCAAGTCGAATTTGTTTTCAAATTTTCAATGATTTCCATGAAACCTTGTTCCTTGCTTGGAGGATAAATGGGCTTGAATTAGATAGTGGAAGCTGACGTACAATGCTGGAATCTTTATGCACAATTAAGGTAGACTAAAATAGGGTGTTACAGATACTGTTGGATTGGAAATTTGGAATATTAGTGCGGACTTGGGGAACACATACAAGCATAATTCTCAATATATATTTGAGTAGGTTTCTAGATTCTTCTAGCTACTCTGGTAAGCCACAATTTCTAGAGATGAGGTTGCAATCAAAAGTGTTGCATCCTTTTTTGTATTTGTAATCAAAAGTGCTTTCTTATGGATGAGTCATTGATACTCTAAATAAGTCCATTCACAGTTCTACTGTACTTTCATACTGGTGTCAACTGCATACTCTAAAATACGGCTGATATCCAAAAAGATTATTGAGAGTTTTCGATATTTTTAGTGCTTGTGGCCTGTTGCATTTATTTTATCTAGCAATTAGGAAAGTGTATAATGTGACAATACTTATAAACTAACGTAACAAAACATCTTAGAGTTTTTGCTACTAAGATATTATCACTGTGGTTTTACTTATGTATGCCATACCCTATACAATTTTTATACCATATTCCTTACAGTAGCATATCCTTGCGCATATGCATATCTGCATGTGGCTTTTAGGCTACATCTTTGAGAAAACATAGGGTATATCAATCAATGGATAAACAGGGACATCTGCTCGGAGTTGAGGTTTTTGAAAGTAATTCGAATTAAGCATATTTCCAAAGACACTGTTAACTTTCATATTTTCCACTCTCTTTGTCTCAATCTTAACCACCCTTCAACACCAATGAATAATGCAGTAGTCAAACAAGAATTTTGCTGATAAAATATATCATTGTAAATCTGAGCTGCAATTAACCTCTTCAAGGTTAAGTTAGGGATTAGAGAAAAAAGTGCTGAAAATGTGGAACGACCAACTATACTAGTCAGACAGATTTTTCCAACAAAAGTAGAGGGAATAAGCTAACCATGATTGAATGCAGCAGAAGTACAGAGCACAGAACATTCCCCTTGCTTGTGCCTTAATGCATCATGTACTTTTGACAAACAGTTGGTTATTGAATTTGAAAGATGAAACCAGTAGCAAGAAGGTTGAATTGGATACAATACAGGAAAACCGCTGCAAAATGCTAACAGCTAGCTGTTTTGCGTGCTATATCCAGCAAAGGTTCCGTCCATGCAAGAGAAAGTTATCCAACCAGCTAAGGTCCCATACAAAAGAAAAGATGACATACTGAAGGGCATCACAATGAGAGGCATGGGTCATTGGGGCATAAGAAACGTGCCATGTGACATGATCATGTATCCAGAATCCCTTGTATTAATCATTGCCAACAGTAGAAAGGTTTGACGAACTGTGCATCACTTCTTGACAGTTGCTGAATAAAGGGGCAACATAACACTACCACACAATCTCTATGTTGGTATTGTGAACTACAAGGAATGGAGTTGAACAAAATGATTTTATTGTTTGACAATACCTCAACTGCGATTATGTTCATAATCCAGAGAAACATGTTATAAGGCCGAATAATGGAGATAAAGTAGTAACACTATGGTTTCACAATACCATAAAGAGGGCTTATAGGTTCATATATGGAACCAAATATTGTATTCGCTCTCTCAAACTTTAGCCTTGTGAAAAAGACCTTAATGTGTTGATTTATAAGAATATACCCTCTCACAGAATCACATGCTAGGCCACTTTGGTAATAATGTGCCTTCTATCAAGGCCCAAACACATAATTGTCTTGAGGCATGTCAGAAAAACCCTGCCCGACCCGCAAATATCGGGTTTTATTGGGTGTTAGGGTGTCACGGGCTGACACTTGCTAGTGTATCTTGAATACTCGGGTTTTACGGGCATGCAATCAGTATAGACGCAGGCACCAGCACCCAATCCTCACTGTCCACGTTGCCATGCGATCCGCCACCAAGGCCACGATGGTGACCTGCATCATACTGGGATCCATCACGGCCATCCTCGTCGTGGCCTGGCTACTCCTGTTGATGGAGATTCACATGCTACGGTGCCTCCAGGACGAGAACATTGTGAAAGGGATGTTTGGGCCCTCCGGGGTGGTATACAGGGCGGAGCTACCAACTGGGGAGACCATCGCCGTAAAGAAGTAGTGAAGGAAGAAGGACGAGGAGGTGGCCCTGGATGCTGCGTTCACGTCGGAGGTGTGCATCCTTGGCAGCCTGTGACATAGGAACATCGTGCGGTTGCTTGGGTACTGCTCCAACCGCTGACCCTGAGCTCCATGGCTTCCCTGACCAGCAAGTGCAGGAGATGCTTCAGGCGTTGGGTGTCGCCATGTTTTGCGTCAACCCGACATCACAAGAGCGGCCAAGCAGGAACCAATGCCCGATCTCTCACTCTCCCTGTTGCTAGGGAAGGCCGATGCAAGCACCAGTGGAGATAGAGCGTCGTCCGCTATGCAGTGGAACAACCCTCTGATACAATGCTGCTGGAAGGTGAAAGGGGTGAGGAGGAAGATGACATGATGGAGATCACGGTGGTTGAAAAATGATTGTTCCATTCCTGCAAGTAGAAGACAAAGCGTGATTGAGTGAGTACAAACAACGCTCTTAATCACTAGTCGATTCATCGGTGTGATATGCACGTTGATCATGATTGACCACAAAACAGGGCTCGGTGGGTTGAACTCTCGATCACTACTGGTTGTCATGGGCATTTTTTCGTCTCTTTCGTAATGACCGGTTGTTCCAGATATCAAGAAATAGTTTCGCCCAGATTTGGAGGCTCTTAATCACACCTTAATCACGGTTGTTCCAGATTAAGAAATAATTAAAGTTGTCATGCACGCTGATCATGATTGACTGCAAAACAGGGCTCGGTGGATTGAACTCTCGATCACTACTGGTTGTCATGGGCATTTTTTCGTCTCTTTCGTAATGACCGGTTGTTCCAGATATCAAGAAATGGTTTCGCCCAGATTTGGAGGCTCTTAATCACACCTTAATCACGGTTGTTCCAGATTAAGAAATAATTAAGGTTCAGACTGATTCCAGTAGGACGGTGGTCAGTTGTTATGGCCTGTCCATTTCTACTGTCCTTTACAAGTAGCAGAGTATACTTTCAGGTGATCAGGTCGGGTCGGATATACGTCCTTTGGGTTGGGTTTTTTTAAGGCCGGGTTTTGCAGGTTTTTTTTAATCTGTATATATTTGGGTTTGGGCCAGAACTGGGTTAGCTATAAGCGGGTCGGGTTAGGGTCGAGTTCTTGAAAACCCAACCCGTTGCCATGCATCTATGGATTTGAGTTATATGGTCCAAAAAGGAAGTTTACTGATTGTGGAACCTAGATGTTCTACTGCAAGGAATAAAAAACTTCATATTCACCATAAATCTAAACGGGCACTTAGGCTTCACATTCAGGAAGAATAAATGTTTGCAAAATGCAAACTACCGGGGTCAGATAGGGTCTAAGAGGACCGTGAAACTTGGCATCAGTGTTTATTGATTAGTTGTATAGTTAGTGAAAATAAAGAGGTAAATCTTATGCAGCTCCTGCTTTACCTAGATGGTTGTTTACCCCATATGCTAGCTCATACAGTTAGGCTCCTTGAAAGCATTACACAGTGAAGTCGTTTAGTTGATCTTTTCCATGTTTATGTGAGGCTATGCACAAGCCTCTATGCTGCCTTCTGAAAAATAAATGTCTACCAAATTTACTTTGATTGTATTATGTATGGCCTTTGGCATCACAGTCCGACTTCTATTACTTTATACGTTCTGATATTTCCTGCTGCAGTGTCCTTAGAGCTTTTCAAATCAATTTTCTCTTTAGAATATCTTAAGATAGCCTTATGTTACGATCTGGGTGCAATAATTCTCGCTATGATGGCTATTGACTACAGGAAATTTTTTTGCAGCACTCATGTGTTTATGGATATGGAAACGGGGACTAATCCCATTGACCGATCAATTGCACGTTTACTCTTTTCTAGAGCTTCTGAACCGCCCTTCAGCCCTGTTGATGATACTGTGTCAATTGAATCTCGAATCGTAGTGAGTTGTGAACCTTTTGTATTGGTTACCAGCAAATAATTGAAGTGTGCTGACATTGTCGCTTTGACAGAATATGAAGAAAGCTGGTGCTGCTGCAAATTCTGAGATAGACGGATCTGGGGCATATTCGTAGCTTGATGCTTTAGTGCTGCCTGAAATTTGATGGTAAAATCCCAGAGTGAATTTCATGTATATTGCGAATCAGGAATGTAAAATTTACAAATATGAAGTAATACTCTTTTGCTATCTCTCTTATTCATTCTTTCACATTGATGGTAGATCTGGAAACTGACGCTTGGGAAGACTATCAACTCCTTGGACCGTATCAGTGCGTTTGTGTTGGATATAATGCTTTTTATTATTTAAATAATATTTCTCCTTTTTAGCATAGTTCTTACAATGTGAAATCATGTATCCGATATTATAGAAGCTAAGTTGCATTGTTCATTGTGTATCAGGAATGTAAATTTACATATATGAAGAAATACTCGTTTCCCTTTTATTCAACCTATCAAATTGATGGTAGATATGGAAACGACGCTTAAGCAGCCTATCAACTCTTATCAGCGCATTCGTGTCGGATATAATGCTTTTATTGATTTAAACAATGGTGCTTATTTCTTCGAATTAGGAGAGACGTTAGTTTCTCCCTCCCATGTGGCGGAGGCTGGAAGCTCTAGTGGTAAATTCAAGAGCTTCTAAAAATCGAACATGTGTCTCTTTATTAGGGACATCATGTTTGACTACCTGAACCGCTCTATGCCGTCACTCCTTTTTCCATAGTGATTGCAATGTGTATTAATGTATCCAATATTATAAAAGTGTAATGGGCTATGTTGGCAATCTGACGGTTTATGACTGCTAGGAATATGATGCTTGAACTAAAAAAGAGGTCGCTGCTTTGCGGTGAGGCTCGAACTCCAAATACATACCGGCTGGGGCAATTTTGGAATGAATCGTCTCCTGCAGTGGGACTCTAAAAATCTTCTCTAAGTCGTCGGGCTTGATCATGTGGGGATGATAAAGGTGAGGTATTGCAACTTCTCTAGATTTGTTCTTCCCCTTCCAAAGAGGCTAATAGTGAAAATTCTAGCAACATAAATTCAATAGATATCAAAGTTGTTAGCAGAAGAATGAGATGTAAAATACGTGGACATCTACAATATATATAATAATAATCTCACAATACAATGTGTAACACTAAATAACACACACATGCATGTATGTATACACTACATCACTAACTATCAGTAATGCTGCTCGAATCATCTTTCCTCCATATATGCAAACTCAGCTTGAACTGCAAAACATCAAATATGCATGTGTAAGCAAAATTTTGATGGTGCATTGGGAATGAGAATCCTGGATTATAATATTGGTAGGATATATAAATATACAGTAGGGGTGAACATTGGTTTAGAACTGGACCGAACCAAGGACCATATTTATGCAAAAGTATGGACCACAAACCTGTTTTGAAGTATGATCGGACCGTGACTGGGCCTTTCAAAGTAGGATTGGACCATTTGGACCATAATCAAAACTTTTTTTAGTAAAATTTTGATAATTTTGTTTACATTTAACTATTGTTTAACATTACTATCCAACATTTACACTACTAGTGTTGTAATATGTGATTTATATATACTTTTGACATAATAAAATTTCATATTTAAAGGCATTTTACATATAAAGTAGTTTACGGTTCAAACTGCATTCTAATCGGTTTTGGGCAAGATCGTAGTTTGAATTTCCAAAAATTTTCAAACCACGAAAGGAACCGAACCCAAAACGGTCACCGAATTGGACCAAATAGACCGATCTGATCCAGTTTTACAGTCTGGACCATCATTTGCTCACCCCTAATATAAAGTATATATTTTGTAACAAAATTATTCATTTGTAAAATATGTTAATCAAGCATTGCTCTCTACAATACCAGTCTAAGTAAAACAATAGGAGAAGGGGTGCAAATGCATCATCTTCCATCTCAATCCTCAACCCAAACTCAAAACCTAGCTTTGTCTTTGATGAGAAATTGAGAGTTCTGACCTTTTGAAAAAACACCTTTTCATAGAGTATTATGGACAAGATTGAAATCGAGGTACAAGTGACCTCCATGAGGCCTAGCTAAAGTTCTAGCATCACAAAGCTTGTTCGTCACTTTCTCAAAATGTTGGGGAGAGGTTGAGATTAAAACCTTCTAGGTTACAAAAAACATAGGACATCTAATACTTGGTATGTTTATAACTAGGCCAAAGATCTTCTCTCGTACCCACTTCCTTTATCCTTCCTAAGAAAGTTATCAAGACTACTCTAGGGGGGCAAACTTTAATGTGTTAACCTTGAATTCCTTCACCAATCAACTATATGAAAGTTTTCTTTGTCAAATACTAGTCACACATTATACCAATATGCCAAATGAAGTGAGACCTGGATTGGGCCAGTTCATCTATATTTCTTGTATCTCAGTTGAAGAGTCCTTATCCTTACCCATTCTTTTGATGACATTTATAATCACTTGGCCATTTGATTAGCTTTTAGAAAAAACAACCAAAAAGGAGTGAATTTCACAAAAATGCTAAACAAGGACCATACCATAAATTTGACAAACAAACATGGTAATCCACCATCCTTTTATTTCAAAAGGATCCCTCTTTAATAACCCAAATATTTCATATAAAGGACCTAAACCAAGAGTACCTTGATTCTAAAAAAATCACAATCCAGAGCTTCAGCTAGCCACAAGCCTCCTCAATATGAGGTGTCTAGTTCCAAGATTGAAACTATAAATTAGGTCATAGAGAAACTTACATCAGGTGTCTAGGTTGTACTTGATGCAAAATCAAATGTGAGGTGTGATGATGGTGTCTCAAAAGTTTCTCAAGAGAAAGTTGATAAAGGTGCATAGCATATGACCATAAATCCATTTTTTGCACCGTTGCCAACTTTTTATCAAGAATTGTTTTTGTGACTCTGTCATTATTCCTCATATTTGATTTCACATGCGGTGTGACCTAGGTACCCCGAGTAGGATTCAATAAGGCCTATTCATTGTGTCATTACAGGGACTACACTTCATTTTAAGGAAGCTTGTGGGTAGCTTAAGCTAGTGGTTATTTGGCATTGTGATTTTTTAAAACTAGGGTAATGTTGATAAGGTCCTCTAGACAAAATGTTTGGGTTAAAAGAATGTAATTGGGTCCTTTCAGACCCAAATGGATTTTGATTCGATGATCGTGGTTGTTTGTTTGATTTATGTATGTTCCTTGTTTGGCATTTTGTGAAAGTATCTCCTATGTAGCAATTTTCTCTAGGAGCTACCCAGATGGTCGAGTAATCATAAATTGTCGTCAAAAGGGGCAGATAATGAGGAGAGCCCTTAAGTAAGATATATAATTACATACATGAACTTATCTAATCTATCTCTCACTTTGTTTGGCATATCGATATAATGAGTGATCAATATTTGACAAAAAGAATTCATACATATCGTTGGTTGAAGGGAATCAGGGTTAATGTAGTGATGTTTGGACCCTAGAGTAGTCATGATGGTTTTCAAAATACCTTGACATCCCGTAGGTGAGGTGGTGGGCCAGATAAAGCCATTCACCCCTATTCCTCATTGATGAGCATCCACATGACTCTGCTATGACTCCACTTTGAAGTTTGACCTAACATGAAGCCAATGTAATCGATGACCATGATGGAAAGGTGCACCATATGATCAATTGTGATATTTTGATGAAGGATGTGAAGGAGTTGGGTGTGAGAGAGGATATTTGGCCTAATTATGGGGGTGACAGTGTCAGATGACCTAATATTTTTTAAAACCTCAAAGGTTTGAATCTCACCCTCTCCCGACCATTTGAAGAACATGGCGAGTAGGCTTTGTGATGTCATAACTCTAGCTAGCCTCATGGAGTTTAGTGACACGTCGATGTTTAGCTTATCAATAACACTCTATAAAGAGGTGTTTTCTAGTAAGGTCATAACTCTTGGCTACTTATTGAAGACAAATCTAGCTTTAGGTTTTGGGTTGAGGACATACCTGGCTTGGAATGATATATTTTCACCCCTTCTCTTATCATTCACACGCCCTTGTTCCTGAAAATCCACATCATAATATGAATATTCATTATCAACTTATAGAGAAAAATACAATATAAAAGGAATATATTTATAAGAAGTAGCGCCTTGATAATTTTCCATTCGTCAAGAGAGGGGTCGATCTACGTCCTTGAAACCTTTTTTAAAATGTATGTCAACAGAATAAAACTTGATGGAAATAACACGTGACAAGTGTAATGGCGTGAAACACCATATTATACATCATCCCTCTCAAAACACACACCCCAAGACCTAGAGCGTAGAATGACAACTAACTATTTGTATGAGATGTACTTAATAAAAGTTCCACATCAAGTAGTAGAGAAACATCACAAGTATATTGGTCAAATGACTATGAATGAATTCTTTAATACATTGAACTCAACAACTAAAATATTTAATCATGAGAATAAATAGTACTATGGCTCAGTGAATGAAGAAGTTCAACCCATGAGAGAACATGAATAATAAGTAGTTACTAAATTAATGGACACTAGGACGTTATTTTTGTTGTTGATAAACACTAATATTTCAACAAAATAATATGTAATTGACTAAAAACATTCATTAAGGTATAAATGTAGCATAGAAATTTACTTATTGAACTTTATTGTTTATAATTTATTTCCTTAATCCTCTTCATGTAACCATCAACTAGAAGTCACCGTGCATGATTATTATGTTAATGATCCACCACCCTAGCCAAAGGATGTATTGGCTACCCTATTATAAACCCTCATAGGCCTTGAGGTTTCCATTTGTAACATTAGGAGAACAATGAGCAGGAAGTTTGATGAATGGTATCCTAAGCGGTATAAAAATAATCCACAGGTTGTTGCACAAATTATAATTCATTATCAGTTTGTAAGATTATAATCGTTGTATTGAATTGGGTTTGGATCTCAGTGAAAAAGGTGGTGATAGTGTTCAAAATATTACTATGATCCTTTAAAAGAAACAACCAAGTTGCCCTAGAATAGTCATCAATAAAAGTCATAAAATAGGAAAACCCAGACAAGCTAGTAACAGAATAGGGTCCTACATATCAGCATGGACAATATCAAAAAGATTTTTAGAACCACTATCTTTCTTATTATGAGAAACAACTCAAGTTTGTTTGCCAAATTAATAGGATTCACACAAATCATGAATATCAAGAGATAGACATTGTAGTTTTGTAGCAGAAGGATGTCCCAGATGATAGAGCCATTACAAACCAGTCACTGAGGATGATAACAAAGTAGTGGTAGATTGCAACACATCCAGGTAGTACAGTCTGTCAAGTCCTTCATGGCCCAAACCAATCCTCGTCCTCATTTGGAAATCCTAAAACACACAACCCTGGGATCAAAAATGATTGTGCATTGAAGGCTCTTCACAGTTTTACTGACAGATATAGATTAAGTGGAATTCTTGGCACATATAAGATAGATTTTAAAGGTAGATTTTTAGATAGAGATATACTACCATTAACTTGTACCACATATTGAGTCCCATCTGCTACTGTCATGGGAGGGGCTCCTAGAAGTTTTTGATAATGTAGTAAAAAATTCAGAATAGCCAAAAATATGAGTTGATGCTCCTGAGTCAATGACCAGTTTATTTCTACCATAAGTTGCAGGGAAGCAAGAAAAGTAGAACTTCTGTCTTGAGCAGGTGTTTATGAGAATAGATGATCCTGAAGGAAATTTCAAACTCTGATTGAATCCACTCAATTGTGGGTTGAATAGAACTTGAGGAAATACTAGTTGAATCTTCACAGGCATCAGAGGAGACATGATTCAGCCAGGCAAGTGCATTGTATTCTTCCTAGCATCAATCCTCATTGTGGTTTGTGTGCTTACAGAAGTTGCAAAAGAATTTGGAAGTAGGATGTTGAGGTTGACCTCATCTAGGTCTAGGAGGAGAACAACGCCCAGGAGTACTAGAACCACAATCACAATGACCGTGACCACGACCACGTCCTCGACCACTGTCATAGGAGCAAACCATAAGGACCGAGTGATCAGAGGAAGTAGTAAGTAGGGAAGATATATAAGGAAGACATTGAATGTGCTTGAGAACATCCCTTAGTGTAGGTAAGGGATCACAGGATAAGATCTAGTTAACCACCCCAAAGAGTAGGAAGAAGTCCATCCAGGAACTAAAATAATGAAGTTTGTTGTCGCTAAACTTATTTGATTTTGGAAGAAAGGGGATGATATACTTTGTGTTCATCTCATAGTGCAAGACATTAGTTGTCGTAGTCCTCAACGGATCCATAAATCAAATACTCCTTTTTCTCCAATTTTTTTAAGATTTCAAAGATTTTCTTTGGATTTTCTTGGTGAGAATACACATGGGATAGTTGATCCTACATAGCTTTGGCATTTTGAAGATGAAGGAGAAACCAACTGATCTTTGGTTCAACGATAACACCATCCATATCATAACTTCAAAATAATCTTTGAACCATTGAGCGTAGGCCATCTTGGCTTTTTCATCAGCCGTAGCATCAAGAGGGATTTGAGCATCAACAAAAATATGGGAATACCACCCTTGGGATTTGACATATAGTTCAAAAGATGTTGACCAAAGATTATAGTTCGATCCATCAAGTTTCATGGTCGTAACACACAAGGATCGAGGAGAATTTGTAGTTTCCATAGAAGCCAAAATGATTATGTGCATAGGAATGAAGTAGTAGCAACAGTAATAGCAGATTTGGATCAGTAGATATGAGAAACCACATAGGGGTCATAGACTGTAGAAGTAAATATGGATCAATAGATCTAAGAAACCTGCATTGGGATGGTAGAAAGAAGTAGTTTTGGATCAATAGATCTGAGAAACCTAATGGGGTCATTAGAGAGAATAAGGAAGACCTACATTGTCGCGGTGTGAGATTTACTCCACCATGTGGCATAGGCGGACAAAAAGGTGGTACTTTTAGGTCTTCAACGTTCTATTTTTGGAATTAGATGGAAGAGATTAAGTGAGGTCCATGGGGTAGAGGAAAATGGGATGTGGTAGATGAGGGGTGGTCGATGGGGTGGAGTTTGATGGGATGTGGGTCGATGAGGGGTGGAGGTCGATCGGTTGGAGGGTAATGGGGAGAGGTCGATGGGATGGAGGTAGATGGGGTGGTTTTAGTGGTGATGAGAGGTCAATGGGTGGTGGAGGTGATGGAGGTTAGAGGTAATGGAGTTCGATGGGTGGTGGAGGTGGGGAAGGTGGTGAAGGTGTTGGAGGTTGATGGGTGTTGGTTATCATGGTGGTGCGGGAAGAACGGACGGAATCATGATGGAGAGAAGAGAGGGGGTTAGGGCTTAGGATTAATGGGGATTGAACATGTCTAATACCATATATAATAAGAAAAACTTTATTTCATTTGTCTAAAACAAATACAATTCACTCTCTTTTATAGGACAAGAGAGTAAGTGAGAAATAGAACTAGGCAATATGGTATAAAAGAAAGGCTAAAGACAAGACAAGTCTAAAGCACATAACAAAACACACAACACAAATAACACATAAAGAATATATACTAATTGGTATGAAAATGACAAACTCTCCTATTCTTGACATTTCAACATTATTCTATGCAAAAGAGAGAGCCTTAGAATGTTCATTAATTGTTGTTGGCAGTGGAGGCAATATCTCTATGAAGAATTATCCTTGGCCTTCAAATGTAAATTTTCTTGTGGATGTGTTGGGAAGGAGAAGTATTATACAGTTGGGAATTGAAGCTAATGTTAAACTAAGTCATCTAATCAAAGTAAGTGAATGATCTCTTGAACGCTCTAGGATGAACAATACTCTAGATGGTCTATTAGGTAGACTTCCTTCTTCTGATGGTCATGCTAATGATATTCTTTTCAATGGGAGAACTTCCATTAAACTTAAGCTGGTATGAGATGTTACTAGAGATAAGGAAGGTAAAACCCCTTATTTTGATTAGCTCTAGAAATTAAAGGGTCCTAGAAGATATCAGTTGCATAGATGCAAAGTGAATCATTGTAGAATTTTGACCTCCTCTTATGTAAAATGTTTTGGCATTCACCCTGCTTCCTATTGTTTTCTCTACAAATGTAATGAGGAAAGCCCGGAGCACATTCTTTATCAATACACCTATTTTAGTCAGATTTGGGGTTCAACCAAATATTATCTTTTGAACATCATTCCTAGATAACATGATGATCTTATTCATTTTAAAGGCACGAAAGTGCAACTGCGATATATTTGCATTATTTATTTTCCTTGGAGAGAACACAACTAGAGAGTGTATAATAACTTAGAGTTGCATGTGAATAATCTATGGACTATCATTCAAATGCATGTTTATTCCCCATGTGGGTAACTTATGTGCTCTATTTTTGCAATTTTGCCTTGTTGAAGGCATGGTGTTTCACTAGCTCCTTTAGCATTCTGTTGTTGTTGTTCCTGGTATCATTAACTCCTTTTCTTTTCTATGCTTTCTGGAATGGTGCCACTTCCCTGGATGTATATATGTTCTTGTGTCTTTTCTTTGCCATTGAGTTAGTTGACACAAAATGTTGGTTGCGAGATTTAGATTGATGTTTCTTCTGTCTGGTGACTTGCTCTCTTCATCTGGGAGGAGTGTCTTTTCATCTTTGAGAGTCTTTTATGCCTTATACTCTTTGATTTTCCTCTTGTTACTTTATACTTGGTGAGAGTTTGTTCTCCCAATTGTACAAAAAGTATTGTACAAGAAAGATTCAAAAATTAACGATATGAGAGCTTAGGTTACCAAAAAAGTGTGTCAGTTAACTGTCGCCGACAACGTCACCATTAAGTTGGATGCCTAAACACACTGGGCTTACAATATTTTCCCAAAAAGGATCCAGAAGCACACATGCTTAGGATGTCAAAGAATGGAAATCTTAGGTAAAATCCATAGAGACGATACTAGTATTAGTTATGTAGTTTCTCTAGGTTCCTATAAGGTAGGTCTAGGGTTTTTAAGGTATATCTTTGGGTTGGTTTTGGTTAGACTAAGAGGCATGCAAGTGACTAAAGGGTTGAATTGAAATAAATCAACTTTATCATAAGAGATTGTTATCAATTAACTAATGAAACCAAATAGCTATAAACTAAGATTGGTAACTAACTAACTAACTAAACACAAACAACTACAACTAGATTCTAATTTAACCTAGCATACTTATCTAACAAATTAAAATAAAAAGTATAGATAAGAAAGAAAATGCAAGCACAAGACAAACAACAGTTAGGCTTTGGTCAATTATACCATGAAGTGGGTGTTTGGGGGATATGGGGTGCTCAATCATGAAATTGGGTTTCATTCATACAAGCATCTAATAGTTAATGCTAAAAAAACAAACAATAAGGCATATGTTAAAAAAATGTCATATTCTACTTGTTTGTCATGGGTGGCATAGGCACAGTGTTGTAGACTGGCTCCTAGATTACTACATAACCAACCTTAGATGGATTTGTTGGAAAGGGAATAGATGATTAAATCTAGCTCAAGACCCTAGTCTCAATTTCTAAACATGACTCTCATTTCTTACTTGGTTGTAATGGATGGTATAGGTTGTACGAAGGTGTTTTCATCCCTTCTTACCTCCAACCAACCAACTGAGATATTAGTGGCAATGTTAGATAAGAGAAGCACATTTATCTCCTTGAATCTCTCACCTATGGTTAGCATGACAGAGAGGTATTAGGCCATGAAAGGAAACTAGACAAGTTTCTATGAGGCATCTTTGCTATTTCACTTTTTCACTTCTATTGTTCCCTTATCTATACATTAGGTTGTATAATAATCACAATTAAACAAGAAAGAGGGAGATAGAGATGAATGAGAAAATGCAAGGATATAGCATAAATCAATTAATTATTATATTTTACATGAAGTTCATATGGTATTACAATCTGACATTGTACCCCCAAACAACCCATATAATAGTTTAGCTACTCATGGCCAAAGAATGAACAAAATAACAGAAGAAGTTAATAAAAATAGTTATATATGGAGAGCATGATGATCTCCTCTTCTTCTCTGGCTCTATACCTTGCTTGGATGATGAGATCATTCCCTTTGAGGGTGAGGCATGGACGGAAGGTGGAAATGTAGGGGATTATAGGTAAAACTTGGATTTGGATTGTGAAGGGAGTAGATGAGATCATTACAGTGGTAATGGATAGACTTAAATTAGGTTATTTATGATGCAGCCCTAATTTAGGGCATCTTCTTGTGTATTATTCCATTTTAATCACATCTAAACGTGTTATAATTTATGTTAATTCCCCTAATAAATGTTTTCATATTAAAATTGCTTCTGGCTGATCTTTGTGTGTTTTTCTGGTTCTTGAACCATTTATTGGATGAAGAAGAGGAAGCAGGAAGGATCCTTGGGTTTCTACACCCAGGGATGAGTCTTAGACCATCTCTCAACCTTCCATATATGGGCAAAAATACATTCAAGGCAAAGAGCATCTAATTGAAGGATTTTGGAGCCAAAATGGATAGCTAGGCCCTCAAAATGGGTTGTGATACAATGCCAAGGTCATGGCCAAAAAGCTCAAATTGCAAGGGAATCACAGACTCAACAAGGCTACAACAACTGGACCAGAATAGTTGTGGCCAACAAAATGGATGTGGCATCCTAGATCTACCATGACCGTATTCACCAGAGTGGCCCTGGTGAAGGATGTCCTTGATGAGTATATTTATGCCCATCTTTGCATGCAGTTTTATTCACTTTTTAGGGTTTGTTGTGTTTTTATTCCTTAGTTTTAGCCTTATATTTTCATAAATGCAATTATCTTACCTTTTATAGAATTTAATGCATTCTATATAGTTTTTATGTAGAAACAGCTAAATATTGCCTACAAGGACGATCATCCCTCAAATGCCATACCTTAAGGGAAGGAAAGCCTCAGAAGCTATCTAGGGTCCACCTCCCAATCACCAAATGAAGCGATCGGCTTCGTCAATCGCCTGACTTGGGCTGCTCTCTACCCGAAGTCTCCCCAAATATTCAGTTCTGACACACGCTCTCTACATCCATCATGTCCCAGTTCAACCCGCACTTGTCCACCCAGAGAACCAGATACGAGGTCCATATTGAGCAACCCATGTGAGTTTCCTAGTGGACTGAGTATGGGCCATGCAATTAGCTGCCTTTGACCACAAGTATCAAATATTAGGGTTTCAACAATGAGGAAAGCATTTATAAAAGGGAACCCTTGTCGTCCTTTCTAGGGGTCTCTAATTGATTATTAGAAGCCACATTTTGCATAGTGCAAACCCAAGCAAGGAGTAAGGAGGTAGTGGCCGCAGTGAAGAGATTAATTGATCTTCCTACACCAAGCATCATGGCCCCCTCCATTATGCTATCTATCTTTCCTCTATTGTCTCTCACCATGATCGAGTAGATGTTTGTGCTGGGGTACAGGGACTAGCCCCAATAGCCCATATTTTATTCTAGCTTGTATCCAAACTCAACAATGCTATTGCTAAATAAAGTATCATTCTGCTTATCTCCTTGCCTTGCAAATTGATCACTTGTTTTACATGTGTGGTAAAATTGTGGATGTGCAGTTGTTGTAATCATGATTAGAACTTCGAAATAATCTTGTTATCCCCCTGAGATGACAGCAAGGGATGGTGAGGTGATTGGGTTACGATCTGCTGACGTGATGAGACTAATCAATCGTAGTTAGGGAGTCCAATTGGATGAACTAGGAACTTGGGTTCTGAGACTAATCGATTTTGAGGGAGTTTGATCCATGCAATGATATGTACTTTGTGAGGGTACAGTAGCTAAGCCTCTATTTAGTAAATTACTATTTAGAGTTAATCTTGCTTTAATAATTCGGTAGGCTTTGGCAAGTGAAACCCCATGCTCTGGTCTTTTTATTGTCATTTAATTACTTCCTTACTCATTGTTTTTTATTGGTAAAAATTTAGTTTAATCAATCAACCAACTGTATCAGGGATAAATATTACTCCTAATACTTCTGAATATATTTATACATACATATATAACTACTTAAAAAGGTTGTCCTTTGGGTTCGATTCTTCAGTATACTGCAATAAGGTTCCATTCGTGTGGATTGAGGAATAAGTGCACAACTTTCAGTCTAACCTAATGGTTATTCCATTAGGGTTTTTATTGGTGCGACATTTGGAGCCTCATCAAAAATTGGCACCGCTGCTTCAGACAATGCTAGTTATATATTTTTAGAAGTTTAGGTGTAATTAGGGTTTTTCTTTTTATGCTTGATACTATTGAATATCATCTAGAACTCAACTAATCAACTTATGACCAGTTTGTTTTCTTTCAGGTACTCCTAGCACATGTGAAGATCTAAAAGCCTTGAGAAGGAGAACTCTCAAAAGACTTCACAAGGAGAAACTTATGGCAAATGCAGCAGCTGCGGAAGAAGCTATTCAAGTGCAAATTGAAGTGGTCATCATGGCTCAATGAGAACTACTAATTGTAGAAGCTAGGATACAAGTAGTATTCAAACTAAAAACAAGCTTAGAAGTTTCTAAAACCACAAAATGTGCTAAAGAAATGAGGGGTTTTCAAAGGTACCAACTTGACTGATCTAGTCCAACCTCCATGTGATCCTATTGAAATCAGGGACAAATGGGTCAGTCTTCTACAAAATTCTACATTTACTGGAAGGATTGGAGATGACTATCGTGAGCACCTCCTCAAATTCATCAACCTTCGCTCGATGATCAAGCCAACTGGCGCCATTGATGACACCATGTGATTGCAGCTCTTCAATACTCCTTGGCCGATGAAGCCATAGTGTGGTATAAAGCCCTTTGAGGAGATATGATCACAACAGGAAAGATATAGAAATCCAATTTTGAGAGCAATGTTATTCTCCTTGGATGACATAATTGATTAGAGGCCAAATTATAATGTTCAACTAGGTGTCCAAGGAATCCCTATACAAAGCATGGGAACAATTCAACAAACTTCTATGCAAATTCCCACATCACAGCATTCCCAAAAATCAAATCATTGAATTCTTCTATCAGGGTATTGATGATGAGACTAAGAAATCTTGGCTCCTCCTCTAATGGAAATTTTATGCGGCAGAGTTTTGACATCAAATTCAAGATCATCAACCTCATTTTTGAAGATCGGACTCATTAGGGAAGGCCCTCGAGTAAATGTGTTCTAAAATTATCTATGGTGGATGATCATTCAGAACTCAAGTCCATAGTTGAATCATTAAAGGCTCTCTCTCTCTTAAGCAGGACAATCTTGAGAAATCATTCATTGCATACAAGAGACAGAATCAGCCGGTGACACCCCAAGTGCAAATAATTGCGCCATCTTATGAGTTTTGTCATGCAGTAGATCACAACTCAACTCATTGCCAACAACTGTACATTGCATTCCATGAACACAAATTTGAGCCAAAGTATGTAGTCATCCAAGATGAAGATGTCAATTATATCCATTCTATTCTACAATAAGAGTACTGCAATCCAAATTAGGCTCGTAACCAACTGGGTTTCCAGTATGGGAATCCAAATAGAGCCAATAATACCTTTCAGCAAACCCCACCACAAGCTACTCAAGGCAGAGAGCCATCAAACTACACTGGCCCGCGCAATGAAGGAAATTCCAAATTTAATATCTCAAGCAGATGCTATCAGTAGTGGCTTCAGTGTCAAAATCCAAATTAAGCTCCATCGTTGCAAATAGAACCTATGCCAACACAAGATCCAATAAAGATGCTCCAGCAAATGATGGTGACATATTAGACTCAACTAGCCAACGCCACAGCCAATCAAAAAGCATTAAGTCACATATCGCTCGACTGACGGCTAATCAATAGCCCCCAATAGGAACAATCGTAGGTCAGTCAGAAAACAACCCTAAACTTCTAGAATAGATGAACATAGTAATAACAAGGTCTGGGTGTAATCTACACCCCTGACCCCTATTGTTGTACCAACTCCTCCTCATGAAGATGGAAAAAGAGAAAGAATCCCATTCGTGGTCGGGAGTCGCTTGATTGACCACCCAACAGTTGCTCTGATAGAAGACAGGATACTTGACCCCCTATGATGCCAGCTCAGCCAAACATTAATGAGAACTCCCTGTGTCGTAACACCAACAGTCAGCCATGGACCATCAATAGAACCAGACGTAGCTGTGTATAAACCTTGTGTACCCTATGTGGGTCATCTCCAGCAGACTAAGTTAGACGATAGGTTCATGAAATTCAAAGACACTATGAAGAAGCTCCATGTTGACATCCCATTCCTTAACACATTAGCTAAAATGTCAACCTAGTGCAAATATCTTAAGAGCCTTTTATCTAGAAAGTACATGACCGAGGAATAAGAATTTATAAAACTGGCACAGACAACCTCCAATATAGCCTAGAACCAAATGCCACAATATCAAAAAGATATTGGCTCACTCAGGATTTAGATTATTTCCTATGAAATGACACATGTCGCAAGGGACTTGCTGATCTAGGTGCAAGTATATCAATTATGACGCATATCTTGTGTCAACGTCTAGGCTTCACTGATCTCTTGCCCAAGGATATGACTATCCAACTAGCTTATGCCTCTATAACAAAGCCATTGGGGATAATTAAAGATGTCCTAGTAAAGCTCGGACACGACATTTATGTCCCATGTGATTTTTTGGTAATGCATATCAAAGAATAACTTCATTTTCCACTAATTTTGGGGAGACCATTCTTAGCCATAATGAGAGCTTTGGTATATATTGAAGCTAGAAATCTCATCCTTTGACTAGGAAAGAAGGCTACCAAGTATCAAGTCCTCTAAAATTTAAAGAAGGTACATAACTCGATCGAAGTCTTCAAGGAAGAAGGTAAATCAAGACACAAACAATTAGATCACCAAAAACTCCCTGAAGGTTATAAGAATCATCCTTAGGATAATGTATGTACTTCATCAAACCATGATCCATGGCCTAAGGATCTGGGAGTTGAGGGTTTGTAAACCCTACTCATGCACTCCACGTAAGTACAAGAATATCATTGGTCAGGTCCGCAATGTTATACCGGGATACTTCCTGGGAGGCAGCCCAATTGTGTTAATTTCCTTCCTTTTTATATTTTAAAATTTTCATTTAATTTATTTCTTATTCTATTTTACAACCTCTTTTGAATAAAGTTTTAATTCTTGACAACTCGATGCATACCTGATTGATTGATATCTGACGCAGTATAACAAGATCATTCTACAATTTTTCTGTCTGTCAACTAAATCTTCTACCCAGTCAACGGACTAACTACACAAGAATAAAATGATGTTGGGAGCAGGTCACTTGGGCCAATACAAATGTGTTATCCCGACTGGATGAGTATTTAAATAGCATTTTCCTTCAAATAAATTTATTCATATCTTTATTTTTCATAGGAAGTTTTGTTAACTCGAGAATTGGAGCCTCTATTATTCCAATTCTTATCATTAATATCCACTGCCAAAATCATTTGACGAGACTGTGACTTTTTAGGAATTAATCTGAGGATTTTATGACATAGGTGGCAACTTCTAATGAATGCATGGATTGCATCACCACCAACTCGTTCGATTTAACCCTAATACCTCTCTTTTACAGCTATATAAGGGAACAGGGCGCAGCATTTAGAGACCACATATATCTTCACCACAGCAATATTAAGACTCGAGAATTTCTGCTTGGTCCCTTGCAACGACGCATCGATGGCATCCAGCAACCACAACAGTGAATTGCAACAACCACAACTTGCCCCACCGACAACATAGAAGATACCATGGACATCCACTTGAGAACTCCAATGCTACTACTCCCATGACAACTATGTCCTCTGGGAAGCCCGCTTCATGCACCAGGCACACTGAGTTGGCCTCCCGCTGCCCGATCCAGACCCAATCATGAACTGACTGTTTGATTAGTATGATATCTCCTTCAAGACAATGAGTTGGTAGGAGGAAGTATGTGGAGAATGGGGTGTGCGACCATGGACATACTCACCCCCACCAGATGAAGATCATGGAAACTAGTAGCCCAGACAATGATTGGGAGATGGCCTAACTAAAGGGAGGAGGAGCCATCCCTAGGGTTTCTCTAGGGTTATCAAATCCCCACCATCTCTAACTCAGTTCTTCCCATGGATGGGCAAAATTTTGAATTAGGGGATGGAGCCTTTACCTTTCTCATCCGCAATCACTCATTTCCCTTTTTATTTACATTTGTCTTATTTTTTTGTTTTTTCTGGTTACTTTCATTTTGTGTGAGTTGTGGCCTTTATCTAGTCGGCCACTTAGTTGTATGCTAAATGAGAAATATATAATAAAAATATCCCCTTTTTCTTGAGATAACATGTGCAAAAAGAAATTTTAAGTAACATGCATGTCTTGAATGGATATGTGCCCCAAGGATTGCAATTGAGCATCCTTTCCCCTTGGAAATGACAATAAGTAGAAAGAGTCAAAAAGGGCAAGCTACATGTGCCCTCAATATGACTTGTAACAAAATTTGTAAATACTTATATGCCTTTCATTAACTAAAATAACTGAAATAATATGATGATCTAATTCCAATATAGAAATAAAATGAAGAAGCACAAGTCAGCCTTTTGTTTCCACCTTTCTTCCATCACTTCATATCTCTTTGCCATCTACAAAGAAAAAAATATCCATTGTATTCAAAACCCTAAGTTCGGGGTGACATCCCCCTCAAGAAATATTTCATCTCCGTCTTTCTTCTATAGACATGGCATAAATAAAAAGAGGCCAATGAGCCCAAAGAAAACATGTTTTCAATGTAACTACACCCAATCTCGAGTAGAATAGAGGAGAGACAAATAAAACAAATGGATCCCAATAAGGTCTCAAATCGAATAGAGGAGAGATCAGGGAAATAGGTTTTTGCCATGCCTTCTTGTCCCTCCTTCCAAATTCTATACCCATGGGACTTATCAAAACTCTCCCCAAAAAAATAGCCAATTAGACTTGTGCTCACTTCTATCTCAAGAGTATTTTAAAGATGAAATAAGTTATTTGTAGGTTTAAAGTCTAATAAATGGTTAAACAAGCCCCAATAGGGGGATATCCAAGTGTGACTATGTGGCCTCAAAGGACTAAGTCGCTCAATTGTATTTGGTGGAATGAGGACACAAGGTATACTCAGTTGGGAGAAGAATCCTGGATCTTAGTATCAATTGTTTCTCTGCCTTTTTTATTTTGCTTTACTTGGGACAAGAAAAGGTTTAAGTTCAAGGTATTTTTATGAATATATTTATACCCATCTTTGCATGTAGGTTTATTTGCTTCTAGGGGATATTGTGCTTTGATTCCTTAGTTTTAGCCTTAGATTTACTTAATTGCAATTATCTTCCCTTTTCTAGACTTTGATGCGTTCTATATATTTTTATGTAGAAATAGGAAAATATACACTTCATTTCCTAGAAGGACGATCAAGCTCTCAAAATAGCATACCTTAAGGGAAGGAAGGCCCTAGAAGCTATCTAGTGTCCACCTTCCAATCACCTAGTTAGGCGATCGGCTCTGCCAGTCCCGACTCAAGCCGCTCTTCACCCAAAGTCTCCTTGACTCTTCAGTTCTGACGAACGCACTTTGCATCTAGCATGTCCTGATTCAATATGCATTGGTCTATCCAAAGAAATAGATATGAGGTGTAGGTTGAGCAACCCACGTAAGTCACCTAGTGGATTGAGTATGGGCCATGCTATTAGTTGCCTTCGACCACAGGTATCAAACATTAGGGTTTTGACAGTGAGGAAGGCCTCTATAAAATGGAACCCTTATAATCCATTCTAGGGGTCTCTAATTGGTTACTAGAAGTCACATTTTGCACAGCACAAACCCTAGTGAGGAGTAAGGCGTCGGCAGCCACAGTGGAGAGACAAGTCTTCCTGCACCAGGTGTCATGGACGCCTCCATCGTTCTATCTATATTCTGTTATTTTCTCTCTCCATGAGCATGTAGACGTTTGTGTTGGGGCATGGGTACTAGCCCCAATAGACCATATTTTATTCTAGCTTGTATCTAAACTCAACATTGTTATTGCTAAATAAAGTATCATTCTACTTATCTCCTTTCCATGGAAACTGATCACTTGATTTGCATGTATGTTATAATCGTGTATGTGCATGTTGTTGTAATTGTGATTAGAACTTCAGAATCATCTTGTTATCCCCCTGAGATGTCATCAAGGGATGGTGAGGTGATTGGGTTACGATCTGCTAACGTGTAGAGACTAGTCAGCCATAGTTAGGGAGTCCAATCGGATGGACTAGGAACTTGGGTGCCAAGACTGGTCGATTCTAAGGGAGTTTGATCCATGAAATGATATGCATCCTGTGAGGGTGTAGTAGTTAAGCCTCTATTTAGTAAACTGTTATTTAGAGTTAATCTTTCTAGAATAATTATGTAGGCTTTTGGTGAGTGAAACTTGATGCCCTGGTCTTTTTATTATCATTTAATTACTACATTGCTCGTTGTTTCTTATTGTCAACAATTTAGTTTAATCAATCAACCAACTTTCTCAAGGATAAATATTACTCATAATACTTATGAATATATATAACTACTTTAAAAGGATTTCCTTTGGGTTCAATCCTTAAGTATACTGCAATAAGGCTTCCATTCGTGTAGAGTAGGGAATTAGTGCACAAATTTTGGTTAAACCTAAGGTTATTCCCTTAGGGTTTTTATTGGTGCGACGTTTGGAGCCTCATCAGTCCACAATGGCCATCAACAGCACAACAGTTGTGTCATCTCCTACCAACATGTCTATGCCAGACATCATGACTGTGCAATCTCTCACCCAACACGTTCATGGTGACCGCCACGACCATGACACTGGCCCTCCAAAACCACCATCAATCTGTCATTTTCTTCCATATCCACCTCACCCATGACCATCCACCATAGACATGTTCACCCCACTCCACCAAGGCCATGGTGACCAAAACGGTCGTGGCGGCCAGCAACCCTAGTGTATTTTCTATGTTGTTCTACCCAAAATGCCTCCATGTAACCTAGTGATTCCTTACCACCTATATATACCTAGATGGTGATTGTCGCATGAGGTGACACCCCCATAACATTGATTTCTATCTCCTTTGAGCATTAAAGGACCTCCCATCTACTCCCACCTACCTCTAGTTCATTTCCACCTTCCTCTACCTCAAAATCCTAGAGTTGTAGGGTTTTTTTTATCATCCACCACCATTCCATGACATCCATCCATCCATCTTGGTAGAAGAAGTGCAAGATCCAATAGCTAGGAAGTGAAGTAGGAGTCTTCAATACGTTTTATAGCCCCTACTCCTCTATTCCTTCTTCTTTCTCCTCTTTTTCTTGTTTTATATCTATCTAATCCCCTTGTGGTGGGTAGTTTGGGGGTAAAAAAATTACTTTGATACCATGTTTGGGGAATATAACCTATAAACTCTATATTTTCATTCTATGATGATTGCTTTATACTTCTATCTTCTTTCCCATGTTGCTTCCTATGGTTTGTGCTAGAAAATATGAATTAGTTATTGTTTTGTGCTTGAAAAAACCTAGTCTAGGAGAAGATGGCATATGTGAGGCTATCTTGGGATTTGCTCCGAGGTTCAACTAGTGGATCCCGAGCTAAAACCCCATCTTACCACACATATATCCCTTCTCTTACTCCTGGGTGTGAGATCTAAGTAGCTAGTGTAGAAGTGTTTAGTGTAATTGCCTAGGAGTTTTCTAAAAGCTAGATGGTGAGTAATGCGAGGTGAATACCCTCACCTCTACTCCCCACTCCTACCTTTGGCTCCCAATTACACTAAACATCCCCATCCTAGAAACCTAGATTAGTCAAATCCTATTGAAGTCTAACCTATACCTTAGTCCAATTGAGCCTTGTAAGACTGAATAAAGTGTGCAAGGGTGTAGTTTCCCTTCAAACACTCTATTCTATCCATGGCCTACTAATAGTCTAGGGTGATTTCATAGAACTTGGCTAGTTGTTTGGTTTAGCAATCTAGAACTAATGATTAGGTTTTTATGTTATATCCTCCCCTGACTGGGAGCCTAGTAACATACCACAAACACCCACCTCTCCAAAACTTGCATTAAAACCTCAGTTTCTCTCTTAGCTAGTTCATTCTAGTTTAGTTGATTACTTTAATTTCTTTGTCATTTAGTTTCCTTGTTTTGGATAGTTAGGTATTGCTATAGTAGTTATTGCTCTTCTAAGCTTGTTAGTGTTAATCGTGCTAGTTAGTGATAATCTAAGTCCTTAATTGCTTTAGTATCTAACTTGCTTAGCTAGTGTAACTTAGTCTTAGTCTATCACTCTTGTGTACTTAGCTGTCTCTCTTTGTTAACTATAACTAACTTGTTTAGGGTTAAATTAGGGTATCACTTGTTTTTATCCCTTTCTTGCTTTGTTGCTTATAACATTAGTGTAATCAAAGCAAAACCATCTTTAAACCCTACAAACCCTAATCTCCTCTTTAGGAACATGGCTTAATCTAACTTAGCTCTAGTTCCCCCCTCTCCCTACGGATTGACCCCTCACTTGCCACTCACCTATACTATAATATGATCCCATGTGCTTGTGAGTGATGTATTCTAGTCTATGTGGATGTGTTGGTATAGGGACCATTATAAGTTCAAAATATCCCAATTGTGCCTTCTCTCTCTAATGAGCCTTTGAGGTTGCATATATTCAAAACTTAATTGAGTATTGTGTGTAAATTCCAAATACAAGCTATAGGGGAGGCATATCAGGCTTTTTGGCATCATTTTTGGGGACAAAAAGTGCCATATCTACCTAGTAGTTGTGGTGTTTACACTCCCTTTGGCATCATCCTTTACCTATTTGTTTTTTTGCATTTGAGAAACACATCAAACTTTCTATGTTGTTTCTTGTGAGAGAGGCACTCTGACTAGCTAGTTAGTATAGCTTCACTTTTCCTACTACCTTCACCATTGCTATTCTTTGTTTACCTTTGCATACTTGTCTTCTAACTTACCTCTTAGTTCTTATTTTTGCCTTGTACAGGTGACAGTTGTGCATGCTTCGGCAATGCTCAAATTCTACTGACTTGGTTCCACTTGATCCTGAGATAGGTAGAAGGAGACATCAACAACAATGCTGACAACATCAAGAAACTGAGATGGAAGGTCAACCTTGTGGTGAAGAAGGCATATCGATACCACCATCCAATCCACTCCATGAGTACTTCACCCTGGGGAACTACACATCTCCCATTCCCACCCTAGTTGACCAAATGTTGGGTCAACAATTCTTCATTCCACCAGGCCTCGTTGGACTCTTACCCACCTTATATGGGTTGGAGAATGAGAACCCATATCACCACATCAAAGACTTCTTGGAGACGTGTTTCACAATCCACACCCCTATTGTGACTGATGACTCTATCAGGACAACCTTGTTCCCCTTCTCACTCAAGGAAATGGCTAAAGAATGGTACCTATTAAAGATGGATTTGGTTACTTGGGTAGATATCAAGAATGAGTTTCTGAATAAATTTTATCCTATATCCAAGTTGACACAAATGAGGAGGTACATCACTACATCACTTCATTCTACCAAAGGATAATGAGCCATTCCATGAGACGTGGGAGAGGCTCCAAAAGCTACCTAGAGACTGCCCTCACCATGAAGTTCACATTTGGTAGCTTCTAATCCTTCTACAATGGTCTATCTGGATTGGGTCAAATAGTTGTTGACTCCTCTTATGGTGGAACCTTCATGTCCAAGCCCTTGGAAGAGTCATATCCCCTCTTTGAGCATCTAGCTGAAAATTCACATCATCAGGCTTCTAGCATGGGTGTACATTGTGATAAGAACCCTAAGACCTCTGACCTGGCTTAGTGATTTATTGATAATTATTTGCTTAATAATATTCATGAACCTTAATCTAATATCCTAAGATTTCCTTGATAACATGTGACAAGCTTATATTTTCAATTTGGTCATGTTTGGTTGATGTTTGAGCTAGTTATGCTTGTTTTGGACCAAGTTGAAATTTACCCATGTTGAGGGGTTATTTTGCAATTTTTCACATGTTGGATGTGCCTCTTGTGTTTTGGCATCATGATAGAGAGGATGGTGCTTTGGGGAGCCTTGGTATACCTTGGTTTGGTGAGGAGAGAAGTAGTGACACCTTGGATGTTGTTTCTAGGGTTTGCTTGGATGCCCTAGGTTTGTGTTGACTTTGTGTTGATCTAAGATGATTTTGGTCTTTTGGAAACCATTATTTATGTTTCCTGGTGTGTTCTCTTTTTTCGAAGGAGGTTTGTATGTTTGGTGAAGTCTCATCAGTTGTAGAGCCTTCGACCTCTCTGTTGGGTCGCTGATGACCTAGGGTTTTATGTGTTTGGTCGACTGGTTTCTCTTCGACCATGAGCCCTTGTTGCCATGCTTCCCTTCGACCGATTATCATCTAGGACCAAGTGAGGTTTTTGATTTTTCTTGTTTTTCATGACCTATCATGCATCCATGGTTTTAGTGGTTGCATGGTTGTTCTGTGATGGACAAGTGGCACCTATGTCCATGATACCTAACCCCTTTCACCTCTCTCTACATTTGGGTATATGAACCCTATCTTTTGTAAGCATATGATCATTTTGCATCTTCCCTTTCTCTCCTTGCTTGGAGTTCATCCCTGGGAGCTTGGTGGTGAATAGGAGCTCATACTTGGGTCTTTGGTGGCCGATCATCTTGCATGTGGTGATTTTAGGTTCATCTCTCGTTGCTTTATTGGTGATCTTTGACTCCTTGTTGAGTGATCCAACCTCTTGGTTTTGTTTCTTTGTAAAATCCTACCCCTTTCTTCTTCTCTTGTCTGAATCCATGGAATTTTCATGGTAATTCTTGTGTTGGGTGGAGGTACTCCTCTCTCTTGGGATGAATCCTTTGTTTTCCAAGGTAGTGTTCAAGTTGAGTGGAGGAACTCTTCTCCCTTTCTCTCCCTTTTGTTCTTTTCATCCTAGAAGTTTTGGTTCTCCTTTTTTACCTTTAACCTAGGGTTTTATTCTCTTTTGATGTGGTGACTAGATTGGTCATGAAGGTGATCAAAGCTAGGTTTCTCTCTTGCTTTTGGAGCTTCTTGCTTGGAGGTGGTTGCACCATCATATATGGCGGGTTATATAACTCTTTTCCTTACTATTATTGCACTTTAATTATACATGCAAACTTATTCCTAAATGTGATTACATGTTGTTGATAATGACATCTGGTTTAGGGTTGTGTTCCTATATGATCTTGTATGTAATAGTTCCTTTACCTAAACCCTAATTCATATGCCCAAAATCCAAGTGATGGAGATGTTGATGGTTTTTCATGCAACTCGACCTTGGTCTTGTTGTCTTGGTTTTTAGTTCAGTTATCTTGCATGAAATGGAGTTGGGTTCTGTGTACGTGTTCTTGAATCTTAGGTTTTCATCTATCATCTCATGGTTTTCATGTTGACCTTATGTGATGCTTGTCTAGGATTTTGATGATCGTCATTTCCATGATGTTTCACCTTGGTGTTGCTTGAACTTCTTGATGTTAACCACCTACTTTGATCATACCTTGCTAAGTGATGATGGTGTTCCTTGAGTGTTCATTGAGGATTTTTGGGTTGATGGTCTTGTGGCGTTTTTGGGTCGATTGATTTGTTGAAGCTTTTGGTCGCTGGCCTTGTTTTTTTGTCACTGAAGATAGTGTTATGATCTTTGGTCGCACAAGGTGTTTGGTTCCCTTCGACTAATGGAGTTTGGTGGTGTTCTTGGTCGCTTATGCGGGCTTCTACCTATGGAATCTCTTCGACCATTAGTATGTTGTTGATGGTCGTGGTTTCTGGTCATGGTCGCAGGTCTTGTGTGGTGTCTTCAACCATGATGAGTTGTCTTCTTCAATCGTCTAACCTATAACCTCCTACCTTCCTTAGTCGCTGGTAGTTCTTGGACATGTTGTTCCTTTTTGTTGTGGAATAACAATGATAATGGTTGACCTATATGCTCCAAGAATGTGGGAAGTAATAATATGAGAGTCGAATGTTATATGTGGGTATAGAAATGCTAATCGACTATTTGTCAGAAACCCTAACCCTAATTCAAGGGTATGATATATTTGTTGAGCTTGTTTGAATGACTAGCAGGTACTAATGTTTTCTCTCTCCTAATTATGTAAACTAGCCATGCAGGTGAATGAATGTCATAGCTATTAAATTCTATGGTGTGTTTGATATAATACAGGGTGATGTTTGTGAGCCCTATAAGGCATATTGAGATAATGATGATGTCCAAGAATTATGTGGTGTAGGTCTTATGACCCGGTAGAGGCTTTGTGCCTAGTTTGAGGTGATATCCTCCAGTGATGGGATGAGGGATTGATATCCCCTAGTGATGTGATAATGTCGATGGCCTTGTATGGCAGTGATTTTAAGAGGTGATGTGATTAGTTCTTACTTCATACATTTTATATCATCTGGAGTTGTAACATACCCTTATCTTTGTAGAGTTTGTTTAGGTTTTATACGTTGTAACTTGATCGATGCTAAAATATGCCTAATTGTCTTAATTAATCAAGTGAAACCCTAATCATGTAGTTTCTCTATGCCATAGATTCATCTATATTTTCGGTACTTGTTGGATGGTGAAATGAGTTCTCCCTTAGTGGAAGTTCGAAGTCATATATTGTTGAGTATATGCATTTCACAGGATTAGTTGTGGTCATACCCTAGAAGGAGAACGGTCTAGGTTGTATCTCAAGTGATGTGACTCGGTATAGATATGATATGTTTTGGGGATGGTTGTTGTCATATCTCGGTAGGAGTGCGGTTGTGGTTGTAACTCAATATTCACTAGTGTTGTGCCTATATACCATGGAAGAATAGGTTGTTTTGTAGTTGGACTTTATATCTCACTTCCATAGGAGTTTGGCTCCTCCTAGATCTTTTATGGCACTGATTTTGACTTAGCAGTGGTCATATGGAGAATGAGTGGTATACCTCATCTCCTCATGGCATAATAAAATATGTAACATAGTCGTGTAGTGTATTGCTTAGGGTGAAACACAACTTACATTGGATGACTCTTTGCCTTATCTCTTGTACTGATTAGTTGGTTTAAAATGTGGTAATAGAAATCAATTGTTATACATATTCTTCATATTCCTTATAAAAGTATAAGATGTTGTACTGCTCAGTTGTAGATGCATAAACCGCTTAAATAGTGTACTCATATCATTTAGCTAAGTCTTCTCAATCTAATAATGATGTTACTTTCCTACTTTAGATTATCTATATTAATAATAGTTGTTGGAGGAGATTTATATCTCTCACTGGGATGTTGGTCTCACCCCGTGGGTTTCCACATCTTTTAGGTGATCATGCACGATGAGGTAGAGATTGTGCGGTTGAGTCTGAGCAACAAGAGGAGTAGTTGTTGTTAAAGGTTGGATATGCTTCTAGTGTTTTATAGTGGAGTCCTATGTGTCGTCCCTATACTCTCATGTCCTTGGGATGTTTTGTAGACATTGTATATCATTATGAGTTTTGGAAGGAGGCCATGGTTGTATAGATATGGCTTGTGTATGTGAATAGGTTATCATATGTAACATGCTATGGCAAGTTAGCCACTAAACAAGGATTTGTATCATCTTAAGGCTAGATATGTAATACAGGGGAAATTTTTATGGATCCTAATGCAAAAATTTTCTGATTTTGTGGTAATATAGAATCGGTTTTAATTTACCATGTTTTATGGTAATCCTGGATGCTTAGTATTAGTTTTGCAGTTGTTTACAGTTATCTCACTTTGGTGTGATGATGGGCATCACAGGAACTTGGTTCCTCCTCCTACTCTATCTAGGAATTATACAAACCCCCAAATGATGAAGATTATCTTTGATATGATGAATTTGATGAAGAATCAAGTTGAGAGCTCTACTAACCAATCCGCCATGGCCATTGATTCCATTGATGAGGAGGTTCAAGCTTTTCAATCTTTTGGGAACCGAAACAACCTAGGGATCATGTCTGGCACCTACACTCCAGAGTGGATAAACCACCCTAACTTCTCATAGAATCAAAGGGACAAAGGACAATGATATCCAAGGTAGTACCAAGGGCCAAGGAACAACTCCAAGTTTGAAGAAGAGGTTCTTTGGAGGTTAAGAAGCCTTGATCAAGTGAAGCGAGATGTATCCTCTCATGGACAAACCATTGATCGGATTGAGAAAAGGCTAGACCATAATTTCCATGTCACTTTCCCACCATGTGGAGGGAAGACTCCCTTTCTAAACCATGGTCAACCCAAATAGTGATAGTGGTTCTATAAGCACTCCTCAAGGTGTCTATGTTCCACCACATGGCAAGTCACAACTGTAGCGAGTTGGACATGATAGGGGATCCACTCCCTACTTCATTTGAGAGTAAACTCATCTATCAAAACATACTCACAAGCATGTTTGAATGTACATAATTTTTTTCTCAAATGATGATATACAAAAGACCAAAGAATAGCAGCAGAATACAAATCATGACTATATTCAATTTCATAAAAGTGCATCATCAAATTTTATAAAGGGTTTACATGAAAGTTGCAATGTAAGGATCTAAGTAGAGGGATATCCAGCTATCTTAACTCTATCTCCCCAAAAGATCCACCTAAAAGGTCCATGTCACCAAGTCCAATCTTCTAAGTCCTACACCTGGGGTTGGAAGCATACCCCAGCAAAAGGAGAAAAGTAGATGATATCAACATAAGGCCAGTATGTGCATATTAAATATGGATTGAGAAATATAAGGAATAAAGGTTGTCTAATAAACAAGGCTTCCCATGCAAAAGGGAAGGACTACCCAGGTGGGTTTCAAAAGAATATTAATTTCAAAAGATATAAAATAGGGAGAATACTTTCCATTAAATAAAACATAAAGGTTGTGCCACACAAGCATGTATAAATCTTGGGCAGATAACCCATCACAATAATAACAATTTTCATGCATGTGAGATAAGCATAGCACTAGAACAATATAAATAACAATGGCGGCCAAGGATCATAACCTTGAAACCTGACAGAATATGGCACATGACCATCTCCCAGTACATATAAAGTGGGCACACAACCCGGGTATGGGGCACACAACCTCCATCCCAAAAATATAACATGGGCTCACAACCCAAAAACCAAAGTAATCACACTACTTTGGGGCTACTAAATCACATAACTTGCGAAATGTAAAGGCAAGTATAAAGTTCAGTCTTCTATAGAATAAACAAAGTTGCCATCACAAAAAATGGACAAAATAAACATCAACAACATAAGTGGGAAAAGGTGGTACATATCATCAATTAGGGTGTCATATTGAAGGAAAGCACAAGCTAGAGTCAAAAGAAAGTCCAACAAAGTAGGATGATCATAATATCGGAACCAATCAGGATATTTTACATGGAATAAATTCTCAGAAGAGAGAGATTGTATAGGCTCAAAAGAGAAATAATTTGGGTTAACTGCTCAATATAGACAAATAGAGAATGCAATTATACATCAAAAGATGATTAAATAAGATTAATTGCTCCATATAGAATAATAGGGGATGCAATCATACCTTAGAGAGAGAGAGTCTATGTAAGTCTAAAGTCAGTACTAGGTCTCCAAAGCACCTATTAAATGTATATGTAGGATTAGAGTTAGGTTTACATTAATTCTGTAAACCCTAAAAATCACCTTTTTATTATTGTTGAATTAGGATAGGAAAACTATGTCATCCTGTAGATTACATTTTTCTGAGTTCATATCATATTTTACTTTATTTTTGTGACTTATAAATTTTTAGTTATGGATTTTAGAAATATTAATCTATTAGGAAATCCTTGAAAATCATGTATTTAATAGATAGGAATTAGGCAATGAGACCAGTACCATTAGATAGATAAAAACACCACAATTACAAAACATATTTTGTTTTATTTTTCTGAGTTATAATTAATTTATTGTGAAATTTGAAGTTTTAACCAATCGAAAAAGCCACATAAGAAATATTAACTGGTTTAAATGCCACCTGAGTTGGCCCTATAAGGGGATGCCAACTGGACCAGTCAACACCCAACCGTGCATGACCAAACCACACCAGGAAGGAAAAAGACAAGATTACCCATGTTAAGCATGATAGAAAACACAAGCACTACAGGGCAGTCTGGTCCATTCAACAACCATGATGTTCGTCCCTAAGATCAGCTGTGAGAATGAAGCTCCATGAGATTTTAAGAGTAGGATCATAACTAGAAAATATCTATCCTCCAATAAAATTGAGAGTACATATGAATCCGCTACAATGTGATGATCACAACAAGCCCAAGGATGGGCAATGAGAGGATCAGATAAACCATAGAATCATCTACCATGACTGACTGCTCGATCATCCATTGAAGGCTAAAACAAATGATGCAATATAAAAACTAGTGCATGGAGTTTGGGTACCTTAGGTAGAAGTGTTGAAGAAGATAATACAATAGTAGGCAGCGACAACCTTGACATTGCATAAAAATCTCAGAATTGGGTAAAAGGGGGGAAATGTCTCACTGTGAAAATTATGAGATCAACGGCACTGAAAGTCTATAGGGGTCTGACAAAAAGTGCCTACATACTTGGTGTAGGCTCTGATGGCTCCACTATTGTTGCTGGAGTCAGAGGAGTTCACCATAGGTGAAGTGAGTAGACCAGATCGGTTCCATATCAAATGAGGGGTGTTGGGTGATCTCTTTGAGTTGGAGAAGGTCCAAGGATTGTTTTAGGGTGGTTAGAGGCTTTAGAGGTGGTTGGAAAAGTGAAAGAGGATTAGTACAGAGGTACCAGCATCCGCAGGGTATGATGGGGAGATCGGCTAAACAAAACCCTAGTCTATATAGGGTCAATGGGGTTGGAAAGATGAGAGGAAACTTACTAGAAAGAAATCACAATGTGAGGAAAATTAGAGAGAGAGAATTCTAGAGAGAAAATTGAGGAACTATAGCATGTAAAACTAGAAAGGAAAGTGAGGAAGGAGAATTATTCCATATAGCTTGCTTGTTAATCTCCTCTTAGAAAGAATGAAATATGTTGATTGTGTTCTATTTTTAGCTGATGGATCTAGCAAGACACCTATGGGTATGGTAGAAAACCTAAGGGTGGATGTGGATAGGAAATGGAGTTCCAGTTATCTAATAGATTTCCTTGTAGTGGACATGAAGCCAAAGAATGGTAAGAACTACATCATCCTAGGGAGCCATTCTTACGCACAGCGGATGCAGAAATCAAAGTGTGAGCAGGCATCATGAAAATCTCTTATATGAGGAAAAACCTAGATCTATTCATTTTCACAGTTGAATAAAGGCATAACATAATGGATGAGGACCTTTGCAACAAATTGGACTATACTAACTTTCATGAGATTTGGATGGCAAATAATAACTGTAGAACCTTGCATGTTCCTTGGGATGAAGATCATGTGGTAAAATCTTTGGAGAGGGTCACTTTGGATGATAAGGAGGACACCTCGGGTGTGGACACATGATGGTGGAAAGAACAACAAGCTTGGATGAAGGCTCTAAACTTATAGCTAGTGGGAGGAAACCCAGATCAGTTTGAGACTCTCAAAACCCCTTTTCTTGTTACACTTTTTTTCAATAAATACACACACCATACTTGATGGTTTTTCAATTTGTGAATCATGTTAGATTAGGTACAATAGAGGAAAGGTTATGCACGGAGGATACAAACAAGGAAGAGATCAAGTTTGAAAAGAAAAATCGATGCTAGTTATAAAGCTATAGGAAAGCAGCCAGCACGACCATTCCACACAGCACAGTACTGTCATGCTGCTGGCAAGTCAAAAATGTCCATTTTGCACAGCACAGCTGTGGTGACCCTGCCTTGCTTACCTAATTCTATGTTGATCAGTCCACCTCTTAGAATTTGTCTACCAGAACTCCTTACCTTCTACCCTACTATTCTAAACTTCTATTTCACGTTAAGGACAACATGGTTTAAAAGTTTGGGGTGGTAAAGAAGTAAGTCCTTCCTTTAACACATTTTTCTCTATGTACCTTGTTCTAAATTTAGTCAAGATGATCAAACAGTCTAACTAACTCTTATACTTGTCCATCCATACTTAGTATGTTTGATTTACATGCTTGTGTACCATGTAGTTTAATTTCATGCATTTTTGCGTAATTTTTCAAAAAAAATTACTTTTCATGCCATGCATTGCATTTCATGTATTTTTTTGGTATTTTTGTTTTTTTAGCTAGGATTTTTTGGCTTTATGCTTTGCATTCCCTAAAAGTAGGTTTAGATGTGATTGAATACAAGTTGGCACATTTTGGCCAATTTTTCCCAAATTTAGAATGTCTTTCCCAAGTGCATGTTTTGACCTAATTTCTAATTATTGAGCTGAAAAATCTTGACATATGGCAAATGCATGTTGCATTCTTATGTTCTACTATAAAATGGTCTTAATTTTTTACTTTCTATATGTGAATCACTTACCTCATGTTTGTGAATTGTTTGGTTGAGTTGTGATTTTAGCAAGCTATAAACGTTTAGTGTTTGTGGAATCACATGATAAAAATATGAATTTCATATTGTGCACTCATGTGGTGGGACATTATTTGATGAAGTGTTGGAATAATTTTCATGTAAGAGATCTTATGTTGAAACCCACACTAGTGACCCCTATGTAGGAAAATATGGTTATAGAATAGGCAGTGGAAATAAAAAAATTAACTACCATATTCCCCATAACCAGCATATTGTGTTAATAACTATAAGATGGAATAGATGATTTTGAGGATTTACCTTGTCTTGGAGTAAGTCCAATGGCATCTCCTCATCATTGTAGATGCACAACTGTCTTCTAGTTGCACTAGGACTTGTCTGACTACTACGCCTCCTGGTCTGCACCATAGAGTGTAGGTTGACGTTGTCCTCCTAGTTGCAGAAAAAGGCCTCCAAGCCTCTATGGAAGTCCAAACAGACCGCCTAGAACTCCTGTCATCTTACTAGAACGGACAGGAAGGAGTTTTTCCTCCTTTTGGTGTACTAGTCACCAACTTGCTCTCCCACAATTGTTTCTCCCTTGCTATCCCTCCCTTTAGCGGGTAGAACTTGTTTGGGCTCTCTATTGGTTACCACAACCAGAGAGGACAACAATTGTTAGAGGCAATTGAGTTGTTTTCTGGGAAGCCCCCAGTACCCCTTTATTTATAGGAGGGGTTAGGGTCGGGTTTCTCAAACTTTATGGGAATGTAAGGGACCGGAAGATCTTGAATTTTTGCAACCTATGAGTATTGAACCGGTCATCTGACACGCATGTTGATCATTCTTCTCAACAAAATAGTTGTTTTATAATTACCCAGTCACACACACATTTGGAAATTTCTTTCCAATTAATGCTAGACATCAATTCCTTGTATCAATAGAATTGAGCAATCAAAACGATCAAAATCTCTCACAAATTTGGAAAAGTTACTAGAACAATCCAATAGCCCAACTGAGTTTATCAGTTCACCAGGTGAATTGGTCATCTCACTCTTCCCGAGCTGATCGGTTCACCAATGAGTCGATCTTTAGGTTCTTATTTCGTGTAGAACTTCAGCCAACTCAGTTCTAATCAACTTAACACTCCAAATGACTGTCTCAAAACTTGATCTGATCGTTTGGCACTCTGAATGGCCATCTCACTGAGTGATTCGATCGGTTGACAGTGCATTCAGATGATCTATTACATGAATTGAATACCTAAAGACTTTTTAATTAATTCAATCATCATTCAAGATTAAATTCCTCTTCTAGGTCAAGACGTGGGGTGTGACCCTATAGATCCCATATTACATTGGCAATTAATGTCCATAACAACCTATGACATAACAAGCAATGAGCGGTGCCTAGTCGCACATCAAGCTACCCAAGTAAATGGAAAGTTGGAGAACAACTTCAACCTACAATCTATGTATGGTATTACAATGTTTGTATAGTTCATTTGTCACTAATATCCAGATTGAACTCAAGGCATGGAGTAGTCACCCTCTTCTACATTCAATCTTGTTCTTTGAACTTAAGCAGACTGTCTAAGATATATGTAAGCTCAATATCACATATTAACTCACATGTGCATAGCCATGCATTTCTTAGTCTCACTAATCAAGAGTACTAGGATATCATACTCTTATCGAAGGGACAAATCCCATATACATCACTCATACTCAATGCTCATTTGACACAATCACCCAATCATCACCTTTATGATAACCTGCATTTGAAGATTATGTTTGATGATGTCAAAGCATACTGAATGACATGTGATGAGTGCAGTGACTTTAGGTCTAAGAACCACAATCACCACCATCACTATGAGAGATGATCATGACTACCATGGTAATGGTTTCCATGTGTCGGTCTCATGGTTGGTCTGTCTGATACATTGTTCTGTAACATGTATATGTGTGCTTGGTTTGATATTGTCGTATCATAACTAATGTGCATTTGTCATCAACAAACTCACACTTCGATCTTATGTGTTACTGTTGTCTATCAACCTTCCACAATAACAACCGATCATGGACATAACGAGAACATATATGTATACTCTTAAAATCTCTATGATCTCATTTCTTCAAGTCACGTACTTGAATACATACGACATTGAGTAATGTCATTCTCTAGACATTTATAATGTTACATCATTATCTCATAACTGAATTAAATAGAATAAATTGGAAGATTGCCTTTATTTATTAATCAAATCATTTACATATTATTTCATTACAATCATCATATGATTGGCCCTCTAAGCATACCTACCAACAAACTCCCACTTGCACTTAGGTCCAATCATCCATGAATCGTATTCCAAGTGATCTAACATGTCCAACATGATTCTGTTATGAAAGTGCCTTTTCAAGGGGTCAGTAATATTATTCTCATTTGGTACTTTGTAAATCTTTACATCTCCTCATTGTATGATCTGTCATGTGAGATGGAACCACCTTTGTATGTGCTTTGAGTGTTGATGTGATATGGGTTCCTTAGCTTGTGCAATAGCTCCATTGTTGTCACAATATAGCTCAATTGCATCGTTGATGCTTAGTATGACCCCAAGTTATAAAATGAACTTCTTGATCCATACAGCCTCCTTTATTGCATTCTATGTAATAATATACTCAGCCTCTGTTGTAGAATCAGCAACTTTCTCTTGCGTGGAACTCTTCATGCTTACAGGTCTTTTGTTTAGGAAAAACATGAATCCTGGTTGTGATTTGTAATCATCTTTATTAGTTTGGAAGCTTGCATCAGTGTAACCTCTTACCACCAACTCTTCCTCTCTATTGTAGACCAAGAACTAATCCTTAGTCAAGTACTTTAGGATGTTCTTCACAGCTGTTCAGTGAGCATCACCTAGATCTGATTGATATCTACTCGTCATGCTTAAGGCATATGAGACATCTGGACGAGTACACAACATTGCATACATCATCAATCCAATAGTTGAGTCATATGGAATTAGTCTCATGTGTTCCCTTTCTTCACAAGAACTGGGACTCTGAACTTTAGATATGGCAACTCCATGTATCATGGACATGCTTCCTCTCTTTGAGTTCTCCATGTTGAACCACTGCAACACTTTGTCAATGTATGTGCTCTGACTTAGTCCAAGAATCCTCTTGGATCTATCTCTATATATCTTTATCCCCATGATGTAGGATGCTTCTCCCAAGTCTTTCATGGAAAATGTATTTTCCAACCATGTCTTTACCTTTTATAAAGTATGAATGTCATTCCCCATTAACAATATGCCATCTACATACTTTATGAGTAATATCACTATGCTCCCACTAACCTTTTATACACACAAGGTTCATCTTCATTTTGAATAAAGATAAACTCTTTGACTATCTCATCAAAATATAGATTCCTGGTCTGAGATGCTTTCTTAAATCCATAGATTGACCTTTGTAGCTTACAAACTTTATTTGCATCCTTTGGATTCATAAAACCATGAGGTTGTGTCATTTACACATACTCGAGAAGATTCATGTCAAGGAATGAAGTTTTAACATCCATCTGCCAAATCTCATAGTCATGATAAGCTTCAATATCAAGCATGATCATGATGGACTTAACCATGGCCACTGTAGAAAAGGTTTCATTAAAGTCAACATCTTGAACTTGTATGAAACCCTTTGAAACCAATCTACCTTTATAGGTTTGTACTTTACCATCCATTTTGGTCTTCTTTTTGAAGACCCACTTGCACCCTATGGGTTTTTTCCCTTCAGGTGGATCCACCAAAGTCCATACTTTATTGGTATACATGGATTCCATCTTAGATCTCATGGCCTCAAGCCATTTCTCAGACTTTGGTCCTTTATTAGCTTCCGCATATGTTGTTGGCTCATTATATATGACCAACTCGTTGCCTTCTTGAGTCATAAGATATCCATATCTCTTAGGCTCAAGGTGTGTCCTACTAGATCTATGGGTTCCTGTATCACTTAAGGAATTTGAGATTCCACAACACTTTGTAATTCTCTTTGTTCTTCTTGTTCATCTAGTGGTTCAGTGTTTTCTTGTTGGTCTCGAACCTCTTCAAGTTTTACTTTTCTCCCACTGATTCCTTTGGAAATGAAATCCATCTCTAGGAATACAATATCCCTAGCAAAAAAACATTTTGTTGTCAGATAGGGAATAAAAGTAACATCCTCTTATCTCTTTAGGATATCCAACAACAAAAATTATTAGATTTAGGACCAATCTTATTAGAAAACATTCTCTTAACATAAGCTTCACATTCCAAAATCCTCATAAAGGACATATTAGGACGCTCCCAGTCAGTATCTCATATGGTGTCTTTTGAACTGATTTAGATGGTACTCAGTTTAGTGTAAACATGGAGGTTTCTATATCATACCCCCAGAAGGTATTCAGAAGCTCAGCTAAACTCATCATCGATCACACATATCCAACAATGTGTGATTCCTTCTTTCTAACACACCATTATGATGAGGTGTTCTAGGTGGATTCCACTGGAAAATAATCTCATGGGCTCTAAGAAGGTCCTCAAACTTTTGATTTAAGTATTCTCCACCTCGATCAAAATGAAGTGTCTTAATACTTTTCCCAAATTGGTTTTGTACTTCATTCATAAACTCCTTGAACCTGTTAAGAGTTTTTTACTTATGTTTCATTGAATAAACATAGCCATACCTACTGAAGTCATCAGTAAAGGTAATGAAGCACTGATACCCACCTCTAGAAATTGTTCTAAAAGGTCCACACATATCAGTATTCATGGGTCCTAATAAATCACTAGCCCTCTCATTGTTACCAGTGAAAGGAGTCTTAGCCATCTTGCCCAACAAAAAAGATTCACATGTCTCTATTGATTCTAGATCAAAAGAGTCCAGATAACCATCTTTATGGAGTCTAGATATGTGATTCTCATTTATGTGCCCTAGACGACAATGCCAAAGGTATGTTTTGTTTGAGTTTTAGAGTTTTAGTCTTTTATTATTAACGTTATAAACATATGTCTTTAGGTCTAACAAGTAAAAACCATAAGACATTGGGGCACTTCCATAAAAGATCTCATCTTTGAAAATAGATCATCGACCATTTTTAATATGCAATTCAAATGCATCCTTGTCCATACAAGATACAAAAATGATGTTTCTATTTATAACAGGTACATAATAGCAGCTCATTAACTCTATTACAGGCCTTGTGAGCAGATATAAACTATAGGTTCCAACTACGTTGGCCGCAACTCTTGTGCCATTTGCATCTCACAGTTCTACCTCACCTTTTCCCAAAGGCCTACTTCCTTTCATATCATGCATATTCAAACATATGTGAGATCCACATCCAAAATCTAGTACCCATTATGAAGAAGTAGATATATTTATCTCAATAATTTATATACCTAAAGTGGAGATCACCATCCCCATCTTGTTCTTTGTGAATGCCTTCAAGTACAAAGGATGAGTTCCTCATGTATTTTTCTTTCTCCTTACTTTGAGTGTTGAATATTTAGATTTGTGTGTGTCTTCATAACTCTTATCGGCCTTTCTTTGATCCTTGGACTTAGCTCTACTGATCACCATCACAGGCTTGTCCTTCTTCAATCTTGCTTCAACATATATCAACAGACCAAGCAAATCGGACATTAGTCTGGCCATATTATTCACGTGATAGCATGTAATATAATGGCTATATGATTATGGCAATGTCTTTAGAATCATATTTTTGGCCAACACTTGGCTCAAAGTCAATCCCAATTCTTCAAGATGATACGCATGCTCAATCATATTGAGCACATTTTCCTCTACTGAGGTTTCCTCTGTTAGTTTAGACTCAAGTAGTGCCTTTTTGATATCATCCCTTTTTTCTTTGTAAGGCCAAGGTTCACTTTCTTAGGATGTGTCACCATATCAAGAATCCCCATGTCCTAGGACTGCTCATTCAAGTCATAGTTCATGCAACTAAGCATAAGGTCCTTTATCTCTAAGGTAGCATTGGCATGCTTCCAGTAAGCATACAATTGTGCCCCAGGCGCATCAGGAGTAGGTATTTTTGGTATTGGTTTGTCAAGGACGTAGAGCTTGCACTCTACACTGAGAACCCTTCTCAAAGTCTAAAACCATCCATGGAAAATTGTCCCATCAAGTTTGTCCTTCCTAAGGACCAATCGCAATATGGATTTGTTCGTCATTTAATTCTACAAGAGAAATTTTGCATTTGTTAAAAACTTTTGATTTGATTTGATGATAACAATTAGGTCTTTAATTAATTACTACTTCCACTATTTTATTCAAATTGATGGCCCTCATATATCAATTCAGAATATTGCAGCGTACAATATTCTAGTGGGAAGATCCAAGATAATTCAACTATTGCCAGACCAACGCCACAATACATAGTCAATTATCAGGGTAGGAAACTTTTACCAATTGCATCGTATGTAATTCTAGATAGATGAAAAGCACAACTACTTGCCATAATCATATGCATGTGTCTGGTCCTAGACGCTCTAAAAATTACCAGTTGAGTCTGACCCAAAACTGACATGATAATAATGCACCCCGCTTGTACGGAACCTACATTATTACCATCACACTTCCACGAGATAGATGGTGTACCATGCTTGGGCGTAACCTACGCTTGGTCGATCAATCTCTTCATGTGTGCCACTTTTATAAAGCATCTCAGGCTTAATATTTTAATTTGAGGATGTTTGTATTTATAAATACATATTCTTTATCCAATCACCACATATATAGTATGTATCATATACATGCTATATCCCACAACAAAAATATACAATAAACAAAAAGTGATGGTTATGGCCAACCTAATGTAATTCCTTGGATCCACAAAGAATTACCCCAACCTAGGGTCCACATCACATGTAGAAACCTATTTTTATGAAGAATCATGCTTATCAATCTGGGTTGATCAGTTCAACCCTTAAACCGATCAGCTTGCCTCTTGGCAGGTTGGTTGGTTGGTCTTCTCACTGGTTATCTGGTCCTACTGTTCACCATCTTCTGGATCCACCCATCGATCAGTTGTCTCCACCAGCCAATCAGTTCAGCTTGCTCATCTGGTCATCCAGTCAGTCATCTCGTCTCTCAGACGGTCGTCTGGCGTCGTTCGAATGTCTTTCTTCTTTATGATAATAGGAAAGTAAACTATCCTACTATTACATGATTATAGAGAAACCTCGAGTTACATTCGAGGGGAGCAAGGGTAGGAAAGAATTAACTTTACATTGGGAAGATAAGATACGAAAGAATTAACTTTGTGCAAAGATTGAGATAAAATAGGATTAACCAACCACACAACCATGCACAGATAAATAGGGGTTTATTGGCTACAACCATGCTACACATCCACCATAAAAACTAGCTTTTAGTATTATGCGTGTGAATTGCATATATATATATATATATATATATATATATATATATATATATATATATATATATACATATATATATATATATAAAGTTTTGAATTATGCATGGTTTTTATTGGATAAAATTATTTTCATCGCATGCAATAATTAAACAATAAAACCAAAATCTGATCATATTGATTATCTCAAAATATAGTAGATTGACTTGGCTCTGATACCACTGTAGGGAAATATGGCTACATAATAGGCAGTCGAAACAAAGAAATTTTAACTACCATTTTCTCCATAACCGGTGGATCGCGTCAATGACTATAAGATGGGAAGGATGGTTTCGAGGATATACTTGGTCATGAAGCAAGTCCAGCGACATATCCTCATTGTTGTAGATGTACAACTATCTTCTAGTTGCACTGGGACTTGTCTGAGTGTTGTGCCTCCTAGTCTGCACCATGAACTAAAGGTTGACGTTGTCCTCCTAGTGGCAGACAACAGCCTTCATGCCTCTATAGAAGTCCACATGGACCACCTAGAACTCCTGTCATCCTACTAGAATGGACAGGAAGGAGTTGTCCCTCTCATTAGTGTACTAGTCACCAACTTGTTCTCTCACAATTATTACTCCCTTGGTATCCCTCCCTTTAGCAGGTAGGACGTGCTTGGGCTCTCCATTGGTTACCACAACTAGTGAGGACAACAATTTTCAGAGGCAATTGAGTTGTATTCTGGGAAGCCCCCAGTACCCCTCTATTTGCAGGAGGGGTTAGGGTCTGGTTTCCCAACCTGTGTAAGAGTGGAAGGGACTAAAAGATCTTGAATTTTCACAACCTGCAAGTGTTGAATCGGTCATCTAGAAAACAAGACAGATGTATGGAATGTGGGCCAATCATTTCCTCAGTGAAATAGTTGCTTCACCATTTCCCAATCGCACACGAATTTGGTAGTTCGTTTCCAATTAATGTTAAACATCAATTTCTTGCAGCAATAGAATTGAGCAATCAAAATGATCAAACTTTTTCACAAATTCAAGAAAGTTATTAGAACCTTCCTATGACCCAATCGAGTCAATCAGTTCACTAGGTGAACTGGTCATCTCACTCTTCCTGAGTTGATTGATTCACCCAGTGAGTCAATCAGTTGGTTCTTATTTCTTGCAGAACTTGATCCAATTAGTTCCAATCAACCTGACACTACAAACATCCATCTCAACACTTGAGATGATCATTTGGCACTCCAAACGGTCGTCTCACTGAGTGACTCGATTGGTTAGTAGTGCAGTCAGTAGATTTGTTGCATGAATTGAATACTTAATCACTTAATTAATCAATTCGATCATCATTCATGATTAAACTACTCTTCCAGGTCAATACCTATGTGTGTGACCCTATATTTCCCATATTACATTGGCAGTGAATTTCTATAACAACTTATGACATCACAAGCAATGAGCGGTGCCTAGTTGCACATCAATTCTACCCAAGTAAATTTAAAGTTGGAGAACAACTTCAACCTACAATTTATGTATGGTTTTATGGTATTTGTATAGTTCCTTTGTCACTGATATCCTGATTGAACTCGAGGCATGGATTAGTCACCATATTCTACATTCAATCTTATTCCTTAAACCTGAGTAGATTGTTTGAGATATATCTAAGCTCAATATCACATATTGACTCACATGTGTATGGCCATGCATTTCTTAATCTCGCTAATCAAGAGGCCTAGGATATCATACTCCCGTCATAGGGACAAATCCCATCTACATCACTCACAATCAATCCCCATGTGTCACAGTCACTCAATCATCACCTTTATGATAACCCATATTTCAAGATTACAGTTGATGATGTCAAAGCATACCGAATGACATGTGATGAGTGTAGTGACTTCAGGCCCAAGAACCACAGTCACCACCATCATTATGAGAGTTGACTATTACTACCATGGTAATGGTTTCCATGTGTCAGTCACATGGTGGGTATGTCCAATACATTGTTCCCTGACATGTATATGTATGCTTGGTTTGATATTTCCATATCATGACTAATGAGATTTTGTCATCGATCAACTCACACTTTCATCTTATGTGTTATTGTTATCTATCAACCTTCCATAATAATAATCGATCAGGGACATATGAGAATATATATGTATACTCTTAACATTTGTATGATCTCATTTCTTCAAGTTGCTTACTTGAAGACATACATCATTGAGTAATATATTCTCTAGACATTTATAATGTTACATCATTAGCTCATAACTGAATTAATCAGAATAAATTGGAAGGTTGCCTTTATTTATTAACCAATTCATTTACATATTATGCCATTAAAATCATCATATGATTGGCTCTCTAGGCATACATACCAACAGAATTCCACTTGTACTTAGAGACAATCATCCACGAAACATATTCCAAGTGATCTAACATGTCCATTGTGCTTCTTCTGTGAAAGTGCCTTTGTCAAGGGGTCAACAATATCATTCCCAATTGGTACTCTACAAATGTTTACATCTCCTCATTGTACAATCTCTCATATGAGATGGAACCGACTTTGTATGTGCTTTGAGCGTTGATGCAATCTGGGATCCTTAGCTTGTGTAATAGCTCCATTGTGTTGTTGATGCTTGGGATGACCCCAAGTTCTGAAATGAACTTCCTGATCCATACATCCTCCTTTGCTGCATTTGGTGTAGCAATATACTTAACCTCTATTATAGAATCACCAACTGTCTCTTGCTTGGAAGTCTTCTAGCTTACAGATCCTTTGTTTAGGAAAAACATGAATCCTAGTTGTGATTTGCAATCATCTTTATCACTCTAGAAGCTTGTATCAGTGTAACCTCTTACCACCAACTCTTCCTCTCCGTCGTAGACCAAGAACAAATCCTTAGTCCTTCTCAAGTACTTCAGGATTTTCTTCACAGCTGTACAGTGAACATCACCTAGATCTGACTGATATATGCTCATCATGCTTAAGGCACACGAGACATCTGGACAGGTGCACAACATTGCATACATCATTGATCCAATTGATGAGGCATATGGAATCAATATCATGTGTTCCTTTTCTTCATAAGAACTAGGACTTTAAACTTTAGAGATGGCAACTCCATGTAGCATGGGCAGGTTTCCTCTATTTGAGTTCTCCATGTTGAACCTCTTTAACACTTTTTCAATGTATGTGCTCTGACTTAGTCCAAGAATCCTCTTGGATCTATCTATATAGATCTTTATCCCCAATATGTAGGATGCTTCTCTCAAGTATTTCATGGTAAACATGATTCCCATCCATGTCTTTACCTTTTATAAAGTAGGGATGCCATTCTCCATCAATAGTATGTCGTCTACATACAATATGAGGAATGCCACTATGCTCCCACTAACCTTCTTGTACACACAAGGTTCATCTTCATTTTGAATAAAGCCAAACACTTTGAGTGTCTTGTCAAAATGTAGATTCCATCTCCAAGATGCTTGCTTCAATCCATAGATTGACCTTTGTAGCTTACATACTTTATTTGCATCCTTTGGATTTATAAAACCCCCAGGTTGTGTCATGTACACATCCTTGAGAAGATTCTCATTAAGGAATGTAGTTTTAACATCCATCTGCAAAATCTCATAGTCATGATAAGATACAATAGCAAGCATGCTCCTGACGAACTTAACCATGGCCACTAGCAAAAAGGTTTTGTCAAAGTCAACACCTTGAACTTATCTGAAACCCTTTGCGACCAATCTTCCTCTATAGTTTTGTACTTTACCATCCATGTCGGTCTTCTTTTTGAAGATCCACATGCACCCTATGGGTTTAAACCCTTCAGATGGATCCACTAAAGTTCATACTTTGTTGGTATACGATGGATTCCATCTCAAATCTCATGGCCTCAAGCCATTTCTCAGACTCTCATCCTTCAATAGATTCCACATAGGTTGTTGGCTCATCATTTATGACCAACTCACCGCCTTCTTGAGTCACAATATATCCATATGTCTTAGGCTCAAGGCATGTCCTATTAGATCTATGAGGTTTATGTATTACTTGAGTAATTTGATATTTCACAACACCTTGTGATTATCTTTATTCCTCTTGTTCATTCAATGGTTCAATGTTTTCTTGTTGGTCTTGAACCTCTTCAAGTTCCACTTTTCTTCCACTGATTCCTTTGGAAATGAAATCCATCTCTAGGAATACAACATCCCTAGTAACAAACACTTTGTTGTCAAATAGGGAATAAAAGTAATATCTTCTTGTCTCTTTAGGATATCCAACAAAATAACATTTATCAAATTTAGGATCAATCTTATCAGAAAACATTTTCTTAAAATGAGCTTCACATCCTCAAATCCTCATAAAAGACATATTGGAAGGCTTCCAGTCCATATCTCATATGGTGTCTTTGAACCGATTTAGATGGTACTCAGTATAGTGTAGAAGTGGCAGTTTCTAGAGCACACCCCAGAAGGTAGTCAGAAGATCAACCAAACTCATCATCCATTGCACTATATCTAGCAATGTGTGATTCCTTCTTTTTTATACACCATTATGCTGAGGTGTTCCAGGTGGAGTCCACTGGAAAATAATCACATGGGCTCTAAGAAGGTCCTCAAACTCTTGATTTAAGTATTCTCCACCTCGATTAGAATGAAATGCCTTAATACTTTTTCCCAAGTTGGTTTTGTACTTAATTCATAAACTCCTTGAACCTGGCAATAGTTTTTTATTTATGTTTCATTAAATTAGCATAGCCATGCCTGCTAAAGTCATCAGTAAAGGTAATGAAGTATTGATACCCACCTCTAGTGGTTTTTCTAAAAGGTTTTCACACATAAGTATGTATGAGTCCTAATAGATCACTATCCCTCTCATTGTTACCAATGAAAGGGGTCTTAGACATCTTGCCCAACAAATAAGATTCACATGTATCTATTGATTCTAGATCAAAAGAGTCTAGATAACCATCTTTATGGAGCCTAGATATGTGATTCTCATTTATGTTCCCTAGACGGCAATGCTAAATGTATGTTTTGTTTGATTTTTTGGGTTTTAGTCTTTTGGTATTAACGTTATAAGCATTTGTCTTTAAATATAACAAGTAAAGACCATAACACATTGGGGCATTGCCATAAAAGATCCCATATTTGAAAATAGAACATCGACAATATTTAATATGGAATTCAAATGCATCCTTGTCCATAAAAGATACAAAAATGATGGTTCTATTCATAGAGGATACATAATAGAATTCAGTTAACTCTATTACAAGGCATATGGGCAGAGATAAACTATATGTTCCAACTGTGTTGGTCGCAACTCTTGTGCCATTTGCAACTCACAGTTCCACCTACCCTTTTCCCAAAGGCCTACTTCCTTTTAGATCCCACATATTTGAACATATGTGAGATCCATATCTGATGTCTAGTACCCATGATGAATAATTAGATACATTTATCTCAATAACAAATAATTTGAAGTGGATATCACCATCCCCATCTTCTTCTTCTTGAATGCCTTCAAGTACAAAGGATGGATTTCTCTTGTATTTTTCTTTCTCCTTACTTGGAGTGTTGAAGATTTGGATTTGGGCATGGCCTCAGAACTCTTCTCGGTCTTTCTTTGATCCTATGGACTTATCTCCATTGATCACTATCATAGGTGTGTCCTTCTTCAATCTTGCTTCAGCATGTATCAACATACCAAGCAAATCTGACATCAGTTTGGCCATATTATTCACGTGATAGCACACAATAGAATGGCTATATGATTATGGCAATGTATTTAGAATCATATCCTTGGTCAACTCTTGGCTCAAAGTGAATCCTAGTTCTTTGAGATGATACATGTCCAATCATATTGAGCACATGTTCTTCTATTGAGGTTCCCTTTTTTAGTTTAGACTCAAGTAGTGCCTTTATGATATCATCCCTTTCTTGCTTTGTAATGACAAGGTTCACTTTCTTAAGATGTGTTACCATATTGAGAATCCCCATGTCCTCACACTTCTCATGAAACTCAAGCTAAGCATAAGGTACTTTATCTTTAAGGCATCATTAGCATGCTTCCAGTAAGCATCCACTTGTGCCCTAGGCGCATTAGGAGCAGGTATTTCTGGCACTAGTTTGTCAAGGACATAGAGCTTGCACTCTACATTGAGAACCATTCTCAAAATCTAAAATCGGTCATGGAAATTTGTCTCATCAAGTTTGTCCTTCCTAAGGACCGATCACAATACGGATTTGTTCATCATTTGATTCTACAAGAGAAAAATTGCATTTATCAAAAACTTTTGATTTGATTTAATGATAACAATTAGGTCTTTAACTAATTACTGCTCCCTCTATTTTATTCAAATTGATAGCTCTCACATATCAATTCGAAATATTATAGAGTACAATATGCTAGTGGGTCAGATCTAAGATAATTCAACTATGGCCTGACCAACGCTACAATTCATAGTTAATTATCAGGGTAGGAAACTTTTTCCAACTGCATCATATGCAATTTTGGATAGATGGCATATGCAACTACTTGCCATAATCATTTGCATGCCTCTAGGCCTACACACTCTAAGAATCACTAGTTAAGACTAACCCAAAAGCTGACACAATAATAGTGCACCCCGCTTGGATGGAACCTACATTATTACCATCACACTTCCACGAGATAGATGATGTACCATATTTGGGCATAGCCTACACTTGGTCAATCAAGCTTTTCATGTGTGCCACTTTTGGAAAGCATCGAAGGCTTAATATTTTACTTTGATGGACTTTGTATTTATAAATGCATATACTTTATCCAATCACCACATATATAGTATGTATCATATATATGATATATCCCACAACAAAAACATGCAATAAACAAAAAGCAATGGTTATGGCCAGCCTAATGTAATTTCTTAAAGCCACAAGAAATTACCACAACCTAGGGTCCGCATCGCATGCAGAAAATTGTTGAAGAAGAAGATATATGCTTGCCAATCCGGGTTGATCGTTTCAACCCTTGAATCGATCAACTTGCCTCCTAGTCAGTCGGTATGTTGTTCGTCTCACTGGTCATCTGGTCATGTTGTTCACCATCTATTGGTTCCTCTAGTTGATCAGTTGGCTCCACAAGCCAATTGATTAGGCTCTCCCATCTGGTCCTTCACCTGATCGTCTCGCCTCTAAGACTATCGTCTGGCATCATCATAACGTCTTTCTTATTTGTCATAACAGGAAAGTAAACTATCCTATTATTACATGATTATAAAGAAACCTCAAGTTACATTTGAGGAGAGAAAGGGTAGGAAAGAATTAACTTTACATTGGGAAGATAAGATAGAGGCTCGGTACACAAATCGAGATAAAATAGCATTAACCAACCTCACAACCATGCAAAGATAATAGGGGTTTTTGGCCATAACCATGCTACACATCCACCATCAAAACTCACTTTTAGGGTGAGGCATGTAAATTACACGTACACACACATATAAATATATATATATATGGGATTAAGAGAGAAAGATTTCTCCCCCCCCATGCCCGTGGCGGAGGCCGAACGCCCTGGGAGGGTGGTAAATCAAGGAGACAACTGGGATTCAAACCCGAGTCCCTTCGTGAGGAGGCACTGTGCTTGACCACTTGAGCCACTCCTTGTCGGCATATATATATATATATATATATATATATATGTGTGTGTGTGTGTGTGTGTGTGTGTGTGTGTGTGTGTGTGTGTGTGTTTATGTTTGTATACATATATGTATATACATATATATACATATATATATATATATATATATTTATTTGTTTGTTTGTTTATTTGTTTTTATATATACATATATATATATGCTACACATCCACCATGAAAACTCACTTTTAAGGTGATGACTGTAAATTTCATATATATATATATATATATATATATATATATATATATATATATATAAATATAATCCAGGGATCACTTTTATTCATCCCACACCCCTCTTGTGGGCCAAAACATCGAAAAATACATCTCCCGCTCTTATAACTCGGGTGTCTTCTAGACCCCAACCGCACCACAGAAAAAAAAAGGAAAGAGATCCAAACAACCTTCTACGACAAGCAACGGATGCAAAAGCACTAAGCAACCTCACACTATAGGACCACATAAGAAGAGCCCCTCAAAACCTGATCATCGTGCCTCAGTCTGCTGGTAAACTATATCCACCAAATGTTGTGAAGACAAGCAGGGATCAACTGTGATCATCCACTACTCCTCCCCTCTTTAAGACTATATATGGGGTACCCCGCTTCTCAAGAATCATCATCCCTCTAACTTTCATAGGCAAATGAGCATGTTCTAAGCAAACGAAAATATCCTCTAGGTGAGTACCCCAGGAACCAAGCTCTTTCTCTATGGAGTTAATAACCTTGTGAACACATGATCCGATAATGGCATGGTCATCCATCACATTCCTCAGCTCCCTAACCAATGAGGTTGCTTTCCAAGGTTCAGTCACATGTTTCCATAAAATGTCATGCACATATCTATCATCAACCTCCATGCTTGATATAGAGAGGTTTGCATCATCCGCTAACTTCATACCTACAATACATGCTTGTAGGTATGCTATGGTGTATTCCTCCTCCCTCAACCAGGTTCTAAAGGCAAATCTGGCATGTCCGTTCCTATCTCAGATGATCCCTGCTCCTCATCTGCGTACAGTGCCATCCGGTGCTTGGCTTCTGCCCACTGTTAAATTCAACTTCAAATTTCTCAGGTCGGGCGGCCTCCATCTCTATAGAGAGCACGACCTCAAGCAGGTTTGTGGCTCATCAAAGTGTTGTCTATGCATCTCATCATAGAAATCAACCGACTCCAAGGCAGAGAAGGTCTTGTACTTCAACTGGATATTAATGGTGTCAACAATGTTCTGCCATTCCGTCTCAAGAGAGGAGTTGCGGCCATCATATCAAGATCTACACCTGATCTTCCACACATGCCAGATAATTAAAACCGCCAACCTACTGGTTATCCAGCTCTTGACCGACTCCGTTTTGTCATGCCGGTAGAGGCCTAACCATAGCCTAGTGTCTAGAGGAGGATTTGTCTCCGTGATGGAAAGGAATCTTCTCCAGAAGAACCTCGTTGTCTGCCCTCTAAAGAAAAGATGTTCAGTATCTTCAATCTCAGGTTCCTCACAACAGGAACATCTGGAGGAAATTGGGATACGACATTTCCTGATATTATCGTCCGAGGGGACAGCTCCCCTAACTAACTTCCAACCAAAGCAGGCTGCCTTCGGCAGATTTAGGTTCCATAGATTCTTAAGCTCCACATAGCCATTGTCAGCCTGATTGTTCAGCATTAACTTAGCCGATTTCATAGAGAAATGTCCTCGAGGTTCCATAGACCAAATAATCTTATCATCCTCCATATCAACCGCTGCTCCAACTTGTCTGATCAGGGCCATCCCATGGTCGTCAACCACCATCTCAATGGCGTTCCAGTCCCACCCAACACCTTCAATCCAGAAATCATGAACTCTAAAATCTCTATTTCTGTCACTTGCCAACAGCGCATAATCAGCTAGCCTCTCCTCACTCCATATCATGTCCCAGAAGGAGATCTCCCCTCTACCAATAATCCATCTACATTTAGGATAAACGGTTGGGAACATCCTCCATATCTTCTTCCAAGTGGGAGAGGTTGTAGCACTAAGCTTCAGATAAGGGGGGAAAATCCCCACCTATTACTTGTCCTGGATCCATATTTCTCCCTACAGAACCTCACTCACAAGGAGCCGCCCGACATGACGTCCCACACCGCCTTTGCAGTGGATGCTTGATTAATGGTAAGAATGGATTCCAAACCCAAACCACCAAGATGGTGAGTCGTTGCTACTTTCTTCCATGATACCCAGGCCCTCCGTGTCTTGTTCTCGCGGTCAGCCCAAAGGAACTTTGAGAGGAGCTGCTCAATCCTACTGCTAATCCCAGCGAGAACGCCAATAGCAGCCGCAGTGTGTAACAACGTACTGCTCAACACATGTTTGATAAGGAGTCTACGACCAGCAAAAGAAAGGATATTAGCTTTCCATGATGATATTTTTAAGCTAATCCTAGATATCAAGAATTCGTAATCAGGGATCCTTGCTCATCCTACTACAATGGTGGTACCAAGGTAATTGAAAGAATTGGTGGCTACATCCACCCCAACAGCTACTGCCAACGCGTCTTCCTGTTTCTGGTAGTCACACCCCGCAATACAAATGGACTTTATATTTATATTTATATATATATATATATATATATATGTATGTATGTATGTATGTATGTATGTATGTATATATGGGATTAGAGTAATTTTTATTGGACATATCGCATCGCATGCAATAATTAAATGATAAAACTAAAATTGGATCATATCGATTATCTCAAAATATAGTAGATTGGTGTGGCTATAACACTGTTGTGGGGAAATATGGCTATAGAATAGGCAACGAAAAAAAAAATGTAACTACCATATTCCCGTAACCATTGTATCGCGTCAATAACTATAATATGGGAAGGATGGTTTCAAGGATATACCAGGTCCTAGAACAAGTCCAAGGACATTTTGTTGTCATTGTATATGTGCAATTGTCTTCTAGTTGCATTGAGACTTGTCTGACTAATGTGCCTCCTAGTCTGCACCATGGACTGTAGGTTGACATTGTCCTCCCAGCGGTAGACAACAGCCTCCAGGCCTCTATGGAAGTCTACACATACTTCCTAGAATTTATGTCGTCCTACTAGAACGAATAGGAAAGAGTTATCCCTCATGTTGGTATACTAGTCACCAACTTGCTCTCCCACAATTGTTTCTCCCTTGCTATCCCTCCCTTTAGCAAGTAGGAGTTGCTTGGGATCTCTATTGGTTACCACAACTAGAGAGGACAACAATTGTTAGAGGCAACTGAGTTGTGTTCTGGGAAGCCCCCAGTACCTCTCTATTTATAGGAGGGATTAGGGTCTAGTTTCCCAATCTGTGTGGGAGTGGAAGGGACCGGAAGATCTTGAATTTTCACAACTTACGAATGTTGAACCAATCATTTGGAAACCAACATGGTCATTCGGCACACGAGATGATTGTTTCACTCAGTAAAATGGTTGTTTCACAAATCCTAATTGCACACAAATTTGGCAATTCATTTCCAATTAATGCTAGACATCAATTCCTTGCATTAATAGAATTGAGTAATTGAAATGATCAAACTTTCTCACGAATTTGGGAAAGTTACTAGAACATTCCTACAGCCCAACTGAGTCGATCAGTTCACTAGAAAACTAGTCATCTCACTCTTCCCGAGCTGATCAGTTCACCCAGTGAGCCTATCTGTTAGTGCTTGTATTGTGCAGAACTTCATCCAATTCAATTTCAATCAACCTGGCCTCCAATTGGTCATCCCAATACTTGATCCGGTCATTTGGCACTTTAAACAGCCATCTCATTGAGTGAGTTGATTGGTTGGCAGTGCAGTCAACTGATCTTTTACGTGAATTGAATACCCAAAAATTTTAGTAATCATTTCAATCATTATTCAATATTAAACTCCTATTCTAGGTCAAGACCTATGTGTGTGACTCTATAAGTCCGATATTACATTGGCAGTGAATGTCCATAACAACTTATGACATCACAAGCAATGAGTGGTGCCTAGTAACACATCAATGCTATATAAGTAAATAGAAAGTTGGAGAATGACTTCAACCTACAATCTATGTATGGTTTTATAGTATTTGTATAGTTCCTTTTTCACAGATATCCAGATTGAACTCAAGTCATGGAGTAGTCACCCTCTTCTACGTTCAATCTTATTTCTTGAACCTGAGAAGACTGTTTGAGATATACGTAAGCTCAATATCACGTATTGACTCACATGTGCATGGCCATGCATTTCTCAGTCTCGCTAATCAAGAGTCCTAGGATATCATACTCCTGTCGGAGGGACAAATCCCATCTACATCACACATAGTCAGTCCCCATGTGTCACAGTCACCCAATTATCACCTTTATGATAAACCATATTTTAAGATTATGTTTGCTGATGTCAAAGCATACCGAATGGCATGTGATGAGTGTAGTGACTTCAGGTCTAAGAACCACAATCACCACCATCACTATGAGAGCTGACTATGACTACCATGGTAATGGTTTCCATGTGTCAGTCTCATGGTGGGTCTGTTCAATACATTGTTCCCTAACATGTATATGTGTGCTTGGTTTGATATTGTCATATCGTGACTAATGAGATTATGTCATCAACCAACTCACACTCTAATCTTATGTGTTATTGTTGTCTATCAACCATCCATAATGACAATCGATCAAGGACATAATGAGAATGTATATGTATACTATTGACAACCCTATGATCTCATTTCTTGAAGTCACATACTTGAATACATACGTCATTGAGAATATAATTCTATAGACATTTATAAAGTTACATCATTATCTCATAACTAAATTAAACATAATAAATTAGAAGCTTGCCTTTATTTATTAATCAAATCATTTACATATTATGCCATTACAATCATCATATGATTGGCTCTTTAGGCATACATACCAACACCCTCTTTGACCCAACTTTTCTTTCATCATTTCTTATCCCTCCACCTAATGAAAGGAAGACAAAGTGCACATATAAGCCTTTACCACCCTCTAAAAAGGTTGGAGTGATCATATATATATCCCTCCCCTTCACTCTTACCACCATGTGTCCTATATACACCAAGGGTAAAGAAATAAATAAATAAAAGATGAGTGCTCCTATGTAAAAAGCACTCCAACCTCTTACCATAACATCCTTCTTCTATTTGCATACCCATTGAGATATGAAATATCAAACCTAGCTCACTTCACCCTTTTCCACAGCCATGTGGGTCACATAGTGTGGTTTGAAGTATGATATTGAATGCATGAAAGTGAAACAATACTTCTAGTCATATTTGATTATCACCACTGTAACACATGGGTCCACTGCCCAAGGCTCTAGTAGAGTTTTAGGAATGACGACTGGCCCCACAGACCACCACTAGCCTTAACTGTGCACTTTGTCCACACGGACGCGCATGCCAGGATCAACTTCCCAACAGGTCACCCATCCCAGTAACACCTGGGTCCACTGCCCAAGGCTCTAGTAGAGTTTCAGGAATGACGATTGGCCCCACAGACCGCCACTAGCCTTAACTGCGCACTTTATCCACACTGACGTGCATGCCAGGATCAACTTCCCAACAGGTCACCCATCCCAGTACTACTCCAAGCTGAGCACGCTTAACTATGGAGTTCTTTAGAGATGGGCTCCCGGAAAAGGAGGTGCACCTTGGTGATATGGGTAGTCCAATCATTCCTTTTAAGATCATGTTATCTGAGGCCTCAAATCCTGGGATGTTACAATCTCCCCCACTTAGACTCTTGACGTCCTCGTCAAGGCTCAACTATAAGGCCTCATAATCTCTTCCCCATTTCAGTGCAGACCCACAATGGCCCATGGACACCCAGCTCCCGATCACGGAATACCAGCGCAAGGGTGGCTACGTCAACCATGGACAGCCCTTTCCTACATGCCTGGACCACACAGCTCAAGACTGGCATGCCATGCCCATGTGGGCCCCACCTACTGGAGGGGAATTGGCCCTGATACCATTTGTAACACCTGGGTCCACTGCCCAAGGCTCTAGTAGAGTTTCAGGAATGACGACTGGCCCCACAGACCACCACTAGCCTTAACTACGCACTTTGTCCACACTGACGTGCATGCCAGGATCAACTTCCCGACAGGTCACCCATCCCAGTACTACTCCAAGATGAGCATGCTTAACTATGGAGTTCTTTAGAGATGGGCTCCCGGAAAAGGAGGTGCACCTTGGTGATATGGGTAGTCCAATCATTCCTTTTAAGATCATGTTATCCGAGGCTTCAAATCCTGGGATGTTACAACCACCATGAAACAGACTACCCAGAGCTACATTAAAACTATATGTATTGATTGTGTATTCTATGCCCTATATGTGAAGTTTGTATGCTCAGTGCTTAATTCATGATTGGTTTCTAGAAGTGGGGATGAGAGAGGTGGGACACATGTACTTAGTCATCGTTAATCCCATTTAGTCAATAATCATCCATTATAATGCATTTTTTATTCTTGTTTGTTAAAAAAATGAAGAGAGATTAAGTTGGAGCATACTTGAGAACAAGTACATTTTATGTTTGGGTGGTGATGCAGCCCTAATATAGGACCCCATCTTGTGTGTTATTGCATTTTAATCACATCTAGACATGTTAGAATGCAAGTTAATTCCCCTAATAAATAGTTTCATATCAAATTTTCTTATGGTTGCTCTTTGTGTGTTTTTCAGGTTTTTGAGCCATGTATTGGATGAAGGGAGGATCCTTGGGTTTCAACACCCTAGGATGACTCCTAGACCATCTCCCAACCTTCCACAGATTTGCAAAAATACATTCAAGGAAAAGAGCAGCTTATCAAAGGATTTTAGAGCCAAATTGGATAGGTAGGGCCCTCAAAATGGGTTGTGCTACAACGCCAAGGTTGTGAACAAAATGCTCAAATCACAGAAGAATCACAGACCTGACAAGGCTACATCAACTGGACCAGCATGACCATGGCCAACAAAATGGATGTGGAATCCCAGATCTATTTGGACCGTGTTCACCAGCACGGTCGGAGTGAAGGACGTCCACAACAGCCATCAATAGTAGAAGGGTTGTGTCATCTCCAGCCAACACGCCCATTCCAGACACCACGCCCGTGCCACCTGTCACCCACCACGTCCGTGGTGACCTCTACAACCATGCCATTGGCACTCCAAAAACCACCCTCAACCTATCATTTTCTTCCATATCCACCTCACTCATGGCCGTCCACCATGGCCATGTTCACCCACTCCCCCATGACCGTGGTGGCCAACAACCCCAGTGCATTTTATTCATTGTTCTACCCAAAATGCCCCCACTTAACCTAGTGCTTCCCTACCACCTATATATACCTAGGTAGCGGATGTAGCACAAGGTGACACCCCCATAGCATTCATTTCTACATTCTTTGAGCATTGAAGGAGCTCCAACCTACTCTCACCTACCCCCACCTCATTTCCACCTTCATCTACCTTAAAACCCTAGTTTTCTCGGGTTTTGACCATCATCCACCACCATTCCATGCCATTCATCCATCTTGGTAGAAGAAGTGCAAGATCCAGTAGCTAGGAGGTTGAGAAGGAGGAGTTTTCACCACTAAGCCCCTTGTGGTGGGCTGCTTGGGGGTAAAAATGCTTTGATACCATGTTGGAGAATATAACTTCTAAACTCTATATTTTCATTCTATTATGATTGCTTTCTACTTATATCTTCTTTCCCATGTTGCTTCTTGTGGTTTGTGCTTGAAAACATGAATTGCTTGTTGTTTTATGTTTGAAACCACCTAAGTCTAGCAAAGGATGGCATATGTGAGGCTATCTTTAGATTTTCTCTTAGGTTCAACTAGTGGATCCCTATCTATCACCCCATCTTCCCACACATATTTTCATTCTCTTACTCCTAGGTGTGATATCTAAGTAGCTAGTATAGAAGTGTTTAGTGTAGTTGACTAGGAGTTTTCTAAAAGCTAGATTGTGAGTAATGTGAGGTGAAGTATCCTCACCTCTACTCATCACTCCTACCTTTGGCTCCTAATTACACTAAACATCCCCATCCTAGAAACCTCGTTTAGTCAAATACTATTGAAGTCTAACCTATACCTTAGTCCAATTGAGCCTCATAAGGCTGGATAGAATGTGCAAGGGTGTAGTTTCTTCCCTTCACACGCTCTATTCTATCCATAGCCTACTAATAGTCTAGGGTGATTTCATAGAATTTGGGTAGTTGTTTGGTTTAGCAATATAGAATTAATTATTAGGTTTGCATGTTATATCCTCCCCACAACTAGAACCCTATTACCATCCCCAAATAGTCCACCTCTCAATAACTTGCATTGAAACATCATTCTCTCTCGTAAATAGTTCATTCTAGTTTAGTTAATTGCTTTAATTTCTTTGTTAGTTAATTAACTTGTTTTGGATATTTAGGTCTTTCTAGAGTAGTTAGTTCTCTTCAGAGCTTGTTAGTGTTAATCGTGCTAGTTAGTGATAATCTAAGTCTTTAATTGCTTTAGTTCCTAACTTGCTTATCTAGTGTAAGTTAGTCTTAGTATCTTTCTCTTTCTTACTAAGTTGTCTCTCTTTGTTAACTAGAATTAACTTATTTAGGGTTAAATTAGGATTTGCTTGTTTTTCTCCCTTTATTATTTTCCTGCTTGAAACATTTGTGTAATAAAACCAAAATAAGCTTTAAACCTTAAAAACCGTAATCTCCACTTTAGGAGCATAGCTTAATCTAACTTAGCTTTAATACCCCCTCTCTCCATGTGGATCAACCCCTCACTTGCCACTCACCTATACTATAATATGATCTCTTGTTCTTGCAGGTGATATATTCTAGTCTATGTGGATGTGTTAGTATAGGGACCATTATAAATTTGAAAGATCCCAATTGTGCCTTCTCTCTCTAGTGAGCCTTTGGGGTTGCATATATTCATAAGTTAATTGAGTAGTGTGTGTAAATCTCAAAAGCAATCTATTGGGAAGGCACATCATATCTCCCCAGTTCCCTAAAGGCATATAGTGTCTATAAGCCTTAAGGTAAGGAAGTAGTAGATCAGGAAATCCACTAGCAAAAGTATCTAGGATTCTTGGGCAGAATGACCATTTTGCCCCACCAAGACCATCAAGAGGCAGTAAATATGTTAAGGTCATAATGGAACAATCATTCTACCCTGGAATTGGTATGGTGGAATGGGTGGATGTAAGTAGTGGACTAGATAGGGGTTCCACTCCTCACCTAATTTGAGGAATAAACCAACTAATCCAAATACAATATTAAGTATATTGGAATAGGTGTATTTTTTTCTCTCAAATAGATGGTTATCATAAATACCAAAATATAGCATTGGTATAATAAATCATGACTATATTTAATTTTACAAGATTACATAAGAATCTTCCAATAGGGGCTTACATGAAAACAACAACTCCAAGATCTAAGAAAAGGGAATCCAAGCTATTCTAAGTCTATCTCCCAAGAGTCATCTCCACTAGCCAGGTCCATATCATCATGTCAAGTCTTCTATGTATTTCACCTATGGGTTGGAAACATACCCCACAAGAGAAGACAAAATGGATGTTGTCAGCATAAAAGTCGATATGTGCATATAAATATGAATTGAGCAATAATAAAGAAAAAGGACATCAATAAAATATGCAAGGCTTTTGAAATCAAAAGGGATAAAGAACAACCAACTAGGTATCAAAGAGAGCCTTATGAATAAAGTATTGAATAAAAAGAGTTCCTTGCCTTATTCCATTTCACAACATAACATCTTGATCATAAAAAATAATTAAAAATGCATGTCACACAATCAGACTAATATTATTTAAGTAGGGTTGAGACCCATAAATCTCAGTCCTAATTTGGGTGGAAAGGCACACCCTAGCTGGAAAGGTGCGCCCAATATGCATAATATGAGTGGAAAGGCACACTCGGGGTGGAAAGGTGCAACCAAATATTATGGTAGTATAGATGTACCAGTAATCTAAATAAGCTTAGTCTATTGTACATGTACATAATGTAGATGCAAGAATTAAGTTTAGTCAAGCTTCAAATAAGATGACGATGAATATCAAATAATTATCATGTGGGGCTAGATGAACCATAAACCAATAGACAACAATATTCACAAGTAGGGTGCAATATAAGATCATAAAAGTCCAGCACCTGAAAGTTAGAGTTTCATTTAGTTCATGTACTCAAATTAGAGTTTCAACGTGGAATAAGATGAGAAAGATACAATTTAGAATCCAAAATAGTATCCATTAAATTGAGTAGATCAAAAGAACCAGTCATGAATGAAATTCTCATAAAAGAGAAAAACTATGTAGGGCATATCTCTCAAAAAAACAAAAGGGAGATATATAGGTGATTGCTCAATATAGAATTTAGGAGATGTGACACGCCCCATATTAGGTTTGCATATGTCCAAAGACAACCCTAGGTCAAAGACAAGGTTTTCAAGACACCTATTGAAGTCATAAATGGAATTAGGGTTAACTTCACATTATTTACATAAATCCTAAAAATCACATTCTACTTATTAGTGAATTAGTTTATGAAAACCATATGACCGTATAGATTGTATTTTTCTGAGTTCATATCATATTTTACTTTATTTTTATGACTTATATATAATCGGTTATGAATTTTAAAAATCTAACCAATTAGGAATATTCATTAAAAACACATATTTATTGCTTTAGAACTAGACAATGAAAGTGATACCACTAGATATTTTCTGATTTAAAAAAATAGTTTGTTGGGAGTGATGATGATGGTTGGGAGTATGGTGTGCAAAGAAATATAAGGGAAAACCAAGGATGGTTAAGTGATTCTTGGGGTTCAAGGATGGTGTAGGAGAACTGAATTGAACTACTTCAACATATTCACATGGAAATCCAACTCCACATGGTTTGGAGGAAGATGGAGTTCATCTAGTTGATGGGAGGGTTTCTGTTAGGAATTGAAGGTCTAGGAGCGTTCCTTGAGGGTTCATGACGCTTATAGAGGTGCTAGTTTTTTATTTGAATGGGTGTGGTAGGGTCTACAAAACCTCATGAAGAGATGGAGTTACGATGATTTGGGGATTTCCTTTTGGGGTAGACCTTGGGTTCAATCCATACATCATTAGATTCATAAGTGGGAAAGGAAACCAATGGAGAAAGAATCTCATTAAACAAACTATAGAACACAGAGATATCGCTTGCAAAAGACATGTCTTTATGTGTGAAAATGACACTAGGAGAGGGACCTGAATCTGATGGACCAAGAGAGACCACTTCCAAGCCAAACTAGGAAACTTTAGAGTAGATCAGAGAAATATCAAGGATTGTATAAAATGTACTCTATTAAACCCAATATATATCAAATTAAGAATTGAATTTTATACTTCCTTTCCAAATTTAATTCAAGCCTCTACATGTGTCCTATCCTAATAAAAATTGACACATAAGTCAATAGAGCATGTAAAATCCATTTTTTTCATATTAGTTTCCATTTTGGAGTCATGTAATAATTAATTTAATATTTTAGGCCTTATCTTATATATTTTTTCTTAATATATTATGATAGTTAGGATTGTTCAAATTAGGTGAAACTTGGCATCTAAGTTAATTGGGACCTAAGAAACACGAGTTTACCATCAGATTTGAGCTTTGAGGTTTCCTTTTATGAGTTCTAGTACAATTATATTTTAGTCTCATTCCCATTATATGTATTATATTATTACATCATTATTATCAACTTCCATTAATTTTTTTCATAATGTCTTCATCTTGCTACCAAAAGGCTTACCTTATATTATTATGCATGAATTTCCATATTTTATTGATTCATCCCATTCAATCCATTAATTAAATGTTAATTTGGATGACGACACGCTATTCATATTTATGGATGTGAAAACTCCAATTATTATTCCAATCAATGTATTAAGCATATTATACCTTTTATTATACATATTTTGGACATTATGTGAATATTACTTAGGAAGCACGTGTCACATATTTTCTGATCTCACTTACATGTTATCACACATTTCGGTTGTCGTGTTAATGAGAGTGTATTGAGGTATGTGATGTTGAATATAGAATATTATGTCACTTAATGTGTTATATTTGCTTTTCAAGCCTATACATGTTAGGGTACCACTTAGTTATTCATTTTATATGCATTAACTAAATAGATTAAGGTGTAACTTTATCCTTGTTTGATCAAATCAAAATAATTGACCTTACTAACCTCCTGACCATGGGATTAGAGTTTCTAGAGTCAAGATGATAGGTTTTAGTATGATACAATGGAGTTCATGTCGAAATCCACAAGATCTGGGACTGTCATCATGGCCATGGTAGGTCAAACAATCGTGATGGTGGCTAGTGTTGGTAGTCATTTTGGGTGGATAACTTATGGTGTATTTTTGGTGTAATGTTAGTTATGATGGGAAAGAGTGCGGGGGAAATGATGGTGAGATGTTAGGTAAATCATGGAAAAAACTCATCTTATCTACATGTTTTGTGGTTAGCACGACACTATGACCGTCAGTGGGTAAGGGTATACCCTTTTATCTTGTATCTATACCCTATATGGTAAAGGTAATGGTAAGTATTTTTTTTACTTGTTACCCATGTCCCTAATACCCATTTACTCACATCGTTATTTGGGGAGAATAAGGTATAGACACTTTCCTACCCTTTTACAAGTGTTCCCACTACTAATTGTAATCCATATAATAAATATATAGTAGAGGGGTTTCTACGTAAGAATCCCACCCTAGTATCCAATCAAATGCTTTCAGTTTTGACCATTTCCCAATTATTTGATCATCTTATGGAATCCCTAGTAATATGCAACCTCTAATTAGTTGCAACTAGCATCAGATCTTCTAGAGATCTCCTCATCCACTAGTAGCATCCATCCTAGTGGCGTTACGTGACCAACTTATGCTAACCTTGACATCTTGCTTAGAAGTTCCAACCACTTGGCGTTGAACTTCATTCTTCCTTGACCCAGTTGCAAGCTTGTAACCATGATCCCTATCTTTGACCACATCGATAGGATCCTAAAACATCTCAACGATGTTGATGCCATATAAATATCCTTCTTTATCTATAGTACTATCCAAGTCCCTTTCTCCTTACTCGATGTATCGCCTCCTTCCCCAGTTCTGAGTCTGCCACTAAGTTGATGATAGGGGAAATAAGATTATATGGTTTTACTTAATCATTTCTGAGTTGGGATGGCTCACATCACCATAGCTAATAGGAGGATTCACACACTACTATCTACAAGATTGAACCCAAACATTAGTAGAGAAAGAAAACATATTCGATAATGTTGTTTCTCTACAAAAAGATTGCAACAACAACTTGAACACCACATGATGAATTGTGATGTGATTCCAATTAGTAATTTTTTATCCAAAACAACATCTTCTTCTTTTTGTTTTTGGTGTTAATAAAAAAGAATGATGCCATATTTCATTCAGTTCACCATGAAGCAAGATGTTAATGTCAACATCATCATGTGTATTGGCTTCCTTGTTGATTTCCTCCATATTAGAGATGATTTAATCTTCTTCCGAGATCCTAGAAATGCACTATTGTGAGAAAGATTCAATTATATGAATTATATATCACTTCATGTATAGTTTTATAATTAGAAGATTGTTTGATATATAACTTTTTTATTATATCATTTTTTTCATGTGAGGACATATAAAAATATTAAACAACAACATACAATATGCTTAAAGACTTTGTATCAATATTACCTATTTACCTTATATGCTCCTTACTTACCCAACAGAGAAGAGAGTAAGGGTAAAGGGAGGGTAAGGGGATTATTGAGGTGGGTAATTACCCTTACCCTAATATACTATCCTTGGTTGGGTGAGGGTAAGGATATACCTTTGCCTTTCGAATACCCTTCTCATTGACGATCCTACCCCACATTAGCCCATCACAATCATCATTCTCCCATGGGGTCGCTTTGAGCCATTTCTTTAGTTTGTGATTCTTTGACATTTTAGGGCTTTGGAGAACTGTCACTCCTAGCTACCACAAATGTTCTAAGGGTTTCCTCAACACACTTTCATTATTAAAGTAAGATCCATGGAGTTCATTGTCCATTGAGATTCTTGGATCAAGTTGGGGTGACTTTGGGAAACTCATAGTCTCCTCCATGATGCATCATCTCCCTCATCACCTACATTTTGGCATAAGAACCTATAAAAACATACAAAGAACCTCAATAATACATAAATGATATTTATTGGGAAAATACATGCAATCTAACTATCTTTAACATGCTTAATGAGAAAAATGAAGACAAATGAAGACCCAAACTAGGGCTCCTTTAATAGGTTTGTGTTTTAGTAGGTAATTGGTTGTTATGACCCTACTAGCAAAAGATGGAAACCTCATAACATGATGAGATCTGTCTTTTTAATATTTTCCTTTTAATGAACCTAATATATGTTGGGTGGGTTGTTCAAACTCTTTCAAGTATCTATACATTGGTGGGTGACCAATCTTGTCAGTATAAGGTGAAAATGTTATAAATGCAATGGTTCGTTACTATTATTGTTGAATAAATTATTAATGTTGAACAGAACTAAAAAATTTCTTGTGAACTACTAATAAATAGAAAAATATACTCTAATTCATTTACTTTGGTGTGTAGTCTATTTTTACTGCTTATAGTTATACCTTACTTTTCATATAGACAATTTGTAAATGTTACAAGTTGTTTTCCTTGAGTAGGATCATTCAATTTCAAGTATGTGTGATTATTCTATACTATTTTTAAGTTCTATACAACTTCATAAAGATGATGTTGAGCCCTGAGTAACATAAGTACAACAATATCTACGACTACACTTGAAGTGAGAGTTTTGGTGTAATAGTTGGTTTAGAGTACTCCTTGGATATCAAGTCTCGTAGAGGATGTTGAGAGTGGATTTGGTGATGTGAATTTTTTTTACAATTATAGTATGCTTATATTTTTAATCCTTAGTTTGTTTAGTGTATGTATATCATTAATGTATACCAACTAATTTACTTTGCCTCATGTTATTTAATGTAAACAATAGAATTTGTCGGTCCATTGATGTAACCACATGTTTTAATTGTTGTTAGGATCTTATCAGAACTTTTTTTAGTTGATTTTTTGATGATCATTACTTGAAATATTTTACTATGATTTTTATATATTTAATATGTTATTTTCCTATTATTGTTTTCAACAATCGAGATGGGTGATATTAGTTTGTTATATCATAACCTAATTTACATAGTGGTAATATGGGATCTAACATCCGCAATACATGTTGTCAAAGCACATGGTAGGTCTTATGGTTTGTATCCCTATGTATATCTTGTATACATGGACATATATTAGGGTCATGTAGTTTGTATTCCTATGTATCTCTTGATATGTTTTTAGCCATTATAGGACATGGACAAAAGACACAAGCAAAGGACAAAGAGAAACTTTGTGCCTCCTAGTGCTAGAGTGGCAGAGTTAATTAAGGATTGGAGAGCTCAAGTTCCAATGTAACATACATCCGAGGTGGTTCTGAACAACAGACCTTGGTGGACTTATTCAAAGTCTTTATTGAGAGGATGGCAGGTGTGATTGTAACACCCCTCCAAGATACACACAATAGGAAGCAAACATCATGTTTCTCATAGAATGCATTGCAACTTGAGGAAATATAAAAACATTCACATAAAGGAAAAAAATTGGCATGAAATATAAAGTGAATCCTATAAAGTATTCTTTCACATCCATAACTAAAAATATAATTTTATACACAATTTCATAAGAAAGGTCTAAAACTAAGCATGGAATCATTCTTGATAGTCAGAATACTTGATGTAGATGGCACCTCACCAAGTAAGTTTTTGATATCCTTGCTATGATTTGAATCTTTAGCTTACTTGATATATGGACATCTCAACCAATATTCATGAGTTCCCAAGCATAACAAAAAGTAAGTAAAATTGAGCACTATATGAGAAAGAATATATACTTGGAAGAAAAGCATACTTGATATGAATTTACATAGTAATTTCTCGAACAAATTAACATGATTTACATTAACTGGATTTATATTAATACCACAAGAAGCTCTATATATAATTACAACTTAACATCACATGAGTACATAATGGATAGAGAGATCATAAATGTTAGGAAAACCCATAACGGCTGAAAGATTCATGATTGAAAGAAGCACATAATAATGTCTTAATTATTCTTTTAGAAGCAACTTATTTTGATATTAACTACGAGCATAGTTAGATTTCTCTCTCTTGAACATGAAACTCAATGTTGACATGAATACATTACTTGATCTTTATCTTAAACATGAATCATTTATTTCCTTACATCATTATGAATAATATATATATCCTAATGTAGTGATGATAGTATCTTGAACATATTATATAAGAAAACAAAAATTAGTTATTATATCGATTCACAATCATCATCATCATCATCATCATCATCAACTTTCATTGTATTGTACCAAAATTTAAAGAACAATTACACAAACATACAAATAATCAAACATGCAAAACAACTATGTGTAAGTGGCATGAACCACTTTCATGAAGTGATACCAGTACCTATATAGCCAATGATGATCGTCATCTAGGCACTATGAATATGGGATTGATCTGATGCCTAGGTGGATTCCACAATAAGTGAAGTTAAAGTTGCCCCTTAAATAAATATAAATTATTTATTGATTTGTTGTAGGGATCATTGGAAAGAATTGTTATGTGAATGGATCGTCTGTGACAATATTTTAACACAGCACTAACTTGAAAAGTATAAATTCCAGACACTTCTAATAGTGATGATTCAATGTACCTTTTATGTTAGTCTTAGTCAACTGAATGTCATTGAAGAATCTGGAGTAACAATTTTTTTCTTATTATCTGAAACAATATGCCATATTTTTATAGTTATGTACAAAAACTTGTGCACCCCCAAATCACTTCAATCAATCCACATTTAACATGTAAGCAACCAAAAAAGTTCAACAACTCAATTGTGTAGTTGTACATTTCCCAGATCGTATAAAAAAATCCCCAAACAATGACAAACAATCCCCATTGATTATACAAACAATCAAACCACTTCAAACAACCATCAAACAACACAAACAACATCATTTTGTGCTACATAGGAAATCACCAAAACATTACAACAAATGAGCATAAGATTCAATACGCCCAAACAAACACTATTAACCATGATCTGTGAAGGAAACTTGCATAAAAATTATAAATTCCACTTCTTTGACATGTAATTATAATTACGTAGGATCAAGGATAGTATGATACAACATTTAAAAAGAGGCAAAAACTAGATGTGCATCAGAAGTTACTTCTTGGACTGACATGAAGTCACTTAAAATAGCTTGTACCCTCCCACCATTTCAAATCTTCTCATTTCATATGTCGGTCATGAAGTGTACCCTTCGTGAGTTTAATAAAGATATAAAGTGATTGAATAACAAACTAAGTATGATATTAATAATGCATACATGCATGTATGCAAATAATCTAAATTCTATGATTTATATCTATTATTTATAAATATATTCAATATGGGGATTTGACCTAGTCACATGTGTTCACCAGTATTGATATTTAATTTCTTAATATTACTTCCAATAAAGGTCCTCATTGGATTTAGTTGATGCCCTCCAATCAACCACTAACCATTCATTGATGTACATATCTATCCATCTAGAAACTCTCAATTAAATGAATTTCTAATTAAAAAGGGAACAAAAAGCACATAAAATAATAAACTATGAAGAAAGAAGAGACCGAATGAATCCTACTAGATGAAATTTCATATCTTAGCGACTTCCTTATTATTGTGGGTGATAGATTTCCATGTTTCATGCTCATTTATACATAGTGCACGTCTGGATGCAATAATCGTCCATTGACAACTCTATTTAGAATAATGGATTTCTATATATGACTTATAACATAGAATTAGTACCTATGAAGGTCATGTTCTAATCAATTGAGTCTCCCTCGCAATAGGAATATTTCATGTCCTATTGTGGATAGGGCAAATTGGATTGAATATTTCTTACCATTACTTGAGACAACCTCGTTTTGATCAGGATTGGACTAGTTATCTTTGGTCTATCAAGTTTTTTTTTGTAAAATTTGGGTGAATGGTCTATCAAGTTGGTCATGCCACCATAATTACAATTCTTTACCACATATGGTTAAAAAAAGGCTATTTATGAAAATATTAAAATTTCAAGTTTGATTAAGAGTGAGGTTGTTACAAATGCAAAGTAACAACATATATACACAAAAAAACTAATAAGTGGATAGATACTGGTGAAATCCCAAATTCAGGGTCATGTTAAAGCATGCCAAAAATGAAGTTGCATGGTAATATCCTTTCAATATGGACTTAACCATAAGATAGTCTACAATAAATTATGATTCTAAAATTAAATACACAAATTTCCCTTTCCCTTTGTCATTCAGTTGGGTATGTTTCATAGTTCTACCATGATGTGGATAATAATGGGCAATGGAATCTCAATGAAGTCAAAATGTCCTAAGATGATAACTATCCCATGACATAATTTCACTATAAAATTATAATGCCAACCTTCACATTATCCATGTTCACCAAGAGAATATGATTGACAATTTATGAACTTCATATTAAGACAACCTAAGCCAAGGATTTTTACCAATTTCACCAAGTGTAGAACAATTCTACAAAAATTATAGATGCTCTTGTCATATTAAATGATATAAATATAGGTATGATTCAATATTAAATGTACTTCTTTCCCTTTCTCATCCTCAAACACACTAAGTTGAGTAGTCATAATTTGCTAACACGTTGTAAGTGATAAATGGACATTGGCAGATCAATGAAGCCAAAACATCCTAAGATGATAACCATGTCATGACATAGGTGGGGTAGAAACAACATATTCACTTTGGTGTAAGAAAAAACAAAATCAACCTTCATATTGTCTAGGTAATTTTTCATTTTCTAAGATCCAAAGGTAGCCTAAGGCAAGGATTTTTGACCAAGTTGTGCTTTGAATGTTTTTATCATAAAAAATAAATTATATAATTATAATATGTATATGGTATTTTGTTATTTATTAGAGATTTTATATACATATGTAACCTATTTTATATGGTTTTTCCTACACCTAGCAATATTCATATGTTAATGTTAGATTCTACTCCAATTTGTTTATTTTGTTTCTTAACAACATTGATATACATCACATTCATTCAAATATGGAACCATAACAACCCAACCTAGGATTTTGACATATAATGAAGTTTAATGTCTAACAACCAACCAAGGGGTTGTCAGATACATTCTCTTTTCTAGTATGTGAAATACTATAATTACATGAAGCCCCTGTTATCTAAAACCAAGACATATTGATATGAACAAAACTCAAGATCAAGAGAAGAATAATTGACAATTAAGCAGGTGTTTTATAAAAGTATACAATAAACATCACTCACAATTATTATCTCCAGTTTGTTAAATGTTTGGAAACACCTATCAACTAAGGATACATCATGATTTACATTTGAATTGTACAAGAACATGAATAACTTACTTACTACTTCTGAATGGAAATTACATGATCAATACCAAGTGAGAACTTGATGTTCATGGTAGGATGTGGTGGTTTTTTAGGATCCTCTTCCAAATCCTCCTTGGATGACATATTCCTAACAATGATACTAAAGCTAAAAAAATATGAGGTCTCCCACGTACATTAGTCTTATTCATTATTGGCATAAAACATAATCCAAGGAGAGTTGCCCTAGTGAACAAGATGAGTGGCAACAACCATGTAGAAACAAGCTGGTGATTTTCTAGAGAATTGGTAAAAGAGAGTGGTGATGAAAGGAAAGTTGTCAAAGTCAGGCTTGTTGTTGAACATAGTTGGGGAATGCACGTACTGACAATTACCATCTGCCATTATTAAAGAGGATGAAAGGAGGAACTATCAGAGTTGACAACCTTGTAACTTGTAGGGTGGTGGTTGTTGGTTGTGCAGTCGTCAGGATGCATGTTCCTTGCCACAGTGATGCCTACTCCAACCGCTACTAGTGGTGTCAACTGCTTCTACTAACGACAATGGTGGATGCACCTACTTCTTAGTAAGTAAGAGGATGGAGCAATGATGGCAAGTCTGATAATGGTTGAAGTGGTGGTGGCATGCATGATGAGATGTAGAGCAACAATGCCTCACACACCACTAGCTGATGCGACTACTAGTAGGGTTGTGATGGCTTCCAAGGCTCCTTCATCTTTGTCACATGAGCTTCTAGATAATGAGATCTAAACAAAGCAAAGGGAAATGAGAGAGAAAATGTGTGATAATATCATGGGTATATAGTGTGACATTTATAAGAAAAGTGACCATTTTTTGAACTCATGTCTATTTATATGAAACCCACATCAACACTAGATGTTATTTACTTTGGGAATTTGATCATGAATATCTGATGTGTTGAGTTTGTCTAAGAATCACCATTAGAAATGATGACATAAAACCAAAATTTTGGTGAAGCATAAGTAGAATTGAGTTCAAGCCTCTTATCCGTAATGAAGGTATAAATCACCTAGCATAAAAAGTAATCTCATCAACTTTAGGTAGTTTAATCCTAGTCGGTTTCTATAAAAATGGGGTCTGGGATGGGTTATCTAGGGTCCCAAACCTCATTAATTAGATTTATTACTATATACCTTGTAAATGGTTACTTATCTACATTTCTCTGATAAAAGGTGAATTTAGTATTTTCATTGCAAGAATTGGGCAACTATAAAAATTACCTTTGTAGCATTTTATGAAAGAATCTTATGTTGAATAGAAGAGGTCAGGCCTCATGCACCCTAGTTGGTCCAATGGGATGAGCTGCATCATCAAGGCACCACGCCTATTGTGCACATTGGGTAACTAAAAACCCACCTCGAAAGACAAAATCACCAACATACAATGTTGTGATATGGAATATTTATGAGGGTACACTTTTAAATCTAAAACCCATAATGTTTGATTAAAATACATCACAAAGAATAGGACAAGAAACTCATAATGGATATCAAACATGTGATTCTCATGAACAACATTATTGTTAATGATATGCACTAGTTCCTCATCTTCCTCAGGTCTCAACGACCTCTAAGGGAGGCTTTAAGGTGAGTGGAAGCGCAAGAACTACACTCCACCATGATAGAAAGGTAAAGGAAGAACTAAGAAGCATGCCATAGTGATGCACATATACAAGAAGGCATTTGAAACTCTTCATGGTTGACAAATGAAACTAATTGTGAAGGAATTATAAAAAAGTTGGCAAGAGACATTAGGTTTGCTCATAAGGCCAAAAGTAAGTTGAGATGAATTTTTTAACCATGATATGAGGGAAAATTGATAACGAAGGTGTGACACCTCATCACACTAAATGAGATTACTCAAAATGTAAAACACGATCAATAACTAACTAATCACATAGCTGGAAAAGCGAAATAATTAAAACCAATTTCAACATCTTAAACATGTTTTGAAACATTTACAGAAAGGCCCATATTTTCCATAAACTCATATACCATAACAAGTATATACATATGTATCCAGTGGCCTCAACCACATCACCATATATGTACAAACACTAACACACTGCCAAAAACTCATAACGGTACATGTACATCATCTACAAAACACATCCCATATCTGGACCTGAGAGTACAAGGATGACTCTAGGACTCTACTACTAACAACTACTATTGTCCAAACTTCAGCGTTTATTGAACACCAGGCTACTCCTCTTCTATTGTAAGATATTGACCACGCCACTGATGACCACCTAAAAAGTTGTGGTGACCCATGAGGTGAGACCCATGTCCCAACAAGAGATATAACTCTCCATAATGATTATTGATTAAAACAGATTATTTGGTAGTAGTTAAATGGGAAAGATTGAGTATTTAATAAGCAAGTGAGCAGTTTGAACAATTCTGGCATACTAGGCAAGTTGAGCAGTTAAGTAACTAAGCAGTTAATCATAACAAGATGTAGGTTGAACATGATATATAAGAGAGCAAGTAGAACTTATCACTTACTCACAATTAATCTCTCTAATTGCATTATATAAATTTTAGCAGTGTAGAAGAATAAGGCAAGGGTTAACATCTAATGTGAAGTATATTTAATCCTAGAAGATACACTACACGGTTGTATTATATCTTTTACTATGCCCTGAGGAATTTGGGAAATACCACTCAAATTCCAACTGACCACTACTGTGAGAACCCGTTACACTAAACGAGATTACTCAAAACATAAAACACAATCAATTACTAAATAATCACATACCAAAAAATATGGGTAAATTAAAACTAACTTCAACATTAGCACCAGCTCAGAAACATTTGCATAAGAGCCTAACATCTTTCTTATATCCATACTATGCCAAGAATTTGATACAAATTGATCTATCACCTTTGCCACAACATATATACATAGGAGAACAATATTTGTATATGTCACACAAACAAGCATTAACATGCTAATAAAATTTTGATCCGTTTGAAACACCATATACAAACTTTTCCTACCCAGAACTAAGAGTACAGGGACGAATCTAGGACACTGGACATCTAATCAACTTTCTCAAAGATTCATTACTATAGCTCCTCTTTGCTTCAACATATTTGTTTTTGTCACTTTTGATTACCTAAAAAATGTGGCGAACCACAAGGGTGAGACCCAATCCCAGCACGAGATATAACCTCCAATAATGTTTATTGATTACAACATTTTTAAGTAATTAAATAGTTAAGCAAATTAATCAAATATAACAAATAAGCTCAGCAGCACTAATGATTAACAAAATACACAAGGGAGCAGATAATAACTATCATCATTAGCCAGACTATCATCCTTTATCTTGTTGATAATATAACCAATTTAGTAGCATATGCATATCTAGCATCATGAGCAAGTCTAGTAACATAGCATAGCTAACAACATGAGCATGTCTAATTGGTTGAACATATTGACATTATAAGAAGAGCTAACAACATAAGCACAACTATTTGGATAAGCATGATCAGCAGTATATGCATCTCTAGTTACAAAGTCATGGCTAGCAATATTAAACATAGCTAGCAGCAACATCTTAACCATCTGCGTCAATATATTTGACAACATAAGTATTTTTACAACATGAGCATAACTATACCATAAGCATATCTATTATCTCTTATTGTACTATACATGATCTCAGTGAAAAGAAAGCAAACAAGGGTTTTCATCCAATATGAAGCATTGTGTATAACCCTAAACAGATATGCTACATAGTTGTCTTACATCTTTTATTATGCCCTGAGGAAATTGAGGATACCACTCAAAATCCAACTGACCACTGCTAAGTCAAAATCAGTGCCATACAAGATCTAGGAAGAGTCAGACTCCTAAGATCTTCTCAGCCCCCAGTCAGTATGGGTCTGCCACATTGACACATAAGGTCAAGCTGCTAACATCCTAGTCTGTCCTTGGTACAGGTCACGACACTAGTGAAAGGAGGTGGTATGCATTCCCTACCATCTGTGGTACAACCGTAGTTGTCCTCCAATCTTGTCACATATATAATCACCAAGACACGACTGCAGCCATTCTCAATCACATCAAATGTATGAGGCATGACCATAGCCAACCTCCACAATCTACATTGTGGATGACAAGGATATATCCTCAACTTGCCACCCCCACATACTCAACAGTATACACTCTGAGTTTCCCTTAGGAATACTCGTTTCACCATCTGAAAAATTCTGACACTCAGATGGATCTATGGCACAGGGCACTACATGATTAGAATTTCACTTGATTAGTTATGCCAATTGAGTGAATTAAGGTTGCATCAAACAAGTGCACATATAAACCCTAATTCACTTCTAACAAGCACATAAACATCACAACTTCAAAAGATATAAAATGTGTGAAACATACTCATCTCATCATCACATGGTACTATTCACTTGCCATTCATGAGACCACACTAGTCATCATACTATCACAAGATATAAATCCTTTTCATAATATCACAGGGTTTCAACCCTTATCAACACAAGAGGATTACACCTCATTCAGGGCTCAACCATGCCCAAACGTCATTAAGACCATCATATTGTTCCCTGCAAGATCATCATTATCTTTCCATGCCTTATAACAAGGCTCAACAACATCACTTACATATAATACACCAGATTAGCACAATATTGCATTAATTAGCTAGGAGATATTCATAAACAATCATAGCAGGGTTACATTAACATTAAGAACATTCCTTTATTACATTAACATGCAAGGAATCTAGATATGATCAACACTCATCATATTCATAATGCACATGTTTAGCATAAGAAAGTATCAACTGTGTGGCTATGATAACCATCAATTAACACATTAAGTTTATGATCATGTTAAGGAGGTTATTCCACCATCATTCCATTATATAAGAATGTAAAACATGAATACTCATATGTATATATTTGCTTTAGAGTTAGGTTCAACATGATAAATTATATCAATGTTACTAATCAGCACTTAGACCCAAACCCTAACTCACGACATCCACATTGGATCATGGATGCATAAGGTGAAGCATCACCATCACATTCCATACTATTCTCAAGTATGAACCCACACATAAATCAAGTTGTAACCATCAAGTTATAGCATACTAGGGTTTCAACAACAATAAGAGAGTACTCCATGATTTCATTAATCATTCAAGGACTATTCATACCCAATTACCATCATTTAGTTATATTAAAGCTAGGTATAACAAGCTATACCTCATTAGGGTTACATATCAACACAATATGATTATAATCACTTCTATTAATATGAGTGAATAGGTAAGACTACCTTATTAAGGGTAACCCTCCATTTTTTCCATCATCATTCAACCAATATCACCATACCACAATGTCACCCAGAACAATTGGATGTTTAAAAGGTAAGACCATTGGTTGTTTACATAAGTAAACACCTTGGATAAACCACCTATGAAGTCCTTGATTTGTCCTCTAGATAGAGTCACCATTTAACCCTAGACATCCCTGATTAACAACACAAAAAGTTCCATTCAGAGTAGGGTAAAACCCACAATTGACTATTCATTTAAAACAGGCCATTCATTGTCAACAAGTAAGCTCCTTAAGTTGATCATATAAAGGAAATCATCTAAATCACATTATTAGGACCAAAATATTACATTATCCATCATTCCACTTTATTGGAGGAATAAAAATTAGATCTTTACCATTGGGTCAAGTTCATATGCTAAAACCATCAATTAATGTATAGATCTGACCATTGCATCAAGTGACCCAAGAAACCATTGGTCTAAGGCTTAATTGATGCTACAACTACAATGCTTAACTCAATATAGGTTGTAGAGACCTGATCCACCATCATTAGGGGCCATTAAATCACCATAGGTTTTTAGATCAACACTATATTCATTAATCAACATCAAATATAAAGCTAATGTCATCATTGATTGATAACATTAGTAGGGTACTTAATGGTTGATCATTAAACTTCTAATTGATCCAAAACCTGACCTAAGGTATGACCATCGGTTGTCACCATCATCTGAAACCTTTGATCTTGACCATCAGTTATCATGAAGATAACACCATAGGGTTGTTGCAATGGTACCATCATCGGGTCATGGGTTTATAGAAGAAATCAGCTTTAAACCCTAAAATTGGCCATTGGTTGATAGGTGCTTAACATCATAGGTTGTCAAACCAACCTGATCCAAGTCAAATTATACCTTAGGAATAATGTACACATGATCACAGGTTCATCTAGAACTGAAATCAGAACAGGTAACATTATAAAAATCAAAATCCAAGTCAAGCATAGCTTTTTAGTGCATGTATCATCATTTTCAAGCAAGAACATGAGCTAACAAGCTTATGGTAAGAAATAAGCGTGGAGAAAGTTATAAAACTTGCCTCTAATGAGAAGATAAACTCCCACATATAAGAAAACATGAGCAGGTAGGGTAGAAAATCCAATCATAAGTTGTGAACTCGTCCATCTAGCACCTTTCTTCATCAAATGAACAAACCCTAAGCATAAGGAGCAAGAAAGGTAGGGTTTTAGAGCTTTAGAGAAATTTCTACCATAGAACAGTAAGGTTCTGACCTGGAGGAAGGTATAAGGAAGGAGAAAAGAAAGAGAAACGGAGAAGGAAGGAAGAAAACAACTTGTCTTGGTCGAAATCCCTAGAAGATGACCTTGGAAACCCTAGATAGGGCTAGATGGAGCTTTAGAAGACATTCTTTTCCAAAAAGAGGTTGTCTTCTACCTTAGAGAACTTTCTTCTGAAGCAAAACAGAGTGGAGTAATTGATCTAGGTTAGAGGAAAGAGAAAGCAAGCAAAGTTTTATACTTGGGCAAGGAAGAGGTAAATATAGCCCATGGATAAGGATGGAAGCAAGCATGAGGTGTAAAAGTAGCTTCTCCATGTGTCTATGGCCTTAAACTATTAAGAATATACAAGTGCACACACAAGTAGATTCCCCACCATCCATATAGACCTGATTAGCTTTCCTTTGTCGAATTTCCAAGCCAATCAAATAATTCATTAGTTGATATCTACTAAAGGTAGCTCATCCGTGAAGGGGTAAACCCTAAAATACCCTTGAGGAAAACACCTTCAAACCAAGGTTTAAATGGGCACACCATGGCTCAAAAAGCTCAAGAATGATGATATAATATCCAAGGAACATAATGCAAGTGATAAATTACAAAGAAAACCTCTTAATTGGGTAAATAGCAGAAAAGTCCAAAATGTGCATAAAATTGCATAACTTGCTCAAATAGTGTCCAAATTGGACCAAATTTGAAACTTAAGATTGTCTTATGAATCAAAAAATATCACAATGTTATATTAGGATTTTAATAATTCAATTATGATAAATAATCTTATTCAACTCATTAAGTAAGTTTAGGGGCCTTACCACTATAAACCCCTAATAGGGATTTCGCCCCCGAAATCCAAGGTAAACAAAGATGGGTACTTCCTTTGCACCTCATACTATTACCTTCACATGGTTACTTGCATATCATGGTGATGTCACACCATTCATACATATCTCATCTTGGGTCAGCACAAAAACCCCCACATATGAAGACATTTGCAAATATGGAACATAGAAACTTGTTGTTCCACCTGTACAAAGCTAATAGTAATGTTCAACTTTAAATTATAGATATCATCCTAAAATTATATCTATTGTGTGTTGACATTACTTAAAAGTCATACTTGCTAGCTTTTTACCAATCATGCCATGTGTCCCATACCATTCCTTGAAGCATAAAAAAGGCAATGTATCCATCCTTTTTTTTATACACTGACACTAGAACTCTTGTTAGTTCTTTTTCAACATCAAAAGAAATGCTGACGCTGGCAGCTATCATTCCATACAAGGAAACATCATTCCTAGTCAACCTTGTTAGGGGTGAAACAACAACACTATCTTTACCTTACTAGGATTTACACAACCTACTTAGAAGACATATCATGATCCCATAAAGAAATTTAATCAACCCCATCTCACTCTTATTCAACTTATTCTCATAGTTATTGCTGCTTCGGCAACCCTAAAGTTTTTGAATAAATATTGATCATATTTTTGACCATATTTGAAATAATTTGACATGTCATCATTTAAAGCTTGATATAACTTGTATGGCATGACTGGAACACTTTGTTCCTCCTATTCATAAATTCTATTTGTACATTGGTTAGTCTATAGGACATAACTCTAAACTTATCATGGTCATGTGAATTATGTCATCCAATCTAAATCTTATGCATTGATATTTAATCATAGGTTTATCTTAAAGGAACACATTATCACATATCTATTGACCAACAAACCATATATCATTGATAGTGGTCTTATAATCACTTTTTTAGAACAACATTTAGAGGGTCATCATCAACTCTCTCTCTCTCTCTAAGGGAGAGGAATACTTAGAATGTTCATTTAATAAATATCTCCAACCTTCACATACTTCCCATACTATTGACACGTCTTAGATACTAGAATCCATTACCTTGGTATCCACCTCATGTGCTATAAGGAACTCACATCCTCATCTCATCTACTTTTACCAACATAACAAATCTCAAGACATATAAGAGGAGTCTTCCTAATTATTGGAAGGCTCAAAAGCAAACTCATCACAAATGTTATGATCTTGGAACCATAGTCCAAGCAACCTTATGCTATAATAAGCTATCCACCCTCATGTTTGTAGCGAATCCAAATGTACCAAGTGGCAATGATCCACTTGAAAGTTATGCCCTAGAAAGTAAAGATAGAAAGAGAAACATACTTCCCACATCATAGAAGCATTTTTCAATGGTCACTAGTAAAAGGTAACCAACTCTATTTTCATTATGTGAGTTACAACTTCTTATGTATCATTTTTCCCTTTTCATTTTGGGTTCCTTGCCATTAGCATAGGAATCATCATGATTAACATATCTCATTACTCCTTATTTGATGACTATTTATCACACTTGGGTATGTTGTCTTATTTTATTATGTTTTTCAACCACTTATCGATAAGTAAATCATCATATTCCACATTTTCTTCATTAAACATGGATCATCTCCCTTAATTTCTTTCACATGCCATGTTGATTTTTCATTAAAATTTTCTTACATACATAGGTTGCTCTGAGATTAACTCAGGTTCCACCTTATTCCTTTGTCATTGTTCCCATTCATCTTCTCATTTTTTACTTGTTATAGGATTTTTCTCCATCTTATGTGGATTTCATGCCTTTATTCACTTTATAAGCATAAAATTATTTGTCTTTTATTTTATTATCTTCTTGAATCACATCATCAAGAACTCCTCTTTTTCTTATTTGTATTCATATTTAGATATTATGGTGTTGTATCTTTCTCTTATAGTTACCAAACATTCAAGTTTTGATAGATAATGATGCAATTCTCATCTTCTTTAAGGTAGGATTGAGATATTCACACCATGATTTGTTATTCGTTATGATCTTTAGATTGTCTCAAAATGACTACTTGATTAGAGTAATCAGAAAGATAACAATCTAAGAGTTCCATACTTACCTTTCTTCAATAATTGAATACCTGGCCAGGGCATCCAAGTACTGTGATTAGGCAGTATGAACCATGTTTTTGTGTCACGTTCCTAACTTAGACATCATCCTAGTCTTAAGTCCTAGTGTCCTTGTAGACTCAGTGAACCTAAATCTCTGATACCAACATGTGAGAACCCGTTACAGGAAATGAGATTACTCAAAACATAAAACACAATCAATCACTAAATAATCACATACCTAAAAATATGGGCAAATTAAAACTGAATTCAACGTCGGCACCATCTCAGAAACATTTGCATAGGAGCCCAACATCTTTCTTATATCCATACTATGCCAAGAATTTGACACAAATTGATCTATCGCCTTATCCACAACATATATATATATATATAGGAGAAAAATATTCATATATGTCACACAAACAAGCATTAACATGCTAACAAAATTCTGATTCGTTTGAAACACCATATACAAACTTTTCATGCTCGGACCTGAGAGTACAATGACGACTCTAGGAAACACTAGACATCTAATCAACTTTCTCAAAGACTCATCACTATAGTTCCTCTTTGCTTCCACATGTTTTTTTTGTCACTTCCGATTACCTAAAAAAATGTGGCAAATCACAAGGGTGAGACCCAGTCCCAGCAAGAGATATAACCTCCAATAATGTTTATTGATTACAACATTTTTAAGTAATTAAACAGTTAAGCAAATTAATCAGATATAACAAATAAGCTCAACAGCACTGATGATTAATAAACAAGGGAGTAGATAATAACTATCATCATTAGCCAGACTATCATCCTTTATCTTGTTGATAATATAAGCAATTTAGTAGCATATGCATATCTAGCATCATGAGCAAGTCTAGTAACATAGCATAGATAACAACATGAGAATGTCTAATTGGTTGAACATATCAAAACTATAAGAAGAGCTAACAACATAAGCACTACTATCTGGAGAAGCATGATCAGTAGTATATGCATCTCTAGTTACAAAGGCATGGCCAACAATATTAAACATAGCTAGAAGCATCATCTTAACCATCTGTGTCAATGTATTTGACAACATAAGTATGTTTACAACATGAGCATAACTACATCATAAGCATATCTATTATCTCTTATTGTACTATACATGATCTCAGTGAAAAGAAAGCAAACAAGGGTTTTCATCCAATATGAAGCATTGTGCATAACCCTAAATAGATATGATACATAGTTGCCTTACATCTTTTATTATGCTCTGAGGAAATTGAGGATACAACTTAAAATCCAACTGACCATTGCTAAGTCAAAATTAGTGTCATACAAGATCTAGGAAGAGCCAGACTCTTAAGATCTTCTTCACCCCTGGTCAGTACAGGTCCGCCACAACGACACATAAGGTCAAGCTGCTAACAGCCTAGTCTGTCCTTGGTACAGGTCATGGAACTAGTGAAAGGAGGTGGGTACACATACCCTACCATCTGAGGTACAACTGCAGTTGTCCTCCAATCTTGTCACATATATAATCACCGAGACACAACCGCAGTCGTTCTCAATCACATCAGATGTATGAGGCATGACCATAGCCAACCTCCACAATCTGCACTATGGATGACAAGGATATATCCTAAACTTGCCACCCCCAAGTACTCAATAGTATGCACTCCGATTTTCCCTTAGGAATACTCATTTCACCATCTGGCAAGTTCTGACAATCATATGGATCTATGGCACAGGGCACTACATGATTAGAATTTCACTTGATTAGTTATGCAAATTGGGTGAATTAAGGCCGCATCAAACAAGTGGGCATACAAGCCCTAATTCACTTCTAACAAGCACATAAACATCACAACTTCAAAAGATATAAAATGTGTGAAACATAATTTCTCATCTCATCATCACATGGTACTATTCACTTACCATTCGTGAGACCACACTAGTCATCATATTGTCACAAGATATAAATTTTTTCACAATATCACAGGGTATCAACCCTTATCAACACAAGAGGATTACACCTCATTCAGGGCTTAACCATGCCCAAAGGTCATTAAGACCATCATACTATTCCCTACAAGATCATCATTATCTTTCCATGCCTTATAATAAGGCTCAACAACATCATTTACATATAATACACCAGATCAGCACAATATTGCATTAATGAGCTAGGAGATATTGATAAACAATCATAGTAGAGTTATATTAACATTAAGAACATTCCTTTATTACATAAGCATGCAAGGAATCTAGATATGATTAACACTCATCATATTCATAATGCACATGTTTAACATAAGAAAGTATCAACCATGTGGCTATATAACCACCAATTAACACATTAAGTTTATGATCATGTTAAGGAGGTTATTCCACCATCATTCCATCATATAAGAATGTAAAACATGAATACTCATATTTATCTATTTTCTTTAGAGTTAGGTTCAACATGATAAATTATATCAATGTTACTAATCAGTACTTATACCCAAACCCTAACTCACGGCATCCCCATTGGATCATGGATGCATAAGGTGAAGCATCACCATCACATTCCATACTATTCTCAAGTATGAACCCACACATAAATCAAGTTGTAACCATCGAGTTATAGCATAATATGGTTTCAAAAACAATAAGAGAGTACTCCATGATTGTATTAGTCATTCAAGGAATATTTATACGCAATTAACATCATTTAGTTATATTAAAGCTAGGTATAACAAGATATACCTCATTAGGGTTACATATCAACATAATATGATTATCATCCCTTCTATTAATATGAGTGAATAGGTAAGACTACCTTATTAAGGGTAACCCTCCATTTGTTCCATCATCATTCAACCAATATCACCATACCACAATGTCACCCAGAAGAATTGGATGTTTAAAAGGTAAGACCATTGGTTGTTTACATAAGTAAACACCTTAGATAAACCACCTATGAAGTCCTTGATTTTTTCTCTAGAAAGACTCACCATTTAACCCTAGATATCCCTTGATTAACAACACAAAAAGTTCCATTGAGAGTAGGGTAAAACTCACAATTGATTGTTCATTTAAAATAGGCCATCCATTGTTAACAAGTAAGCTCCTTAAGTTGATCATGTAAAGGAAACCATCTAAACCACTTTTTTTATTTATGAGAGAACTGCCTCCGTAGAAGTGCCTCAATTGTGAATCCCCCAGACAGTGTAAACTCTTGGGGCATAAGAGGGTGTGGTCTGATCACCCCCCTCCCGTGCCCAATCAAATTCATGTTACTTTTCACAGAGCGCCTTCGGCGTGATTCGAACTCGGGTCCTTCATCTGGACTTATCGAGCCATAACCAGCCAGGCTACTCTGGCCGGACACCATCTAAATCATATTATTAGGACCAAAATATTACATTAGCCATCATTCCACTTTATTGGAGGAATGAAAACTAGATCTTGACCATTGGGTCAAGTTCATATGTGAAAACCATCAATTACAATATAGATCTGACCATTGCATCAAGGGACCAAAGAACCCATTGGTCAAAGGATTAATTGATGATACAACTACAATGTTTAACTCAATATAGGTTGTAGATACCTGATACACCATCATTAGTGACCATTAAATCACCATAGGTTGTTAAATCAACACTATATTCATTAATCAACATCAAATATTAAGCTAATGTCATCATTGATTGATAACATTAGTAGGGTACTTAACGGTTGATCGTTAAACTTCTAATTGATCCAAAACCTGACCTAAGGAGAGACCATAGGTTGTCACCATCATATGACACCCTTGATCTCGACCATCAGTTATCATGAAGATAACACCATAGGGTTGTTGCAATGGTACCATCATCGGGTCATGGGTTTATAGAAGAAATCAGCTTTAAACCCTAAAATTGGCCATTGGTTGATAGGTGCTTAGCACCATAGGTTGTCAAACCAACCTGATACAAGTCAAATTATACCTTAGGAATAATGTACACATGATCACAGGTTCATCTAGAACTCAAATCAGAACATGTAACATTATAAAAATCGAAATCCAAGTCAAGCATAGCTTTTTAGTGCATGGATCATCATTTTCAAGCAAGAACATGAGCTAGCAAGCTTATGGTAAGAAATAAATGTGGAGCAAGTTATAATACTTGTATTTAATGAGAAGATAAACTCCCACACATAAGAACACAAGAAGGTAGGGTAGAAAATCCAATCATAAGTTGTGAACTCGTCCATCTAGCACCTTTCTTCATCAAATGAGCAAACCCTAAGCATAAGAAGCAAGAAAGGTAGGGTTTTAGAGCTTTAGAGAAATTTCTACCATGGATCAGCAAGGTTATGACTTGGAGTAAGGTCTAAGGAAGGAGAAGAGCAAGAGGAATGGAGAAGGAAGGAAGAAAACAACTTGCCTTGGTTGAAATCCCTAGAAGATTACCTTAGAAACCCTATGTAGGGCTAGATGGAGCTCTAGGAGACCTTCTTCTCCAAAAAGAGGTTGTCTGTTACCTTAGAGAACTTGTTTCTACAGAAAAATTCGTTGCTACAGGTTATAGGTAAGAGAAATCAAGAAAATTTTCGTACTTGGGCAAGGAAGAGGTAAATATAGCCCATGGATAAGGATGGAAGCAAGCATGAGGTGTAAAAGTAGCTTCCCCATGTGTCTATGGCCTTCAACTATTAAGAATATACATGTACACACACAATAAGCTCCCCCACCATCCATATAGACCTGCTTAGATTTTATTTTTCGAATTTTCAAGCCAATCAAATAATTCAATAGTTGATAGCTACTAAAGGTAGCTCATCCGTGAAGGGGTAAATCCTAAAATACACTTGAGGAAAACACCTTCAAACCAAGGTTTAAATAGGATCCCCATGGCTCAAAAAGCTCAATAATGATGAGAGAATATCCAAGGAACGTAATGAAAGTGATAAATTGCAAAGAAAACCTCTCAATTGGGTAAATTGTAAAAAACTCTGAAATATGCATAAAATTGCATAACTTGCTCAAATAGTGTCCAAATTGGACCAAATTTGAAACTTAAGATTGTCTTATGATTTCAAAGAATATCACAAGGTTATATTAGGGTTGTAATAATTCAATTATGATAATAAGCTTATTCAACTCATTAAGCAAGTTTAGGGGCCTTACAACTACTAAGTCAAAATCAATGCCATACAAGATCTAGGAGAACTGGATTCCTAATATCTTCTCCACCCTAGGTCAGTATGAGTCTACTACAATGACACATAAGGTCAAGATGCTAACATCCTAGTCCATCCTTAGTGCATGTCATAACACTAGTGAAAGGAAGTGGGTATGCAAACCCTACCATCTGAGGTACAACCGCAGTTGTCCTCAAATCTCATCACATATATAATCATCGAGACACGACCGCATCCATTCTCAAACTGAGGGCTAGGTATGAACACAGTCATCCTCCCTAAATACTCAGGGTCAGGGTGACACTCAGAGCGCATACTTAATAGTATGCGCTCTGAGTTTCCCTTAGGAATACTCATTTCACCAACCAACAAGTTTTGACACTAAATATGGTTATATGGAACATGTTAGTACATGATTAGGGTTTCACTTGATTAGTTATGAAAATTGAGTGAATTGAGGTTGCATAATTCAAGTGTACATTCAAACCCTAATTCATTCTAGCAAGCATTGATATAAAAAAAACTCCAGCAAATATAAAACCCATGAGACAAAGTTCATCATCACATTATCATATGGTACTTATTTCATTGCCATCATGAGACTATACTTGTCATCATACCACCACAAGATACAATTCATTATCACATTGTTCCAGGGTTCCAACCCCTATCATATAATGAAGAGCATTTTACCTCATTCAGGGCTCAACCACACCCAAAGATCACTAAGACCATCACATCATTCCTTGTAAGATAATTATTATATTTCTATGCCTTAGGAAAGGTTCAACATGTCAACACCACACATGTGACATATAAGTTTATCATATCAAGGAACTATGATGTTTAGATAGAGTTATATTAGAGTTTTAACAAAAATAAGAGAGTTATTTCATTATCACATTGATCATTCAAGAGGTCTGATTTCAATCAATCACCATCACTTAGTTACATTAGGGTTAGGTGTGACAAACTATGCTACATTAAGGTTTCTTATAAACTCATCATGGCAATTATTAGTTATATCATACAAGGGAAAAGGTATGACGACAAGTTTAAGGGCATTGAACCATCGAATTATCATCAATAGAATCAGAATATTACACTATAGGCTTCACACAAAACCATTGGATGTCGAAGCATCAAATCCTAATCATTGGATCAGGCTCTTCATTTAAAACCATCATTTGATGTATAGGTCTAACCCTTGAATCATTTAACCAAGAAAACCTTCAAATTAGGGCTTAAAAGAATCAACACATGAGACCTAGTCTCACCATCAGTTGTGGTATCATGGACCACCATAGGTTATGGTGTACAAGACCACCGTCGTTTGTGACACTTTGTGTCACCATCAGATAATGGGGTCAGCACTACCATCGGTTGACACCATCGGGTGTTACCATCTTTAGAGCACTAAACCATCATGTGTTGATCTCCAAATGAGTCCAAAACTGAACTAACAGGTGACCATTGGTTGGCACCATCGGTTGTCAACAAAAAAGCACTAAAAGAAAACTCCATCGAGTCTAGAAAGGAAACAACCATCAATTCTTGTATAAGGTTTGAAAACAGCCTAAAACCTTAAGTGTAAGCCGTCGTTTGAGAGGTACCAAGCACCATCGGTTGATCTATAAGCAAGAACTAAGTCTTCCTCTACCTCAGGAAGGTTGTGCACATGGTTTCAGGTTCATCTAGAGTTAGAAACTGATCAAGGAACATCATTTAAGATCGAAACTCTAAGCAAAGATATCTTCTATATGCTTAGATCTTTGTTTTAGAGCAAGAACTTGAACAAGCAAACCAGTAGTAAGCAATAAATGTGAGGAGGGTTACAAAAATTGCCTATATAAAGAAGACTAAGTTCCAAATAGTAAGAAAACTAGAGCTTAGAAGGCAGAAAACCCTAGTCTTAGATCTGAACTCGGCCAACTAGCTCTTTCTCCATAAGGGAAGAAAACCCAAAGTTAAGAGGGCAAGGAAGACATGTTCCTTAAGCTTTAGAGAAAGTCCTCCCATGATAAACCATGGTTCCATCCTAGAAGAAGGTAGGAGGAAGATGAAAAACAAGAGAAATGAAGGAGAGAAGGAGAAATTTTCTATCTTAGGTCAAGAATACCCAAAGGAAGCTTCACAAACCCTGGATTATAGCAGATCTGAACCCTAACTGCTCCAACAAGAAGGTCGGATACCTTCTTCTACCTTGGACACTTTGTTCACCACCAAGCAGGGGAAGACAAAGCTCTAGGAAGGAAAGGAGAGATAAGGATCCAAAGGTTTAGTTTGGGTGCTAAAGGAGAGGTAATAAAGCTTATGGATAAGGGAGAAGAGAAGCTTGAGTTGTCCTATAAGCTTTGCCATGTAACCATGGCCTATGCTTGTTAGGGCCATGCAAGAAGAAACTCTATCACTCATGGATACCTTCTAAGACATTGGTTGGTGGATCTCCAGGCTGACCATCAGTTTCCATGCATGGTAGCCATATTGAAACCCTAGATCACTAGGTGGAGAACCATCGCTTGACCACCTCCTTTAAGTGAACCACCGACCCAAGAGAACCCAAGAAAGAAAACCATCAACCTACTACCTATAGAGATGGAAATCATTTGTCAACACCTGGTTATGACCATTAGACTTCAACCAAATAGGGGGACCATCGGTTGATGGCATCTCAAGGTAGCTCATCCATGAGGGGGTAAACCTTAACTCACCCTAGAAGAGTAATATCATAAAATCAAGGTACAAATAGGCGCCCCATGGCCCAAAAATATCAATAATGATAGGAAAATATATAAGGAATATAAATCATATGACAAATTGCAAAGAAAACCTTAGATATATGTAAACTGTAGAAAAACCCAAAATGTGCACAAAATTATATATCTTGCACAAACAGTGTCCAAACTGACCAAACTTGAAACTTAAGCCTATATTATAATATAAAAGCACTTCCTATGGTTTTATTAAAGTTTTAAGCACTCAATTATTGTAAATCATGTTCATTACTTTAAGTAATATGGGGGGTCTTACAATCATAAACCCCTAATAAGGATTTTGCCTCTGAAATCCTACACAAAGAGATATGGGTACTTCTTACGCATCTCAACTTCTAATTACCACGTGGATTCCTTTATGCCACAATGTTGCCACAAAACCTTTACTAACATTATATCTTTCTTCTTTAACTTTTGCACTCTCCTATCCAGAATCAACACATGACCCTCAACATAGGAAACATCCTCATCTAACTCAACCTCCATTGGCTGGATTGTCTGCTCCGAATCTAGATGACATTTCCTCAGCATGGAGATATGAAAAACATTGTGTAGCCTATGCAGCTCTGGCGGTAGCTCCAAATTGTGTCACCCTTCCAACACGATCCAGGATAGGGTATGGTCCCATAAACCTAGGAGCCAACTTACCCCTCTTCCCAAACCTCAACACACCCTTCTAAGGAGAAACCTTGAGATAAATTTTGTCCCCCACTTCGAACTCTAACAGCCTACAATGGTTGTCTGCATAAGAATTTTGTATGTCCTGGGATGCTTTCAACTATTGTTGTATCACATTAATCTTTTCTATAGTATGTTGTACTAGCTCGGGACCCAAAAGTTGATATTCACATGTCTCATACCAACAGAGTGGAGACTGGAAATGTCTCCCATACATAGCCTCGTAAGGTGTCATATCTATACTTCTATGATAGTTGTTGTTATAAGCAAACTCTATCAAACTCAGATATACATCCCAACTTCCAAGAAACTATAACACACATGCCCTCAAAAGATCTTCCAAAGTCTGAATAGTTCTTTTAGACTGGCTATCTATCTACGGATGAAAAGTTGTGTTGAACCTTAGTTGTGTTCCCAATGTCATATATAGACATTCCCAAAATTGACTTGTAAATTGTGGACCTCTGTCAAAAAAGTATAGTCACTGGAATGCCATGTAATTGTACTATCTCATCAACATATATTTGTGCCAACTTCTCAGTTGTATATGTTGTCTTGACTGGCAAGAAGTGAGATGACTTGGTTAGTTGTTCACTATCACACATATGGAATATGACCTTTGGTTGTCCTTGGAAGGCCAACCACAAAGTCCATAATTATATGATCCCATTTCCATTGAGGTGTCGACAAAGGTTGTAATGTCCCTATAAGTTTTTGATTCTCAGCTTTAACATGTTGACAAATTGGAGATCTGGCAACAAACTCTGCCATGTCACATTTTAAACATGGCCACCACTACAAGTCCTTCAAATTATGGCACATCTTAGTACTACAATGATGCATTGCATACATCGAGGAGTGAGCCTCCTCAAGTACCATCTTTCTCAACCCATCAACATCAAGAACTACTGTCCTATTGTGGAACCAAATTGTCACATCATCTGCTTCATGGAAACCATCACGCTTCTCACTATCAAACTCTGATTGAATATTCTGTATCATAGTATTGTTTTGTTGTGCATCACGTATCTACTGCCTTAGGTTTGATTTGACTTGTAACTATGCCAACAACCCTTCCAACAAAGAAACCTCCAACTAGGCATTCATCTAGTGAAGAGACATCGGCATGTCTCGCTTATGGCACACCAAAGAGCATAATTGTGTCTGGTCTGTAGATGATGATGAAGATGACTTTCTGCTCAATGCACTAGCTACCACATTCACCTTACCTGGATGATAGTATATTTTGCAATCATAATCATTGATTAGTTCCATCCATCTCCTCTGTCTCATATTCAACTCCTGCTTCGATAAGATATATTGCAAATTCTTATGGTCGGTGAAAATTTGACACTTTTCTCCATATAGGTAGTGCCTCCAGATCTTCAAGGCATGAACAAAAATTGCAAGCCCCAAGTCATGTGTTGGATCATTTTCCTCATGTTTCTTAAGTTGTTGTAAAGAAAAAGAAATCACATTCTTGTCTAGCATCAATATGCATCCCAACCCATTCTTTGAAGCATCACAACAGACAATATAGTCTTTCCCTTACTCTGGTAACACTAAACCTGGTGCACTGGTCAAATTCTCTTTCAACTGCTAGAAAGAATATTGACACTTGCCGTTCCAAGCAAAATGAACATCCTTGCTAGTTAACCTAGTTAGGGGTCACTACGAAAATTATGGTCTTTAACTACAAAAAAAATTGTGGCGAAACCCCCAAAATTTGTAGCTAAAAGCTTTGGCTACATTTATCCTTACATTTAGAATATGAAGCTAATACCTGTGTAGCTAATTGTTTAGGCTACATTTTTCAAAGTTGTAGTTAGTTTTCCTCTGGCTACAAATTCATATGTAACCCTAATTGTAGGTAAAAAATGTCCTTACACATAAAAATATAGTTTCCATTGTAGCTAAATTTATGACTACAATTCAATTTGTAGTTATGATATGTAGGGAGAGATGACATTGGTTACAATTTGTATATGTAGTTCATGTATAGAAAAAATTAGCACTTACTACACATGTAATTATAGCTAGTGTGTAGTGAAAGACACCATGTACTATAAATACATATGTAGTAAGAGACATTATGTATCCAGTCAGTCGCTTGCCAATATAGAGGGGTTTTCAAAAAGAAAAAAGATGAATGTTAATCAAGATCGAGTTGTGCTTACAATGTCATCAATGATACTTTTATTTATATTTGAAAATTCAAGTACACATGGGGAGGACATTAACCCGGCCCCTGTTTTACAATATGCATGGAAAAAAGATACATGTATACAATATCTCCTTCTAACTGCATCTATCTACTGCAGACTCTATATGCCACCTGATCATGTGCATCTTCTTCTATCTTGATTTTTCATTTGTATTAATTTCGCCACTTGTATCATCTATAGATATGATATCATTGGTAAACTCATAAGAAGAGAAAGACTACTAACATATTGCTCTTCTTGATTGAAAATAAAGAACTTCTCCATGCTCTGCTTCTGATTGGCCATAGGAAGCTCCTGTAGTTGATATTGATATTCATAGAGATTCTTGAAAGACAAATCATCTCATCAAAAATTGGTAGTTCCACCCGGTCCCCAAGATTGAGGTTTCCATATATCTCAGCACATATTTTGTGAATCTGAGACTATATATTGGATAATTCCTTTATCCTCTCTTCCTTTTGTTGTGGTAGTTGATCCTGTACAAGAGATATGGCAGCCAACTATAACTTAACATGCAGTAACATAATTTGTGTTATGCGGGTGAAAGTAAGAGAGTATGACTTGAATATCAGGAATGCTTACTCCTCATTCATTCCAAGATTGCCACACAACTTAGCGGATACATGCATTCAATAGTTAATAGACGCAACAAGAACATATTGTAATTATAGATCCTCATGTGTGTATCGATTTACAAAAATCAAACAAATCAAAAGGACAACTTTCTCAATCAAAAAAATTAAATCAACATCATGAAGGTCATGGAATACCAAAAAATAGTCTTCTATGATTCACAGTAAGCTTATCAGGTGGCATTACCGAAGGAGCATGGACAAACAAACAATTCTAGTTATACATTAAAATGAGTCTGTTTAAGGTCAATTTCCCCCCAATATAGTTTATTGAATAATCTGTATAACTACTGAAGTAAAGTTAAATCAACCAAAAATAAACACAAATATGATTTATAGATGTAACCTAATCACTTAGGCAGTAAGCTTAAGCACTATGTCCACATAGCAGCCTAAGTATAAGAACACTAGGGAGAAAGGTCATACCTGCTCTGGTGTAAAGTGTACTTGAATGGGAACAGCATCACGTGGGTAAAAAGCAGAGAAGATGAAAATGCCACACCTGAAAAACACATGTGCAATTACTTTATGTCAGTAATAGATTGTAGGTTTGCTTAGCATTACCTTGAACAAAAAAATGTCGATTTGAAAGATAGCTTAAAAGTTCTCAGTTAGATGCTACAAAAGCATCTCATATGCTTGTGTGGTGCCAACAAATATTCTGAACATCAACATCTAAGGAACAATTTTGGGACAAACTTAATATTAATGTATACATCCATGCATAGCAGCTACTAACCATATATGACATATATCGATGCATAAATCAGACACTTATCTACTCCCTTCCTTGCTTTTGGATGTTAATCACTGGTGCACAGATACTAATCCAAGTACCAAGCTCCAAAGTTGGGATATCTATGCGACTAACCAACTGTCCAAGTGTGCTAGCATCATATTAAGCAAGTTGGGTGATGATTATCCTAGAAGCAGTAGGAGGAGAATTTTGGTTGTATGATAGAATCTAGAATCCAGGCTGATAGTTACAAAGAAGCTATTGACAGTCATGTATTTTGCAGGTAGATAAATAAAACTCTGGAGGCAAATAGTTAGTGACAAATAGATTCTCGTAAACCAATCCATGAAATAGTTAGTGACAAACATGTACACTGACGAGATGCATGGAACATAGTATAAGCACAAGTTTGCAGCATTCCTAATTGAAGTAGCTTCGTTCATGGATGAAAACATGTCTCCCTCATTGGGGCATTATGAAGCAGCCCAAATAGGGCCCTATCGTCCTGTCTTAGTCTGGGGTAGACGTCCTACCTTCATTTCTAGCTGAGCAGTTCATGTGCATTTCTAAAAATTTTAGAAGGCCACCAGCTAAACATAATGTTTGCATTAACTTAACCATTGGATTTAGGCCAGAAGCTGCAACTACAGAATCATAAGCAGTATTATCAGCAACTTAGTTAAAAAGAATTAAATTCCATCAAATTTGGTTAAGTTAACGGCTCCAGAAATTTCAATTGAGGTTTGGTTAGATTATTAACATTTCTTTATCAATATAATGGATAAATAAAAAAGTGTCACAGTGTTCACTATATTATAAATTTATCTATTATGTGTTTTTGTCACTTCCTTCTCAATCCCTGGTCTATTTTATGCATATGTCCCAATATCATAATAGCAAAGATCTGCACTCTTCATCCATATAATTAAGATTCCACCTTTGGGCCTCTAATTGCTTGCAACCCAGCTACACCCTACTACTACCCTCAACTGTTGTCATCCATGTGAAGAATATGATAAATAATGAACATGTTTCTATATTTCCAGTTTCTAATATCCATCGTAATATTTCCAGACCTTCACGGTTTATGTATACCACCAGTTGCAAGCTTCTGAACAAGTTGAAACTACCTAGATCCAACCAATGCAGTGGGGGAAGTTGATGGTGCCCATGATACAGAAGTGACCCTGACGGGACTGACCTTGGATTTGAAGTGAGAAACATAAACTTTAAAGTTGGAGCAGATAGTGCCATGCTGCTATCTATACTGATTTGGGCTTGGATATCTCTCCTTCTTCATCATATGAAGACAACCCAGATGTTAACAAAGCCATACCTCATAGAATTCCTAATTCCCCAACTCTTTCTCCTTATTCCACTTACGAGGCAAGATGCTTCATTAGTTGTGATACAATACTTCTCACAAACACAACTATTATTCTAGTCTTTTTAGCTGACTGAAAATGTTCTAATGTAATATTTTTTTATTGACATAGCTTTATTCGTGCTTTCAAGTTTCAAATATGGTAACCTGCTTATTATCTTCTATTTATAAAAGTTTGCCGCACTTGGTAGACAAGAAAGCACGATACCAAAAGAAGTGTAAACCATAGGAGAACATTCCAGTGAGATCCAATTATAATAAACTTGGGGAAAATACAAATACTACTGGAAAGAGTGGTATAAATTGCTAGACCTTTCTGAAGTGTCAAATATAAACTCTAAAGTTCGAGTAGACGATGGGAATGTTGGATAAGAGAATGGTGGAACTGATATCTACATTAAAAATGAAATCACATCCACAACTCAGGCGGGGCTGAAATGTGCCGGTGAAAAAAAAAACCATAGTGGTAAGTGATGTAGATAAAGTAGCTGATGTTAAAAGGGGGGCTAAAATATCTACTTTAAATAAAAGAGTGAAATCACACGAACCTATCCATGGGGAACTGTCTGGTAATTTGATGGAGAAGAAAACTGTGAGGTCTGAGAGTGAGTATTTAACCTAATTCGGAGGTTAAAACATCAAGTTGAACTAACACTTGAGCTAAAATGTCAAAATTATGACCTGATATGGTTCCTTACACACTCCAAACTGTATCTTCAGAAAAGTGTACTTGTCAGCTCTTGAATTTTTACTCACTGCCATTTGGTGTACATTCACCAACCGGCAACCAAACACCCTATTGTTATACAACAGAAAAGGAACAAAGCACATGAGAGACACTGGAAAGCGCATTTGATTTTAAAAGGTTAAAGATGTTATTGCATTTGCTTGTTGGTTTATGGCTTGTCAACTTCAATTTAAATCCTACGACACTACTTCGTCGGAAGCAAACAAATATGAAAATTGATACTCTTTTAAATAAAAGCTATAGAAGTTTATGGTTTACTTATTTTACTTCTAAAACCCATAAATGTTGGTGTACCAATATTAGGCCAGAAATCCACGTATATAATCAATCCAGATCCCATTACGCTTTGATTATTGCAGGCCAGCTCATTCACATATGATCATAATAGAACCACGTTTCTTATTAAAATAATATTCTTGTAGGTTTAGCCAATTCCATTATCTATTTAACCTCAGAAGCAATGGCAATTTCCTTGCTAGCAATGAGAATGTAACTGTGAAGCATTAATGTATTGTTACATCTATGCTTTAGTGTTCTTGCAATTCCCAGTCAGGTTCATATATGTAGAATCATTGTAACTTCATCCGAAAGAAAACCATGTGCAGCTTATGAAATCTAATTAGAACCTTGAGGTTTAATATCTAAAGAGAATTGTCTGTAGTACTAGCGTAATCCTACAAAACTCTACTATGATATAGCTTCATGAAACTATGTTAATTTCATTGTCAAAGTTGGCAGGAAAAGTGACAAGGATTCTTAAATGATGATGGCCAGACTTATAATACGATGAGGGAGGAACTAATTTACTATAATGGGATCATGACGTTCTGGAATTTAGTGCCTCAAACTATACAAAACTATAAAGCATGAAAAAAATGTCATACTGGATATCTTGTCTTACTGACAGATATCAAGAAGCATTGCAAGGCCAACTTCAAGCCATGAGTATGCTTTGACAATATCCTCAAGAAGTTAGTGATGGTCAAAATCTGATTCAAAGGTTCTTACAGAAAGTAGTGTGTGCAAATGAGCTTTGACCATCACAGAAGTTACTCACAACATTATGTACTGCAAGACAGCGTAAGTTTTGGAATACTAGGGCTTTGTGGTCATAGATTCATAGAATGTTAAATTTAGCCTTCTTTTCTAGACAAGTTTTCTTATTAAACATGTGGAACATCATACCAATTTTAAAACAAACCTCAAACACAGACAACCCATTGTTAACAGAGAAAAGGCAAATCAAATGTTTGAAATAGCTTACTAGCAACTCACCAAGTACCACACAAGCTGAAATGGAAGCCCTTGATAGGAATTTCTTGATCGTAGGAAGCACTACCCTGCTCCTATTGCTATTTGATAGGAGGGGTGGGCAGAGCAACAAAAGTTGGAGGTTTGGTTTCCCATTTGAGGAAGAAGTAATGGGAAGCATATAAGATGATGAAGGGACTGACGATGTTAAAATCAAACTACGAATCAGTGGAGTTCCCTTATTGAGTAAAATGCACCTCACTAACAACATACTCAAGTTCAACATTGAAAGCAATAGCTGGAAAAAGGAAAAACAGCAGTGGGGTTAGTACATGAATAGATGATCAAGGCAGAGATCCATAAGACAAATTATATAATGGATGAAAGTAAAAAGACATGGCTTGTTGATGACAACATCTCTTGGTGCCATATATCAATTACCACCAGATCTGGCAGTTGTGAAGTTCCTAATTCTTATAAAGATATATCATTTACCATCAGATATAGCTACTTTTTAGTTGCTAACCTCGTCATATTACATTTAGAAGTCTTATTAAAATTTGGTTTTTTTTACAAAGGGTGTAAGCTCAAAACCTAGTGTCTATTATACAGTAAGGAAATAGAACATTGTGATGGATATGAAATCTTCTCATCAGTTTTAAAAAAAACAATAGGAGTGCTTGACTAACTATATGGGAATTTGATTTTGGTACTAGATATTTGGTCTACTCATTGTCTTTAGATACATCAATTGGAATGTGATGAGAAATCCTAAGGGATTTGGAAGCCATAAATATTCATTTGAATTCCTTTTTGTGGGAGTAGTGAAGGCATGACCCACCAGAATGCACAACAACAAACACAATAAAAAAGTTTCAAAGGGTCTACAGAAAACCAAGCCACCTCCATCCTTTTCCTGAGTCTACTATAACACGTCTTATATTGAAGAAACTACACACAATACAACCTCCATGAGAATGTCTAAATTAAAAGATCATACAATCTGATATATTTTTCAACACTACTCATAAGATAAGCTTTTTATTGACATATATATTAGACGTATGATCTTATGACATAAAAATCATTCATATAATAAGAAACAACCTATTCTTCTAGTATTTGTAACACCCTACTAATTTTTGTCCAGTTAAAAGGATATGGATCAATGCACATACATCCACCCAAACTGATGTGTGTGTTTATGAACCAGTATCGCTACCTTCCATATATCCACTACCACCCAAACTGTGGTCAGGACACAAAGATGAGTAGGATCTGCCTCCAACACCTGATCTGTGAGAAAGGAAGCTTCTTCCATAGCTTGAAGAATAAACCCCTCCAACATCACTACTCCTAGTAGGACTGTAATCCATCCCGTGATGACTACTGCCATATTAATCATGTGATTCTTGTCCGGATAGAGTGCCCATGCTGCTTCCATATCTCGAACATGAACGCCCAAGCCTTTCAGCATAAGTATCAGCATACAAAGCACTACTTCCAAGACCATATTCCATGTGTGCCGCCCTTAATTGGCGAATATCTACATCACCATACCATGGAGGGGCGTCTTCAATAGCAGAGTATGGGCGCTTTGCCCAGGTACTGGATCATAATCTGGCATGTGACTTCCCCTATATGTAGGTGGTGGTGAATGCCTTTTAAATCCAGATTCATAGTCTTCAACAACACATGCCCTATGTGTGGAAGTTCGAGTAGAGGAACATGCTATGTCACTGTAAGCAACTTCTCTAGAATGTAACCATAACATAAATTGGATGTGGAACGGATTACTGAAGCATAGGGATAAGTTATTATCCTTTGTTCATTTTAAGATTGGGAGTGGAAATAATTTTTTGTTATGGTTGGACCCCTGGTGTCATGGTAAACCACTGATTGAGGTTGTTGATTTTCAGTTGGTTGCGAGATTGGGGTATGGTCTGAAGTGCAAGTTGTGCTGTTGTATTAAAGATTACAAATGGAGTTTCCCTGATTTTAGGGGTGTAGATGGTTTGCTTAAGCTGATTAACCCTCTTCTTGTTATTTTTTTGGATTCTCATGACACCATTGAGTTGGTGGGATCTACTACAGCTTCTTTTCGCAACTTTTGGCAACTTTCTAGAGTGAAATATCCAAAGGTGAGTTGGGGAAAATGGATTTGGTCTATTATATTCCCAAGAAGAGTCTCTTTGTTCTTGTGGAAATTTTTCCTGGATAGACTGGTTACCATGGATTTATTGCAGAATTTTGGTTACTCTTTGGCCTCATGTTGTCCCTTGTGTGTTAATGGGGATGATAGTGTTGATCACCTCTTCTTCTACTGCTCATTTTCTGTGCATATCAGAGTTATGTTTGCTGAAAAGTTCTGTATTGATTGGCCGTTGAACAAGCTCATGTTGATTCAGCTATCTGGCGAGCCCAAAACTACTGCTGGTTTTGCCCTTTATAATATTTGGCAAGAAAGGAATAAGAGGATCTTCCTTAATAATAGAAAGGGGATCTGTGACATATGTGATATTATTCTCCATGACTCGGAGAGCATGTATAGATAGCTGTATTTTTTGTACAGCTCTCATTTTTTGCACAAGTTCTTTTTTTCTTTTCTTGTTCTGTACATTTTACATATAGCAATATAAAGAGAGGCAAGCTGGTTCCACCAAAAAAAAACATAAATTGCATGAAATCAATGCATTGTTGTTATCTACCAAAACAAAAACAAAAAAGGAATTACTTTTGTGAATACACAATTTTAGATACTAATGTGGCAGTGACTCTTCATGCAAATTTGAACCTTAAAGTCCAAATAAAGTAGTAGGCTCATAAAAATTTGTAAAATTATTGGGTGACTTTGCACCTTCCATGATGAGGCTATGATACTCAAGGGGTCTTATAGAACAATCTCAAAACTACTGATGAGTTAGCTTCTGCCGATGTACCTCTTTGAAATTTTTTCTAATCTAAAGGTAATATAGAGCTTACATTAAACATTAACAAAATGGGGAGTGTTTAAATGAGGAGTGTAGATAAAAGTTCACATGAACTCGAACCCTTAAAATTCTAGTTAATTGATCGTTTTAAGACCAATGTATATTTCACCAGAAAATTTCATTTCACTCCTTCAAACAATCCAGACAAGCTAAATAACCTTAAAGTCTATAACAACCATGATGTCTTCATAATAGGTAAAGCTGAGCTCCTTGAAGCGAGTGGAATAGCAAAGTGTGGTATCAAAAAGACTACCTGAGTTGCAAGTTCATCGGTAGATGGGGAACTGGCCTCTGTGTGGCTCTAGAAAGTCCAACGCCACATTGATCTGACCATTTTCGTCCATGGCATGGGGGATGAGAAGAATTCTGGGGTTTTTACGTAGCTTCACACTGAGTTGATTCGGGCTTGGTGGATGGGGAGACTGACTTTTGCTGGAGAAATCCATTGCACATGTGCATTATTGGGGTATAATGATACATGAAGAAGATAGAAAGAAGAGGTCAACCATCATAGGAAAAAATTGTGTGAGTTGTACCTTTTGTTCTTAGTATTTATATGGGGAGGAGGCGTCACTTGTGTTAGGCCCCTTTCTCGACTAGTGCTCGGAAGCCACTGGAGAACTCCTTATGGCTTTGGCGTTGGTGTGATATGTAGACAAACTAGTCACTACATGGAGTTTCAATTGATCAATCATTGTGGAACATAACGCTAATGGACAAATATTCTGGGAGGCAATGAAAGGGCTAATAGGATCAGGAGAAGGGAGTAGAAACAATGACCATCAATGATTCAATATCCTCCGGTGTCGGTCATGTCCATTGCCCCAATTGTTCATTGCATCTGGTGCTTCACACAGCACCTGGAAGGGAGTACACGGAGGAAGGGTGAGTAGCACCAGATTGGGCTGTGATGAGGATGGATAAGAGGAAGGTAGTTGTATGCTATCCAGGGGCAGGAGTGACACTGATGCAATCGAATCAAGGAATTCGTGTGGTCTGACGGATGATGACTGGCGGAAAGAAAGGTTCTTGTGATTAGAAAGTGAGGGTTGATTCCTGCGGTCGCCTTTTAGAATGAAAAAATTGAAATCCAAATATTTAAGTGTATCTACTTTTATAGGTACGAGTTCAATTCACCATTAGCTATATTAGTTTTATTTACAATTGTAGAAATTGTAAAGAGAGATACTATGTAATGTAGCCAAATTGAATGTAGTTAATTCATATATTTCTTGTAGTGGGTAACACTACCTTGATGAATCTTCTGTAGTAACCTGTCAAACCTAGGAATCTACAAAGTTGTCAGTGTCTTAGGTTGTTCCCATTCTGGTATAGATTCCACCTTCTTAGGGTCTACATAAACACCCTTAGCGAATATGACATGACCCAAAAAAGACACCTCATATAAACAAAACTCACACTTGATGAACTTTGCATATAACTGGTATTGCCTCAACAACATCAATGCCTAGTGAAGATGTTGTTCGTGTTGCTAACTATCCCTAGAGTAGATCAAGATGTCATCTATGAACACAACCACAATTGATCAAGATAGTGCCTAAACACCATGTTCATCAGATCCATGAACGTTATCGGCGCATTGGTTAGCCCAAACAACATAAACATAAACTCATAGTGGCCATACCTAGTCCTAAAAGCAGTTGGGTATGTCATCTGCCTTGATCCTAAACTGGTGGTAACCTGACCTTAGATCTATCTTTGAGAATACTGTAGATCCTCTCAATTGATCCAAAAGGTCATCAATCCTTGGTAACATATACGTATTATTTATCATCACCTTGTTCAATTGTTGGTAGTCTATACACAGCCTCATAGAGTTGTCCTTCTTCTTGAAAAACAACATGGGAGCACCCCAAGGGGAAGAACTCAGTCTGATAAAACCCTTCTCTAACAGTTCATGCAAGTGTCTTTTCAATTCCTACATCTCTGTCGGTGCCATCTTGTATGGTGCTTGCGCTATTAGTTGTATTCCAGGAACAAGATTTATCTCAAAATCAATCTCTCTAGGAGGGGGAACACCAATAAATTCCTCAGGAAAAACATCCTCAAATTCTCACACTGTAACGACCCCGCCTCCCGGTAAACCCCAATTAAGGGAGACCCGAAGGTCAAAGTCGTTATTCAATTAACGGGATCAGAGGTTCGACAAATAATCAATAATAATTATGAAATTGTACTAACTAACTGGAATTTCGAATAAAATTAAAACTTTACTTACCTTTAAAAACTTTGGAAATCTATCTATCTAGAGCTTGAATTATTCTATCTAATCCTCCTTGCACTTTATTTCTTATTTCCACAATGTGTCACTTTACTGTTTGTTATTTCAATTGTTGTTCCTAAAACGCCGACAAACAAAACGTCGGTCAGTATCAAAATATACTGGTATGTGGGAACAACCAAAAGTTTGCACATAAGGATAACAATCTAATTATCACAATCAAGTTAATTCACAAGCCAATTTACACTTTTTAGTATGACCTTCTCCACCACTTTTGCCCTAACCCTGGCATACCCACCTTAGGGCTTCCTTTGCCAATGACTTAAGGCCACCTTCTCAATCCCGAGCTTGGTGCCTGGGGGTCACCACTCATGGTGCCCACTAGTCATGCAATATCATAGGCCACCTTCTCATTCCCGAACTTGGTGCCTGGGGTCACCACTTAGGGTTTTAAGGCCCATTAAAGTATATTCACGCACAAAAACTCTAAATTAAACGGATTACGTGCAAATATGCATCCTTTTGTTCTTAATGTTCCCTTTTATCATTAACAGACTAATATCAACTTTAATAATCAATTAAACCCTACTAATCACATTAATCATATCAAAATAGGGTTCTTTAAACATTAATACATTAAAGTTGATATCTTTCATTACTTTTCGAATTTCAAAAGGAATCAGGCTTCAATTATGTTTTTAATGGATTCCCCTCATTTTTCTGAGTAACTTTCATATTTTATGTGTGCTAATCCGAGCTACGAATAATTAACTATGAATTTTACAAAATCTACTTACTTTGGCTAATAGGGAGGCGCCACGTAGCATTTGTCCATGCAACGTTGCTTGTTCAGAAACATTTCGAAATGACCAATTTTCCCTCCACTTAAGTAGCATGTCCTTTGATACATCGAGGGTAGAATCGTCCAACGCACATCTAACCTTCTTCAACCTCGAGCAACAAATGTTGCGGCCGCCCTAGCTGCCGATCTGCAGCTTTGGCGCGCTCTTCCTCGCCTCTCTTGGCCTCGACGGCCACCACGGAGGGTTCTCCTACCCCCGCCATACCCTAGAGCACGCAAAGCTCCTCCAAGTTGTGGCTGCACCACCGTTCATGAGCGCAAACCCATCTGCGGTTGCTGCTGCACACACAACACTTTTGCAGACCCATGGACAGAGTTGTTCCAAACCCAGGACGTCAGCAATGGTCCCAACGCTTCCGCCTCCCTCCACCGTACCTATAGAATCTCAAAGATAGAGCCACGGTGGTTGGGATTGGGCGTGGCGATCTGCAACCCATGGCGGTCCTATGCAGTCATACTACTACAGCGAAGCATAGCTAGGAGGAAGGGATGTCCACCGAGCGTCCCCGTGATGTCGTGGAAGCAGCATGGCCCCAATGTAACTCTTCCACGGTCGTTCTTCTCCATGGATCGATCATGCTTTCGAGTAGGGTTTGAACGTGGAAGAACATGAAGAAAAAGAAGAAGAGATACGTGTGAGATCTCTTTATAACTCGAACCAGAAGGCCAACCCCTTATATAGGGGAGGGTTTTCGCACCCCAAGATGTGCATCCACAAAGATGCAAGGTCTTTTCCAATTAGGAAACCAATTCCTTCATTAGGAAGCAAGCTTTCTCTCTCCTTACTATCCCTTTGATATTTCTCTTTTCTTAGGTAATTAAGAATTTGAAACTCGTCTAACTATTATCTTTATTGTTTGATTTATTTCATTGATCACAAAATCCTATTTCCCTTTATTAGAAAATACTTTCTTTTTAACAATACCACATAATTAATCAATAATGTATCACATTATTTTCATATTTTGCTTTATAGGTATTTTCTCTTTCCTCTTTCTTCATTGGGACTCCTTGGATCCCAAGAAACTCTATTATTTCGAAATCCTTTTTATTGGATATTCATTATCCTTCTAGATGCATCTAAATTCATTATTTCACATTATCTTATTTATTTCTCATTAAAATATCTCTTTTTGAGGATTTCTCTTTATTTCTCTTTTGTTTTCCTCATTGGTATTCCTTTTAACATTAGGAATCCTTGGGATACGAAATTCCACCAAGGATAACTCCATTATACCTCTTTTTACTTATTTTCCACATTTCATCAATATTTTCAATTTCTTTCTTAATAAAGAAATACTTAATTGATCTTTTCTTTTCTTATTGCACTCTTTATGCAACTTTGGACTCCTTGGAACCCAAGGAACCCAAGAGGCATGAAATCCCTCTTTGGATTTGCCTTCTAGAGGTTTCCACATTTTTCTTTTATCAAATATTCAATTATTCATTTATTAATTGAATTTCCTTGTTATTGGGCCCAATAGCCAATAAAGCCCACAACACCAATCATCAAGGCTATTGTAAACAAAATCTATTTATTCAAAACAAATTATATCATTATTTGTTCCAATATCTTCAATGTGAGAAATTACATTTCTCACCAATGAACCCAAAAGTTGGGGTTGTAACATCCTTCCCCTCTTATACGAATTTTATCCTCAAAATTCCACCAAGCAAACAAACAAATCAGGATAAACCTTTCATATGTCCATCGTGACTCCCATGTGGCCTTACCCTTTCCATGGTGCTTCCCAAGAACCTTCATCATCTCATATTCTTCCATTTGAGTTCTTTCTTACCTTGGTATATCGTACCCTCATAGGTGACTCAGGACATTTCAGCCTCTCAAAAGCTGAATAGGTTCAGGGCTCAGCACATGGCTTGGGTACCTCACATAGTGCTCTAGATCGGACTTATGTAACACATTATACATCATGTTATCCTTAGGGGTAAGGCTAAACACAACCATCTCCACCGATCCATCTCAAATAGACCCCTATATTGGGGACTCAGCTTTCTCAGTTGTATCTTAGGGGGGTCGGATTTTCACATCACATACGCTCCCACAGTGAGCTTCATGTCAGTCTACTTTGCATCCGCTCACAACTCAAGTCGCCTCTGGGCTCTCTCTCAGCCATTGCACGATCAAGCGACTTCATATGCACACATTGTGGTTCTTTTCTGACCTTCGTGAGGCCTCCTTCACCAACATCATCTTAATGAAGCGGTGACCGACACATCCTCTCTATAAAACTTCTTGCATCCCGATAAGGCTATGGTGGTTAGCATTACATCTTAAGAACTGTCTCTTTGTATCACCCTGAACAAGCACACTTGCTCTCATCAGACCCTCTAGTCTAGATCTTACTAACCATTAGTTAGGGTGATAAACTATACTATCATCGAGTTCTTCATGTAACTACTTCCACCTAATGGAAGTGAACCTTTAGCTCATGCTCAAGAACTTTTGAACTCGCATCATGGTGTAGTTGAACCATCTTTCTCTCTTAAGTAGTTCAACATGAATCTGTCCTGTGATAGTACTCTTCCTTTCTCATGTCATCTAGGTAAGGCGATCTACCATAACCCATATTGGATCTCGACCTTCCTTGGTCCAGGGGAGACTCACAACATCCACAGTGAAGAACTCCCATTCCCTCTTGGGAACTCTTTATACTTTATATCCATGTACTGGGTTACTGGTGTTCGTCCTTCGCCTCCTAGCTTGCATGGCCACATGCTACATGCAACTTTGTTTTAAGCATCCAAAGTGCCACTATCACTTATCATCTTTGTAGTTTCACGGTGTTTGGTGATCTTAAAACCATGATCTTATATATGTCATGATTCCTCAAGGTCAATTCCTCGAAAACACTAAACCACTCTCAATAGGGTTTTATCAATTTCCTATCTAAAGAAGTGCATCTGAGGTTCTACCACCATCCTTTCATCAAAGCCTATGTTGGCTAACCAAACAACCATTAACTTGTTCAACAGATCTCGTTATATCTGAGTGTTATCCAAATTTATCTCTTTTTCTCAACTTAAGGTTAGCCTAACAACCTCAACTTCTTCTAGCTTCTAGCTAAACTAGGAACTATATCTCAACCAGAGCATTCATTGCCACTTCTTATCCTTAGGTGTTAGGTAACATCCACCTCCATGTATTATTCTTATCATCTCATCTCAAACTCTAAGTTTATCTTCATCAAGAAACTCTGAGCTCATCCACCTGGTGATCAAACTCAACCTTGTATAACTTGCAAATTCCACAAAGCTTCTACTAGGAACATCCTTTCAAGGTGATTATCATAATACTTTTATCATTTGTACATGTCCATGTATCATTCATTCCACCAAGGTATGTTATCAACTCTGTCCTCATTCCTTATAGCAACGTTCCAACTCACGTCATCTTTACCCTTGGTGTATGGCATGCGTACTGTCCTATCTCTCACTCCCATAACAAGAAGAAATAAGCATTTGGTGGCCGTCCAAATATAGAGTTCTTCCTATTCCAAGAGTAGAGATAGTACAACCCTCATTACCAATACACCTTTAAATCTAAGTTAGAACATGCAACTTATGTCTATACATCACAAACATCATGATATCAAAATTACTTCCATGGAAAATTGGTCTCAAACTTACTTGGTCCAAGCACAATCCTTAGTCATCTCCTCTAGGTCTATAGGGTGTCGGGACTTTTAGGGTTATCCATCTTCCCTTATGCATCCAGAGAGTGCCCTACTTATCTTCCCTTTGGGTCCCATGAGTTCATGAAGGTGATCTATCTCCTAACCCATGGCCCTTAGACAATGATAGTTGTTACCTCCTGACCCTATGGTCATGTGCAACTAGGGAATTAGGCAACTCCTTCTTCCATCGGTCTTATCCCTACCTGACCCTAGGATAGACTTAGGATTCCATTATAGTACATGTTCAACTTAGAACTTTACCCAATCCTTCCTCATCTCTCTCTGCATTCTTGACTGACTTTCATCCCTTCATAGGGGTCATGGAAACCTGCCTACCTTGGTCAGGCCCCATACCGGTTACCTCCATGGTAACACATCCACATGCACTTAGAGATGGCTATTATAGGTCTACAGGTTCATTCTCATACCATGTACTTTTCATCTAGCTTCTCAAGATCCTCTAAAACCTCTTTAGGTTACCTCAAAACCAACAAAACTGGTATACACCCTACAAAAGGGTCCCTCTCCTAGGATGGGAGGAAACTACACCTGATAACAGCAGTCACAAATGTCCTTATGTTTAGGGTATGCATCCACATGAATGTGCTTAGCCCTAGCAAGCTACTAAGGCATAGGAAGATACTTACCAAACCATGCTAGGTCACACTTGTTCTCACCCTCAACATTAGATCAACTGAGGGGTTCATCAAACATACCCTTAACTTAAGGGGTTTCCTTTCCTCTAAACACGAGGAGTACCATGCTCGAAACTATAGAGACTCAAATCACATTATGAGCATCGGATACACTACTTCCCCTCTTAGGCCTAGGAACCCTAGGTCCACCTTTGGGTATCCAACTGCATGCTCAATCTCTTAACCATGAATCAAGCATGTCCAAGGTATGTCATGTACTTCCATGATCTTTTATATAGACAACACCTCAGAGTGGAGTCCTCCTCAAGGATAACCAACTAGGTATAATGCCTCACAACTGGTTACTTAAACCTCCTAAGGGTCTGAGGCACCCTTTGTCTCATCTCAGCATGTAACCACTTATACCATAGGCACATAGGTACCAGAAGCATCATCCTCTCTCTAGGGTTTGGTTCCTCTCAAGATAACCAAGACATCATCCGCCTCTGGGGTCAAGCATAAGGCAACCACTATCATCCACTTAGGTCGCATCATCCTCAACTCCCATTGTTCCTCATGTCTTGGAATCTAAGTTTCCAACCTTTTTGCTCGGGCCCTGCTTTCTCTCTCCAGAGCTAACTTCACATCCATCCTTACAACTAGAGGTCCTCTCTCCATGAAGGATCAAGCTCACAAGTATCCTCTACATAGGTGAAGCATATGCTCGAACTTATGTTTGATCAAGACCATCCATAGCCCTTTATGCTTATTTCATAAGTCGTCCATCTTGGTCTCTGGACCAGGGTTTCATCCTACTGTCAGTACTACTGACATACCCTGGGTGCAAGCTATACCCCACTTGCACAAGCCCATAGGGTTTCTATAGGTTCTTCTCTAACTTCATCCATGAGGGAGCTATCCTTCGCTCAAACATGCATGACCCTTCCCAGGGTGGGGTTGCCAAAGGTGTTAGATCATCCAACCTCTCATGGCTCGTATGACAATCCAAAGGCATGTCTATCCAAACATCCGGTCAACCATGACATCTAACTCATCATTTCATCTCTCTCTCTAACCTTCACTTAGGGTTAGGGTTAACATCATCCTCAAAGGATGTACTAGGTCTCTACTTTTAATGGAGGTATCTACCTCCCAAGACTAACTCTCTCTACTCATCCTCCTGACAAGGAGGTATAGCCTCAGGTTTCTCCTGAGAGCAATGACAACTCGTGTCATACGACCTAAGCATGTATCTATTCTTTTACGCTTACTCTACTAAGCTTATGTCCATGACATCTTATTTACATGATTTTTATTAGTTTTGTGGAGGATTCCTTAATCCTTATCAACCTTACCCACACCTCAAGAGGGTGAGGAGAAGAGAGGAAATCCTAATCCTTAAGGTCCTTGTCAGAATTTGAGTTGCGAAGGGATGAACAAGATGAGAGAGTCCTAAAGGTATCTTATTTCGATGCATACCCTAAGACTTTGTCCAGGCAGTCACACAGATCTGGGAGTCCTCGTATTCTGACTAGCGGTGCAGAGGAAAATATTGCCAGCTCCCGGTCGTGATCTTTTTCTAGACACCTCTGTATTTCGGATAATCCTCTAATAACTCCCTTGGGTTCTACGGAATTTGTAAAATTTAATAATTATTAAAGATTAATTGAGGAACCTATGCTCTGGTACCAATTGTAACGACCCCGCCTCCCAGTAACCCCCAATTAAGGGAGACCCGAAGGTCAGAGCCGTTATTCAATTAACATGATCAGAGGTTTGACAAATAATCAATAATAATTATGAAACTCTACTAACTAACTGGAATTTGGAATAAAATTACAACTTTACTTACCTTTAAAAACTTTGGAAATCTGTCTATCCAGAGCTTGAATTATTCGACCTAATCCTCCTTGCACTTTATTTCTCATTTCCACAATGTGTCGCTTTACTGTTTGTTCTTTCAATTGTTGTTCCTAAAACGCTGACAAACAAAACGTCGGTCAGTATATCAAAATATACTGGTATGTGGGAACAACCAAAAGTTTTCACATAAGGATAACAATCTAATTATCACAATCAAGTTAATTAACAAGCCAATTTACACTTCTTAGTATGACATTCTCCACCGCTTTTGCCCTAACCCTGGCATACCCACCTTAGGGCTTCCTTTGCCAATGACTTAAGTCCACCTTCTCAATCCCAAGCTTGGTGCCTGGGGGTCACCACTCATGGTGCCCACTAGTCATGCAATATCATAGGCCACCTTCTCATTCCCGAGCTTGGTGCCTGGGGTCACCACTCAAGGTGTCCATTGGTCTACCCATATGGGCCTGACCTTTGGCATCATCCATCAGGGTGGCATGTAAGTGCGAGAATCCATACTTCTATTATTAATGTGATAATCATAGTGACTTTATAGTTTGCAAGTATGAACATCCAAACTGATCATTTGCATACAATGCAATTAACCATCCAGAAAATCTTGGGGAAACTAAGGCGGTTATTCATAATTAACCACATACCTGATCTAACGATTTGAACAGAAATATCCATGCAAATAAGAATCCAAGCAAGCAAGCATTTTCAACAAGATCCTGAAATAAACATGTAATTCCCTTTTTATTATTCATGTCATCAAGATCCATTAAACCTAGCTCGCTTCCTAGGGTTTCTAATTCACTTTTAGGGTTTCTTTTGCAATTAGGGCTTCCCTTCATCTTTTACTATTTTAAACCCTAATTTAACGCAATTGATCACAAACCCTAATTATTTCCACATCTAATTCCTCGGTCTTGGGATTTAAGGCATAATCAACCATTATATAAGTCCATTAAGCCTCTTTTCATTAAAGCTACCATTTTTATCCTCTTTAACCCATGACAAGGTCATTATGCTCGTTTATCATCAATTCATAGTTCATTATGCTCTAATACTCATATGAACGTTATTTATCATTAATTCTATCTTGATTCATTCAAAAACCCTAATTTCTATATTAAGGCTATTTATCTACAAATTAGGAACTTTAATGCTCGAAATTGCCTAGGATCATTATATCTCATCTTTATTCACCACTTTGAATAATTAAAGCTATTAAGAGTCGAATTTGCCAACATTAGGGTTTTAAGGCCCATTAAAGTATGTTCACGCACAAAAACTCTAAATTAAACGGATTACATGCAAAGATTCATCCTTTTTGTTCTTAATGTTCCCTTTTATCATTAACAGACTAATATCAACTTTAATCATAAATTAAACCCTATGAATCACATTAATCATATCAAAATAGGGTTCTTTAAACATTAATACATTAAAGTTGATATCTTCCATTACTTTTCGAATTTCAAAAGGAATCAGGCTTCAATTATGCTTTTAATGGATTCCCCTCGTTTTTCTGAGTAACTTTCATATGTTATGCGTGCTAATCCGAGCTACGAATAATTAACTATGAATTTTACAAAATCTACTTACTTTGACCAATAGGGAGGCGCCACGTAGCCTTTGTCCATGCAACGTTGCTTGTTCAGAAACATTTCAAAATGACCAGTTTGCCCTCCACTTAAGTAGCACGTCCTTTGATACATCGAGGGTAGAATCGTCCAACGCACATCTAACCTTCTTCAACCTCGAGCAACAGATGTTGCGGCCGCCCTAGTCGTCGATCTGCAGCTTTGGCGCGCTCTTCCTCGCCTCTCTTGGCCTCGACGGCCACCACAGAGGGTTCTCCTACCCCCACCATACCTTGGAGCACGCAAAGCTCCTCCAAGTTGTGGTTGCACCGCCGTTCATGAGCGAAACCCATATGCAGTTGTTACTGCACGCGCAACACTTTTGCAGACCCATGGACGGAGTGGTTCCAAGCCCAGGACGTCGGCAATGGTCCCAATGCTTCTGCCTCCCTTTTCCGTACCTATAGAAGCTCAAAGATAGAGCCACGGTGGTTGGGATTGGGCATGGCGATCTACAACCCATGGCGGTCCTATGCAGTCATACTACTGCAGCGGCGCACATCTAGGAGGAAGGGACGTCCACCGAGCGTCCCCATGATGTCGTGGGAGCAACATGGCCCCAACGTAACTCTTCCACTGTCGTTCTTTTCCATGGATCAATCATGCTTTCAAGTAGGGTTTGAACGTGGAATAGCATGAAGAAAAAGAAGAAGAGATACGTGTGAGATCCCTTTGTAACTCGAACCAGAAGGCCAACCCCTTATATAGGGGAGGGTTTTCGCACCCCAAGATGTGCATCCACAAAGATGCAAGGTCTTTTCCAATTAGGAAACCAATTCCTTCATTAGGAAGCAAGCTTTCTCTCTCCTTACTATCCCTTTGATATTTCTCTTTTCTTGGGTAATTAAGAATTTGAAACTCATCTAACTATTATCTTTATTATTTGATTTTAATTCATTGATCACGAAATCCTATTTTCCTTTATTAGAAAATACTTTCTTTTTAACAATACCACATAATTAATCAATAATGTATCACATTATTTTCTTATTTTGCTTTATAGGTATTTTCTCTTTCCTCTTTCTTCATTAGGACTCCTTGGATCCCAAGAAACTCTATTATTTCGAAATCCTTTTTATTGGATACTCATTATCCTTCTAGATGCATCTAAATTCATTATTTCACATTATCTTGTTTATTTCTCATTAAAATATCTCTTTTTGAGGATTTCTCTTTATTTCTCTTTTATTTTCCTCATTGGTATTCCTTTTAACATTAGGAATCCTTGGGATACGAAATTCCACCAAGGATAACTCCATTATACCTCTTTTTACTTATTTTCCACATTTCATCAATATTTTCAATTTCTTTCTTAATAAAGAAATACTTAATTGATTGTTTCTTTTCTTATTGCACTCTTTATGAAACTTTGGACTCCTTGGAACCCAAGGAACCCAATAGGCACGAAATCCCTCTTTGGATTTGCCTTCTAGAGGTTTCCACATTTTTCTTTTCTCAAATATTCAATTATTCATTTATTAATTGAATTTCCTTGTTATTGGGCCCAATAGCCAATAAAGCCCACAACACCAATCATCAAGGATATTGTAAACAAAATCTATTTATTCAAAACAAATTATATCATTATCTGTTCCAATATCTTTAATGTGAGAAATTACATTTCTCACCAATGAACCCAAAAGTTGGGGTTGTAACACACACCACCGATACCTCTTGGATACTAGGACCTCTCACATTGGTATCCATAAAATGAGCCGGAAAAGATTCACAACTTTGCCTCATGAACCTTTTTGCTTTCATAGCCGACATCAAACATGTAGGAAGAATCTTCCTATCACCTTGGAAGATCCACAAGACATCTCCATCATGAAACATTGCCACCTTAGTACTAAAGTCCAACACAACTTTGCACTTCTCCATGGTATCCATCCCTAGGATCACATTAAATCCATGCATGCCAAGTAGCATAAGATCCACTTGTATGCTACATCATGAGAAAGCTAGTACACAAGAGGGAGATACTTCCTGCAACTCGACAGAACCAACTAAAGGAGTTTCTAACTGAAGGTTGTCAGATCTACTACAAATGGCATATAACAACTATCTATCACCTATATAGTGATAAAAGAGTGTGTCACACCTGGGTTAACTAGAACAAGTACAAAACAAGAAGAAGACAAATCAAAATGAACCGGCTGTCACCTATTGCCATCCACATCCTCTGCAAGGTTGTCCAGAGGATCCTGTGTAGGACGCCTGACTGCATCCTCTACTACTACCACTGTTAAATTGTTGTTGTTGTTGTTGTGATCCTCATTAGTTCTGCCTTGGTTGTTGGGTTACTTCTTCATTCTTCACTGGACAATGCCATATGATATGCCCAATCTGTCCACACTTATGACACATCTTGTTATCATTTTGTGGCCTAGATGGCCCTATTACTGAGACTGACATTGCACTGTGAGCTCCTATCGGTGGAAAACTGCAGCCTCTACCCCTACTTAGAGACCACTGTGATGGTGTATATGACCTCTTCTCGATAAAATTCGACCTCTACAATGACTATGGTGAAGAAAACCTTGGCTTCTTAAAGCCTCCAGAAGACTGCCCATGGAATTGAACTGACCTCTTCTTGGTGTTAACTTCACACTTCTCTATAGCAGACCTCTCAATTTGCCTTGTTGACTCTACAAAGGTGAAAAATCTCTCTATTTTCCAAAGCTAATGTCACTGTAGTCAACTCTATAGTTAGACCCTTTTAAACCTACATATCTTTTCCTTAGCTGTCACTGCCATGTGAGGGTAGAACCTCAAAAGCTCCATAAACTTTGACTGATACTCATTGATGGTCATCGATCCCTGACAGATCTTCTCAAATTGTGAAATCTTATGATCCAAATATGTCTCAGGAAAGTATTGAATAACAAACTCCCACCAAAACTCCTCCCAACCTATCACAACTCCTACCTCTTTTCCTCCTCTATGGCCCACCAGTGGCTTGCACTGTAAGGACCCTGACCCGCGTTTAGGGTTTACCCTGTTTGTTTTGCTTAATCTTGGTGCTTTGATGCTTGTTAATCACCTTTGAGTGGTGATTAGGGTTTAGTTGTGCTTTGTTGAGAGCTTGAGGGGCTACTTGCAAATAACCCAAGTTTAGGGTTTTGTGTGCAAGTTTGCCATCTTGAGAGGTGTTTCCCTCTCCTTGCTTCCTCTAGGGTTGAGAGGAAGGCTTGGGCTTGTTGTTTGAGTTTCTTGGGCCTTGGTTGAGCTTGTTTGGGCCTTGAGGTGCTTTGTTTGGGTTTGCTTGAGCCTTGTGTCGGCCAAGTGAAGCTTGTGTCGCCCAAGGAGTAGTGTGTGTCGCCCTAGGTTGGTTTGTGTCGGCCAACAAGGTGGTGTGTCGCCCAGCAGAGCTGCTAGTTGTGTCGCCCATGTTGCTTGGTCCAGCTTTGACCTTGTTTGGTGGACACTTGGTGTGTATCTTTGACAAGTGTCTCTTGGTGTGCTAGAGTGTTGGCTTGAACCCTAGGACAAGTGTCCCTTGGGTGGATGACACTTAGCATAAATCTACATTGTTTTCTCCTCCCTTTCCTTCTATATATGTGGTTCTTTCCCTTGCCTTAGCTTCCTTTGATCCTTTGGTCCCTCCTTCACCTTGAGTGCACGACACTCCTCCCTCTCTTGCTTGTGTCGGCCAAGACACTCTCCTGGAGTTGCAGTGGTGGCCGATACCCTCTCTTGGATCAGCTTTGGTGGACGACATCCCTTGGAGCTTGAAGTGCATCTTCTTCCTTGGAGCTTGGAGCTTAAGGCGGGTTGCATAGCTTCTAACCCTAACTCCTTTACCTCTAGCTATGATCTTGTTGCATGTTAGTAGTTTAGCTTAGTTCCTTGCTTTTATACCTTGATTGTGTACCTTTGGTGGCCGATCCCTCTCTAGGGTTTAGGGTTCCTTTGTGCACCTTGCTTTCTAGGGTTTAGGGCTTCCTTGTGCTGGAGGTAGGTGATGACCCTTGGTTGGGCGACATCCTCTCTTGCCTTGATGATGGGAGATATCCTCCCTTGTTTTGGGTATGTTGGGCGACACCCTTATTCTTGAGTTGAACGACATGAGTGTTCTTGGTGTTGGGCAACATCCTTGCTCTTGTGTTGGACGATAGGTTGACCTAGCATGGGTGTTGGCCGACATGGTAACCATGTTGGGCGATATGGTTCCTATGATAAGCAATCCCTTTGTTCTTGTGTTGGGCGAGACCCTCTCTTGTCTTGGTGTTGGGCGAGATGGGTGCCTTGTGATGGGCGACATGGTGAGTGTTCTTGTGTTGGGCGATAGGTCAAGCTAGTGAGGAGTTGGCCGATATGGTTGAGTTGGCCGATATGGTTGAGTTGGCTGTTGGATGTTGTTGGGCGATACATCTTGAGGTGTTGGCCTATATAGCCTTGTCAAGCATGATGGTTTTTGGTGTCGGACGACATGGCCATGTGTGGCTTGTTTCCTTGTCTTGAACGATAGACCATGCATGTTGGCCGATAGCCATGTTGACCGGTAGGCCATGCATGCCATGGTGGCCGATAACCATGTTGGCCGACACCCATGATGGCCGATAGCCAAGGTGGGTGATAGCCTAGGTTGAGTGTGTGTCGGTCGATAGGCCTTGATGGGTCTTAGTGAGGGTTGATAAGAGTTATGGTGAGAGTCTTGTAATCATATAGTAACGGTCCTTTGTGATGTGGAAGTGATTAGCTATGCACCAATAAACGATGGTGGTGTCTTGTTAGTAATAACAATAATGATTATGATACCTTGTAAACAATATTAATGCTAATGATAGTAACAATGATGATAATGGTAGTAGTGATGATAATGAGGAAGGTAATGGTAATAAGATGCATGATGTGATCCTTATGCTTATTTGTTAATAATAAAGAAGATGATAGTAATAATGTTGATCATAATAATGATGACAATAATGATAGTAATGATATGCATGAAGTAATCCTTGTACTTAATTGTTAAATGAGAATGGTGATAGTTACACTAGTAGCTTGCATAAGGATAATAATAATAATAATGATTATAGTGGATGGTGACATAATGGTAGTGGTAACAATAGTACTTGTTCTGTATGTTTGAACATCTTGGTTATTCATATAATTCTGAGATAAGGATAAGTATAGATATGGCTTGTTAATGAGGTACTTTATACACTTGATCAGCAAATAGTGTAAGAATGATAAGTAGAGTATCTTGAATGGCATTTATGATGGTAGCATACTCCTTATATTGAATCTATGATTATTGTATACCCTAACCATGCAGGTGATGATTAGCCATGAAAAGGCTATGAGATACATGTGATGAGTAACATCACTTGGTAATTACTCTGGTTAATGAGATGATATGTATAATGTGTTAAGTTCCATGATGATGATGTGAGCCTTGAGAGGCATTGACAGTACATGATAAGGGATTGAGATCCCATGGTATGTGATGATCCTCGAGATGGATCTGGATGGTTGGCAAGAGGCTAAGTGGTAACATGTGATGTGGGATCCTTGTAATGGATCAGGTTGATGTGGTTTCCATAATGAATATAATGTTGTTTACTTTCTGTTATGTTTTGCATGTTATATAACTTGGTTGAATCCTGCAATCCATCTAAAAGATACTAATTAATCACAGTGAAATATATCATGTAGTTTGCCCTGGCCATAGATCCATCATCATCAGGACTTGGTGATGGTGAAACAGGTTATCCTACGGGTTAACCTGGAAGCGCATATTGTTGAATATGTGTAGGTTGCTCCTAGCCTGAAAATGAGGAGGTAAGAGTGTAACTTCGGTTACAGACTCAGATATGTATTTAGAGCATGGTGAACAGGCCCATGGCTCAGGATATGTGATGTGAGGAGCATGAATGTGTTCATGGCTCAGAGCACGGTGAACAGGCCCGTGGCTCAGTTTTACTAGCGCCGAGACCTGTACTAAGGCGGGCTAGAGTGAGGGTAGCCTGTGGAGCTGACCCTGTGGCTTAGACCACTTCAGCATGAGACTGCGGTCCTGCTTGTGTTGTACTCGTGTACTGACCACGAGGTGGGAGGTCGTGGAGTCTGGCTCTTCCATTGACCTTGTATGGCACCAGCTTGGGTTTCATAACCGAAGGTTGGATTTGAATGGTACGGTTCAAATCCTCAGGGCATAATAATACGTAATACAACCATTTAGTACTTATTGCTTAGGATAAACACGAAACATTGGTTGAGGCCTTGTTTGTGTAATATCTCTGTTATACCTTGCAGGTTATGTGACAATCTGTCTTATCTTGATAAGCAGGTTATGTGACATTATATCTTGTTCTGATAATCATGTTACATAGGGATACATCTTATCTTGCTAATCATATTCCTTGAGATATATCTAGTTATATGCTTTTGTGTAGCGGGAAAGCTTGTCGGTAAGAATAATCTGTTTTATATAGACTGTTCTTGTTATACCTGTTATTAGATATCTGCTGTTATAGTCTATCTTGCTGAGGTTCTGTAGTTGCGGTGGGGAGTTATGTTTCCCGCTGGGACAATTGTTCAATTGTCTCACTCCGCTGGTTTAACCACTTTTTATGTGGTCGAGGTAGACGTGGTCGTGGTCGTGGCGTTGCGGCCGAGTAGCTTGAGGAGCAGTAGAAGGCAAGCAATGGATATGCTGCTGTTTTGGATGTTTTGTAGTAGAGTCTAGAGTCATCCCTGTACTCTCAGGTCCTTGGCAGTGTTTTGACGTTGTTTCACGATGAACGATCGATCATGTTTATATATCCTGCTGTTGGCCGGATGTGGGCCTTTATGTATATGAACAGGTGGTGAATTCATGTGATGGATGGGCAACTATTTCTGTAAGTTGTAGACACGTATCAGATCTCGTGTATGTATATATATATGACATGTTTCTGTGCAGGATGAGGACTGAAAAGTAATAGTTTCACAATTTATCAGTTTTCCGCAATCGGTTTTAATTAATCTGTGTTTTCATAATCTGTGGTTATGGTGATTTCCACACATTTTTGTGTAACACCTCGTTATCTGTGTGATAATGGGATGTGTTGCCACATGCACTACCCTTCAACATGTACGCAATGTGTTTCACCTTGTCCTCTTCTGGGATGTTAAGGATCTTAAATGCCTTCTCTAACTTAGTCAAACACATGTCAACGTCTTCTAGGTCAGAGGTGCCCGCATATTCAATCGCCCTGACACATCTGATACATTCAAACGTCTTCCCAACACCCTAAGATTCCACATCAGGTACGAATGAATCATGGCCATCTTTATTCGAACATGGACTAAAACACATGACTGGCCATAGTTGTCGGGTCAAACTGAGGAATTGTGGGCTGCTCTGGCCCCATCTCTTGCACTCTCTCATCATATGCCTGCCTCCTAGAATCACCTCCTGGTGCAACATAGATACTCTCATCATGTTCTTAGTGTCTTCCAGACATATATGCATAAGCATAAGCTATAATTTGTATGTTGGATTACATAAAAATAGACTCAAACCTAAGTCCTATGTCCCTATAGACTCAACAAACCTAGAGCTTTGATACCAACTTAACCATGACACCTCGTCACACTAAATGAGATTACTTCAAACATAAAACACAATCAATAACGAACTAATCACATAGACAGAAAAGTCAAATAATTAAAACCAATTTCAATATCTTAAACATGTTTTGAAAACATATACATAAAGGTCCATTTTTTCCATAAACTCATATACCATAACATGTATTTACATTTGTATCCAGTGGCCTCAACCACATCCTATTATACAAAAGAGATATTTCACATGTACATGCCATATATATAAAAACATTGATACACTGCTAAAAACTCATAACGGTACATGTATATCATCTACAAAACACATCCCATATCCGAATCTGAGAGTACATTAGTGACACTAGGACTCTACAACTAACAACTACTATTGTCCAACCTACAATGTCTATTGATCACCAGACTGCTCCTCTTCTATTGTACGATCTCGACCACGTCACCGATGACCACCTAAAAATTTGTGGTGATCCACGAGGTGACACCCATGTCCCGGTGAGAGATATAACTCTCCCCAATGATTATTGAATACAATTTAATATTTGACAGTAATTAAACTAGGCAGATTGAGTATTTAATAAGCAATTGAGCAATTTGAACAATTCTAACATACTAGATAAGTTGAACAGTTAAGTAACTAATTAAATAGTTAAGCATAACAACATGTAGGATCAACAAGATATATAAGAGAGCAAGTAGAACTTATCATTTACTCACAATTAATCTCTCTAATTGTAATATATACCATTTAGTAGTGTAGAAGAATAAGGCAAGGGTTAACATCCAATGTGAAGCATATTTAACCCTAGAAGATATACTACACGGCTGTATTGCATCTTTTATTATGCCCTGAGAAATTTGAGGAATACCACTCAAATCCCAACTGACCACTGCTAAGTCAAAATCATTATCATACAAGATCTAGAAAATGCATTCCTAAGATCTTCTCCGCCCTCAATCAGTACGATTCTGCCACAACGACACATAAGGTCATGCTAATAGCCTAGTGCGTCCTTGGTACATGTCACGACACTAGTGAAAGGAGGTGGGTAAGCAAATCCTACCATCTGAGGTACAACCATAGCTTTCCTCAAATCTCATAACATATAATCATTGAGACACGATCACAACTGTTCTCAAACTGAGGGCAAGGTATGACCACAATTGTCGTCCCTAAATACTCAGGGTCAGGGTAACAAACACCTCACATACTTCATAGTACGCGCTTCAAGTTTCCCTTAGGGATACTCATTTCACCATCCAGCAAGTTCTAACACTGAATATGGATCTATGGCACAGGGCACTACATGATTAGGGTTTCACTTGATTAGTTATGCCAATTGAGTGAATTGAGGTTGCATGATTCAAGTGGACATTAAAACCCTAATTCATTCTAGAAAGCATTGATATAAAACAACTCCACAAAATATAAAATGCATGAGACAAAGTTCCTCATCACATTATCATATGATACTTATTTCAGTGCCATCATGAGACTATACTTGTCATCATATTACCACGTGATACAATTCCTTATCACAGTGTTCCAGGGTTCCAACCCTTGTCATATCATGAAGAGGATTTTACCTCATTCAGGGCTCAACCACACCCAAATATCATTAAGATTATCACATAATTCCTTGTAAGATCATTGTTATCTTTCTATGCCTTAGGAAAGGCTCAATAGGTCAACACCACACATGTGACATATAAGTTTAATGTAGCAAGGAACTATGTTGTTTAGATAGCACCATATTAGGGTTTCAAAAACAATAAGAGAGTTACCTCATTATCACATTAATCATTCAAGAGGGATGATTTCAATCAATCACCATCACTTAGTTACATTAGGGTCAGGTGTGACAAACTAAGCGATATTAAGGTTGCTTATCAACTCATCATGGCGATTATCAATTATATCATACGAGGGAAAAGGTAAGACTACAAGTTTAAGGGCATTGAAATTGAATTCTCATCATTCGAACCAAAACATTACACTATATGATTCATCCAAAACTATTGGTTGTTGAAGCATCAAATCCTAATCACTGGATCAAGTTCTTCATTTTAACCAAGAAAACCTTCAGATTAGGGCTTATAAGAATCAACACAGGAGACTTAGTCTCACCATCAATTGTAGTATCCTGAACCACCATCAGTTGTGGTGTCTAGGACCACCATCACTTGTGACACTTTGTGTCACCATCAGATAATGGGGTCAGCAATACCATCACTTGATCCCATTGGGTGTTGCCATCTTTAGAGCACTAAATCATAGAGTGTTGAGCTTTCAAAAGAGCTCAAAGTGAACTAATGGGTGACCATCAATTGTCAACAAAACAACACTAAAAGCAACTCCATCAGATCTAACAGGGAAACAACCATCAGTTCTTGTATAAGGTTTGAAAACAACCTAAAACCCTAAGTGTAAGCCACCATTTGAGAGGTACTAAGCACCATCGGTCAACCTATAAGCAAGAACTAAGTCTTACTATACCTCAGGAACGTCGTGCACATGGTTTTAGGTTCATCTAAAGTTAGAAACTAATCAAGGAATAACATTTAAGATTGAAACTCTAAGCAAAGATATCTTATATATGCTTAGATCTTCGTTTTAGAGCAATAAATTGGACAAACAAGCTAGTAGTAAGCAATAAACGTGGGGAGGGTTATAAAAATTTCCTGTAGAAAGAATACCAAGCTCCAAATAGCAAGAAAACTCGAGCTCAGAAGGTAGAAAATCCTAGTCTTAGATCTGAAATCGGCCAACTAGCTCTTTCTCCACAAGGGAAGAAAAACCTAAATCAAGAGAGCAAGAAAGATAGGTTCTTGAAGCTTTAGAGCAAGTTTTACGATGAGAAACCATTGTTCCATCCTAGAATAAAGTAGGAGGAAGAAGAACAACAAGAGAAACGAAGGAGAGAAGGATAAGCTTACTATCTTAGGTCAAGAACACCCAAAGGAAGCTTCACAAACCCTAGATGAGGGTAGATATGAACCATAGCTGCTCCAACAAGAAGGTCGACCACCTTCTTCTACCTTGGACACTCTATTCACCACCAAGCAGGAGAACATGAAGCTATATATAAGATATATTTGCTCTAAAATATATAAGATAATGATCCAAAGGTTTTGTTTGGGTGTTAAAGGAGAGGTATATAATGCTTATGGATATGGGAGAAGAGAAGCTTGAGGTGTCCTAGTAGCTTTGCCATGTGCCCCTGGCCTATGGCTGTCACGACCATGCAAGCAGGAGATCCATCGGTCATGAAGACCTTATAAGAAATAAGTTGGAGGCTCTCTAGGCCAATCATCAATTTCAATGCATGATATCCATCAGTTCTTGAAACCCTAGCTCACTAGGTGGAGAACCATCATTTGGCCACCTCCTTGAAGCGAACCACTAGTCCAAGAGAACCCAAGCAAGAAAACCATCAACCTACTACCTCTAGAGATGACCATTGATTGTAACCACTTTGTGATGACCATTGGACGTCAACCAAACTAGGGGGACCATCAGTTGATGGCATTTCAAGGTAGCTCATCCACGAGGGGGTAAACCCTAACTCACCCTAGAAGAGTAATACCATCAAACCAAGGTACAAATAGGCGCCCCATGGCCCAAAAAGCTCAATCATAATAGGAAAACAACTAAAGAACATAAAGCACGTGACAAATTGCAAAGAAACCTCAGATATGAGTAAATTGCATAAAAACCCAAAATGTGCACAAAATTGCATATCTTGCACAAACAATGTCCAAACTGGACCAAACTTGAAACTTAAGCCTGTCTTATGATATCAAAGCACTTCATATGATTTTATTGAGGTTTTAAGCACTCAATTATAGTAATCAAGCATGTTCAATACTTTAAGCAGGGTCGGGGGTCTTGCAGAAGATATCTTTTTAGGGAATTGTATAGATCTGGGTCAATTACAAGAATTGGAAAGTCATGACACACTGTTAAAACCTCTAGAGATGGAGAGATGAAGGTGAAGTTTGGGTTGGTGTTGTAGAATAATTGGAGGAGAAAGAAACATTACGGTGGGATTCTAGTAGTTTGGGAAGATTTGGAGGGGTCTTCTATAATTATTTGGACCAACTACGACCATTGGGTTTTATTTTGGCTAAATTAACAAATTAAGGGCCAATTTGAGGTGAATTAGAATTTAATACATGCGTACAAATTAGATTGGGAAACTTAGTGTTTCAAAATGTCATATTTTTTTAATTTAGGTTAAAGTTGTAAGGTCGTCCCAATTGTGGTATGTGTAGTAGAGTCAAGACAACAAGTTCCCTTGCCATCGCTAGTTGTTGCCAAGCAGTAAGATACTTCGACATCTTCAACATATCAGAGGCATCGGCTTTGTGAGGGACAACTCATCTTGTTGATGTTACTCACTAGTTGACCAAGCCAAAGAGTATTTTTGACATTCTTGAGAACGAGAAGATCAAACATGTGATCAGTCTTCTCAAAGGAGGAACTAGTTAATCATGACTAGAGGCTAGAGGAAAACTTCCCATATGTGGTTGAATGTAATATGAAAACATGATATAGAAATGAAAGACATCATGTTTCATGTTCCCATACCAAATGAGCGAAAACTAACCATGATGTGAAGGAAATTTAGGGGTTCCACTTGATTGTATCCGAAATATGTCACTAAAAGTACAATTAAATCAAACGAAATGAAACAACTTGCGAAATTAAAATTCTTCCAACAAAACATTTTTTGACTGAAATCCAAATCAATCTTTTTATTTTTCCATTCGCAAAATAGTTAAGCACAAACAGGCCTTCATGCGGTCCTGATGAGCTACCGTTACGGCTTTACACCAACAAACTATTAACCTTGGTTTCCTATTCATCAAATATGAAAAAGATAAGTTTTAACATAACTTCATTACTTAGCTACTAACAGCTGTAAAGGCAGAACCAAACAGACCTTCCTGGGAGGTGAATTCCTGATAAGTTACCATTACGGCTTTACAACAAACAAACTATTAACCTTTAAAAAAAATAAACAGAACTTTTTCTTTTTGATAGCAAAACAGAACTTCATTACTAAGCTACTAGCAGCTGTTTTCCTTTACCGAACTACCGTCTTCAACCCCACCACCCCCTCCCGCCCCTCCGTCTTCCTTTCTCCCGGTCTTCCCCTGGGACTGGACGAGAGTTGCCCAGATTGGAATAACTTCGCCCAGATCCGTGCCTTGTCACCCACTCCCGTTCTTCGGCGATGGGGTACTCAGCGCCCGTCATGATGACGGTGGTGAGCACGCCGAGCCAGGACCTCGCACTCACCAATCTCGTTTACTGTTCCGCCTCCGATCTCAGATCCTTTGCCACCCCCAAGATGAAACACGTATACGTAACCGTGTCGGACTCCGTCGTCTATAATATTCGATATCCTTTTCTCAAACGCTGTGAACATTGACTTTGTCTAAGGTTGCATTTTACATTTCTGCTTAAATTTGGCCGACTTCCTGCAATTGATGTTTCAAACATTTAAAGCAAATTATTGAACATTATTCAACAACTCTTGATTTATGTTCATTTGAATGTATTTTCTGTAAGTCCGGAGTCACATACGAAACATTTCTGGATCAATGTTTTTGTTAGATGTCGTTTTAAAGTGAAATGCCATTCAAGTTGTAAGATTCTGAAGATCTTATATCAGTCAATGACACACTGATATTATTTATTCGATTTTCCTATTTACTTGCAAAAGAACTGATAGGTAATGCTCGATAAATATCTTCCTTGTGCCTAGGGGCTTATCCAAACGTCGTTCTGGATAGCAAACATGGAAAAGATATACATACACTCAGAGATTTTGAACATCAAGCTAAGTGGTTGCTGCAAACCAATTAAGAGGAGCAGAGCTTTAGTTCCTTACTTTCTATACTAGGATATGAGAAACCAACTTAAGAACCTTTGGCCTAGTTTTCCAGCTCCTTTCCTCTCACGAGTAACTGCTCTTTCTTTTGCACTGCTATCTATAGATTTTTGCTTTCCTCTTAGAATGAAATCCTTAATAGAATCTAACAGCTCATGAGAGCATCGCTCCCGGCAGCATTGCTTTGAATGCCATTCAAAGGCGGCATACAAAGGTTTCTACTGGTGACAAGATCTCCGTGAGCAGGTTGGCATGCCTGATCAGTGTGGGTTTTCTGTTCTTTCGCTGGACTGAATGTCTAATGTCTGCAATAACTTTTTTGAAGATATGATGCACCTGACAATTTTGATTTGGCTGTTCTCACACTGGAATTGGAGTTTGTAAAAGGTAGAGCAAACAAGACTGAGCAAGTAAGTTTTAGCTTTAGTTTGTGCCACACAACTGTGAAGGATACCAGTAGCTTCAATACTCAATTTTGATGTTTTTTTTTTTACTTTTTGATTTCTAGATCGATGCAGTTCTTCTTACCCAGCAAATTCAGAAACGGTTTGTTGATCAGGTAACTTTTATCTTTTCATCTTAACGTCACATGTTATGGTACCAATTGAGGTACATGGATACGGTTATAGGTATCAATATAGGTGCAGGGCGAGCGAGGCATGTGTGAGGGAGGGAGGGACTACGGCAAACTCTCCTCTTTTATCCGGGCTTAGGACCTACTATGTTTGAAAGCATAGACATAGTTCATGGGATCTGGTGCATTAATGTTGGTAATATCATACCCAAAGCAAAGATGACTGGAAAAGAAGGATCCATATAGACTACTCAAAATGGTAGGAACTGAGGCTTAGGTGATGATGCATTGTCTCAAATTTGATAAAATATATTTTCTCATCTTAAAAGATCAATCAATAAATCAAGTTTTTATTAGATAAATTTGCAACATTATGTAACACACGATTTGTTTGGTTAAATGTTTGCACTTGGCTGATGCACACTAGGCATAATATCACCTTCCGTCTTCATTTTAGACATTGTTCACGACAAGAAGTATTTTGGAATTTGTAATGGATAATAAGATTGGGCATGCAAACTTGTTTGGGAAACCTGAAACTGCTAGTTATGATTGGAACAATTGCAACAATTTTTTGGAAGTTGTATGACCTTGTTGGTGTAATCCAGAAGGCGACCACTCAAATCCCACTCGTATCAAATATATGATCTTGCTCAAGAAGGCAAAGGGAAGGAATAAAACCAAAAGTTGCCATTATTTATGGATAAGCAAAGATTTATAATTTGTTATTTTGTTCCCAGTAAGGAAGGGCTGCAGGATGGGGTAGGGACGTGAAGGGCATAAGAAGAGAAGATAACTTGAGTGAGAGAAAAAGGTGTTAACCCCCTGCTTGTTTGATTTCATGTGTAATTTGTGGCTTCTAGATCGGCTACCCATTGTCTTTAAATTGCATCATTGACCATGACGAAAAAGATAAAATATAGAGTCAATCATTTCTGATCTGTGTGAAGTCCTAGATAAGTATAATCACTCGACTAATGACAACAACCAAAAATCTACCTTTTATGTTGCTGACAAGTCAAAGGAATACAACACTCAGAGTACTTGCATCTCTAGTATCATGTCTTAGACCCTTAGCAACATCATGTGGGAAATAATGACCTTCCTACGACAAAAACCATGTGGCATTGTGCAATCAGTTGTTTTACCAACAATAAGGATTCTAACAAAATAGCTGAGATGTAGAAGAGGATTATATGATTCTCGTGTGGTGAGATTTTGGCAGATTATCAATAACAGATTGTAAGCTCATAGAATGAGCTCATAATATGTATGTTCTCTACACACCTTGTAAAGTTTGAAAGCAATGCCGAAAATTTCACCTGATTCAGTTCTTAGCTCATTGTTCGAGTCATATGCAGGGATAACTGAAAGCTTCTATCCAGTGATCATTTACTAGAGCGTGCTCATCAGTACTTGGGATTACTTATATACGTAGTCGACTTATTCTGTACTATTAGTTGAGACTTCTAATCTAGTGGCTTCTTTAGAAAGACGATGAGCTAACCTGGTCGCGTCTCATGGAAACTGTTTGAGGACATGGTTAGTTGGGTTTTGTATCATGTCAATATTTTCTAAAACCTAATCCTGTAAGAAATATTGAAAACATATTTGGGCCAATCAAGTGCTTACTTTCTCCGAGGCTGCATTTTTTTCTATCATGCCTACCAATGTAGGATTCAATGTTTATGCGATACTGTCAGACTATTATGCTAATGTTGCTAAGCTTCTGGGAACAACTAAGATGTCCACTGCTTCTGCCTAGCCTAGAGATTCGGCTTTTTGGATATATTGCCCATACTCCGTACCATTAGCCATTGGATTATTGATTTTGATGCCCCCTCACATATATATATATATATAGATTCATTACTGCCCTTGAGCTACACAAAATTTTCCTCTTGTGATTCTTGTTGATGACTACTAAGTCTTTAATTAGTGGAGTTGGGACAATAGATTTCATACAAAATCTCCTTTGTCTTTTTTATTTGAAAATGCCCCGAGCTCATTTATTCATCTCTATCTCCTTTAATAGAGGTAAGCAATACATGTACCACTACCTTGAGAACTAAAACACTTGTCTGGGAACCCTTTTGACCCCAACCCCAACCTCACTGCCTAGATAGAAATGCTAAAGAGATTGAAGCGTCTATCTTTGAGCGGCTCGAAGATCACACAAACGACATACATGATCATTAATGAAACTTTTCTTTTATTGATGTTGGACCAAGAGTGTTCACAAAAGGTGGCCCACAGGCAACACGATACGAAAGATATAACAATAGAAACTAACCAACTAGATATTATACCCCAAATACATTAATACTCCCATATAGGGTTCTTGTTCGATGAAACTTGTTCAAAGTTCTCAAGAGATATAAGTGTAGTGGAAGCACAATGTTGGCAAGTTGTCAGCATATACCTAAAATCATAAAATCAACCACAATCAAGCAAACACATTGGTATGCTGTAAAAATCAAATAAACTCAGAACTTTAATAGAAGCATAACGTTTGGCAAAAGTAATATAATATCAAGAAAAAAACAACTCTCAAGAATCTTCATTTATGAAAAACAAGCATCTTCTATTTATGTATTCCATTATACTCGAGTGGACATCACCACCACGGCCAATGTTAGGGCCTACATCCCGCATGATAGGGCTAGATGAGTCATGACAACTTGAAAAATACCAAAGTATCCTCCAAAAGGTGACCTTACTCCAAGATATGGGCAGGTGCACTGAGAGCACACTTACCTCAAGATACAAGCAGGAGCAATAAGGTTATGTCCTTACCCCAAAATACGGGCAGGTGCACATGAGAATGAGATTATGTATAATGGAAGTTTAATTTATGTTTCAAGTTTTGTCAATTTAAATATAAGAGATACAAAAGACTAGTCAGTTGAGAAGGAAGTAGCTCAAACAGTATCATAGCCAAGCATATGGATTTGAACATATACTATACAACAACTAATATCACAATCAAGGTCAATAGGAGGATAAAGCATACCTTTTTGTATGATTTCATATTTAAAGATCTTGGGATATATCAATGTCAAAACAAAGTTAAAGATCATGAGGCAACAAAATGATTGCACAAGGTCAAAATTATGGGTTGATTCCATTATAACTTTTAATGATCATAGGCTATGTGATTAACTACTAAAACGATCCTAAGTAGTGATCATTTGTATTTCATCATTATCACAACATATTATTGTAGATCAGTGTTTCTCTCATCTCATTTTCAACATAAGAGGAAAGATCTACTACTTAGGTCATTTAGGTTATCAATCCTATATTCCAACATTGTCATCATCATTAATCTTGTCATCATGGTAATATGAAAAACCAATATTATTCAAGAGTGAGCAAGCTCTGCCACAGGAAAGAGATAATCATTTAAGTACTGATTAGGTTAGATCTAGGTACTTGGAGAAATATTGCACATGGTATGGTCATAAATGAATTTCAACTACGGCGAGAATACGTTTCAGGATATCACTAGAAAAGGAATAGGAATTAGGCTCTAAAACTATTTTTTATCATATTCCTTGTTGCTTTTCTCACCAAAAGTTAACTATCTACATCTTGTATTACCTCGATATGATTAGTCTCCACCATTAGATCTCTGATCAGTGTCTAAGAAAAAGCGACGTAGTTCCTGGGAGCGCCCCTCCCCTATTCCTTCTGTGTTAGGCCGCACTACAAGGGCCTCTACCTTGGGCTACTACGCCCATAAAGCCGCACCAATTATAGTGTGGCCAACCTGGCTTGAGTGAGCTCGATTGCTTACGTCTCCTAGATGCCCTCCACTGCTGGGCGTGATTTCCCACTGAGCACAGTTGTCCGTCTGCCGCTCACCCCTCTGTCCCGTTCGTAGAATGAGACTCGCTTGCTTATTCGTCCGCTGCAGAGGCTAAACTCCGACGAGTGCCTGTGGGGTCTCTAGACCTCGATGCCGACACCTAGCCTCACAAACAACCTCACAGTGGTGGTGAAGGCTTGGCCGACATAATTTAGGGCTTGGCTCCCTCCCGAAAGCCAACCCGATGTTAGTGAGGAGCAACATCTCCATGAGGGTTTGGGAACTCCATTCTTAGGGGTGTTGGGCATCACGAAGACCTTGACAAGCTTTGTCTAGGGCATAGTGACAAATTCAGGATTCGACAACTTTTCGACTGGTAGGAAAAAATTGAAATGCGGAAAAAAATCACAAAAAATTGTGAAAAAATCGATATATTTTGGTCAACTATTCAAAAAATAATCGAGAATAAGTTAGCTATATATATGCGTACATATATACATATATATATACTTATACACACACACACACACACACACACACACACACACACACATATATATATATATGTATGTACATATATGTATATATATACATAAAGATATATATATGTCTGTATATATATACATACTTATGAGATACAAATATAACTGTTAAGGTCACTAGAAATACAATCTTATTGAGTAAAAAAGTAGGTAAAGAGTTAAAGAATAGTTGCATAATAACAATGCACTGTCGGGAGAGTGGGGGTTGGAGTTTTTAGTGAATATCAGGAGTTCTCTGTACATGGTTTGGTAAAAAAGAGCAAACGACTTAAAAGAGAAAAATCGTGAAAAAAACGTGAAAAGTCACAAAGAATCGTAAAAAAATCGTATAAATCGCAAAAAAGCGGGAAAAATCGTGAAAAGTCGTGAAAAATCAGCGAGCGACGTATTAATCATGGTGAACATTCGGAAGCCTATAAAATTGGAAAAAAATCGCCGATTTTTCGTAAAATTTGGAGACTTTTGTTACTATGGTCTAGGGGCCAGGGAACCAGATCCATGGATGAGGAGTCACAACGTGGTTGGAAGAGGCAACCTCGACATGGTGTAGTTCCATGGTGAAACAATAGTGGAGACGAGATGGGAAAAGGGAGGGTTGATCTACCAGTATATAATGTCTTGGTTCAAGATCTTGGGGTTGCGAGGAAGACTCGTGAAGGCCATATCTGATTGTACGGTCAATTTTGGCTGTGATTGATATGATTGTTGGCAAGGAGTGATTTCATTATGTTCCCCTCCTTTACCTATTTTTCCGAGGTAGAAGATTAGGGCCTTTACTAGTCCCTCATTAGTAAGTAGCGCCCTTGGTCCTGACTTAGGGCCAGATGCTCATTTTTTGACGTGAAAACCTTATTAATCACTCAAAACTTGGTCAACGATCAATAATTCAGCACGATTTTATCCAAATACATTCCTTTTTCTTCAATATTCTATATCTTTCGAACCATCTATCGAAATGCCATGAAATTTTGAACAATGTTTCCTTATTCTCTAAATTGCCTTTTAACCAAGAAGAAACCCATGCCTCTTTTTGACCATTTAAACAACTTCCTTGTCAATGCATTTAATAAATTCCACAAATATCATGAATCGTTTCCACAACGCATCAAACGACTTTTCTATGGTAACCAAAATATCTCTATATTATATGGGTACATACCATACATTCCCTTATCCAGCAAGTAATCTTTGACCACCAACAAAATCTCAATTCTCACTTATCCTTAATTATATCAATAAAACCCCAAAATATTTCTATAAGACTTGATTTTTTCTTGGACACTTTTCCGTTACTTTAAATCTCATCAGTACCAATAGAGTCACAATTATTGAAAGATGATTGAAATGATGAAGTGGGGTCAAATTGAACAATATTATATACAAAGAAGGGTGCCAAAGTAATTGGCTAATTTAGTTGTGAAATTCCACTTCTTGACAACACTCTACACTACTATTGCTACTACAATAATGATCCCTACTTCTATCCCCGTCATAATGTTCTTCTAGACTCTCTGGGTAAGTTGGCATGTCTCCTCCATCTTACATTTTGAGGCATATTTTTGCAAGCTCATTAGTAAGTCCATTGCATTCCTTTATCAGAAACTATATGAAACGCTGATAGCCCCAATCCTTTGTTATAACCAACATGCATATAAGCTCGTTTTCCCCCATTTACTTTGTTCTTTCATTAGAATCTCGCAGGCTACCTTGGATCCACATTATATTATGCATCTTTTATCAGGAAATTTGGATGCTAATCATATACCTTCAAGGATGGTGTGAAGCTCTCCTTTTGTTGTGTCACACCTTTGTCCTCTTTTGTACGATGCTATGAGCCAGTAGCCTTGGACATTCCTTGCTATGGCACTGACTGCTTGTTTCTTGTCTAATCAGTCCTCTGTCAAGTCCACATTAATTAGAATCTCGTCTTCTGGAGGTGTCTGCCACATTTCCTTAATTACGCTTCTCCTTGTACACTTGCACACTCTGTTTTTTGTGTAAGAAAGGCTTTAGTGTTCTCTTGTTGCTTGATGATGCTCATTGATGGGAATATTTTTCCTTCAAACATCAGCCAGTCTGACGTTTTCCGAATTTGCCAACATGTCCATGCAAACATGGACAACCATTCCTTATCAGTTCTATCACATACCATTGCCACTTTGATCCACACGCAAAATTTCCTCGTTTAGGAAGAAATTGTGTCCTAACTCTGATCAATGGATTTCTAGACCTCCTTAGCCGCCGTACAATCTCTTAACGTGCATGGTGGTTTCCTATACACCTGAGCATTCAATGCATGTGATTGTCCAGTTTCATTTGATATCTTCTGGTGTTTGTCATGATGCCATTATGCATACACTGCCACGGGAAATAGCTTCAATTTTGCTGGTATATGAATCTTCCACATCGTGTTCCACATCCCGGTGTAGCTATACGTTTCTTCTTTAGACTGTCCTTGTGAGCTGATGCTGTGCTCCAGATTCCATTTGCTTCCATATTTCTCAACCAATAGTCCCTTCCTGCATGGGGGTTTAGGGGGGAACTGCGTCGATTGCATTCACCGCATCTGTGGTGAATCATTCATTGATGAATGTGGCATCCCAACTCCTTCGTCCATGCCCATTGCTACCACCCATAGATCTTATATATCATCTGGTATAGCTTTGCCCTAGAGGGCTGTGGATTATCTATCCCGCTAATCCATTTGCCTCTCCACACTGAGGTGTTACTGCTGTTCGTGATGCATCTTGTGCAATTGCTCAACATGGTTCCTGTTAGCCCGTGATGCTTCTCCAATCGTCAAACCTCTTAACACTGGTTGATGCTTTTCTGCCATACTTCTTGCACAACATGCGACACTACCAGACTTCCTGTAGTGCCGCTAATCCATTTGCCTCTCCACACCGATGTGTTACTGCTGTTCGTGATGGAACTTGTGCAATTGCTAAACATGATTCCCGTTAGCCTCATGATGCTTCTCCAAATCGTCAAGCCTCTAACACTGGTTGATGCTTTTCTGCCATACTTCTCGTGCAACATGTAACACTGCTGGACTTCCCGCTTTTGTAGGTAGTCCCATGTGACTCTCATTACCAGGGTCTTATTCAACCGTCTGTGGCTGTCTTAACTCCTAGTCATCCTTCTCTGTTAATAATAACTTTACACCATGCAACCTTACTAACAGCCTTGCCTTTGACTTTGCCAGTCTAGATGAGTTGCCGCACGAGTTGGTCAATCTTAGCACATGCCGAACTCGACAGTCGTGTGGTTTGCATCGTGTGCACATGTAGTGCATTCAAAGTGGCTCACGTGAGTGTTACCTTGTCCACCATGGATGGTGTTTTCTCCACCCAAGCTGACTTATGTTCCCTCATCTTTACTGTAATAGTATCATATGTTTCCCTCTTTATGTGATCGCGGAGTATGGACACCCTGAGGTATTTTTCCATATTGCTGGTGCTTGGGATCTTGGAAGCTGGACTAATCCTCCTTTGCATTGTATTGCGGTGTTCCTCGAGAAGAATAGGGAGGATTTTTCCTTCGACAATTGTTGGCCTGGTGTGTTTCTGAAATCTGAAGTCCTTCACGCACTTCAAAATGAGCTTAGCCTGCTCCACCTCTGCCCTACCAAAGTATCCTTTGTCTTTTGTTTCATTGCTCAATATTTTCATTTGAGTTTGTTGCTGTCAGCAAAACTGCAAAGTCATTGTATTTTTGTGACCTACCCTATAATCCTGTGTATCTTCATGGCCTTATTACAAAGATGGAGACTAGTGGGGGGTACTATAGGATCTGATGGGTTATGCTAGTTCCTTACATTGACAAACACATATTATAGAGAATTTTGTGTTATTCATGTTAGCCAAGGTAATTAGCTCGAAAAAATTTGGTTAGTAAGTCTATCATTAATATTTGATTGATTTCATTAGGTGCAATGTGACGTACGAGAGCTTTTTTGGGTCTTTGGTCTATTCCAATTATTTTATTTTATTTATTAGTGACTACTATAGACTAGTGGGATCTATTTATTATTGTACCATCATGTATATTTTTTAATTGAAATAAAGACCTAATTTGCAATGGACTCACACTTATACAATGAGATTTGAATCTTGTTTTATGATTGAGAGTATAGAATATCTGACATCTTGTGCTTACACAACAGAATAGGATGGTATAGCCGAGGAGTTTCATCACTTTTCTAATGTTGACAGTTCGAAACGGTCTCATCTCGTGTATAGAGAATTTTTGGCAAGTTTCTCTTTAGAGTCCTTGCTATTTGATTAATAGAATGTGTCTTGTTGTTTTAAGAAGTATTTCTTTCTCTTAGGTTCTTTCCGTTTACCCCATGGGTTTTAGATGTTCTTGTATGACATATCCTCGTTTTTGCCAAGATGTCACCTCAAACTATAAAATCTATTATTGGGGGATATTTGTGCTTACCAACGAGTGTTAATGTTTTGATTATGTTAGCAATAAGTTACTTCCAATGGTTTCTTTAAAGACCCCATAGTTTCCAATGTTTTAGTTTGTCTCTTCATTTTTGAGTTGTTTGGTGAGTCCTTCCTATAGGGTTTCTCTTATAACCTCGATAGCATTTTCTTGTTCCCATGCATCTAATTGCATCTTCTACAGCCGCATACTATAATGAAAGAAAGAACTAGTCAAACTATGTATTCTCCTAATGTGCCTCAACTAATCTTCATCCATTCTAACCGTTCTTGTTAGGTGAATCCGCCAATTGAGCGCCTTTCTGACTTCTACTTACTCCATCGAGGAAAGGCGCACATTCTTGTTTTTCTCACTCTATATCTTGTTCACTTGTTGTGATAAAGTAGTTCATATTTAATTTTCTTTGATCTTTCTATATTGATCCCATTTATGAAAGGCCTTATCTCATATTAGATAAAGTTGAGCCATGCAGAAAAAATTGTAAGCAATTTTTCATAGATGCCTTAGGATGTATAAATGAGAGTACTGAAATTGATTCTCACTTGATGCAAATACGCGTACAGAGGCTCTCATGGATACATGAGTACTGAGGATCATATGGATACATTTAAGTGAGTAAATGAATCCTCACTTTAAGTTTACCAAGGATAAATAAAGACATAATAAAGAATGACGACAATAGGCGTAAGCCCAATAACCACTTATACTACCCCTGCTCCCCCTTCAGTTGGAAAGTATACCTTGTGTAGTTTCAACTCAATACCCATATGTCAAAAAGAGCTAGATGTGGTGGTTTTGCCAGAATATCAACAATTTGATCCCAAGTTTGCACATGAGGTGTCATGATTTTCTTGGCTTTACCATATCTCACTTAAAATGGCAATCTACTTCAATATGTTTCACGCATTCATGGAAATTCGGGTTATTAGTGAATGAATGTCCATATGACTATCACAACAGAGAGTCGTTGGTGTCAAAACATGAATGCCAAACTTGGATGGGATAAATTGTACCCATTGCAAGTTACAAGATATGAGCCATCACTCTGTATTCTAACTCTTAGCTAGATTGAGCAATGACAGATTGCCTTTTGCTTCTCTAGGCAAGAATGATGATTGCCTAACTTGTTACAAAATCCAAATGTAGACTCGCCGCTTGTGACCATCTCTTGCCCATTTTGCATCTGCATACCAAGAGATAGCAATGTCCTTCTAAGTAGGTCGAATGTGGAACAATCGTCTTCCTAGATCACTCCCTTGAGGTATTGCAGGATACATTGAGTGCTGCACTAGTGAGCTTGAAGAGGAGCACACATATGTTGATTGACCATTATGATAGTGTAAGGCGATATCTGGTCGGGTGATTGTCAAATCGATCAATTTCCCCATGATGCGGCAATACTTCTCAAAAATGGGGTAAGCGCCCCCCTACTTTGAGTTATATGATAGTCATCTGAGTGGAGACTAGTCTGGCATTTGTCATCCCAACTCCTGTAGCAGGTAAAAAACATAGTGTTTTGAGATAGAATGATTCTGACGTTGGAGCGAAGAACTTCTATGTTGAGAAGATACTATAGATTTCTCAGATCCCTAGTGTGGAAGTAGGATTGCAAGAAACTTTTTAGACTTGAGATTCCTTAGTATCACTGACAGTGATCACAATATCATTCACATATACATCAAATAGAATGTGACCCTGAGATGAGGAGAATCATCTGTAGTAGGCCTTTAGAATCCCAATGCTTATTAAACAAGTCCTTTCGTGCTGACGGTTGCCCATCATAGGGCTAGTGACTGCAAGCTAGGGGCCTGCAGCCGTAAGGGGGACCGCGGAGGGGCAACACAAGGGCTGCAACAACATAGGGAAGAGAGAGAGAGGTGACACGTAGATTAGGTTAGTCAAGGCTCTAAAATAATATAAGAGGGCTAGTTGTTGTATTAAGATAAGAGAAACCCTGCTCCTATATATTGGAGAACTGGGAAGCGTACATGACATAAGACAAACCCTAATGGGCCAAGACATACTTGGGCCCATATTACAAAGTCACTTTTAATAATATAAATAAATAGACTCTAATACTCCCCCTCAAGTTGAAGTTAGGAGAATCCCAAATCAGCTTGCAAATAGAGAGTTGGACTAAAAACAAAGAAACATATAAAAAGATAAACAAGCCCTTACAAGAATTTACTCCCCCTCAATATTACATTAAAGCACTCAAACACTCCCCCTCAAGTAGATACTCTAAGCAAGCAGGTTGTAGAAGCTTCTCGATCATCTGGAAAAGAAGTAAGCAACAACAGGATCATCTGCATGTTAAATAAGCAGAAACAACAATGCTTCATGGTCTTCATCGCAGTCGCTAACGTCACAACCCAATAAGTGCTGGGTCACAACAACAACAATATTAATATAGTATGGACGGGCCACAGAGTGCTGGCACACATCAACAGAAAGTCGACGTGCAAACAAGGCACAAACAAGTATGTTAAAGTGTCTATATTAGTCTATTAGTTAAATAGGCTAATTAGTTTAGTGGGCCTTTATATTCCGGCCCGTCTAGTTTAGATTACTTGGGTCCTAAGTAATAGGGCGTCTCTCCTCTCCTATATAAAGGAGAGGTCGTCAGTCTTTGTATCACAATCTATCATATTCAATCAATCTTTTATATTTTAACATGGTATCAGAGCGGGTTAGATCTTGAGGAAACCCTAGCAGCCGTCCTCCCTCTCTCTCTCTCCAAGCCGTCCACAACAACCCTAGCAGCTAGCAGCCGCCGCCTCTTAGAGAGAGCGACCAAGGGGGAGCGCCCGCCTGCGGGCGGCCGTCGCCGTCGCCATGGCTTGGCCGGCTGCCCGCTAGGCATATCCCCGCCTCCGTGGCTTATCCCCTTTCATATTCATTCATTCTTTTTCAACGATCACTGCTCTTATCTCTTTCCCGACGCCGATCTTCACCTACAGCAGCCACCGCCGCCACTATCATCAGCAGCACCAGCCGCCGCCTCCATCAGCAGCAGCCGGCGCCGCCGCCAGCAGCCGCACCAGCCGGTGTCGCCCGCACAACAGCCATCTGCTGGCCATCTTCCGCCACCTATCAACCACCATATCCGTCTCCACCGCCGCCAAGAACAGCAGCCACGCCACCGCTGCTGCAATAACCATCGTCATCAAGTCAGCAATTAGCAGCACCATCGTCATCCTCCATCATCGCCGTTGTATCTGTGCTCGTAGGTTGCAGTGTTGCTTTATCCAAGCAACCGCATCCCCAGCCTTGATCGCACTTTTTCAACCGGCGCTCCATCTCATGACGTCTTCAGATCAGCCTTCATCGCCGCTTTGGAGAGGCTCCGCATACATCCTTTTGGCATGCAAAATCTCCGGAGTCACGCAGGAGACCCTTTGTCATCTCCTATGTTGCGACAAAAGTGCTTCATCAGCCGAGCGTCATATGACTCATGTCCATTCATCATCCGCAAGTTGCTGCTCCTCCACTTCATCATCATTCCGACGATCTTCATCCGCAAGTTGCTGCTGCGTTGTGCGTCATCATGCTACTGCTGCCATCTACAGTAGGCGATCACCCATCACTCTCCACCGCTACCAAACAACCATGTTTACTACCCCCATATGCATTATCCCTGTCTCTATTCAGATCCTTAATCGGTTCTATCTTTTACTAATCGGATCCTATTTTGACCCTAATCGGATTTTCGCGGGGCTCCGCCCCCGCACCCCCGGATTTGTTGCCCTAACGGGCCAACAAACCCCCTTTTCGGGTCGGGACTAGATCCATTTATTTTTCTACCCGGATCTCATGTTGACCCATTTAGTATACTCTCTTTGGCTATCGGTTTCATTCTCCACATATTACCCATCTCCATTTCACATATTTTTCCCTTTTCAGCCTTTTTCTTTCCCACCCACCCATATTATGTGAGCATCTCTTTTCCACATTACGGGGGGGTCATATATCCAGTTCTCCACACCAAACACTCACTCTTGTCGTATTTGGTGTGCGGGGGGGATAGAGAGGACAGAAAGAGATGAGAAGAGAGAGCGAGCATGAGAGAATGTATGAGAGAGTATGAGATGATGATATATGTATTCAGATTATATATATTCCAGGCTATCTTCATGAAGCTTCACATTGTTCAGCACACCGGTTCTCTACTTCAGCCAGCATTGAAGATCCAGTGTCGACACTGTATCCGCGTTATGTACGTCAGGTGTATTCCTTCAGCTGCATTCACATGAGACAGATGGGTGCTTCTTCAGAAGCTCAGAGTTTTATCTTCACCGAGCTGCTTCATCACGTCTTCTCCGAGCCGCATCTGCTGTATCGACATCGCCTGTAGCTGATCCTCTTGGGACCTTCCTTGATGGATGATCTCCTTTCCCGTCAAGCCCCCAAGGTTCATGCGTCAGAGTTTTATGGTTCCTGCATCGTATTAAGCAGCAGATCGTCCGTCCGCGTTCGTGCCGCGTTAAGCACGTATTCCAGTGGCGAATTGCTGTAGTATCAGGTCCATTCTTCAGATGTCCTCATTCCAGATGCACTTTAAGGAAGACCTTCAAAGCTCGAGTATCTTCAGCCTGCAGAGTCATCATCACCATATGATTCAAGGGGAATATTATTTCAGGGGGAGTAACATATTTTGTATGGGAGTGATATTTATCTTCATCTTTTATTTATCATTTCTTTTTATCGAGTCCTGTAACTCTCTAAGCTTGGACATGTGTTTCACCCATGCTCCAGCTTGAGGGGGAGTGTTAAAGTGTCTATATTAGTCTATTAGTTAAATAGGCTAATTAGTTTAGTGGGCCTTTATATTCCGGCCCGTCTAGTTTAGATTACTTGGGTCCTAAGTAATAGGGCGTCTCTCCTCTCCTATATAAAGGAGAGGTCGTCAGTCTTTGTATCACAATCTATCATATTCAATCAATCTTTTATATTTTAACAAAGTAAAAAGGTCAACATGCTCAAAGCATGGACAATGTCGACGTGCAAACACAGACAAACCAGAGAGTGTTGGCACACAACAAAAGAAATCCAGAGAGTGCTGGTTCACAGTAGAAAAGGCCAGAGAGTGCTAGTTCACAGTCACATTAGTAGTCAACGTGCAAAGAAAGCACGGCCAAAAACTAGAAAATAGAGTCGACATAATCGGATAGAAGACCATCAACTTAAACAAGCATGCAAATGACATGAAGCTCCAAAATAGTAAGTTCTCCAAGAAGCATATAGCAGTAAGCATCAATAGTATAAGTCTAGAAATTCTTCAAGAAGTGCATAAATTCCACAAAAATATAGGGTAGTAGAATATAATCTTCCTCTCCTCCGTCTCATCTCTCCTCTATTTCTCCCCCTCACACCAACCACAAAAAGAACTAAAGGGTGGTTGAGGTGGACAACCAAAGCAACATTCTAAATAAGTATATAGTTGAAACCACAGTTCATTTGAATAAATGGACAAGCAAGATCACTAGGTTGTAGAAGGGAACTGGGAGGAAGGACGTGAGAATAAGCCCATTAGTTAATTCCAACCTTTGAGACCATTAGTAAAAGGTGGACGACTCAAAAGCAACGTGAAAAAGAAAAGGTAGCAACAAATGATGCGACCACCACCAATATATCACGTTGATGCAAAATTAGGAGCCAATAAAAACAGGAACAGAGATCGACATTTGCTGCTTGGTAGAATTATGATTATAAAAAGAGAGATACTTTAGTCACTTTGACGTTGAGAGAAACTCCAACAGTTGTAATCCAGTTAGGCAACCACCATCCTCGCGTATCTCAGATCTCAAACTCTGTTGATCGTAGTGCTTGCTCCAGTAGCTGTCGGACCAACAACTCCTACCATAAAGCTTTCATCTTGCCCGCGACTTGGCATACGCTTGTAGAAGTGGTTTGCTGCATGCCCGCAATGCTCCATCCTCCTCCAGCTAAGGCGGCTTGGGGAGTCAGGGCAAAAAAACTTAAGTTTTTGAATGATCTATAGTTGTGATACATATCTCCGGCAAGGGGGGAAAACAACGGATGACTAGGAAGTCAAGAGGCTGGTAATTGCTGGTAGGAGAGGCAGTTTGTAGGAGCAGGTGACGCTGCGTCAAATTGGCAGGTAGGACACAAGGATGGCGGGGGTGCTATGTGGTTGCGGCGGGAAGATTAACACGTCTGATCCTTGGCTTTCTGAATCGGGTCAGTTGAGGAGCGTGAAGGCAGCAAGAGCGGGTAGGGGATAGCGGATGGGGGGCCCTTGAGTCGTGCGGGAGGCAGGGTGGTCGACGACTAGGCAATAGGTAGCAGATCTGGCGGAAAGAAAAAAAAGGTTGTTAGGCGGAGGCTGTTGGCAGCGGAAGAAAGGAGGGGTGAGGTGGCTGCTTGTTGGTAACAACGGTGAAGAAAAAAAGGTGAAGGTTGGGGGCAGCAACAGATGGCGTTGGGCTAAGCAGGAGGCCGCAATGGGCTGGGCAGAAGGTGGTTGAAGGCAACGACGGCCATCCGCAGGGAACAATGGTAGGAATTCCCTGCGAGCAGCCAAGCACCGCCAAGGGCGGCGGCCGCCTGCAAGGGGGCACTCCTTTTCTTTCTCTCTCTCACGTAGGGCTTTAATCCCTAAGATGGCTGCTCTGATACCATCTAAAATAATAGAAGACGGCTAGTTGTTGTGTTAAGATAAGAGAAACCCTGCTCCTATATATTGGAGAACAGGGAAGCGTACATGACATAAGACAAACCCTAATGGGCCAAGACATACTTGGGCCCATATTACAAAGACACTTAATAATATAAATAGACTCTAATAAAGGCATTGCCCTAGTTCCATGTAAACAAGAATACATAGATTAATTCACATGAGTTGCACATAACAATATAGAGAGACTCCTATGTATGGGAGTACGAAGGATTATATCGATACACTTAAGGTGGGTAAATAAATCCCCAATCAAGGGTACCAATGATAAACAAAGACATAATAAATAATAATGACAATGGGCCTAACCGGCCTAAGCCCATTGACTACTTACACTAACACGATCTTTTTCATACTAATAGTAATTGCAACACTGTTGTCTGTCATTGAGCCCTTGTAATCAAGTATCGTTGAGATGAACAATTCATAGACTTAAGGCATGCTTGGTTGACTAGGGTTATATCCTAACATATGACATGGGTCAAATCAAAACATTTCTCTAGTAGCCTTTGTATGGTTGTTGATCTTTTGTTGCCAAAAGGATGTCTTTCTTGTATGGTGATCCACAACTTATAAATTTACATCAAGCTACCTTGTGTTTCGTTGCTTAAGGGGAGAAATATATGATGGTTAAGAAAGGCTACATCATGACTCAAGTAAATCCCGTGCGTTTGGTTTGACAAATTGAATCACATTCTGTTGGCATTTGATTATGTAGGCTACATCATGACAACTCTTAAGTTTGTGGAAACATGGGCATCCATAGTTACTCTTGTTAGTATATGTAGTAATGGGCCCATGCCCACTATGTATCTCTCCTTCTTTAGACTAAGTGAGGATCCATTTTTCACCTAGGTGTTCGTGTAAATCCAACCACTCCTATATATACGAAACCTTGTAATTCCCTTTTAGCTAATCATAATTAGCAACGACTACAATATGGTATCAGAGCATGCCTAACCCCCCAGCTGCCAACGACCCTTCTCAACCAACGAAACAATTGACTACAATAGATTATTGCCCAATTAACCGACACAGGTCAGCCCACAACAATTGGACGTCTTCGCCTTCACTATTGGTTTGCCTGTTCTCCATTTGCTACTTGTTCCCCTGAGCCTCCGTGCAACTTCTCATGCCCTAGATAAAAAAGCACAAGATACCTTTTAACAAAAATATAACAAAACCTCTATTAAAAAGAAAAATAAAAGGGGGAGAAGCAGAGTCAACTCTCCCCCACCCCTTGTGGATCCCCTACATGCATAGAGGAGTGCTTAATATTTTGATTAGGGGGCTTCTATGTTCTTACATCATAGTGTTAATTCATATGATTATCTCCTGCCGTGCCATTGGCTCTATAGTGCCTCTGTTGGATTTTCGACATCTATTGAGTCTCTTTCCCGTAGCGCAACCTCTTTATTCTTTTTTTCCTCTATGCCATGCCTCAATACTGGTAGTGTAGTTTTTTGTTTGCGGTGCTATGTTTCGCTAAAATGTAACATTGCTGATGATAAAGCCTCCTTGCTTCTACTATCATTTACAATGTCATTCTTTCTATTTTTATTATCAATTTTTCAGATGTATGCCGTCTACACGTTTCTTGAGTCGTGAATCAAGCTTATATTAACACGAACAATCCACTAGCCAAGCTAGAAGTGGCATGACATGGCAATTGGAATCAGCGAGGTGGTTCTTCACTTATTCTGAGGAGCATGGAGCCCCATGTCGCAGTGAAATATATGTTTCAGTGCAAATATCAAAACAATGTGAGAAGATATGAAGTAGTTCTTTACACAAGAGAATTTGCCTTAGCTTATAGAACATCATGGATAAATTATTTACTAATCAATAAGGTCAGCCACCTCTGAAAGCCTACTATAACTCCATCAAAGCTCTGACAAACAAACTCCATCTCTTCTCACTTACAGCATCCATTGAGGTCGCCAAGGAGCACCACTCTATCATCTTTGGGAGGTTTTTGAACAGGATCCATCTGTGTTATGTTGCTGTTTGCAACTGCTCTTAGGTGGAGCAACATTGCCTTCCATGGATCAAGCGTACGACATGCCACTATTCCACATTGTGCACACTAACTTGTCTAAAGCTCAAGCAGCTGTTGTCATGGTTGCATGCGACTGTGGACACAGAAGGGGACTATACCTCTAATGCAACTACTAACAAAATTTGTGGCCACAATGAACATGTGTGCTTCTCTAAGCATGGCTACCCTCTACAATACTGTCAAGGTTGTGTTTGAGGCACTACTCACTTGGCCCAGAGTCGACCTGCTGCCATCGCTACTCATGGCTTATCCAGTGGGAGTATTTCTTGTGTCTCTCTTACTTTGGAAGATATGATTATCTCCAGTGAGCCTTGTAGCAAGTTGGCGACTCTTCTCTACACTCTCAGTTGAACCAATCCTTTGCTTACCTAACACAATTAGACTGGAAGATTGGTGACTTCCTCGTCTTCCCATAGGCAATCCTATCCTTAGTCTACCTTACAGTTGCCCATTAAGGTAAAGTTGGGCCGTCCACACTCGTTACACATTCTAATTGGATTGTGGACTCCCGGGCTACTTAACATGTCACTTAAGGAACATTTACTTACCACCACAAACTCCTACTTCTCCACTCCTCTCAGTTTGGTAGATGGATACATAAAACTTGTTGAAAAATGTCGCTTCGTTCAACTCGTCTCTAATTATCCTCTTGTTCACTGTGTTCTAAATTTCCTATATAATTTGTTTTCTACTTGAAAAGTTTCAATTCCTTGTGATTTTACATAACCTCGGTCCTACTGGATTTGTCTTGCACGATTTGAGGAGTATGATGATGTTGTACGAGGAGCTCGTTTGGTGATCTCTACTATTTTGCACCTCCATCACCTCGAACCACAACTCTTATCACCATTATTCCACTACAACATCTTTGCTATAGTCATCTTCCGTTGGGAAAATTAAAAATTTTGGACTTTTCTCTATCTTCTTTCTTTTCTTTTATGTGAAGCATGTAAAATACAATACACCATCTTGTATTTCATACCACAAACAATCTGAGAAGCATTTTGATTCCATTCTTAGCGATGTGCAGTCCTTTTTGGACAACTAGTTCTAATGGATGTAAGTATTATTTGACATTTATTGACGATTTCTCTTGAATGACTTGGCTGCATTCACTTTTAACTCATGGAGAACTTTATCCCCTTATTTAAGTTTTTCATAAAATGATCTCCGTTCAGTTTTCATCTTTGATTTAAATTTTGCGTACCAATAATGCTCATCAATATATTCTAGCTACAATGTCTTTGTTTTGCCATGATGTGGATGTGATTCATCAACAATCTTGTGCTTATACAAAAGGACATTGCAGAGCTCAAAAATCGTCATCTCCTTGAAACTACACACTCTTTGGCCATTTATGCCAGTATATAGAAAATGTTGTGGTGTGAGGATATTTTAACATAATGGTTTTTAATTAATTGTTAATCATCATCTATCCTTAGAGGAAATCTTCTTTCTCTATTCTTCATCCTCAGAAAAATCCTCTCTCTTCCCTTGGTTTTTTTGGTGTTGCCTTTGTGCATACGTTGATCGGAAGGCTGATAAGCCCCTTGGCCAGGGATGCAAACAACCTTGATGGGTTACACTCAGATTTAGAAAGGTTATGTGTCTCGACCTAGTTGCTAGGTACTTATATGCTTCTGTCGATGTAACCTTTTAAGAAGATGTTATTCTCTTCATTAAAGATCCATGTTTGACCCACCTCCAATACTCTCTTTTCCTAGCCCTTTTCCATCCACTAAATCAAGATCGTGCCCTCTGCATATCCTCGCCCATCTTTCCCACTTCCACCGCCCTAGTTCTACTCCAAGCTGTATCACTGATGAAAGGCTATCCACAAGCAATTTCCCTACCATCATCATCTGCTTGAATACAATCTGGCAAACCGGCGGTACTTTTGAAGGTAATTGTTCTTGCACAGTTAAGCCTCCAATATTTAATACCTACTTTTTTGCCCATCCTTTTCTGCCCATGCCTTTGCCATTGCCTTTTCACTAGCATTATTCTTAATCAACTGAGGATGCCCTTTGACACTTTGGGTGGAAAGCTTCAATAGTGTATGAATTGAAGCCGCTGCGTAAAAACCATGTAAGGGAGTTGGTCAATCCGCCCCACAACAATAATACTGTTAGGTGTCGATGGGTCTATTATGTCGAGCACCATTGACACAATTGTATGGAACGGCTAAAGGCAAAATTAGTTGTCAAAGGCTACATTCGGGCCTTTGGTGTTAATTTCTGTAAGACATATTGCTTGTTAGTCGGATTGCCCCTATCAATATTCTAACTTCTATCTGTAGCCATCTGGATTGACCTTTATTTCAACTTGATATCAAGAATGCCTTCCTTCACGACGATCTATCTGAAGAGGTTTATGTGCAACAACCTCCTGGCTTTGTTGCTCCTTCACGATGATATATCTAAAGAGGTGTATATGCTACAACCTCCTGGCTTTATTGTTGAGGGGGAGCGTTCTCGTAAAATCTGTTGTCTTTGCCACTCTCTCTATAGACTGAAGCAATCTCCTCGTGCCTAATTCAATAACAAGAGGTGGTTCTCAAACATATTGGCTTTAAGAGATTCATCAATGACCATTTGCTACTCTCCTCTCAATCTTTTCAGGATCACGTTCCACTTGTTGTATGTTGACGATATTATGATCACAAGAAGTAATGCACTAGGAAGCACAGATACGGATACATATCCGATACGGGTACGTGTACGGGGATACGACAATTTTCGAAAATATAGGATACGGGTACGTCATGGATACGACAATTTTTTAATATTTATTTTAATATTTTGAAAAATAACCAATATATTTATTTAAAAATAGATGAAGACAATCAAATTTTATTAAAAAATCACAATATTTCTAAAGAAAATAGAAACCAATACCATAATATCAAACAATGATTTAAAATGGGGTCTTTCATTCATATTAATGTGAGATAGAAGTTACAAAAAGACATGATAATATCATATTCTAAACCTTTCACATTTCGTGTATCATGTAATGTTGTGTTGTAAAGTGAGTTGTGTCATCTGTGATACCAAACTATCTTCTATCATGTATGACTAGCAACTATGAAGCACGGATATAGATACAAAAATGTATACGGGTACAGTACGGGGATACAACAATTTTCAAAAATATAAGATACAGGTACATGGTTACAACAGTTTTTCTAATATTTATTTTAAAATTTCAACAGAAAATACTAATTTCATTCTCAAATCACAATACAATAGGGGGAGTCTAGAGTTGGAAGTCACATGGTTTTGGGATTTTGAGGGATCGCACGAGTGGGGTGCTCTCTTGGCTGCTAAATGGGTTGGTTGTATCTTGGCTGCATTGATGTCATATCCTGCTAATAAAAAAAGGAATACGACTTAAGAAACATTTGATATGTATTAGAGAGTATCCAGGGAGTATTAGTATCAGATATGCATTCATTGCTGGTAGGACGCCTATTTTGGAGTATCGGTGCTTAGAAGTCCTTTAAAAAGTGAAATCCCAAAAAACATAGGTACAAACAATAAAGAGAAGAAGGAAGATTGGCATTTAGCAAGAGGAATGGTGACTAACCTTGAAATACTTCAAGGAAGCAACTGTGACAGCCTTGCTGCAAGCTACTACTTAGCAGAGAGGGTTAAGACATGAGATGGTGTCAAATGCTAATCAAGCAATGTCATGCCCAGTTTTTTTCTTCTAGTTTTTACTAACTGGATACGACTTGGATACGGATGGATACGGATTAGGAGTATCCGATACGTATCCAGGAGTATCCACGGAGTATTGGTATCCGATACGTATCGGATACGGGTACATCATTTGTTTTGGAGTATCCGTGCTTCATAGGTAATGCACATGGGATCTTACACTTAAAAAAGGCTCTGTAGTCCCACTTTACCACACTAAAGATATGAGGAACCTTCATTACTTTCTAGGCATTGAAATACTAAGATCCAAGTCGAGAATCGATCTCTCCCAATGAAAATCTGTTCTGGGTCTACTGTTAGAAACTAGGACGACAAATGACAAATTTTCTACTCCTCTGGACTATCACAGAAGCCCTAAAATGGGGGGGGGGCATGTTCCCTGATCCAGAATAATGCCGACGGACTATCAAAAAATTGATTAAACTAATGATTTAACACCATAAGATCTCCTATGACGTGTTGTAGTTAGTCAACACATGTGCTCATCTCTTTAGGCTCATCACAATGACATACAATGTATCTTAAGATATCTGAATTGTGCTTCAAGAAGATGCATTTTCTACGAAACGCCTCAAGAGAAGAATATATGTGGCTCTAGATATGAGATGCCAATTGTGTAGGAGATGTCCAAGATTGACAACCTATATCAGGATTCTACATTCTACTAGTTAAACGTGTTGTATGAAGAAGTAAGAAATAGCCCGTTGTTTCTCCATCAAGCACATAGACTGAGTATAGGGCTATGGCTCATGCTTGTTGTGATATTTACTGGGTTTCGTCCATTCTCTTTGGATTTGGGACTCCTATCTAGACATCGGCCACACTTTCTTGTGACAACTAAGTTGCCATTCATATTGCCAATATCCTCTCTGCCACTAGTGCATGAATCAGACTGAGGCGGCTTGCAACTTTGTATGTGATCGCTTCAAAGAAAAGAAAACCATGACACCACAAGTTAAAACTGGAAACATATAGCCGACATCCTCACAAAACCTCTAACTTTGACCGTATATTCACATATGGGTACCAAGCTAGGACTACCTAATGTGTACTCTTCATCTTGAGAGGGATTGCTAGTATATATAGTTATGGGCCCAAAGCCACTATGTTCTCTTTTTCTATAAATTTAAGTGAGGAGCCATTTATCACTTAGGTATCTGTGTAACTCTATTGACTACTATATATAGGAGACCTTGTAATCCCTTTTCAACTAATGCAAAATAGCAACAACTTCAACAATCTTTATTGTATATGTTGAAGATGCACTTAGTATTAATTAATACATCATCTATTGGTCGCCAAGAATATGGGATATTCAGTTTTTTAAGTAATTGAATGGATGATCACACTTCACCTTTTGTCTATCTTAGAGTGACTAAATTCTTAATTTGCTTCAGGATATTGGAATTGTTAGGGGCTTGACCTAATGATACACCATTTGATCCAAATGTGCGATGAAATAAACGATTGGTTTCATCTCTATCTTGACATTCAAAAGGCGCACAAGGCTTGTCGAGATACTTATTTCTAATGTGACAGTGACAAGAGTTGATATGATCTCAAGTATGGGCCCTGTAAGTAGATTTCTAGAAAAACCTTGACAATGTTGTTATTGTGATGCAAGAAATCTCTTGGGAAAGGACCACCATTTAAGAAAATTGGCACATGGATGTTTAGGGCTACTTCAATTTTGACTGTGTAGCTAGTCGTATAGATTAGGAGTCTAATGCTGGTAATCAAGTGCACCTTAGTGGGAGGATATCTAGTTATGTGGAGGAGCAAATGATAGGTTTTAGTGACCAAATTCAGTGCCGAAGCTAAGCACTGTACTATGGAATACAACTTCTAGATTGTGGGCTAAGGCCTTACTACATGTCCTAACTCTCCAGCCTTTTTAATGACATGCTTCATGTTCTTGTAACAATCTAATTGCTAATTTATTGCATTTGTCCCAGCCATTATATAACTAAACATGTGGAGGCTGATTCCCTTTTGGTTAGGGAGGCTATTTTGATTAAGACAATATGCTCTCATGTGAATCCAAAGATTTGGTGGTTGATTTACTCACCAAGCCTTTGCCTAAGAATTTTTTTGTTACATTGACTAACATACAACTCTAATTGATATCCATGCTTCAACGCCAGGGAATTGTTGTTATTCAGTTATATCTTTTATTATTTTCCCACTATCCTTGTTTAGATCTCTTTTTTTTTCCTCTTTTAAAAAGCTATTTTGGGGATGTATTTTCTTAGGTCTATGTATAAACGATTTATGTAACCTAATTTAATGCTAAAAGTAGTATTGTATTGAACATATTCGATTCATAAAAGAAGTATAACCCTGTCCTATATATAGGAGCAAGGGAGAAACCCTGAGACTTGGGTCCCAAGTAATCTAAACGGGCCGAGACACTAAAGGCCCACTAACTAATTAACCTATTAACTAAATAGGCTAATATATACTCTTTAACACTCCCCCTCAAGCTGGATCATGGGTGAAACACGTCCTAGCTTGGAGTTACATGACCCGATAAAAGAAAAGATAGAAATGATAAAAGATAAATATCACTCCCCATACAAAAGATTGATACTCCCCCTTAAACAAAACTCCCCCTGAATCATATAATGACGCCTCTTTTCTTTGAAATTGTATTTTGCAGGCTGGAGATCCTCGAGCACTGATGAAGGTCTTTTGGAGCGCATCTGGAAAGAAGAACATCTGAAATGGAAACTGAATACTACAACAGTAATTTGCCACTTGGAGCAAACGATCATCAAAACCACGACTACGACAACTTCACTGGAATATATACTTAACGTGACACGAACGCGGATACACAGTGTCGATGTAGCAGTAGCAGAATCTTTAAATTGTCTGGGAAGACGTGCATAACGTGACACAAACACGAATGGACGATATGCTGGTGATACGATGCAGATACCATAACTCTTTCGCGTGAACCTTGGGGGTTTGATAGGAAAGGAGATATCATCCATCAACGAAAGTCCCAAGAAGATTAAGGCGATGCTAATACAACAGATGCGGCTCGAAGAAGACGTGATGAAAATAGCTCGGTGACGATAATACTGGATGAATCAACCTTGCAGATGTAGACTTGGCAGGCTTGAAATTGCTGTGCTTCTGAGAAGTCTAAAAAAGCACCCATATGTCTCTCAAGAATGTAGCAAGAGTGATCAACTGGACCACCATTTACACCGAAGGAAGAGGAACCAAGAGAGCTGAAATATGTGTAGCAAACTCTTGTCCTGACGTACATGATGTGGTACGAACGCGAGAAGCTCAGTGTCAACGCTGTAGTGGAGATCCTTTAATGCTGTCTGGAAGTGGATCACTAATGTGCTGAACAATACGAAGCTCCATAGTAGCCTGGAATAAGTAGCCTGAATACATATATCATCTCTTCTCATACATATTCTATCACACTCTCTCTCTTTTCATGTCTTCCTCTCATCTCTATCCCCCCGCACACCAAATACAACGAGAGTGAGTGTTTGGTGTGGCGAAATGGATATATGACCCCCTGGCACGTGGAAAACGAGATACATACATGATGGTGAGTGGGAAACGAATTGGTGGATTTGAGAGGAATTTGTGATATGGAGATGTGTAATATATGGAGAATGAAACCAATAATCAGAGAGTATGCTAAATGGGTCAATGTAAGATCCGGGTAGAAAAATAAATGGATTTGATCCCAAAAATCCGATTAGGCTTAAAATTGGATCCGATTAGCCGAAGATAGGTCCGAGTAAGGATCCAAATATCATAAGTATTGGAGGACGTCAGAAACTTGGGAGAAGATGGAACAATTAGGGGTTATGGAGCATCTCTCTAAGCAGAAGCAAGGCGGAAACAATATGACAGAGATAATGGGTGGTGATGGTGAGATAAATAGCACCAGGGCAGCAACGTAGAACGACCAAGGGGCCTAGATGATGGCGACGATGATTGAAGAGTGCGATCGTCGACTGGGGATTCAGTTGCTGATGAATGAGGCAGCAACATTGCAACGAACGGACACACGATGATGACTGCCAAGCAGTCGTGGCCGGATCATGGCAGCGATGGTGACGACTGTTGCTCTTAGGATTAGCGGCGACGATGGTTGTTGTTGTCAATGGTGATGGCGTTTGTTACGGCTGGCAGTGACAACACCGATAGATGTTGTTGGTGAGGACTAGCGGCGGCTTGCTATTGCCAGGGGGCTGCTGAAGGTGGTTGGCAGCGGCTATTTGTTGCTGTTTGCTGGGGAAGGGCGGAGCTGTTGATCTGCGACGACATCTGCTGGATAGGGACGACGAAAGTTGCTGTTGCCGACGACATATTGTTGCTGACGGGCCGACAACGCATGGGCAAGAAGCGGCGGCTGCTGGGCTGGCCGACAGTGCTGATTGCTGCGGCTGGTGGAGATTGCAGTGGCGTCGCTGGATATGGCGACCTGATGATGGCGGCACCGAGACAGAAATTGCCGGCGTACAGAAAGAAGATCGGAAAAGAAAATAGGATCTTTAAGTAAGAGGATGAGCCATGGAGGCTAGGATATGCCCGACGGTCGGCCGGCCGGCCTAAGCCATGGAGATGGCGACAACCTCCTGTAGGCGGAGGCGCCCCCTCTGTTGCTCTCTCTCGGAGAGAGAGGCGGCAGCTAGGGTTGCGTGTGCGCCTGAGAGGAGGGAAGAGGGACGATGGCTTGGTTAGGGTTCCCTAGGAGCGAACGTGCTCTGATGCCATGTGAAAGAATATTGTATTGAACTGATTTGATTAATAAAAGAGGTATAACCCTGTGCTATATATAGGAGCAAGGGAGAAGCCTTGAGACTTGTGTCCCAAGTAATCTAAACGGGCCGAGACACTAAAGGCCCACTAACTAATTAACCTATTAAGTATTAACTAAATAGGCTAATATATACTCTTTAACAAACTTAAATAGTCAAATATGAACTATTTAAATAAACATGTTAATTGAAGCATCATTCTTGATTTTATACCTAATTAAATAATTTCAACATAAAAGTTAATTAAAAAAGAAAACAAACAAGGAATGCGATATAATTTCTGTGATGATTATAACATGCCATTTTACTAGTTTACTACTTACTACTTACATCACCCCTTGCTATTTGTGTTTGTAGTTAAAACGGAAATACTCAATACTTATCAATTTTTGCTTATTACTTAGTACTTAGTAGTTAGTACCATGGAACTAAACTTCTGTCAAGTTGGGCGATATTTCGCCGAAACTTCGAAATTTGAACTTCGACCATGGGGAATGTTGAAAGCCCAATACTTTGGCCTCGTCCAAACTTTGAGGCAAAGTTTCGTTGTTCTCGACGAAGTTGACGTTTTTGTGTGTATTTTTGTCCCAATATCGCTGAAGGTGTTTATGTTTCCTCAAAGTTGGTGAAGTTGAGCAAAGTTGGGGCGAAGTTGAGACAAGGTTGTCAAGGCGGCTAGGCGGTAGTTTACATCCTATGAGCACCTAGCCCGCCTAGGCGCCTAGGCTTTTCTGGGCGTTTTTATTTATACTTAATTTTCAGTTACATATTTATTTATTTATGCACATGATACTACATGCAATTTTGTAATTATGTGTTCATTAGATGTTGTGATATGCTGAACTTCTATTGATAACTGTTGGGAGGACCATAGGAAGGAGAATTAAGAGGAACTGAATGTTGAAGATAAGTAGAAACTGAACAAGAAAGAAAACAGGAAAATATAAAAGAAAAATGCAAGTAAGTTGCTGGAAGAAGTCAGATAAAGAAACGTGCAACAGCAACAGAGGAGACGTGAAGGAGAAAGAAGTTAGATAAACAAAAAATAGTTGTAAATGAGTTGTTGGGGGACACCTAGGGGGACGAAGAAGAGATTAGGAAGCTTTAACAAATACATGCAAACAGCAACAACTGTTTGAGATGTAGTCATGTAGGAGCAAGAATAAGTAAGAAAAAGTAGAAGAAAACTTGCAAATAGAAGTGGTACTAGTAGTCTAGTAGACGTGCGAGTAGGAGATGCAAGTAAGAATCTGAATTTCTGATATGAGTAACAAGGAAATAGCAATAAGAGGGGACATAGAAGTAACAAAAATTTAGATGCAATAGCAGGAATAGGAAATGAAGGAGAAATTGCAAAAAAAGAAAAGAAAAGAAGCTAGAATAGGAGACACAAGAGGAAATAGAAAAAAATCAAAGAAACAGTAGTATAAAAAGACTGATTTTTTTGCAACAATTGCAGCAAAATCGCCTAGGCTGTCCGCCTTGACCGCCTAGGCTGTCCGCCTTGACCGCCTAGGCGCCCGCCTAGTTTTCCCAACTCACCTATGACCCCTAGGCGCCTAGATTTGAGGGACCTCTGGAGCGCCTAGGCGCCGCCTTGATAACACTGAGTTGAGACCGCCCAGAACATTAATCTTAACTAGTTCCCTAAAGGCCATATAAGGCATAAATGTCGCCTCTAACCTTCTTCACAAGTTCTAATATCAACTTTCTTCAAGGGTGTTGTAACTACGATTTGATTATATATCATATAGAATACATATGGTGAGCTGTATTTGTATGTGTATTGCACATTTGACCCTTGCAAGCAACATATTTGTATTATCTACCTACCTAGGACTAGAGAGTCATGAATCATGTTTTTGCGTTAATTAACATATATAAGATAGAGGTACAACATAATTAGAAGTTTTCAATCAAAGTTACCTTCAAATTCGCATCATTTTCTTCAAAAACGGCATCGAAGTTTGCGTCTAAACTTCCTTGCAACTTCCTCGAAGTTTCTACGAACTTCCGCTTCTACACCTGGCGAAGTCGAAACAGAGGCGAAGTCCTACACCATGGTTAGTACTACTTAATGCTTACGAATTACTAAATACTAAATTAGTAGTTACTATAAAAAAAGTAAAATAAGTTGTAATTTGAAAGTTTGTAACTTGTTATTAATTTTTAAGTTTAAGCTGTAACTTGTAGGTTTGCAAGTTTGTAACAATCTAACAAACTCGATAGTTTGGTTCATTTGTGCGCTCACTCATCAAGACATAAACACCCAACCCGATTTCTCAGAATAAAAATTTATTATATTATAATCTAGTTTCTTTATTTCTATATATTGTGTTTGCAAAATTTCATCACTTAATTCCTTCGTTTTACCATCAAAATTGTTATTGAAATCCATGTTGAAACACTTCATCTTCTTTCAGCTATACTTGTGGGAGAACCCCCCCCCCCCTTCCTCATCTAATATGTAATATTATTGCATAAATAAATGTATCTTGGCGTTTTGGTCGTATTGGTAAAATTTCATGATTTAAATCACTCATTTTGGCATCGGAATCGTCGGGAACATAAATGTCAAAATATCTGTTTCCGGGCCATTAGAAAGGAGTAAAATCGGACATTCAATAGCACTAAACAATGTTAAGCTATGAACTACAAGGTAAGAATTGTCTGCTACGATGATGAAAACCAAGACTGCACAGTGCACACCACTTGATTCAATGCTATAATTTAGCTGCAAAATAAATCTAGGAAACTAAGACTAGCCGACGGAAAATGGTTCATTGCCCTACATCAGTAAGTAATTTGGAGATTTTTTCTAAATTGGAAAACCTGTCTGGAAACCCTTTGACCATCATAATATAGCAAATTTGAAGCTTCTGAATAGTCTATGCGGTTTGCAAGTTGCAATGATCTAGCAATTCAGTTTCATTTCTGCAAAACTTAATACTTTTCCGCTAAAAGAACTTCTGATAGGAGAAGGCTTAGCTGCCTTACTAGTGCTCGAAGCCAACCTATAAACTATGTAGTGTTGGTGTATAGATTTACCCTAGGAAGCACGGACACGGACATGGCCACGGACACGGACGCGTGACGCATAGTTTGAGAAAATATAGGTCACGACACGGAGATGGACACAACATTTTTTTAATATTTTTTAAAATTAAACTATATATATATTCATAAAAAACACAACATAGGACAACTAGACAATCTAACTTCATTTAAGATAAAAAACAAAAAAATGAAACCAATTGGCAATTGTATAGCCACAACATTGAAATATTGAAATAGAATATCCATAGAAGAGGCCTTTTCATTTTCATGTCAAATACAAGTTAGAAAAAGACAATTTGGCTTCCATTCGTATTCCACGTATAATACCCAAACATGACGAGAGATAAAGATTAAAAAGGACGAGCCCTGTAGATTAAATAAGAGAGATTGAAACATGAAAAGATGGAATCAATTTCAAGATTTTAAGATGTATGATGTGACTCACATGAAAAGATATAAAGAAATCCCAAGAACTTAAGTTGTGTATTTTAAGTGTAAAAGAATCAAAGGACAAAAAGATTGGGGACTTTTATAAACGGTAACCAATTTTTGCAGTTGCAGTAGCCTAGTCTAAGAATTGACTTCACGGATTCACTTTCAATGATGTACTAAGCTGCTGAATTTTGGAATATTGACCATTAGACATACATAGAGTCTCTAAGTCAGTACTCAGTAATTGTAGATGTCATATTAATTCTGAGATTGTTCGTAAGGAATTTATTTAGATACACATCAGCAATTAATATAAATGCACAACTGGATATTCAGAAAGTGACAAACACAGAAACATTAATAGAACAAGTTGCAGTAGCCTAGTCTAAGAATTGACTTCACGGATTCACTTTCAATGATGTACTAAGCTGCTGAATTTTGGAATATTGACCATTAGACATACATAGAGTCTCTAAGTCAGTACTCAGTAATTGTAGATGTCATATTAATTCTGAGATTGTTCGTAAGGAATTTATTTAGATACACATCAGCAATTAATATAAATGCACAACTGGATATTCAGAAAGTGACAAACACAGAAACATTAATAGAACAAGGTAATAATGGATAAAGGATCAGTTTACCTCAGTTAACCAGTTTGCCAGAAATAGAGGAAGGCCCCAAGCCCAAAACAGATGAATGAACCGAGAGAATAAATGAAAACAGGAATGGGGAGACAGTTGTTGCTGCTCTAAACTTAGATATGCGATAAAAACAGAGGAATACAGTTGTTGCCCTCTTGCGAATAGAGATGGATTTGATCTACAGAAGACATGTTGTTTGACTACGGAGTTATGTGAATAGGATTAGTAGAGAGGCAAGCCTTTTTTTTGTGGGCTGTGTAAATGGCCCTGGCCGTGTCTAGGCTGTGTCCACGCCATGTCCACCTATAAACCCCCCCCAAAAAAATGTTGGACATGGCTGTAGAGTCCAATACGTATTTAGGCGTGTCCACGGAGTACGGGTGTCCAATATGTGTCGTGTCGGACACGGGTATGGCACCTGTTTTGAACTGTCCGTGCTTCCATGGATTTACCCCTGTGATTCTTTGCAAGTACTTTGTCAGTTTGTCTAGATGTACATCTTTTGTTTTTTGCTGTTACTTATTTTCACATGCTGCTCTAAACAGTCTGAAGGTCTTCTACTTTGCAATCTTATACCATATAACCAGATTTGTTTTTGCAGATCATGACAATCGGACAAAGGGCTTCATTTGAATATTGTGGAACAAATTATATATTCACTGTTACACAAGCATTAGTTGAAGGCCAGAAAAATTCCAATAAACCTGAGAGGGGAATGATTTCGCCTGATACTTATATTGTATATGAGTCTGCTTCAAATTCTGGGATCAAGGTTCTTTTCAGTTTGTTCTGGTTCATTCATCACTGTGATTCATTTCAAGGTTAACCAGCTTTTACTGGCTGTGTTTCACATGGCAAACTATAGTGATCAATATTTGACTATGCAGGTAGTTAATCAACGTGAAACTACCAGCACCAACTTATTCAGACAGAAGGAGTTTAATCTTCAGAAGCTGGGAATTGGAGGACTTGGTGATGAATTCAGCGATATCTTTAGAAGGGCTTTTGCTTCTCGTGTTTTTCCACCACATGTTACTAGCAAGTATTGATCAGAACTTAAGTTATTGTGTTCAAACTCATGTCAAGAATCTCTTTTGCTGATCAAATGCTCTTGTAGATTGGGAATCAAGCATGTCAAAGGAATGTTACTCTACGGACCGCCTGGAACTGGGAAAACACTTATGGCTCGTCAGATCGGCAAACTCCTAAACGGGAAGGAACCGAAGGTACAACTAACTTAGAATATGCCTTACTATGTATGTCTAAATACACACAATTATAGCTTATTTCCTTTTTATTAGTAAGAATGGCATTTATACATGTATTAGAGTAGGTTTTTAAGATTCAATCTGCTAACTAACTGTTGCAAAAAATTAGATTGTGAATGGACCTGAAGTTTTAAGCAAGTATGTTGGAGAAACGGAGAAAAATGTAAGGGACTTGTTTGCTGACGCCGAAAATGAGCAAAAAGCTCGAGGTATTTAACTTTTTTGTTTGGTAGAAGACCAATTATGCAGTCCAAATTTACTTCTTGTTTGGCGCATCATTTTCTGCTTCCAATGCAGGTGATGAAAGCGACTTGCATGTCATCATTTTTGATGAAATTGACGCAATTTGCAAGGTAGGTATCTCTGCAAATGATAATATATCGGACCTTACTTTTTTAAATTAAGTTCAATAAGTTATGATGAAAAGATGAGTTCACATAGGAAATCGAAAACCTTGTGATGTCTTTTGTAATTGATATATGTGTAGCAGCAAGCTATTCTATTTTGCGCAAAGGTGTCAGTTCATGAGACTTGATATAGTTTTGGAAGATGCATACAATTTTATTGTTGTCAACCAACTCCGACCCTCCATTAATTCGGCTTGAGACTTGCTATGCTTATAAGCAATCACATATTTTTTTACAAAAAAATTTGTAAAAGTAATTTTCTACAAAGAAACTTCATATTTTTCTTCACAAAGTATTTGAGAGAGTTCAACTTCAATCTTAGAAAAAACTGAACGAGTTTTAAAATCTGTTATAATGCACACAAGTATAAACAAATAGATCACTCGGATTTGTTTTTGTAGAATAATAAATAGGATTAGATTGAGATAATTAAAAAGTAATTACAAGGCTTGTATAAACAAGAGTCAAGACATGGTAGCACTCCTATACTCCTCAATGTGGGACTAAACACAAGACCAATACATATAAACTCAACACTTTCCCTCAAGTTGGAGCATGGGTAAAACACGTCCAACTTGCCAAGATAGACTCAAAATAAGGACACACAAGATAACAAAACCCGTATAAACGTTTGTTCTCCCCCTCAGAATTCCAATAAAGCACTCAAACACTCCCCTCAAGTAAATAAGGTAGTTCACAGAAGGTAGCAGAAGCTTCTCGATCAAAAGGATGTGGCATCTGAAGTAGTAAATATGTAGGCGTTAGGGTCTTCATCACAATCGCTAGCATTGTAGTCCAAAGAGTGCTGGATCACAATCCCCAGAGTGTTGGGTCATAGTAGAAACTCTAGAGGGAAATAGAATTGTTTATTCAGTGAGTAAAACAGGTTACAGGATAGTCTCTAATGTAGCTAATGAGAGTAGAGACATAAGTACAAGTGAGCAATATGGGACTGAAAGTAAAACAGTAAAACAACAAGTAAATAACACAGTAACACAATGTATCTATACTCCCCCTCAAGCTGGAGCGTAGATGTCAAACAAGCCCAGCCTGTCAATCAGAGTCTGAAACCGAGCTTTAGGCAAGATCTTGGTGAAGATATCCGCAAGCTGCTTGTCAGTGCCAATATATGGAGTGCAGATATGTCCAGACAGAACTTTCTCCCGAACAAAATGGCAATCAACCTCAATATGCTTCGTGCGTTCATGAAACGTGGGGTTGCTTGCAATAAAAATCGAGGCTTTGTTGTCACAAAACATAGGAATGGGACTAGAATAAGCAATGTCAAACTCTTGAAGAAGGCCACGGACCCACAGAAGCTCACATGCAGTATGAACCATGGCTCTATATTCAACCCCGACACTGGATCTAGCAACCACAGTTTGCTTTTTGCTCCGCCAGGTGACTAGGTTGCCTCCCACAAAGGTACAATATCCAGAAGTGGACTTTCGATCAGATCGACTTCCTGCATAGTCAGAATCAAAAAATCCAGATAGATTGCAATGGCCATGCTTTTTATACAGAAGGCCTTTCCCTAGCGAGCTTTTAAGATATCGTAGGATGTGACACATAGCGTCCCAGTGGCACTAGCGGGGTTTATCAAGGTACCGACTTAGGAATCCCACAACAGCTGCTAGGTCAGCCCTAGTGACCGTCAGGTAGATAAGCTTGCCTACCAGCCTTTGAAACTGGTGATGATCATCATAAGGTGGAGAGCTATCATCATCCCAATCCATGTTGGGATCTAAAGGAGTGTTGGCTGGCTTGCAGCCCATCATGCCGGTTTCCTGCAATAAATCCAGAACATATTTTCTTTGTGAAAGACAGATTCCTGTAGATGATCTGACAACTTCAATACCTAGAAAATATCGCAGTTTGCCAAGATCCTTGGTGATGAAGTGTTGTGCCAAATAATGTTTGGTTGCCTGGATACCCGCATTATCACTGCCAGATAAAACAATATCATCTACATATACAATCAGAATAACAAGCCCTGCTGCTGACTTACGAATAAATACAGAATGATCAGATTGTGATCGCTGAAAGCCAAAAGTAATTAAGATCTGACTGAGTTTATCAAACCAGGCACGCGAGCTCTGCTTAAGACCATAGATGGCCTTTCTGAGTTTACATATTTTGAAGGCAGACTCCCCCTGAGCAACAAATCCCGGCGGTTGCTCCATGTATACCTCCTCCTGAAGATCTCCATAGAGAAAAGCGTTTTTGACATCAAGTTGATACAGAGGCCAGTCTTTATTTACAACAATAGAAATCAGAATACGAACAGAATTCAGGCGTGCAACTGGAGAAAAGGTCTCAAAGTAATCAACACCGTATGTCTGTGCGTAACCTTTTGCAACTAATCTGGCTTTCAGGCGTTCAATGGTACCATCCGGTTGATATTTAATAGTAAATATCCAGCGGCAGCCAACTGTATGGCACGAAGAGGGACGATCAACCAGATCCCAGGTATGACGATCACAAAGTGCATGCATTTCTTGCTCCATAGCATGTTTCCAGGCAGGAATGCGAAGGGCCTCTTTGGCTGATTTAGGAATTGTCACAGCAGACAAAATAGAATTGAAGCAAGCAAAGCTACCACAGAGATTGTCAGATGAACAGAAATGACTGATAGGATGCTTAGTACATGATCGAACGCCTTTATGTAAACTGATAGGAAGATCCAGGTCAGATTATACCTCAGTGGATGGTGATCAACCGCAGATGCAGGATTTGGTTCGGCCGGGGCTTCAGAAGCATTGTGGTTCTTTGACCTGCGCTGATAGACTTGCAATGGGCGTTCTTTAGGCACATCAGGAGACGGTAAATCCTCAACAATCACCAGTAACAGTGTGGTAGCCATAATATCAGCAGACAATTTTGCGCCATCACTAGAATAGTAAGGCATATGCTCAAAAAAGGTCACATCCGCACTAACAAACCACTGTTTTTTAATAGGATCAAAACAACGGTAGCCTTTTTGTGTACGGGAATATCCCAGAAAAACACATTTGACCGAGCGAGCATCAAGTTTGGTGAGCCCAGGAAGAAGATTTTTCACAAAACAAGTACTCCCAAAAATGCGAGGAGGCAGAGAGAATAAGGGTTTATCAGGAAACAAAATGGCATACGGGACCTGATTTTTCAAAACAGAGGAAGGCATGCGATTGATGAGATAGCAAGCCGTAGAGACAACTTCAGGCCACAAATGATGGGCTACTTTGTAGTGTATGAGAAGAGTGCGAGCAACCTCAAGTAAGTGATGGTTTTTTCTTTCAGCGACGCCATTTTGTTGAGGAGTGTAAGGGCAAGTGGTCTGATGTATGGTTCCTCGGGCAGCACAGAAGGAGGTAACAGATTGTTGCATGAACTCAAGTGCATTATCAGTACGAAAAATTTTAATAGGTCGGTTAAATTGGGTGTGAATTTCAACAAAGAAGGTACGAATAGTATCCAACACAGTATCTCGACCTTTAAGTAAAAACAGCCATGTGGTGCGAGAATAATCATCAATAAAGGTCATAAAATATTTCACACCCGAGTGACTCGATAGTGAGCACGGTCCCCAAATATCAGCATGAACAATGTCAAAAATTTCTTTAGAAGCAATAACTTTCTTAGCAGGAAAAACATACCGAGTTTGTTTGCCTAAAACACAAGTTTCACAGGAAAAATTGTTCTCAGATAAAGTAGGGAATAAATGTTTTAATTTGGTAGCAGATGGATGGCCCAGGCGAAAGTGCCACTGTAGTCCCGTCACTGAAGTAGATAGCATAGCAGAAGCAGCAGGAGGTCCATCCAGATAATACAACCCATATGGTCCTTCACGGCCCGAACCAATCCTCGTCTTCATGCGGAGATCCTTCAAAACACAGCCAGAAGGATCAAATTTAATAGAGCACTTGAGTTGTTTTATCATCTTACTGACTGACAACAAATTAACATAAAACTTTAGAATATATAAAATAGACTGCAATTGCAGTTTTGGTGAAATAGGAACCGTGCCAGTGCCATGAACTACAGTTTTGGAGCCATTTAGTAACAGATGATATAGTAGCAGTTTTATTTAGAACAGAAAATAGACGAAGATCATCAACCATATGAGTGGATGCACCCAAATCACTCCACCACTGTTTGTTACCAGATGATGGAGAAGTGAGCATGACAGAGGGTCTTGGTGTAGACGAGGATGGCAGCTGTGCGAGACGCTCCTGGAACATCTTCTCGAACTCAGAACGTAACCATTCCGCGTGTGCAAGAGCAACAGGTGCGTCAGCAGTAGAGTCAGCAACAGTTTCTGTAGCAGCCTGGTTAGCCCAAGCGGGCTTGCTGTGTTTAATCCATCATCGATCTTCATTATGATTGTCCTGGCCACACCAGTTGCAGTAACGAGGGCCAGGAGGAGCACCACGTCCAAGAGCAGATGATCCTCGACCTCCCGAGGGAGGAGGGCGACCGCCACGACTACGACCGCGACCGCGACCGCGACCACGACCACAACCAGAATCAACAGAGCGAGCAATAAGCGCAGGGTGCTCAACAACAAGAGTAGGAGTCATGGACGGCAGGCGTTGGACTCTTTTGAGAACATCTCGAAGGGTAGGCAGCGGATCACTTGACATGATCTGGTCAACCACACCAGAAAACGAGGTAGGAAGGGCAGCCAAAAACTGAACAAGTTGTAGTTCGTTGCGTTGCTTCTGAGCAATTTTGATGTCCGCCGTCAAGGGGTGGTAGAGTTCAAACTCATTCCACAGAGCCGAGCATTGATTGTAGAAGTCATCAATAGAAGTGTCAGGGGAGAACTCCTTTTTAGCCAAGTTTTTGAATATTTCAAAACTCGCTTGGGATTCTCCTGATGAGAGTAGACGTGGGACAGTTGATCCCACATAGCCTTAGCATCATGAAGGCAGAGAAGTGATTGGCTAATTCGGGGCTCGGTACTGTTGAGGATCCAAGACATGACGTCGGAGTCATCCTTGGACCATTGTGCATAGCTTTGTCCGGTTTTGTCATCCTCATCAGCAGTAGGAACAACATGAGGCTCAACCGTAAGATGGTGATACCGGCCTTGTGCTTTGACATATAGAACAAATGACGCCGACCACAGATGATAGTTGGAGCCGCCGTCGACCTTCACCGTGGTGACACAGAGAGCGAGGAGGCTCAGATAAGGCCATGGCAGAGACAGTAGTCGACGCAACAACAGAGTAGATCAGAGACCCACAAAGGGGTAGATAATAACAACAGGGATCTGACGAGTCAGATCAGAAAACCCGTATAGGGCAGAATATACATATATATAGAGAAACCTACGCCGTCATGAGGAAAGCTCAATGTTCCTTCATGAGGCGCAGGCAGAGAAGACAGTGAGGCGAAAGACTCTCAACTTAGACGGCCAGTGGATGCCCGAACTTGGATACGAAGATCAGCCGGATGTAGAGGGAGAAGAGAGGTAAAAACCAGTGGCAGTCGGAGTAGGGATGGGAAGAGGAGCCGAAGGGGAGGAGGCTTGGAGGGAGGAAGGGAGGAGGCTGCGGGGGGGGGGTTGGCGGTGGGAAAAAGGAGGATGGGGAGGGGAGACGGCGGCGAGAGAGGAAGGGAAGGAGGGGGGGCGGCGGCGGGTGGAGGGTGGGGAGGGGGGCGGCGGGTGGGGAAGGGCTGGGGGGCGGCGATTGAAGGAGAGGAGGGGAGGGGTCTGCGGCGCCAGGGGGGCAGGCCGACGACGGGTAGGTGGGGGGGGCGGCGGGGGGGGGGGGAGGGGCAGGTTTTCTTACGTCACTGCAGACGGGTGGGTGGGGAAAAAGAGACCTGCTCTTGATACCATCTAGAGGAAAATGGAATTGTTTATTCAATGAGTAAAACATGTTACATGATAGTCTCTAATATAGCTAATGAGAGTAGAGACATAAGTACAACTCAGCAATATGGGACTAAAAGTAAAACAGTAAAACAAGTAAATAACACAATAACACAGTATATCTATACAACAACAGTCAGCGTGCATAGAAAGAACAAACAAGAAAAGAGTCAACATGCGTAGGGCACAAAAAAGCTAGAGAGTGTTGGCACACAACAATAGAAAGTCGATGTGCGCAAGGCATAGTTTGGTCAACATGCAAATAGAGCACACACAAGCCAGTATAGAAAGATGATGTAGCCGGATAGAAGACCATCAACACTAACAATAGGCAGTAGACATGGAACTCTAGATGCCAGTTCCCCCAGAGTAGAAGAAATACCACGTAGCAACAATTGAAGATGAACGGGCTCCGTAAACTTTCCATATGATGATACATAATGGAAGTAGGAGAATGATCGGTAACAATATATATCAGTGGGCAGATCCACAAAGACGACAACATATATTGGTAGGAAGATCTATACGATAGCAATAGACATAAAAATCTTCCTCTTTTTATCTCCTCTCCTCCCATCTCATCTCTTCCCTTTACTCTCCCTCTCACACCAACCACGGAAAGAACCAAGAGTGGTTGGCATGGAAAGTAAAAAATCAAGAGAACTCTAAGGGCACGACCCTCAGCCAAGGATAGCTACATGAATTGAAAATAGAACTCTAATTTCACAACCAGTACCACAATCATTATCTAACCTCAATTATAACCTTGCCATGGATAGCTACATGAATTTTCATTTCTATTCATCTCTATTTTATGTCATATTTCATTAAAGTGCAATGAATCTAGATTTCTCCTTGTTGGTTCACCCTAAATTAACTTAGATCTATCTCTTTCACTTTTAGCTTTGTCTATCTCAATTCTCAACAATATTATTCCGAGTGCATTTTCTGCTCTGCAGTACACATATGCAAAACTTCTAAGATGACTGTCTCATAGGTTCTCCTCAATGCTAGTTACTCCACCTTTTTTGTTATAGTCATATTTCTAATTGCAATTTTGCCTTTTCTATTCATTCATCTTAGGGTTCTCATTTCGTCATCTGGTGAACACCTTTTTTTTCATGGTCCATTGCTCACTACCCTACAATGTGACTCAACGTTAAGTTGTATTATAAGATTTACCTTTCAATTTGATTGAAATCTTTTGGCTGCATAATATTGCGCCATACTACATACATTTCATCGACCTTGTTATAATGATATCGTCCTCTTGTAGTTTACCTTCTCTATGAATAATGAACAGTAACAAAAGTTATGACATTCTGGGACATCCACCTCCCTCCAACTGAGCTACACCTCCTCTTAGACATTTGGATTGGCTAAAATGCTATGGATATACGCCTTTTGTTTATAATATTCTAATATCTTTATATTACAAAGAATTTGCTTGCAGTTTTAGTTTACGGTTCATTCCATTTTTAGTTCATTGATCGGGGATGATTTCATTAGAAAATAATATATACCAAGGGATATTGGTACCATGAACATGTTTTGTCTGCTCATCTCTAGCTGAAACTAATAAGGACCCTAAGATGATCCTTCGTACATCCCAACTATTGTAAAAATATATCATTATCACACACCGGCATTTAATTTCATATAAATATAGTGACAAATTCGTGATCAATTTTCAGCTTCTGTTCCGCACAAACACATGATCATAGATATGTGCATACACGCAATGACTCACCCTAAGAAAAAGGCCTATTAACTAAAAAAATTATTTTCTTGCTAAAATATGTTTTATAACAAAGATTCATGATATTCTGTGAAACATCAAAACATATTTGTGAAAACAACTTGTGAAATTTACTATCCTGCATTTTATTTGCCCATAACATTTGGCTGACCAAAAAGTTGTGAAGTAATACCACCTTTTTTCACGGATATCATTGCTATGCATACACCTTTCATAAATTAAACATATCAAAGCAAGATCCCCCTTTTTCCAAAAGTCAAAGAACTCTCCTTGGACTCTACATCTTTTTTTATTATTATTCTTTTATATACCATTATTCCGAGTATCACATTTCAAATCACCGTTTTCTGAAAGTAGTACACTTCAAGTAAACAAACTTATAGATGATGTGTATGTTGAGATGGATGTGGGAAGATAACAAAAAATCGCTTGAGAAATGATTATATAAGGAACAAAGTGAGGGTGACGAGTATTGAGGACAGGTTGCCTAAGGGTGGCCTGAAATGGTATGGACATGTGTAGCACAGATCGGAAAACACACGTATTCAAAGCAAGATTATTGAGGCCAACACATTAATAGAAGAGGCAGGCCTCAAATAACTTGGGAAGAACTTATAAGGAAAGATTTTGAATTGCTTGTAAGGGGAGATTTCAAGTCTTTACGTCTTGATCAGAGTAAGACCCATAACAATGCTGATTGGAAAAGAAGGATCCATGCTGACGACCCCAACATGTTTGGGATTCAGGCTTGGATGACAATGATCATGATGAGTAAACAAACTATTATTAGAAACAGTGCATGCTTTATCAAGAGCTAGAAATATCTCTAAATGTCAGAACTGCAACCATATTTTACCATATCAATGGGATATTCGATAATTCTGCATCAGAGCACAGACAAAAAAAGTACACCGGAACACCTCTGAATAGGCCTTGGTACTTGGAGAATAGTCAGCCAAGCAGCTGTTTAAGTGGGTCAATATGTTTATTGGTTGTAATATGCATACTGTGTGCAACCCTTTGGCTGTAATGTATACTCAGGAAGGCAAGTAACTGTGTTTTTACAGCAACAACTCTTTTGCACACACCTTTAAAAATTGAGAAGTAAGAACAGCTCACTGCAACAACTTACATGGAGAAAAAGAGGGGTTTGGTGGTTTGTCATCTTCGCCATGTAAGATAATGGAAAGTGGGAACTGAAGTTTTTTTTCCTATGTAGAACAGACTGTTCTGCTGGTAAAGGTGATCCAGGCCAACTGATCCGTTGGAGGCTGAACTGCAAAGGAGGGCCTTTGTTTTGTCTCGAAATAGCTCACTTCCTAATTTTTACACTATGTTTATTGGTTGTAACTTTGTGCAACCCTTTGGCTGTAATGTATACTCAGGCAGGCAAGTAACTGTGTTTTAACAGCAACAACTCTTTTGCACACACCTTGAAAAATTGAGAAGTCAGAACAGCTCATTGCAACAACTTACATGGAGAAAAAGAGGGGTTTGGTGGTTTGTCATCTTCGCCGTGTAAGATAACGGAAAATGGGAACTAATTTTTTTTTCCTATGTAGAAAAAACTCTGTTCTGCTGGTAGAGGTGATCCAGGTCAACTGATCCGTTGGAAGTTAGACTACAAAGGAGGGCCTTTGTTTTGTTTCTAAACAGCTTACTTCCTGATTTTTCCTACCTCTCTTGCAGGACCTCTTTATTACAGATATATTCTTTTGCATGGTAGTCTAAATCATAGCTAGAATCTGCTTGGCATTTTCTGTTTCTGTTTAATTTATTTTTACTGTGGAACTTTAGTAGTGTAGATCAATAATATGCCTTTCTTATCAATGTTACTTGCTCATATGTTGCTGTTTGGACATTATGTTTGTTTCTATCAGGAGTAATAAAATCATGTTGATTGGTGAATATACATTAGTCCAATCATAACTTGTTATGCTTTTTAAATTCAGTCTAGAGGATCAACAAGGGACGGGACTGGTGTACATGACAGTATCGTCAATCAGTTACTTACAAAGGTACCAAGTTTATGATGGTATTAACCGGTGCTATACTGTTATTTTAATCAGCAACTGAATTGTTTGATTATTTTCTAGATAGATGGTGTTGATGCCTTGAACAACGTTTTGCTCATTGGAATGACAAATAGAAAGGATTTGCTTGACGAGGCTTTACTGAGGTGGTTATCTGCTCTCCCCTATCTGACTATGCATATTGTTGCTAATAAATCTGCTCAATGAATTGGTGATATATTTGTCTGCATATTCTGACTGTGAAGAGTAGAGGACCAGAGGATCATATTAAATTATATATTGATGTAGACCCCTTAACACTTTTAAAATGATCGATATGTAGAAGACTAAATTGGTCTTGCTAGACTAATGGGCCAAAGTGCAGGCCCATGGTGACTCTTCTGATGGACATGACTATATTGACGTGTACATTGACATATTTTGGAGACCACCAGATGCCATACTACTGCAAATGTGTTTTCATTATCATTGACAAGAACAATTTCTTTCCTAGAGAGGGATCTATGTGTAGAAAATTTGTTTTGTTGCTTTCGTCCTGGGTCAGCTAGCTATCGTATGATACGTTGCATGCAAGGATCAAAGTATCCATCAAATCATCGACATTTCTACAAATTTTTCCATTTTAATTGTGGGCGAGACACAATATGGTTGGCCAAATGAGGTGCGATTTTGATATTAATTGAAGTCTATAGGTCAACAAATTCCATTAACCAATATTTTTTTTTCTTTGTTCTAAAAACTGATGATTTCGCTTTATAAAACATAGTCATTATGAGCTTATACTTTCCCTTGGCATCTATAGTCAGACGCATACTGTTTCAGGGGGCATTTTGAATTATCTACGATCCTGTTAGATGCTCATTCTATGCATGTTATAGGCTGAATATGTTATATGTAGATGATACTATCCTAACTAAAGTTTCATATCAAATTTCCAAAATTCTCGTTGAGCTTTCACAATTTATGTGCTGGAATTTTCACCGATATACTAGCATTTCCTTCAATTTCCAGTTCCATGGTGGCAAAATGATGTTGAAATTGATACATGAAATCCTCTGTCACTGTTAATTATTGAGCCAAGTCATGAAAAAGATACTCTAGCTGCTGAAAAATGCTAGTACAGACCAAGCAACACTTTCTTGAAATCATCAAACATTGAACCATAATTGTCAAAGTATCAATGCATGAACCAATCATTTGTAAAACTTCTAATGTGAAAATGGCGTGGACTAATTGAAACAACTACTTATCAAGTCATCAACGGTAATCATGACAGTTACATGATCTGATGACCACTTGCATCAGTTGTGTAATTTGTTTATTTAGTTTACGAATTACCTTTGATGATTGATTGATCTTTTTGCTCTTCATGGAGACCATGATTAGAATATCTATATCTCTAAAAATTAAACTTGGAAGTGATTATATATAGGAATATTGGAAAGTTGTATTAATCTTGGTGATTTTTTGGATAACTGGACTCCTTTTTTCTTAATAATTGGACTCCTTGTATAGTTAATGTCAGAGAAAATGGTATCCACTGTTCATAATTAGGATATATGTTGCTCCTTATATAGGAATTGTACATGGTACAATTTTACTGTAGGTACATAGTAAGATAAGCCATATTGGTTGGCCCATGTAGGCCCAATAACATCTATTATCTAACACACCCCCTCAAGATTATGAGTATACATTGCGTAAGTTTACCAAATATTTGTCATACATTTCTGGATCATGACCCCCTCCCTTAAGAAATAGACTTCATATGCTTGTCCAAAACAAAGGATACTGGCTCAGACTCACCATTGACATGTTGGTTGGTGTCATCGTTCAGATGGGAGATAAATCCCATATGATAATGCACCCTTCTAGTGTTTGTATGAACAAATTAGGACGGCAAAAGAAAAAAATGAGGGGAAATGATGCACATCTGAACGATATGGCAAAACTTCTAGCACTTTTGTCTTATGTATTGCCTACGCATTCACTATTTCTTTTCCCACGAGAAAAAATTTGTGTCCCCATTGGCAGAAGAATAGAATACTAGAATGAATACTTGTAGGATTGGCTGGAAACTAGAAGCGGGATGTTTCTCCTTGGCCGTCACTTCTACCACTATATACCCACCCTTTTTTCATGTATAATGATGGTACGAGTGAGCCGATGACCACACATAGAAATGGAAAAATATGCCATTGACCAGTGGACACTATATTCAATATATAAACAAAGTTTGCTCATAGACACGAGCCGACAACTACACATAGAGATGGGAAAATATACCATTGACTAGTGGATACTATATTCAATAGATGAGTAGCGTTTGTTCATAGACACTATATTCCTAAAGGATGAGTGACCCTTGCTGTGTGCCTTCCTTACTCGATGTAGGGCTTACCAAGCTCCTCCATGAAAAGGTCAGCTTCTACATCTCCTTCATCAAGCCCAATGTTTTAGAAAGCCTAAAGCTGGAGGCAAGCAGACGGGATCTTGCAACCGCTTAAGCGCCAAGCGGTCGCTTAAGCTGTTTTTTTTTTAAAGTAGACAATTAAGATTTTATATTTTTTCATGCTTTTTATACTTCAATACTTATGTAATGTAAACATTGAAAAATCTTAAATGTATACAAATAACAATGTACCAACAACACAATGTTGTGCATATAGTTGCATACTTAACATTTAAGTACAAAATTTATACAGCGACTTGTATATGCATGCTTAAAAATTTACAACAACTTACTGTTTGCACTACACAATACATATTCATAAAATACAAATATGATAATTTTTGCCATGCATACTAAAATCTATTACTAACATAAAGTATGTATAATATAATATGCATATTTTATACATATATAGTTACACCAAAGTCACTACGTTTTATATGTATAGTAATATATGCAACTAATTCTGTAATTATAGATCCATTTCCAAAAAGCACCCAATTAAGCAGCTAAGCAGCTAATTAAATGGCCTAGGTGGTCACTTAAGCAGGTTAGGCGTAAAAAGTGGGTGCTTAACTACAACCGCATAGTTGGGCACCTAAGATCTAGATTAAGCAGTCAGGTGTCTTGGGACCCACTTTTTAAAACAACACCAACACTCACTACAAATATTGCCATCTCTTTACATAATTAAGTGTTATGGACTACCTTCTTCCCTAGGTTTGCACTTTGAGTCCATGGTCTGGCGCTAGACATTGACATGCATGAATTTAAGTTATCCGCCTATGACATTTTCTCCTTGTGCCTGTCCACTTCCCTCGCTTTACTTGGAGCCCTTCCACTGACTCTGTCTTGTTCTACAAAGTGGTCATTGTGACTCCTGCTCCAAAGTGACTTCTATCTCTAGCCCAACGGTTCAATTTTTCACTCGTCTCAAGAGCTCGATGCCTTGCTGCTAACACACAATATTATCCGAAATCTACTTCTACACCAAAAGCTAGGAGCCACATAGGTCTCAAGCAAGGTGGAAATGACTATTGAAAACATGTCTTTGGTCAACATCATCAAGTGTTCTCTCTAGAGAAATTATCACCATTGAATCATTTAAACAATCATGATTTTTAAGGTGAACACCGATGAAGGTGAAGAGTATCCATGCAAACACATAATAGGATGGGATGCAAACATTCTATCCTAACTCTTCCTATCCCATCCAATTATTTGTCTTATCCTACCCTTTCCCATCTCACAAACCAAACACAACCTATGATGTAGGTCTGAAGGATCCTACAAGCTTTCAGAAAGCTATTTGCAAGCACTTTAGTTTGACCCCTTATTGGGACAAAGGATTTAACCTTTGACCAAGCCTGAGTTGTAGTCCTAAAGGTCAAGTTGTTTCAAATTTGTTTGCAATCATTTGTAGTTGACCCCACGTAGGATTTTCTAGTTTCACCTCTGACTGAGTCAAGGCTAAGCAAGCAACTAATGAGCGGCGTTACCCAAGTCAAGTCTCGGGATGGTGTGAATCATACTCGATCAGTTAATTAGCCCAAAGTGACGGGTAGTTCCCTTTACACTCTCGTTTTAGATCGATATGTTCCTTGATCTTCAACTTTCATATTAAATTAAAGAGGTTGGTTTCTACTTTCCACCTTCCACTTTTGGTAGGGTTCTTCCTTTTGAGAAGGGAAGATAAGGGGATCCTATTGATTGCCGCTTTCTCTAAGCCTCTAAGAAAAGCATGAAAGAAAAGGCTTGAATGGCACTATCTCTCTGTCACCTCAGAATGAAAGGGGTAATCTTGTAGTTCTTGGTCTGTGAAGATACATTGTAAAATTAAGATTCCATTCTTAAATGTTTAAGTAGACTTGTGAAAGGGATTCCCCAATGACATGCTCTTCATCCCCTACAGGAGCCGGTTCTGACTCTAATTGATTGAAAACTTGGTTACGTGCATATTGATTTGTCCAAATTCCTTTTTATATCTATAATGAAATCTCCAATTTGCTAAAAATTCCTCTTTCTTTTGAGGAAAAATAAGAATTTATCCCATCTCTACGAGACAGCTAGTCCTTAGCAATCGGAAATTCCTCATTCATTGGACTCATGCCTGCCCCGAGGGCTTTTTAGGATAAGAACAGAGGAAGAAGCAAAGAAGGAAGGTTCGGAATCGTCGTAACATACAAGGCGACACATCTTTTATAGACAACCCTCCCCTTGCTTTGTCCCCTACCCCCTTTCCAACCCTTTAAATAGGGGAGAAGCACTCAACAGATCCTACTCATCGGTTCTCTTTGCTGAAGAGGGGTCACTCCATACTGCACATACTAAGTTGCATTGTCGCTGTGACTGCTCTCTTGATTCTCTTTGTAGCTAGGGTGATGGGAGATGTAGATGCAAATGAGAAGCGTGGGAGAGAAGAATGAACTGTATTTGCAGATCACAATTTTTTTACAGAATTATATTATATTTATCTAAGTTTTAGTATATTATTTATGGAACTTCAGTCGTTTGTTATTTGCACATTGGAAGGCTGTATGTGTCTTTTTGGTATGTATTTGTATATGAATTGATATTCTCTGGACTGGAGTGATGTGGCGAATGTGACGATCTCTCATGCGAGTGGTTGCCTGTCTTATATAGCGCCAATACACTTTCATGACTACACCTGATTCATACCTATTGTTTGTGCTACCTAATATGAGGGGGTTGTGCTTGATTGCAAGATTGAGGGCGAGTGATTGCTTGTATGGTGGAAGTGTTATAATTTTGTTGTTGAAGTTTATATATCTTATTGGTTTCTGTTGTTAAGTGTTATATATCTTATACGGAAGTAGGGGTCGTTTCGCAAATATTATGAATCCTCCCCCATTTCAGTTTGCCAACAGTCAAATTAATCAAACAATTAATAAGTAAATCTAGTTATTGGGTTCCATTTTTGCCATTGCTCCTACACCTATCCCAACATTTGTGATATATGTTGTCCACTTATGATTTAACGATCAGTAAGCTGTACCAAATCTTGTCTTATATATTATTAACACGAAAAACCCTCAATGCTACCTCCATCCTTGTCTGGATACAATATTTGTTAGGGTAAATGGGCCTAGCCTTGTTGGCAAGATGCACAGTGAGAGATGGAGAGAGAGCCAGTAAGATGTCCGACTTGAGAAAGCACTATTATAGGTAGGACACTTTGTGATAGGTAGAAGAAAGATTCCCTAAACTAGAAGCACACACTCATGCACATAGGTACCACACACTAGGGAGGTCGAGAAGTGGGAAGATCCTAATGTACAAATAGGAAACAAAAGCAAGCAGAGGACCAATGATTAAAAAAGCGGTCCGCTTCATGCTTAAGCGCCCGCTTCAACTGCTTTCTGGCAAAGTGCGGACCTTGCTGTCAATTTAATTACCCGATAGCCTATGCCCTTAAACCCCAACACCCCATCGACTTCCCAATAGAAGATGTTAGAAGCCGCCAACAATAATGCTGCTAGGAAATGGTTTTGCTGGCCTTTCAGTTTCCAATCAGGTGTGGGAATCCATCCCTATTCCTTGGCGCCCTCCTCCGTCCATAAAAGGAGCAACCACTGCCCAAAACACACAAACAACAACAACCGCTTGGAGTTAAACAAGTCGATCATTGGCAACCAAAGGGAAAGTATCTCGAAAGGATGAGAAGTTGCATCCTTGGAGTCCGTCTAGAGTTCGACAAGCGCCCAATACCCCTCATTGAGACTTCAAGGCTAACAAAGGGGAAGCTAGGACCTAGAACAGAGGTTGCAAAGCTTTCTCTGGGTCTACCATTTTTCCAAATTTATCCCGCAAGTACATATAATTCAGAAGAATATGTAAGTGATTCATACATAACATTTCTTTCTTTTATCAAGGGTTCTACCAATTGATATGTTTCCACAGATAATTGAAATTCAATTTCGTGATCTGCATCCTCAATTTTTGGAAATTTATGAAATTCCTCGCAAAACCCTGATTAATGAACCTAAAAAATCCCTCAAATTGTATCTGGGTAAAGCCAGGTATTGGTCGCCTTAAACATCTGGCTTCTGATTTTTATATACAACGAGGTCTTGCGTGTACTAGTTCTCTGTTCGTGATTATAATCAACATTTGCGATTGACATAATCGACTAAACACACTTCATTCCTATACGCATTGACGACACTCAATTACTGCTTCTAGGTGTAATGACTCTCATTGTGTTGAACTTACTGCAATGTGCCTAGTGTCGGCATATTCTAATTTCTTTTGATTTTTTAAATAAATCATTATATTGTAGATTGGTAAGTTAAACTAATTATTAATTGAAGGTAATATGATTCATACCTACTCAATTCACCTTTACAGGATGATTTTGTTATTACAAGTTCTAGGAGCGAGGACTATGGGTTTTGTTTGATGTTTGAGTTTTTTAAGCTTGTAACCATTTACTTTTATTGTTAGGACCCTTTTAGATCTATGAAAGTCATTCTGATGCAATGATATGTCATTCAGAATGATCTATTGTTGAGTAATATCTCTTTATGTTAGTAGTATGGAGGTCACTAAATTTTTCACCATTTTGAAAACAATGCTTACCGCTTTTTCAAAAAGTGCCCGCTTTAGTCCGCTTTAAACCCGCTTCCCGTTTCAAGGGGGTCAATCTGCATGCTTCCCGTTTCATGCTTTCCAAAACCTAGCAGAGGACTTTTACAATGAGTAAAAGGTTGCTGCCTCTGTGACTAGCGGGTACCATGCTAGAGCTATGTTCTTAATGTAGCCAAGTGGCATCGAGAGCTTTGGCTGTTGCTAGTGCTGGGGCGGTGGTGGTAGAGAGCAGTGACTCCGCTGCCCTTGCTGGGTGTGCGATCGACGATGACAATTCTGCTTGTGCGGTGTTGCTAGTGTTGTCATATGCCCTGCATGTGACCACACATGTGGCTGCATATGCGGTTTGACCACCTCTCCGAACTGCATATGTCTACGCAGTCCATTTATGCTAACCTAATTGCATATGCGGCGCATATGGCCACTTATATGATACATATGGGACAACTTTTAATGTAGAGACAATGTGTGTGTATTTTGTTATGAATAATCTTGTTTACTTATTCATTAAACTACTTATACAAAAAAACACACATCAACATATTCATACATATACATCTATATACATACTATACAAGTATAGTATAGTTAATTATATGTTTACATTCCCTAGAAAATTAGTTATATGTTCCCATATTAATATATATATGTATATATATGTATGTGTATATATATATATATATATATATATATATATATATATATATATATATATATATATATATATATAGGTGTACTATTTCACATTTTTTGCTCATATATAGTCAATTTAAAGAATCCATACCGCATATGCTCACATTTTGCATATACTCTATGCAACACCCTGGCTAAATGCATACCGTAAACCGCTTTTCAGAACATTGGCTGCTGCCTGACGACTATGCTGCCTAGGCTGGTCGGCTCAGTGGTAAGCCTACTGTTTCTGTCCAGCTTGGCCGACCACCCATTTTCTATCCATCGTTGGTCATTTAACCCCTCATAGGCCCCTTCTCCTTTTGACCCATTGAGTACCTCATTCTTCCCCTAACTACAATCGCTACAGCAACAACTACCGTCATTGACTCTATATTTATTGGTAATGGTTAAAGGAAGGAGTTTGAATTGCAGGAGGCAAAGGGGTAGGAGGGGGTTGGATGGTCACTTTGACTATCTGTTGGTAGAACTAGAGGGGTACCAAGGGAGGAAGAACATAAGGGATAATTTGAGAGTTCATCATAAATAATGCTACTTGCATTAGATTTCTACAAATCGATATAATGTGGGTATTATGTAGGTATGGCAGTGAGTCGGTTCCTTATGAATATGAACCGAACCGAAACATGACCACATTTGCCAAATCCCAACATGAACCACACTGGGCAGTTGAGTTTTTTTGAAATTCAGTTTGTTAAGAACGAAGCGCAATAATCTGAATCGAACTATAGAATCTGATCCAATTCCCAAGTTCTACCTCTGATTTAATCATTTCTATTGTATATGTGTAAGGTGTGTTCTATATGTAATACATGCATGGCTATGTGTGAAGTCACTAATATAGTAGTGCCAGGCACCACGTCCTCCATTGCCTTCCTACCAAAGGTGACATTGAGTTTTACTACTACAATCACAAAGTTTCTCTCCAGTGCCATCCCATTGATATCGTTGAAGAGGGAGCAGAGGATTTCTTCTCTCCTTGTTGCCATGGCGACCTTGCACCCTAACTGAGCAATGTTCATACACATCTCGCGCTCCAAGTCGGCCTATGCCCTAATCACCTCTACAACCTTGTCATAAAGCAACGATGATAGAGACAAACATATTTCTTGGTGCAAGGTCAAAGATGACTGAACCATGACACTTGTTGGCGTGGAAACACTTGGTTTTGCACACTTTGCCACAATTGACTAGGGAATGTGGATTGTCGTGATGTACGGACTGCAAGTGATCATGTAGAATTAAATTCCAAATCCTGTGCTGAATTATGAAGACTGAGGCAGTCCTTCACTTAGTTATCAAGGCACCTGCCTAGGCCCCTAGGTCTGAATAGGGCACTCTAAACTAGGCGCCTAGGCCATCAGATGATAGAAGTAGACGCAAAAGGCCTTTTACGCCCAATTAAGCCTATCAAAGGCCAAATTGGCATGAGTTAGGTCTGAATCTGGGCAATTTCGATCTTGTTTAGCCTTTTTAGGGCATTAATATCCCTGATTTAGGCCAAAATAGGCCCAAGCTATATTTCATTTGAGGAAATTAGGTCTTAGGTCTGCTTCTGCTAAATTAGGACTCATTCTGGTCAATGTACGGAAAATTCGAGAAAGTTGGGTTAAAACATTTATGCCAAAATAGGTCTGACCCGAGTAAAAGTAGGGTGAAATAGGTCAAATGAGGTCTAAATTTGATCAAGTTAGGTCTAGTTCTAGTTTAGGTCATTAGGTGTGATCTAGTTCAAGTCATGATTGATTATGCTTAGTGATAACCAATATAAACTTACATAGTAATGCATATTTAGGAATATACCTAAATATGAATGTAAATTTAACTATATATGTAAAAAAAAACATCCATGAAGATTTAGGTGCCGCTTGGGTGGGAAGGACCACCTACCCACATAGACAAGTATGGTCCCACATCGTCTCCGTTGGTCCCGGAGCTGCCTGCCGCCGATGGCTGTGTATATCTCTTTTCTAGAGTTGATATGTAATATGGAGTTGATGGAACCCATGCATACATGATCAATCTTCAAAGTTTCACCCTCCCACCCAAGCTTTTCTTCTTTTGTGAACGGTGCCCATAAATTACATGATTTGCTGAATCCATAATTTGCAGTTAGGTTCTAATCGGTCTGACCTGAATCAATTCGAGTTGAGTTTTATTTCTATGCATACTGCATAGTATCATGATGTAATTACATTAAGGTTGAAATAGGTGATCATGATTGGGTTGACATTAAACTTGTTTATTTAATGCTTCCGTAACTAACTCTTTAGTACAATGCTTACCCAAAATAATCCAAAAATACATAACTTGGTATTTTTGTTTAAGAAGTTAGATAGTGCGAGGTTTCCTTTTGGTAAATCGAATTTTGGGTATTGTGGAGGCAAAAGAACCAATAAAGCTTTTTACGGTGAACTGAATTTAAATATATTCAAAAAAACAATTCCAAAGATAGAATTTTGGGGTAGGGTTGCGGGTGGGGACTCTTGTAACTTTAATATTGCGTGATCTTTTTGGCCATGCCTAGGTGTGGGCGAGGTGACTCACAGTTCATGAGTAGACTAGGCTGATTTGCACGATTTCTGTAATGTTTGCATATTTGTGATATTGAAGTATGTACTAAATTTATGTAGTAAACCATGACAGATTAAACTGAGTATTATATTTGGATAGAGGTGGTAAGGATTCAATTTACATCTCATGCAACTATGCTTTCTTATTGCAACCTATATATCATCACATGTGCTACTAACTCGATTCAGATTCTGGCCTATATGATGTTTTTTCTGTTAAATGTCCTTGCATGTCCTTCTCAAGGCCTGCAACTGAGACCGTAGGCTCTGCTGTCTGATTTCTTTTTTCAAGTAATCAATGACAATTTCTATGCTTAAAGACTGACTAGCACTTTCTAAGCTTGAAGATTGACATACACGTTTTACTTTTGTGTAAGGAAAGCAGATAACTTACCGAACATTTTTATATACTGTTTTTGTATTTAGACCTGGACGCTTGGAGGTTCATGTGGAGATCAGCCTGCCTGACGAAAATGGTCGTTTGCAAATTTTTCAAATTCATACAAATAAGATGAAAGAGAGTTCATATCTTGCTGCTGATGTGAATTTGGAGGAACTTGGTGGGTTTTCATGCCTTTGCTTCATTACTTGGAACACTTATTCATCTTTTTGTAAAGTCATAGCCACCTTTTATGTTCTGGTAGCTAAGCTTACTTCCTGCAGTCAACTACTTGTCTAAAATGCAGTGGAAGGCACTGATGTTTTCTGCTGATAAACTTGTTCCATAAGAAAATTTTCGCAAGAATCGCTGGTTGAATTTCATGAAAACGGAGTTTTACAAAGCAAGAAGAAAGCAGGATCACTGTTCAAAGAAGTTTCTTTTGCCTTTATGGTACAAAGTCAGAATACATGGTTTATTTAATATCAGATAAATGCTTGGAGTTGGAGCTCATGAAATGTGCTAACTCTTCATGTGGAACTCTAGAAAAGAGTATATAAAAGTTGGCATGAAGGGACTCCATATCTAAGCACATGAAATTTTCTATACCTCTAAGCCGCATTTGTCACCATCACAAAACCTTTATGTATGTTCCACATGTTTTGAATAATAGTTTTATGCTCGAAAAGTTGTGTTTAAAATTTCATGTAAATGCAAATTATCTACTACTTCTATCACAATGATTACATACATCTAGATGTTAACAATAACTCCCTGAAACTGCTTTCGCCATTCAGATGTATACAAGGAACGTTAATGGTATTAACCCTGCATAACCAAAATCACCCTCTTTTAATGTATGTGATTTTGATATCAAAATGATGGCGTCAAACCAAATGGGGATAGGAAATTTCCTATCTCTGTATGTATGATTGTATGGAGGGGGAAGAACTCTGCATACCCTGTAATTCAAGGGGTAAGGTAAAGTAAAGGCCAATGTGTTGAAACTGACAAAAATCCTTCACTGAAGCCATATATGTATGTCCGAAAGTAAATAAATCTGTACTTAAGCGTGTATATGTGTAAAAATTATGAACCTCTTTTAACTATTATAGTGAATGAAAATAACAATGTAATGCGATGATTGAAAGATGATGTTTACACAAGTAGGGACTTCGGAGGTAGAACTCTACCCCCATCCCCGATGAGGAGGAAGTGGCACAACAAAAGTCTTGGATGGTGATAGGCGATAGAGCCATTCTTGGAGGAAAGAGACCACTCGCAGTATCACGAAGAGGAAAAAGCAATTCCTAAAAGATCAATAGCAACAGGTAGACACCAGGTGCTCTGCTCATATATATAATTAAGACTCTTTAACAGGATTGTTGAGGAGGAAAACAACTAGGCCACTAATGAGGACAGTCAATAATTAAGACTCTTTAACAGGATTGTTGAGGAGGAAAACAACTAGGCCACTAATGAGGACAGTCAATAAATTTACAATGATATTTTCTCTAGTTGTTATTGATTCCAACCTTAATGATGGTATCCCTTAGGTAAAGATCTCTACGCCCCTTGGGTTCCATAACTGCTTGATTCTTAAAGGAACCACATCTTACATCATGCTTATAGGGTGTAGCTTCTTGTATGTTCTAGTTGAGTGAACGGAAATGATGTGGACTGTTATAGTAGTGCATTCATGTTTGCAAACAAACTTTTTCTCGTATCATTGTATTAAACTGTCATCAATTTACTTTTTATTTTGTCTTGTTATTTCTCTCTCAATAGTTTAATCTCATATCTCTTAGACTTGCCTTCTCTTGTCCTATGAAAGAGAGGGTAGTGTAATTGTTTTATACACAGATTAAGGATGGTTATTCTTAGTATGGTATCATACAGGTTTCACCCACTCTAATCCTCCCCTGCTACGCCCCTTGCCCACACTCCCTACCCGCCACCGCCCCTGCACCCACGTGCCCTGGGGCCACGCTGCCCCTATGCCCGCCTGCCTCGCCCCCTCCCCACCGCTTTGCAGACCAATCCCTGTCCTCCACGACCCATCTCTCTCTCTCCCTTCTGCCCCCGCCCTGTCTCCCTCTCCCTGCTGCCCCCGCCCTGTCTCCCTCTCCCTGCTGCCCCTGCCTGCCACATCCACCCTACTCCATCCATCCCCACCGATGTTCTTCCCCCTCTCCCTGCTGCTGCTGCCCCCATCTCTCTCTCCTACTCCCTCTCCCTCCACCCTTCTTCCTGTTGCCTAGCCACCTCTCCTTCCCCCTCATATCTACCCAGTGTAGCTGTCGCCCCTACCATCTCTCCAATTGACTCCCATCAACACTCTATCTTCTGTTCAAAACTCCTCTCTTTCTCGTGTCTATACTCTCTATCTCTTATGGGGCTTGTCCCCCTTCTACTACCTATATCAAATGTTGCACTGATGCTACAATGACGTAGGACCTTTTTTTCTACTTCTCTTGCTGCCCATGTGTTGGGTTTTGGCGCTATCTCTGCCGCTGCTTGTCTTCTAGTCTTCCTGATGCTACTTGTATTACGAGTGGCCATCCACGTATGTCTACGTGACCTTTCTGATTATCCTCATGACGTCAACCAATCCCTTTTGCATGCTATGTGTCACGACTATCAAGATGGATAGCTTCAACTATAATACATGGCCTGCCTCATTTGAGTTGTACGTCAAAGCCCAAGGACATTACTCACACCTCACTATCGCTGCCCCGCTTGCACTTACTGAAACCATTGATGATAAAAACAAACATGCTTATATCTATGGGTTAAAGACTCCGATGCCATGACATGGTTAGTGAACAGTGTTGAACCAAAAATATGTCGGTTTCTTCTTTGTCTTCGGAGTGCCAAAGCAATGCGGGATCAACTCTCACATGTCTACTCTCACTAGTAGAATCCCAAGAAGCTTTTTGAGATCCTAAAAAAACTGGCAAAGCAGTATTCACTGATGATTCTGTAGGAAACTACTATAGCCAATGTTGTGCATCTGGGTTGAATTTTACCAAGCTAATGGTACTGTTGAACGAATGAAAGCTCATCTAGTTGCCAAAGGATATACTCAAACTTATGACATGGATTATATTGAAACCTTCTCCCTGATTGCCTGTCTTAATTCCGCTCTGGCACTCATTCTGTTGCGGTCAATCAAGATTGGCCCTCATTCAGCCGAATGTGAAGAATGCATTCTTATATGGTGATTTGAATGAGGTATATATGGAGCTACCTCTTGGATTTGTTGCTTAGGAGTATTCTTAAGTTTGTAGACTTTACTAAGTTATTTATGGTCTGAAACGAAGCCTGTGACTGTGGTTTCATAATCTGAGTCAAATTTTTGTTAGATTCAATTTCAGACACTCTCATTCAGACCATTCAATTTTCATTAAGGGGCCGTTTAGGTGAGGTAATTAAGGGTAGTATTGTATTCTGTTTCGGTATTCAAACTACCATATTGATAATTATCTTGTTTGGGTAGGTGTAAGTGTTTTTACCAATTGTCGTAGTCTAAGTGCAGTATTTACACATCCGTTCATTTGACGGACCTCCCAAAATTTGCCAATTTTGGCGAGATTTGGAATCCATCTAGCGACGGTTCCGCCTCGACTCCCCGATCGCCTCTCTCTTGACGCCCCCGATTGCCTCCTCCCTCCATTGTCTTCTCCCTCACAAACCGTCTCCTCTTCTGTCCTACTTCCTCCGCGCCACTCCTCCCCTTCGAAAACCTACCCTGACACCCCTTTCTCCCCTGAAACCCTATCCCGACACCCTCTTTCTCCCCCGAAACCCTATCCCAACAACCCCTTTTTCGTGATTCTCCGTCCTCTCCTCCCCCGCCTCACCGCTCCTCGTTTCCTTCGGTATCAATGTGTTTTGCTAGCGACCCTACTGATTCCTCTCCCAAGCCTTGCTTCCAGATTTGGCTTCTAGATTGTGCTGATTCAGTGGAGGATCAACCGTCTTCTGCATCTAGATCAGACGCTACGTCTAGGAAGGAGAAGGCGCTGCTTCGGTGAATGATTCTTGAGAGGGTGTCCCTTCAGATTTGAGGAAGTAGAGCAGGTCTTCAACAACGCAACATGTCTTCAACGGTCGTAACAGCAAGACGTCGTTGGCTCATCTCCGACCCACCACCCTTACGCCTTGTTGGTGTATAGTAGGAGATGACGACCCGACAAAGTTTGTTACTTCGTGATCCGGCAAGCTGGAAGTTCTCAAGAGAGTTTTCCACCAAGAGTTTCGACAACAGCTTCCAATCAGAGATGGTGGACTCAATTGGCAGAGGGATGATAGGGCTGGAAGGGCAGTGTAAGTGTTCTAGGAAGTTGGTACGATAACGAGGCTGTACTCGATGTTGGGGCCAGACCAGACATACTGTCTGTTTGGGACGCTCGACGCTTTCGTTGCCGGAGTGCAGATGCCTCTCTTCTCTCTTGGTGTGACGCAGTACATGTTCTGGGAGATGACCAAACGGTAGGTGAGGAATTCTGTGGAGGAGCGATTGTCAACATCTTCAGAATCATGGGCAAGAGGCTCACGCTGCAGATGTTCCAGTATGAGCAAAATGGCTTTGTGTTTGCTCCTTACAATGCACTTGCTCGTTACCAATTTGTTAAAATGCCCCCTTTTTTGATCAAAATAGGCACAACGATATTTGACGAATGAGATTGGATGGTTTTGTTCAACTTCTCTATAATCGGCACAGCTTACTAATGTTGCTTTGCTTTTTGTTTATTTAATTGTGAGTGGAACACGATGCTCTAATCTATGGTTGGACTGATTCATGTAGCCGAATATGTGTCAGCACTTTTGTGTTGAATGGTAGAGTGGTCGATTGCGTATTCAAGTGTCAAGTTTCAAATTCCCATACAGAGAAGACTATACTTGGGTTATATTACGTTGGATAGATGCATGGGAAGTTTAGTTAAATGACTGGTTCAATTTAAATGCTGCATTTGAAATAACATGGTTTACCAAACAAAGTAATTAAAACGTCATAGTCATAATCACTGTATTTGCAAATTCAATGTATGCCAAACAATGTAAATTAGAGTTCAGGTATTTGTTAATTGATTGAGTTTAAATCCCAAAACTGATAAGTACTGTTGTAATCTCAATGGGGTTACCCAAACGACCCCGAAGAAGACTAGTTCTGGGATTCCGATTGTATATGTGGATGATATTATTTTGTCTAGGAGTGATCAGAAGGCATACAAGTTACTAAGGAGTATCTGGAGAAACAATTTATTACCAAAGATTTAGGAAAATTTTGATATTTTCTCGGTATTGTGGTTGCATGCTCTTTTTTGGAATTTGTCTATCACAACGCAAGTGCAATGGTGGAGCCACATGGAGACTAGGTGGGGCATGTGCCCCACCCTTCATTCCAAATCCGCATGCCCCACCCTTTATTCCAAATCCGTTATAAACTATGAACAAAATTGATCAAATTTATATGGAAATCTTCAATGGTGCCTCACCCCAAAGTACTAGTTGTGCTTTGAAAATATACGGTGGCCCACTCTATAGTAATTTCTGGCTACACAACTGCGAAAGTGTGTTCTTGATCTTTTGAAAGAAACTGGCATGCTAGGAGCCAAACCTACCATTACTCTTCTTGATCCCAATACAAATTGGGATGATGACTCTCCTCCTTATCTTGACAACTAATAGTCTAGAAGATTGGTTGGCAAGCTCATATACTTAATTGTTACTAGAGATGATATTTCTTCTATAATAGGAGTTTTCAGTAGGTATGTGGACAAACCTTGAAAATGTCACTGGCATGCTATTTGTCATATTCTCAAATATTTAAAAAGCTCTCCTAGAAAGGTCTTCATATAGGCGACACATGCATTGTAAACTTATTGGCTACTCTGATTCTGACCATGCTGGGTGCATGATTGATCGTAAATCTACCTCTGGTTATTGCACATTTGTGGGAGGAAATTTAGTTACACAATGCAGTAAAATATAAAGTTATAGACTGTTGTTGCTCGTTCAAGTGTTGAAGACAAGCTTATCAAAATCGGACTGAGCTGCCTGTTTTGACTAATTGAATCGAGAACGGGTCCCCCTACCGGTTGTGTCCTATCCCACACCCAAAAAATGCTTCAAAGTGATGTTAAATCGGTGAACTAGTTCAGTTCCTGGCCAACTGGGCGGTTCTCTTACCCAATCAATTAACTAGGCATGTTCCCTCACGTGACTCAAATAAGGGACGGAGAGAAAACCCTGACCCATGTGCACTCCCTTCAACTCCCGCAATCTTCAATCATATTCTCTAGCCACCTCTAACATGGCGATCGTTAAGCCTTCACCGTCATAAGGTTACTCACCGTCAATCCAACTGCAAGCTGCTGGAGTTGCCACTGCTATCCAAGGTGCTGCCGCTGCCAATCTCACTGCTGCTGGCATTAATTCTCTCTGCCGTTAGCTTGCTACACGCCTCCAGGTAAACTCCTCTTCTTTCTCCTCTATTCTTAAACTTCCAGCTCTAGGCTACTGCTCAGACACCTCCACCTTTTTTTATGATATCTAGTAGGGCTAGTCAATTTGACACCTCCTCTCCTTGTTCGTTCTTTTCTCCCACCTCCTCTTCCTCTACTCATCTTCTTCTAACTCTAGGCCACAAAACGTCTCCCCTCCCCATATATATTGTTATTTTATGATGTCCCCAATGCACCCTATACATTTGCTTCCTAATTTCTACGTGACTTTGTCTATTACTATTGTGCTCTGATGCTAACTTGCTGCACTTATTTTATGTTGTGTTGGTGTGTGCTTCCCTCTTCATCTTTCCCAATGTGCCAAATCTCACTCCTAAAGTGCCTATCTTAATTATAGTAACTTGATTGTTGGTTATTACTAATACTGTACCTCTCTCTGTTAGTTTATTGTTTCTTTTGATTAGTTTATTGTCTGTCTTAATTGTGTTGGTGTGTTTCTTCTTCTGGTCATCTCCTTAATTTTGCGATGGGTTATTAGTTTATTGTATGTCTTAATTAGAGTAACATGATTGTTGGTATTGTATTATTGGCAGTTGTGGTTGCTTGATACTTATTTAGTTAATAACATTAGTGTCATAATCACATGGGGATGTGGTTGAAATTATGTTGACTATGCTGATAATATTATTTATTTTTTATATTTATCAAATATATACGATGTCATGCTGAAGTCATCAGTTGAACCGGTCCAACCACTGGTTGAACCAGTGAATCGAAAACTGGAGGCCTCACCGGTTCGGTTCTTACAACCTTTGTTGAAGTTGAGTATATAGCCATGGCTCATACTACATGTGAATTAATGTGGGTACGTGGGCTTCTGAAGGAATGACATCTGTGATCTTGAACCTATCCCTATATACTGTGATAACTAAGTATCTATCTTTATTGCTAGCAATCTGACCTTTCATGAGCGCACCAAACACATCGAGGTGGATTATCACTTTGTTAGGGTAGCCATTATGTATGGACGTGTTTCTACTCCTTACTCTAGACTAGAGATCATATTGTGGAATCTTCAAAAGGCTTCTTCCAATGACAGAATTGCTACAATGGTGGACAAGCTGGGCATGCCTGACATCTATGCTCCAGCTTGCTGGGGAGTGTTGACGTATTTACTTTAGATTTTGGATTTTATTTTTCTATCTTTAATTTTGTCCCATATCTTTTAGATCTACTTTTGCTCTTCTCTCTTGTCCTATAAAAGAGAGGATATTATAATTATTTTACACATAGATTAAGGATGATTATTATTAACATACACAAGTGCAATATGGAAGAAGCAATCACAATATTCTTTGATCATATAATCCCTATTCATTAGCTAAAATCCAATTGCTTCCCAGGAAAGGTAAAGAAATTTAACAGTTAGGTTTGATCAAACTATTAGCTCTCCCATTAAATCCGACAATGAGAAACTTTGATAGTCTTTGTGGCCTTAGTGAATAGATTTCAAGAAAGGAAAATGCAGCTTAACATGGGAACCCTCCAATGAGGTGGTGAAAAACCATAACAAAGCCGTATTTGACACAAAATGGCTAGGGTTGTTACTCTTTTCTTGATTTCACGGAGACTTGTACATTGTATAGAGCAACAAAGGCTATATGGATCCAAGCTCAAGATCCATTTAGTAACATAAACATAATAGCATAAAACCCCTTCAAGTTGGGCATACAGATTAAACATGCCCAACTTGGCTACAATACTAAGAAAAATGGACTTGTAACTTCCTTTTAAAAGATATCTTCACCAAGTGTGGAAATGGAAGTTTAAAGGAAGTTTAGACACAAACTTTGATAAGATTTTATAAAACTTCGACCCCATTTTTGAAAGAAAATGAAGCCATTCAAATATAACATTGATTGAAAACTTATAATCATGTTAGAATTCCACCTTAAACATGTCAATAGTAACATAAAATCGTGAATTCACAATACAATCCAAGATTCACTAGTCGCACAGTAGAGAATAGATATTTAGAGAGTAGAGTAGTTACGTAATAACTTGTATCCTTATAAGAACTTCGTTGGAGCGTCCCTACCTAGCGACACGCTACATCAACACCAGGTGTAGACGTGCAGTGATAATTATGCAAGGGGTTTTGGCGTAACAATGCTTGATTGTGTTGAAGGACAAACAAAGGTTTCCCACATCTTGGACGGGTGTGGGTAAAGAAGCTAGTCTTGCTGCATCAGTGCCCTGATATAGTGAAAAATGTGTCATGACAACACTTTTGATGAAGATAAGGGAGCAAGCTTAACAAAAAATGATTCGAGTGAGAGCTTGAAATATTGACTCTTTGACAGGAAATTCTTAGGATATGGTAGATATCATAATTAGAAGAAAAGTTGATATAGCTTGTTTGTAGGAAATCAAGTGGACAAGGGAACAATGTAGAGAGATTGGAGACACAAGGTACAAAATATGGTATACTATTGATAATCATAGAAATGGCGTTGGAATTATATTGATAAAATGTTGAAGAATGTTGTGATCAAGATCACAAGAATGGGTGGTAGAATCATAGCTATCAAGGTTCTTCTTGGGGGAAATATTTTTAATCTTATTAGTGCGTATGCCCCCCCAACTTGGCCTTAGCGAGGGGGCTAAGAAGGATTTTTGGGATATCATGGATGAGCTGATGCAAAGAATTCCGATAGAGGAGATCATTATTGAGAGATTTAAATGGCTATTTGGGGAGTAGCAATGTTGGAAATGAGAGAGTTCATGATGGTTTAGGATATGACAGTCAGAATGGTGAAGGGAAGAGAATATTATATTTTGGAGTTGTTTGATATGATTTTGGCAAACACTCATTTCAATAAAAGAGATTCTCATATGATTACTTTCAAGAGTAGACACAATTGTGGCCATATGTTGGTGGTTTTGAATATAAACATAAAGATCAACAAAGGTAAGCATGACAAAAACCAGAAGGATCAAGCAGTGGAAAAAGAAGAAAAGAAATGAATTTTTTATGATAAAATTAACGTGGGTACATGGAACTTGGTGTCTGATCTTAAAATTATGTGGCATAATATGAGCTCCTGCATAACAAAAATGGTCAAAGAGGTTTCAGGGAGTAAAGGGCGTGGGCTTCCACAAAAAAAGACTTAGTGGTGGAATGATGAAGTACAAAAGGCTATTAAACTCAAAAGAGAGACTCATAGGTGCTTGCCCAAATCTCAAGGTGATGCAACTTTTCAGAGATACAAGCAAGCAAAGAAAGAAGCTAAGAAGTAGTTCAAGAGGTAAGGTCCAAGTACTTTGAAGAGATTTATAAGAAGTTGAACACGAGAGAAGGGAAAAAGATATATATAAAATGGCTTGTATAAGAGTAAGGAAGGACTTGATTCAAGTAAAATGCATCAAGAATGAAGATGGTAAGGTGCTGGTGAAGGATGATGTTATCAAGAACAAATGGAGAAACTACTTTCACAAGCTTTTCAATGGTGATACTTTGAATAATATTAGAGATTCATGTTAAGACACACTTACACACGATGAGTTTCACTATCCGAGGTCAAGAATACTTTGAAAAAGATGAAAATGAGAAAGGCATGTAGACCATATGGTTTTCCTATTGATGTATGGAAAAGTATGGGAGATGAAGGAACTATGTGGTTAATGCATTTCTTTTATAAGATTATGAAGACCAAGTCAATGTTAAATGAGTGGAGAAATAGTACTACATTCTCCATATACAATGATAAAGGAGATGTTCAAAGTTGCACAAACTACAGAGGTATCAAGGTGGTGAGTCACACTATGAAGCTTTGGGAGAGGATTATTAAGCAAAGGCTTAGATTGTAACACATATCGGACAACCTGTTTGGCTTCATTCCAGGAAGATCAACAACAAATGCAGTTTTTTTTGCAAGGAGGCTTATGGAGAAGTACAAAGAAAACAAAAGGGATCCTTCATTTTTTTTATTAATTCAGAAAAGGCACATGATCAAGTACCCAGGTAGGTGGTGTGAAGGGTTTCACAGTAAAATGATGTGTCGATCCAATAGTTTCCTTTGATTAAAGACATGAATTATAACTCAATGGTAAGTGTTAGGCTTCTAGAGAAGAGACACTAAGCCCATATCTATTCGTTCTTGTTGTGGATTAGTTGACAAAGTAGGTTTAAGATGAGATTCCTCAGTGCATGTTATTTGCTGATGATTTTGTGTTGATTGATGAAAATAAAGAAAGATAGAATGCTAAAGTTGAAGTTTGCATAAATGCATTGGAATCAAATGGACTTAAGATCAGAACAAAACTGAGTATATGCATCACAATTTCAGCCAGTTTATAATCGTAGATGGTGGGGCCAAGTTGGGTGGAGTAGATGTACCAAAATGTGAAAAGTTTCGTTCAGTGTTTTAAAAAACGTTTTGAGCACCCACTTAAACACGACAAGGTCCTTGCCACTTTTAGGAGTCAACCTGAGGCCGCCTAAAGTAAGCGAGTAGCTATGCCCAAGATATCTTATCCACATCTCTAAATCATACTGCTAGTTGTACTTCTATACATTTGTACTAGCATATAGAATAAAATACTAAGTATAGATATGCAATATCTATTGTGTATAATGTGTAATTATATTGTTAGTAAGCAATATCTACTATTATATATGGTATTGTATGTTACCATGTTAGCATGCATTACTAGTTATTAAAGAGTCTGATTAACTTAGTTAACTAAATTATTTGAGTCTATTTGTATATGGGCCTAAGTGTGTTTTGACCCATTAGGGTTTAGCCTCAAGTCTATACGCTCCACCGTTCTCCTATATATACGAGGGGGATTCCTCTGATCAGATATATCACATAGCCTTCTTTTGCTTTATAACATGGTATCAGAGCAACAATCCGTTTGTAACTTGGAGGAGAGAAGAAAAAAGGTTCTTCCGCATGCGGATGGCCGCTGCCCTTTTGGGCCTAGCTTGGCTGCCCGCTAGGCATTGCCTTCATCGACAACTAAAAACTGTCGTTGCGCCTGCAACTGTTGTTGTTCCTACTGTTGCCTGCCCCTGTGTCGCCGCACTACTCCCTTACCTGTGGCGTAGACCCCCTTGCTGCTTGCGCCCTGACCCCAGCATGACGTTACCCCCTTAACCCTCCTTCCTACCTCTCCTAATCCCTCCACTGCTACTGCCTCCCTCTAGCCATGCTGTCGCAACCACACTGCTGTAGTTGCTTCATCTTCTGTAATACCAATCCCTATCGTTGTAAACCATTCTATTGTCGTAAACCCCCAATTCCCTCTTGTTCCCATAATCCCACCCCACTCCTGTTAATAATTCTCATTTGTATGGAATCCACATCTGACTTTGACTTATGACCACCTTCTGATTGGCTACCGATGGTCTTGCTATTGCCACCACTAACTAATTTGGAGGCAGCGCCCGTGCTTACTGCTGCTACGGATGAGGACCCAACTACGGATGAGGACCCAATAGTTGATATTGTTGTGCCCTCTTCGGTCCACGCAAAGTTGCCGCCTTTACTTGGTTTTATGGGTTACAGGTGCACAATGTTTTATAAAGCGGGAAGCAGGAGGCGTTTGGACAACACCCTGTGGTCGCTTGAGCGCCAGTTGGGCGCTGAAGCGGCCACTTTTTGAAAAAGCGGATGCTTAATTTTCTATATGATTGTATACAAAAATACACACAGTTGTATATATATATATATATATATATATATATATATATATATATATAATATTTTTAAGAAACTTGTATACATAACTAAACCCATGTGGCAGTGTAAAATTCACCCTACACAACAATATTGCTACTTAATAGTTGCTTACCTATAGATGAAGCATTAAGATACATTTCTTATATTATATACAACAATATACTAGTATCATACTATCATGTAAAAACGTAATCTACTTATTTGTTAGTACCATATATAGAGGAATTTATCACATATAGTCATATACTAGTATCAAGCCATGTCACTGCCAAAGAGTGGCTCAAGTAGTCAAGCACAGTGTCTCCTCACGAAGGGACCCGAGTTCGAATCCCAGCAGCCGCCTTGGTTTACCACCCTCCAATACGTTCGGCCTCCGTCACGGGCATGAGAGAGGGGAGAGAATGCATTTCTTTATTCCATAGTAATTTAGCCATGATTCAGTGCACTTAGTAGTTAGTAATGTATAGTAGTATTATACTTCACAAAAATCTATATTGATTTTGTATGACATTTACACACTGGTTGTTTCTTAGCTTAATGTTCTATACTTAGTAATTAGCACTATACGGCAGTACAATATTACTGATTTGTGACAGTCACATAGTTTTACGTTACATATACTTGGTATTACATGCTATGATAGACTTAATGGTTATTGGTTACATAGTCATTACCATTGTATATAGCAGCAGAATTAGTGTAGTATTACACACTAGTTAGCTATTGCACAGTATTTAGATACATAGTTACTTAATACAATAGTATAATATTAACATGTTAAATAATGTTATACACTTATACAATATCAATATTCTAATAGTAAATACTAAAAATAACACTACATTTCGCTTTTGGGCCTAGGAAGTGGGTCTACATCATGCTTTTCACTTAAGTGGACTCAGGCGGGTGCTTAGAATCAATGCTTAGGCGGGCGCTTGAGCAGGCTGAGCGGTCATGAAGCGGCCGCTTAATGCAAAACTGCCCGACTGCCGCCTAAGGCCTATTTGGAGCGGCCAGGGGTCTCATCCGCTTGAGCGGCCGCCTGAGCCACTTTTCAAAACTCTGGGTGCACGTTTGCTTCCAACAGCCTGCAGTAACTTCGCGTCCTTTGTAGGCTCAAAACTTTGCATTACTGGTCTGAACGATTGCGCAGTCAACAGCCTACTGCAAAGATTCCACAAACTCGACTGAACAAAATTTGAAGGCACTTTGGCTTATTGTTCTTCTATCTACGTTAATATTTCTTATTTCAAGTTATTTTTTATTCTTTGGTAAGAAGGTTTCTTTTTTATGGTGCCTGTAGAGATGAGCATTGGACCATGACAACTACACCCAACCCTTAATATATGACCCATATCTAGTCCATATAACTTTAATGGGTGTGTCAATCTAGGTTCCTAGACCCATAATGTTATTTGATCCAACCTCTACATTCTAGGAAAAACCCTAATTCTTCTTCTCAGTGGCCTAAACGCAGGAACATCAAATTGTGTAGACCTTTTAGCAAGTACACAAACATGAATTATAATTACTATAAAGTGTAAAAGAAGCTACCAATGACATCTGCATCTGCCATCAATGAAATTTATGAGTAAATTCATGTATGCAAATGCCACAACACACCCCCCCTCCCCCCCCCGGCCAAAAAAAAAGAGGCATCAATGTACAAATTACTCATAAATTCCATTTACATAAGAATTTCAGTGATTTTTTTTCATTTATCTTATGAACGCATGAAATGCAGCTGCCAGGACAAAAAACTACAGCGGAGCAGAGATTGAAGGTGTTGTGAAAAGTGCAGTTTCATATGCTCTAAATCGTCAAATAAGCATGGACGATCTCACAAAACCTTTGGATCATGAAAGCATTAGAGTGACGATGGATGACTTCTTGCGGGCCCTTCATGAAATTGTTCCAGCATTTGGAGCATCCACAGATAACCTTGAAAGATACAGGTGATTTTTGTTTTTTGTTTGCCTCTTTGTTAATTAGCTGTGCATTAAACTAAAAATGGAATAACATTGCTAACTTCTTGTAGCATCCTCATTTTGATTATGGAGCTTATTCAACTATCCCTAAAAGCATTAGCACTAAAAGAGAATGGAGGTTGGCTAAAAATCTAAGACTAGTTTGAGAGGTGGTAGTTGCTCATGTTGGTGGAATAAATGTCAACTGATGGTTGCATAGTTGCTCCTTCCACTTATCTTTCTTTGCCACTACCCATATCAAATATGTTAACCTCACTTCAAAAGGAAAAACGAACCTCATAACCTGACACTGCATTTGATTTCTTTTTTTGAATCAATACCAATTCTTTTGAAAACTGTAGTTAACGTGAGTTTGAAATAGAGAGCAATTTTGGTGACAATTTCTGTTTTATTATCTCACTGTAGTTGATTTGCATTCCTTTCAAAATGGGCTTCTCTCTACAGGCTTTATGGAATTGTCGATTGTGGCGCAAAGCATAGCCATATTTACAACCGAGTGATGTTGCTAGTGGAGCAAGTTAGAGTGAGCAAGGTTACTCCACTGGTTAGCTGCCTTCTTGAAGGCCCTACTGGAACGTGAGTATGGTCAATAGTTACATTTCCATTCATCTATTGTTATTTGCTAAGCCATGGGACTTTTGTTGTTCTTAGTGGAAAGTCTGCCATGGCTGCTACAGTCGCAATAGACAGTGACTTCCCATATGTCAAGATTGTAAGCTTCTTTTTTCCGTCTATCAGATGCTGCATTACTTGAAGTTCTCTTACATATGCATTCACTCTTCATAGATCTCAGCAGAATCAATGACTGGTTTGAGTGAGAGTGGCAAATGTGCACAAATTATCAAGGTTAGAGTTATCCATCTTTATACTTTCTTCTTACAAGTTCAATATAGATATTCCAAACATTTTTATTTTTTATGCATTTCTAGATCTGCGAACTGAAATATCTGATGCATGCTTCTTATGAGATTTTGATTACTTGATCTTGTACGTTTTTCTTCCCACATCAGATGATAAGAATTACTTTACCTTCATTTCTTTGTTTCTTGTATAAGGTTTTTGAAGACGCATACAAATCAGAGTTGAGTATCGTCATACTCGATGATATTGAAAGGTAATTATGATCCCCCCCCCCCCCCCCCCCAACCGCCTTTACTCTGAAACTGCATAGCCTTGTATAAAGCCTTTAGTATTCTGAAATTGTCTTTGAATAGTGTTAGATGTCAAATTTAACGAAAAGAATATGCTAACTAACAAAAGTGTGGATACTGGAACTGCTAGATGCGTTGATAGAAGAGGAATACTGTGATTAGTAACTGCTTTTGTGACAACATCTGTTCATGTAGTGCTTCTTTTCTCATGAAGTCAAAGAAGTGGAGATCTCTTTTTGTGTGACTCCTACAGGAAAAATAAAAGGCGAAGCGTTCAGTGAAATATCTTAGAGAGGAATGGTAGAACTTTGCTCGAAAAGTGAATCCGCTTCCTTTCATTGTTGTAAGTGTTGAGGGATGTGAAGAGCTCAAGGCCTGAAGTTCGGGACGTTCAGCTATCTGCCTCGTGCGTCAAAGGCATTTTTCATCTCTATTGTCTGTTTCCAACTGTTTGTATGGTGGGGTTTAGCAGCAAAGCAGTACAAGATGCTTGATGCCAATTTTGAGGACTGAGGGGTTAACAGTGTGCATGCAAAATGGTGTTAGGGGCAGTAGCTGTTTATGTCGATAGGCACACCAAGAAAGTAGACTAATGGTTGCATGTTGGACCACTGAAGGTTGTCAGGAAGTAAAAGAAGCCTATTCGATATATTTGATTAGTGGAAGAATCCCCCTCCTTTGTATAGGAGAAGGGGAGGCGTATAGACTTTAGACTAAACCCTAATGAGCCAAGACATACTTGGGCCCATATACAAATAGACTCAATCAACTAAATTAACCAGATTCTCTAATAAAGGTGATACAGGAACAGATTTTGTGTCTAGAGGGGATGATCGCTTGACAGGATCATTTCTGATTTTCTTCACTTGAGATCTCAATAAGTAGAAAGATGTAAATCAGCTATAAAGGGATGTGAAGTTGCAACATTGGATGTTGAAGTAATTAGTGACAACTGAGTAATATAGTGAGGCAGAGGAAGCATGCAAAATTTCAAAATTTCATAATAAACTTCATATTCCCCAAATTTGCAAGACATTAAAAACAATTAGGCCATCCTACGCCGTAAATGGAAAGTAGAAACAAAATGTGCAATCTGATACCTTGTAGAAGCATGAGGCTGTTTGTGCAGAGTAATATGTAAATTCAGATATGTAGGGGGCAAATTAAAATAAGGTAATACTAGGAGTGTCTAGATTTCCAGGAAGCACAATGATAGGGGTATTACAGGTGCGACTAGTTCTGCTCAAATTGGCGAATAGTTCTTTAATACCGCCTCTGCGAATCGCCGGATTACGTAGTATAATGCATTCTCCTTTCCCTGTTTATTCTCTTGTGCTCAAATTCAGATTTCCAGGAAGCACATTGATAGGGGTATTACAGGTGCAACTAGTTCTGCTCATAGACTTTGTTAACCGACATTGGAGTCTCTGCAAGTGGTGGGAAAACCAAAACTTGAAGAGGAAAAAATGCAAGTACCACTGTATGTAGAGAATTATGGCATGTGTTAAAAAAAGGTAACATTTTTACTGACTGAACTTCTCTCCAGCAATTAGACTGAAGCAACCATACCATGTCTAGGTGTGAGAAGTGAGAACATCCAAGGATTAGGCACCGTTTAGGGAAAGCTTATAAGACCAAAGCGTATGTAGAGAATTATGGCATGTGTTAAAAAAAGGTAACATTTTTACCGACTGAACTTCTCTCCAGCAATTAGACTGAAGCAACCATACCATGTCTAGGTGTGAGAAGTGAGAACATCCAAGGATTAGGCACCGCTTAGGGAAAGCTTATAAGACCAAAGCGTAAATCATAAATAAAGCAGAGTCAACCAAATACCTTTTATGTTATATAAAGGGGTTCGCATGGAATGTGTTCATCAAGATCAAAGTGTACACATCTAATCACGGAGTTGGTAGTTAGAGACGCTCACCAAGCTGAAAAGACTTTAGGACATGCTATTCAAATGCGAAGTATGAGCTGCATCAAGCACATGTAGGTTCTTTCACCCACCAACTTTATAGATGTATACACATGAAGTTTAATGTAAAATCTTAGAGAAGATGAATGGAATGATCGCTAACTAGGACTAACCAACAAAGTATCAACCTTCAAATTAAGAGGATCATTTCTTATCTACTCTCTTATTTTTTAGCATGCACAAATTCAAAAAGTGTAGACAGTCAAAAATCAAAATGGATTAAGAAATGATGAATTTGGGCCATGTTAGATTGGCCTGAATTGGATTCTAGACCACCCTATATGAGACCTATTAAGAATAGCAAAATTGTATTAGAAACACCCACCTATGGAGTAGTAGGTTTGACATCTACCTCTATTGTGCGGATAATTGTGATCGAGGTCGTGGGTGGATCATGGACTCTATTAAATAAGTGGAATGTTTTAGATTTTTGCTCTGCAATTAGATTGTCAAGGTCTGAGAAGGCGAATCATTCTTTCCAACCTCATCTCCTTCATTTGCGTTTGAACCCTTCTTTCAACAGGAGTCATCACGATTTTGTCCTGCCAATCCTCGAGAACAGGACCTCCATGTACATCTTAACCGTGTGCTCTTGTGTATCAGCAAACGGTCACATTTTGTAAATTGAAAAGCATTATTAGTAGAATATTTGCAATAAGAAAGATATTGGGCTTGTATCTCAACGAAGGAAATTCGTCTCTATCAAGATATACCCATGTTAAAATAAACTAATCATCCATAAAAGAAAGACGTATTGGGAACATTTTGCATGGAAACCCTATATGGAACCCTAATATTTAAGTGAAATAATGAAAAAGACTTGTACTTCTTTTATTAACGCGGCCGAGGAACACCTAGCATTGGTGTTCCCAAGCTGACATAGTTGGCATCTAAGTCTCTTAATAGGTTGGTTGAGACAAATGCAACACAACTTTTGAAGACAAGCCGATCCAGCCAAAGATTTCATGCAGTGTTATGAAAATCTGGTTGGACCGTCTGGTCCGGTCTGACCGGGAACCAACACCCCTACCGGTTCAGTTATTGCATAAAGCCAGTGATACCGGTCCAACCGCTCAGATGGCCACCCCAACGGACCAGAAGTGACCGGTCCATCGGTTGCACCGGTTTGATTAACCCAAAGTTATGTCTCAGCCAATGAGTGGTGAGTGTAATTTCCTGCCCACCTCTTAACATGTGACCCATTTTTGGGCATAGATACAGAAAACCCACACCCCTGATTTTCCGAGCCGTAACTTTCATAGAACTTCGCTGTACCTTATGGAAAAGGGGTCTAATTATGTTTAGACCATATTGTGTTAATGAACTTTGGATTGTGAAGTTTCCTTTTGTGTGAAACATTATATTTTCTAATGTATGAGGTTAGGACTTTATTGTTGGTTCTAAGAGTTCTACTCATGGAACACAACATCGTCGAAGTTTGGCGAAGTTTCGTCGAAGTTTCGAAATTTGACCATAGGCGAAGTCGAATACCATATACTTCGACCTTGTCCAAACTTCGGGGCGAAGTTGACTTTTTTGTGTGTATTTTTGTCTCAACTTCTCCGAAGTTGTCGAAGTTTCCTCGAAGTTGGCGAAGTTGGGGCGAAGTTAAGACCACCCAGAACCATAATCCCAACTAGTGCCCCAATGGCCATATAAGGCATAAATATCACTCCAACCCTCTTCATAACTTCTAATATCAACTCCTATGTTTTTTGTTGCCACTCATTCCTAGAGAGGGTGTTGTAATTACTATTTGATTGTATATTGTATATAATACATATGGTGAACTGTATCTATATATGTGTATTGCACAATTGACCATTTCAAGCAACACATTGTATTATTAACCTACATAGGGCTAGAGGGTCATAAATCGTGTTCTTTTTTTAAATTCACATATATAAGATAGAGGTATAACATAATTAGAAGTTTTCCATCAAAGTTTTCTAAAAATTCACATCATTTCTTCAAAAAATGGCATCGAAGTTTGTCGAAGTTTGCGTCTCAACTTCCTCGAAACTTCCTCGAAGTTTCCACAAACTTCCACTTCCACACCTGGCGAAGTCGACACGAAGTCGAAGTCCTGCACCATGGTTATACTTCTACTTATATCTTCATCATAGTTGTACTGTTTCATATTTTGCCTATATTCTCTATATTTTAACATATTAATATTTTTTTACAAGCTGATGTCACTGGTTAAACCGGCTAACCGGGAATCAGTAGCCTCACCGGGTCGATGACCAGTCCGGTCCCTATAACATTGATTTCATGAGAACGAGGTATATGAAGCAATACGAGTGGCAACAGGATTGGCTGACCTAATTTATTATGACTGACATTTGTTATATACACGTCCATCACCTTCTCCTGCTTCACCATGAGGTCCTGCAAAGTAAAAGAATGATGGACATGGGTCATACTACATTAAAATAGCTCAATGATCCTGTTGATAGAAACAAGTTCAAATGAAACTTAAAACCAAATAAAAGTATGCACAATGATGCTAGAGTCCATGGATTTAACTGTCCAATTTTGACTGTTTAAATGGCCTGAGCTGGAACTTGAAATTTTATGGAAATTTTAATAAATATCGACAAATAAAATGCTGAAATTAAGGAGTTAATTCATGACACTGTGTATGCATAATCTTTTGAGATGCATAGTCTTTTGAGGTTAATGACCAAGTTTCAGCAATAAATTTCATATTATACAAGCACTAGACACTGCTTTTGCATGGGGATTGCCTGAATGTGCAATGGAAAGCTAAACCTCATAAGCAAGCAGATCCGTGGAGGGAAGCGTGAGGTTCTATACCTAGTGGTTCTCATTGCGTAAGTATTGGGGCACGTACCCGAAGGTTGGTATTTATTATAGAAAGTCACAAACCTAGTTCTGGTGACTTTTGCCAGTAGACACTTATTAAGAATTAAATGAACTCAAATAAACCAACAAAACTTGGAGCTTACAAACAAGTCTTGACATTCACATAGGTCCTGAAACTGATATATTTGCATAATTCCTAAAACATGATTAAATAATAAAAGAACTAATTATACCTAACTGTGTGCTGTATCAGGTTTTTGGATCAAAGAGTGGGACTTGTCCTGCATTAGGTCGCCTTGTGGCTGGGGATTGCCCTTTGTTATGCCCAACTCCTCTAATGCGAAGATCTGACCTCAGTTCACGCTGGGGCCAGCATGGGCCTGTTTCAGTGATGTTGGAGATTTCAAATAACATTGCTAGAAAGTCTATTTACTTGACGCTTTGTCAAGTGATCTGGTTGGTTTTTGCTTGCCCATGTGACTGTGATTGCCATGTCGCTCTTGGGGCACTAAGTGTATCATTCACGATGTTGGTTATGAAATGTTTGGATCTGTAGAGACTTTTTAAGCGACTTGGGATTAGTATGAAATTCTTAACACATCACCTGTACATGTTTTGAACTTCGGACAACACAGTAGGCATAATGACACAGGGACCAGAACTAATAGTGCTACCTTTAATCCTCAATGGAGAGGCAAGTGTATGGCCATGTCTATGATTACAATCACCATAAAAAAACAACTAAAGCAAAAACATAGTTAGGTGGTACAACAAGAGAAGGCAAAATTCTGGACATGTGAGCATAAACTTCACCGAGTGCAAGTAGCATTTTAGAAGCCAAAATCTATTTCTTATATGACTTGTACAAAGCTGACAAAGAAGTTATGGACTGTAATAACTGGATCTCATAACATTGTTTCTACAGAATAATCAAGTCCTGTATTTGAAGCTAGGAAGCATGGACACGGATACAGACACAGACAGGGGACACGGGAATTTTAAAAAATATAGGACACAGGTACGGCGCCGGACACGGCGAAAATATACATGCATATATATTATCTTTATGTGTAAAGACAAAAAAGAACAAGCACATTCAAACATAAAGATCATTTCATCCAAGCTATATTCACTTTCATATTTTCATTCAAAAACACATTGCACGCCTCTTGAAATTACGCCATCAAAGGCATACAATCAAACACGTCCACATTGTAAACACAATGATAGTCAAAATTATAGAAATTTTATTCACAAACAATAACAATTTAAGCACTACAAGTATGGACCTACAATAAAATATTTGCACATCTAAATTTGGACAGTAAAAAGATAGTAATGGTCGAGGACAACACAGACAAAAGAGGAGGTATGTTGTTATTTGTAGAAGAGAGTGAAACATTCATGTACATTCAGATTTGGTAAGAAAAGGAAGGGGAAGAAGAGGTTCTTGGTGGTGGTGGTGGACAAATAAAACATAGGTATTGAAGGAAGAGGAAGGCGAGAGGTTAGCAACGGGCGGAGAGGCCAAAGTTCATAGATGGAGGAAGAGTAGTTACCTAGGTGGCAATGTGAAGAGGGGGAAACATGTGCATCAAGAGTCGTGAGCATAGTCACAAATTCGGTATTCGGGATACGTACGGCCAAGTTGAAAAATTCGGAAATCGGGAATTATGCGGAAAATTTGGATAAAAATCGGTCAACGTACGGTAAAAGTTCAGTCAACTATTTGGAAAAAAGTCGGCAAAAAAGCGGAATATATATATATATATATATATATATATATATATATATATATATATATATTGCACATCTAAATTTGGACAGTAAAAAGATAGTAATGGTGGAGGACAACACAGACAAAAGAGGAGGTATGTTGTTATTTGTAGAAGAGAGTGAAACATTCATGTACATTCAGATTTGGTAAGAAAAGGAAGGGGAAGAAGAGGTTCTTGGTGGTGGTGGTGGACAAATAAAACATAGGTATTGAAGGAAGAGGAAGGCGAGAGGTTAGCAACGGGCGGAGAGAGAGGAGAGGCCAAAGTTCATAGATGGAGGAAGAGTAGTTACCTAGGTGGCAATGTGAAGAGGGGGAAACATGTGCATCAAGAGTCGTGAGCATAGTCACAAATTCGGTATTCGGGATACGTACGACCAAGTTGAAAAATTCGGAAATCGGGAATTATGCGGAAAATTCGGATAAAAATCGGTCAACGTACGGTAAAAGTTCGGTCAACTATTTGGAAAAAAGTCGGCAAAAAAGCGGAATATATATATATATATATATATATATATACATACATACATACATACATACATACATACAAAAAATATATAAACCTACACATAATGATTGAAAATGACTAAACATCGAACTGATTACTCTAATATTGGAAGAAGGGGAAGAAGTGGGAGCAGCAGGCACAAATCAGGGAAGAAAGGGGGAGAATGGAGGAGAAAGATGGAGCGTACATGTAGAATGTCGAGGGTTACTCCTCCTGGTGTGTCGAGGGATAGAGGAGGAAGGTTGGATGGTTTAGTGGAACCCTGCTACAAGTTAAAAAGGACGTGGAAAAAATAAATGTGAAACAAAAGTACAGAACTGTTTAAAACGGCAATAAAACGTATCAAACACGTTTAAAACGCAATACGCGAATAAAACGCGTTTAAAACGTATTATTCGGTTTGGAGTTTAAAACGGCCGTCATATACGTCACGTGAATAATACGCGTTTTGAACGCGTTTTTTTCAAAAAAACGGAGTATATTGTTACTATGGTCGTGAGGACGTTTATGTGCAATAGAATGTTTCCCCTTCTTAATTAGTGATGTGTTGTGTCCTAGTGTGTCCAAGCCGTGTCCAGGACGTGTCCAGCCCCTAATAAAAAAAAATGGGGGACTTGGACACGTCCGAGAAGTGTCCACCACGTGTCCACGTGTGTCCATGGTGTGCCCATGTTGGATAAGTGTTGGACACGGACACGGCGGCATTCGGGAAGTGTCCATGCTTCCTAGATCTGAAGGATGGCGATAAACATTCAGGTCATACCTAACTTCCTGAAATGCAGAAAAGTAATTAAGAAAGGAGGTCTGCTTATCTAATCGTAAGAGCCTAGCTGCATGTATATCAAACTCCCTGGTAGGATTGTTCTTATGAGGGTGTAACTAAGCAAAATGATCTCATATCTCTTTTGTCATATTTAAGTAACTTATCTTTGCAATTGCTAGACTCAAACTGTTAGGAAGCCAAAATAGGACAATGGAGTCAGTCAGACCAGTACTGCTATTTCTTAAGCATCATCCTTGTTCTCATCTTTAACAGGAACGCTATTAGTTAAGATGAGACATATGACCTTGGGATTGCATTGTTCTTGAAAGGCTGCGAGTTGAAAGGTCGAGTTGACAGGGCACTTCACCTCATCAAGTCACTTGCAACTGGGGATGGACATTCATCATAGTAGAAGAGGAGGTCAACATTATGGTATTTGTGGTGTGCTCATTTTGTTGTGGGAAAGGGACGACGTGTGGAAGCAGATAGACATCATCAAGGTGCCAATGAAAGTGCACATTACCATACGGGTATCCGTAGACACTCATGTATCAGGGTCAACCAACTGTCAGACAAACAAGGACGGCAGCAAAACTATTCTCAAAGACATGCCAGCCCTCTAGTTGGAGAAGGAAGGATCACAGGTTGAGAACCTAGGCAGATTTGGTAGCTCTCTCCTATGGTCACAACAGAAGTCCTAGTCAACCAGAAGCTGCAATGGTGGTGGATATTGAGCGACAACTGCATTGGGTGGTCGTGTGCAGTCATGATGGCATCTTATGATGGGAAGAGGGGAAGAAGGAAGGCTGCATGGAGTTTGGCAAGGGCCATGTGGCAGTACTTTGTGTTCTCATGCATAAGCAAGGGACAGTGTGGTGATAGGGCCAGTTTAGTGCTTTAATAGAACGTGAAACCACGAAACCTCTATTGCAAATGAATCACACTATTTACAGTCTAGGAAATCACGCCAAACTCCTATTATATCTAGGAATGAGTAAGAAAGAAAAATAAATTAACAGAACTGCATTGAAATCTTTCTATAAATTATATGCATAGTTATTTTGTAGTGATTAATGTTTTTATATAATTTCTCATCTTTAAGATGTGATTATATATGTTAGGTACTAGTTAGTTTCCTGTACTTGAATGCTAGCACTTAGCACTTTATATCTTTTTGCTGCTTGCTTTATGATTTTAATTCAGATATTATCCTATATGCATTTCAGGTTACTGGAATACACTCCAATTGGGCCTCGCTTTTCAAACTTGATCTCTCAGACTTTGCTAGTTTTTCTTAAGAGGCTTCCCCCTAAGGTTAGCACATAACTGTGCCTTATTAAATTCCTTCTTGTCATGCATAAAGGCAAAACTTTTATCCCATCTTTACCTGGTTCTCGCTGGGTACATCAGTTTTAGGAGTTTTTTTAATGCTACTGGTTTCCAGCACGCAAGCTGGTGTTGATTTTCTGCCACAACCTTCTCAAAGATGGGTTGTCAAAATTGTTTCCACTATAATAGCACCTATATCACGTTGCCATGCCCGTTTTCCATAAAGCTTGTAGAATTGTGCCAGAAGGCGCATGTCCTTGTGCTAATAACTTGCTCTCACCATACACCTTATGTAGTAAAATCTAACTAGCCAGTCAGCTGATAGCCCTATTATCCTTTGTTAAAGGTTTTATGTTACACTTCATGTAGACCTCCAGTTCTTAAGTTTTCTTCTATGGAATTCCATCATTTTAGGTGATAACACAGTTATTCTTCATGATGATCTGGCCAGCTATTTGTATTTCTACAATTTTGTTGATGGAATATCTACTGCGGAATCTTTCTCAGATGAACATTGTGCTTCACCTGATTTTTCATGCTGATAAGACGGAAATTATCTGTGTTGGCTTAATTTTTCTGTTTTGTAGCCATGTCGTGCAAGAACCTAGGAAGCACAAACACTTCCCACAGGTTTCCGTGGTTGTGTCCGACACGCGTCCAACATGGACACACCATAGACACGTTTGGACACGCGACGGGCACTTTTTTTTTGTTGCAATGCTCGACACAGCTTGGACACGCTGTGGACACACTCAAGACATGCTGACTCAACCCACTTAAGCCTAAGCATATGATGAAACCCCCGAGCTTCTCCAATACCCCGCCTCCTATCCTCCTCTAGTTTGTGACCTATAAGGCTATAACATCAGGTATTTAAGCTCCACCAGCTACAGTCAAGCCCCCGACTCCCTTCTTAACAACTCTGTTGCTGCATTAATAGCAAGTATCATCTCCGCCTATAGCTGCAGCATACAGAGACTGCAATATCAAACATGATGAGGAAAGCAGTCTTAACTGCCTTATCTTCTAATTCCATGCAGCTCATCCTCCTCTGCTTCTTCCCCTCCTCTTCCTCCTCTTTCTTCTTCTTGTTCCCCTCCTCACTCTAAAGCGGCCATAGGCGTAAAACTGTTCCTTGACCTCCTCTTTTTCCTGCTTCTATATGTCTCCTTCTCCCTCATCTACTTTTCTTTCTCCCTCTCATGTTCCTCTTCTCTTTCCTCCCCCTACTCTTTTTCCTATTTGAATATGGCAACAGCCAAGACACTGCTCCTCATCCCCCTCTTTTTTCATGCTACTCCACCATGTCTCCTTATACCTTCTCTTACCACTCCCCTCCTACTTTTCTTCTTGCTGCTCCTCCTTGCAAGAGTAGTAGAGTATTGTCCTCCCTGTGCCTCCTCTTTTCTAGCTTCTCCTCTGCATCCCCATCTCCATCTCCCCTCTTCTCCTCCCCTTCCATCTTAAGTAGCTCTCCCATGTATTCCTCCTGCTCCTCTTTTTCTTCCCTCTTTACCTCAAATACACACTTTCGTTCTCCATATCCTCCACCATCACCATTAGCTACATATTTCCTCATCCTCTCCCCTTCTTCCTCTTATTACATGTTGTTCACTAATACTCCCGTCAACAATGAAAAACTACTAACCCCAAAATTTTACTGCTCTTACTTTTTACAATTTCATATACTTTTACTGCGACAATTTATTAATCTAGCCTCTTCATAAATGTTGTGATTTCATCCATACCGTGACTTGATTTGTTGTATGCTGACTGTTGGTTGGATTCATTGGTGATTGCCCCCGTGGATGATGTATTTACATCTTTTTGTGTGTTTATACATATGTCATATTATATATCACAATATATTCTATTAAATATTCATGTTTATCTGTATGGTTGCCATGTCCAGTGATCAAGGAAGCATGGACACGTTTCTAGACACGGACACAGACACAGGACACAACCATTTTGTAACATATAGGACATGGACACGGTGCTGATGAGGGCTATTTTTTCTCTCTAATATATACATATGCGAGTGTATAATACATGTATGTATAATAGTATATGAATATGAATGCAAAGGTGTGTTATGTGTAGTACAAACAATATGAAGTTCACAAATAAACCTGCTGCATTTTTTCAGGTAACTGCATAAGATTTTCAGAATGAATAAATACTGATTTAATTAGTCTATAAGACCAAAATGTGATTCATGATATAGAATTCATCTTGGATTTTGCATTTGGGACTCTTTTTGAGACATTTTATTTGTAATTTTGATTAGATCTTGTTGTGTTATATGTTCTCAATCACAAGAACACTTAGAAGTGGCTGTATTTCCAGAATTTACACTCTGAAACAGGTTACTACTGGAGCAGTTGCTGCACAAAGTGTTCGGGGAGTGTCCGGGCCGTGTCCTGCTGTGTCCGAGCTGTAAAAAGTGACCAAAATGGACAGGCCGTGTCCAAAACGTTTTGAGCCATATCCAGGAAGTGTCCGTGTCCGAATTGTGTCCGACAAGGACACGGCAGCTGTGTAGAAGTGTCCGTGCTTCCTTGCCAGTTATGTGTTTGTGTCTGTGTCTGTGTGTGTGTCTGTGTTTGTGCTTCCTGGGCAAAAATCAATCTAGCATCCTGAACATTTCTGACCATATATAGTCAGAAGGCTAGAGCATTTGACTTTATATGGTTTGATCATTGACTGTCCCAAACCATAAGGTCATGATGTCCAACTAGAGTCATATCTCCATCCATGACTGTTTGGACCTTGATTTGAACACTGAGAAATTTTTAACTTACCTTGGAGTTAGAGAGTTCAACATGCCCAGACTGTAGTGATCAAAAGTTAGATTGAAACAGAACTAGGATAGGGATCAGACCTATAGACGACTTCCAGATGCATTTCATGGAGAACAATACGTCAGGTGTGAATACATACACGTTTATATTTTAATGCATCAAAACATACATGCGTTACAAGGACATACACGATCTAAATCATAGCTTAAGCTATGCATCCAGGAGTAATAACATAGAAAAATTGCATGTTTGACATAATATAGCCATGGTTATGTCTGTTAGTGAAACAAGGATCTTCAACGATAAAAGGACCTAGGATATAGAACCTCAGCTGGATCATAAACAACTTAGATAAACTGTGGAGAGTATTTGGGTCTCTGGTAATCAGGTGGCACAAGGGATGACTGGCTTTGCTTGTTTCTCATGCGGGGGTACTTTGCAATCAATTGAGCAGCTAATGCTTTAAATGACTTGTGCCCTGGAGTTTTTGAGACATTTGTCTGTAGGGGCCATTTGTGGTGGCATGTCTATCTGTTTTTCTATTTGCTGAAGCGGCTGGGGAATTTTCAACATAGAAATGATGCAATGGGGGCAAGTATACCTCCATCTAGAGGTTCTGGACAACCATGAGCCTACTGCTTCCTAAAGCTCCTGGAGAGTTCTCCTTGCTTTTAGGTTTCATCTCTCAGGGGGCAATGTAGGCTGAGTTAGTAAGCCTTTTGATGCAACATGTTGTTCAATTAGTCTACTTTTGCGATACATATATAAGGACCTAAGTGCAGTTTACCTAGTTAACTTGGTCACAGCTCTTATCTTTCATTTTATGTTTTGTTTGGTGATATTGCAATAGCTTTAAGTTTAGTGTTTCATAAGTTATAAGTACCAACCTTGGGTGCTTGTCCTAGACAAACTTTATGATTTGAGAAATAAAATCTTTCGTCTCCTTGTATCTTCCTCATTCCAATGCGGTTTCACATCAAGTGGTATCATAGCCTAACTCCAATAAATTAGGGTATGACCCTTGTACCTTCTTCCCACTCCCACATAATACGTTGTGTCCTCCCCTTAGCACGTTGACACTTCCTCTTTTCACAATGGTTGTCCTCGTTTCCCCCTTTTCTTCGTCTTCTTTGTATTGCACAACAGCCGCACAAGTTGGACGTGCCCGTTTTAGACGGGTAGCATGACGATAATGTCCTCTTCCAATCACAAACCTCTTTAGATGAGCCACTGTCGCACAACACTAACCTACTTTTTCCCCTACTGTGTGAAACCGAGACAACCGTTAGCCAGCTACCACCCTGTGTGCCATCTGGCCCCTAGCGTGGGCTTCCCTCTTGCCGTCCACCCTCCTAGCACCCTCATCCCACACTCTACCATCACCCTCGTGCGACACCCCCTTTTGGTAGATGCTCCCACCAACCCCTTTATCCACCCGACACTTGGCCAAAAACCTCACTACAACACCCTTCAAGTGCTCCTATCCACAATACCCCCTAAAATTCGTTGCCCCTCCCCCAAGCAACGTCAACCCGCATACCAGTAGGCTACCAGCCACCCTTCCAAAGCTGGTGCAACACACCCCTCCTAGGAGGTTGCCAACCCCCCACTCCTCCCCACCCCCATACTCTACTTCTACCATCCTTGGAACTTGTCCACAATTATTCGCCAGACAACCCAATCCTGGTTAAAACCCCTTGCCTCCTAACACCCCACCTTGCCTACCTATGCAACACGGATCCCACCCCCTTGATTTTACCCCTGAAACCGCATTTGTGTCCCTAACCTAGAACCCCTGCACATGCCATTCACTTGAGCCAATACCATTCATCACACTATTACTCACCCCCACACCACGTTCGTTCTTTCTAAATCTTTTTTATCTCTTTAATCTACTTTAGCAATCTCAACGATCCCAGCCCCAAACCTCCTTTTTAAATTCTAGGTAATCATGTTAGCCTTTGTTCTTTCTAATTCTATTTTTGACTCTTTAATTCTATTTTAGCAATCTCAAGCATCCCAATGCCCCCAAAACCTCCTTTTACAATAATGTTGTTAGAAGATTCTTTTTGGTGTACACGGTTGCCCGTTAATTTTAGTTCTAACCATCCCTGTGCACCTAGGCAAAGATGGTGAACAAAGAAAAGTTCAATATATTTTAAGATGGCCATGCATGTGTGATTGATTGTGGTTCTCCAATGCTTGATTTGTTGTTGCACAATCAAATTGTTCTCAACGTGCATCTGCAGACCGTAGAACGACAACATGACCAAAACATCTAGTACTAGAATGTTGCACATAGTTTGTTTTGAGAGTCTTAAACTCTCTAGAAAAGCTTCCTTGATGAACTAGATGTCTACGCCAGGCCTCAACATTGTGGCATGCATTTTGGGTGTTTAGAGGTGTAACTACAGTCAAACAATTGACCATATACAAATTGACCATATACGGTCCCCATGGACCATATCTGGGCAAGAGCAGCTACAACAACAAGTATACTCCAGACATAGCGTATACACTCCATACCAGACCATATACACTCCATGCTGGACCATATTTAGGTCTTCAATTTACACTCTAGACTGGACTGTATACAGTCCACCTGGACCGTATTTTTAGACTAGATGACTTTGGGTGACTTTGGGACTTTGGCCACATGTCTTATTCTTATAAATAGACTCCCAACTTGTCCCAAACATAAAGAGCAACGAAGAGGCATCAAGAGACGTTTTTTGAAGACCTAAAGCCACAAACGAACCTAGGATTTCCCTTAGGGTTTTACGCCTCTAAGAGCTCCTCTCCAAGCATCCGTCTTCTTCCATGATTGACTTTCGGGTGTAAAAGGGGATTGGGTTCTTCTCTCTTCTGTAATCATCATCTTTGTAATCTCTCCATCAATAATATCATCTCTGCCAGTGGATGTAGGCTCCCACATTGGGAATTTTCCCAACCACTATAAATCTTGTCTTTGTGCTTGCTTGCTTGTTCGTTGTTGATGTTTGTCGTATGTATTCAGTTTGGATTGCTTGGTCTCACGCTTCTGCATCTTCGCAACAAGCTCATTGGGCATTGTTCGGGTCTCTGATCACCACCATACCCCCAACAAGCTGTATCAGAGCGATTTCTACCTTCAGATCTCTACCATGACGTCGAAGTACAACATTGAGAAGTTTAACCGCTTAAAGAGCTTTCTATGGCAAGTCAAGTGTGAATCTTGCCTCACACAAGGAGTACACAAAGCTCTTTTTGGAAGGAGAAGAAAATCAGAATCCATGACGGATGACTGATGGGAGGAGATTGATCGAAGGGCTCATACATGAATCTCTCTATTTGGAGGATGAAGTCCTTCGTGAGGTCGTCCATTTGAAAACCGCCAAAGACGTTTGGGATGAACAACCAGCTTGTGCTAAAGAATCACTTTTTCATGCTTTGCATGGAAGAAGGTGGTTCCTTGACGACTCTTCTCGATGAGTTCAATGAAATCATCCACGACCTCGGGCAGATCGATGTGAAGATAGAGGACAAGGATCAAACAATCTTGTTGCTTTGTACCTTTTCCACCATCCTACAAGAATCTTCTCGAAATGATGATATTTCGGGAGTCAAAGACTATCTCACTCCATGAAGTTAAAACGACCTTGGTGTCTCAAGAGAATTTAGAGAAGGATCTTACTTCATCGATAGTAGCGGATGAAGCATTGACCGCTAGAGGAAGGGAGCGTCCCTGTGATAAAGATCCTGAAAGTGCAAAGCAAAAGAAGAACAAGTCAAAGCCACGTCAATCAAAGAGGTGTGTTAATATATCTCTTTATATTATGATTTTGTAATTTCTATTTATTGCTGGACCTCTATGTAATTTCTCCAGTTCTATTAATAAAAGGGTGAGTGGTCTTGAACCCTCACTCAAGCTGCATTACAAGCAGCCTTGCAACTTACGTTTCACATGGTATTAGAGCAGGGCTCCTAGGGTTCCAATCTAGGGCGTGCCGCTTCCCCCCTCCCCCTCTCTCCCCCTCGCGCCGCCGTCACAGGGCAGCGTCGCCACCGACCACTGCAAGGCAGTAGTGCTGCGTCGCCGGGCAGCGCGCCAGCGGGCAGCACATCAGCCGCGACGCCTCGCTAACAGCAGTCGCTGCCGCCGACCCAAAGGGGCAGCCGCCGTCGCCGATTTTGCGGGCGTAACAGTCACCGGCCATGACCGTTACGTAGCCGTCGGCTCCAGGCAGGCCCACCATCTGTCAGCAGCCTCCGGTTCCTCTTGTTGTCTCTGAAGGAAGAATCTACGTAAGACGATTCGCTAAAACTCAGACCGGAGGCTCCGTCCGTACGCAGCAGATTCCTAATCATACCTCCATGTGTGATTAGGGAATTTTTCGACTGGGGGCTGTAGATGCGTCAGAAACGCATCTAATCTTCTGACATGACGTGTATCTCTCCATCACTTTCTATTCTTCTGTGATGTGTATCTCTCAGTTACTCTATCTATCCGTTAAATCATGGAGGACACCAAGGCATCTACTATCTACAACGAGATGTCGCCTATCCCCTCCATCAAGCTTAATGGGAAAAATTATCTCTTGTGAATGAATGCTGTCCATATAGTGTTGGAATCCCGAGATTAAGCACAACATGTTCATTCTGATCCTCCTGCTTCTACTGATAAAGGCTATGCTGAATGGAAACGTCATAATAGTCTTGTAAAAACCTGGCTATGGGGGAGCATGGAACCTGCTATTGCTGCTAGGTTCATGTTCTACACTACTGCCAAAGACATATGGGATGCTGTGAAGAAGCATTACTCTCAGGAAAAGAATGCACTTCGTCATTTTATGATATATGATCGACTCTTTGTTGAACGACAGGGAGACAAGCCTTTAGAAGAATATTTTGGAGTGATCCAAGGTATTGCTCAAGAGCTGAGCTTCTATCATCCAGTGACTGTCTAAGAACAGGTCAAGGACAAAGATGACTTGATTACCACAAAGTTTCTATCAGGTCTAAATTCGTCTTGCAGTTCGACCTGCAGTGTCATCCTCGCTTCTGACAAACTTCCCAGTCTGGAAGAAGCCTACTCAAGAATTCTACAATCAATTTTTGAACTAGTTGATTCTACAACATTCTCGCCTTCTGGAGACTCTCATACATCTGTAGCCGCTGCAGTTCGAGGAGGCCGTACAGGTATGGGACGAGGATGTGGAGCACGTCCCAAGTAGGGCTATAAAAGGTGCGAGTATGGTGTGGGTATGACCATACCCAAAACTATACCCAATTATTTTAGCAGGTACGGGTATGGGTCTAGACCTGCATTACATAGTACTCAGACCCACACCATACCCGGACCCACATATAATGCGGGTAAGCGGTGCGGTTCCATAGGTATATGGTTCTGTATAGCTGCATAGCACACAGACCACATAATGCATAACACACAAGCCACATAATACATTATAAAAGATCAAAATGTGATATACGTATACTGATAAGGACACAAGCACAACCAATCAATGAATCAAAGCACATTCGAGAAAATAAAAATTTAAGATACGAAAATGTTATAGGAAACAAAGGATTAGCACAATACTATAGAGAACTAACAGAACAAACAACAACAAAATGCAACAAGCAATTGGGCAATGAATTTTACAGTAAATATTAGCTACAAACCTTTCCCCTCTATGGATCATCACACGTACAGGTGAAGAAGAAGAAGAGGATTGTTGTTGCTAGGAGCTGGAGCCAGAACCAGAGAAACAGAGTAGCTGAGCGAATTCTGGGCTGATTTCGAGAGTCAGATCGAGCAAGTGTGGAGTAGGTGTTGAGCAGCTTGAGCCTTGGACGACAACAGAGGGCTTCTCTTGGGCGGACGAGACTCTGGAGCAGAGCAGGGTGGCCTGGAATCTGGACTATGCGCCGACGCTGGTGGGATTTTGGGCGCGGCTTTGCTGACTGGAGGATGGAATGGTCGCAACTTCCCACTGGAGTGTCGCCTGCTAGAAGTCGCAGCCTGGTTAGCTGAAACGGAGGAGGGTGGGTTGAAGACTGGCATGCTTGCAACTTTCCACCGAGATGGAGTCCGGAGAGGCGAGGAACTTGGAGATCGGAGAACGCGAAGCATCTGTAGTGCTTGTGGCCATGGGAGCGACAACCCTAGCCCGATCGTTGAGCGGCTGGCCGCTGCGGTCTTGACTCTTGCGGCTAGCCCTAGCTCTTCCTTTGTGAGTCGTGACTGAGATTGAAAATTATGAGCTGAGAGTCCAGGACACGGAGACAACAAGACGAGTAGTGAGAACGGTCGAATCCTGGACCAGTAAAAGAAGGGTGGCTTGTAGTTTTCTATCTGAATTAGGTAAGAAATAGTGACTGTTAGATGGTGTCTAGGTGGCTTTTTCACCATTATATTCTAACATATATACATATATATACATATATAATTTATATTTATTTATTTATTGATGCGGGTACACGGGTATATCGGGTACGAGTATGGCTATACCATCATTGGACCCGCAATAATACAGGTATGCGGGTCTAGAAATATGGACCCGTGACGGGTTTTAGAGGGTAAGGATTTGCCGGTACATGGGTAGACCCATACCCATTTACAACCCTAGTCCCAAGTGCACCTTCTGTGACAAATCTGGACACACCGTTGAAAAGTGAAGGAAGAAGCATGGAAGACCTGCTGCACCACCTGTAGGGGCAACAAACTATGCTAGTACTGCTGAGTCTTCTGAGCCATCTGCATCAAATTCTGGGTCTTCTGGCATCACACTCACAAAAGAAGAATATGATAGATTTCTTCTGGCTACATAACACTTGAGGTGTGGGATCCTCTTCATCTGCAAATTTGGCGTCTGCCATTGGTAATCAGACTACCTCTCTACTGGCTTCTGGTGCAGCTTCTTCATGGATGGTTGATTCTGGAGCATCCCAGCATATGACCAAAATGAGGAGATTACTTCACTCCATTGACTCACATATTCCTCACAAATATGTGACCATAGAAGATGGTTCAGTGAGGAGAGTGTTAGCAAGTGGATCTGTCTCTCTGACTCCTAAAATTAATCTTAAACCGGTTCACTATGTGCCTGCATTTCCTTTTAATCTTCTCTCCGTTGCAAAATTAGTTGATACAGTGAACTGTACAGTGATATTTGGGCCTTCTTGCTTTGTATTACAGGATCTCAAAAGTATGAGGACGACTGGTGGGGGGCATAGGAAAGGTGATCTCTACCTCTTCCACGGTGACAGTCTGCCTCGCCAAGTAATAGCTCCTGCTCTAGCTATCCTTTTGAGCGGTTCTCCCTTACTGTGGGACTACAGATATGGACATCCGTCGTTGGAGAGCTTGAGAAAGTTAGAACCGGAGTTGTCCCAAGTGTCTTTAGAGTGTCAGTCCTGTCAATTGGGAAAACATCATGGACTGTCTTATCCCAGTCGTGTCAATAAACATGCATCTTATCTTTTTGAGTTAGTCCATAGTGATGTTTGGGGTCCTGTAAAGACCAATAGTTATAATGGCTTTCACTATTTTATTTCCTTTGTGGATGATTTTTCTCGCATGACTTGGATTTACTTATTAAAGAGTCGAGAGTCTGTGTTGTCCATTGTCAAACATTTTCATCAAGAAATAAAAGTTCAATTTGATTGCAATATTAAAATTCTTCAATCAGATAATGCCTTAGAATATGTTCAAACTGCTATACCTTACTGTGGCACTACAGATATGGACATCCGTCGTTGGAGAGCTTGAGAAAGTTAGAACCGGAGTTGTCCCAAGTGTCTTCTTTAGAGTGTTAGTCCTATCAATTGGGAAAACATCATAGACCGTCTTATCCCAGTCGTGTCAATAAACAAGCATCTTGTCCTTTTGAGTTAGTCCATAGTGATGTTTGGGGTCCTGTAAAGACCAATAGTTATAATGGCTTTCACTATTTCATTTCCTCTGTGGATGATTTTTCTCGCATGACATGGATTTACTTATTAAAGAGTTGAGAGTCTGTGTTGTCCATTGTCAAACATTTTCATCAAGAAATAAAAGTTCAATTTTATTGCAATATTAAGATTCTTCAATCTGATAATGCCTTAGAATATGTTCAAACTGTTATGGCTGATTTTTGTAGCTCTGTTGGGATGATTCATTGCACGTCTTGTCCTCACACTCCTCAACAAAATGGAGTAGTTAAGCGCAAAAATCGTCATCTTCTTGATATTACCAGGACTATTATGTTTCAATCCAATGTCCCTCAGAGGTTCTAGTCTGATGCTTTACTTACTTCCTGTATCCTGATCAACAAGCAACCCTCTTCGGTGCTTCAAGGATGTACTCCTTTTTCTGTCTTACGTCTAAAAGATCCGCCTTTCCTTGTTCCTCTCAGAGTGTTTGGGTGTACTTCATTTGTCCACAATTTTGATCCTAAGGCTGATAAGTTATCTCATAGGTCTATTAGGACTCTTTCTTGGGTACTCCAACACTAGCAAAGGATACAAGTGCTATTGTCCCAGTCTCCGTCGTATGTTTGTGTCTCGGGATGTAACTTTCCATGAATTCCACACCATTTTTCTCTAGTGTTCCCAGTAAGGGGGAGCAATTGTGTGAAAGTGAGAGAGTGCCACCATCAGACATCAGTGAGAGAGTGCCACCTATCATTCCTGACAAAACTGTCATACAGGAAGAGCAGCCAACAAGTGATACTTTAATTCAACCATATCAACATGTTTATAGCAGTCGAGGCAGGCAGGATCCAGAGGAGGTAGCGACTCTAGTCTCTGAGCCTTCCCCATCTTCCTCTACTGAAGAGATTTCTGCATAACCATCTGACCTTGATGTTCCCATTGTTGTTCACAAAGGTACTCGTTCCTGTACTATTCTTACATCCTATTGCAAATGTGTGTTGTTTGTCGAAATTATCCAAGCATGCCCGATCATTTGCTCTTGGGATTGATTCTGTACTTGTTCCAAGAAATCATCTTGATGCTATAAAGGATATTGGCTGGAAACAGACAATGCATATGGAAATGTCTGCTCTTCTACAAAACAACACCGGTGATCTTATTGACTTACCTCCAGGGAAAAATGTTGTGGGCTGCAGATGGGTATTCACAGTAAAGCATAATCTCGATGGTTCAGTTGAGAGGTTGAAGGCTAGACTGGTGGCAAAGGGTTATACTCAGACATATGAAGTTGATTTCTTTGAGACCTTTTCACCAGTGGCTCCTTTGAATTCCGTGCATATTCTTATTTCTTTGGCTACTACCTTTGACTGGCTTCTATTTCAGCTTGATGCCAAGAATGCCTTTCTTCATGGTGATCTACAAGAAGAGGTATACATGGAGCAAGCTCCTGGTTTTGTTGCTCAGGGGGAGTGTCAGAAGGTGTGTAGATTGAAGAAAGCCATCTACGGTTTGAAACAATCTCCTAGAGCTTGGTTTGACAAGTTCAGTGATGTTGTGCTACAAATGGGCTTCTCTCGTTTTGTGACTGATCACTCTTTATTTTATTCCAACTCTTCTGGTGGATCCATCATTATTGCTGTATATGTTGATGATATAGTTATCACGGGCAACGATTCTACATGCATATCACGTGTGAAGGAAGGATTGCAGGTGCACTTTCATACAAAGGATCTGGGCAAACTAAGATATTTTCTGGGCATTGAAGTACTTAGATCTCATGCATGTACTTATTTGTCTTAGAGGAAATATGTGCTGGATTTACTGCAGGAAGCTGGCACGAGTGAATCTAAGCCGGTGTCTACTCCTATGGACTATCTTGTGAAGGAGATGACTGATGATACTGATTATTCAGATCTAGGCTACTACATGAAAATTGTTGGGAAGCTGATATACCTGACAGTTACTCGTCCTGATATTTCTTTTGTTGTAGGTGTGGTGAGTCAACATATGAGCTCACCACAACAGTCACACTGGATGGCAGTTTGCCGTATTCTGAGATACCTGAAGGGTACACATGGTAAGGGGATCACCTACTATAGACCCAAGACTCCTGTGTCTACCCTTGTTCTTACTGGTTATGCATATGCAGACTGGGCTGGTAATCTGAATGACAGGAGGTCTACTTTTGGGTATTGCACATTTTTGGGAAATCACTTTATTACCTGGAAAAGTAAAAAGTAGAATGTTGTGGCTAGATCAAGCACGGAAGATGAATATCGAGCAATGGCTGATGCCTGTTGTGAGTGGCAGTGGGTTTAGTCTGTACTTTCTGAATTAAAGATTTTTGTTTTGTCTCTCATAGAGCTCAGATGTGACAATAATGCTGCTATCTACATTGCCAAGAATCCAATCTTCCACGAGCGCACTAAACATATAGAGGTTGACTGCCACTTCATCAGAGATTAGATCAAGAATGGCAAGGTGGTGACTGCATGTCAAATCTGAAGATCAACTTGCAGATGTCCTCACAAAGCCATTGAGTCCAACAACTTTTCAGAGCTTTTGCAACAAGCTGGGCATACACGATGTGTACGCTCAAGCTTGAGGGGGAGTGTTAATATTTCTCTTTATATTATGATTTTGTAATTTCTATTTATTGCTGGACCTCTATGTAATTTCTCCACTTGTATTAATAAAAGGGTGAGTGGTCTTGAACCCTCACTCAAGCTACATTGCAAGCAGCCTTGCAACTTACGTTTCACAAGGTACAACTATTGCAAGAAGATGGGTCATACCCAGGATGAATGCTACAAGTTGCAAAACAAGGAGACTCATGAGAAATCAAATTAAAGCTGCAACTCATGCAAAGCTGGCTCATGGAGGTTCTCAAGATGATGGTTGCGTTCTTGCTTCATCGCCCTCCTATGACTACATGAAGGATTGGGTTCTTGATTTAACATGCACGTAGCACATGACTGAGCATAGAGATTATTTCCATATCTATGAGTCACATTAAGGAGATGTCCTTATGTGTGACGATTGTCCTTACAAGATGATTGGTGTTGGCACAGTGAAGATTCAAGATCATGGTGCAGGACTTCGACTTTGCCAGGTGTGGAAGTGTAAGTTTGTGGAAACTTCGAGGAAGTTTAAACACAAACTTCGATAAACTTCGATGCCTTTTTCTGAACAAAATGATGTGAATTTGAAGGAAAAATTGATTGGAAACTTCTTATTACGTTATACCTCTTATCTTATATATGATAATGCAACACAAAAACACAATTTACAACTCTAGCCCTAGTTAGGTTGATAACACAATGTGTTGCTTGCAAGGGTCAAATGTGCAATACGCATATACAAATATAGTTCATGGTATGTGTTCTATACAATATACAATCAAATAGTAGTTACAACGTCCTCTGCAGGAAAGGGTGGCAACAACAAACATAGGAGTTGATATTAGAAGTTGTGAAGAGGGTTTTAAAACGACACTTATGCCTTATATGGTCATTACGACACTAGGTAGGATTAGTGTTCTGGGCGTCTCAACTTTGTCCCAACTTCACCAATTTTGAAGAAACTTCGACAACTTCAGAGAAGTTGAGACAAAATACACACAAAAAGTCAACTTCGTCGACATCAGTGAAACTTCACCCCAAAGTTTGGACGAGGCTGAAGTATTTGGTATTTAACTTTGCCTATGGTCGAATTTTGAAACTTTGGCAAAATTTCGCCCAACTTCAACGCAGTTGTGTTCCATGATCAAGATGTTTGATGGTGAAGTCAGAACATTGGCGGACGTCCGACATATCAGGTTGAAGAAGAATCTCATCGCTTTGGGAGAACTTAAAGATAAGGGTTGCAAGTTCTCCAGTGAAAACGAAGGTATTGAGATTCTTAAAGCTGGCCGGGTCCTCATGAAGGTAGTGAGATTCACACAAATTATACATCTTGCAAGGTTCCACTATCTCAAGTTCCACAACGGTTACGACTTCATCGAAAGACACCGTAAGGCCCTGGCATATGCGTTTGGGACACATGTCTGAGAAAGCGATGATGCTTCTGAGCAAGACAGGGTTGTTGTGTGGCGAAATCATTGGGAAGTTAGATTTTTGTGATTATGGGGAAGGCCAAACACAATAGCTTCGACACGAAAATTCATTCTTTTAAGGGTACTCTAGATTATGCTCACTCTGATCTATGAGGCCCTTCTCGTGTTCCTTCCAAAGGTGGTGCTAAATATACGAGGACCTTCATTGATGATTGCACAAGGATGGTTTGGGTTTATTTTCTTAAGAGCAAGGACGAGGCATTCTCTACTTTCAAGCAGTGGAAGGCTCTTGTTGAGAATCAAGCCGACAAGAGCACAAGGACTTTAAGGAGTTGATAACGACTTGAAATTGTAAGGAGTTCAATAATTTCTATAGTGATCATGGAATCAAAAGACATTGTACAATGCTTCACACACCCAGCAGAACGGTGTAGCAGAAAGAATGAATAGAGCGTTGTTGGAAAAGGCCCGATGCATACTTCTCAATGCGGGCTTGGATAGATCTTTCTGGGCTGAAGCTATATCAACCTCTTGTTATTTGGTGAATCGTTCTGTATCATCTGCTATTAATTTCAAGATTCTTGAAGAAGATTGGTCTGGTAAACCTGTTGATTATTTGAATCTGCATATATTCGGTTGCCCTGCTTATGCACATTTTGATACTGACAAATTAGAACCCAGAGCTATCTAATGCATAGTCCATGGTTATGCTTCTGGGGTGAAAGGATACTACCGTCTTTGGTCAAGGATCCTTGTTCACCACATTTCTTGGTAGAGTGCAAGATTACTTTTTACGAATCTTCCATGGAGTCTACTACGCACGACACAAATATCTCTTCTACAGGTTCTCTACAGAGAGTTTCACAACACGTGGAAACCAAAGATGTCGGCTCACAGATTGATGAACAAGATCCCTCTTCTGTGCTAGATGATTCAAACCTACTGAAGACAAAGAGGAGATTCCAAATAGTTTTTATAGTGTAGGCAAAGGCAAAGGCAAACGAAACGTCAAACCACTCCAACACTATGGCTTTGTTGACTCCATGGTAGCCTATGCCCTCTCTAACGCCGTTAATGTGGATATTGGTGACGAGTCCACCAATTTCCATGATGCAGTCGCACGTAATCTGCTCCACAATGGATTGTTGCAATGAAGGAAGAGATGGAATCTCTTCACAACCATCAAACTTGGGAGTTGGTGGTACCTCCCAAAGGCAAGAAAGTAGTGGCCTGCACGTGGGTTTAAGAGAAAGAAGGTGACAGATACAAGGCACGCCTTGTTGCAAAAGGTTACAGTCAGATTGAAGGCATTGATTATAATGAAATCTTCTCCCCCGTCGTCAAGCGTAGTGTTAAAATATAAAAGATGGATTAAATAGAATAGAATAGAATGTGATACAAAGACTGACGGCCTCTCCTTTATATAGGAGAGGAGAGACACCCTATTACTTAGGACCCAAGTAATCTAAACTAGACGGGCCGGAAGATAAAGGCCCACTAAACTAATTAGCCTATTTAACTAATAGACTAATTTAGACACTTTAACACTCCCCCTCAAGCTGGAGCATGGGTGAAACACATGTCCAAGCTTGGAGAGTTACAAGACTCGATAAAAAGAAATGATAAATGAAAGATGAAGATAAATATCACTCCCATACAAAATATGTTACTCCCCCTGAATCAATACTCCCCCTGAATCAAATAGTAATGATGACTCTGCAGGCTGAAGATACTCGAGCTTTGAAGAAGGTCTTCCTTGAAGTGCATCTGAAATGAAGACATCTGAAGATACTCTGTAGGCTGAAGAATGGTCCTGATACTACAACAAGTCGCCACTGGAATACGTGCTTAACGCGGCACGAACGCGGACGGACGATCTGCTGCTTGATACGATGCAGGAACCATGAAACTTGGGGGCTTGACGGGAAAGGAGATCATCCATCAAGGAAAGTCCCAAGAGGATCAGCTACAGGCGATGTCGATACTGCAGATACAGCTCGGAGAAGACGTGATGAAGCAGCTCGGTGAAGATAAAACTCTGAGCTTCTGAAGAAGCACCCATCTGTCTCATGTGAATGCAGATGAAGGAATACACCATCAACACCTGACGTACATAACGCGGTACGAACGCGGATACGGTGTCGACGCTGGATCTTCACTGCTGGCTCAAGTAGAGAACTGGTGTGCTAAATGATGTGAAGCTCCATGAAGATAGCCTGGAATATATATAATCTGAATACATATATCATCATCTCATCTCATACTCTCTCTCTCATACATTCTCTCATATGCTCGCATGCTCGCTCTTCTCATCTCTCCCTTTCCTCTCTATCCCCCCCGCACACCAAATACGACAAGAGTGAGTGTTTGGTGTGGAGAACTGGATATATGACCCCCCCTTAATGTGGAAAAGAGATGCTCACATAATATGGGTGGGTGGGAAAGAAAAAGGCTGAAAAGGGAAAAATATGTGAAATGGAGATGGGTAATATGTGGAGAATGAAACCGATAGCCAAAGAGAGTATACTAAATGGGTAAACATGAGATCCGGGTAGAAAAATAAATGGATCTAGTCCCGACCCGAAAAGGGGGTTTGTTGGCCCGTTAGGGTCAAAATAGGATCCGATTAGCAAAAGATAGAACCGATTAAGGATCCGAATAGAGACAGGGATAATGCATATGGGGTTATTTGTTTGGTAGCGGTGGAGAGTGATGATGATGAAGTGATGATGATGAAATGATGATGATGAAAACAACAGGTGATGGCGTAGGGACATCAGTAGCATGATGATGCAGATAGCAGCAAATGGAAGATGAAGATCGCCGGGATGATGATGAAGTGGAGGAGCAGCAGCTTGCGGATGATGGCTGGATATGACGTTCGGCTGATGTAGCATTTGTCGCACCATAGGAGATGACAAAGGGTCTCCTGCGTGACTCCGGAGATATTGCATGCCAAGAGGATGCATGCGGAGCCAAGGCGGAGCCTCTCCAAAGCGGCGATGAAGGCTGATCGGAAGACGTCATGAGATGGATCCTTCGACGGATTGCCGTTTGCTGCTGATCAACTGTCGATACCATCGACAGGACTGTCGATGGTATCGACCGACTCTCTCCTTGTCGCTGTGATAAAGTCGATACCATCGACCTCCTGTCGATAGTATCGACGCCGGCGATGCGGATTGCGTCACGGGATGTCGGCGGATGTTTGCGTCTGGTCTGATGTCGATACCATCGACACTCATGTCGATAGTATCGACGCGGCGGCGGCGGCGGCTGCTCCGGAAGGTGGAGATGGCTGTTCCTTGCGAATGGGAACCAATTTCTGATGGTCCACGACTCTGTGGAGATGGCTGCTGACGGCTACTGCTGCTGATGGTGGCGAGGCGCTGCTGCTTTCAGATGGCGGAAGGAGATTACCGCGACGGATGCCTACGGCGGCGATTGTTGCGGATGATGATAGAGGACGGCTGCTATAATAGGCAGCGGAGTTGTTGTATGGAAAGAATGAAAGAATAGAGAATAGATGATGACCATGGAGGCCGGAATATGCCTAGCGGGCAGCCGGCCAAGCCATGGAGATGGCGGCTGCGGCCGCCCGCAGGCGGAGAGAGCCCGCGGTTGCTCTCTTCGGAGAGAGGAGCGGCGGCGGCTGCAAGGGAGAAGTCGGCGGTCTTGGAGAGAGAGAGAGAGGGAAGCGGTGGCTAGGGTTCTCTCAGGATGGAACCCGCTCTGATACCATGTGAAATATAAAAGATTGATTGAATAGAATAGATTGTAATAGCTAGATATGGGTGCTTCTTCTTTGGTAGCCATTGGAGACCTAGAGTTGCATTAGCTAGATGTAAAGACAACTTTTCTGCATGGTGAACTAGAAGAACAGATCTACATGCAACAACCAGAGGGTTTTGAAGACAGAGAACCATGTGTGCTTGCTCAAGAGGTCACTCTATGGGTTGAAGCAATCTCTTAGACAATGGTACATGTGATTTGACTCTTTCATGACGCATAAGGAGTAGCTATGACGCTTGTGTCTACTTCAAAGGGATGGATGCCAATTCCTTTGTTTACCTATTGCTTTATGCTGATGACATGTTGATCACTTCTAGCACAAATCTGAGATTGCTAAGGTGAAATCTCTTCTAGGTGAAGAATTCGATATGAAAGACCTAGGTGAATTTAAGAAGATTCTTGGCATAGAGATTCACAGGGACTAGAAATATAGAAGGCTTATCCTGACATAGAAGTACATCAAGAATGTTCTTCACAAGTTCCACATGTTAAATGTGAAGCCGCTCACTTCAGGTTATTAGCTTTGCAGTCTCCACAATCTGATGATAAAGAGAAAGAGATGGCACATGTACCTTACTCCAGTGCCATTTGTAGCATCATGCATGCTATGGTTTTCACTAGACCAGACATCCCTTTGCATTCAGTGTGGTTAGTAGTTACATGGCTCATCCTGGCAACACACATTGGCAAACAATTAAGTGAATTCTGAGGTATTTGAAGGGCACTTCAAATACTTGATTAGTCTTTCGAGGAGCTCAAGTCATCATGACCATGGAACAAGACTTCGACTTCGAGTCGACTTCGATAGGTGTGGAAGTGGAAGTTTGTGGAAACATCGAGGAAACTTTGAGGATTTTTACAACCAAACTTCGACGGATCTTTGACAAAAAATAAGCTCAAAATAGTGATTTCATGGTGAAAATTTATAAATTTCATCAAATCTAGATCTTAAAAACCAAATATATGTCTATATATAGCCATCCATACATGTTTACATATAAAGAATAACACAGTCATGTGCAAATGTAAAAGACATTGTCTTAGTGTCAACTTCGACAGGCAAGGAAGTGGAAGTTTGTGGAACACGTAAGGAACCTTTGAGGAAGTGTTGGACTAACACTTAGACGCAAAAGAAACTAAAACATAGTGAGATTGTGAGGGAATTTGGCATAAAACATCAATTTTTTAGTAAACACATACTCCATCTATAATCTTCTATGTGAAATGTTTAGAACTTAAATTTGTTCTATATGTGTTATGTATCTACATAAATCCCAATTGGTTCACATTCTAGAATTAAAAATATATGATCTTATTTTCAAATAAATCAATTTGTGAAGAGGGGAAAAAGTAACAGAGGTGAAATTTTATTAGGTGTATACCAAATTTTGCTAAATTTGTGGAAATCTAGTAGAGGAATAAACTTATCATTGCTCTTTAGTTAGAAACCAAGGAAATAGTCATCTCAATGTGAAGAATGGTTTCCTACAAGTTCTTTATGCCTTCACTATGTGTGCATCAATAATAACTACAAAGATCATCAAGAAGATGGGAGGCTTTGAGCTAGCTAAGTCAATTTCATCACCAAGTAGGCTGAATTCATTGACACATGTCAACAAGTAGGCAACATCAATGTCGAGGAAGTTTACTAGGTTTTGACATCGACATGCATAGACATATGTAACATCGAGGCCTATTGTCGAGGATGCTTAGTACCATGATCATGACAGGGTATGTGGATTCAGATTATGCAGGCGACCTCGACAAGAGGAGATCTCTCACTTGTTACATGTTCATAGTGGGATCTACAACTATCAGTTGGAAAGCCACTCTACAATGTACTATTGATTTAGATACTACTGAAGCAAAGTACATGGTGGCAACGAAAGTTGTGAAGGAGGCTTTATGGCTCAAGGGTTTGTTGAATCAGTTGAGCATGGTTCAAGAACACATTATCGTTCATTGTGACAGTCAAAGTGCTATATGTCTCAGCAAAGATCAATCATTCTACGAGAGAATGAAGCACATTGATGTCAAGTACCACTTCATTAGAGAAGTCACAGTTGAAGGCAAGATTCAAATGAAGAAGATTGGCACGTCTGAGAATCCAGTTGACTTGACAAAGACTCTTTCGTTAGTTTCGTTGCTTTTCTCAAAATTAGTTGGTCTTCTTTCTATCTAAGCTTTGCCTGTGTAGGGCATGTGGAGATGGTAATCATAATCGGTTTCCGATATTGGAGAAGATTGCAAGTGCTTTTCTACTTCCATCATTTTCAAGTTGAAGACAAGGTGGAGTTTGTTGAGAGGGTGTCTTAAACTCTCTAGAAAAGCTTCCTTAATGAACCGAATGTCTATACCAAGCCTCGACATCATCGGGATGCATTTTGGGTGTTTGTAGGTGTATTTACGGTTAAATAATTGACCATGTACGGTCCCCATGGACCATATATGTGCAAGGGCAGCAGTAACAACAAATACACTCCAGACTGACCGTATACACTCCAGACTGACCGTATACACTCCAGAACTGGCCATATAAACTATAGATTGGACTTTATGTGGTATAGTTGGACCATATTTTGGTTTGCAGTTCGATTCACACTCCAGAGTGGACTGCATACTGTCCAACTGGACTGTATTCGCGGACAAGATGACTCCAAGTGTCTTTGGGACTCTGGCCATGGGTTCTATTGGTCTACCCCAACCTGTCCCAAACATGAAGAGCAACAAACAAACATTAAGAGACGTTGTTTTTCAAAGATCTAAACCCACAGACTGACCTACGGATTCCCTTAGGGTTTCACGCCTCCAAGAGCTCCTCTCCAAGTAACATGTCTTCTTCCACAATTGGCTTTCGGTTGTAAAAGGGGATTGGGTTCTTCTTCTCTCTTTTGTAATCATCATCTATGTAATCTCTCCATGAATAATAAAATCTTCATTAGTGGATGTAGGCTTATGTCTTCGGTTGTTCATTGTTTACCCACTGCTTTGGAAATTTGCCAAACAATTATAAATCTTGTCTTTGGGGTCGCTTGCTTTTTCATTGTTGATCTTCGTCTTATGTATTCGGTTTGCATTGCTTGATCTCACGCTTCCGCATCTCCACAACAAGCTCGTTGGGCCTTGTTGTTCGAGTCTCTTATCACCACCATACCCCAACACTATTCATTACCATCAACCCCAATAACATGGGTACCAATCTAAGTGTGTCATCAAGCTAGACGTATCTAATTACACTGGGGGTTTTCGTCCTGAGGTACTTCTCTATTGGTTACACAACATCGAGAAGTATTTCCAGTTGCATCACCGACTAATAGAGGAACAAAAGCTACTTTTTACAACAACAATGTTCAAATGTGGTGTCTAGGCATGGTGAAAATCCCTACCTCACCCTCCAGGTTCATGGGTTGTAACTTGTGTTCCAGTATGCCATATGGGGCACTTCTTGCCACACGATTACCATCAACACTTCTATGTTCAGTTCATAGAATTGAATCAAGGCATTGACTTCGTCTCTAAGTATGTACAGAGGTTCTATGAGCTTTTCTATCGTTCTTCCTTCATGACGATGAAGCAGTCATGATCTCCAACTTTTGCAGAGGACTTAATGACAAGATCCCAAAGAAGTAGGAGTCATCTATCTTCCTTCTGCTTCTGGACGTACCGCAGGCAACAATGTAGATTGAGGACTAGCTACGACGACAGCCTCTAGCGACCACTATACTAGCTTGATGTGCTCTTTTACCACCACCATCGTTGGACTCGACGTGTTCCACCATGACACCAACATCTTTAGCCAAGCGTCCCATGGCACAGAAGAGAGTCCAATTCTACACATGCTAGTGTTATGGTCATTGTTCCTCGCAAAGTCCTTGTCGCCTCATGGCGACTGTTGCAGAGACCAATGAGGATGCCAATAAGTACGAGCATGTTCTTCCGGCAACCGAACAGGGACAAGAATGAGCCTGAACAAACCTTTCTGCTACTAGCTGATGGTGGTCTTAATCTTGGTCTGAGTTGGTCTTTACTATTGTAGTCTTACATTGACTGCTAGGGTCATTCATGTGCTCTCATTGTTGATGTTGGTTCCACCATCAACTTGGTCTTGATGACATTGGTGGACGGTGGACGCACTAGGCTTGCAGGCTGAGCCATTAACTCGCCAAGTCACACTGCGATGTTTGGTTCACTTCTCATTTCACGGTGTCTACAAGGATGTCATGTTTTGTGATGCCGTCCCCCTTCAGGTGGCTCATATTGTTCTTGAGTGCCCATGGCAATACGACTGCCGCGCCACTCTTGGCGGATTAAGCAACTTCTACACCCTCAATGTGTCCAATCCTATGTTGTGTAGGCTCCCCCAGGGCTCCATATCCTAGACGCCCAACCCAAGTAGTCCTTCTGGGCATCCACATAGGCACTTCGATGGGTTTTTCTTCTATATAAAAAAATAACCATTTAAAGTAAAGTTGCTACTGCATCATTTAGTTATTTCTTCGTTCCCCTCCCTCTATTCACAGTTTTTTTTAGTTTTCCTCCACCAAGCAGCAAGTTTGCTATTTTGCAATGTTTTTTTTTTTGCTTCTCTTTCTTATTTCCCACTCACAACTCTTAACTTTTCCCCTTTTGCTCCACCAAGCAGTGACATTGCTGCTCCATTCTTCTTCTTTCTCCCATCTTCCTACTGTTTTATACTCCCTCAAGATGTTCCACTCTCTGTTACTGTTTCATTCTTTTTTACTCTCCTCCCATTCAATTATTATTTGTACTATTTTATCTTCTATCCCCTCCATGTTCATGCAACTCTATTTTGCTTTTTTTTTTCCCCTTTCTTTCTGCTTCTTGCACTATTGCTTCTCCATCGTCATTTTTCAACCTCCCAAATTTGTTCTTGTTTCTACTGTTTCGTATGTGTGATAAGTACTACTATTCTTTTATGTCTTTGCTGTCATAATGCCAAGTCCTTTATGTTTTCAGGGGAAAAAGCTTCTTGTCATAGGAACCACTAGTGAAGCCAGCTTTTTAGAATCTCTTGGTATTTGGAGCGCTTTCTCAGTTATTCATCATGTCCCGACATTGAAGAACGAAGATGCGAGGAAGGTAATAAATTTCCCTACTTAAAATGAGGAATTGGATTGTTTCCTTTCTACATAGTGTGCTGGTATTTCAGTTATTCAACAGCATGCACAGATCAAATTCTAAAGCTAGCACTCATGTCTGCCTGGCATAACTTCACTTATCTATTCTATCTTCAGGTATTGCAAAAGTTGAATGTGTTTGGCGAGGATGATATTGATGCAGTTGCTGAGGCAGTTAATAATGTAAGCAATTGCCCATTTTTTTCTTTTGGTTTCCCGTAGCACTAAATATCTCTATAATGTATGGTTTTATCTGAGGCAAGTTTTAATAGCCTCTATTGTAGTTTCTAATCACTGTTACGTATAAATACTCTACATTATCACTGCCCTGTCAGCAACAACCATCGTAAAAGCAACTTTATCTTGAGTTCAGATAGTCATTTTGGTATTTATGTGGTAGTATTGCTATAAAGTTGTTTTTTCTGATGGCTTCGATGATACCGCCGGTCTTGCAGATGCCAATCAAAACTCTTTACCGACTGGTGGATATGGCTGCCCAAGGACCAAGGGGAGGAAGTTCAGAGGCAATCTATACTGGCAAGGAAAAGATAGACATCAACCATTTCTTTGATTGTCTAGGAGATGTGATCTCCACCTTCCGTTGAAGTAAATCTGTGATGTGGACCAAAAAAGAATCCATGATGGCTCTTACTCTTCTTGGGTTTTTTCTGCTTATGAAACTGGATTCTGACGGAGTTGGCTTGTAGAGTTTGTACACAGACCGTTCACCCGTGTCACATTTTATGCTTGCTAATCGTTTTGTTTGTCTGGAAAAATTTTGTATTATAGCATCATACGTCAATGTATGCGGCAACACAGAGCTGGTGTGACCGAATTTTTTAATAATAACAGAAGATTAAGTTGATTTCCATGTTTTTCAATGTGTTGTTTACACCTCCATTTGCAATGTCGTGGTCTTGGTGATTATAAGGGAGTAGGATGAGGGTATGACGTCCTTTTTAAAGGAATTCTAACTTGCCTGAAATGCTAATGTCTTCTTTAGGGGTAAACATATGTATCTAATATTCCATGAAACCGCCTCAGACTGACCACGTCGTATACATGATTTTTATTCTATCAATTCTTGAATGTATGCGCTTGGGCCTCGTCTCCCGGTAAGTTGTTAGGGACTTTCGGTCTTTTACATGACAGTCTGTCGTGGTGTAAAACATAAATAACTGAGTTCTTTATATAAAGTCGATTGGTTCCCTCTAAACTAAGGATTCAAATTTAGGTAATTGATTTAACAGGATGTTTGGTAGGTGGATTGATGTTGAATCGCCCTTGTTCCATGAAATTCTATTGTTTTTCCCTTGGTAATTAGGAACATGATTTCAGTCACAGTAGACTCTTTGTCCTAGTTCGGCAATTTTGTTTGCCTCGTTGCATTATCTGCACAGCATGTGTCCTTAAGGGTTCGGTTGATTCAGCGTAATTGGTCAGAAAAATAGAGGAAGCCAAGCTCTAAGTGTATCTTTATGTAATTGGTCTCACACACTTGGAGTTTCGCTACTCGGCAGTAAAAAAAGTAACTATGGTGATAAGAAAGTAACTATACGACTAAAAAAGTAACTATGTACAAAATATACAACAAATATATATAAGGACGGGTTATTTGATTTGGGAGGGGGGCAAATGATATTATTTTTAGATGAATTTTTTTGGAGAGTTAGATAAAATACTCCTCTGCAATTGTGAATTTTTTTTTGAAAAAAAGTGGTGGGAAGGATGGGTGGGTTGCTACCCGCGCGGACAATAAATATGGGCCCATATATATATATATATATAGAGAGAGAGAGAGAGAGAGAGACATATATATATATATATATATATATATATATATATATATATATATATATATATATACACACACACACACATATATATACATATGTATACATATATATATATATATATATATATATATATATATATATATACATTTATGTACATATATACATATATGTACATATATATACATATATGTACATATATACATATATGTACATATATGTACATATATATACATATACATATATATACACACACACACTAATATATATATATATATATATATATATATATATATATATATATATATATATATATATATATATATATATATATGATGCTATTTGTAGCCATCACTATCTATGCTATTATTGCATCACCACTATTTCCACTACTGTAGCAATCTTTATTGTTGCCACCAGGTGATATTCTTAACAAAAGGGAATACCACCAATTATCAACCTAATGAAATTGTTAATGTTGATACGTTTGACTATTTTGTCTGAGTACTCCGACCCTAGTTATGACTCTGCTGGCCCTCATGTATATACTTACCCCCACACTATTGTTGTGCACAATAGTGGACTCGTTCGTCAACTGCAACCATTACCATCACATTTGTGGTTGTATCATCATTAATTCCATCAATGATGTTGCCACAAATGTCGTGACTGACACTACAACCACCATACCATTCCTACTACCACCAACACAACCACCATCTTCGTTGTCACTGGTCTAACTATGACTACCACAACTCTTACTAGTGGCACTAACTTTCTTGTATTTATTACAACAACTATCACCGACATCGTTGACATCTTTGAAATCATAACAATTGTTGTCGCCACAATCGTCTCTAGTATGTGGTGTTGACACCATCATTTTTGATGCTTGAGAAGATCCTCTTTACCTTTATGTGGGAGTAACAAGTTGAAAGAAAGCATATTGGATGGGTTATTATAGGGGTGCGAGGCAGTTTTTGGCCGATTAATCTTGACAGAGACTCAAACCACCACATATACTCCTTCGAAGATTGGGATGACAAATTTTCTTGAACTCAAAGAGAAAGAACATCAATTATGTAGCGGATTTGATCCATCGATTCGAAACCCTCCTATTTCTAAAGGATTACAATAGAATGGAGAACCCACCTTACTTACCCTAGTGGGGTAAAACTCAAGGGACTTGCTTGATATTCTAAAGATCTTTGTGCTTCTCAAATTCACCACTCATAAAAGAGATCCACGCTCCACACTCCTCTTCTTCAAAAATTATTACCTTCCAAACCTCCTTACCACACTCCTCTTATTCAAAAACTATTACCTCCAAACTCTCCTTATCTCTTCTAATCCTTACAAAACACTGTCACCACTTATGACTATTGTAACAACCCCCATTTTAAAGCATCCCCTAATTAAGAGAGACCTATAATACAAGAACCAAAACCTAAAATTTTAGGATCCACATTTAGCAAATAATAAATACCAATCGATAATTTCCATTAATTTTACAAATATTGTTTACAAGATGTATAATGAGTCTCATCTAAGGAGTCATATGAATTTTTCAAGAGAAAACCAACTTATACATGAAAAACTAATACATATGAGAAGAAGTATCTGACAAATCATCCTTGACTCAACTTTAAGATCAATAGCTTTCATTTGTTTCACCATGTCTTCATATCTTCATACATGTCAGTTACCTAAAACGGAGACAATCAAATGCACAAATCAGTATATTGCTATATTGTATACGTGAGGTCCATAAAAAAGTGCACATATAATGTAACAACATATATTCGCAATCATAAAATATTTGCACATATAAATTGGTATTTTCATTAAAATAATATAACCCATGTTTGCCAAACAACATCAGGTGTCACCTTTCTCTATCCATCATTGAACTTAGGGTGAACTACCTCTTAGTATATCTAATCCAGGGTTTAGAATATCATTCGTTTCATTATATGGTACTTATATTGGCATTATAATGAACAAGTAAATAAACATCCGATAATTTATTTCACCAATCTTAGAGAAATTTAAGGTGAACTTTGGAATTTCATATGACAATTATTTATAAGATAAACACATACCTTTGTCATGTAGAAGTCATGTAATTATACTTCAAGAATTTTATGCAATCCAATCATCAAATCACATCTAAATAATCACCATGATCTAAAAGTATGTACAACCCTAAAGTGTCACTGTCATATTCATAACATACTAATCTAACATATATCCTAACTAGGGTTTAGGATTGTTTCAAGTTTGGATAAGGAATAAGGGTACCAAACCCTAATTCCATTTCATCATGATTCATTAGGGTTATAAATCCTATTTAGAAATTAGGTGAAACTCTAATTATCAGATCTAACATATCGTTGTATTATGAACACCTAGATTAGATTTTGTGCATTAAGATTATCTTGAGTTATAACATTGGTTTCATAGCCTAATTCATCATATGTTCAATTACTGGCCTAGAAAGCCTAATTATTAATCATCATTATCATCATCTTTGATTCCCATTATATTTAGCAATATCTGTTTATATGACAAAGCAAACATTTTCAGTATATTCAACATCTTAATTATCACGTTTAGGTTTTCCATGTATAAACCACTTATTAATCATGTATCCACTATACTTTTAAACCATGATCAGAATTAAGTCTAAGACATACTTTATTTGGTTCTACTTGATTTCTCAATCAAATATATATATATATATATATATATATATATATATATATTGATCACCCAATTATTTAATACAATTGTTGCAAGATAAGATTAATCTTAACATATTTCTAGGATTTTACCTTTCATTTAACTATCGGGTCGATTTCGAAATGGGAAATGCCATTGTCGACTCATCCACAGATCCACTCCACTTCAAATTCTAGACTGGTGGTTTGGGGAGTACAAGGCCGTTGTGTTAGCATTGAACTAAGAAAATGGATAAAAGGGGCGTCCGGCTCATCACCAGGTGGTTAAATCAGGATCTTAGGTCAATTGTACATCGTCTCCACTGTGAGAAGAAGGAATCACTTGTAGTGGGTCATCTTGTAGGAGAAGGAGGGAAAAAAAAGAAAGAGGTCATGAGAAGGGCTGAAAATATATTGGGCGCGTCCTTCACTACCTTGCGAAGCCGATTGTAGTCTTAGGTTCAATTGAAATAGCTTGGGCCGAGTTCCTCTTTGAGGCGAGTTAGGCAGCCATAGGGTGGAAGATGGAGGAAAATGAGGGACGTTCAAGGCTTTGCATCGACAGTGAAGGGTATAGTTCGGTTCAGGATGAGATAACAAAGGTCCTAGTGGGGCTTATATAACCCATGGAGGGATGCTTTAGGGTTTGGGTACAAGGGGTCGCTGCGCACGAGAGAAAGAGGCAACCAGATGTTAGGAGTTAGTGCACAAGTCACCAATTGATGCCAATCCACTCGAGACCAGGGTCGGATTGAGAGGAGTCAAATATTTTGGAGCTTAATGATGTGAGCATGTGAGTAGAGAGGGATTGAGAGGGGGGGAGTGGGAAAGGAGGTTGACTTTGCCACTTTTTAAACCAGGTTGGAGGTTGAAGACAACTTTAGAGTCATTGATCAACAATCAAGTGGCTACAAAGGCATGTGACACATCAATGGGCGTGCCTAAGTAAAGAATCATTTAGTTGGTTTCCAAAATAGAAACAAATGTAATTATTGCAATTAAGTCCCTCTTCCTTCTTAATTTTCCCTAGGTCACTAGGAACATGCTTTTGCTATGAAATTTGAATGGTAACTCAGTAGTACCTTCCCCAACTTATATAATAAAGTTGGGATTTATTGGGATAACTTTCATATGAAAAACTTTCCCTTTAAATATTTCCTTAAATCAAGTATCCATATCACACAGAAAGTCCTTTTTATCTAAAATTCTAGAATTATCTTAGTTTCCTTATTATCTTCAAGTGTTACAAAATTTAGACTTATATATCCCTATCTGGTGCCCAAAACTTGTATTACAAATCCAAATTAGATAATCACTCCATTAATTATCTAAATTATAATTTTATCTTAGAATATTCTGGGAACTTTCCTATTATCCCATATTTCAATTATCTAAAAATTCATAAAGCCATTATCATTACTTTATGCCCGAATTCTCTTATTTCTTAAACTTGTGCCATATATACCTATTCACAAAGCAAATAGTCTCATGGGCCTCACTTGGGCCACGAATTGAAACCATGCTTCCAAGTGGTTTAAGTGGTCCATTGAACCTTTGTTTGTATACTCAAGGTTTCATTGACATCATTTCAATTCCTTTTTATATCTTCCAATGTCACATTAGTGAGCTTGATATTCTTTAATAAAGCTCCATCTTTGTTTTGAAATAAACATAAACTTGCAAAATTTGAGGATCTTACATTCACCCTCGTTAAAAGGAATCTCATATTTAAAATTTAAACCTAATAAGGTTAAGGTGAATGATACTCATATTAGCCTCAAACATTATGTATAGAAACCTTTCATGGATATATTCATCTAGATTATCATCATAAATTTTACTGACATGGAAAGTTCTCATATTAGTGAGGTGGGAACCCAAATTCCATCCTAGGGCATTTCCATATCCTCATACTTTGACATGATATTATCACTTGGTGACAACCTTTTCACCTTAATTTTCAAACTCATATTCATTTATTTTCATATAAGGGTGAGGTAACACCTCAAAACCCTAGTTTATGCCATTAATTTCAACTTTGGGCATTCATTCTCATATGTCAAATTTTTTTGCATACTCATAATAAGATGAAATAAGCATTTGGATACAACTCAAAGATAGAGTTCATCCTATTCTAAGAGCAGAGATGGTGTATCCACACATTACCTTCTAATTTTGAATTATAGGTTGGGTCACTCTCAACAATGATTTCAAACCATGAATACTTTTTACTTCCACAATTCTCTTACAGTTCATGAACTAAAGGGGCAGTGCTTTTCTAAACTCTTGAATTTATGCACAACTTCCCTTAACATTACATTCAAACATTATTTCATAAGCTTTGGTATTCTTTGTATCTAGATCTCATGTGTCATTAACCTTAACCATTCCCTTAAGGTCTCTAAGGTATAGGTACCTTTGGACTAGTCTTGTCTTTAGCCTCACAGTGCCTTACGTACTTATGGAGTGCCTCTCACACTTTCTCCATGGGCCTCATGAACTCATGAAGGTGGCCAATCTCCTAACCCCATGTGCCTTGGGTACACATGGATGACTATCTTCTGACCCCATGGGCCATATGCACTTAAACCATGATCACCTCCTAGCCCCATAGGTCTTAAGTACATTTTATTATCCCTAATTGACCCTAGGGTTCACTTAGGGCTCTATCCTGCCTAGGGTTATATTAAGATGTCATTACTTCATTTCATGCATCATTACCTTCATCATTCCCACATGAACCCTTAGGCCTTAGGCACACAAAAAGTGGCTTTTCCTGAGCTATTTCTTACACATGACTTAACATGAGGATCAACACTTCCCTTAGAAGGGATAACATAAGCCTATGATCTTCCCTTCATAGGGATACTGTAAGGTTCTTCCCTACATAGGGATACTTTTATCTTTACTCGAGCTTCTTCCATACATAGGGCTGTTTTGTTCCACTTCCATGTATAAGGATAACTGAGATGTTACATCTTGATACTACCATAATTTTTGTCCTTGCATTGTTTTAGAGTTTAGGGTTTCCAAATGTCATCTTGAACCTAGGTCTCACGACTTACAAGAAGAACCCTAAGGCTTAGATATACTCCTACACCATACACTTAATATATGCTTTTAACATCATATTTTCAAATAGGAATTCTCCAATCAAGGTCTCTTATCATATTATATGATGGAAATTCACCTAGTATCCTTAGGTTGCTTATGTCTTATATTATCATACATCCGGATGGTTAAGGTTAGATTCTTTGAGGAAGTGAAAGGTTTCCTTAATTATCAAATAAGGTTGGTCAACTAACCCTTCTAGGGAGAGTCCTAACCTATGGTGTCGTCTTGACTTTCAACAGGAGGTTAGGCTTTCTAGAAACAACCTGACCCTATAGGGTTTAGGGTTATGCCTCCCCCATAAGTATTTTCATATACTTGGGTTGACCCACTCAAAAGGTCGGGACACCATCCCTAAATGTGAATTGAGGGTTCAATGTTTATTCTTATATAACCACTAATTTCCTATGTTTCATATATATCCAAAAATCTTTACATGTATCTTGCATGCATTACTCATGTACTTATATGCATGGGAAACTAGGATATCTAATTGTGGTACTGAGACAAAGTCACCCAACCCATTTGTATTTTATATTTCTATTCTCCCTAACCTAGGGTTTATTTGGTGGGGTACTATTTTCACCCACACTACCATGTTACCCAGTATCAACGTTTAGAGTTAGGGTTAGGGACTTCACCCCCATCTTAGGGTTTTAGATATCCCTGACCCAGTTAGGGTTTTCCTAAACCAACACAGCTTCCATCTAGGGTTCACCCTTGCAAGGGAAAACCCATATGACATTTTTCCTAGCTATATCATTTTTAACATGAAATGCAAATTAATTGGCAGAGAATCCCTTAATCCTATTTCTTTACAAAACCTTAACTTAAGATGAGGACGAAAGTGCAATTTAGGGTTTATTAAGAAAAGATATGAGAAGAAGATATAATTAGAGATGAGGAACTTATAGGAAAAGTTATTTATGCAAACCCTAGGTTTTGGACAAATAGGCATCACTTTGGCTAAGGGAGTCCTTAATACCAACTTAACAATGCCGAGGAAAATATGGCCAATGCCTAAAGCCGTGATCCTTTCTGGACAACATCACCCACATGTTATGTACTAATACTTCTCCTTATATTTCTATGGATTATATGAAACTATTGACCATTATTTGAAAAATATGGGATCTAATACTAAATGTAACGACCACCAATTCTAAGAATCCCCCAACTAAGAGAGACCTCAAGTATAAGGATTGATACATAAAATTATAGGATCAAGATTTAGCAAATAAAAAATGAAATCAATAATTTTGCACTAATTTTATGAATATTGTTTACAAGATGTATACGACTCTCCTCTAAGGTGTTAAATGTATTTCTTTAATTTAAACTAACTTATACATTAGAAACTAATACATATTAGAAGAAGTATTTAACAGATTCTCCTTGACTCAAATATAATATCTTCAATAGCTTTCATCTATTTCATCATGTCTTCATATCTTCATTTATGGAAGTTAGCTACAATGCAGACAATCAAATACACATATCAGTATATTGCTATACTTTGTATGTGGGGTGCCTATAAAAGTATGTATATAGGATAAAAACATATATTCTCAATCATCAATTAGTTGCACATGTAAACTGGTATTTTCATTAAGATAATGTAACCCATGTTTGCCAAACCACCTCAGGTGTAATCACCTTTCTCTATCCATTATTGGATTTAGGTGAACTACCTCTTAGTAGATCTAACCCTGGGTTCAGAATATCCTTAGTTTCATTATATGATACTCATACTGGCATCATAATGAACATGAAGTAAATAAACATCCTACAATTTATTTCATCAAACTCGAGAAATCCTTGGAAAACTCCAGAATTTGATAATGTGATTATTCATAAGATAACCACGTACATTTGTCATGTAGAATTTATGTAATTATTACTTCAAACACTATATGTAATCTAATCATCAAATCACATCTAAGTAATCACCATGAACTAAGAGTATGTACAACCCTAAAGTGTCACCATCATATTCAAAACATATTGATCTAACATATGCCCTGACCAATGTTTAGGGTTGTCTAGGGTTTTGATAAGAAATAAGGGTAACAAATCCCAATTCTATTACATCATGATTCATTAGGGTTATGAATCCTATTTATACATTAAGTAAAGCTCAAATTATCAGATCTAACATATCATTGTATTATGAACACCTATATCAGATTATGTGCACTAAGATTATCCCAAGTTATTACATTGGTTTCATAACCCTAATTCATCATTGTATGATTATTGGCCTAGAAACCCTAATTATTCATCATCATTGTCATCAACATCTCGGATTCCCATTGTATTCAACAATACCATTTTATATGGAAAAGTAAACATTTTAATATATTCATCATCTTAATCATTAGATATAGGGTTTCCATGTATAAACCACTTATTAATCATGTATCCACTATATTTTTGAACTAGGATAATAATCACGCCTCAAATGTATTTTATCCGTATTCTACTCATTTTCATGATCAAATTGATATACACACTTTCTATATTTTGATCATCCAAAAATTTACTAATTTTTTTGAATATAATTTTAATCCCAACATATTTCTAGGATTTTACCTTTCATTTAACTAACATGTTGATTTTTTATTAGGAAACACATTTCCAACTCATCTGTGGTCCCACTCTGCTTCAAATCCCAGACTGAAGGTTCAGAGGGTATAAGCACCACTAGGTTAGTTTGAACCTAGAAAAAGGGATAAAAGGGGAGTCTAATTCATCACCAAGCTATTAGATCACAGATCATAGGTCAACTGTACATCATCTTCAATGTGAGAAGAAGCATCCCCTTGTAGAGGGGCATCTTTCCTGAGAAGGAGGGAAACAAAGAAGGAGGTTAGGAAAAGGGGTGAAAAGCTTCCAGGCATGTCCCTCACTGCCTCATGAACCCGACTATAGTCTTAGGTTAGACAGAGATGGCTTGGAGCGATTTCCCCTTTGAGGCAAAGTTAGGCAACCTTAGGGTGGAAGATGGAGGAAAACAAGGTATTTTCAGGGCTTAGCATTGCTAGAGAAGGGTATGATTAGTTTGGTGTGAGATAGCTGAGGTCCTAGTGGGGTTTATATAACCCATGGTGGGATCTTTTAGAGTTTGAGTACTAGGGGTCACCTCATAAGAGAGAAATAGGTAGCAAGATGTTACAATTTGGCGCACAAGTCACCAATTGATGCCACTCCACTTGAGACTAGGGTCATATTGAAGAGGAGGTGAATATTCTAAAGCTTCAATGGTGTGAGTGTATGAGTAGAGAGGAATAGAGAGTGGGAGTAGGAAATGAGGTTGATTATGCTGCTTTGCAAACTTGGCTAGAGGTAGAAGACAACTTCAGAGCCATTGATCAGCAATCAAGCGGCCATTAAGGTGCGCAATACATCAAAGGGGCATGCCTAAGTCAGGAATCATTTAATTGGTTTCCATAATAGAAACACATGTAACTATTACGAATAAGTTCCTCTTCCATCTTGATTTTTCATAGGTCACTAGGAGCATCCTTTTTCTATGTAATTTGAATGTAACTAAATAATACCTTCCCCGACTTATATAACAAATATGGGGGTTCTCTGGATCACTTTCATAGTCAAAACTTTCTCGATAATTATTTCCTTAAATCAATGACCCATATCACATGGAAAGTCCTTTTTATCTCAAATTTTGGAATTATCTTAGTTTTCTAATTATCTTCAAGTATTTCAAAAATCAGACTGAGAAATCATTATTTGGTTCCCAAAGCTTGTATTGCAAGTTCAGGCTAGAAAAGCACTCCATTTAGTTATGTAAATTATAAACTATATCAGAATATTATAGGAACTTTCCTATTATCCCATATTTTGATTATATAACAATTCACAAAGCCATTACTATTCATGTATGCATTAATTCTCTTATTAATTACACATTACCTATTTGTAAAGCAATTAGTCTCATGGGCCTCACTTGGTCCATGGGTTGAACCCATGCTACAATATGGTTTCAAATGATCCATTGAGCCCTTAGTTGCATACTCAAGGTTCCATTAACATAATTTCAATTCCTTTTTACTATCTTCCAATGTCACATTATTGAGCTTGATATTCTTTAATAAAACTTTATCTTGTTTTCTAGATTAAACATAAATTTGAACTTTTTTGAGGATCTTATAACTATCATGGGCCTCACAACCAAGGATCTTCATGCATGCAATACTTCATTTTTCTTTGTAGGATCTACTTCTAATACTATAGTCTCTATCCATCAACACTTTGATTAACATATGTGATTAAATATAAAATATAGGAGAAACCATTGAAATTGGTTAGAATATCATCAAATACCTTTAACCCTAGCCTACCACAATGCTACCTTTTGAATTATAAGATCATTTCTCTAAATCTATCAACCCTCCTCTTACTAAGTCACAAATAGTGATCCACCTTCTAGGGTGTCCATTTGGTGTATTATTTTAGCTTGGTGTTTTTTTCCAATACAAAGACGAGTAAGATATTTAGTATGGGATGAAAAAAGGTCTTATTCTTTAAAGAAATTACCAAAGCACTCTGTGACCCCATCATTCCATCCACATAAATTGAAATTCCCCCATTCTATCAGTTTGAGGCATTTCTTACTTTTGTCATTGGATTTTTTTTCTAAAGAACATAATCTATTTTTCCTCTAAACTCCATCTAAGGCCATAAATGTGGCAGTCATAAAAAAGAAAGCCTAGTTTTTTTTTCTGTTTGGAAGCTTTCTTAAGATATTGTGTCTTTTTTCAATATTCTTATGATTGTTAAGGTTATGATGATATTATTCTAGATTTTATGGTCCTAATTTTTCTCGGGTCTTTGCAAATGCCTTTATTTAGGACCTTTATTTTTAGTGGTTATGTTACATTGTATAATAACATTATGGAAGATCTATAGCTAATTATTAAGTTTCAAGAAACCACCTTCTTCTTCTTCTTCTTCTCTCTCTCTCTTGTTGAAAAGTAGGCCAAACACTAATGTTGTCTAATTTCTTGTGAGCAACTTTCATATAGTAATAAATGAAAAAAGTCAACATGAGAAAAAAGAGAAATAATAACAACTTGGTTTAGACCATCTACCATCATACCCGCAAGGATTGTTCATAAAAAATCTATTTATAATTGAAAAGAACAATTACCCAATGTGTATGAATTGCTTTGAATTCTTTTTGATGTCAAGGTAATACAAAAAGAGAAAACTGCAAAACCAATCCAACTTATTGTAATCCATTAGTTAACATATTGGTAATTGTTTCTAAGACACCAGTATAATCACATGTTGAGATGTGAAAGTGATTGAATAAAACAACAATACACTATATGTTTTATTCCAAGAAATACTTGGAGTGACTCCCAATATAGCCGTAAGTAAGAGGTGTCTTTGGATCAGTTAACCAATTTCTTATTGAAATGATAACGTGCTCTACACTTATGCTACGAGAGGGTTTCCAAAGTGAAATAATGAACTAGATTGTTCTTGTTGAACCATCATGTGTCCATGTTTTGGCTAAACTATGAGACTCATTATATTAATTTTATCATTGATAATATTAGTTACATAAAAGGGATATTTTCTATGACAAAATCCTATATATACATAATAGAAAATTCTATTTTTGAAAAATTTAAACTATAAAGTTTCATCCATTTTCATTATATAATCGTAACAGTCTATATTAGAAAAGATGGTTCTTGCATTTTTCCTTCATTATAATTTAAATGTCCCTTTACTTAGAGGAATTCTTCCCTATTATCAGGATAAAGGTTGGGCCCACCTTACTTGCCCATGTCCATTTTTTGATGATTGTAGAGTTCCTTCTTATCTTTCACAAACTACGTTGTTGTTACCATATGTGAATTATTTTCTCACATCTTTTTTGTGAAAAGGGCCCCTAATTGTCTCATCAAGAGCCCATATATTGATCAAGTTTCTTAGAGAATTCAACATATGATCTCCTTGACCATGTGTGTTAGGGAGATCTTCCATCCCAATATTATTTCCTATATTTTTATTAGCATTCCCCTTTCCTTTTAAAATATAATATCTTAAGAATTTATCCTTCTTGGTCACTTCTCCACTTAAATAGTAAGACTTATTCTTACCATCACCTTCAAAGTAATATGATCCACGTCTCTTATTCATTGGTTATTTCCCATTTCCATAATTATACTACTAATTGGAGTATACATACTAATATCTCTAGGGTCCCAGATCTTGATTTTGATAATCCCACTGATGGAGCCCTACTTTGGGTTCATGTGTATTGCATTTTTTTTTCTCATTAGTCATGTTAATATAGTGCGAATGTATAATTATTCCCAATAAATCCTATTTTATGTTGAAGTGCTCTTGTGGAGTCTGTTGCATGTTTTTTATAGGTACTTGAGTGCTAAATGATGGAGGGGAAAGAAAGAGTTATATCCAAGCACTTCACCATGCATAGAGGATTCCAAAGATCCACCAAGATCATTTCCAACCTACCTAAGTGCCCAAGAAATACGTTGAAGTGGATGACCCGTTGAGGAACTCTTGAAGATTTGAAGTGCCTCAAACAACTCTCAAAATCGTCATTCTACCAAGGAAAACCCATTCTTCAAAGATCCAAGTTGCACCAAAATCACACAATACAAGCAACGATAGAATAGATACCCTAGGACAAAGAACTGTCGTTGCATGCCTTTCCCAAGATGGATGTTTTTCTTAGACATGGTCATTCCGCATGAGCTCCAACCTCTCAAATTCACATGAATGGACACCCATACACCACACTTGTTCCACCATGGAATGGTCATTCCACCTTTGATACATAATGGTCATTTCTCCATGAATGGTCATTGTAACTAACCCTCACCATGGCCATTCTACTCTAGAATGACCATTCTATACATCAAAATTTCCTTACCATGACCGTGGCGAGGGAGAAGGATCATTCTCCAAAACCCTAATGTTGCCTTTCTACTGCATTTTCCACTTTGTGCACACTTAATCCTAGATACCCTGGGTTCAATGAAAGCCTTTAGGGTGCCTAGGGTGAAGCAATTAGATCATTCATTCCTCCATCAACTGCCACCTACTCCCACTTCACCTTCTACCTCATTTTCACCCCTCAAAACCCTAATTTTCTAGGGTTTTGACTACCATCCCACTCCATTTTCCATGACATTCACCTTGGAGGGAGGAGTTTGTGCTACTAACATATGGAAGTGAATAAAAGAATCTTTGCCATAAATATCCACAAGCTCCTACTCTTCTTTCTCCTCTCTTTTGTATTTTCCTTGAGTATGAGTACCTAAGGCCCCATTTGTGGGGTGTTTGAGGACGTAATATGGGAATATGATATTTTCATGGTTTTCTCTATTCCCAATCATTTTTTTATGTTATTGAGCTATAATATCACCTACGGTATAAAGAAAAGAGGGATTTTGATGCAAAAGAGGGAAAAACTTCAATATCCACTTGTGGAACCTTGCCTAGTTTTCATCTACATCCCTCTACACCTCTATTCTACTAGCCATAGGCCAAGATCTAGGTGTGCTTATCTCATCTCACTTGGCAAAAAGCACTTCTAGTCGTTGGATGGGGGTTATAGGAGGTGAAACACCCTTATCATATGCCCTACACCATCCCTTGACACCAAGTGAGGTTATAAAATCACACTAAGAAACCTAAAATATGGTTGATATTTATTAGGTCCATACATACTCTAGTCAAATGAGCCTTGCACGTTTGGATAGAGTGTGATTTGGGGATTAGTTCCTCTAAATACACTATATGCCACCATGGACAACTAGTACGATAGAATTCCTAATCCACACCACCCTTTGTTGTCTAGTTTGGTGTTACAAATATTGGAAGTGTTATTCAACATATCCCTTATGCATGGTTGCCACTTCTCATATCCCAAAACATCCCACTCCTCTCAATAATTTCTTAAAACCCAATTTCTTAGTTTCTTATTAGTCTAACTCTCACTTGTTTAGTGATATTTGAATAGTTCATGCTGAATATATCCAGATTAGGATACTTAGTTCTTAATTTTGGTTACTTGTGATTGGTCTTAGTTGATTTGTTAGTGTACTTCTTACTTTCCTTGCTTAGTTAATTTCCTTTCTTAGAAATAACTAGGGTTGCCAATATAAAGTAGTCAATTCCCATTGATGGTTTAGTTGATAATTTCTCTCTTAGTTAGCTAGTTACCCTTAATTGCTAGTGCTAATCTAGTTTTCAACTTTCCTTTTATTACTTGCATACCCCCTAGTTTAAATACCCAAACTAAAATGAAACCCTAATAACCCTAGCCTCGATCTAGAAGAAACCTAGAGAACCAACCTAGCTCTTATGCATTCACTATACACGTCGATTCAATCATGATTGACCAACTTAGAATACATCCTTAGAATGTGCGCTTTCAGATCTATTACATAAGAGTCTATTATTAGGGCCATTCTATTGTTATGAGGCATATGCACATCAAGCATTTTGGCACCATTGTCGAGACATTAGTTTTAGACCATACTAGTTGCTTCTCCTTGACTCTTAATATTTCCCTCACCATTGCTTATTATTTTGCATTGCTATTTCATTATTTATTTTCTAGATCTGTATCTCTCCTTTGATTGGTTTTGATGATGTAAGTGATAGTGCATGTTTGGACATTGATCATTTTTTCTTGAGACCTTTTTGAAAGATCACGAGATAGGGTGTCGAAGCTAAAAAAAACAACCACCACCAAGAGAGAGAGGTTGATATGGAAAACCCACATGGTGGTCCCCATAATCATAACCACGATCATGAGAGAAATGAATAAGAAGAGCACAATGAAAAAAAATCCTTTTGGAAAAAGTCCTCCACCACCTACCTCCAAGGTATTTTTCAAGACTACTTAAGTATGGGAAACTACACTTCTTCTATTGCAAGTCATGTGAGATAGCTATCGAGAAAAATGTTTTAAATCCATATGATCTAGTGCAAATCCTTTGAACATTATATGGTCTTGAATCGTAAAATCCATACAAGCATCTAGGCTCTTTCTTGGAAGTGTTCTCTGCGTTCCACACTCATGTCACTACTGATAATGCAATTTTTTATGCTCCCTTTCTTCCTCAAGGACAAGAAAAAAGAGTGGTTCTCTTCAAAAACTAACATAATGACATGGGAGAGGGTAAAAAATATGTTCCTAAGGAAATTTTATCGCATACCCAAGCTGACTTCTATGCACCAATCTGTTATCTCTTTTGACAAATGAGTCATTATCAATTCCACAACAATTGAGAAAGGTTCATAAAGTTGTTGAGATACTACCACCAACATGATGTGCACCTATGGAAGTTGGAACATTCTATTATGCCATGTTAACTCAATTAAATAAAATCATGGTGGATTCTTCTTGTATTGTAACTTTCATGGAAAATTCTCCTAAGGAATCATGGACTTTATTTGAGCACTTGGTTGGAAATTCAAGGCACCATGCATACCGTGACGCCTTGACGCCACACAATAAGATAAATAAAAAACCAAAGCACGTGATCAACAACTAAACAACAACATTAGCACAAAAATGGGTATGTTAAAACCAATTTTATATTACCATCATTGTACGGAAACATATTACAATAAGGTCCATAACCTGTAACATATCACATATTCATACCAAGTATATACATCTATATTGTGGCCATCTTCCATACACTTGTTGCAAAATATCTATTCACATATATGAGTCACATATACAAGCCATATATACAACCAAGGCATACTACCAAAACCACGTATCGAGGTACATATCATCTACAAAACACAACCCTCCTATACCTGAGAGTACATGGACATCACATAAGACTCTACACACAACACTAGAAGCATCTAACCTTCTGTGACTACTGATCTCCAAGCTGCTTTTTCTCAATAGCATGATCTTTCCCATGCCGCTGATGACCACCTAAAAGATGTGGTGACCCATGAGGGTGAGACCCATTTTCCAGCGAGAGATATAACTCTCAACCAACAATTATGACTACAACAAGATATAACATTATTAAGTATGATGAGAAGATTCAACTAAATGAATAATTTAAACTGAGTACACAGGCTAGGAAGATGTAACAACTCTAGTAGATAAGCAGATCATCATATGCTTTTATAAGGAATATTAAGAACATGTATAATAGTTGATTTATCTTACCACAATATAAACTAAGTAGTATAAAAAAACCCAAGGGTAAACATCGAATGTGAATCGTGTTTAACCCTAAGAAGATTTCCAACATAGTTGTATTGCATCTTGATTAATGCCCTAAGGATTTGAGTTGTACCACCCAAATCCAACTGAGTACTACTATGTCAAAATCAATGCCATACGAGATCTAGGAAGAGCTAGAATCCAAGATCTTCTCCGCACTACTCAGTCAGTGCGAGTTTGCACCATGGTGACATATCAATCAAACTGCCACTAGTGACATATAGTCATGTTGAAAACACCTAGTCCACCCTTGGTACATGTCATGACACTAGCTAGCAGGGTATGCAAGCATAACCCTGACATCGGGGTACAACTACAGTTGTCCTCCAAACACATCATACATATAATCATCGAGACATGACCGTAGTCATTCTCAAACTGAGGGCTAGGTACAACCATCCTTCCTAAAACACCTGGGATCTAGATGAAAAGGATGTACTCGCCAAACACCCCACACACTCAATAGTATGCGCTCTGAGTTTCCCTTAGGAATACTCATTTCACCATCCAACAAGTCCTGACGTTGGGATGTATCTATGGTCAGGGAAACTACATGGTTAGTGTTCCACTTAATTAAGTAAAGACAATTAGGTATCTCTTAACTACATAAATCAAGTTATGGAAAACCCTAAAAGGATTCTAAAAAAGATAAGGTAGGTTACAACTTCAGAAGATATAAAATGTATAAAGTATAAGGCTTATCACATCACCACATGGTATTGGTTCACTGTCATACACAAGGCCATCATTATCATCACATCACTATGGGATACCAATCCCTTACCACATCACAGATGATATCACCTCAATTTAGGCACAAAGACATTGCCAAGGTCATAAGACCATTCACATTATTCCCTATAAGAACATCATTATCTTTCCATGCCTCATCAAGGCTCATAATCACCACACGTGTCACATAAGTGATACTTAAATCATACATTAGCTTATGATGTTCATTCAAGAGAAAATTAGGGTTACAACATTATGAGAGAGAAAGTAGTTTATCATCATTCTACTTACTCAAGAAAGCTATGTATTATCACCATATACTCAATTTTGGGTTAGGTTTCAACTTAATTAACCGAGTTAGGGTTTCAAAATAGCAACTAATGTCAAAACCTAATTATCACCATATCCCACATTCTTGGAAATAAGAGGGTCAATTGCCATCATCACAAAGTCAACCACACAAGGAAACACATGTCCAAGACATCTCATTGACCAAAGAGGAATAGGCCCCATCATCTTCATCAGTCAAAGAGGTGGATCATCCTCAACGGCCATCAAGCACATCATCGATCGAAGGGAACCAAGATCACACATATAAGTGACCGAAGAAGAAAGCATACCTCTTCATCGACTGAAGGGATTTGAATCCCTTGGCAACCGAAGACAACATATATAGCGACCACTGCCATCATGTCTTAAAATCTCGGCGACCGAAGAAGCGGGGAGGAATCTCATCGATCAAAGAACATAGGTCAATGTAAGGACCCTGACCTTTGTTTTGGGCTTACCCTATTTTCTTTACCTAAACCTGGTGTTTAGAGGATTGCCTAATCACCTGAGGTTGTGATTAGTGTTTGTTGTGTTTTGTTGTGGGGTTGAGGTGCAACTTGAAATTTACCCAAGTTCTATGGTTTCTGTGCAAGATTGACACCTTGAGAGATCTCTTTGTATATCTTTTTATCCTCTAGGGTTGAGAGGATGAGTTGGGCGCCTTGCTTGAGTTGTTTTGGGTCTCGTTTGAGCTTGTTTAAGCTTGGGCTTGTTGTTGGGCTTGAAGCCCTTCCTCCTTGCTTGGTGTATCGGCCAAGAGGTGCTAGTGGGTGTGTCAGACTACCATGTTGGGAGACACACACCCCTCCACCTAGCATCATTTGTGTCACCCTCTCTTGGACACATGGTGCTTGTTGATAGAAAGTGGCGAGACCTTGGACAAGTGGTGTTGGGGTGCTAGCATGTGGCGTGGCCCTTGGACAAGTGGTCCTTAGTGGACGCCACCTTGCCTTTCTCTCCTCCTTTACCCTCTTGTATATATACCACCCACCTTGCTTACTAGTAGTCCCTTTAGTTCCTTAGATACTGCTCTTCCCTTGCTGAACGAGAATGAGAAGAAGAGAAGGAGAAGAGGTGGTGTCTGATACACATAGTAGTGCTTGCTACTTTTCTTCTCTAGTTGGTAAGTCTCTCTCTCTCTCTTTCTATCATCTTTTCCCTTACCCTTTTGTTCATGTGTGTGATAGGTCTCTCTTCCCTTCTTGAGGTGGCCAAAGGTGGTGATGTGGAGCTTGGAGCTTGGAGTAGCTTGTGCTTAAGGTGAGTTACATAACTTCTAACCTAACTATTATATCTCCTTTACATGCTGCTTTGATATGTTATCTTGATCGGCTATACATATCTTACTAAGTAGTACTTATGCTTTAGTTGGTGATGTTGCTGCCCGATATGCTCCTTAGATCAGGTTGGGTGATATGTGTTATCTATCCTTGTGTTGGCCGATCTCTTGGGTTGTGGAATCTCAAGAAATACCCCTCTCTCGTTAGTTGAGAGGTGAGCTTAGGGTTCCTTAATCCAAAGAGGTATGGTAGTGTGTCCTTGAGGCAAAACCCCTCTCTCACTTTGTTGTTGAGAGGTGAGCCTATGCTCTAGATGTTTGGGTGACATGACGAGCTAGCTTGGCCGATAGAGTGTTTCCCTACCCTAGTTGCACGATATGCCTTTAGGGTTAAACCCTTAGTTGGTACCTTGGGCGATAGGGTGCGTCCATGCCTTTGATGGCGGGCTTTGAGCAATACCCATTCTTCCTTGAGTTGTGAGGTGAGCTCTAGCTCCTGCCCAACATGCTTGGAGATTGTGCAAGACCCCTCTCTCTCTTCAAGTTGAGAGGTGAGCCAATACCCTTGATGCCTTGGGTGATATGGTGAGGTTGGCCGACATGGTTGTTCTAACCCTAGTCACCCAATATGGATGGTGGTATCTTGAGGCTTGTTGCTTGATGTGGTCTTGTGAGGGTGCTACCCGATATCCCTCTTCTTCCCTTGAGTTAGGGTTGAGCGATACAGTAGGTGGGTGCCTTGTTGATCCCTTGGTTGATATGGTGCCTTGCTGGGTGTTATGACCTTCGTCTACCTTGTTTTGGGTGATAAGGTTTGGGTGTTGCCTGTTATGATGCATTGCTCAATATGCTGCTTCGTTGATCTGAATGGGTGATAGGGGTGTGTTGTTTGGGCGATGGAGTGTTGCGTCGGGCGTTGCTACTACTTTGCATGATACGCTCTTGGGTAGTGTTGGCTGATATGGACCTTGGGATGGTTTGAGTTCTTGGGTGATATGCTCCTATGTGTTAACCTCTTGAGTGTTGCCCGTTATAGCGTTGCCCGTCATGGGGCATTGCACGATGCAAATTGCACGTTATTGCATTGCACGATATCAATTTGCTTGTGGCTTTCCTGATATGGGTGTTGGTCGATAGTGCTGGCCGACACAGCTAGATGTGGATAGTTGCCCTTTTAGCCGATACCTTAACGTTGGGTTGCGGCATGATCTTTTGGTGAGGGTTAGTCCCTTACCTGACATGTTTTGGTGAGGGTTTGTCCTTACCCGATATACCTTTGGTGAGGGTTATCCCTTACTCGATATGTCGTTATGAGGGTTATGCTCTATAATCGGTTTGTAACCCTAATATCATTTGGAATGCTTATATGTGGATATTATGTATATGCATGGTCATCTAATGTTTCACAAATATATCTCGATGATGAAGTGCTTATCTACTCTTGAGCATACTAACCATGTAGGTTTCATCAATTGAGATGTGTGATCAAGTATGAGCTGTGATGATGTCATTAGTGACATTTTCTTAATGTTAAAATGATGTGCTATAAGAACTATAAGAATGTATGTTGAGTGTTGCCTATGAGATGGTAACATGTGCTTGATGATGGGATGGAATCCCTATGATGATTAGATCCTTGTGATGGATCATGATGATTGGCAAGAGGCCAAGTGACAACATGCAATGTTGGATCCTTGAGATGGATCATGATGATGTTGATGGCATTGAGAATAGTAGTAACAGTGTGATACAAGATAATGTAATCTATGTTGTTTACTCTTGTTTTGTATAATATAACTTGGTTGACCCCAACAATCCACTTAAAATGTATTAGTTAATTACAGATGAACCTTTCATGTAGTTTGCCCTGGCCATAGATCCATCATCGTCAGGAGCTGGTGATGGTGAAACGGGTTCTTCTACGGGTCAACTTGGAGCACATATTGTTGAATATGCGGGGTTTCTCCTAGCTGAAAATAGGAGGAATAGAGTGCAACTTCGATTGTAGACTCAGAGCATGTATAAGAGCATGGTGAACATGCCCATGCCTCAGTGTGATAGAGCATGGATGCGTTCATGGCTCAGGAGCATGGTGAACAGGCCTGTGGCTCAAGGTATGCTAGTGCCGAGACCTGTACCAAGGTGGGCTAGATGAAAAGGTAGCCTGCGGGAGCTGACCCTATGACTGAGGTCACTTAAGTAAGAGATTACGGTCCTGCTTTGGATATCATGCACTGACCACGAAGAGGTTGAGGTCGTGTAGTCCGACTCTTCCATTGATCTTGTATGGCACCTACTTTCGGTTTCACAACCAAAAGTTGGATTTGAGTGGTACGGCTCACTTCCTCAGGGCATAATAAATGGTAATCCAGCCGTATAGTATATTTGCTTAGGGCAAACACAGAATATTGGTTGAGGCCTTGCATAATGTGTGATTGTATTATATACATGCTCTAAGTATTTCTTGTAGTTAGCTATATGCCTCTCAAATATCATGGTAAGCTGTTACATATATAATCTTGCTCTCCATATTTCATAAATGACCTAGTTATCTACTACATGCTTTATCTATTCTAGCTTCTTGAGATTTTATAGTTCAGCGGGGAGTTAAGTTTCTCACTGGGATTGTGTGTCTCACCCGACTGGTTTCAACCTTTTTAGGTGATCGATCTAGACATGGTGGTGATCGTAGTATTGCGGTTGAGCAACAAGAGGATCAGTAAACGACAAGATTGGATATGTTGCTGCTGTGGTTGTTTTTTAGTAGAGTCTTAGAGTCTTCCTTGTACTCTCAGGTCCTTGGAGGTGTTTTGACAATGTTTCACGATGTATGATCTAGAATGGTTTCTTGTATCCTGATGTTGGCCCTGGTAAGGCCTGTTATGTACATAAACAGGTGATGCATCATTGATGGATCTGGAACAGATGGATCCTATGTGTTGGTGGACATATATCATGATTATATATATATCACGTTCTTTGCAGAATGTGGATCTGGTTGTGATAGTTCCTTTCTTATGATACTTTCTGCAATTGGTTTTAATTAACCTGTGTTTTTGGTAATATGCTGTTTATGGAGGTTCCACACGTTTTTGCGTGGTGTTTCACTATCTTTGTGATGGCGGGATGTCACAACAGTTTTTGGTATCAGAGTTCTAGGTTCGCTGAGTCTATAGGGATCTAGGACTAGGCTTGTGTATGTTCTTGTGATTTTTCCAGATTTTCTTATAATGACTTCTGCCCCCCAGCAGAAGATAAAGCTAAAAGATGTCTGGGAATCATGAAGAACATGCTGCCGAGAGCAGTGTTGCTGCATTTGTTGATGGAGCTAGTGTGTAGGAACATGAAGATCGGGTGCTTGAGGTCCCCCAATTTGACCTGACCATTCTTGAGAACCTTGCCTATTAACACCTTATGGAGCAGCTAATGGCTACGATGAATTACATGGTGGAGAGATTACATGTGCCTCTGCCAAGAGCACTGGTTCCCCATGGTGAATCTTTGGGTATTGGGAAGACCTTCGAGCGGCTTCGCCGAGTCAGAGCTTCAGATTATGCTAGAACGGATAATCCAGCGAATGCAGATCTGTGACTGATAAGTCTTGAGAAGGCCTTCTGGATCCTTGACGTCCCCAAGGTAGACGAAGTCAAGCACGCCGTCTACCTTCTGAAAGGTAGTGTTGGCCATTAGTGGGCCATCGAGGAGGAGAAGTGACCTGGTGAGGTGATCAGTTGGGATGCTTTTCGGTAAGAGTTCGTCAATCGATACTTCCCGAAGATGTATCTGGAAGAGAAGATCATCCAGTTTGAGCATTTGTGCCAACGTCCTATGAACATCACCAAGTATGAAACCAAGTTTATGGAGCTGCTGAGGTTCTGTCCTCAAATGGTGGCAATAGATGATGAGAGGATCATACAGTTTGAGAAAGGTTTGAGTGCCGAGCTGACAACACCTACTGCTTCTTTGAAGAACCGAGAATGATTTTCCACATTTGTGGAGTCTGTTTGGAGGATCAAGTGGTCGGTCTGGGAAAAGAGAGAGGCTATGTCCAAGAAAAGACCTGTTCAGTTTCAGATACATAGGTTTGATGGCTCCAAGAAGCCAATGTTTTTGGCACCTTCTGTAATGCAAAGTTCCAGTGCGCCGTCACAATGGTCACCAAGTAAAGGAAGAGGGCATGGTTTTTCTCCATCTAGAGCCTACAATACAACTTTAGTAGCAGTGACAGGGCTGTCTAGGCCATAGTTAGGGGACAAGCCGTGCTTTCTCTGTGGAGAGACATGGCATCTAAAGTCAAATTACCCAAGAAGAGACATTGAGGTGACTCAACAACTGAGGCAAAGTCAACAAGGATTGGATAGACATCAGTCTAAATGGTACCAGAGGACGAGGACACAACCAAGAATCAGAAGATGGATCGTCTGCTCAAGAAAGAAGAGGACGTAGGCGACAACAAGAAAAGGCTTGATTCTATACTATGAGTCAGCTAGAGGCGATAGTCAACCCGCGAGTGGTGGTAGGTCAGATGGAGTTGTTTCATTATGATTTGTCTTCTTCTCGCTTTATATCTGTTCTGGTTGACCCGGGTGCTACACACTCTTTTATCGCATGTAGTATGCTTGATAGCTGTCTTTTACCTGTTAGTTGTAAGAAAGATAGATTGTTGTTAGAAACCCCTCTTGTTGATCCTGCAATTCTTCGAGAAGTGTGTCCATCTTGTGTTCTATCTTTTTCGGGACACAACATACAAGTGGATCTCATACCACTTGATATGCATGGGTTCGATGTAATTCTTGGGATGGATACCTTGGAAAGATATAAGGTCGTGTTGGACTGTGGTTCCAAGCAGACAGTGTTTGCTGACGGTAGTGAGAAGTGGATCTTCCAAGGAGATAAGAAGATTCTTCCGACGTGTTTGGTGTCAGAAATGGTGATAGAGAAGTTGTTGCGGAAAGGTTGTAGAGCGTTCTTGGCTCATGTTGTGGATACCAAGAAAAAAGGTTCTAGCCTTCAAGACGTGCCTATCATTAGAGAGTTCACAGATGTGTTTCTTAATGAGTTTCTCGATATTCCTCCACCTCGAGAGATTGATTTTGAGATCAATCTAGTACCAGGGACGCAACCAGTTGCTCAGACACCGTACAGGATGGCTCCAACAGAGATGACAGAACTAAAGAAACAGTTGCAAGAGTCGTTTGACAAAGATTTCATCAGGCCAAGCACATCACCCTGGGGTGATCCAGTTCTGTTTGTAAAGAAGAAGGATGGATTTATGCATCTGTGCATAGATTACTGACAGTTGAACAAGGTTATGATCAAGAACAAGTATCCTTTACTAAGGATAGATGTGTGTTTGATCAATTGCATGGTGCGAAAATATTCTCAAAGATCGATATGCGGTATGGATATCATCATCTCAGAATCAAGGAGAATGACATACCAAAGTCAGCTTTCAGGATAAGGTATGTGTACTACGAGTTTATGGTTATGCCGTTTGGGCTAACCAATGCACATCAACATTCATGGATCTGATGAACAAAGTGTTTTGTCCGTTCTTAGATCAGTTTGTTGTAGTCTTCATTGATGACATCTTGATCTATAATCGAGACATCCAACAATATGAACATCATCTCCGACAAGCGTTGACTCTTCTTCGATAGAATCAGTTGTATGCCAAGTTTAGTAAGTGTGAGTTTTGGCTGAAGGAAGTGACTTTCTTGGGTCATGTGATCTCAGCGGAAGGGATCAAGGTGGATACCAAGAAGGTGGAGTTAGTATCAGAGTGGGAGCAGCCAAAGACGCCGACTGAAGTCCGTAGTTTTCTAGGCTTAGCAGGATACTACCGGAGGTTTATAAGAAACTTTAGTGTGATAGCATTGCCACTAACCAGGTTGACCAGGAAGGATGTACCTTTTATTTGGGACGGTCAGTGTCAACAAGCTTTTCAGAGGTTGAAGAAGAAGCTGACAAGTGATCCAATATTAGTGTTTCCAGAACATGGGAAAGGCTATGTTGTTTTCTGTGATGCTTCCAAGAAGGGCTTATGTTGTGTGTTGATGTAGGAATATTATGTGGTTTCTTTTGCTTCTCGACAACTTAAGAAACATGAGGAAAGCTATCCGATACATGATTTATAATTGGCAGTGGTGGTTCATGCATTGAAGATATGGAGACACTGTCTTTATGGGGAAGTGTGTCAGATCTTTACAGATTACAAGAACCTGAAGTACATCTTCTCACAAAATGAGCAGAACATGTGTCGGCGGTGCTGGATGGAGTTAATCAGTGATTATGATTGCACCATCGAGTATCACCTAGGTAAGGCGAACATGGTAGCAGATGCGCTTAGCAAGAAGTCTTCTTCTCTTCCCACGAGGAAGGCACAATTGAGCTCTATGATTTGCCATAGGAGGGATATGTTTGTCTCTTTACGACAGATGAATGTACAGTTGGAAGTCTCTTTGTTGATAGGACTGTTGGCACATATACAAGTGAAGCCTACCTTGAGACAACAAATCAAAGAAGCATAGAAAGCCGATGCTATGGTGCAACTAATCAGATCATAGTTCGGCAGTGAGAAGCGCGATGGTTTCCATGAGTCTGAGGATGGACTAGTTTGTTACCATAATAGGATGATGGTTCCCAATGCTGATAATATAAGGAAGTTAGTGCTCGAGGAAGCACACACGTCTATGTATGCTATGCATCCAAGTGTCACCGAGATGTATCACAATCTGAAGGATCTGTATTTGTGGCCTGGTTTAAAGAAAAATGTAGTTGCGTTCATGGAAAAATGTGTAGTATGTCAGCAAGTTAAGGCAGAACATCATAATCCAGTAGGTACGCTGCAACCCATGCCGATACCACAGTGGAAATGGGAACATGTAACCATGGATTTTGTAGTTGGTCTTCTGAGGAAAGCTAGGAATCATGATTCCATCTGGGTGATAGTGGGCAGATTGACAAAGTCTGCACATTTCATACCTATAAAGACAACCTACACAGCAGAGAAGCTTGCTCAGGTATATGTTGATGAGATAGTGTGTTTGCACGGTGTTCCAACAACGATAGTCTCTATAAGAGGCCCTCAATTCACAAGTTGTTTTTGGGAACAGTTACATAAGGTGTTGGGAACACAATTGAGGTTCAATACCACTTTTCATCTATAGACAAATGGACAATCTGAAAAGACTATTCAGACTTTGGAAGATCTTCTAAGAGCTTGTGTTCTGTAGTTCCTAGGAAGTTGGGACGTGCATATCAGTCTGATAGAGTTTTTTACAACAACAACTACCATTGAAGTATCGACATGGCACCTTATGAATCATTGTACAGTAGGAAGTGTAGATCTCCTTTATGTTGGTATGAGTCTGGCGAGTATCAACTTTTGGGTCTTGAGTTAGTGCAGCAGACGACAGAAAAGATCAAAGTGATACGACAACAATTGAAAGCGGCACAGGACAGACATAAGTCTTACACAGATAATCGTCTCTGACCTTTAGAGTTCTAGGTGGGAGATAAGGTGTATCTCAAAGTCTCTCCATGGAAAGGCGTGCTAAGGTTTGGAAGGAAAGGCAAGTTGGCTCCCAGGTATACGGGACCATATCTAGTGATAGCACGTGTTGGAAAAGTGGCTTACAAGTTGGAGTTACCACCAGAGCTGCACTGGTTGCATCCAGTGTTCCATATTAGTATGCTAAACAAAAGGCATCTAGGAACAGAGACACTGATACATCTAGTTGAGGTCGAGCTTGATGAAGATGTGACCTACGAGGAAGGTCCAGTGTTGAACCTTGACATATGGGTGAAGAAGCTGAAGAGGAAAGACCTTGTGCTCGTGAAGGTTCTCTGGCATCACCGTGGTGTTGAGGAAGCCACGTGGGAGCTTGAGGAAGAGATGCGGAGGAAGTATTCCTCACTTTTCTCTTCAGATTTCAGGGGTAAAATCCTTTTTTAGGGGTTTATGGCTTGTAAGTACCCTAACCTTCATTTTGGGCTTACCCTATTTGCTTTGCCTAAACCTGGTGTTTAGACGCTTACCTAATCACCTGAGGTGTGATTAGTGTTTGTTGTGGGGTTGAGGTGCAACTTGCAATTTACCCAAGGTCTAGGGTTTTTATGCAAGATTGCCACCTTGAGATATCTCTTTGTATCTCTTTGCATCCTCTAGGGTTAAGAGGATGAGTTGGGCGCCTTGCTTGAGTTGTTTTGGGCCTCGTTTGAGCTTGTTTAAGCTTGGGCTTGTTGTTGGGCTTGAAGCCCTTCCTCCTTGCTTGGTGTATCGGCCAAGAGGTGTTGGTGGGTGTGTCAGGTTGCCATGTTGGGCGACACACACCCCTCCCCTAGCATCATTTGTGTCACCCTCTCTTGGACACATGGTGCTTGTTGCTAGCAAGTTGCGAGACCTTGGACAAGTGGTGTTGGGTTGCTAGCATGTGACATGGCCCTTGGACAAGTGGTCCTTAGTGGACGCCACCTTGCCTTGCTCTCCCCCTTTACCCTCTTGTATACATACCACCCACCTTACTTACTAGTAGTCCCTTTAGTTCCTTAGATGCTGCTCTTCCCTTGCTGGCCGAGAATGAGAAGAAGAGAAGGAAAAGAGGTGGTGGCCGATACACATAGTAGTGCTTGCTTCTTTTATTCTCTAGTTGGTAAGTCTCTCTCTCTCTCTTGCTATCATCTTCTTCCTTACCCTTTTGGCCATGAGTGTGATAGGTCTCTCTTCCCTTCTTGAGGTGGCCGAAGGTGGTGTTGTGGAGCTTGGAGCTTGGAGAAGCTTGTGCTTAAGGTGAGTTACATAACTTCTAACCTAACTATTCTATCTCCTTTACATGTTGCTTTGATATGTTATCTTGATCGGGTATACATATCTTGCTAAGTAGTGCTTATGCTTTAGTTGGTGATGTTTCTTCCCGATATGCTCCTTAGATCAGGTTGGGCGATATGTGTTAGCTATCTTTGTGTTGGCGGATCTCTAGGGTTGTGGAATCTCAAGCAATACCCATCTCTCATTAGTTGAGAGGTGAGCTTAGGGTTCCTTAATCCAAAGAGGTATGGTAGTGTGTCCGTGAGGCAAAACCCCTCTCTCACTTTGTTTTTGAGAGGTGAGCCTATGCTCTAGATGTTTGGGCGACATGATGAGTTGGCTTGGCCGATAGAGTGTTGTCCTACCCTAGTTGCACGATATGCCTTTAGGGTTAAACCCTTAGTTGGTACCTTGGGCTATAGGGTGCGGCCATGCCTTTAATGGTGGGCTTTGAGCAACACTCCTCCTTCCTTGAGTTGTGAGGTGAGCTCTAGCTCCTGCTCGACATGCTTGGAGATTGTGCAAGACCCCTCTCTCTCTTCAAGTTGAGAGGTGAGCCAATACCCTTGATGCCTTGGGCGATATGGTGAGGTTGGCCGACAGGGTTGTTCTAACCCTAGTCACCCAATATGGATGGTGGTATCTTGAGGCTTGTTGCCCGATGTGGTCTTGTGAGCATGCTGCCCGATATCCCTCTTCTTCCCTTGAGTTAGGGTTGAGCGTTACAGTAGGTGGACGTCTTGTTGATCCCTTGGCTGATATGGTGCCTTGATGGGTGTTATGACCTTCGTCTACCTTAGACAACATGGATAACCTTTGTTTTGGGTGATAAGGTTTGGGTGTTTCCTGTTATGATGCGTTGCTCGATATGCTGCTTCGACGATCTGAATGGGCGATAGGGGTGTGTTGTTTGGGCAATGGAGCGTTGCGTCAGGCGTTAGGTCATTGCATGGCGTTGCTGCTGCTTTGCATGATACAATCTTGGGTAGTGTTGGCTGATATGGACCTTGTGATGGTTTGAGTTCTTGGGCGATATGATTCTATGTGTTAACCTCTTGAGTGTTTCCCATCACAACGTTGTCCGTCATGGGGCATTGCACGATGCAGGTTGCACGTTATGGCGTTGCACGATATCAATTTGCTTGTGGCTTGCCCAATATGGGTGTTGGCCGATAGTGTTGGCCGACACAGCTAGATGTGGATAGTTTCCCTTTTAGCTGATACCTTAAGGTTGGGTTGCATCATGATCTTTTGGTGAGGGTTATTCCCTTACCTGATATATTTTAGTGAGGGTTTGTCCTTACCCGATATAAAATTTGGTGAGGGTTATCCCTTACCCGATATGCCGTTGTGAGGGTTATGCTCTATAATCGGTTTGTAACCCTAATATCATTTGGAATGCTTATATGTGGATATTATGTATATGCATGGTCATCTAATCTTGCACAAATATATCTCGATGATGAAGTGCTTATCTACTCTTGAGCATACTAACCATGCAGGTTTCATCAAATGAGATGTGTGATCAGGTATGAGCTGTGATGATGTCATTAGTGATATTTGCTTAATGTTAAAATGATGTGCTATAAGAACATAAGAATGCATGATGTGTGTTGCCTATGAGATGGTAACATGTTCTTGATGATGGGATGGAATCCCTATGATGATTAGATCCTTGTGATGGATCATGATGATTGGAAAGAGGCCAAGTGACAACATGTAATGTTGGATCCTTGAGATGAATCATGATGATGTCGATGGCATTGAGAATAGTAGTAATGGTGTGATACAAGATAATGGAATCTATGTTGTATAATATAACTTGGTTGACCCTAACAATCCACTTAAAATGTATTAATTAATTACAGATGAACCTTTCATGTAGTTTGCCCTGGCCATAGATCCATTATCGTTAGGAGCTGGTGATGGTGAAATGGGTTCTCCTACGGGTTAACCTGGAGCGCATATTGTTGAATATGCAAGGTTTCTCCTAGCCGAAAACAGGAGGAATAGAGTACAACTTCAGTTGTAGACTCAGAGCATGTATAAGAGCATGGAAAATAGGCCCATGGCTTAGTGTGATAGAGCATGAATGCGTTCATGGATCAGGAGCATGGTGAACAAGCCCGTGGCTCAAGGTATGCTAGTGTCTAGATATGTACCAAGGCGGGCTAGAGGAAAGGGTAGCCTGCGGGAGTTGACCCTGTGACTGAGGTCACTTAAGCAAGAGACTGCGGTCCTGCTTTGGATATCGTGAACTGACCAAGAAGAGGTTGAGGTCGTAGAGTCCGGCTCTTCCATTGACCTTGTATGACACCTACTTTGGGTTTCACAACCAAAGGTTGGATTTGGGCGGTACAACTCACTTCCTCAGGGCATAATAAATGGTAATCCAGCCGAATAGTATATTTGCTTAGGGCAAACACAGAATATTGCTTGAGGCCTTACATAATGTGTGATTGTCTTATATACATGCTCTAAGTATTTCTTGTAGTTAGCTATATTCCTCTCAGATATCATGGTAAGATGTTACATATATAATCTTGATCTCCATATTTCATATATGACCTGGTTATCTTCTACATGCTTTATCTGTTCTAGCTTCTTGAGATTTTATAGTTCGGCGGGGAGTTATGTTTCTAGCTGGGATTGTGTGTCTCACCCTGCTGGTTTCAACCTTTTTAGGTGATTGAGCTAGACGTGGTGGTGATCGTAGTGTTGCGGCTGAGCAGTAAGAAGATCAGTAGAAGGTAAGGTTGGATATGCTGCTGCTGTGGTAGTTTTGTAGTAGAGTCTTAGAGTCTTCCATGTACTCTCAGGTGCTTGGAGGTGTTTTGACAAGGTTTCACGATGTATGATCTAGAATGGTTTCTTGTATCCTGATGTTGACCCTGGTAAGGCCTGTTATGTACATAAACAGGTGATGCATCCTTGATGGATCTGGAACAGATAGATCCTATGTGTTGGTGGACATATATCATGCTTATATGTATCACATTCTTTGTAAGATGTGGATCTAGTTGTGATAGTTCCTTTCTTATGATGTTTTCCGCAATCAATATTAATTAACCTGTAGTTTTGGTAATATTTGTTTATGGAGGTTCTGCACATTTTCACGTGGTGTTTCGCTGTCTTTGTGATGACAGGATGTCACAGTCATGTTGATCAAAGATCATGAGGAGAAACTCATCAACCAAAGAGGAATATATCACCTTAGCAACCTCACAAGTAGGTGCATACTTAGAGACCCAAAACCATCAAAACTCTTTGGCCACATAGACCATATCACAACGAACATTAAGAGAGATAAAACCACCTCCAACACATGATCAAAATGGATTGATCATCACTATGAAACTGAAACATCAAGGGATAAACCTCACGAAGGAGAACAACACCCAAAACCATAATTTCATCCATTAACATAAGAGAGAAACAAAACCAAAACTAGATGGAGAAAACCCACATATCAAACCTCATGCATGTATCTGAAACCTCCTCCATCAAGAAAGAGATAAAACCCATGATCAAGAGAAGAAAAACATATGTTTATCTTATCCATGCAAGAACCACCACCTCCATATCAACAAGAGTTTGAGTATAAGAATTACGGTTTAGAAAAATAGTTAATCTCCTAAATATCACCACATAATTACAAACCCTAGCTCAAGATATCGTCACCATGCTATTCAGAACCTCATTTTAGAGATAGATTAATTGCATGCAAGATTAAGTACAACAATAATTGAGGAGAAGGTTATATAACTCACCTTGATTGTAAAGAACAACTCCAAAAGCAAGATACTCCATCCATCTCCTTGTGTTTTTGTTTGCTATCAAAAGAAAGAAAATTGTGTAATTAAGTCTATTGCTAAACTTAATGACACTGACTAAATCTAAGTAGATCCCAAGTTCTTAATGGTTGTCCGTTGCCTTGTCCCCGACAATGGCGCCAAAAGTTGATCGCTCTTTTTCGTGGGTCAAAAGTGTAAACACGATTGTTCATTCAAAGATATCAGACTTTAAATATATACCCGACTAGAAGAGACATCCACAACTCAATACAAAGTCTTTGTAGTAGTGCGGGGTCAAACACGGAGAAAAGGAGAACAATGAAATAAGAATGGGAGATCTTGACTTAGTTTAGTCTAACCGAATAAGTGAATTTGGTGGTGTTCCGGTTAAGGAACGAGTTAATCCATTTGAACAATAAAATCTTAATTTAGAGAAAACTAAAAGAAGAAATAAAGAATGATTTAGGAAATTATAGTAAATAGGGATTTGGATTGGGATCACCAATCAAGCTAACCACAATCATATAAAACCTTCACTCCTATTTTATATTTATTTTCTACTCATTTTGTAAATAACCATAAGCAATCATCTGTTCCTTCCATCTCTTGAGATCCGGATAAATTTCTATCTAACGGGGTTATCTCTGTCGAGGTAATGATTGAAAGATCAAGGAAAAATCATATGATTTTTATTATAGTAACTCCTCACTCTCGTGTATCGTTACAATCCTATACTCCAGATCTAGTCAAAACTATTCTCTCGAGAGATATCCGTATCAAAGTCAGAAGACACAGTATTTTAAGAACATAGGAACAAAATTTTCAATAACATATGCCATAAAATAGAAAGATGAACAATTACATGGTTGGGAGGGCATGACAGCTACTCCCAACCCAATTTATGGATCTAGCCTCTCATGGCACAAGAAGAAAATAGATTACAACTTGGACCAATCATGGTAAGAAAAAAAAAGAGAAAACGGTCGATGGTTGTCAAGTCTAGAGGTCGATGATCTAGACTTGTACTTTGATCTCGGTTGCAACCTTTCAGCCCTTTTGTCTGCAAAATCCGGGCTGCTTGAAAGATCCTTAACTGGAAGTCGAAGAGTTGGTCTTGAGATTTGGAAAGTCAAAATATTTAATGCAGTACAGCTGTCGATTGGGGGTCCGTCGGATTGTCGAGGTAATGTCTTTGCTTTTGATCGACAAGTTGCCAAATGCTCGATAGCACTATTTCTTTCTTTCATTGCTGGTTGTTTTATTGATTCTTTTGCCTTGATAGTTGATTTAGTAAAAGAGGTCGACAAGTCGACAGCCTTGTATCATGTGCTTTATTGCATGGCCGTCGATACGTGCATTGAACCAGGCTGTCGATCGGAACTAACGACCCGGTGACTGTCGCCCCTGTAAAGAAATCGAGCCTTGCATGAGACGGGACCGGTGGAACTGTTGTCGTTGCTGGGATGATCGACAGATGCAATAGGTGGCCGAGGTTGGGCTGTCGAGACTTGAGGGCCGGTTGGTGTTTCCTTGGATCAGTACTTTAATTGCATTAATCACGTGGGCTATGACCTTTTTTTTTTTTTAATTGCCGGGGGAAACCCACCCTCTAGGCGGAGGCTCAGATAACAGAGATGGTAAACCCGGGAGGCCCGTGCACCCACACACACCGACATCTCAATAAGTCACATCAGAGGCCGGCTGACGCTGCGAGAAATTTATATCCGAACAACGCTTCCAACGAGAGTCGAACCCGAGACCCTTCGTGGGCTATGACCCTTGCGGCTTACTTTATTCACTAAGCCATTGCCTTATCCATTGCATGACTTTCTCCACGCAACGTATATTGCCATTGCTTGCATAAGGCCTTGCGCTAACTAAAAGGGGGTCGACACCCTTTTATTAATAGCATGTATCGATATTGCTGCGGATACAAGTCTTCTGCGTCACAATTGGAAATTGGTGGCCGAGCCTTTAAAACCTTCTGCGTTACAAGTCTTCTTTTGACTACTCCGATTATTGGATAGCCAAATACCAAAAAGGAATAAAATCAAAATAAGGGTAACAAATTGCTTCCTTTGCCGCTAATTATTTAATTAGTTGCCTTGACACCTGGTCAAAGACATGTCGCTTCGGCCAAATATATCAATGAGTTTCCAAGCCATATGAACAATATAAAATTATTAGTTTATTTCTTTTTATCACCACAATCAATTTAATAGACACAAATAAATTGTGTTTTACACTATCTTGATGCCAAACATACACGAAATAAGAGCATATATTGGAAAAAGACAAAAGTTACAAAAGATCAAGAATTAAACAATTAAAGACATATCATGGCTAATAAAGGTACAAAGTCTAAGGTAAAATACATATAATATTGCACAAATTTGAGTGTTATCAAATGATCAACTTCTCCTTCAAAAGCTGGAATGAACGCTGACACTTTTCATCCCAAACAAATGGTACACATTTCCTTGTCAACTTGGTTTGGGGTAATGCCACATCACTTGAAGTTCTTGATGAATCTCATGTAGTAACATGGCAAGTCTAGGAAACTGTGAACCTCCGTCGGTGTCTTAGCTTGCTCTCACTCCAACAGTGATTACACTTTCTTGGGGTCCACACCGACACCTCTAGAAGATATCACGTGACCCAAAAAAGACACCTCCTTCAACCAAAACACACACTTGTTGAACTTGGCGTACAACTTATGTTGCCTCAACAAAGTCAACACTTGTCATAGATGTTGTTCATGATGTTGGTTGTCTCTGGAGTATATCAGGATGTCTTCCATAAACACTACCATGAACTGGTCAAGATACGGTCTGAACACCTTATTCATCAGATCTATGAACGCTGCTGGTGCATCGGTTAGCCCAAATGACATAACCAAAAACTCATAGTGACCATACTTAGTCCTATAAGCTGACTCGAGTATGCCATCCACCATGATCCTCAACTAATGATATCCTGACCTCAGATCTATCTTTGAGCACTACATCACCTCTTAGTTGATCAAATAGGTCATCTATCCTCGACAAATGGTACTTGTTCTTAATCACAACCTTATTCAACTGCATGTAGTCGATGTAAAACCTCATAGAACCGCCCTTCTTCTTCACTAACAACACGGGAGCACCCCAACGGGAAGTGCTCGTTTTGATAAAAAGTTCTTCTCTAACAACTCCTGTAACTACTTCTTCAACTCCTGCATCTATGTGAGTGCCATTATATATGGTGATTGTGCTATCAGTTGTATACCAGGAACCAGATTGATCTAAAAATTAATCTCTCTAGGAAGGGGAACTCTAATAAACTCTTCAAGAAACACATCCTCAAATTCTCGAACAACAAACACCTCTTAGATACTCCTCAACTTGGTATCCACCACATATTCTAGGAAATCCTCACACCCATGCCTCATCAGCCTCTCTGTTGTCATAGCTGACACTAAGCATGTTGGAAGAATCTTCCTATCTCCTTGTAAGACACATGAAACATCACCATCAAAGAATGTCGCCACCTTAGAACTACAATCCAAGACCACGTGGTACTTCTCTAAGGTATTCATTCCAAGGAACACATTGAATCCATGCATATCAAGTGGCATAAGGTCTACTTGAATGCTACATCCTAAGAAAGAAAGAACACAGGATGGACACACCTCCCGCAACTTGACAGAACCAACAACATGGGTTTCTAGAAGGAGACTATCAGATCTACAACTAACAGGCAAACAACAACTATATATCACCTCTCTGGTGATAAAGGAGTGTGTTACACCCATGTCAACCAAAATAGATACAAAAGAAGATGCGGACAAATAAGAACAAAAAAGTTCCATCTAATCTGTCATGACCCATGGATTTACCACTCCCTTCGGCTGACTCATAACATAGAATCGAGTAGTTGAATGTTGTCATCCATGTCCTCTCCTAACCTGCCCAAAAGATCCTACCTATGATGCCTGACCCTATCCTCTGCCACCATCGTTGCCGTTGGGAACCTTGCTAACTCTGTCTTGTTGTTGTGTAACATCCTATTCCTTTATAGGGAAAAACTACTTTGTATTCCCAGTATGACCACACTTATAGAATGTCTTACTCTCATACCATGGACAAGATGGTCCTATAACCGATACTGATGTTGTGTTGCGAGCTCCTGTGGGCAGAAAAATATGACCTCTGCCCTTGCTTGGCGACCATTGTGATTGTACCACTGATCTCTACTGTGTCTGAGGTGATGAAAACCTCAGATTCTTAAAGCCTCCAGTAGTTTGTCACTAAAATTGAGCTATCCTCTTCTTAACATTGACTTCACACTTCTCAACCATCGAAAACTCGATCCTTCTAACTGACTCCATGAAGGTAGAAAACCTCTCCTATTCTCCCAAGCACACACCATCATCGTCAACTTGGTACTCAAACCCTTGTCAAACCGTTGGATCCTCTCCTTACGTCATAGACATGTGAGGATAAAACTTCAGTAACTCCATGAACTTCACCTCATAGATCATCATCGATCCCTACTAGATCTTCTCATCAAGGTATGCCTCTAGAAGTATCATCTCACCAACTCTCTCCAAAACTCCTCCCAACTGATCACCACTCTAGGTCTCTTCTCCTTCTCAATGACCCACCAATGGCCAACACTGCTCTTCAATAGGTACACTGCATGCTTCACTTGGTCTTCCTTTGGGATATTGAGGATCTTAAACGCCTTCTCCAACTATGTCAGCCACATATATGCGTATGTTGGGTCTGTCGTACTCATATAATCGATTGCCCCAACACACCACAACCTCTCAAAGGTCTTCCTAGAACCCAATGATTCTACATTGGGAACAACAACCCTTGCTTGATGGATAGGCACTCTATCTGCCATATGCAAAATTGTATCCATCAACTATCCAAACATGCACTAAAAAGTGGGATTAGCCATGGTTGCTGGCTCAAACTGAGATACTTCAGGCACTCCATCTACTCTGGCCTTCCTCCTAGAACCGCCTTCTGGTGCATCGAGTCTACTCTCAGCATGTTCTTCACACTCTTTAGACATATGTGCATAGGTAGAAGCTACAATAAAATATGTCAGAGGCCACAAGAACAAACATAACCCTAGCCTATGTCCCTGTAGACTCAGCAAACCTAGATCTCTGACACCAACCTTAACTATGAATCCTTGATGCCACACAACGAGATAACTAAAAAACCAAAGCACTTATGTTTTCATACATTTTGTACAAATGTAGCTGGTCCCAAGCCCAGGTAAAGGAGGAGGGTTGATGGTAGGTTGACAATTAGCCATAAAAACTTTTTCACTCTTTATATGACATAGATCCTTATAAAATGTCATTGGAGTGCCCCTGCCTATTGACACACTGCATCGGCACCCAGGTGCAGTGATAAATATGCAAGGGGTTTTGGCACTACGGTGACTGGTTGTGTTGAAGGACAGACAAGGATTTTCACATCTTAGACGAGAGTGGGTAAAGAAGTTAGTTCCGCTACATCATCACCCGAATGTAGTGAAAAATGTGTAAGGGGTTCCACATCTTGGAAGGGTGTGGGTAAAGAAGCTAATACTGCATCATTGTCTAGATTTAGTGAAAATTTTGCAAGGGAAACATTTTTTATGAAGGCAGGTAAAGAAGCAAGTTCAACAAAAAATAATTAGAGTTGGATCTTAGAATATTGGTTCTCTGATAAGGAAATCTTTAGAGATCATAGTGGATACCATTATGATAAGAAAAGTCAATATATCTTGTTTGTAGGAAACCAAGTGGACAGGGGAACAATGCAGAGAGATTGGGGACACATGATATAAAATATGGTATACATATATTGATAAACATAGAAATGACATAGGTATTATTGTTGATAAGAGTTGAAGGACGATGTTGTCAAGATCACAAGGATGGGTGATAGAATCATAGCTATCAAGGTTGTTCTTGGGGGAAATATTTTGAACATTATTAGCCCTTATGACCCCCCAAGTTGGCCTTATCGAGGATGCTAAGAAGGATTTTTGGGATGACATAGATGAATTGATGTAGGGAATACTGATAGAGGAGAAGATTATTATTTGGAGTGACTTAAATGGCCATGTGGGGTGCAGCAATTTTGGATATGAGAGAGTTTATGGTGGTTTTGGTTATGGCAGTAGAAATAGAGAAGGAGAGAGGATATTAGATTTTGCAGTTGCATATGATATGAGTTCGACAAACACCCATTTCAAGAAAAGAGAATCTCATACGATTATTTTCAAGAGTGGACACAATTATAGCCAAATTGATTACCTCCTTATGAGGTGGGTGGATCGTAATATATGCAAGGATGGTAAATTGATTCCTGGCGAAGAACTCCTGATCCAAAATAGGTTGGTGGTTTTGGACATTAACATGAAGAACAATAAAGGCAAGCACAACAGAAATCAAGATACCAGGATCAAGTGGTGGAATCTTAAAGGAGAAAAGAAATTGACTTTTCATGATAAAATCCTCAAGAAAGGAATTTGGAACATGGAGTCTGATGTTAACACTATGTGGCATAACATGAGCTCCTGCATAATAAAAATTTCTGAAGAGGTTTTGGGGTTAGTCCAAAGGTTGTGGGCCTCCACAAAAAGAGACTTGGTGGTGGAATGATGAAGTATAAAAGGCTATTAAACTGAGAAGGGAGATCTATATGAGCTTTTCCAAATCTTGAGATGATGCAACATTCCAAAGATACAAGCAAGCAAAGAAAGAAGCTAAAAGGTTGTTCGGGAGGAAAGGTCTAGATACTTTGATGATATTTATAAGAAGCTAGACACAAGAGAGGGGAATATATATATATATACATATATATATATATATATATATATATATATATATATATATATATATATATATATATATATATATATATATAATGGCTCGTATAAAAGAAAGGAAAGGAAGAGAATTGAGTCAAGTGAAATGCATTAAGAATGAAGATGACAGAGTGTTGGTGAAGGACAATGATATCAATAACAAGTGGAGAAATTACTTCCATAAGCTTTTCAACAGAGATACTGCAAATAATGTTAGAGACTCGTGTGTCATGAATACAAGAGCTATCATTTATACATGACGAGTTTCACCATTTAAGGTCAATAATGCTTTAAAAAATATGAAAATGAGAAAGGCATGTGACCAGACGATATTCCCATTGATTTATGGAAGAGTATGGGGGATGAAGGAGTTATGTGGTTAAAAAAGTTCTTTAACAAGACTGTAATTACCAACTCCTTGGGTCATCCGGGCTCTGGCACCTATTTGAGGAGGAGGGGCAGCAGGGCCTCCCTAAGACTAAAAAAAAGTTCTTTAACAAGATCATGAAGACCAAGAAGATGCTGAATGACTGGAGAAATAGTACTATAGTCCCCATCTACAAGAACAAAGGTGATGTTCAGATATGCACAAACTATAGAGGTATCAAGTTGATGAGTCACATAATGAAGCTTTGGGAGAGGATTATTGAGCAGAGGCTCAGATCTATAACGTAGATATCAAACAACCAATTTGGTTTCATGCCTGGAAGATAAAAAAAAAATGCTATTTTTCTGATTAGGAGGCTTATAGAGAAGTATAGAGAAAGCAAAAGAGATCTTCATATGATATTTATTGATTTGGAAAAGTCTTATGGTCGAGTACCTAGAGAAATGTTTTGGATGGTTTTGAAGAAAAAGGGTATGCCAATCCAATACATTGACTTATAGAGAAGTATAGAGAAAGACATGTATGATAGCTCTACTACTAGTGTGAAGACTCCTAGAGGAGATACACCAACTTTTCCTATCACAGTTGGGGTACACCAAGGATCCACACTTAGCCCATATTTGTTTGTTCTTGTTATGGATGAGTTGACAAACAATGTTTAGCATGATATTCCTTGGTGTATGCTATTTGTTGATGATATTGTTTTGATTGATGAAACTAAAGATGGATTGAATGATAAAGTTGAACATTGGAGAAATGCATTGGAATAAAATGGATTGATGATTAGAAGGATAAAAATTGAGTATGTGCATTGAAATTTCATCCAATCCTGTAGTGTGAATGATGGAGCCAAGTTGGACGGAGTAGATATACCAAAATATGATAAACTCTATTACTTGGGTTCTATTTTTCAAATAGATGGGGATGTTAAAAATGACGTTTGTCACAGGATCACTGCAGGATGGTTGAAATGGAGGAGTGCAACTGAAGTTTTATGTGATCGGAAGATTCCTCTAAGGTTGAAAAGTAAGTTTTATAAAACAACTTTACAGCCAGCCATGCTCTACGAGAATGAATGTTGGGTGGTGAAGAAACAAGGTCTCAACAAGATGAATGTGGCTGAAATGCATATGCTGAGATGGATGTGTGGGAAGACAAGAAAAGATCGCCCAAGAAATGACTATATCAGGAATAAGGTGGGGGTGGCGAGCATTGAGGACAAGTCACATGAGGGCTGACTCAGACGGTACAGACATGTGCAACACAGACTGACTAATGTGCCTATACGAAACAATGTGATTGAGTCAAGAATAATAAATAGAAGAAGAGGAAGGCCTAAACTAACATGGGATGAGCTTATAAAGAGAGATTTTAAATCTCTACATCTTAACTAGAATATGACCCATGATAGAGCTGAATGGAAACAAAGATCCATGTAGCTGACCCTAACATAGTTGGGACTGAGGTTTAGATGATGATGATGATGATGATGATGATCACTATGCAGAATCATATTACAACAAGATCCACAACCTGTAACATATCACATATCATATCGGGTTTATACATCTATGTAGTGGCCATCTGGGACACACCTATCACAAACGATCTATTCACATATATGAGCCACATATACAAGTTGTATGTACAACCAAGACATACTTCCAAAACCACATATCGAGGTACATATCATCAATAAAACACAACCCTCCTGGACCTTAGAGTACAGGGATGACACATAAGACTCTACACACAACAGTAGCAACATCCAACCTTCTGTGACTACTGATCTTCAAGATGCTCTTTGTAACGAATAGAACTTTTTAGTGTCCAAAAGACCTTAAAGTGATGAATCCTTACTCATAAATTCTAGGATCAGATTCAAGAAATAATCCTGAATAGTAAACAATTTCCATTAATGAACAAATACTTACATATTTGCATAAAAAGCTCCTCTAAGGAGTTACATAAAATTTACAAAGAATTAACTTGTACATGTATGATGATATATCATTATGCCTAAACCTTCATGAATAACTTTAATGTCTTCAACATCTTTTTATCCATAACCTCATGTCCACGAATCAAGTATATCTGATACCTAAAATGCTGACAAACAAATACACGATCAATATATTTCTATACAGGTACATGGGTTCACCCAATAATCACACGTACACATATAAGAAAACATCTTTATCTTGCACATAAGAACATAAACTTGTTTTCATATTCTAACCCATATCTGGTCTACTACCTCAGGTGTAATCACTGTCCCTCTGGGGCTCGTGTGCATTACTCTTAAGATCAGTCTAACCCAGGGTTCAGAATACTATTATTTACTTTACATGATACTCATATGAACTTTATAATTTGCAAGAAGTAAATAAACAAGCAAGCAGTTTATCATTCATTCAATCTCATCAAGAAACCTTGACAAACTCAGAATTTGATACATGTATTCATAAGTGTAACCACGTAACTTATGCCATTGTAGAAACCATGTAGGATATTCCATATACTTTAAGAGAGCATCCAAACATCAAAGAAAAAATGTATTCAATCTGAAATATACATACTACATATGTGTCACCATGTATTTGCATTACATTAATTAGATCTAGATGCGCTCCTAAACTAGGGTTTAGGGTTATCATATGTTTGGACTAGGGATGAGGGTTACAAACCCTAATTCCATCATATCATGGTTTCTAAGATTACAATTCCAGTTACACATATTAGGTTAAACCCTAATTCTATGTTATTATGATCATGAACTTGTTTAATCATCATCATGTTCCACATTATTAGATAACATCTCAAATTAGCAATATTTACCGATTTAAGCATCATAATCACCAAGATTATGGTTTTTATACATTGATCATCACATTAAAACCATGTTTTCACTAATTTTATAACTAGAAGTATAATTAGGATCTACAAGTATTTTATTTGGATTCTACGTGTTTTTCTAATCAAATTTCATATATAACTTGTGTTCATCATAGAATCCTACAAATTTCTATAATTTTTGCAAACTAATCATTAACTGGCAAATCAGAGATTGACACGTCATCAAACTTACTTAAATCCACCATTGCGGCCGACTGGGTATTAGTGAAAGGACCTTTATACCCCTTGCACTCAAGCATTCTCCCAGGGTTATTTGGGTCATTTGACCTTAATTCGTCTCCTTCCTTGTGTGGCTTGCAATCGACACTTCCATGTGCGTCAGGCTCCTGCAGGCGTCATGACCAGATTCAAGGTTGATGCACACCACCCCTGCACCCCAGGTCTGATCAATGTGGTTCAGGGTTGAGCCGCCTGACTTTCTCCTTCCCTCACACAAGCTCGTGCTTCCTTGTTCCTCAACACTTGCATCGTGCAACATCACCTCCTTTCCCTGCTACACAGTCCCCTGTCACCGTCGTCTTCAGAAATCAACATATGCCACGAAAACACTTATCCTTCTCCACCATTATCCCAAATGTCTTCATCTCAGTGCTAAGGACTTTCTTGCCTGCAAGCCCATGCATTGATGACGCTCCACATAGCAACGTCTATTATCCTTCTCCACAAGGTGCCCAGACCATAGCGCTACGAGGAAGCCCACTCCTTGGGTGTCGTGGTAGCACAGAGGCCCCTGATAAGTACCTCTGGAAGCCTGCCACATTGCTCGTGGAGGAGGCATTCCCTCTAGAAGCCCTATGATGATAGGAAGAAGAGGAAAGGGAAAGCCGGCGGGGTTCTATGGAGTTACGTCGGGCGATGATGATCCAAGGGAATATCAAAGAGGGGTTTGTCCCATAAAAAAAATCCATGTTAGGATTGGTTGTCATTGAGTCAATAGAAGGCAGAAGATTCCTTGGTCCTAGGCAAAACCCTACCTGTTAGGAGGAAGAGGATGGTGAAGAAGAATAGGAGAGGATATCCCCTAAGAATATTAGCATCCTACCCCCTTATGTTTGATTCTCATAGGAGCCTTCCTCCAATCTTGCTTCTTCACTCTCATTTCCTAAACCCCGTCCTTTAATACTTTCCAACTCCATTGTGCTTCTTTCCATGTATACAAAACATGGCTTATATCAAATCTTTCCTTTTTTATTAAACTCTCTCTCCTTTATGTGGTTATGGCCAAAAGTCATCTATTGAGTAGACATGGGTGTTAAGGAAGAGTATTCAATGGATTCCCAATACGATGACTTATGTATATATCTATACATGTCCTTTACATAAAATGCCAACTTCACATAAATGCCATAAAGGAAAAGACATGATAGTTCATTGGCTACTTTGATCATATATTCTAGATTTTTCTTTTATCTTTCTTTCACAAAATATCCTTTAAAGCAATTATCACAACCCTTCCCAATCCATATTTATTAGTTGGGATGTCTTTTATATACAAAACTTATTTCTTTAGACATCTCATAAAAACAATCACCATTATGCTATGGAATTTCCTCTAACCCCAATTCTTAGAATTCTCTTTCTTCTTCTTCTTCTTCTTCTTATTATTATTATTATTATTATTATTTTCAAGTACACAAAAAGGCAAACTGAAATATGCTTTTTTGGTTTCACAACCATGGTGTTGCCAATCTCTTTTAGATAATTATCCTTTAATTATCTAAAACACTACACATCTTATTTTCTTTTGGAAACTTTGCATATTATTCGATATTTCATTTATCTATTCATTCTTAAAGACATTGCTATTTACAAAACCTCTTATTTATTTAACTTGTGCCTCAAGCACCCATGCCACAAAGGTGAATAACATTATTATTTCATGAATAATACTGTTGGGAAATTTACACATCAATTCATGCCTTTTATCTAATTTAATTTTACTAAAATTGAGGATATTACATTCACCCCTCCTTAAAAGGAATTTTGTCCCCAAAATTCAAACTTTATAAGCTTAACGGTGAATGTTACCTCATCTAGTTTCAATCCTTAGGGTTAGCAACCCTATTTAGATATCCTTTACTGATATGCAAATTCCTCACATTATTACTAAGATTGGTACCTAAATTTAATTCAAGGCATACCCACATCCTTAGTATTTTCATATTAGCATCTCTTAATGAAATCACACATGATAATGTGAGGTGATATCATGTAAATATGAATATTATCATTTACTTAATGATTTCATTTTCATTTTGTGATATCAATTTCACTTAGTGATTTACCCTTTTCACCTAGGTTTCCAACCTATTATTCATTATTTCTACACAAGGGTGATGTGACACCTCTAACCCTAGATCACATAATTAACCTCAACTTAATACATTTATCCTCATATCTCAATTTTAAGCATAACATGTGTCTACTCGATCTCTATCTCTCATAATGAGATGAAATAAGAATTTGACTACAGACCAAACACAAAGTTCATTCCACTCCAAGAGTAGATATGGTACATCCACACATTACCTTTCAATTTCACATTTTAAGTTGAATCATACTCGTTATGACTCTAAACTTACTTGTTCTTAATTTCATAGCATTCTTATATTTCATAAAGTCAAGAGTCCTTTTTCTTACTCTTAAGTTAGGGCACAACTTCTCTAAAGTTTTCATGACTTCATTATATCTTTTATATTTACACCTCATGTTTTATAAGTCTTAGCCAATTCCTTAAGGTCTCTAGGGGAATAGGTACCTTTGGACTGATCTTATCCTTATGCATCAAGAGAGTGCCTTTCACATTCACCCATTAGGCTACATGATCCTCATGGGGATAGCTAATCTCCTGAGTCGTGTACCTTGGGTAAACCTTACCTCCCGACCACATGGTCATGTGCATTTACGGTATATCAACTCCCAACCCATCGGTCCTATGTACCTCTAATACACCCTACTTGACCCTAGGATTGCATTAGGACTCTACCCTCCCTAAGGGTTTCAATTGAGATGTCACATATTTTAAGCACATTATTCTCCCTTATAATTCTTTAGCCCGGATTGCCTTCATCTCTCTCTTTTGAGTACACATTATGCAATGTAGTCTCAATCATTGGGCTCATGCCACCTTCCCTCTATGGCTTGGTGCCATGTCGGTCTTCCCTCCTGGGCTTGACCTTCTGGGATCTTCCCCTCCAAGGCTTGATCCTAAACCACTGCATTGTGGACTGGGGCCACCTTCCCTCCTGGGCTTGACCATTTCATGACCTTCCCTCCTAGGCTTGGTCATCCACTCAGGCCACATTCTCTCCTGGGCTTGGTGCCTTTCTGGTCTTCCCTTTTGGGCTTGATCAGTTGTGTCACTCAGAGATGGCATCCTTAGGTTCAAAGAATATAAGTGCTTTCATTTTTATATCTTTAATTCTTCACCCCTATAGGTGAGGATTAAGGTTATCTCATTACTTAAATACATTTATTCACTTACCTTTTAAGGGAAAGTCCTAGCCTAGGGTTCCTTCTTGGCTCATAGGAGGGGGTTATCTCTCTAGCCACAACCTGATCCCAAGATCTAAGGTTTGCCTCCCTCTCATAGGTCATCTTCCCACTCTTAGGTTGACCCACCCCAGGTTGGCACATTAACCCTAAAGGCTTCATGGATATCCTTTTTTTATCATTAGGCATAACTTTTTATCATTATAACATATCAACCCATGTTTGCTCAATTTCTAGAATACCCCTCATGGTTTTTGTCCATTCATTGAACTTGGGTCACCTTCCCCTCTAGGGGTTGGTGCTACATCAGCCTTCCCCTCCAGGGGCTTGGCATATATATATAACTACTATTGGGTTCATATATTTTTAAGACCTCTTACATAAGTGTTATGCTCCCCGTGCACACATGCATGGGAGACTGGGTCACCTAAACCCATCCCTATATCTTTCTTATTCCTGGTTCAAGTTTCATATGGGTGGTGTCCCATACCACCACACCATGTTCATTATTTAAGATTAAGGTTTTAGGGTTACGGTTAGGGACTATAGTCTATCTATCAGAGTTTCCATATCCTTGGATCCACTAGAGTTTTCATACCCTAAACCAAGTCTTTCCTCTAAGAAAGGGCTTACCCATACATGTCTCTTTCTAGTGTCTACCCTCTATAGAGGGACTACACAAAAGGTTACATCTTTTCACATTTTACCTCTATAATTAACAATTTCTTTTCAAGGCCTATCAAGAAAAGAGATGAGAAGTAGACAAAATGTGAGATGAGAAACCTAAAAGATACATTATGCTTTAATAATTTTCCTCTTAAGTTTCTAAGGATGATTTGAAATTATAAACTATTAAGTATTAGTTGATGAATCTGGGCTCTGATACCAAATGTAACGACCCAAACTTTTGAGTGTCCAAAAGACCTTAAAGTCACGAATCATTACTCATAAATTCTAGGATCAGATTCAAGAAATAATACAGAATAGTAAAAAATTTCCATTAATGAACAAATACTTACATGTTTGCATAAAAAGCTCCTCTAAGGAGTTACATAAATTTGATAAAGAGTTAACTTGTACATGTATGATGATATATCATTATGCCTAAACCTTCATGAATAACTTTAATGTCTTCATCACCTTTTATCCATAACCTCATGTCCATGAATCAAGTAAGTCTAATACCTAAAACACTGACAAACAAATACACAATCAATATATTTCTATACTGGGACGTGGATTCTCGCAATAATCACACGTACACATATAAGCAAACATATTTGTCTTGCACATAAGAACATAAACTTGTTTTCATATTCTAACCCATATCTGGTCTACTACCTCAGATGTAATCACTATCCCTATGGGGCTTGTGTGCATTACCCTTAAGATCAGTCTAACCTAGGGTTCAAAATAGTATTATTTACTTTACATGATACTCATTGGAACTTTATAATTTGCAAGAAGTAAATAAATAAGCAAGCAATTTATCATTCGTTCAATATCATTGAGAAACCTCGACAAACTCAAAATTCGATACATGTATTCATAAGCATAACCACGTACCTTATGCCATTGCAGAAACCATGTAGAATATTCCATATACTTTAAGAATGCATCCAAACATCAAAGAAACAATGTATTTGATCTAAAATATACATACTACATATGGGTCACCATGTATTCACATTACATTAATCAGATCTAGATGCACTCCTAAACTAAGGTTTAGGGTTATCTTATATTTGGACTAGGGATAGGGTTACAAACCCTAATTCCATCATATCATGGTTTCTGAGATTACAAATCCAATTACGCATATTAGATTAAAGCCTTATTCTACATTATTATGATCATGAACTTGTAAATCATCATCATGTTCCACATTATCAGATAACATCTCAAATTAGTAAGATTTACCGATTTAAGACTCATAATCACCAATACTATGGTTTTTATACATTAATCATCACATTAAACCCATCTTTGCACTAATTTTATAACTAGAAGTATAATTAGGATCTGCAAGTATTTTATTTGGATTCTGTGATGGAGTGGACTTTTGGAATCCTAAATGTCCAATGACATAAGTGAAATCATATGGTTGAGTTATATTAAGAGTTCCAAGATTTTGATAAAGTAGGTGTGTTGATGTGAGGTTGACATCATGATTAAGATATCTCTTTTTAATGCCTTCTTGAGGAATTTAATATAATGATCAAATAGGTGATTTTTGTCACCAAATTTGATTAGAAGGTAGCTCGAGAGGTAAGGAAGCTACAGTTAAAATTGGTGGCATTTGGATCTTCCTAGAGCGAGTTATTTAGGTTTGAATACCATGAAATAATGTGGAATAATGATAACTATGGGCCAAAGTATCTAGGTCTTAGGCTAAGTTGTTAATATATGCCTTATCACACCCCTTTTGTATTTTTATGAGCGTGTGGCTAGAATCTAGTGGTCGTATCTTTTTGCTGGTGAAGCCACAAATAGGTCTGATGGAGAAGGCATGCTCAATAGGAACGTGGGGGGGTGGCAGTTCAGCCAGCATGAAAGACCACCACCACATCTGTGAATGTGGGATGATTGTAAATGATGTGCTGACAGTTCTCTTCATATCTTTTAGAGGAGTTGCAAGACCCATACGGTGAGTCAGTTGGAGTAGACAAGAGTGAAATCCCCCTCCCCATAATTGTTGCTTCTCCACCATCCACAGCAGGTGGTGCGAGGAGGAGGGATATGGGAGAAGACCTTTTTCCTTTCTCACGTTCTGCAATGGAAGTCGTGACTGCAGGAGCAGCAGTCAGAGGTGAGTTTCTCACTGAGCATGGAGGAGCCATAGTAGAATGATACTAGATGATGACATCTTAAGGCAGAGACGAGGGTCTTCTTTAGCAGAACCTGAGAGTACGGTGGTGCCCTGCCTTGCCGCGAAAGGAGACGCGTTACGGAGTAGTGAGTCTCATACAATCAGTGTCGAGCGCTGCACCTTGGGAGACCAGAGTGACCGTAGGTGCAGTGGGTGGTCTAACATCTATCAAATCTCCTAAGTGCTTTAGGTAGTGATGAGGAGGAGGTGTTGAGTGCAGATCTCATCGCTGAAGCAGAGCCGACGACGATCGAGTCCCTGACAGTGGAGAGTCATGGCCATGAAAGTGGCTCGCACCCAGAAGAACAAATCTATTAGGTGGGAGGCCTTGTAGGATCGCCCTGTGTAGAACTCATCCGTGGATATTCGAGGGGAAGATGCATGAAGGCGTCATGCGAGAAGGAGATCCTCCCCACAACAGCGGAACTTACAAGAGGATGTGGGTGGCAGATAGAGAATTGAGCCCCACGACAGACTCACATGTGAAAATAAGGAGACACCAGGATCGCATGGAACTCTGACGGAGAATGGGAAGACATGACCGTGATCCTTTTCTCTACAGAGCAGGAGCCCAACTGCGGCGGCATTCCACGGCATGACAGTGTCACACAACACGACCCTAAGAATGCGTGAAGCGAGAGGGAGAGACCAAGGCCTGGTCTAGTTCCCAGAACCGGCCGACTTGAGCTTTTGAGCTATTCCCTTATAAGCCATGTGGCAGCGGCCTGTTGGCCTGCAAAGGTAAATATTTACATATCTTTCATAAATCACAACAATTAGCTCGTTTATAGGAAAAAATACATATAATATACCAAAATGTTTAGAAAAATACATAGTACAAAATGAAAGTTAATTATCAAGCTTTTGATGCAAGAATAACAGTGATATCATCCAAGATGTATTATACTTGTTTAATGGGTAATCAATATTAGATGAAGACCTAAAATTATGAGAATGTTCCAGTAACTCCTAAATTGATCTATAATTCATATGATGTCAGATATGGTCATATTGATGCACTAAATCATGTAATTTGCTTAGAATGTCTATCTAGGACTTGTAACCCTAATCAAAATGTAATAAATTCATACATGCTCAATAAATGATGAAATTCACATAATACCCTCATATATATAACTGGAAGAGAATATGTAGATATGATATCAGTTTTATACATGAAATTCATGTTATATGAAGAGCACCCTTAATACATGAGATGTACCCCTAATATGGTTAATGAAAGTGACATAATGTTAAATATGTTCACATAAGAATGTGACACATGAGTATATCTAGTTGATGATCTATAATCTGGAATATGACATCCGTAAGATAAATATAAGGCAGGAATACAAGTAATCATGAGAATATCATAATGAGATAGGTAAACCCTAAAATGGACATAACTAGGGTTAAGATGATGGGAATCTAATGCATGTCATATATGATCTTATCTTAACCAGGGTTTGACCAAGGATGTAGTTGACATGAGGAATATGTGATTAGTATGTCTTGATCAAGGTACACCATTACCTCTTACTTGGCTTATTATACAATATGCTTGTGTTACATGTGTAGTAAAATACTTGGCATATGATATTGGATGAAATGATTGTTCTTGTATGATATGTTGCATGATTTTTCCATACTTATTGCTAGGAACACCTGCAAACATAATATAGATGTTCCATCATAAGATAGCTCATAAACGACTTGGTGGTAGAGCGCATGCATAATGATCACAAACCACTTAGTGGTAGATCATATGATGTTTGTATAATGATCACAAACCACTTGGTGGTAGATCATAAGGCCTGAAGACGTCAAAGCCTTGGTGGTAGACGCGCAAGATATATGATGGAAAATATGCTTAAAATATGTGTTCTCTTTTGTTAATGAACATCTTTGTGCAAGTATATGATTTTCTTATATTTCTTTATAACTTCCAAGTATTAGTTTTATCTTATTTCCAAGATATATGGAGAGGTATATAAAAGACATGTAGGCATACTCAGTACAATATTCTTGAATATTGTGCTGACATGTACCACATGTAATCTTTTGTTTAGGTTGTGGTTATGCTCTTGAAGATACAGGATAGTTGAGAGTTGTGTGGCGAGCTGATGTACAGGTGGACCTATTGTCTTAAGATCCTATAATTTAGTGGTAGTACATGTATAAGTATAAGTTTGTTGTTCAATATGTAATATCAAATGTTGTAACAATTCATGTTGTAATTATATGTTGAATGGTGAACATGTGTGTATGGTTTTATTATTGTTCATGTACATGTGCTACTAATTGTTTCCTTATGACTTCCTCTAATTTTCTTCTTCTTAGCCTAGTGTGTGGTGCTCAAATTGGGATTCTCACTGAGGTGAGGGTTCGATTTGGACGCACACATCAGATTAAGTTTTAGAAAATCTGGGGACATCACAGGTGGTATTAGAGTATGAACAATAGCAAAGCCTGACATTTTCTCATTATGCAACTCAAACTAAAGAACCTTGAACTCAATAATCCTTAGGGTTAGATTAGTCATCGTTAGAGACTAGATCTGACCTAGCCTCTACGTTAGCACCTAGATGTCTGAGAACTAGGTCTAGATAGGTGCTTGTTGAGTAGCAAGTCCTTAGATGTCGTTCTTTCCTTGTAGTGCACCGGTATGGGACGTTGCACTATTTGGAAATGACGTGCATCCAGGGAATAGAAACCCTAGACATATTGTGCACATTGTCTAGAGTAGCTACACTAGTCTACCCCTTGTTCTCACCCTTTTCACTAGTTTTCATGACACTGTACTCTCTACTATGTGTGGGACACTCATTTTTAGGATTTGGTTTTTGATTCCAAATAGATCGAACCTCGATAGTTTTCTCTGACGCTTATTTTATCGAAGAAAAACTATATAATATTTTATTATGTATATGTATTACAAAAATGTGTCTGCACACATGTACGAGTAGGAGGTGGTCATGCAACCTAAGTGAAAGTGAATGACATCAGTCTAGAAGAGAGAGTAGTTCTAGATTAGATGTCTAGAGCCTTGTTTGGAATATATGTGATAGATGGAATAGATGAAATAAGTTTGATGATATGATGTAGGACTTATATAGGTGATATAAGACAGTTTATGAGGATATATATTTGTCTTTGAGGACTTAAGTTCAGATTTGAGGATTTGAGATAATTTTTGATGATGTAAGTAACTAGACTTTTATGAGATAAGATATGTTAAGCTGAGACAAAGTTGTGAGTCAACATGAGCCTCAAGCTCTTTTACAAAGGAGGACCTCTAGTGTTAGGACCAGTTTTGGGGTTAACTCCAGTGAGTGAGACCCACAGGGAGAAGGTCAAAGAACCTAGACTCCATGATATGAGAAATATGAGAATTATGTGATATGATATGTCCTAAACTAGACTACTCCTGAGTGATTGAGTTGAGTTGTTTTATGCATGATTCCTATAGTTTTGTGGAACCCTAGATGTCATTGGGAGGACCAAACCCTAGAGATAGAGAGAGGCTCGATATATATGTGCATGTGGATATGAATATGAGTGTCTGCCATCTGGGTGAGGGAGAGAGCCCAAGACCCTAGAGGAGGTAGTTATGTTAGTTTCTGTGATGCCTCGTGCTCGGGTTGGTGGTTTCCAACATAGGAATTTAGTGGTGTGTATATAAGATAAAGAGAGTTGAGAAATAGTTTTCATGGGTATAGAGATGATAAGAGTATGTCATAGCATGTTTTGGTTTGTGGCTATGTGGCTTAAGCTTGTAAGTCTATCTCTAGTACCAATGAGGTATACCTGAGAACCCTAGACCGAGAGGGAAGATATAGTTTGTACATATGAGATACTCATAGAGTTGAGTTAGTTCAGAGAGACTGAGCATGGAACTACCCTCATGATATGGGTTAGGAGAACCTCAGTTGTACTAGATAAAGTTATGATATATGTTTTAAGAAGCCACTTGTATAAGTTTGTTTAGCACAACCATAATATAATACATGTACGAATGTGATCTAATCTCAAGACGTGATATATAGACACAATATGATGGAAATCTAGAGATGGTTTAATTGATATCAATGCATAAATGGTTAACCATATACATGAATAATGATGATAATGTGATATGGTTGGTTAATCTTGTGATGAAATCACTAGTAAATTTTGCAAATTATTATGAGCAATGAAATAAGATCATATGAATGAATCAAGTTACATGATGTATTAATCTTAGTGCTTAATAAAGATGAAAATATAGTTTGACAGTTAGCACAACATAATGATTATGACACCTTGATATGATCTAGATGAATAAAATGGGTTAACTTGAGTTAACTCCTTCAGAACATGGTAATATGATGACAGAACCCTAATTCATGGGCAACGATAAGGATGAAACCCTAAAATATGAGATATGTAATGACATAAACTAAGCTTCTAAACCCTTGTTTGAGCCTTCTATGGAGCGAGGTTTCACCCTTGATGCTCTTGAAACCTCCTAATAGTGCTTTGGATACATGGTTCTAGGTAACCTTTGTGGATATGTTACACATAGAATGGTGCCTACACGTGGATGAGAGCAAGATAAGGTTTTCCCTGGAAGTATGAGTATGGTGTACTTTTGAGGATGAAAGTTCTTTTAAGATGAATATGATGTGAAAGACTGGATTTCTGGCTTAATTCTGAGGATGGAATTTCTTTTAAGGAGTGTAGGATGTGATGGAGTGGACTTTTGGAATCCTAAATGTCCAATGACATAAGTGAAATCATATGGTTGAGTTATATTAAGAGTTCCAAGCTTTTGATAAAGTAGGTGTGTTGATGTGAGGTTGACATCATGATTAAGATATCTCTTTTTAATGCCTTCTTGAGGAATTTAATAGAATGATCAAATAGACGAGTTTTGTCACCAAATTTGATTAGAAGGTAGCTCGAGAGGTAAGGAAGCTACGGTTAAAATTGGTGGCATTTGGATCTTCCTAGAGCGAGTTATTTAGGTTTGAATACCATGAAATAATGTGGAATAATGATAACTATGGGCCAAAGTATCTAGGTCTTAGGCTAAGTTATTAATATATGCCTTGTCACACCCCTTTTGTATTTGTATGAGCGTGTGGCTAGAATCTAGTGGTCGTATCTTTTTTCTTGTGAAGCCATGAATAGGTCTGATGGAGAAGGCACGCTCAATAGGAACGTGGGGGGGGGTGGCAGTTCATCCAGTGTGAAAGACCACCACCACATCTGTGAACGTGGGATGATTGTAAATGATGTGTCGACAGTTCTCTTCGTATCTTTTAGAGGAGTTGGAAGACCCATCTGGTGAGTCACTTGGAGTAGACAAGAGTGAAATCCCCCTCCCCATCATTGCTTCTTCTCCACCGTCCACAGCAGGTGGTGCGAGGAGGAAGGATATGGGAGAAGTCCTTTTTCCTTTCTCATGTTCTGCAATGGCAGCCATAACTGCAGGAGCAGCAGTCAGAGGTGAGTTCCTCACTGAGCATGGAGGAGCCATAGTAGAATGATACTAGATGCTGATGACTTAAGGGAGAGACAAGGGTCTTCTTTAGCAGAACCTAAGAGTACGGAGGTGCCCTACCTTGCCGTGGAAGGAGACGCGTTGTGGAGCAGTGAGTCTCATGCAATCAGCATCGAGCGTTACACCTTGGGAGACCAGAGTGACCGTGGGTGCAGTGGGTGGTCTAACCTCTATCGAATCCCCTAAGTGCTTTAGGTCATGATGAGGAGGAGGCAATGGGGGCGGATCTCATCGCTGAAGCAGAGTCGACGATGACTGAGTCCCTGATGATGGAGAGTCGTGGCCATGGAAGTGGTTCATGCCTAGAAGAACAAATCTGTTAGGGGGGAGGCCTTGTGGAATCACCCTGTGTAGAACTTATTCGTGGCTATTTGGGGGGATGACGCACGAAGGTGTCATGCAAGAAGGAGATCCTCCCCACAACGAAGACGCTTATAAGAGGATGTGGGCGGCAGATAGAGAATCAAGCCCCATGGTAGACTCACATGTGAAAAGAAGGAGACACCATGATTGTATGGAACTCCAACGGAGAATGGGAAGACCTGGCCGTGATCCTTTTCTCTACGGAGTAGGATCCCAACCGCGGCGGAGTTCCATGACATGACAGTGCCGGACAACGCGACCCTAAGAATGCATGAAGTGAGAGGAAGAGACCAAGGCCTAGTCTAGTTCCCAAAACCGACCGACTCGAGCTTTTGAGCTTTGCCCTTATAAGCCATGTGTCAGCGGACTGTTGGCCTACAAAGATAAATATTTACATATCTTTCATAAATCACAACAATTAGCTCATTTATAGGAAAAAAATACATATAATATACCAAAATGTTCAAAAAAATACATAGAACAAAATGAAAGTTAATTATCAAGCATTTGATGCAAGAATAACATTGATATCATCCAAGATGTATTATACTTTTTTAATGGGTAATAAATATCAGATGAAGTCCTAAAATTATGAGAATGTTCCAGTAACTCCGAAATGTGATTTATAATCCATATGATGTCATATATGGTCATGTTGATGCATTAAATCATGTAATTTGCTTAGAATGTCTATCTAGGACTTGTAACCCTCATCAAAATGTAATAAATACATACATGCTCAATAAATGATGAAATTCACATAATACCCTCATATATATAACTGGAAGATAATATGTAGATATGATATCAGTTTTATACATGAAATTCATGTTATATGAAGAGCACCCTTAATACATGAGATGTAACCCTAATATGGTTAATGAAAGTGACATAATGTTAAATATGTTCACATAAGAATGTGACACATGAGTATATCTAGTTGATGAACTATAATATGGAATATGACATCAGTAAGATAAATATAAGGCAGGAATACAAGTAATCATGAGAATATCATAATGAGATAGGTAAACCCTAAAATGGACATAGCTAGGGTTAAGATGATGGGAATCTAATGCATATCATATATGATCTTATCTTAACCAGGGTTTGACCAAGGATGTAGTTGACATGAGGAATATGTGATTAGGATGTCTTGATCAAGGTACACCATTACCTATTACTTGGTTTATTATACAATATGCTTGTGTTATGTGTAGTAAACTACTTGGCATATGATATTGGATGAAATGATTGTTCTTGTATGATATGTTGCATGATTTTTCCATACTTATTGCTAGGAACACCTACAAACATAATATAGATGTTCCATCATAAGATAGCTCATAAACCACTTGGTGGTAGAGTGCATGCATAATGATCACAAACCACTTGGTGGTAGATCATATGATGTTTGTATATTGATCACAAACCACTTGGTGGTAGATCATAAGGCTTGAAGATGTCAAAGCCTTGGTGGCAGATGCACAAGATATATGATGGAAAATATGTATAAAATATGTGTTCTCTTTTGTTAATGAACATCTTTGTGCAAATATATGATTTTCTTATATTTCTTTATAACTGCCAAGTATTAGTTTTATCTTATTACTAATATATAATGAGAGGTATATAAAAGACATGTAGGCGTACTCAGTACAATATTCTTGAATGTTATGCTAACATGTACCACATGTAATCTTTTGTTTAGGTTGTGGTTATGCTCTTGAAGATCCAAGATAGTTGAGAATTGTGTGGCGAGCTGATGTACAGGTGGACCTGTTGTCTTAAGATCATGTAGTTTAGTGGTAGTACATGTATAAGTATAAGTTTGTTGTTCAATATGTAATATCAAATGTTGTAACAGTTCATGTTGTTATTATATGTTGAATGGTGAACATGTGTGTATGGTTTTATTATTGTTCATGTACATGTGCTCGTGATTGTTTCCTTATGACTTCCTCTGATTTTCTTCTTCTTAGCCTAGTTTGTGGTGCTCAAATTGGGATTCTCACTGAGGTGAGGGTTCAATTTGGATGTCACACATGAGATTAAGTTTTAGAAAATTCGGGGACGTCACAGATTCTGTGTTTTTCTGAATAAATTCCATATGTAACTTGTGTTCATCAGAGAATCCTAAAAATTTGTATAATTTTTTACAAAATAATCATTAACTGGCCAATCAGAGATTGATGCGTCATCAAACTAACTTACTTAAATCCACCGTGGCGGTGGATTGGGTATTGGTTAAAGGACGTTCATACCCCTTACACTCAAGCATCCTCCCAGGGTTATCTGGGTCATTTGACCCAGATTCATCTCCTTCCTTGTGTGGCCTACAATCGACACTTCCGTGTGCGTCAGGCACCTACAGGCACCGCGACCAGAGTCAAGGCCGGTGCACGCCACCCCCGCACCCCAAGTTTGATCAATGTGGTTTAGGGTTGAGTCGCTTGACTTTCTCCTTCCCTCTCATAAGCCTGCACTTCCTTATTCCTCAATGCTTGCATCGTGCAATGCTGCCTCCTTTCCCTGCTACACTATCCCTTGTCGCCGCCGTCATCAGAAATCAGCATATGCTTCGACAATACTTATCCTTATCCCCTATGATCCCGACTGTCTTCATCTCAGCAATGAGGGACTTTCATACCCGCAAGATCGTGCACTGATGATGCTCTACATAGAAACGTTTGTCATCCTTCTCCACGAGGCACCCAAACCATAGCACTATGAGGAAGCCCACTCCTTAGGTGTCATGGTATCATAGAGGCCCCTGATAAGTACCTCTGTAAGCCTGCCACATTACTCATGGAGGAGGCAGTTCCCTCTGAAAGCCCTATAATGATAGGCAGAAGATGAAAGCGAAAGATGGTGGGGTTCGATGGAGTTATGTCGGGTGGTGATGATCCAAGGGAATATCAAAGAGGGGTTTTGTCCCATCAAAATCATCCATGTTATGGTTGTTTGTTGTTGAGTAGATAGAAGGTAGGAGATTCCTTGGTCCTAGGCAAAATCCTACATGTTAGGAGGAAGAGGATGATGAAGAAGAAGAGGAGAGGATATCCCCTAAGAAGATTAGCAACCTACCCCCTTATATTCAATGCTCACATGAGCATTCCTCTAATCTTTCTTCTTCACTCTCATTTCCTAAACCCCATCCTTTAATACTCTCTGACTTTGTGCTTCTTTCCATGTATACAAAACATGGCTTATATCAAATCTTTCCTTTTTTATTAAACTCTCTTTCCTTTTGTGTGGTTTTGGCCAAAAGTCATCTATTGAGTAGACATGTGTGTTAAGGAAGAGTATTCAATGGATTCCCAATATGATAACTTATGTATATATCTATACATGTCCTTTACATAAAATGCCAACTTCGCATAAATGCCATAAAGGAAAAGACATGACAGTTCATTGGCTACTTTGATCATATATTCTAGAATTTTCTTTTATCTTCCTTTCGCAAAATATCCTTTAAAGTAATTATCACAACCCTTCCCAATCCATATTTATTAGTTGGGATGTCTTTTATATACAAAACTTATTTCTTTAGACATATCATAAAAACAATCACCACTACGTTATGGAATGTCCTCTAATCCCAATTCTTAGAATTCTCTTTCTTATTATTATTTTATTTTCAAGTACACAAAAAGAAAAATTGAAATATTCTTGTTTGGTTCCACAACAATGGTGTTGTCGATCTCTTTTAGATAATTATCCTTTAATTATCTAAATTAAACACTACACATCTTATTTTCTTTTGGCAACTTTGCATATTATTCAATATTTCATTTATCTATTTATTCTTAAAGACATTACTATTTACAAAACCTCTTATTTATTTAACTTGTGCCTGAAGCACCCATGCCACAAAGGTGAATATCATTATTATTTCATGAATAATACTATTGGGAAATTTACACATCAATTAATGCCTTTTATATAATTTAATTTTATGAAAATTGAGGATATTACACTCTTCCTCAAGAACACAATCCTTCCCACATCGGTGATGATCACCTAGAAAGATGTGGTGAACCACAAGGGTGAGACCCATGTCCTAGTGAGAGGTATAACTCTTAACCAACGATTATAGATACAATATGATATAACATTATTAAGTAGGATGAGCATATTCCGCTAAATGAATAATTTAAAGTGAGTATACAAGTTAGGCAGATGTAACATCTCTAGAAGATAAGCAGATCATTATATGCTTTTAGAAGGAATACAAAGAACATGTATAATAGTTGATTTCTCTTATCACATAATATAACAACTAAGAAGTAGTAATAAAAAACAAGGCAAGGGTAAACATCCAATGTGAATCATGTTTAACCCTGATTAGATGTACTATAAAACTATATTACATCTTGATTAATGCCCTGAGGATTTGAGTCGTACCACCCAAATCCAACTAATCACTTCTAAGTCGAAATCAGTGTCATACAAGATCTAGAAAGAGTCAAAATCCAAGATCTTCTCTGCACTACTCAGTCAGTTTGAGTCTGCACCATAGTGACATATCAGTCAAACTGCCACCAATGACATATAGTCAGGATGAAAACACATAGTTCGCCCTTGGTACGGGTCATGGCACTAGCAACTAGGGTATGTATGCATAACCCTACCACTGGGGTACAATCACAGCTATCCTCTGAACATATCATACATATAATTTTCACGACACAACCACAATTGTTATCAAACTAAGGGTTAGGTATGATCACAACCATCCTCCCTAAAACACATGGGATTTGGATGACAAGTATGTACTCTCCAAGCACCTCACATACTCAACAATATACACACTGAGTTTCCTGTAGGAATACTTGTTTCGCCATCTAGCAAGTCTTGACATTGGGATGGATCTATGGCCAGGCAACTACATGATTAGGGTTCCACTTGATTAATTAAAGACAATTGGGCATATTTTAACTGCATCAATCAAGTTACAACAAACCCTAAAAGGATTCTACAAAAGATAAGGTAGGTTGCAATTTTAGAAGATATGAAACATATGAAGCATAAGGCTGTTCACATCACCACATGGTACTGGTTCACTATCATACACAATCCCATCATCATGATCACATCACCAAGGGATGCCAATCCCTTATCACATAACCAGAGGATATCACCCCAATTTTGTCACAAAGTCATTGCAAAGGTCATAAGATCATTCACACTATTCTCTACAAGAACATCATTATCTTTCCATGCCTTGTCAAGGCTCATAATCACCACACATGAGTCACATAAGTGATACTCAAATCAAACATTATCTTATGATGTTCATTTAACAAATACTTACTCAAGAAAGCTATGTTTTATCACAGTGTACTCAATTTAGGGTTCAGTTTCAACTTAGCTAACCGAGTTAGGTTTCAAAGTAGAAACTAACATCAAACCCTAATTATTACCATCTCCCACATTCTTGGAAATAAGAGAATCAAATACCATCATCAAAAAGTCAACCACACAAGGAAATACATGTCCATGAAATCTCATCGACCAAAGAGGAATTGACCTCACCATATTCATTAGTCGAAGAGGTTGCTCATCCTCAATGACTATCAAGCACATCATCGACTGAAGGGAAGCAAGATCACACATCTAAGTGACTGAAGAAGGAAGCATACTTCTTCATCGACCGAAGGGACTTGAATACCTTGGAAACTGAAGACAACATACATAGGGACCACTACCATCATGGCTTAAAAGCTTGGTGATCGAAGAAGCAAGGAATAATCTCATCGACTGAAGAACATAGGTCATTGTGACCAAAGATCATGAGGAGAAACTCTTCGACCGAAGATGAATATATCACCTTAGGGATCTCACAAGTAGGTCCATACTTAGCTACCTAAAACCATCAAAACTCTTTAGCCACATAGACAATATCATGATGAACATCAAGAGAGATAAAACCACCTGCAACAAAAGATCAAAATGGATTTATCATCACTATGAAATCGAAACATCAAGGGATAAACCTCGTGAAGGAGAACAACACCCAAAACCCTAATTTTGGCCATTAACATAAGATAGAAACAAAACCACAAATAGAGGTAGAGAAACCCATGTATCTAACCTCATTCATGTATCCAAAACCTCCTCTATCAAGAAAGAGAGAAAAACCATGATCAAGAGAAGAAAAACCTACGTTTAGCTTATGCATGCAAGAGCCAACACCTCCATTATCAATAAGAGTTAGAGTAATTAGGGTTTAGAAAAGAAGTTAATCTACTCAAGATCACCACATAATCATAAACCCTAGCTCAAGATATTGTCACCATACTATTAGGAACCACATTTTAGAGATAGTTAGCTCAAGTTATATAGCTCGCCTTCTTTGTGAAGAACAACTCCAAAAGCAAGATACTTCAAGTAAAGAGAGGAAAACCCAAGCTTTATGAACACATCACCACCAAGCTAGAATCACCTCAAAGAAGAAGAAGAAGAACCATAAGTTAAAGATCAAGAAAGGAGAGCCAAAACTCTAGGCCGCAAAGACAAGAAGAAGGAAGGGTTCTTCATCTCAGCTTGAGCAATACCATGGAAAATTGTGGATCTGGCCAAGAAGAGAGAAGTCCCTCAAGAAGCACCACCACAAAGAACCATGGGTTCAACCAAGAGAAGAGAGAGGGGTAGGGTTGCAAGAAAAATGATTAAACAAGAGAGATCACTTACCAAGATCAAGGAACACCAAAGGATCACCAAAGGAGAGTTGCTCCAACCCTAGACCACACATGCAAAGGATAGACCACCTTGATCCAAGGTTGAGATCTTCTCCACCACAAAGAAAAAAAGGGACGAGCTACAAGAAAGAGGGAAAGAAGAGGTTGCAAAAGTATCACTTGCTTGAAAAGAGATGGGTATATATACCCAAGGGTAGGAGAGAGGTAATGGAGGTTACCTGTCGTGCCACATGTGCCACTTGTCCACTATATAGCATCCATGCAAGCACTAAGATCATGCATGCAATAAAGTCATTATAACCAAGGAAAAGCAATGACGTCACTTGGTCTAAAAGACCATCGGTTGAAGAGAATATATGCGACCAAAACACATCAAAACCCATAAGTCACATAGAGCTCCTTCTAGGGTATCTTGGTTCATCGAACATGAAGACCGCTAGGCACACAAAAAAAATCATCGAATGAAGACACCATGATTGAAGAAACATCAAGGTGGTTTCTAAAACCAAAACTCAATCGGTCAACACAAAAGGTAAATACCAAATTAGGGCATCCAAGTAAACCTTAGAAACATCAGCACTCATGATGTCAACACATCTCTCCACATAAAACCAATGTGCAACAAGGAGCCACTCTCTCCAACATAAAGCCAAAACATGTGAATCACATAAAGCATGTGAAAAATTGCAAGAAAACCATAACATGGGTAAATTGCAATTAGGTCCAAAACAAGCACATATGTGTAACTAGCTCAAACATCATCCAAACTGGACCAAACTAAAAACATAAGCATGTCACATGTTATTAAGGCACATAACATGATTAGATTAAGGTTTAAAGCATATTATTATGTTAAGAAATTAAGATCAAGCATAAATCTAGGTTAAGGGTATTAAAAAATATAGATTTTGTAGTCACTATGATAGAGACATTGGTTTATCTCCCTTTTAATGCAGCTCCCCCACCTTCCAATGAAATCAACCCGCATATGATAAAACACATCTCCAAAATTATGGGAATGTTGAAAACTAAAATCTTACCCATTGTGAAATGATTCCCAATTACAAATTTACAAAAATGCCTTCTCAAAAGAATGGGCCACAAATTGGATTGCCAGTCCCTTCTGGATGGCAACGCCAATAGATCTAAAAATAAAGTTATTAGATGTAGAAGAAGGTAACATAAGATTCCTAGTGATTATGTGCTGAACATAAGATTATGACTCTAGTTGATACATCTTAGAAAAATGAAACCCTAGCTATTGGACCAGGTCCTATGAATCAGAAAGATTATGACTCTAGTTGTTTAAGATTAGGTTGTGACACATTATGTGTCATGCGGTTGCACTAGGCCTGGGCATGGATTACCATTTGCCCTTTAATCCTTACCGTCAAGAGACAATCTAAAGATGCTAACTTTGTTCTACCTATGGATCATGCGGGAAACAACTCCTCTACTATAAAACAAATATCACGCTCTACGGCCAGTGATATGACCAAGTCCTATGAATTTGAACTGAGAGGAACTCCTCTCATTGATGCCAATGCAAAACCTATGGGAGAATGACCTCTCTCTCTCCCCACATCTCTCACCGGTGGCACACACCAATTTGGGAATCTTGAACCCTAGCATACTCACCTCTAATTAACCCTGCTAACTGCTCTACCACCCATCCTTTAGTCATTCAATTCCCTAAATTAATTGTGATAAAACCCAATCCATTGCCACCAACCCCACCTTCTTCCACCTATGGCTGACCTACACAACACAGAGACTCTCCTTCTCATCACAATTTGTGACCTCATTCACATTTGTAGACCCTGAGAAGACCTTTGTGGCACCTTCTCAGGTTCTAAATCAACGAAATCCTTGTTAGCTCCTCTTCCCCAGGAGCTCACCTCTCCACCTCGGTGACAATGAGCTCCATGGGGCACCTCACCATGCTAGAATGTTTCCTGAATCCAGAGTGCATCCTTGAAGGTGGTGCCACCTTCAGTTGGCCGAGAGGGAGACAAAAACACAAGATCAACCTCACTAGATCATCACTTGTTTCCGTGACTCGTGATCCAATAGTGAAGGAGGAGGAGCATACCCCTCCACTTGGATCTCAGTTGGACCAGTTGCGGATCTCCAACTCATCCTCCATAATAAGTGACAAAGACCCTAAGATCAATCTGGGCCATTTATCCAGTCAGATTAAGTCATTGATCGAGGTAGGCATCCTTTCTTTCTTTTGTTTAAATACAAGATATCTAGTTATCTTAGAAAAATCATAGTGATTAGTAGGAAGTTCATAAATGGGAAAAAATATATATCATTTTCATTAGATAAATTCCATAGATTCCAAATCGTGAACCATTAGTAATGGCTTCAATCATAAGTCATGATTTCCTTTCTTTTTCTTAACTTGAATATAGAAAATAGTGAATAAGATCTAATATCAGTTACCCTAAAACCATAAACCCCAAGTAACCTCCTTGATTTATCTAATTAATGAAATCCTAACTTTGTAATCATTGATGACATAAACCCTCTAAAACTTTATTGTTTGTTCTCACTATAAGTAATGGAAGTAGGTAATTATCTAAGTAATTATGTAAACCCTAGGTCTTCCCCAAATACTCTGAATTTTAATCTCATGACCATATGGACTCTGATCCAACCTTAGTCTAAATACAATTAACCCTAGTTAAGCCCAAAACCCTAATTTTTGGTATTACAGGCACATAATAATAATGGACCCTCGATTACTTTTTGAGGAGTGGTCATTTTACATCATCTAAGTAGACTCACTTTAAATTCAAGATCTAATTAAGTAGGTGTGTGGGATTACCTAATTATATGACTAGTTTTCTTGTGTAAAATATAAATATGATGTACTACTTTCATATAATTGATAATATTGTTTGTATGTAATATGAATGCAATAGTGATCTTGGCGTATCACTAAGAACATAAAATAAATGGATGGGTTTTAGTTCTTAAGTATTTTATACTATCTCTGTAAATCTAAGGTCAAAATCCCATAACCTAAGGGGCAAGGAGTTCCCAACATAAAAGTAAATATGAAATGCTAACACCACTTAGTAGTACAATCTCATGAAAAACTAACTAAAACAATGTGTTTCCCTAATTTTCAAATTAAATGATATTTTCCATTGCTCTTTCTTTTATTTATCAAATTAGTATTATTATGCAAGCATATTAGTATGTATGTTTCACCCACATATGAAACACCTCATGTGTTAATCTATTGTTTCACATATTTCTAACAGAAAAAATAATTAAATTAGAGAAAATTACTAGAAGGCAATAAAAATAGATCTTGGATGATCTAGAATAGTCTTCAATGTTTCAATTTATAAACTTGTTAGCCAGTTTTATCTTTCATTTCTTTCACTAGTTTACGTATAGGATGCAAGTCATTCCTTTGTGCTTTTCTTTCACCTATAGTCACACATTTTGTCTCAATAAGATATTAAATTTATCCTTTTCATTTATGGATGATTGTTGTTTGTTTGACATATATAATATTGTGGTTGATCCAAATTCCCTAATATATACGAGTTGACAATCACAAATCCACTTATTTTCTCTTTCCACATCTTACTAGTATGAGTGCAGATATACTAATGTAATGTCCTTATGAAAAGTATGCTGGATTTGGGATTGTCACACCATAGTAACTCATGTGGTTAAATGGATGTCCCCAAAACCTCTTTTCCCACCACAAATACTAGTGCAACAACCTCTCCTTTGATATACTTAAGGATGTTCTCCACAAATGCATATGAAAAATTCATCAACACCTAAGATCACAACAACACTACAATCATCAAATTCATACTACGCTATCATCCACCTCATAAAGGACATGTGCAACCACAAAAACACCCTTTAATGGATGAAGTACAATCACATAACAAAATCAAGATCCACATCAGTAATAACAAGAAGCTTCCTCATCTTCCGGTGAGAAAGTTAGTGTTGTGATGCTACTAAGAAGTGGAAAGACACTTGAGAAACCTAAGAGAAAAATGAGTAGTGATATCATGATCAATGGTGATCTTGATAATATGACTCCATATGTAGATGATATCGTGATAATGAATTGTGGTATTGTGATAGTGAACAATGACATTAAGTGTTGATTCTATTTTTGATGATGATATTTTGGTCTCGTTGCTCGAATTGAAGAGAATGTGCAAGAAACACAATATATTTATGCTTGGTATAAGTCCTAACCATCCAAGACAAAGAAGAAGCACACCAAATACATTTTTGGAACACTAAAGCAAGTATAAACATACCCTTGTTGGATGCTATCAAGACACCTCATAAAGTAACACTCACTGAGGTAGCTCAATATTGAAACATATAGATCCTACAAAGAGGAAGGATACCAGAGCCCCTAATATTCCTTGCTATAGTGTTCATACCACATTGAGCAATCCCTTGACTTGGGCACAAGTGTCAATCTTATGTCATAGTTTGTGTATGTCAAGTTTGGCTTAGGCCAACTAGAGACGGCTAGTTGCACCCATTAATTGGTTGATAGATCTATGAAAATACTTAGAGACTAAGTGGATGATGTTCTTGTAAAGATTTATGACAACACCTAGGCTACCTTTCATGTTGATTTTATTGTAATCGATATGGAGCAAGAGAGTAGCAAATATCTATAATTTTGGGGAGATTATTTCTAGCTACAACTAACATTGTGATTCATGTGAGGACATGTACCATGTATATGAATTTTATGCATATGAGGATTAATTGAATATATGTAAAGAATCAATAAAATCTGAAGTCATAGGGGCTACAAATGAAGATTTCTACTTCATTGATGTTCTTAATTGTATCATTGAAGAGTGCCTTTCAACATGGATTGAGATAACCACCAAGGAGAAATGGCTTGATACGATAGTTGAGTTCTACAAAGAGTTGAGAGAAGAGATGAAAGAGGTTGGGATGGTAGCTACTAGAATGACTCTTCCTTCCCTATCTATTAAACCATTTCATACTCTATTGAAGATTCTCCAATTCTAGAGCTAAATACCCTTCTTGAGCTTTTGAAGTATGCACTTAGTGGTCCAAATGACACCCTCTTGGTGATTTTGTTCTTTTTTTTTAGACCAAGAAAATGCCCATATTCTTATTAGAAAGAAAAAAATAGAGGTCATTATATGGTTTATCTTCAATTTGAGGGGAGTTGATTCCTAATTTATGTTCTTCACAATAATATTTGGAGGAGGATACTCTCACAAGTTGAGAGATGCAAAGGAGACAGTATCCAAAGCTGAAAGAGTTAGTGATATAAGTGGAAGTCAAGTTAGTTGATGTGGTATTACATACCGAATTTTTGATAGTTCATAGGTGAGTCATATTCACATTATTTCCAAGAAGGGTGGAATCACTATAACACCTAATGAGGAAGGAGAGTTGATTTTTATAAGAGAATAATATAAATAGAGAATGTGTTTGGAATATAGGAAGCCAAATCCAGAGACCAAGAAGAATAATTTCCAATTGTCATTTAATGATCAAATCTTGACAAGGCTTGCAAGGCAAAAATTTATATTGTTTTTCTTGACAATTACTATGGATATTTCCAAGTGGCATCACATATAATAGATTAAAAGAAAACCACTTTTACATATCCATATGGGAGATTTGGCTAGGTCAAAGCAACAAATCCTCCACTTTTCCATGGTGTGTCACTTTCGTATTTTGCACTATTGCTTAACTCTTCCCTTGAAGTGTTTATTGATGACTTTCCAATCTTTGGAAATCATTTAATGGTTTCCTAGTCCACCTTACTACCGTGCTTGAGAGATTTGTGAAGGTGTGTTTAGTCCTTTCTTTGGAGAAAAGTCATTTCATGGTTCATGAGGGGATAATTTTGGGTCACTGGGTATCCAAGGATGGAATTGAGGTTGATAAGGTGAACGTTGATTTCATTTCCACTTTGAATATCTACAGTGAGGTATGCTTGTTTGTTGTACATGCATGCTAAGTTCTAGCACTAATTATTAGATATTTCAACAAGATATCTAAATTTGTGTTCCATTTTCTAGATAAACACATAGGGTTCCATTTTGAAGACATATGCATTGATGCCTTCAGCAACTTGAAGTTGAAGTTAATTTCTACTCCTATAATGTAGCCCCCAAATGTCTCTATATCATTTAAGATCATGATTGATGCATCAAATATGGCGGTGGGTGCTGTGCTAAGACAGATATTGGTCATTTACCGCATGCTATATATTATGCTAGAAAGACTCTTGACGAGGTACAAAGAAACTACACAATCACTAGGAAAGAGTTTCTTGCTATTGTTTTTGTTCATGAAAAATTTCACTCCAAGTATTGTAAAATAAGGCTATTGTATATGCCAACCATGCTGCACTCAAATATCTCATGTCTAAGAAGGATTCCAAGCTTAGGTTTATCCAATTCATTATATATATACAAGACTTTGATTTAGAGATTGTTGATCGGAAAGGTTTTTGAAAATTTCACTACCAACCACCTATCGCGCCTTGAAGAAATGTATGATGAGGTGGAAAAATCAAGGGGAAAATGTCGCATGAACACTTATGGTAGTCAATGTGACCTATTGGCTCAAATGTACAAGTTTTAATATTTATAACTCGAGCACTACCCCACAAGTATACAAGTGTGTGTAGTATGTTCAAGATTGTCTAAGGGAGAAAGGTAGAGTTAGGCTCAAGAGTGTTAAAGTTCAACAATTTAGATCAGTTTACAAGAATTGGTTTGGTTTGAGAGTTTGCTAATTAACAAATTAAAGGAAATTGTGAGAATTAAACACTAAGAAAGATCTAGATCATATTTTAAAAAGATATTGGTTATAAGATTTCACTATTGTACCACTACCCACGTGCAACAAAAAAATTAACAAATTAATTAACTTACAAAGGAGGTTTCAATCATCATACACCTCCCAGTGATATAAGATGGTTCTTATCTCTACATAGTACTCCCGTGCTTATGTTAAGACTCATATTGCAACCTTAGATCCTCAATGTATCTAAGCCACTCCTGTGGTCAAGGATTCATTGCAAATAGAACTACTCCCTAATTCTCTACATATCTCTCCAAATCATATAAAGAAGCATAAAACATGTAGGCAAGATGTCCAGGCAACCATACAAGCATTTAACATCATAGAATCTCTTAGAAAAGAAAACCAATTAACATTAGTTAAGAAATACATGTTCACATGAGTAACAACATGGGATCTACTCTCTCATACCCAAGAAGAAGGAAACACTCATTCATGATCATGAAATACATGAACATGCTACCAAATTTAGAGTCTAGCATGATTAGATAAGGAAAGAATAAAGAAAACCCAAGGAATGGAGAAGACAAGGTAGAACTCCAGTTTGTGGATGAAATTCCACCCTTGTAGGTGCTTCTACACGAACAACCTTCTCTCATGAGAGGTCTCATAGGATTAGAGAAGCTCTTGCTACACTCCTTGAATAATAATGGAGAAGAAAGGAGTTCCTCTCTCACAAAACCACTTCTTCGTCTCCAAAATTGCCTTTTCTCTACTGTAAGTTGTTCTCCATTCCAAGTGTTCTCTGAAAAGTAACGAGAGATAAATGCTCCATATGAGTGTTCTTGTATTTAAAATGAGGGGTGGTTATTTTCAAAATCCATAAAAATAAGTGAGGACACAACATGTACTAAGGGAAACGGTGTTTCCACATGTATAATTGATGTTGGGACTACTTTGATCAGGCTAGACACACTGTGTACAATGTCGAACACATGGTGTATCTTGAAGTTGATTGATTTCTAGGCAGATCGGGTTGTGCTGGACACAGTATGTGATTGTAGGGACATGTCATATCACATCTCTTTAGTGGTAGTGGAAATCCTTTTTAAACTGACATGCCATGTGTTAATTAACACATGTCATGTTCTCTTCAAAATCTTTAAGAAGGCCTTTGTCAAGTACGTAAACTCTTGGGGGATCCAATTAAGGTCGGATTTTTTCTAGATTCACCCCATTTCCTAGTCACAAATATGTACATGTGATCACAAACATGACACAAGTAAAACAACCAAAAAGGTGGAAAAATCAAGTATGATTAGAGGCAAAATGAAGTACAAAATAGATTGAAAGTGTGTGCAAAAGTGGGTAAAAGGTCTATATAAAGTGTGCACATAAAATCCCCCTAATCTTGAACTACTGCTTGTCCTCAAGTAAAAAGAATATGAAAATAAAAATGAAGAAATTGTCAAGCTCATGAATCAATTAAATGAAATGAAAATATTGTATCAAGCCAATTCAACCATAGACAAAGTTTATTGAAGTAGCCACAGGATCACCTTAAACACTCAAGATTGAAGTTTAGCTCAACAAAGATGCAAAAGTTTAAGTAAAGGAATCAACAAAACAACATTAAGTAGAATTTAGATGACTAGACCAAATGAGTAGTGAATATGCAACCTAATTCTCTAAAAAATTAAAGATGTAAAGGATGAAATCCAAATTAAAAAGAAGTTCATCTACAATCTTTTTGCCTTTAGATAAAAAGTGAAGTATGGGTTCTAGTGCTCAACAACTAATGTAGTCTTATGCACACATGGAATGTCAGTTGGGATTGTTTACCCTCTTTTAAGACGTAATACCTAACCATTACACACAGATTAGACTTATACTAGGCTAGCATGTTACGTGGGCGGTTTAGCCATCTTTTATAGCGGTGAATATAAGAATTATCCCATAATGATTAAGATTGAGTTGGGTTATGCTTTGGAACTGCATGGCCTTAAACAAACACAAAAATTTACCAAGGCATAGAGGTGTTGGCTAGATTGTGATTTCAGTCATTCATTAAAAAAATTCATTGAGAGTTTGGTTGATAACACACTATAAATTTGATAAAATCATCTAGAATGCTAAATAAGGTTGTAAAGTTGATTAGTTAAAGAAGAATTTAGTTGTTACATGTATTATGTAGGCAAGAGTGTGAAAGGTGAACATATAGCTATAAGCAATAAATCAAGATGAAACCGAGGTTGTCAACAAAAGATTCCATTTAAGTCATGCATGATCTGACCTTATTTTTTCATATTATATTTCTCCATACAAGATAGGACAAACAATTCAATCATTAAAGGGATTTCAATCCAAACACAAGGAATAAGCCTCAAATCATACTAGATTTTCCACAATCAAGAACATAAACTAGAAAAAAAAGAAACAAGATGATGAAAGGAAACTACAACTACATCGTCGACTGGTTCCTCCCCCCTAAGCTCAAAATCTATAGTGCTCTCATTGCATCAATCAAACTCAAGTTGGTAGCAACCGAGTACCTGCCATGGTGAATAAAAAAGAAGGGCCATAGCCCTCATCTCCAATTGTGAAATGCTGGCTCAGAAGATCATCATTAGAAATATCTATAGGAGGCTACTTGGGTTGTGGTGGTGGTGGCGGTGGAGGCATGGTACAGTGTCCTTGAGAGATATTCCATGCATCCATCCTCTGGAGTATGTTGTGCATGTCAAAGTATTGTTGAGTCATCATGTCAAAACACGTGTCATGATGATCACAATTTTGTTGAACATAGCCATAGAGATGATGAATGTCACACATAGCCTAGTTGTACTTTGTCTGCATGCAAGTGGAGGGTGGTAGAGATGAATTTGTAGCTTCATTTGAAGCCTCATGATTGTATTCATAATTAGATTCATCATCAAGGTTGAATTTACAATTATCCTTGTTTGTTAGAGTGACTACAGGAAAATTAGCTAGTTCAATGAAGACATCACCACCATCAACAAAAGACTACCTAAATTTTTCTTCATTAGAAGGGTCCCTAACAATCAGACCAGAAGAGATAAGGAGCTTGAGATCAATTAAGTTCCTCCCAGGTGCAACTTCTAGTCCAGTAAGTTCAACACTGACCTTGCGGACAATGTCGGTGATCAATCTTCCAATCATAATATTGCATGATTTGTTATGTTTTATGTCAAAAAAATGGTAGAGGAGATAGTATCTAGCATTGATATTGAAGTTGTCTAGCATACCCCCACAACAAACATAGATCTTGCTTACCACAAACTCCATGAGTTTCTTTCCTTGGGAATACACAAGTGTTGAGAATCTTGTGTATATAAGGGAAAATGTGATTGTGGATATGTGTTACCCTAGCTTTTACAGCCTCATGCATGTTGTCATCAGTAATTTCCCACCAAAATGTGTCATTGTTAAATGCAAGTGCGTATGACATCGCTCCTCCATAGTGGCACTGAAAAGCCTGACAAAATTGTTTAAAAGTAAGCTTGTAACCATGACCCAGAAGCCAAAAAGTGATGATAGAAAAAGGTCCATGTGGCTTTTTGGGATCATCTTCAACCTTCAGAGTTATCAGAAATGGCAGGTGTACTTGAGTCCAAACTCGCAAAGCAGTCTTAGGACCTCATATTTGAAGCCAAGTTCTTCCATTGTTTCTTTACAGGTAAAATGTGTGGGGAGAACTCTACCAGTGATCAAAGTCTGGTAGGTATCATCTTCTTCCTTTGTGACCTTGAACTGAGTGGATGAAACATGCTCTGAGGAAAAAGAAGAACTCTCCCCTATGTGGCACTTTTATGATTGCTTTATGGGTGCCATTGATGTTGATTGGGTTTTAGAACTCTGGGACACGACGTGTACCGCAACACACATGATGTGTCAGCTGGCTCAGAGAAGAAGTTAGGACTAGGAATATGAATGTTCAGACACACTGTAGTTTTAGAAACGCATGTTGTCTCTTTTGGAGATTGGACGCTTTGAAGGTTGAAGATGAATTGAAGCTTCATAATGTGTTTTGACTCAATCACGTCGTGTATCCCGTGATTAGCGATGGTTGTTGCTTGGAAGGTGTCGACAGAGGTGGATATGGAGAAAAAGAAGTGACGACGGTAGAGAATCTTGACCATATGGAGATATTGAGAAAGAACCTACTACTTGATTGAGGATGATGGTGTGCATGGTGGTTGGTGGTGTTTCATCACAAGACATAGCACCACAAGCGAGGGTGGACAGGTGAGTGACTGCTGAAGGTGGTGAGCTCAAGCTGGATCTTGTTGGCAGATAGTGTAGATGCAAACGAGGGTACATACGGGTTAGGGAACACATGAAGGATGCTCTTAGTTCTCTCTCAAACACATGGTAAGTGGGAAAAAGGTGGAGAGAGTTGTTTTGAATTCGGATGAAAACCCCTAGTTCAAACATCAGAAAATGTAGTGTATGGAAACATACATGACGTGCCTCCACGTTGAAAAATTTCAATGTAGAACCTCTTGAAGGACACACTGTGTATTTATTTACACACCTTGTGTAAGATTCTAGCAGATTATCAGTTTGTAAATGACCTTCGAGCCACAACGTGTTGGATTTGACACACGTCATGTAAGATTCTAGCAGATTATCAGTTTGCAAATGACCTTTGAGCCACAACATGTTGGATTTGACACACATCGTGTAAGTTTCTAGTGGTTTTTTTTATGTCTTCAGGTTGATGAGGACATAGAGTGTGTGAATGTCCACATGGTGTCTAAGCTTCTAGAAAACATTTTATTGATGAATGAATAATGTGACACAGCTGGTCCATATGTATGCACGACATGTAAAGATTCCCTAAACTTTGTTGGAAATTTTCTGGAATGACGCATGGCATGTGGACATCTAATATGTTGTGTTTTCTAGGAAATTTACATGAACTTCCTTTTTAATGTTGTGACACGACATGTGTTGAGATGCTCATGCCATGTTTGCTTGAACTTCTGAAGAATTTAAGTTTTGTTCCTTGACATTTCTTTGGCACCCTACAATGACAATGATATATGCTTCATGAGGGTCTATATTATAACATTCATCCATGGCAAATTTATCTTAAAAAGAAAAATTTCTTAAGTGAATGCTTGAAAAAAAATCTAACCTAAATGTGAGGTCAAATACCACAAGGTTCTCCATTTAAAGTCCAGAGTGAGACTCTTTATTCTTATCTTCTTCAGTGTGCTCAAGAGAAGGAGTTGTATGCAACCGACTTTCCTTTATCTTTCTAGTTCAACTCGGGATGGATTGAAAGAGATCCTGGAGAAGTTTGTTGGCTGGCAAGGGCTGGTTGAGCAACTTGGTTTTATGAAATCTTTGTGTGTATCTATGCCATCTTCTTTGTTAGAGATTTAGTGGATAGTGTCTTTCATCAATTGTCCTTGTAGGATACATTTTTCATTTTTCTTGATCTGACATGAGAGGAAATTCTCTAGGAGTGACTCAAGACTAGGTTTTGAATATGATTGGAGTTGTTGAAATTTTAGTTATTGTTATTGAACCTTGGAGGATTGTTGCTTGCCGAGGGTCTACTTCCAATAGGTTGTGGTTAATTATTCTGAAGTGGTTGAGGATTTTAAGTGCTATTGTTGCGGTAGGATAAGTTTGGATGATCACACTAACCTAGATTATAGGCATTGGAATATGGATAGTATGGTTGATTGTTTCCAAAACTTCCTACTACATTGCATTGCTCCATGTTCTCCTCATATAGCATGAAAGAAGGGTAGATTTAAGAAGCTATTTGTCCCATGGATTCATTTGCATCACATATCAGGCTACATGTTGAGATGTTGAGCACTCATCCTCTCAAAATTTTGTGTCAAAGCATCTAACATAGAAGAAATCATATCGAAAACATTTATAGCATGGACGATGGCTTACTTCCTTGAAGCATCATAGGATGAGGAATGCTGACTATTCCTCTCATAACTCCATTCATAATGAATGATTGCCATGTCTTCAATTATAGCATTAGCCTCCCTGTAATATTTGTTCATTAAAGCCCCATTAGATGCACCATCTATAGACATCCTAGTATGATAGTAAAGCCCATTATAGAATGTTTCAAGAAGCAATCAGTTGCTAAGACCATGGTGAGGACAAAGATATTGAAGGTCCTTGAACCTTTCCCATATGTCATACAAAATTTCTCCATCCCTTTGAGAGAAGTTGGTCAGTTGGCTTCTTAACTGAGTCATCTTTCTTGGTGGGAAGTAATTGGCTAAAAAGCTTTAAGAAGTTCATCTGATATGTTGATGGAGTTCCTTGGAAAAGAAGATAACCACACCTTGGCTATGTCCCTCAAAGAGAAAAGAAAGAAAGTAGGCATATACTATCATGATTAACACCATTAGTCTTGAATGTGAGCACATTTTGTAGAAATTCATCTACATGAAGATTGGGGTTTTACATGGGAGTCCCTCCAAAATGGTTTTGCTGAATCATTTTGTATTTTTTTGGGCTGATTGAGAAGTTATTTTCCTCAATTTGTGGGATGTTTATAGCCCCATTGATGTTCATTACATATGGAATGACAAAGTCCTTTAGAGGACGACCATCTTCCATGATTGGTTCTTGGTTGTCTAGTGAAGATGGTGGTGAAGAATGAATGATGATGGTTGTGAGTCTTGCAAACTTAAAGAGTCTTCACACCTCCTTGATTGTCTAAGGCTGCTAAAAGTACGTTTGATCTCTGGGTCTAAGTATATAGATGGTTAAAGACCTCATTTCAAATGCCTCATACAGTCCTACCAATTCACAACTAGTAAAAACACTTAATAAATAATGGAAGATATGATAGATGATATAAATGACAGTGGAATGATAACATTGAGGTGACTGATATAGTCTCACTTACTAATTAACACTTCTTACTCTAATAGAAAAATATCAATGCTTCCCGGAAATAACACCAAAACTTGTTGGCTCAAATGTGCAAGTCTTAATATTTATAACTTGAGCACTACCACGCAAGTATATGGGTGTGTGTAGTATGTTTGAGACCGTTCAAGGGATCAAGGTACAGTTAGGAACAAATGTGTTAGAGTTCAACAATCTAGATCAGTTTATAAGAATTGGTTTGGTTTGAGAGTTTAATTATTAGAAAATTAGAGGAAATTGTGAGAATTGATCAGTAAGAAATATTTAGATCAGATTTTTAAAAGATCTTAGTCATAAGATTTCACTTCCATACCATTACTCACATACAACCACAAAATTTACAAATTCATTAACTTGTAAAGGAGGTTGCCATCATCATACACCTCCCGTTGATATGAGATGGTTCTTATCTCTACATAGCACTCTCATGCTTATGTTAAGACTTGAACTGTAACCTTAGATCCTCAACGTATCCAAGCCACTCATATGGTCAAGGATTCATTTCTAGGAGAACTACTCCCTACTTCTCTACATATCTTCCCATATCATATAAAGAAGCACAAAACATGTAGGCAAGATGGCCAAGAAAGCATACAAACAATTAAAAGCATAGATACTCTTTGAGAAATAAATTAACTAACATTAGTTAAGAAATTAAGAAATATGAGTTCACATGAGTAATGACACGGGAGCTACTCTCCCATGCCCAAGAAGAAGGAAACTACTCGTACATGATGATGAAATTTAGGAACATGCTACAGAATTTAGAGTTTAACATGATTATAGAAGGAAAGAACAAAGAGATCCAAAGAATGGAGAAGGGCAAGGTAGAACTCTAGTTTGGGGAGAAAAGTCACACTCTTGCAGGTGCTTCTACTTGGACAACCTTCTCTTTCGAAAGGTCTGGGTAGAGTATAGAGAAGCTCTCGCTGCACTTCTTAAAGAAGAATGGAGTTCCTCTCTCAAGAAACCACTTCTTCTCCCTAAAATTGCCTCTTCTCACCTTTGAGTTGTTCACCGGTCCAAGTTTTCTCTCAAAAATGATGAGAGATAATGGCTCCATATGAGTGTTAATGAGGGGAAATTGTTTTAAAAAATTATAGAAATCAGCAAGGACACGATGTGTAATAAGGGAGAGACAACTTGTCCATGTGTATAACTGATGCTAGAACTTCTTTGATCAGGCTAGACACACCATGTACAATGTCTAAAACATCGTGTATCTTGAAGTTGATTTATTTCTAGGCATATCAAGTTGTGGTGGATGTGGCGTGTGATTGTTGGGACACGTTGTATCACAACTCTTAGGGGTGATGGAAATCTTCTATAAACTTACACAAGTTCTCTTAAAAAATTTCAAGAAGGGCTCCATCAAGTATTTACACTCTTGGGGGATCTAATTAAGGTTGGATTTTGGCTGGATTGACCCCCATTTCCTCATCACAAACATGTACATGTGATCATAAACATGAGGCGGGTAAAATAACTAAAAAGGTGGGAAAATCAAGTAGGATTAGAGGCATAATGAGGTACAAAATAGTTTGAAAGTGTTTGAAAAAGTGGGTAAAAAGTCTATATAAAATGTACACATCAATTCCCCCTAAGTTTGAACTATTACTTGTCCTCAAACAAAAGGAACATGGAAACACAAATGAAGAAATTGTCAAGCTCATGAATCAATGAAATGAAATGGAAATATTGCATCAATCCAATTCAACCATAGGTAAATTTATTGCAAGTAGCCATAGGATCACCTTAAACACTCAATCTTGAAGTTTAGTTCAATAAAGATGCAAAAGTTTAAATGGAGGAATCAACAAAACAACATTTAGTAGAATTTAGATTACTAGACCAAATCAGTAGTGAATATGCAACCTATTTCTCTCAATTATTATAGATGTAAAGGATGAATCTAAATTAACAAAACAACTCAGCAACAACCTTTTTACCTTCAGATAAAATCGAAATTATGGGTTTCGAAACATGGTAGCTAATGTAGACATATGTGCAAGTGGAATGTTGGTTGGAATTTTTACCCTCTTTAAAGATGTAACATATAACCATTATAGCCAGTTTGGACTTATACTAGGCTAGCATGTTACATGTCTGGTTTAGCCATATTTTATAGGGATGAATACAAGAATTAGCTCATAATGATCAAGAGTGAGTCAGGTTCTATTTTAGAGCCATGGGGCCTTAAACTAAAAACTTTTTCCCTAAGGCATAGAAGAATTGGTTGGATTGTGTAGATAATAGGATTTCAGTTGTTTATTATAAAAGTTTGGTTAAAAATGCACTAAAATTTTTACAAAGTCATCCATAATGCTAAATAAGATTGTAAAGTTGATTTGTCCAAGAAAATTTAGTTGTTACATGTATTATGTAGACAAGAATGTGAAAGGTGAACATATGGCTATAATCAATAAATCAAGATGAAACTGAGGTTGTCGGCAAAAGAATCCATTTAAATGATATATGATTTGACCTTCTTTCTTCAAATTATATTTCTCCATACAAGATATGACAAGAAATTCAATCATAAAAGGGATTTCAATCCAAACACAAGGAATAAGCCTCAGATCATACTAGATTTTCCACGAACAAGAACATAAACTAGAACAAAAATAAAAAAACAAGATGATGAAAGGAAACTAGAACTTCACTACCGCTCGGTTTCTCCCCAATTTCTAAGATTGAAATTTGCATTGTCCTCACTGCAAAGAATCAATCAAACTCAAGTGGGTAACAACCGGGTACCTGCCATAGTGAATCAATAAGAAGGGCCAATGCCCTCATCTCTAATTATGAAATGTTGGCTCAGAAGATCATCATCAGGAATATCCATAGGAGGTTGCTTAGGATGTGGTGGTGGTGGCAGTGGAGGAATGGTATACTATCCTTGAGAGATATGCCACATATCCATCCTTTGGAGTATGTTGTGCATGTCAGAGTACTACTAAGTCATCATGTCAAAACAAGTGTCCTGATGATGAAAACGTTGTTGAACATATCCATAGAGATGATGAATGTTAGGCATAGCCCAGTTGTACTTCGTCTATGTGCTAGTGGAGGGAGGTAGAGACGAAGCTACAATTGCATTTGAATCCTTGGGATTGTCTTCAGAATCATATTCATCATCAAGTTTGAATTTCCAATTGTCCTTGTTTGGTAGGGTGACTGCAGCTAGATTAGGGAGTTCAATGAAGAAATCGCCACGATCAACAAAATATTTCCTGAATTTGTTTTCATTAGAAGGGTCCCTAACAATTAGGCCAAAAGCGATAAGGAGATTGAGATCAATTAAGTTCCTCCCCGATGAAGCTTCTAGTCCAACAAGTTCAACATTGACCTTGCGGGCAATGTGGATGATCAATCCACCAATCATAATGTCACCTGATTTGCTATGTTTAATCTCAAAAAAACGGCAGAGGAGATAGTGCCCAACATTAGTCTTTAAGTTTGTAACATACCCCCACAAGAAAAATAGATGTTTCTTACCAAAAACTCCTGATTTTATTTCCTTGGGAATACATAAGTGATGAGAATCATGTGTATATGATGAAAAATAGGATTGTGTATATGTGCTTCCTTAGATTTTGTAGCCTCATGAATGTTGTCATCAGTAATTTCCCTCTAAAATTCATCAGTTTTAAATGCAAGATGGTATGACATCTATCCTCCATAGTGGCACAAAAAATCCTCATAGAATTGTTTAAAAGTAAGCTTGTAACCATGACTAAGAATTTGGAAAGTGATGACAACAAAAGGTTCATGTGGCTTTCAGATCATATTCGGCCATAAGAGTAGTAAACAATTCATAAGTAAGCCTAAGGTAGGTATTGCTTATTGTGTAGCAAGTGTACGTGAGTCGAAGCTCATCAAGCAGTCCTAGAACCTCATCTTTGAAGCCACGTGCTTCCATGGTTTCTTCACAGGAGAAACGTGTGGGAAGAACTCTATGAGTGATCAAAGTCTGGTAGCTAGCGTCTTCTTCCTTTGTAACCTTGAACTGAATGAATGAGATGTACTCTAGGGTATACGAAGAACTCTCCCCTCTGTGGTGCTTTGCCACTTACTTGATGGGCATCACTAATGTCTTGATTTAGTTTCATAACTCAGGGACATGATGTGTACCACAACACACACGTCGTGTCATCTGGGATCGAAGAAGAAGTTAGGACTAGGAAAATGAACATTCACAACTGTCGTGTTCTGAGAAACACACACTGTGTCTTCTTCATATTGGGCATTTTGAAGGTCAGAAATGAATTCAAGCTTCACAGAATGTTCTGACTCGATCACGCCATGTATCCCGTGATTAGCGATAGGTGGTGCTCAGAAGGTGTCCGTGGAGGTGGTCTATAGTAAAAGAAGTGCGGGGGACAAAGAATCTTCACATGGAAGAGATCTTGGGGAAGAACCTACTGCTTGGTTGTGGATGGTGATGTGCATAATAGATGGTGGTGTTTCGTTACAAGATGCATCAGCACAAGCGAGGAAAGACACATGAGTGGTTGTTGGAGGTGGTGAGCTCGAGCGGTATCTCATCAATGGCTAGACTAGATGCAAACAAGGGACACATGGGCTAGGGAACACAAGACAGTTGCTCTTTGTTCTCTCTCAAACCCTAGTTCAAACATTAGAACACGCCATTTATGAAAACAATACACGACAAGCCTCCATGTTAAAAAAATCTATGTAGAACCTCTTGAAAGACACATAGTGTGTTTATTTACACATGTTGTGTAAAATTCGAATAGATTATCAGTTTTTAAATGACCTTCAAGGCACAACATGTTGGAGTTGGCACTGTCGTGTAAGTTTCCAATGGATTTGTTGATGTCTTCATGTTGATGAGTACATTGCGTGTGTGAATGTCCCCACGGCGTGTACGCTTCTAGAAAACATTTTATTCATGAATGAATGTTGTGACATGGCATGTCTACATACATGTGTGGTGTACAAATATTCCCTAAACTTCTTTGCTAAAATGAAGCATGTCATGTAGGACATCGAATGTGTTATGTTTTCTGGGTGATTTTCTTGAACTTCCTTTTGAATGTTGTGATATGGTGTATGCTGAGTTGGACACACCATGTTTATTGAATTTTTGAAGAATTTAATTTTTGTTCCTTGACATTTGTTTGGCACCTGCAATGATGATGATATATGCTTCATGAGGGTAGACATTATTACATTCATCCATGGAAAATTTAATTTAGAAAGAAATGTTCTTGAGTGAATGCTTGAAATAAAATCTATCCTAAATATGGGGTCAACTCCCACAAGGTCCTTCATTTAAATTCAGGAGTGAGACTCTTCATTCTTATTCTTATTCAATGTGCTCTAAAGAAATATCTGGATTGAATAGACATGCCTCTATGATTTGGGTTCAATTCAGGCTGGCTTGGAAGAGGACCTAGAGAAGTTTGTTGGTTGGCAAGGGCTTGTTGAGAAACGTGGCTTTCAAGCATCTTTGTGTATGTAACTATGCCATCAACTTTGTCAAAAATATGTTGGATAGTGTTTTTCATCAATTGTACTTGTTGGAGAAATTCTACATTTTTCTTGATCTGACATGAGACAAAGTTATCTAGCAGTGACTCAAGACTGTGTTTTGAGTATGACTGGAGTTGGTTGAGATTACAATCATTGTTATTGAACCTTAGACGATTGTTGCTTGTAGAGGGTCAATTTCCAATAGGTTGCGGTTGATAATTCTAAATAGGTTGAGGATTTTGAGTGTTATTGCTGTGGTAGAAGTTTGGATGATCATGCCAACCTAGATTATAGGTATTAGAATATGGATTGTATGGCTGCTTGTTTCCAAAACTTCCTACTACTTTGCATTACTCTATGTTCTCCTCAGATGGGATGAAAGAATGGTAGCTTGAAGAATCTACTTGTCCCATGGCTTCATTTGCATCACATATTAGGTTTATAGGTTGAGACGGCTGAGCACTCAAGCTCTCAGACTTTTGCATCAAGGCATCTAACTTAGCAGAAATCAAATCAACAACATCAATAGCATGGACGTTGGATTGCTTCCCTAAAGTAGTAGAGGATGAGGAAGGTTCACTATTTCTTTCAAAATTCCATTGACAATAATTAATTGACGTGTCTTCTATCATATCATAGGCCTCCCTATAAGATTTGTTCATTAAAGCCCCATTGGCTACACCATATATAGACATCCTGGTATTATAGTAAAGCCCATTATAGAATGTTTGAAGAAGTAGCCAATTCCTAAGACCATGGTGAGGACAAGGACGTTGAAGGTCCTTGAACCTTTCCCAAGTGTCATACAAAGTTTGTCCATAACTTTCAGAGAAGCTGTTCAGTTGGCTTCTCAAGTGAGCCGTCTTTCTTTGTTGGAAGTACTTGGTTAAGAAAGCTTTGAGAAGTTCATCTCAGTTGTTGATGGAGTTCCTTTGACAAGAAGAGATCAACACCTTGGCTCTATTCCTCAAAGAAAATGGAAACAAAAGTAGGTGTATACCATCAGAAGTAACCCCATTAATCTTGAATGTGTTCAGATATTGTAGAAATTTAGCTACATTAAGATTGGGGTCTTCTATGGGAGTCCCTCCAAAATAGTTTTGTGGAATTGTCTTCATTATTGTCTCAAATGATAGTAGAATGATATAATGGGGATGAGTGATCTAGTCTCACTTACTAATTAGCACTTATTACTCTAACAAAAAAATATTGATGCTCACTACCAGCAGTGTCAAAAACTTGTTGGCTCAAATGTGTAGGTTTTAATATTTATAACTCGAGCACTAACCTACAAATATACATGTGCATTTAGTATGTTCGAGATCATCTAAAGGAGCAAGGTATAGTTATAACAAGCATGTTAGAGTTCAACAATATAGACTGGTTTACAAGAATCAATTTGGTTTGAGAGTTTACTAATTAGTAAATTAAAGAAAATTGTGAGAATTAAACACTAAGAAATATTTAGATCAGATTTTTAAAAGATCTTGGTCATAATATTTCACTTCCATACCAATACTCACATGCAACCACGAAATCAACAAATTAAAAATCAACTTGTAAAGGATGTTGCCATCATCTTACACCTCCTGGTGATATGAGATGGTTCTTATCTCTACTTAGCACTCCTATGCTTAAGTTAAAACTTGAACCGCAACCTTAGATCCTCAATGTATCCAAGTCACTCCCATGGTCAAGGATTCATTTCCAAGAGAACTAATCCCTACTTCTCGACATATCTTCTCAGATCATATAAAGAAGCATAATACATGTAGGGAAAAGATGGTCAGGAAAGCATACAAGAAATTAACATCATAAAATCTCTTGGAGAAGCAAATTAATTAATATTAGTTAAGAAATACGGGTTCACATGAGTGATGATATGGGAACTACTCTCCCATGCCCAAGAAGAAGGAAACTACTCATCCATGATCATGAAACATAGGAACATGTTATAGAATTCAAAGTTTAACATGATTAGAGAAGGAAAGAACAAAGAAAACCCAAGGAATGGAGAAGGGCAAGGTAGAACTCTAGTTTGGGGATGAAATTTCACTCTTACAGGTGCTTCTACTCAGATAACCTTCCCTCCTGAGAGGTCTAAGATGAGTAGAGAATCTCTTGTTGCACTCCTTGAAGAAAAATGGAGTTCCACTCTTTGAGAAAGCACTTCTTCCTCCATAAAATTGCCTTTTCTATACTCTGAAGTGCTCTCCAATCCAAGTGTGCTCCCAAAAATGACGAGAGATAACTTCTCCATATGAGTGTTCTCATATTTAAAATGAGGGGCTTTTATTTGTGAAATTTATAGAAACCAAGGAGGACATTGTGTGTACTAAGGGAGACACGGCGTGTCCACGTGTATAACTAATGTTGGAACTTCTTTCATTGGGCTGGACATGTCGTGTACAATGTAGAGCATGTTGTGTATCATGAAGTTGGTTGATTTCTAGGCGGATCACGTTGTGGCGTGTGATTGTCGGGACACTTTATCACAACTCTTTAGGGGGTATGGAGATCTTCTGTAAACTTACACGACGTATGTCTATTAATATGTCGTGTTCTCTTCATAATCTTTAAGAAGGGCTATGTTAAGTATGTAAACTCTTAGGGGATCCAATTAAGGTCAGATTTTGGTTGGATTGACCGCATTTCCTCATCACAAACATGTATATGTGATCACAATCATGAGACTGGTATTACAAATAAAAAGATGGAGAAATAAAGTATGATTAGAGGCAAAATGAGGTACAAAATACACTAAAAGTGTGTGCATAAGTGGGTAAAGAGTCTATATAAAATTTGTGCATCATGACCCAAATTATATGGTACAAACATATATCCAGCTTATTGTCTAGAAGAAGAGTGTTGGATACATTGTCAAGTGAAGAGAGAAAGAGATTTTATGAAACCGTCAAGAACTATGTGTGAGATACACCACCCATTTCAAGTATTATTCTGGTCATCTCATTCAAAGGTGTATTCCCAAAAGTGAGTAGCTTGAGGTCCTCACCATGTGTCATTGTGGTGCATGTGGAGGACACTTTTGGGGAAAAGACTATCGCCAATATACTACAATGTGGATTCGATTGTCCTTCTATATTTAAGGACTCATGATTTTCTTAAAATATTTCATGAAATGCCAAAAGGTTGGAACAATATAAAAAGGAGACAAGATGCCTCTCTCACCAATCTTTATGGTAGATGTACTTGATGTATGGGAATAGACTTTATGGGTCTATTTCCCCCATCTTTTGGGTTCGTGTAGATCTTGGTAGTGTTTGACTAATTATTTTTATAGTTTGAAGTATTTGATACAAGAACTAATGACCAAAAGATGGTGTGTAAATTTGAGAAGTTTAGTATCTTTAGCTACTCTGGGGTATCTTGAGCTATGATTAGTGATGAGGATATCCACTTCATTCATACATCCTTTAAATCTTGTTGAAAAGACATTGTTTGAACCATCATGTGGCCACCCCTTCCATCCTCAAACAATCGAGCAAGTTGAGATTACTAATTGGAAGATAAATCTCATTCTAGGAAATAGAATGAGACTTGACAATAAGTTTTTTTTACCTCAATGAATCTTTTTGGGCATGCTAAACAACATAGAAAACCCCAATTGGTACCACCCCTTTCAAATTGGTATATGGAGAAAGTTTCCACTTGTCAGTTTTAAGCTACAACTCAAAGCCTTGTGTGCTTTAAGATCCATTAATGTTAACATGAATATGGATGAAATATGAAGGAAGGTACATTAGAATGAGCTAGAAGAATGAGGCATGAATCCAATGAGATTTCAAAGCTATACAAGCAGAGAATGAAATTCGTATATAGTAAGCTAAATTCATAAGAAAACATTCAAACCTGACCAATGGGTTTGGGAAGTTCCCTAGAGAGTGACACATGTATACCCTTATGGAGTTGTTGTGATCCAATATGAGGAAGGAAGCAAATAATTTGTTTTTGATAAAAAAAGACTCAAACTGGTGGTTGAGATTTCCCCTAAAAAGTCCAACAAATTTTTGATATTAATATGCTTGTTGAGATGAATGACTATGGTGCCCTATGACCAAAATGATAGTCTAGGTCATAATGTTTCTAGTGAAGATGAATATTTCTAGTATGAAGAAGAAGAAAATAATGGGGCTAAGAATTTCCATTCTACCTGGAATGATTGTGCTATCTTGATGATAGAATGAAAGATTCTACCCCAGGGTTGTTCTATCTCGGGCCCCACCACTTGAGCAAACTAAAATGAGGGGAGATTGCCACGTCCCATATCATTCTTCATTCTTGTGAACCAGGACCATTTCACATCAAGAATTATTGTTGTCACCACACCATTTGTAAGGAGTGGGACCCAAGAGGGGATCCACTCCCTAATTAATTTGAGGAATAAACCCATCTAGACAAAATACACTAACAAGTATGTTTGAATAGGTGTAAATTTTATTTCTCAAATGATTATATACAAAATAATCAAAGGATAGAAACGGAATAATAAATTATGACTATTCAATTTTATATAAGATTACAAAATATCATCCCACTTGGGGTTTACATTAAAGCAACAACATAAATATATAAGTAGAGGGATATCTAAACTATCTCAAGTCTATCTCCCAAGATCAGCTCCACTAGGCTAGGTCCATGTCATTTGTCAAGTCCTCCATATCCTACACCTTGGGTTGGAAGCATACCCCACAAGAGAAGATAAAATTAGATGTTGTCAACATAAAATCCAGTATGATCATATTATTCAGGATTGAGCAACATAATGTAAAAAGTACATTAAAAATAACAAGGTTATCCATAGAAGAGAAAAGATACTATCGAAGTGGATATAAAAAGAAAATGGATTCCATGGAGATGATAAATAATAAGATATCTATTACCTTAAAACAATGTCGCAATAATATTATCACAATCATAAGTAGTTGTATTTTGAGTAATAAGAAGACTATCATATACTAAAAAATATGGTAGGAACCCATATGTATTCCATACTAAAGAGCAGGAGGACTAAAAACTCAGTGCCAAAAAAATGTATATTTTGTAGGAGGACTAAAACCTCAGTGCAGTAGAAGGAGGACTAAAATATCAGTGACCAAAATATAATATATCACATAAGGACTAAAACCTCAGTGCATCAGTAGGACTAAAACTTCGGTGCCAAAATTAAATATGGTGTCACTACTTCTAACTATGACTAGTCAATCACACATACAAATAGGACATGCAATATCATGTATAGTCATGCTAAAAAAAGGGATGAGAACATCCAATTAATATAAAGTTGAGGTAGAGGATCCATAAATAAAAATTCAAACATTTCCACAATTAAAATACATCATAGGATCACAAAAGTCCACAACTTAAAAAATTAGGATTTCACAAGGAACAAGATGAAAAATATATTTATAAGGATCCAACAAGAATATGCAACAAAATAAGATGATCACAAGATCCATATTAATGCATGCTTTCCCACATAAGTCAACTCATCAAATGAAAGAGAATGTATATAGGATAATATGTTCCGTAGGACCAAGAGGGAGAGATAAATATGGGTGATTTGTTCAATGTGATAAATAGGGAATGCAACATACACCAAGATAGAGGAATCATAAATTGATCAATATGATACGGAGATGCAACATACATGAAGAAGGGGAGAAAAATCAGATCAATTCCTCAATATAACTCATAGGGAATGAAACATACCTCAAAGATGTTTGTTAACTTGTCAAAGTTCAAACCTTAGATCCAAGTTAGGGTTCTAAGGTTTGAAATATCGGTGGTTCTGAAAAGATTGCCATATGAATTGGTCTACGAGATTGCAAAACTTTGATGGATTTTATAGAGAAATTGAATAGGAGAATAAGGGAGAAGGTTAGGAGTCCTTTCTTATTGCCCAAGTGATTTCTGTGTGTGTGAAGGCCATCGGGAGGGGTCTATACATACCTATTGTCTTCAGTATCAAGAAACTTATCTATTTTTGTTTACTAGGGAAATATGTAATTTATTTTAAAATTAAGCATTTACTAACACATAATAGGAAAGAACAAATATAAAAACATAATTTCCTTTCTAATATATTTTCCTTTTTCTCATAGTGTGAATGGTGAAGCCAAGTTGGATAGAGTGGATATACCAAAATGTGATAAATTTTGTTACTTGGGCTCTATCATTCAAAAAGATGTTGATGTCCAAAATGATGTTTGTCATAGGATCACTACAGGATGGTTGAAATGGAGGAGTGCAACTAGAGTATTATGTGATCAGAAGATCCCTCTCAGACTAAAAAGTAAGTTGTATAAAATACGACCAACCATGCTCTATAAGAGTGAATGTTGGGTGGTGAAGAAACAAGGACTCAACAAGATGAACGTGGATGAAATGCGTATGTTGATATGGATGTGTGGGAAGACAAAAAAAGATCACTTGAGAAATGACTATATCAGGAATAAAGTAGGGGTGGTGAGCATTGAGGACAAGTTGCACGAGGGCCGACTCAGATGGTATGGACATGTGCAACACAGAACGACTAATGTGCCTATATGAAGAAATACTATTGAGGCAAGCACAATTAATAGAAGAAGAGGAAGGCCTAAATTAACATGGGAATATCTTATAAAGAGAGATTTTGAATCTCTATATCTCAACCAGAATATGACACATGATAGAGTTGAATGGAAAAGAAGGATCCATGTAGTCGACCCCAACATAGTTGGGATTGAGGCTTAGTTGTTGTTGTTGTTGATGATGATGATGATGATGATTTTCCTTTTTCTCTTCAATAACTCATTCACAAAAATATTGACTACTACATTTACAATAAAGACACTTCTGAATTTCTCTTTATTCAATTATTTACTCAATGTATATGTGTATAATAATTTAATATAAAATTGTGTAGGATATACTTGTTGAGTTCCTTTTTATGATTTCATTTATCAACCTGGTATATACATTTATTCATCCTATTACAAAATGACTTTCCCACGATGTATCTCTTATCACTTTATAGTCACTAAAAACATGTATAAAAATTTATTTGAATAAAAGGCATACATTTAATTAATATTAAGTTAGATCCAAATTTATAAATTTTAGGCTAACCATAGATTTTGTATTATATTTTACATTAGTTATTTGCAGAGAAGATTGGTGCTAAAAGATTTAAATATCCAAAACTAATTATAATATAAACATGAATTTAAAATAAAAAGGATGGAAACATTATTTATCAAACAATTTTCCTTTTCTTCCTTACTGTTAACAATTTGAGGAGGTAATAGGGAGGCTTTCTAAGGTAATCATTTAGTCAATATTATTATTAATTCTTATTTTGGTTAAGTAATTGATTATATAGATTTGGAGTTTTTATTTGTTTCCAAACAAATATATAGCCAATTTAAAATATTTGTTTCCTTGATGATATGTGAACGTGATTGTTTTCATTTACTTATTGCTTTTTCAAACATTAACTATAGAGAACTAGTTCTTTAAATTTTGTTCTAATTTATTAAAATATCTTGTGTATTCCACATTGTAGTAATTGTTTTGGTTTATATTTCTATAACTCATATTCCATTTAAAAAAAAAATAGCCATGATATATTTTTCAAAGATTTACCATGCTTGTACAACATTGTTTCCTTATATTATACCCCAATTTTACTTGTTACAACTTCACCTAAATTATTTATGTATAATCCATATAAGTTGTTTATTATATTTATTCAACATATTATATGTTTTTTATTAATAAATAACTTAATATTATTGGTCTTGTCTTATATTTTCTTTTCTAAATGAAATTAGGATAGTTATGCTTGTTCAAATAGGATGAAACTTGGCACCCAAGGGAATTGGGACCCAAGGAACATGTTTTTACTATTATATGTGGTTTTGAAGATTCCTTCTATGATCTTAGTACTATTATAGCTTTGGTCTCATCATCATTATATTATTATAACATTACATCATTACCATCATTATTCATTATTTAGAGTCATATTATCTTCACACTACTACTAAAAGAGTTACCTTTGACAATTATGCACAAAAATTTTATGTTTTACTTATTTAACATATTCAGTCCATTAATTCCTCTTTTACTTGGGTGATTGCACATGAAAATTCTAATTGTTATTCTAATGCATCTTTTAAGTAGATTGTGCCACTTATTTAGTCATTATATGGATATTAGTTAGCAAAGAAAGCATATGTGACATATTTCATGAACTTACTCACAGGTTAGCACATATACATGTTATTATGTTAATATACCACTTAATGTGTTATATTTACATTCCAGCCTATATATGTTATGGGTAACCATATGTTATATGCATTAACAATGTACATTAAGGAGATGCAATGCACATCAAGAGGGAGAGAAAAATTAGATCAATTGCTCCATATAACTCATAGGGGATGCAACACACATGAAATATGTTTGTCAACTTATCAAAGTCTAAACCTTTGATCCAAGTCAGGGTTCCAAGGTTTGGAGCACAAGTGGATGAGAAAATGTTACCATATGAATTGGTTTATGAGATTACAAAACTTTGACGAATTTTCCAAGGAACTTAATAGGAGGATAAGGGATAAGATTAGAAGTTATGTCCTATTGGACAAGTGATTTCTATCTATGTGAAGGCCAAAGGGAGGGGTCTATAGATAACTATTTGGCTTGGGTGGCGAGAAATTTGTCTTTTTGTATACTAGGGAAAATATGTAATGTACATTGTAAAAGGAGAAACGTTAAGTATTTTCTTACAGATAATAGGAAAGAATATATATATATATATATATATATATATATACAAACATCATTTCCCTTCCATTTATTTGTGTCTATGTTATATAATATATTTCCCTTTTTTCAATAACATGGTCACAGAAAAATTAACTACTACATTTACAATAAAGAGACTTCTAAATTTCTCTTTGTTCAACTATTTATTCAATGTAAAGGTGTCGACCTATTATATATGTTTATTCATCCCATTAGGAAATAACTTTCCCATAGTGTTTCTCTTCTCACTTTATAATCACTACAAACATGTATAAAATTTTATTTCACTAAAAGGCATATATTTAGTTAATATTAAGTAAGATCCAAATTTCTAAATTTTAGGCATCCATATATATTGCTATTATAGTTTACATTAATTATTTGCAGAGTATATATACAAAACTAATTATTATAGGAACATGAATTTCTAATCAAAAGGGTGAAAATATTATCTATCAAACCATTTCCCTTTTCTTCCTTGTTGTTAAAAATTTGAGGAGGTTATAGGAGGGTTTTATAAGGAATCATTTAGTCAAGATTATTATTATTTCTCATTTTGATTAGTAATAGATTATATAGATTTAAGAATGATTAATTTTTCCAAAAAAAATATATAATCAAGTTAAAATATTTGTTTCCTTAATGATTTGTTAGCATTAATGTTTATTTTTTTTTCTTTCAAGCATTAAGTAGAGAGAATTAGTTCTTTAAATTTTGTTCTAATTTATTGAAATATCTTGTGCATTCCACATTATAGCAATTATCAATTACTTAAGTTTATATTTCTATAACTCATATTCCATTTTAAGATTTTTTACCATAATAAATTTTCCATATATTTATCATGCTTGTACAACATTGTTTCCCTTTATGTTATACCATAATTTTATTTACACCTAAATTATATATGTATAAGAAATAAAATAAGGTGAAATATTGTTTATACTATTTATCTAATATATCAGATGTTTTTTTATCAATAACTAATTTAATATTGTTAGCCTTACCATACATTTTATTTTCTTAATGAAATTATGATAGTTATGATTGTTCAAATAAGGTGAAACTTGGCACCTAAGGCAATTGGACATAAGGAACACATTTTTACCATTAAATTTGGGTTTGGAAGATTCCTTATATGAGTTTAGTACAAGTATATGTTTTCCTCTTAATCATTATATTATTATACACTACATCATTACCATCATTATTTATCATTTAGAGCCCTACTATCTTCAAACTACTACCAAAACAATTACCTTAGGTTATTATCATGAAATTCCATTTTTTATTTATTTAACATATTTAGTCCATTAATTCCTCTTTTACTTAGATGATTGTAAAAATTTCCAATTGTTATTCTAATACATGTTTTAGGTATATTATACCTCTTATTTGTCCATTATATGAATGTTAAGTTAGCAAAGGAAGTATATGTGACATATTTCATGAACTTGCTCACATGTTAGAATATACATGTTATTATGTTAATGTAACATATTGAATATTGGGTTTATTTGCTATTTAACCTATTTTCAAGATTTTATTTCCTTCATATAATTTTTGTCTGTTTCCCTAAATTTTCTTATCTTTTCTATCCTCTCTGTCCTCAATGTTAAAATTAAGTAATACATAATGATGTGAATTATATTTGACCCACATTCATTTCAATGAATGGGTTTTTGCACAAATATCTCAACTAGTGTGTTAATTAGAGTCTAATAATGCAAAATGACCATTTATGAGAGATAATTAGTATATTATATTAATTTAGAGTTTTTATGGCTTTTTGGGACAAGAAATGATAAATAATGTGGTTTTGAGTTAGTTAATGAAAGAATTAACCCTTTTCTTTTATTTCTCCTCCTAAATGTTAATAAATAAATAAAAAGGAGAATGGGAGGTGTGACATGACTCTTGAATGCTTTTATAATGTCTATCTTGAATTTCACTGAAGGATTTAATTAGAAAGTTTTTTCATATCAATTCACCCTCTATAATACATTAATATACACATTAATGGCCAATATGGTGATTAAGGGTCAAATCTTGTGCAAAACGAAAATATAATTTCATATAATTAATCTAGGCATTAATATTAGTCTATGGTCCAAATTTGAGGCCATTTGGTTAATGTTTGACCCTTCAAACAAATTAAATAAGAATTGAATATACTTTGAATATAGTTTTAAATTGATTTCATTTATACAACACATTTAACCCAAAGTTCCAATTTTATTAAAATGTCACGCGTTACATTTCCATTCATTTTCCCCATGTGTTCCATCAGACGGTCTAAGATTAATTGAAATCATGATCGGACGGTCCCCGTGTCATCCTCTTCCTCCGAATTTCTCACAGCTCAACGTTGTTATACAACAGTTGATCCCCGACGGTTTCCTCCCTCGTTACTCCATCATTTTATTTGATTCTTTCTCCATTCAATTTGCACCTCCGACATTTCCAACAAGCCATAAATCGCCTTCTTCTTTGACCTATGCGGAAAATGCCCATTTAGGGCTTGACGCCTTTCTCTATAAAGGAATTGCAGAGGCCACTAAAGGCTTCCTCGTGCCTATTTAAGGCATAGTAATCCATCTAAGACCCTCACAATGCATTCCTCTCCTCCCAATTTCACTGCCTATACTACCTACACTTCGAGGCCCTCATACCTACTCAGTTCTAATCTCCGGTGACCTTGGCTTCACCACCGCCACCTTCGCTCCCTCCTGTTCAATTGACTTCTCGGTAAGCATCCACGACACCGTCTTTTGTTATCGCATCATCAGTTTTCCCTCAACTATTCCCAAATGTCACACCCTATAGCTTGACCACTGGACCTCATCGACGTCCATCGTTTTAATAATTCAGTGGCCCTCCAGTTGTGTAGGTTGTACCTTTGACCTTGCCTCGACTCCACGAAGACGTTCAAGACTTCAGTTGAGGTTGAGCTCCTTTCATTCAAGCGTTTTGATCGTGGTATTTCTTCCCTATTTCTGCCCAACTCTGGGGGACTCCTCGAGCTCTAGAGCCTCAAATGGTCTTTTTTTTGTCTCGTTGACACCATCTCAGTCTAGAGAAGTCACAGACGGCCCCAATACTAAGTTTTTTCCTACCCATTGCCCGCTCTGGATGGAGCTTGAAGATTCAGGCTTCTACTCAAGCCATGGCTCAAAGAGGAAGAAGCCAGGTCAATGAATGACCCAATTTCCCCCAAAGTCTTAATCGAATGATTTTGGATTCATGGGCAGTTTAGGGTTTTCATCCGCATCTTTGATTTACAACCGCGAGATTTATTTCATTGTGAAATGATTAAAATGCCCCCATCTGTGATTGATGTGTCATGCATGCCTAAGATAGTTTTGTAATTTCACTAGTTAATTACATCAACTTTTAATCGATATTTAAATGCCTGTCACACTATAGTTTTCTATTTTTATGATTGGTCAGTTTTATATAATTCATAGTAAATCAAAGATTTTTTAGAAAAATACAAATAAATACTCTTTGGAAAGGATTTTTCACAAGGAATCCAAATTTAACGTTTTTAAGAATTGATTTTCATCCCTATTTTGATGTTTATTATAAAAACCATTTTCATTATATAAAAGCCTTAAAATATGTAACTAATTCATTTTAACTCCAAATTTAAGAAATAAATATGTTTTCTTAATCGAGAGAATCCAAGTAATCTATTGGTCCAAGTTTTGAGACCTAAATCGATGGTTTTCATAGGAGGTCCAAAATTAGGGCTTCTCACATAATATGCTTTATAAACCCTAATTTGTGTGTATAAACTTGTATCTAGGGTAAAAGTGACATTGGACACTATCAGTTGGTGAAAAGTATTCTCTAGGAATCTCAAGTGAGGTATGTGCAATCCTATTTATATATGAGTTTGAACACTTGTCCTCTAGTTGGGCATTTTGATATCCAACCCTAATGTTCCTAATGAGGCATCAACTTATACCTTGTTCCCCATTTATACTCTTTTGGCACATTTATTTCACTACTTGTTTGGGTTTTATACCCCCTACCATGTCACTATTAATTTGTTGTTTATTGTTGCCATTTAAATTATTGAGCATGATAACTTGATGACTTATTAGCTATTGTAGTGTACCTCTATACTAGCCACCCATAGTTTGGGCATGAGCCCTGGGGAATGTGACCACTCTCCCAACTTTAATATATATATTGTAGGTGTTTGGGAATGTGAACACTCTCCCTAATTTACTTGTTTTGGTTGAGGTTGGTAGGTGCCTCATCCCTACTTCAGATAATATAGTCATACTTTTATCATGCATACTTCAATATTAATATGTGATGTTATGGAAAGTATTCTCTTTTATGTGCCTCATACTTTTGACAATTATTTAGCATAGTGGAATTAGTACTCCATGTTTACATTTTGTTATACTTTATTTGTCTTTATTCCTTTAATTGCACATACCTTTTTCTATCCTCATGTTGGTTGATCTCAACCACCCAGGTTTAGGATGAGAGTGTGCAACAGGGGCATGTTGAACCAGCCTAAGCCTAGGAAAAGAAGATTATCCTTCCCTCATGGACTTATTTGCTAAGTTGTTTTATTGGAGACATATTGGTATAGTTTAGTTTCCCTCTACCTTAGATCCTTTATTTTTATAAAGCATGTACACCCATATTGGGAAAATTTTGATGTACTCTTTAATAAATTGAATATAGTCAAAGTTTAAACTTCTGTTGCTATCCATTGGATTTTGTTTACCATTTTTAGTAGAGAGGTGGTTGATTTCGTTTCTTTGCAGTTAACATACCACTTAATATGTTATATTAACTTTCAGGCCTATATATGTTATGGGTTACCATATGTTATATTAATTAATAATGCACATTAAGGTAAAACTTTATCCTTGTTTGGTCAAATCTAAAGAACCAAACATTCTAATCACCTAATCATGGGAATAGGATTTCTAGAGTCAAGATGCTAGGTTTGGTTATGTTACACCATGTTCTCAAAGATTCAATCAAGTCCCCTAGATCTTGATTGGAGCTACTCTAAGTTTCCATGGTGCTTCTGTAACCTTTGTGACCTGCAACAACTATTCTCCAAGATTTTTCATCTACATTCCACCCCTTCCACCAAAATCACCCACCTATAGAGAAAAACTAAAAATCCCCCTCTTTCTCCACCAAGTGCTTGATTGTTGAAAAATATGAATAGGTCAAGGAAGAAGGTAGTTGTTAGAGTTGATACGATAATAAGACATGAAGTCATACAAAGAAAGATTCAAAATTGGTCATCCATCATCTTCCACCCAATCACACACTCCAACAACTCAAAAAGTACCTCCACTTTACACTTCCTCACGTGATGATGATGATTTGATATAAGATCCTAACTAGATTGAGGGAGGGGAGAAGCAATCCATTAAGGACTTGGTGGATTCCATTGAAGTCCAACAATCAATCCATCTACAAAGAGAAGCACGACATTCTTTGTATTCCTTGCATGAGCCACCACCATCACAACAATATACCACACCTACAAGCACAAAAAGGTGTTTGGTTGTGGAAGAAGATGAAGGAGATTATTAGGTTCCCTATGTGTCTCGATGATCTCCATTGACACACAACATATGATACATATCAATATCGAAATCAGCTTTGGTTCTAACTATAGAGAGGAGGAGAAAAGCAAGATTTTAAGGAGGATGATCTATAAGAAGAGGTTGTGTACATAGTGACCCAACTAGAGGTTGATTTGATAGATCCTAAAGACAAATAGTGGGAACAAACATCCTCAAGGCCACAGTGAAGAAAGGAAAGGGGGGTCATCTATCCCTAAAACATGACAAGGAGAGTGACTACCACCCACTTTGCTTACATATCTCCAATGTAAGCCCTTGTGATCAAATTCTATATTAGATATTACATCAAGAAAGTTGGCTTACATAAACTTACAATGGAGGTACAAGACACATATGAGGAGATAGCTAGGGATTTTTTTAGTTCTATTGGGAAGGCAGTTTACAAAAATGAAGATTTTGTAAGGTTCATATTGTTCAGTAACCTACCCATCTTTACAATGCAAAGAAACTCATATGAAAGACACTTTTACTGTAAGCAAGTTGAAGACCATCTAGATAGCTAATCCAAAATATGATGCATTAAAAGGTCTTTGCAAATACCATATTTGGATGGTATGAGAACCATGGTCATTTTTGCAAAAGGATTTGTTTCTAATGGGCTTAATAATATAGGATAGGCGAGTGAACTTGGAGAAGACGATGATTGACCATTTGAAATCCATCCCCAAAAAGAGCATTTCACCATTTGTTATGGGGATGTGGTGACATCCATAATCTCTATCATTTGGTTACGACTTAAAAACCTCAAGAAAACCCAAGTGTGCAAGTAAATTGATTTGAACTATCTAGTGTGGACACACATGATTTCAATGAGGGGTTAAAAGATCTATTACCATTTTAGTTCCAACTACTCTACCTTCAGTTCCCAAGTTTCCCTAGAAAATGAGCAGTTCTCTTGATTAATATAGATCCCATGACTGAGCTTATGTGTGAAATTGCATGACAAGAGAGGGACAACCTGAGAGAGAAATTTAGGGCACTGGTGGTAAACCCACATGAGGATGAAGGTCAAACTAGTATAGCCTAACTTCCACCACCCAAGCCTTATAGACCCTTAGAGTATGACTACCCACCACAAGACCCCACCCCATGCCATGATCATTTCATTGTCTTTCTAAGCTTATTGCCATATTGAGGACATAATAATTCAAAATTTTGGGGTGGGAGGGCATTACGTCCTTATTTATTTTTTCTTTGTTCTATTTTTTTCTTGATTATAGTTTCTTGTTGATTTGATTTATCCATTTTACTTTCTATTTTTCACTTGTGTATGTGTATCATTTAGTTTCAATTGCTTGCATTTCTTGTGTAATATTTCAAAAGCTTATCTTTCTTGCCATGTCATTCCACATATTGCATTGCATGTAGATTTTAAGTTTTTTTTGTGCCTGGTTAGAATTTCCTTTATTTGTTTAAATGATTCCTAGGTAGTTCTTGATCTGATAGTCAACAATTTGATACAATTTTTCCAACATTGCCCAAGTTTCAAAAATGACTTGCCGTAAAAGGTATTTTGATTAGATCTCTAATTGTTGAAACTAGTTGTTAATCTTTGGTGAATCTATCCATATTAAATTGTGTTTATTTCTTCTAGGTTTTAATATATTTTCGTCCCCTTTTATAATGAAGTGATATGATGAATGAATTTCAATCATAGGTTATTCTTGAAAAAAAATGAAAAACATGTAATTTTCCATAGTTTCTTATTCATGATGGTTTTTATCATAGTTGGTGAAGTAGATTACCTTGCTTGTAGGATATTTTGTATAGAAGTCCATGCTACCTGATGCCTTTTTTTCCTCCACCTTATTCCATCATTTCATACCTACCCACCGCATCAAAAATACAATATCACAAAAAGAGCAAGTTGTGACCACCCTCAAAAATATTGGGGTGGACAACACTTACTCCCCTCCACTACTACTTACCACTCTACATCCCTACACTACAAAAGGGTTAATAAAGGTAAAATTGTCAAAATAAAATAAAGGTTCTCCTACATAACAACACTACAGAAAAAGAAACGACAATAAGTGTGCTCACTATAATTTCCTTCTACAACTTCCTTTTTCCTTTTTCATTTTTCATGCCTATTGGTCTAGGGAACATCAATTGCAACCTATCATGCCCTTTTACATATCCCTATTGGCAAAGTAGAGTGGAATGACATATAAGGATGATTGCATGCAAGAAAAACAATATAGGGAACTGAATTGACTACCCTTAACATGAAATGCCTTTATCTATAGCATCATGAATGACTCATTGCTTAAAATGAGTTTTCATGCCCAATGGGAAGTTTGTGGTTTTGGGCATTGAATGCAATTGGGATGTGATAATGGAGATGAGAGGCTTGAATAGCATGAGTGAGGCCATTATTTAGCTTGTTTAGTTTTTAAACATCTTTCTCAAATGAAATATTCAAAAGATATTATTTGGAGAATACATGAGGAAAATTATGTTGTAAGCTCGGGTTGGTGATAAATCCCTAGTTTGGGTCTCCATCTGTTGTCTTTTTTTTTCTCATTATTCATGTTATGATTCTTAGAATGCATGCTTATTCCCAATAAATTCCTTTTTATTCCAGAATACAATTAAGAAGACTATAACATCTTTTTATAGGTACTTGAGTGATAGTTTATTGAAGGAAAAGAAGGTAGATACAAGGACTTCACCATGAAAGGAGGATACAAAAGAGCCACAAATATCACCTCCAACCTACCACTGGTACTGAAGAACTACTTTGAAGCAAACAAATTCATGAAGGAACACTTCAATAATTGAAGTCCTACAAAAGCCCTCAATACATTAAGTTTTACCAAGGAAGGAACATTATTTAAAGATATAAGTTACAATAAAATCTTAGAGTCCAAGTAGAGGAAAAAATTGATACCCCAAGACACAGAACAATCATTGCATGCCTTGCCCAAAATGACTGTTATGGCTGGCCGCGACCGCTCTACATGAGCTCCAACCTCCAAAAGTCTCTATGAATTAGCAACCAAACACCATAGACTTTTTTTTCCTTTGAAAGATTGTTCCACCTTCGATCCACAATGCGTGTTCCACTTAGAATGATCATTCTACCTAACCTCACCACATTTGTACTACTCCGGGATGAATGTGCTACACACCAAACTTCCCCATTCAACCCTAACCTAACTGACCCATTCACCACATCTATCCAGGTCACCATGACCTTTTCATCCATCCCACACCACAACTATGGCATGATAGAACAATATTTCTATGTAGAAACCCTAATGTTGCATTTTTATTGTATTTCCCACTTTGCTCCCACTTAACCCTAACTACACATAGGCTCTACAAAAGCCTTCAGGACGTATAGGGTGAAGGTCTTAGCTTATTTACACCTCCACCAACCTCCACCTACTCCCATCTACTCCCATTTCACCTTCTTATTCATTTTCACCCCCATAAACCCTAGTTTTCTAGGGTTTTGGCCACCATTCTACTCGATTTGCATGGAGGGAGGACCTTATGTTGCTACTAGCTGGAGGTGAAGAGAAGGATATTTATCATCAAGATCCATGGTGTCCTACTTTTCTTTCTCTCTTTTGTATTTTCCACGACTATGAGTAGATAATCCCCCTTTGTGGTTGTAGTATGAGAGAGAGAGAGATACCATGTTGATGGGAATATTCTTGTAGAACACTTTATTTTGTTGATTAGTAATATTCAGACTTGTTCTCTCCTCCTACCTATTTATTATGTGATTGGGCTATGATACTATCAATGTTATAGAGAAAAAAGGGATTTGAGGAAAAAGAGGGAAAAAAAACCCAAGCCCACATGTGGAACCTCAGCTAATTTTCCTCTCTACCCTTCTAACCATATATTATACTAGCCCTAGGTGGGATATCTAAGTAGCTAGGTATTTGTAACATACTTGAATCTGAGTATGTAGCTTAATTTTCCCTTTCCTAGGTCCACCTTTAATAATATGAGAATTAACTTACTTTCCTTGAATTAAACTAATTGGAAATAATTGGATCCAAGAAGATATAGTATTTTATAAAATAACATGTTATATAATGGTAATGCTAAATTCATTAGTTAAGTCATAAATTCAAGGTTCATTGCATAAATCAACTAATTAATTAGAATTGACCCTAATTTGTCAATATAAAATATCCTTAAGTCTAATTGGTAAAATGAAGTTGATGAATATGAAATAATGCATCATATTGATTAAGACAGACATAAAATGCATTATTTATATACTTAACCTATAAGTAAGAAATAAAAGAATGATATTTACAAAAGGTAAATTTTACATTAAAATTTGGTTCTTTACACTTTAATTAGCATACACATAAATTCCATCTCTTGCTATCCCAGTTAATTAGGAGTAGAATCGATATTAATTAATTGTGTTTCACTTAATGATTACTTGAGGTTCAAATATGTATGTGTTTATTTAGTGATGTAATGCGGTCTCCCTCCCTCGCCCACACTCATCCACGATCGCACTGGAATAAATGGATGTCGGTTGTAAGGTTGCATTTGCTACATGGTGAATCATGGGGATGGGAATGATGGTGAAACAAAAAATGTTGTTTGTTTGCGATGGTGATAGGGAATCATGGTGATCCATGGTTAGTCTCTGGTGGATTTTGATCTATTTTTGTCCCCATGTTTAAACATGGTGAATCATGGTGAAAGAAGTTCTTTTTTCAAGACTTCACTACTTATTTAGACACATACAAAAAAACATTCTAATAAATATGATTCTAACTTGTGTAGGGTATTTTGATAAAGAATCCCCCCATCCTTATAACCATGTACTAAATAATATTTAATATTTTTTAAATTTTTCCTATCCTACCCCCTTTCACCATGTACATGTTATCAAACAACACATTTTAACAATTTCCTCATCACCATCACCGTCCCCTTCTCCGTCAATGTTTCCATCCTCATCACCATCATTTTTCTCACCACCTACCAAACACAACCCAACAAGTGCCGTTCCTCCTCTCTTTCTTTTTCTTCCCTTTCCCTTTATTCTCTTCATAACCGTCGAGTCTCTTCCGTCCTTATTCTTTTTCTCTCCATCTTCCTCCTCTATCTGTGTAACACATTCTCTTTGTCAACCCTCGACAGCAAACAACAGTCACACGAGTCTACAATCTATCGCTCCTTTACACCTCCATCCTTCCGTCTCCATGCTCCCCTAGCCAGCATATATCATCACTAACCCTCCGCCCAATAGTCCTCGCTTCCTAACCCTAACAACCTCCCTTGTTATCCCCTTTGGTTGACGTCCTCCCTGACGGTGGAAGCACTGCCACCTAAGTAAAACCACGGTAGCAGATATCCTACACCACCTGCTGTGGTGGACTCTGCCTACCCAACCACGATCATCGTTTCCCCCTTATTTCTCTCTATAGATTCACCCAATCATCCAATACCACCTCCTCATCTTGCGCCCAGCAGCAGAGACAACAAGGAATCTGGCGCTTCCTCCCTGCTCTAACTGGCGACTGCACCAAGAGAAACGACATTTTCTCACTGGTCTTCATCGCATCCAGGACAACCACCATAGCCGAGTACCTCTGACTAACCATGCTTGCGTCTGCAGATCTGGCAGAGGAAATCCACCGCCACCCAGCTTTCATGGCTGTTGCAGACTCCTAGCGGAGCAACGCAAACTAGTACCATGTCTGCCGTCGCCCTGGATGTGATGCATGCACAGAGACCACGGAGCCCTAGGTGCCACCATGCCTTCCATCCATCTAACCTTGCGCTCGTCTGCGCAGCAGGGACTACCGCTGGTGGTTCCAATGTTTGGCTGCCGCATCACCTGCCTTCTCGCAGCCACACCCTAGTGCTCTGACCCCGGCGCCTCCAAAACTGATCTGCCACACTTGATCGATGTGAACTGCCGATCTCTTCCTCCACCGACTGAAGAGACATTGCAGACCTGCAATTAGTTAACCCGACACCTGCAAACTAGCTCCGATCATCCCCACTGCCCCACCCAGGACACATCTTGCTCTTTTAGAACGACATGGTCGGATGCTTTTAACATCGACAAGCTTCATGAATTATCTTTGATCCCTTGTGAAACTTCCTTGGGTTGTTATTTCTAGATTCCTTCAACTGCTACCAGCACCTTCCACGGATCTAATTCTTTGTAACTAGAGTCTCTTCATCCCTTCAAGCCTACCTTTCGCTTCCTCCTATTCCGGCCAGGCCTGGTAGCCAACACTCATGTGAAGCACCCACCACCGACAATACAAATTGCGCTGTCAATTCTTTCTGAATGACGAAACCTATGATCTAAAAATAAAATTATTGGACATAGATGGAGAAACCATAGCATTCCTATTTAGTATATTTTGAAGACGTTGAAGAAGGCAAATTGCATCATCAGCAAGCACCCCAAAATTATCAAAAGAGAAAGACAAAAAATGATGATGATTTGTTTCACATGTTGCACCATGCTTGTGGACTTTTTATACGGCAGCGTTAGAAGTTATCTGGCCTTCTTTGAAGTTATTAATTTGAAAGGATGCTTGTCAGAGGAGAAACTTCAGTGAATTCTACATATGTGTGTTTGTCATCTATCCAATCAAATAATAAGGTATCATCCACGACGTTGTGCATGGAGACCATCAACACGTGATCCGAGAAAGACCACAGGAGCTTCCCTCAGTGCTTTTAATCCAACACAAGAGATAAGGTCAAAAAGAGCATTACGAACAACATCATGACGAAACTTATATCATGGTCATGAGCGACAATGAACGGCATGATCACCAAGGCGTCAAGATATGTAGTGTTACAGAGCGGGCAACGTTCATCACCAGGATACAAGGAGATCATGAGTCGGTACCGAAGGATAAATTGATAGTCAACGGGAGACATGGACAAGTCAAAGCCTTCAATAGGAATAGTAAGCAGGAAATCTTGTATATGATCGGATTGTGGAGAAGAGATAATAGCATGTTGTCACGGGGATAGACTTACAGAAAATTATTTATTGTCTTGTAGTAAGCATCTGCTAAAATAGACTGAATCTTTGGGTGGGATGGCAGAAGGTGTACGTGACAACTTGGACCAACAAAAGATGGCAGAGTATTACATATGAAAGTATGTGTCAAGTCAAAGAAGATTTATGTAGGCATAGAGTCGACCTCTTGTAAAATATGATCTTGGAACTCTTGGGTGTGGATCCGAGAAGCAACATAAGTAAAGTTGCAGACATCATGAGATGAATAAATGCTCAATCCCCCAAGATGCATAGGAAGTATGGCCAAGCGCCACTGCAGATCACCAAATCTTGGCCATCGCCAACTACAATTTGTTCCAGACAACGACGAAGGACATGATCAAAATCATCCAAAATAGATGTGATAGAAGTTGGCGGTGTTGTTCTGAGACCAAACATCATCTTGGGCATCCCAACACAAGAACGTAGAAGAAGAAACTCTCATGAGGGTCCTGAAGTAAGGCCAAGTGATCCATAATGGAAATAGTTTTTTTCACACATTTCTTGAGAAGCTCCATGGAAAACTATGAGTCTGAGGAAACAGGGCCGCCTACAATCTTCACTCCACTCTCTAGCCGAGAAATGTCAGTAGGAAATAACCCTGAATTGCACTCTCGTCTTGGGTCAATTGAAGTCCAAAATATTTCAATCTTATTAGTATTGAGATGAATATCAAAGGTGGGTCTTTCTCTTGGATGAGACAAAGATCTCTAGAAACTTCCACAATGTCTCTAATAAGAGTTCCATCATTAAGATAGAAAGAAAGAAGGTCAAGGTGACATTCCCTCCTTCACCTCTAAAATAAGAGTGCCAGAGAAAAAATAAGGGGTCCCAACAGATCGCCATGTTGGACACCAACGGCAAGAAAAAGAGGTTCATTTTGATCATCTTGTTGGACACCAACTCCAAATTGGAAATGTAATTCTAGAATACTCAACATAGATACAACATGATTGTGATAGCTACTGTCAATGACACAAGGAGAAACACCGCCCATGACACCTTGAGCCAAGAAAAAAGGGTACCCGTCAGTGAGGATTAACATTGACAATCATAGTGCATGCTCATTCAACACCTACCGGTCGATCTTCATGCTAGTTGTGAATTTTGAGATAATAAGATAATATGACTAAAGACAATAACTTATCAAATAATATTGAGATTGTACGTCTATTAGATCTAAACCTATTTATCAATGATACTCATGAGATATATATGTTGGTATATCAATATTTAGAGGAACATATAATCATACTAAGTGTCAAGAATTATGTTCATGATACTAACTAGTCATGATGTGAATCAAAACTCTAGATGTATATGAGTGTATGTGATATCAATTATAATTACATATGGATCAAATTAATACATACATTCATCTAGGTTGGTAAACTTGAATGAAATGCAATATCAAAGAAAGGGTACTACTTACAAGGATGTTTTTTAAACACCAGTGTGGATGGCATATTGGTTTAGACTACATCAGAATTTACTAGTACGTATCAATATAATGCATACTTGTACGTATAGAATATTCAACAAATAGATGATAAAACATGTATACATATTAGTATGCATGTCAAATATGATGTTAGGAATGATATTGAATCGTATGGTGTAGAGAGAGAATAATATTTAAGACTAAAATGGGAATAATGCATATTATTACCCATGCATATACGTAACCAGGACATACTTAGGCTTATGTGACTAAAGATGGATCTTAGAACTAAAATAGATCATATATTCACTTAATAAAATGAAAATTTTGAATATCTCATTAGGTGATTGGGACTAAGATAAGAATATTAGGAGAATCTATAATAGGAATGTACACACATATTTTCTTTGATTTGACTAACATAGATAATGTATTTCTAGGATATAAACTTGATCATGTGGATCAAGTATGCCTACTGAGCTAACCATTAGTCGTGAAGATCAGGTATGTGAAATTTCTATATACATTTAGGCATTTATTTGACCTTGATATACATTTTCCCATAATGAGACACATCTTGGTATTCTTACTCCTTTATTGAAATTCCATGCCTTTCAAGTGGAAATCCTTTCAAATATTTTAAAAGTATGTTTATTCTTGTTATATTTGGTTTTTAACCCCTCCATCCATGTAAATTAATTTTATTAATGTGATTGATGACATATATCTTGTCTCCATATTCTGCATGTGGTTTTGACTAATTGAACTAATGTAGATGCTTATGCTTAACTATGTTTTTTCATAATAGTATGTCCTTCTATGTATGAGGTATGATATTCCATCCTTAATAAATACATGGGCATGTTATACCACCCAAGTGTGGTATCACGCCATCCCTACTTTTAGGCCAATGATCCTTGGTGTCTTGGCTCTACTTTATTTGTTTCTAGTCTAAGTCATCTATAGGCACTTATTTTATTTTATGTTACTTGATGACAAGATATTGTCTGCAAATTCTGTCATTCTTTAATGCCTCGTTCTTTTGAAGTTCATTCTCTTTCTTAATTTTTTTGAACTTACCTACTTGCTAATATCCCCCTATTGAGTGGGAACCCCTTGTTATACCTCATTATATTGAAATGCTTAGATATGTTTACAATGCACATACTCAGTGTGACTGACGTATACATATTGTTTGTATCCTTTTGTGTATGGTTCCCAAACAACCAAGGTGTAGGTATCTGTGAGGACCATGACCCATAAAGATGGTGTAAATGTTTGTGAATACAAGGATAGTTTGGAGTGGCTGGGTTACCCCCTTCTACAGGCCTTGTTCATAGATAGTTCAACTTTTTATCTTGTAATAGTACCTTTTTTCAGTGAGGAACAATTGTATTGATCCACTTTGTAACTTTGTATTAGTTATTGTCCTATTGCTTTATCTTTAGATTGTTCTTTTTATCATACCATTTGAGTAGATCCCCTATTGAGTCCCACTCTTTATAGTATTCTTCTCTCCTCTCACTTGGCAAGAGAACTTGTAGTGGTTGAATTTGGGTAATATGAGCTGAAAACCCCTTTTCCTACACCATACACCACTCCTTTCCACCAAGTAAGGTTAGAGAGTCACACTTAGAAACCTATAACGGGGTTGGTCTTTATTAGTTCCATCTATCCCCTGGTCAAATGAGCCTATCAAGGTTATATAGAGTCTAATCTATAGACTAGTTACCCTAAACCACTCTATGCCACCCATGGCAAACTAGTAGGGTAGATTTCCTAATCGATGCCGCACTTTATTGTTTAATTAGTGTCACTACAATTGAATGAGTTATTGAATATATCTTTTTTTTTGTGAACCCAGCTCGTTGCCCCTTTTATTACATTTTCCGAAAGAATCTGTACAAAACAGAAAAGAAAGAAAAGAAAAGATCTAAGGCTAACTGTACAAGGGAAGAGGAGGAGAGAGGGAGGAAGTTATTGGAGGATTGAGTTGGAATCAGAGAAGATATGATCCCAAATCTGAGGTATATTCCTCCTAAAACCAAGGAAAATACTATTGTTTCTCTCGATCCAAACTTCATAAAGAACACAGCAAGTCAGCGTTTTCAGAACTTTTCCTTTGATGTCCAGAAGCTGTTCCATCGAGGCTGGGCAGATGAAGTGCGGGTGAAGGGTACTCAATTTTCCCCACAGCAGCTTAGTGTAAATACAGGAGAAGAAAAGATGATCTCTTGTTTCAGCTTTGCAAAGACAAAGAGAACAGCGAGACGCAAAGGTGAAGCCAAACCTTTGTCTGATATCATCAGTGAATAGTCTATTATGGAAAGCTTTCCATAGGAAAATAGACCATCTCCTATGAATGGAGGAGTCCCAAATCCAGCTGCTCCAATCAACAGTAGGGAAATTATTCCTACAGATATCCCAAAAATCTCTGCAGGACAAGTTTGATTTGCCATTGCAAGTGATGATATCCAATTCACCCTTGATTGGTTTGCTGATCGAATTAAGAAAGTTAGAGACAGAGTGACCACCTCTAATGTTGTTAGGAAAACACCAATCACCTTCGACAATACAGGAGCTGACTTTACAGAATTTGCCACGACCAAATCTATAGAGGAGTTGATTATTGACGTTACTGAGAAGAGTGGAGTTGCCAGGGCACCACGGGTCCATCCAGAGAAGAAGAGAATTACCATCACCAATCTTGAACTTTACATGTTTCAGAAGAAAATCTCTATTACTCAGCAATTTTTTCCACAGCCACGAACAGGTGGGAGTAGGCTCCACAGACCAGATAGAAAATTTGTGTAAATATTTCTCATGTATCCACTTGACCCAAAGAGAGGATTTGCTCTTTGCAATGTCCCATAAGTTTTTTAGCATGCTAGCCTTAGACATTCATCAATTTTTCTAAGACCCACACCACCTTCAGTTTTGATTCTGCACACGATACTCCAAGGGATGGTGTGAACCCTTTTAACATCAGAATTATCACCCCAGATGAAGTGTTTGATGTGTCTTTCAATGTCATCAATAACAGCTCTAGGTAATGGGAAAGCAGCTGTCTAGAATATATGATATGCAGCCAAAGTGGATATAGCTAATTCAATTCTGCCAGCCATGGAGAGAAGATTCGATTTCCAAGAACTTAGCTTACCTTTAATCTTATCCACAATGGGGGAGCACATACCCTTAGTCAGTCTTCCAGAAAAAAGGGGGAGACCTAAATACTTGACAGGAAGGGAGGCTCGAGGAATGTCACTCAGCAGAGAATTAGATCCTTTACTAAGGAAAATATTGCTCTTCAAGTTATTCATCTTTAAACCAGAAATATTTCCGAATAGGTTCATAATCACTTCAATCATATCAATGTTTCTCTGTTCAGCCTTTGAGAAAATAAGGAGATCATCCGCAAAAATTATATGTGAAATGTTAAGTTTAGCTCTTTTTATAGGAAGAACAGGGGAAAGAAGATTATTATTGAATATATCAACCATGCATGATTGATACTTCCCATATTGATTGCCTATTATTTGTGCATCCAAAAATAGAGACAGACTGAGAGGAACAAAACTTTAAATTTATAACCCGATACCTTAGATGCCTGCAATAATAATACAAGTTCTTTAATAGTAAGTGGAGTCAGATACAGGGACAAGGGTGACAATCTGTTTAGGACGTGAAATTGCATATTATGTAAATCAAATCAAGAGTGAGTTTGATGTTCCTTAAGAAGTGATGTAACCAACAAAAACAAGGTATTAAGGTAAATGAAGACAAGATTACAAATAAACACAAGTAGTAATTCTTTGTTGTATATTTTCATAATCTGGATAGACTTAGCTGAGGTTTCATCAACCCATTATCCTTATCATAGTTTATGAACAATCATCATTAGTATCCATTCCCTCTTCTCTCTCTCTCTCTCTCTCAAGATGACAAACAAATAGTCAAACATAGAAACATATGATATTTAGCTCTAGTGATCCAACACTTTCTGTATTCACAGCACTCCATATCTCCATATCTTATCTAATACTACTCTCTATACTTTCATGAATAATGTTGATGAGGAGGTCAGAAAGGTGGAGGACATCAGTGAGTCAGTTTTGCTTATGTGTCGAGACTAGAGAAGGCCTGACAACTCATAGTTTGACTCAAATGAATTTGTTGTGTTGAAACGTCAGAGGTATAGGTAATAAAGATAGGTGCTTAGTCCTGAAAGTATTCATGAGAGAACATAAACCTCATGTGGTGTCTATTTTATAACCAAGGATAAGTGTTGGGGAGGCAACTAGAAACATAAAGCTTACTCGCACCGGGTGGGGGCAAGATGTTTTCCAGAGGGATATGGGTGTCTTGGAGAGGAGAGGAACAAAAGGTACCGATCATGTGTAGCCATAGGCAATTCGTGATTTGCACAACTTATAATAAGGTAATGGCTACGTTCGTCTATGCTAACCCCCCTATCAAGACAAGAAAACTATTATGGAGGCACCTAGTGGAGGAAGGCGGCGAATCACAGGGTCATGGATTGTCATGGGAGACTTCAATACTACAATGGTCCCATCTGAAAAAATGGGAAGTGATAGATGCAAATTTATAGAATCCATGTTGTTTAAAGATACTTTAATGAAGGAAGGGTTATCAGATATCGGGTTATCAGGGGTAAGATTTACATATAAGGATGGTCATCTTTAAGAGAGACTTAATAGAGTTGTTGCTAATGGGGATTTCATTAGAAGATTTCCAAATCTGGTGGTTGAAAACTTACCAATATTATCTTCTGATCACTTCCTGATCCTACTATGTTTGGTTAAATGATAGAGAAAGCCGGTCAGATTTCTCACAAAGGTGTCCTGGAATAAGGAGGGTACTTTCCAAAAAATGTGGGAAACCAAGTGGGCACGAAATGCAGACTTCTATGGTGCCCTTAACAACGCCAGAGAGCATGTGATGAAATGGGAGCAGGAGGCACAAATTGCAAAGTACAAAAATAAGAATAGACTGAACAGAAACATACTTCAACAAATCGCGGTGTAAACCGTTAACAGTAAACTGTGGTAATGGCCATATAGAAGATGCTTGTCAAACATTATGATGAGATTACAGACAAATTATGCATGGATATGCAAATGGAACAATAGAGAATTATAACTAACGAAGGAGAGGATTGGAAGAAGAGGGCACATATCATCCAAATGCAAAGTGGAGATGATAATAACAGATTCTACCAAGCTTGGGTTGACCAGTGCAAACGGAAAAATACTATAACCTCTCTTAAAGATCCAGTAGGGAACCGGTTATCTAATGAATCTGACATTCTTAATTTGTTAGTGACCCACTTTGAGAAGGTGTTGTCTGAGACAAATAGGAGGAGATATGGATGCAAACCAACCATTTATGGCTCCTTTAGTAGAGTGCAAACTCAAGAGGAATGTATGTTGTTAGCGATACCCATGAAGGAGGAGGTGTGGATGATACTGAAGAAGATGAAACCCTTCTGAGGTAGTCATACCAGATAGAGTCATGGCGGACTTTTTGCAAAAACATTGGGAGGTGGTAGGGAACTCGATGACTAAATTTGTACAATAGATGATTGCAAGCAAGCCATTGGAAGATAACGTTTGCAATGCTACAATTATACTTATCCCAAAAGTTGCCTGGCCAGAAAGGTGTGAACAACTTCGCCCAATTTCTCTTAATAACATAGTCCTAAAACTAGCATCAAAGGTGATTTTTGACAGGCTCAAACGCTTCATACCATGTTGGATTTCATTGGAGCAAAGTAGTTTTGTACCTAGGTGGAGGATCACTGATAACATAGCACTAGTACAGGAGATGATACACGGAATGAAGAGAAAAATGGGGAAAAAGATGATGGCCTTAAAAGTCAATCTAACCAAGGCTTATGGTCAAATGTCATGGGGATTTATAGAGGAAACCATGGAACTTGTTGGGATACCTAGAAATATCAGAGTATTCATAATGCAATCTATTAGGAGGTAGCACCAAGTTACTATGGAATGGAAAGCAATCCTGATCCTTCAAAGTGAGTAGGAGGTTAGGTAGGGGGACACCTTATCACCTTATCTCTTTGTAATGTGCCTTGAGAGTCTCACATAGATGATTCAAGAAAGAGTTAACAACAAAGTTGGAAGTCAATAAAGTTAGGGAGATCGGGTATAGAACTATCTCATGTGTGTTTTGTTGATGATCTAATTTTTTTTTGCACATGCTAGTAGGGACCAGATGAAAACCATTTTTAAGTGCTTTAAAATGTTCAAGGATGCTTCCGGGAAAGCCATCTCAGTGACTAAATCTCAGGGTTTTTTTTCTAGAAGCATGCCAAGAGTTACAAAAAGAAGTATACAGACCCTAAGAAGGTTTCAAGTAACTATAGATTTAGGAAGATATTTAGAGTTCCAATTGTCCATTCTAGAGTTACGAAAGTTACATACTCAGATATTGTTTAAAAGGTAGACAATAGGGTAAGTGTCTGGGCTATGAGGAGCTTGTCATTAGGGTTGAGCATCGGTCCAGAACCGGACCGGACCGTGGACCGATTTTTAACAAATATATGGACCGCAGACCGGACCGTTTCGAGGTAGGACCGGACCGGGACCGGACTATTTTGTATTAGGACCGGACCGTTTGGACCGTAATGAGCCTTTTTTACATGTTTTACAACTTATTTAATTATACAAAGTTGATAATCTTAGTCACTTCTGATAATTATATAACTTTAGTATCAAACATTTATACTAGTAGTGATTATATATGTACTTTATTTGTAATTATTATCGAATACACCTTCAAATATATATGAATTTTATATAAAAATCAATCTGCGGTCCTGACCGGACCGGACCGGTTTTGGACCGGACCGGACCGAAGACCGAACTCATCGAAATTCCCGGACCACGGACCGGACCGAACACAAAATGGACCGGACCGGACCGAATTTAGCAGTCCGGTCCGGTTTTGTGGTCTGGACCATTATTTGCTCACCCCTACTTGTCATTAGCAGGAAGGATATGTCTAGCCAAGTCCACACTTACAACAATACCCACATATGTCATTCAGATGGTGATTTTTCCAATCGGGCTTTGGATAAGACTCAACGGGACTATGAGATGGTTCTTGTGAGGTGGGAATTATAAAACAAGACCAATGTCTTTAGTATCGTGGGACAAAGTGACTAGCGTAAAGAAAAATGGAGGATTAGAATTAAGTCTATGAGAGAATAGAACAAGGTCTTGGTTATGAAGAACATGTGGGATCTTGCTTCAGGAAGATGGTCGATATGGTGTGAGGTTATGAAGGATCAATTCACGAGAGTTGAATTGGGTAAGAAAGCAGGAGTATTGTGAGTTGGGCAAGTTGTAATTGAAGCTAAGCACTTTATCCAATCCAATTCAATGTACGTACCTATTAGCAAGAAATCAATTAATGTTTGTGAAGACGGTTGGGTAAAACCTGGAGTTCAGTTGAAAGACCACACTAAAAGGCCTATACCAGACGTGTTAGCAGACCTTCAGGTCAGTAGTTTACTGGTGGAGCCAGTAAGATGGGATGAAAAAAAAAAATAATGAGTGGTTGTAGGAGGAGATGGTACAACTTGTACTAAAATCCAACATGCCAGTAGGAGGTGATCGTGCGGATTAGCAAAGTTGGAACCATTCACATGATGGAAAATTCTAAATAGGTTCGGCATATAATGTACTGAGAGTTTCAAAGGAATCTTCAACTCTAGGTAACTAGGGGAGCTGTGGAGGCTGAAGCTGGAAGCACGATTCAAGGCATTTGCTTGGCTTACTAAGCATAATGCATTACTGAAATGGCAGGTGTCGGGAGACTGTCAAAACAACTCTTCATGCACTTAGGAATTGTGATGAAGTGAGAGGAGTTTGACCATTTTAATCACTCAAGAGAAGTTGATGAGCTTCTTCAGTCCCACGTCACTTGAAAGTTGGTTGTAGATAGGTACTAAGCATTGAGGGATAGTCGAGGAGACATTCTGGATCACATGCCATTACTTATGGAAGTTGCACAATTCACAGGTGTTTGAAGGTGAGAGCAGGAGACTGGAACACCAACTGGCCTGCATCCGCCAAGGTCATAAAACTCATTGAGAAAGCTTGGCGCAAAGAGGACACAAGACAAAAGATCATCAGAATAGATAGGTGGAATCCCCCAAAAAATGGTACCATCAAGATTTACATAGATGCCATGGTCACTAAACACGGTGTGGCAGTAGCAGCAGTCGATAGAAACATTTCTGGGTTGTGGAAGGGAGATAAGGAAGAAAAATCGGCACGACGTCTGTGAGTGAGAAAATCTGGTGGGTATTCATCTAGATATTGTACAAATAAAGATGGAAGGATGGGAGAAGTCAACAATCACAATGGATTGTCAACTGGCAATGTGAATTATATAAGAAGAGGTTGGGGGCTTCCCAAGGTTCTCCTATTGGGCAAGTAGAATCAAGAAGGATTTACCGACGAATATCATAGTGGAGTTCCATTGCTAAGAGAGAAACAAAGTAGCAGATGGCTTGGCAAGGTTGCACATGAAGAGCAGGTTGACTTTTGCTTATTACAAAACCCCACCCTGTACTATGATGCCCATAGTTCAATCAGAAGTACTCTCAAGGAGTATCAATCCCAATCCCTCTCCTGTGGTCGAGGAGGCTGAACACTATGTAATGAGTAATTGAAATGAATAAATGAAGTGTTGAATGGTTCAAAAAAATCATACATTACAAGATGGCAGATAATCATGCAAGTGATTTATTCAAGAACAAGAGAAGGAGATAAAGATTGCTAAGAATATATACATTCAAAAGGAAATGAATATTTACATGTTGAGAGATTCTTAGTGGCTACTCTAAACCCAAGTTAATGAGTCTGGACACTAATAACTACAAGTGAAAAAATTGATTTACAAGGAACGAATGTCATAACTAAAATAGAACGAAGAATGAATATGGACAAAGTTGGAAGAAATAAGTAACAAGGAAGAATAGTAGCCCTAGAGGTACTGAATTGCGAAGAATACCTCCTCCTCAGTGCTAATGATGATAGTGACAGTCGAGAAGATGACTCCAATACCCCTTATCTCAGAGTCAGAGTGTAGATGGTTCCAAGTATATGATCCAATGGTCTCAAACTCTCATTCTCATCAACCAATGAAAAAGGGATGGTGAGACTGGAGTTTGGCATCAGTTCATGGAGAAGACTTTGTACCTTCTTTAGAAGTCTTGGGGTGCCTGTTTGTAGGGATTCATTACACGCTCAAGGCACCTCAAGGGTTGGGACTTTACTTGAACATCAAGCTCTAGAGCATGTGCCTCAGGGTGTGTGATGAACTAACTTTTATGGTGGATGTTGTCGCATGAAGTCCATTACTAGACGGATGACTCTATGGCACCATCTATAGGTGGGTTCTAGAGTCCTAGTGGTAGATGAGGTCTTGAGTCTAATCGGTATATGGGTGACTCTATGGCATCATTAGTAGGTAGGGTCTAGAGTCCCATCATTAGACATGGCCTAAAGTCCCATCGGTAGATGGGGCTTGGAGTCTCATTGGTAAACATGATTGGTTGGGTCATCAATATATGACTTTTGATGGATCACCAGTAGATAGTTATCGATGAATAAAAGGTCACATGTGAAGGCTTCCTTGGCCATCAGTTGGTGTGTCCTATCGCTTTCATTGTCTGTTTGAAACGCTCAATCCATGAAGCAATTATGTGCTCCAATATTGATGTTTTCCTACAAAAGGATGCAAGGTTTTGTTAGAAAGAGGAGATGATGATTGATGCAAATTAATATGAGATTTATCATACCAAAACCTAGGATAACAATGGAAATGGAGGGTAATATAGGCATATAACATTCACAAAATTGATTTTTTATCAACCCCTTCAAACTTAGAGTCTAGCTTGTCCTCAAGCTAACAAATAGAATTAGAGTATGAGGCAATGAATAGAGGCTTTCTAGTTAGGTGTATCAAGTTAGTTATGATTATGCCTTATCCCAGCTCTGGACCAAGATTCATATATGATTGTCCTTATAGCTTGTTATGACCCTAGGATTCTCCTGAAAACTATGAGATTTTTGACCTATCATCTATTACTCTCCCAACTCTATGTTGGGTTATTTTATGTGATGCCCACTTTCAACTCATTTCCTAGTTGTACAGTGCATGAATATCATGAAAGGAAGCTCCACTCCTGACTTTTATTTTTTAGGTAATCAAAAGAGAGTTTTGGGTGGGGTAAGTCTAAGGTATAGGTTGCTATTCTTTGGTTTGCTTGACTGGAAGCCATATTCTGGAGGTCAAATGGTATTTGTGAACATCATTAAGGAACAAGGGCTTACTTTATAAGATCCCATGTTCCGCTACCTATCATGATGTTTCTATGTTCATGGGTGTAGCTATACACCGGCCAAGAAACACCCTCAGCTAGTAACATGGCACAACTCTTGTACTTCTATTCTCACTCATGCTTCTATTGTCTCATTCAATTTTTTAAGATGGGTTTTTACGGTTTTTGTTTGTTGGCAAGCCAACTTTTTCTCCTTAGGATTTTATCAACCAGAAGGGATAGATTTTTCCTTAATATGAGACTTGTGCATTTCCAACATGTACTCGAGGTCTCATGTGATCACTCAAAAAAGTAATCATATGAAATTCCATCTTATTCTCAAGTGATTTTTCAAGGTTTCAAACATTTTATTCACAACTTACAATACCTCAAAATAGAGTTTGTATAAGAGCATGATCAACTGGAAAGTTATGTGTGTTTACTACCCAGATTCATTACTTCATACAATAAACTCAAAGGGATATCTCAGGGACAATTTAACCTAGTCTAGGAGTGAAGATAACTTCCTTTAAAATTAGATTGAAACATGCCTAATGTCAAAATTACTCTTCATTTTATTAAAATTCTCATTAATTAATTATTAATGCATGAACACCGGCTAAACATGTGCAAAATATACAAGATTTAAACAAACTCAAAACATGTGGATATATCGTATATGCATATGGTGTATAAGTGAAGGTGAGATAAAATTGATGAGGAATGAGAGTGTAATTATCTCACTTGTACACCCCCAAACTTCTCCTTAACTCTATCCCAAGAGTGTCAAAGGAGGAGGTTAGATGTAAATGTGTGGGTTTTAATTCTACTCTTGTAGTCCCTCATTTGCTTAGTGGCAGTGTTGCAACTAGACAACATAGATACCACGAAGATGACGGTAATCATCAATCTAGAACTATTTTACCCTTTTCTTCATGTTATCCAACACTTGCATCCAGAAGAGTACGTGCAAATCATAGTCATTTGATTGTTGTATCTGTTATGGTCTCCTATGATAGAATTGTGGCTTTCCAAAATCTTCATCTTATCTTGAGTACCTCCATCTTATTTCTTTATCAGCTAAATTGTGTCTTTTGCACATTTTTCAGCCTATGCTCTTCTGTGCTAGTAGGTTTTGTGTTGTTTGTGGTTCTTCTCATGTTGTAGATAATGACAGAGTTGTTGTATAGGATGGATTTTTTTGCCATTCTATTAATGAATAACACCGTCCAATGTATGTTGTGAAAAACGTGTAGAAAAATAAATCATAGTATATGTATCTTTAGTTACTCAGTTAGTCTATCCTCTTCTATGGATCCCTTTTCAATGATCATGTCCCTAAGGAGTTTGTATCCTATCTTGTAAATGTCTTCCAACCTATCCGCTAATAGTCATTGGAAATCTTTCATTACATTTACTATCATGTATCCTCTAATTGTAAGGATATCTCAAAGAGTTGGCTTCAACATGTGTGCATCACCCGTGTCTAAAGTCGACTACAAGATCATCATCCTCTAATTTAATTCTCTCCATGATGAAATCTAGATCTGGTCATGGCATCCCATAACATGCATCCCTTGTAAAAGTTGTCGAATGATGCTATTACTATCCATGCAAATGGTAGTTCATCTATTGTGGTGTCATATTCATTCGGGATCTCTTGGTTTACAACTGCCATCGATTCATATTCTAGCTTGACGATAAGTTGAGAAGTTGATATTGGTACTAGATCTGGTTGTGTAGGCATGTTCTATTATGAATCTGGGGTTGTCCCAAATGGCCTTTCATTCTATTGTGTTTGTTGTGCAGGCTCCTTCCAGAGGGTTTTGAGTGTTTTTCTCCATGGTGTCCTCTCTAGAAGGGTTTTTTTTTTGTACATTTTCCTAGTAGTAGACTTTATGTGATGGTAACAAAAGAACCTTCTGTAATTGATTATTTCAATGATGTACTTTCCTCTCATCCCATTAAAGTTTTCATTTTCAATGTATTCTAGTGGGATTATTCAGTTCAATGCCTCTATTGTCTTTAGAACAATGAATTCAATGTTCCCTGAATCAAGAAGTTTATAGGGGACATCAGAGTTGATTGTGAAGTTCTTCTCATTTTGGTCATACCGACTAACATCTCCTTTGATCAAGTTTTCAAGTCTTATCAAAATCTTTTGTATTTTTCAAGCTTCAAGACTCTGAACGACTAGTTTGTTGCATGATAGATCTCTTACGTTATAGTTTTATATGACACCTTATCATGAAATAAATCCACAACTGATAGCAATCAGTGATCTTTGTCCTTATGAGGTAGCATGATTGGCTTTATGTCATTGTTGCTTCTCAATGTGAAGATGTGTTTGTTGACTAAGGGTACTCTTGAGTTTCCCTCATAGAGTTGGGCAGAGAGACTGGGTGTAGCATTGAAAACTAGCTCTTCTTTGTCTATGTGCATGATTTCATTGATAATTGCTTCACATAGCACCTTGAAGAATCTTTTCTAGATAGAGGCATTTCCTATTAATGATGTTATCATGTATTTCCGAGTTAGGATGCACACTTGATTTTGATATAGAACATTGATCGTGGGCTTGTCATCATAAAGTATGTTGGCCAGAACATCGATGCCCCTTAGGAGCATCCCTGAAGTAGAAATCATGTCCATGTCTCTCAATTTATGTGGAAGCGGTGGGGGTACGGCTTGACCAGTGTCATTAGTAGTTTCTGAATTAGAGAAGACTAGCCTCTATTTTTATTTAGGAGTGCCTTTGAACAAACTATGTATGTTTCCCTTGTCATCATTAGAATTTCCCTCATATAATTCCCTATCAGCATCACTTTGATGTACCCCACTTCTTCATGTACAACTATGGGTTAGTTGGAAGTGAACTCTCCACATACATATTTGTATGTGAAGGGTGGTGGAGTTTGATAGGTGAAGAGATCTTCTAGTCTATTCATCGCCTCTTCTATAGTCTCCCTCACTTATTTGTATGATAGAGGGACAAACTTAGGGACTTTTTCATTTTTCATATTTTTCTTCCTATGCATCGATGTTTGCACCTTCCCTGTTGCCATCTCAAACAGCTTCATCTCTTACAACTCTATTGGGTTCTCCTACCCTATGTCTTTGACACATTCAATGATTGTCTAGGGGGGCAAAGAGTTTATGGCAGGTTCATTATGATCATTAGAGTTTTTGCCAATGTGCACAAAGTCTTCTTCTTATTAGTGGTAAGAGATTACCACAACACACAATCCTATGGCAAAGTACTAATTGGATTGCACCTTGAACTGCCAATGCTAACCCCTTATTTTTTTGACATTTACAACCTTGCTTGGGGATCCAGAGTGCCTTTCCGGTTTGTGTTGGACCTTTTTCCTTTTGGCATACATCTCCCCAGGCGGCGTAGGTGTGGCATAGGTTGAAGGAACTCCCTTCCTCTTCTTGATATCCTTGAGGGTGTGGTTTTGTTGAAGTGGGTAGTTTTCCTTGCACAATATGTCATACTCCTTTTGTAGCTTGGTGATTTCCTTAGCCATGTTGTCCATGCTCTCGATCATTTGGCACTGCCTCATTGATAGTAGTTCAGGGCATTCATGTAGGTGCACTAATATTATCATCAGATGTGAAAACCATCTGCTTTGTGGCTGGTGTTTCCCTACTTGTAGAAGAAGGTGTCCCTAGGCTAGCTTCTTTCCTTGGTGTCTCCATTGGATGAGAGTGTGGCTCATTTACTTTAATGTGTTGGTGGAGATCACTTGCAGGATCTTTGATTGGTTGATTTGATTCATCAATTGGGGTCTCTATGTTGATCTCCTCTCTATCCTATGTTTTTCCGACTCAGCTACAGATTTCTCTTATGTTGTCTAATGTCGTGGCCCTATCTCAGGGGCTTCTTTAGGTATGATTTTTTTTCAGATGCACTAGGCGGTTCTTCTATTTTTGGCATAGACGTGGTGATTGGTTCCTCAATCGGTTACTTCACTAGAGGGATATTTATGGGGATAGGTGGACTCGTCACCGGCTTCTCTATTAGACTATTTGGATGAAGCTGGGATGAGGAAGGACTTTCCCTTCTTGGGCATGCTATAGTTTTCTTTGGGTCTTGATAATATTTGTGTTCTTTTTTATAGCTTCTTATGGCTGTCCTTCTATAAAATGGCCCTCTCTTCTACTATGGGCTCACTAGGTTGAGGTAAAGGAGGGGATCCTAACTTCATTTTAGGATTCCCATAAAAAGAAAAGTGTGCCACTATCATAGTCTCATTTCTGGAAAAGGTAGCAAGTCATTTGTCTTCTTGAATCTATAGACAAATTTGTTCATTCTCCTTGCTGAAAACCTATTGATGATAGGTATCTTACATCCATAAGTTCAGTCTCCCTTAGCCTCTGGAAAGTTGGTTAGAACCATGGGGTACCCAAGACTGTATGCTATATATGCCACTGGGACTCCCATGCAGAGATCTTTGGATACCTCAGGACAAATTGCCATTTCTAATTCATCAAAAGAAACCTTTTGATGTTCATAATTTCTTCTCTTGTATACTTGACGAGATGTGGAGGTCATCTCTACTTATACTCCATCTATCTTCTCTGGTGAATACTAAACATCCAATGGTCTTGTGGATGACACACATGATTCCAGAGTGCATTTTAGAAGCATTTTTATTGACCTACATTATGAACCAGTCCTGTCAGCCTCTCCCAAGGTTTATTAGTGATGAACCCTCTAACTTCTCTATCTAATCTTGTCTTGTTGGAAAGTGTAGTCTCTTCATCTAATTGGTAGAAAATATTGTTTAGCAATCTTTTCTACAGTTTGAAATCCTTATTCATCATCTTAAATTCCAATTTGTAGGATCATCCATATTTCTTGGCTTCCTCTTTTTCAAATGGGAGCTTCTTTAAAGAATACATGAAGTTTAGAGTGATCTCCTTGTATGACATCTAGTCATTGAAGAATATATTTTTAGAGGTTTGGGGCACACATGATTTAGTTTACACTATCATAGATACCTATAATTGTCAAGGTATGGGGCATCCATACCTTGTCTCCTTGAATGTCTTCCTTCATACATTGCTTTGTAGTTTCTCTGGCACTCATTTTCTCTTATCTCAAAATAACTATCAGGTTGCGCAAATGATGTGGTTGTTGGTAGCCCCAGAGTATTGGTCACAACACCAGATAGATTCGAATTTGACCTAGTTTCACTTGTCACTTGTTGCTCCTTTATTGTTCCCTTCACTCCACCTTCGAATGCTCCAATTTTCTTGACATGTCCACTTATGGGTAAGGGGTTTACTATTTTCCTCTTCCTAAGATGTGCAACCTCATTATAAGGTATGTACTCAAAGATTCAATTGTTTTTTATTTAGTCGACTAGGAAAGCTCATGAGGGTGAGCTGTTTGTAGTTGTTTCAGATGGTATGTCACATATATAGATTTTATTCTCTCTAGAGTAGGGTCTCCATGCCCCTATATGTATCGTAAGCTTATACTCTTAGGTTTTCTATTTTCTACATTTATTCCATTTTCAATTTTTCATTGAGAAGGGCCATGTAACACCCCAATTTTCACATCACATTAGTGGAAGCTAAATATTTTTTTCCAATTTGGGAGTATCACAAACACAATATGCATTACAATAATATAGAAAATAACCATCACATTTGTGTATGAAATAATTTTTCATTATATTCTCAAAAAATACATTTTTATTACATTAAATCTTATAGGAAAACCATGACACATGATGTAAAAGATTGTACTTCTATCATAAGATCTTGAATCGTGTAAATGGCTCCCCATCAAGCAAACATATTTGTAGATGTGTCCTATAAATTCACCGACCTTTCTGAATGTTAATACTGACAGACATCTCATTCCCATCTATGCACAATTAGGAAAACTACTATTACTTTAAGTGGCATTGAATTTTGAATATGATAACTAGAATTTACATTAACTAAAATACGAACTAAGATCTAAAAGTTGTAAACATATACTGAATTGATGTGTCTTTTATCTATGTCTTTTATCTGATTTGTGGCCATCATTATATGATAAGTATGCTCTGAATTTGTGTGACTACGCCTCTAAATTAGTACCAAAGCACCTCTGAGTTGGAACTACATGCCTCTGAATGACACCAAGGTGTCTATGAATTGGTAGAAGTACCTCTGAAGTGGAGTAAACACTTATCTAAACTGGCATTTCATGCCTTTGAATCGTCCTGGGACTAATTGAATGGGGACTGATAACACCCATTTTATGGCCATTTATGGCTCATATTTCGTTGTCAAACCTGCCTTCTAAATTGTTTTCCTCTCTGTTTTATCCTATTCTTGCATAAGAATAACCCACATTGTGCTCCTAACTCTTTTCCCATCTTTTGTAGAGTTTTCCCTCGCTTTTCCACCCAAAGTCGGCAAAAAGTCCCGTCCCGACCCACTTACAGCAAGCACCTGAACCGGCCCTTTACTGGCCACGTGACACACCCACTTACCAGTCACGGTCGATGCCCGTCACGGCAGCAACCTGACACGGGCATGTTGTGTGAGGGCCCTGATGAGTGATACGCCATCTACCTGACAGGGAGCTTTGCCCACCACAACTCACCCTGATAGAGTCTATCGCACGATCAAGCCACTCATCGAAGCAGCTACCCGCCAAGAGTATTACCCGACACGGTCAAGTGATTCTCCAGCAACCCGACACACGCTGCAGCCATGTCGGGCGATAGACGCATCGGTCCTCCCTTGTAGCCACATAAACGGAGATGATAAAGGACATGTGGCCACACGAGAACCGCAACCTCTACCAGTTGTTGCCTATAAATAGCAGCTACAGAACTCCGATGGGATGGGTCAGAATCCCATGAGAACTAACTCTGGAAAGACATCAGGAGCTAGTGTTTCACGTTATAAGGCGTGTCGGGCGATACTAGGTGAGCACACCCCCAACCCGAGAGGAGCGGTAGGAGTTCACTTAGAACTCATCCCGGTAGCCACAACAGCACGATAAGAACAAGAAGGCCTCCCCTGTCGGGTCCCTAGATGGGCGTCAACCTGAGATGGCTCACCCCTCCACACCTGATACAAGAAACCTGAGAACCTAAGTGATTCCTAACCCGACACGATACCGAACTTGATATAGACTAACCGTCACGGTATGTCACCCGAGAGGGTCGGCTGCCCGATACAGTCGTGTCGGGTAGGGAGTTCTACCTGATACGCCCTGGCCGTCACGCCTATCGCCCGAGAGGGTTGGCTACCCGACACGGGTGTATCAGGCAGAACTCCTGCCCGGTACTGGGTTAGCGGTCCCTTAGGGGTCCACTGATGTATATCGACCTTCTAAATCAAGGAGACTGATGCTTATCTTTCCCTTTTTACTGCATTTTACTTTCATTTCCCTATGCATTGTAACTAAACCTTTTTACTCTTTTTAAGATTATTGGAATCTGTGGAGTTTATCTCTTGTTGTTCTTTGTACGGTTCCTTTTTGTTGGATGATTTCTTTATAGCATCTGAACTCTAGTTTCTTCTTTTGGATCGCACTTTTTACTAGATATCGAATCGTGTTTCCCATTTCGACACCCTTGAGAGGGGGTTGTCGCAACTCTAGAGTTTGGTCTGATCTGGGTGTATGAGAGTACCTAGGATCAGGGCTGCTTCGATTTACCTTACCACTCTAATCTATGGCCACTGCCCTTGAGAGAGGGAAATGGTGCATTGTTAGAGGTACCCTCTTTGAGAAAAGAGGCTGCAGGATGTTTTCCATCACTTCTTATTATGCCTAAGTTTTCTACCTTCGTGCTTTACCTCTACGACAGTTTTATCTCCTTGGATTCTGTTACTTAAAACCTCTATAAAAATTGCTAAACCCTAAAATCATAATCTTTCTAGTAACTCGAGTTGGAGATATCCTTTTAGTTCAATTTATTTATGGTGCTTTTGTGTTACAACCAAACCTATCCTTTTACCTGTTTGATGTTCTTAGACAAGTGAAACTCAAGTTCTGAAGCATCGTTCTTCCTATCCCTGTGTTCAACCCTGAACTACTTCAACTCTGTGCTAGTTTTAGGTGCCTTAAACATTCGTGTATTATAAATTTCTAAAGTCTGATAACCTAGACATGATTCCTTTCTTTGACCCACGTTTAAGGCTCGTCAACTTTTATGCATCGTTGTCGGGGATAGGCAAAGAAAACTATTCTACGAACTTTAGTTTTGCTTGCACTTTGCCAAAACCTTGTACATATGCATATAATACTGCAATTATTTACTGCACATAATATTTACTATTCATAATTTATACAATGCTCTTACACCTTTGTTTCTTTCTAGGTACTCCTTTCTTCCTTTCTAGGTCATCTAAGCTCTTGACAAGTCATGGATGACCAAGCCCCTGAAGCTCGCTCTCTTCGCTCATTCGTTTAAGTTTGAGCTAATGAAGAGAGAAACCCAATTGTAACGCAGCCTCTAAACGTCACCAACTTCGAACTGAAGCCCTCCTTTCTCCAGCTCCTGTAGCATAACAGGTTCAGTGGAAACACCTCTGAGGAGAACCCATATACTATCTAACGACATTCAAGAGGATGTGCAACACCTTTAAGATCAACAGATTCCTGTTGATGCATATCTACATCTAGTGCTTCCCGTTCTCGTTGAGGGACAAGGCGCTAGAATGGTACACCAGCTTGCAGGATGGGAGCCTCCCTGATTGAGAGCATCTTGTCAATGCTTTTATCGCCAAGTTCTTCCCCATCGATAGGACCATAAAATGTCAAAACAAGATCACGAGGTATTCCCAGAAGCCCTCGAAGAATCTTCACGAGACTTGGAAAAGATTCCAAATCTACCAGTGTGAATGCATGCATCATGGTTTTTTGGAACCAAAGATCATCACCACATTTTACAATGGGTTGTGCCCCGCTGAGAGGAAGTCCTTGAATGTTGCCGTTGGTAGTGATTTCTTGGGACTTAGAGCCCAAAGATCCAGGGAGATTATTGAAAATATAGCTACAAACATACAAGATGGAGAATACGACCGAGAGTCGCTAAATCACACTACTTCAGGTGAATCTAAGGCTATGGAGGCCCTCGCAGCCAAGCTTGACAAGATGATGATAGATGTACAGTCCCTCAAGGAGCAAGGTTACAAAGGGAAGGTTCGACAAGAGGTCGTGAAGAGTTGTCACCTGCAGAGAGCCTGATCACATGTCAGATTTTTGTCTGCACACAGCACCCCAAGAAAATGTCGAAGGGGACTTTACAGAGAATGTGAGTTTTGTTCAATACCGATGACCCGACCACCCTGGTTTCTCTTATGGGAACACCAGTGTTGTTGAGAACTCTCACCAGCTGGTGAGTGGGAAACCTTCGGGAGGACCATCAAATTAGCAACGACAGACAGGGTTCCATCAGCAAAGGGCCTTCCAACAAAACCAGCAGCCACGACCATCTTTGATGATGGAATTTATGTCCTTCACCAAGAGACATAACGACATCAATGAAAAGATGCACAAGAGCTCAGTGGGTAGCACAGCTCTGCTCAAACTAATGCAGCAATAGATGGGTGGTTTTTCTACCCAGATAGGGGAGCTCCAGTAGCATAACAAACAGATTGATCAGCAGTTGGAAAGCCTCACCCAATCCCTCAACCATCAAGTGGGGTGTTTCCCCTTCAATACTGAAGCCAACCCACGAGGACATGAGATGGTAAACATGGACGTTCTAAGGTTAGGAACGATAATATCACCAGCCGTTGAGAAGACGGTAATTTCAACAACAACACCTGCCGAAGGAGTTAGCACTGAGGTTATTGAGGAAGAAGTTCTGCAAAAGTCAAAGAAAGTAGTCAAAGACAAGGTTAACCATGTCTCTTCTGAAGAGCGTCCAGATAAGTACACACCCCGCGTACCATTCCCACAGAAGATGGTAAAAGCCCAACTGAAGAAGAGGTATGAAAAGTTTCTGGCCGCTATAAAGAAGTTGCATGTGGACGTCTCGTTCCTAGATGCCATTGAAGAAATGCCCACTTATGCCAAGTTCCTAAAGGACCTGATAATAAGAAAAAGGAAAGGAGAAGACATAGAGACTGTGAAGTTCTCCAAGATGTCTAGTTCTTTCATCCAAACTAATACGCCTTTGAAGAAGAAGAAGGATCCAGGGGCCTTCGTAATCCCCTTTCAAGTTGGAGATAATGTAATTCGGAAAGGTCTAGCAGACCTAGGGGCCAGCATTAGTCTGATGCCCCTGTCCCTTACTAAGAGAGTGGGGCTCACCAATATGGTAAGTACCAACATGAGGATACAACTGGCTGACCATACCTTCACCTAGCCAGTTGGTGTCATTGAGGATGTGCCCATCCGAATGGGGTGCTTCTTTATCCCTTGTGATATTGTTTTGATCGACACTATAGAAGATCTGAGCTACCCTATCATTTTCAAGCGACCTTTCCTTGCCACTGGATGAGCTCTTGTTGATGTCGAGGCGGGAATGATTACGATCTATGTTGGAGGAGATCACATTGACTTCAATATCAGTGATTGTATGAGGGGCCCCTCGTTCTTTGAATACTCCTACTTTGTTGAGAGCTATCAGCAGTTATGCGACAGAGTACAGGAAGAGAAGGCCATGGTATATCCTTTGATGCGTACCTTAACTAGTGAGTTACGAGAGATCGATGGTCCTGAGGTCAGGGAATTGTTGTCCTATCTGGATATTGAAGAAGAAACTGAGGATGAAGATCCTATTGAGACAGTTAGATATGCCACTCTCCGAGAAGCCCCTGCTAAAGAATAGAAAGAGGAAGTCCTACCAGAGCTAAAAGTCTTTCTAAAAGGCCTTGAGTATCATTTTTTGGATCAAGAGAAGATGCACCCGGTAATAATCAACTTAGAGTTGACAGATTGCCAGAAAGACCAACTGCTCAAAGAGTTCAGGCTGTGGAGGAAAGCCTTGGGCTACTCAATCAGGGACCTAAGAGGGATAAGCCCTTCGGTGTGCATGCACCGGATCCATCTGGAAGAGGATTCCATGCCATATGCCCAGCCACAAAGAAAACTGAATGAAAAGCTTCATGAAGTCATTAGCAAATAAGTAGTTAAGCTCTGAGACGTTGGAATTATCTACGCTATTAGTGATAGCACATGGGTGAGTCCAATCCAAGTAGTTCCCAAGAAGGGAGGGATGACCTTGGTCCAGGGGGATGATGGGGTCGAGGTGGCCACCAAGATGGTCACTAGATGTCAGATGTGTATAGATTATCGGAAACTTAACACCGCCACCCACAAGGACCATTTCCCTCTTCCTTTCATCGATCAGATGCTGGAATGTCTGGCCCATCATTCCTACTTCTACTGGCTGGATGGATACTCAGGTTTCTACCAGATCCCCATCCACCCTGATGACAAGGAAAAGATGACTTTTACTTGCATCTACGGAACTTTTGCCTTTAGGATAATGCCTTTTGGGCTCTGTAATGCACCTGCTATCTTCCAGAGGTGTATGAATGCCATTTTTGCATATTTTCTCAAAGACAAGATGGAAGTGTTCATGGATGATTTCAGCGTCTATGGTAGCTCGTTTGATGATTGTTTGAACAATCTATCCCTCATAATGAGAATATGTGAAGAGCATAGCCTCACCCTCATCTGGGAAAAATGTCATTTTATGGTACAAGAGGGGATTGTTCTCGGGCACAAGGTGTCAAGTAAAGGTATTGAAGTCGATCCATCCAAGGTTGAGGTGATAGCTAAGCTCCAACCGCCTACTTCAGTTATAGGTGTTTGCAGTTTTCTGGGTCATGTCGGTTACTACCAGTGGTTTATAAAGGATTTTTCAAAGATAGCCAAGCCTCTCTCTAACCTTCTGGTAAAAGATGTGAAATTCGACTTCACAGAGGAGAGCATAAAGGCGTTCTCAACTCTGAAGGGTGCTTTAATATCTGACAGATTCTCCAGTCCCCTGATTGGAGTCTTCCATTCGAACTTATGTGTGACACCAGTGATTTTGCTATAGGAGTACTCGGCCAAAAGAGAGACAAGAAGCATGTTATCTTCTATGCGAGCAAGACCCTAGACGAGGCTGGGAAGAATTACATGACCACATAGAAAGAAATGCTAGCTATTGTGTACGCCTTCGACAAGTTCAGGTCTTACCTTGTGGGTTCAAAGGTGGTTGTTCACACCGACCACAGGGCTATTAAAGATCTAATGCAGAAGAAGGATGCAAAGCCCAGACTGCTACATTGGGCATTGTTGTTACAAGAGTTTGACCATGAGATCAAAGACAAGAAGGGCTCAAAGAATGTGGTTGCAGACCATCTTTCCAGGATTCAAGTGCAAGATGATCACCCACTTCCCATCAATGAAAGATACCCCAATGAATCCATCTACTCAGCCCAGTCAGCAGACCCTGAGGGGCCGTGGTATGCAGATTTCTACAACTACCTGGCATGTAAGCAGCTTCCCCCAGATATGTCTTATAATCAGAAGAAGAAGAAGTTCTTCTCTGATTTAAAGAACTATTATTGGGATGATCCCTTGTTGTTTAGGCGTTGCACTGATGGGTTATACAGAAGATGCATACCAAAAGAGGAGGTTTCAAAACTTTTGTTTGAATGACACTCCTCTCCTTATGGAGGACATCTGGGAGGTGAGAAGACAGCTACCAAGGTGCTACAATTTGGTTTCTACTGGCCAACCTTGTTCAAGGATGCTCACACTTTTGTAAAGTCTTGCAAAGAATGCCAGCGAACTGGGAACATCTCTCGTCACAATGAGATGCCACTATCGGATTGGATTGAAGTTGAAATTTTCGATGTGTGGGGTATTGACTATATGGGACCATTCCCCTCATCCTACAGTTTCAAGTACATTCTCGTCACAGTCGACTATGCATCGAAGTCAGTAGAATCTATACCCACTACAACATGTGATGCAAGGGCAGTAATCAAGCTCTTTACCAAGATTATCTTTCCAAGGTTTGGAGTCCCAAGGACCATCATTAGTGATGGCGGCTCTCACTTTGCGGAAAGATAGTTTGAATCACTTTTGCGTAAGTACGGCATCTGCCACAAGGTTGCAACTCCATATCATCCACAGACATCGGGACAGGTGGAGGTCTCCAATCGGCAGATAAAGCAGATTTTAGAAAAGATAGTTGGCAAGTCCCGCAAAGACTAGACAGGTAAGCTAGATGACTCTTTGTGGGCATATCGAACCGCTTTTAAAATATCACCCATCTGAAGAAAAAGGACGTCAACGAAGGTGATAAAGTTCTGTTATTTAAATCCTTTATCCGTCTTTTTCCAGGGAAGTTGCAGAGCAGATGGTCTGGACCCTTCATCATGGAAAAGATTTATCCATCAGGGATGATGGAACTGTATGACAAAGATGATCTGGAAAAGGTCTGTCTAGTGAACAGGCATAGAGTCAAGAGGTTTTATGAAGATGAAGCATTCGTGAGAAGGTCGGAGATAACCCTGCAGGACGTTGAGGCAACAACTGAAGGATCAGAGTAGAAGTATTTGAAGCTTTTCAAGCTGACGACGGAAACTACAGAGCTCTTCGAGAAGCAACCCGAATTTTTACTTTTCCTAGCATAGGATGTTATTTCCTTTCATGCAGAAAAACATTACGAACATTATTATTGTAATAAGGCTTGAGTCAGTGCATACATCACATGCACAGATTATCTTGTTTTATGGGCCACTGACTTAGTTTTATAACCTTGATGGGTAACACTATCTGAGGCCAAAAGTCTTCCCTTTTTAGCTAATGTTGTTTTACCCATCAATTTTTCTTCCTTTCTTTAGCTTTAGTTTTTCTACCCTTGTCTTTCCTCTTTTGTTCAGTGTATCGGGCATGCATAGTAGATCGCCCCTTTAGTTTTTGCTCTGCCTGATATCCCTTTTTTCTGTCCATATCGGCCACCCGCCTTTCCTTGATCGTATCGGGTGACACCCTCAAACTCCTTGAGTTGCATGTCGGGCTCCCGTGTCGGTCAATCATATCGGGCTAGCATGATGGGTGGCTCGAAGCGTGCTTCCCCATGTCGAGCAAAGGGCGTAACAAAGAAGTGTATCGCTCAGCATGCCCGGATCGCACGACATGCGTTCCGCGCAGAACGACGTGTGCGTAGGAATACAAATCGATTCCCAACGTGACATATTTGACTGATTTTATAGTGTTATGGAAATCGACGTGCTTTATCACACAACATGTGTCTAGTTTTACCCGATTTACCCCCGCTCGCGTTATGGAAATCGATGTGCTTTATCGCACAACATGTGTCGGGCACTTGCATTAACTTTTCACCTACTCCTGTATCGTGCATTCTGCTCTCGCTATGCTCTCGTACCGACAGCCTTCCCGACTTCCCCGCGAAAACCCTCAGACGATACAGGTATAACCCGATCCGCTCTATCGTGTCACGCAGCCCATATCGGGCATGTCGTATCGCGCGGTGTTTTCCTTTAACGATTCCCATGTCGGGCCCAAAGCTTTAACTTTGTGTATCGCCCAGAGAGTATCATGCAAGACATGTGTCGCGTGACATAGTTTTGCACAATGGCAGTATCGGGCAACGCCCTCTGCTCTATGACAAGTTTTGCCTATCAGATTTTTCAATGTTTTTCTGACTGCATCACGCGATACATCTGTCGCGCGGTGCACCTGTCGCCCAAACAATACTAAGTATCAGGCAAGACTCGTATCGCCTGACACTTTATTGTATCGGGCGACACCTCTCTCGTGAGCCCGTTTCAGGCAAGGTCACTATTTATGATGTGTTTCAGCTTATTAGGTGATAGACTAATGACCTCTCTGTCGCTTTAAGATCATATCGGTTTCCAACCCTTACCATATGATACATGTATCAGGAATCCATATCGGGTAGAGTTTTTTCTGTTGAGACGACCCGATATCGACCTACCGTGTCGGCCAGACCTGGTGTCGGGCGACAAGCATGTTCACCTATACACCTGATACTAACTTGTTTGTACCGGGTAAAATGTATCAAGCGACATGACCCTCTTTGTCTACCGCCCGATATCGAGCTAGGCGACCCATTTAGTAAACTCATTACTTACCTATTATTGTGTAAACATTGCATACATGGCCCGCACCAAGAAGACAGTCATCTAAGTCGACAAACACGACCGAAAGATCAAACCTAAGGCCACAACTGAAGCAACCACAACCGGGCAGAAGCGTCCAAACCCCGACATAGCAGGGTCGTCTGAGGCCGAGAAGCGGCCCAGAGTAGCAGAAGCACCAGCAGCAACCTCAACTGTAACGGCCGAACCAGCACCTCTGGATCACTCACCAGGTCGGTTTGTACCCAGAGACGAGGAGCATAGTCGAAGGCATGCATAGTTGGCAGCCAAAGTCTACAGGCCAACCAGTTTCTGCCACCAGTCATCCTTCTACCATATAGGAATTTTCGACATGCTGTAAAATGTCTTAAAGGCTGTCGGGCTGAGGAAGATATGCTTCAGCCACTCCGCCTCTTACACAAAACTCACGAAGGAGTTCATGTCATCCCTCCACTGAGTGAAGAACACAGCATAGGAAGTTAAAAGATATGGCAGGGCGGACAGACTACAAGGGCGGCTATACAACATTGAGCACGTAATATCTAAAAAGTTGCTCAATGAGATCTTCTCCTCCAGTGAAGCTAAGAAAGACCTACTCAACAACGGTGTCAGAATCACCGAAGGCAACGGGTTCAACCTGGTCGCACTCTGGGGGAGGCTCACTGGTGAGTCAACATTCAAGCCAGGGAGCAAAGTGGTGGCGGTGCAATCCTGCTTCTGGAGGATAGTGCAAAAGATCGTGGTGTGACTGCTCTTCAGCAACTACGAATCGAGCAACTTGTGCACTGAAGAGCTCCACCTCATGTGGCACATGATGGAGGGATGCATGATCAACCTGGGGCAGTTCCTGCTCAATCGACTTCATCCAGTGAAGGACGCCACCAAGGACTACAACATGGGAGGGATAGTGAACCTAATCGTGGTAGGGTTAGGATATCCCAAGGAACCGCATAGCCTGTCGAGGATGAGAGGTGACGACAAGATCGACCTCAAATTCCTAACAAGGGATAAATCATCAAGAAGGAGGGTTGTTTCTACTTCTATGAGTTTGCAAGGACAAACACCCTCATGCCGCTCCCACGCTGTGCCAACTACAATGCAGAGAAGTTGGTCTTCACCACAGCAGAAATTGAAGATGTGTTGGTTGAAGCCGCTTATGCCGCCACCACGAGAATACAAGAGAGGGCGGTCGCGACAGGAAGGATAGTCCCCCTAGACGCTCGACAAGACAAAGCAGTGATTGTCGTCTCCCCCATCGAGCCGTCCACTGCCACCCTGCAACCCACAGCATCCGCCCCTGAAGTCATGGTTTCCACCTCTGAACCAGTAGTAGCCGCCCCTGAAGCTTCTATTGCTGCTTCTGAGTCGGTCGTGGCCACCACAGCAACAAGCACCATAGCCACTAAGGAAACAACAACGATTGTTGAAGTCATCAATACCACTGGGGCAGACGTTATGATGACAGCCCCCGAGGATGCTACCGCGGATGAAACAATCGCAGGTCCTGAAGCGGTGGTGTCGTCGAATGCTAGCGATGATGCATTCAATGAGCTCCTTGAGGCGGAGCTCTGGGCGGTGCAGCCAACGCCGATGTCGCCGCCAATGGCATTGATAGTCACTGCGGAGGAGGACACTAAGAGTCGTATGGAAGATCAGCATCTTCCTACTCAACGCCCTTCTCCACCACCACAAGCTGACAAGGCAGAGGCGACCATGAAGCAGCCGACGCCCCATCCTGAAGCAACGCCCTCACGCACGATACAGATGGATTTGGCCCCGCTTGAATACGCGCACTCTTCAGGACAAACATCCAGTGTGAGGAGTGTAACAAGGACCAGAGGCCGATCAGTTGCAGCCCCTCCAACACTAGGGCAGGTCCTCAATCAAGAGTTTGACCACTTGTGGGAGGTAACAAGCAACCACTATGTTACTTTTGCTTCCCTAACCTGCAAGTTCAGTGTTTTCCAGAGGAGGCTGAGCGAGCAGGAGCGTCAGATGCTAACTCTAGTTAGCCTTCCTGGCCAACTAGAGGCATTGAATAACACGATGCAGTTGGCGCTCCAATGCCTTGATGCCATCAAAGAGAGGCTGAACTGGAGGGACGACCACCCCCTCTCAAAATAGCCAAGGAGGTCTCCATTGCCTCTTGGCCACATTCATCATCCTTGGCGTCCTCCTCGAGAATGTCATCTTCTTCCTCCTCCAGTGGGCCCTCCACAATGCCCGAGGAAGAAACGACGAACAAAATTGTCGACAGGACTCCAGCAGGATATGAGAGCACCTGCGGTGCTGATACAGTTGCTCCCTCACCCTCCCTAGAAATGGATGAAGACATGGACATATCCTTAAGACTAGTGGAGGGTTATTATGAAGAATCAGAGGGAGAAGGGGGGGACATATACTCTACCAACGACAGACACCCCCTAAAGGAAGGAGCTCGATGGCAGACGTGTTTTCTGCACCATCGGAGATCCCCTCTTTCGAGATGGCAGACTTTGACTGTCAAACCATCGGATACTTGACGATTAGAGACCAGAAGATACTGAATAAGGTCCTGAGATCGCATGCAAATGGAGAGGATGTCATCTGGAGTGACGGCTACTTCGTCGTACAATGGGAAGCATTAAAGAGCATGTTCCGCTCCCCAACCATCGTCGGGAAGATCCTCTTCTGGGTCCTGGAGAGCGTGATGATAGAGAACTTAGGCACCAGGACAGGCTGGCAGCCAATCTACACTGCCACCCTAGCCTTGGAAAGAAGACTGATGAGAGGGGAATACGAATCAATCTTGGTGGCCAACATGCTGCAACACATCGAAGAACACAACCTGAACTTTGTGTTGGCCCCCTACAAGCACTGCAGAAACTGGTTCCTTTGCGTAACGGATCTTTAGAATCACAACGTCCAGCTCCTCAGCTACTACAAAGAGGAGGTCCCATGCTTAGGACACATGTTTGTACACCCAGAATACAAGCATCTCAAGCTTCTCCCGTTGCGTCTTCTCTGTGTGATCAAATATGGGATCCAACGCCACATCGGCATTTGGAATTTCTTCACCCTCAGATACTTCCCCGTACAAGAAGAAGCGGGAAGTGGAAACAACGCCTTCATAGTCCTTCGCGCCATGGAGATGCTCCACATCTTCAGATACATAAGGAAACTACAAGGCCAGAACTTCTATCAGCTCAGAAGCACCTATGCACTATTGTTGATCAAGGACAAGTGCTATTTCTGAGACATAGGCATCCCAGAGAAGTTTCTGGATAGCGATTAAGAAGATGAATCTTCCCTGACTAGTAACCTTCCATGAGAAGAGGCCAAGATAGCCAAAGACGTCTATGGGGAAGGCAAGCGGATGGATGTTCTATGAGAAATACTCACCAATGAAGACCCCGCTTCGCCTGATATTTCATAAACAATTATCAGCAATTTCGGCCGTTCTGTGTGTGCTACACAAACTTGGGAATAGGTCACCATAATTCTCCTTAAGTTAGCTGATACTACCCGCGCATACGTCATCTACGAGGTAGGCAGCGTCATAATCCCGGCTGATGATCTTCAGGACTTGCTGAAGGCAGGAGGATGTATGGTGATATCGGTAACAGCAGCCTACATCCAGATCCTACAGAAAAAGTTTGAACACGCCTATATTGCCCACCCGATGGTGTTTAATGATATCTGCCTAGCTGACGAGTCAGGAGAAAAATAACAATTTATGGCAGAGATACAAAGTAGGATGTTGCGTATCATTTTCCTTCCAATATTGCACTATAATCATTGGATGCTCCTGACGATGTACAGTCGCCCACGAGCAGCAATTTTCTACAACAGCTCTGACAGCAACAAAGATTATCCGGTGCAGTGTACATCAACAGCTTTGACACCACTCAAGTTCTTATCAAGGAAATACTACATCGAGGTGGCAACGCTAATCTAGTCGTTCCTGGAGAACACGGCGAATAAATGGCATGAGCTTCAATTTTGCCACAACAGTCCACAACAAACTCCACAATCAAACAACTATGGCATCTACATTCTGGAATGGATCTCTAGCTCAGTGGCACTACAACAAACACCTGACAAGCTCCACCACATCAATTACCACAGCAAATGCGGTGAATATGTGTTGGAGCTTCTATCAGACGAAGGCGCGCTCACCAGCTAAACCCTCACTGACTTATCACTACCCTACCTTATCTATCTCACAACTCTGGGACAGAGTGTGGGGTAAGTTTGGGGGGAGAATATATATCAGTGAGGGAGGTACTAAAAATTCTCCCATTTTGCCTTTCTTCTTTTCATGTGTACATATATATACATGTCTAATACAATATAGTCCATATACAACCCCTTGCCTCTCTACAATTGTACAAAGACACTTTATAGTAAAAACATGATACAACTTCTCCCAGCTTGTCTTCTCTGTGTCTAAGGCGGTGCAAGTTTTTATTATGTTTTTTTCCGAAAATGCAGTCTCAAACGATAAAGACTATAACTTTTTAACACCAATTTTGAAAAATAATCTCACAACAGCTAAGAGATGTGTATGTGAAGGAAAAAGTTGCCCAAACAGTGAACTTTCTTTTGTTTCCCTACCCATCAAAAATCCCAAAAAGAGAGAAAAGCCTTATGAGAGTGAATAAAAGCATGAGAGTTGTGCCAAAAAACACACACACACACTTGTCCTTCCAAAAGTACCCATCTTTAGGCATGGTAGATCTGGGGCAGAGGTATGTAGGATGTGAAATCACTGCTCTAAAGCCAACTGGCTTGGGCTGCAGGGACCACTTGCCCGTTAACGGACTCGTACCTGGATGGACTGATGGGAAACAAGAAAAATCCAAAAATTCTTAAGCCTACCCAAAAACCCAACTTCTTATCCCCAAAGTTGTTTGGTGTGAAAGCTAACTTTGAAATCATGCAACAAAGTCTCGCTGAAGCTGAAGAGAATTTTTTTTGCTTAAATAAAGTAGAAAAAAATAAAGTCTGTTGTACGTAGCCAGACATGTTTCTCCTCAAGAACGTCTCAAAAAACTCGCTCAAACCCCTTGTCTGAAGACTATGTCGGGTTACGAAGAAGTATCGCAAAACAAAGTTTTAAAATAAGTTCAGATTGATTGAGGACAATCAAAATGCTAAGTTTGGGGAAGTTGATAACACCCATTTTATGGCTATTTATGGCTCATATTTTGTTGTCAAACCTGCCTTATAAACTATTTTCCTCTCTATTTTATCTTGTTCTGGTATAAGAAAAACCCACACTGTACTCCTAACTCTTTTCCCATTTTTTACAGAGTTTTCCCTCGCTTTTCCACCCCAAGTCAGCAAAAAGGCCCATTCCGGCCCACTTACAGCGAGCACCTGAACCGGCCCTTTACTGGTCGCACGACATGCCCACTTACCCGTCACGGTCGTTCCCCATCACAACAGCAACCCGACACGGGCATGTCGCACGAGGGCCCTGATGAGCGATACGCCATCTACTCGACGTGGAGCTTTGCCTGCCACGACTCACCCTGATAGAGTATATCACGCGATGAAGCCACTCATTAGAGTAGTTGCCCGCCAGGAGTATTACCTGACACGGTCAAGCGATTTTCCAGCAACCCGACATGCGTTGTAGCTGTTTTGGGCGATAGACGCATCGGTCCTCCCCTGTAGCCACGTCAACGGAGCAAATAAAGGACACGTGGCCCCACGAGAACTGCAACCCCTACCAGTTGTTGCCTATAAATAGCAGCTACATGACTCTAATGGGACGGGTCATAATCCCACGAGAGCTAACTCCGGAAAGACATCAAGAGCTAGTGTGTCGCGTTCCAAGGTGTGTCGGGTGATACTAGGTGAGCACACCCCCAACCCGAGAGGGGCGGTAGGAATTCACTTAGAACTTGTCCCAGTAGCCACAGCAGCACGATATGATCAAGAAGGTCTCCCCTGCTGGGTCCCTAGATGGGCCTCAACCCGAGTCGGCTCGCCCCTCCACACATGATACAAGGAACCTGAGAACCTACGATTCCTAACCCGACACGATACCAAATCCGATACGGACTAACCGTCATGGTATGTCGCCTGAGAGGGCCGGCTGCGCAACACAGCCGTGTCGGGTAGGGAGTTCTACCTGATACGCCCAAGCCATCACGCCTGTCGCCTGAGAGGGTTGGCTACCCAATGTGGGTGTATCGGGCGGAACTCCTGCCTGGTACCGGGTTAGCGGTCCCTTAGGGGTCCACTGTTGTATATCGACCTCCTAAATCAAGGAGACTGATGCTTATCTTTCCCTTTTTACTGCATTTTACTTTCATTTCCCTATGCATTGTAACTAAACCTTTTTACTCTCTATAAGCTTATTGGGATCTATGGATTTTATCTCTTTTTATCCTGTATATGGTTCCTTTTTGTTGGATGGTTTCTTTATAGCATCTAAACTCTAGTTTCTTCTTTTGGATTGCGCTTTTGACTGACTATCGAATCGTGTTTCCCGTTTCGACACCCTTGAGAGGGGGTTGTCGCAACTCTAGAGTTTGGTCTGATCTGAGTGTATAAGAGTACCTAGGATCAGGGCTGCTTCGGTTTACCTTACCACTCTAATCTACAGCCACGACCTTTGAGAGAGGGAAATGGTGCATAGTTATAGGTACCCTCTTTGAGAAAAGAGGTTGCAGGATGTTTTCTGTCGCTGCTTGTTATGCCAAGTTTTCTACCTTCGTGCTTTACCTCAACGATAGTTTTATCTCCTCGGATTCTGTTACTTAAAATCTCTATAAAAATTGCAAAACCCTAAAATCATAATCTTTGTAGTAACTCCAGTTGGAGATAGCCTTTTAGTTCAATTTCTTTATGGTGCTTTCTTGTTACAACCAAACCTATCCCTTTACCTATTTGATGTGCTTAGACAAGTGAAACTCAAGTTCTGAAGTGTTGTTCTTCCTATCCCTGTGTTCGACCCCGAACTACTTTGACCATGTGCTAGTTGTAGGTGTGTTAAACATTTGGGTATTATAAATTTCTAAAGTCTGATAACCTAGATATGATTCCTTTCTTGGACCCACGTTTAAGGCTCGTCAGGGACTTATCATATAATGCCTTATGTGAAGGTTATGACTTAATTGTCTTAATCTAAGCTTACGAAATTTTGAATCTAAACTTATCTTATACTAAAACTGATAACTAAACATGTATTGGATTTTAAATCAAAATTTGGATCTCTGCTCTTCAATTTTGATTGAATCTACATCTGAATCTAAATCTGAATATGAATATGAATATCAATTACTACATAACTGAGATTGGTTTTGAAACTCTTATTATGTATATTTATCCAAAATCTGGCTACTCACGTAATGAGTAATCAAAGTTTGAATCTAAATTTAATACTCTTATTATCCAGTTAAATCTAAATCTAAAACATTGATTTAATAGAATGTTTATTGTCATATATATTTTTTGATATTAGATATATGACATATGAGTCTAAAGTCCTGATAAAAATAAACTAAATGGGATATACATATACTAAGTATCTAAAAGTAGTTTAAATATCAAAAATCTAAAATCTGATATTCTCACAACATAACTCCATCTGAATAAATCTTGATTACTAAAAACATTATTAGATACGAGATGAACATTGATAACTAAATGTCTAAAAGTAGCTTAATCTCTAGGTTGCTTTGTAAGTATGTTTAGGTCGAATCATAATAATAATGAAATTCAATAGACATGGCCCACTTAACTTTGATAGTGATGATTTCAATAATGTGTTCTTGATTCCTTGTCCCATAACCTAATCACCTGGATATCAAATAATTCACATTAGTCCATGTGTATTTCCCTTCTCATTGCTAAAATCGCAATCCACATCACCCTGGCATTGTGACCCAAAATAGGGTTCTTGTTTAGACTATACATGAGTCTGATAAAAAGCCATGACAAAATCTTAGTACTAATTGTATATCAAAACTTACATTATGTAATCATCACAACCCTCCATACTTGTATAACACATAATGATCACATAATGTACTAATATGTGAACATATTTATCCATGATTAAGAAAAACGTTCATATTTACCCATATATCTCTAGTTAATGAAGTTTTTTGAAATTAGAAATAAATATCCCAAAAAGTCTATTTTATATTAAGTATATATGTAATGTCATATCTCATCAATATCCATAAAACACATCTTATAATATGTGTGTAAAAATCAAATACTAATTTACAAAGGCATGAAACCTCACCAAAACTTTAGTAATAGTAATAACACTAAAAATGAGGGTTTTTATACAAATTCATATCGTTTCATGGTCAAACCATGGGTAAAATACCCAAAATACCCTTATTAAGGTTTACATCAAAACATAGGTATAAAATTAAATCAGAAAGATTAAGACTAGGAATCATGTTTACCATAAGAAGATATGCATACTGTAAAATATTCATAAATTCTGAAAGTCAGATGTTATTTTTAATACACAAAACATTGAAATCTAATGTCTTTTAGTAATCTACTTATAATAATTGATACGTATATAATCTCTCTTTGAAACTACTTTTAAAATGCAGCAGACATCAAGAGATTTCTATGGACACCTTATTTGTCTAAATTGGGTGACTAGATTGGTAGATACAAATGATTGAGTACTACCTTTTGTTGATGAATATCCATAGTCCATGTATCATCCAACAACCTTGATAGTTCCTAGTATAAGCCAGCCAGGCCACACCTTATGGCACATGGATCCTGAATCTGGTCTTATTATTGTGCGTGCATGCCCCCTTTCTTCTCTCTTTGTGAGACATCTCCCTTATTCTGAAATTGAGAACAGAGCAGGACGACACCGGCCACGAGCTTGGCTTCCAGGCCCTCTTTGTGTAAGGTCCAATGTCTAGAAACTCTATGTGGGATTCTCTAGTCTTGAAGGAACCATATTTGTGTGTAGGTTGTCAGAATTGAATATCACCCATTCCAAAACACTCTCAGTCACCGTCAGTCATCCTCCCCTCTTCATCACTTCATCCTTCTTCTTATTTTCTTTGTAGGATAATACCCTAACTGACTTTGCCCTCCGCCATCATGCCAACACCTGAGGATTCATAGCCCCTATCCTTTCTTTACATCACAATGAAGTTTGTCCCAATTTGGTCTCCAGTAGAGTCCCTATTCTTTCCAAAATGAGGGCTTGTGAGACCCTTTTTTGTAAGCACCTCACTTATGAACTTGGCCATTGCTTCATTGAGCCGATAATTTGTCCAGAAACAATTGATTTAGCCTTCATTTTCTTGGTTCATTGCTTTAACATGATGTATTCCTTCTAATCTCAATTAAAATAAATAATATCCTACTTCTTGCAACCAATTAGTCTCAAGATTCGAACAACACTTCATATAACTAAATTCTTCATGTATAGAATTTAAGATATAAATCACAGCCTCAACTAGCATAGTGTAGTGTGTGTGATTTCACTACTCCTACCTCCTAGATTAATAAATGAATCATAAGATAAACTCTAAACTTCACCAAAATCATACCATGATGAAGAGCAGAACATCACTCCTAATTACATCACTACATACATGTGAAAGCCTAATTCACATCCATCATATATAGTAAAGTCATCAAACTATCCTTAACTTAGGTAAACATTATTATATAATCCAACTATATATATCATCAAACTGAATGACCAAATTAAAATCAAACTTATCATACATGAACCATGATCTTATTGTGTCTTAACAAGCATAACAACATTCTCAAAATTCAGATTTGATGATTCTTAACATCTGAGTTGACCAATTTGCACAAAAGACCCTCTCCACATTATTTTTGCCTTAAATCTAAATATCATGAAAACTGGATGGGACCTTCTTGTTACCATAAATCTATCCTATATTGATTTCTCAATAACTTAATCATGTACTTGCTAGGTCTCAAAAATTAGGGTGTGAAAAACTACCCATCTTGTTTAGAAATTTCGTCCTCAAATTTTGGTTAAATTATAGGAGGCTACCCACATTAGGGATTCACATACCTTACTAACTCTTGACGATTGTCATAAGGTCTCTCGTAGGCATTTATTAAAGTATGACCTTCTTGTGGATAACTAACTATATCGAACAACCTTATCAAACTAGCATGTACAACCAAAATGGAAATAAGTAGGAAAATATTAAGTATAGACAATTATTCTTTCTTTTTATGTATCTTTCTCTAGAGACATGTAATCTAGTACATGTGTCTCATGGCATGCATGCACTAAGGTGCCTAGGTTACATAACATACACATAGGGACTGGGTTATGTATCTGAATCAGCTTACTCTAAGGGCATGGGCCTCATGACCTACAGTAAGAACCGGGGTCTAACTCCATAATCTCCTTTCATCTCATTAAATCTGATCGTATATGAATCTTAGTGCATATTGACCTCATGGTCTTACCTTGATCTTAAATCTTAATACATGGATCTTATCTTAGAAACATAATCATGACTTAATGCATTCAAATCTTATAATTGTATTGTGTATTTAGTTCTTAGATCTTGATCATTCTAAGAAATCTTCTTAACCTATTTCTACTTGAGATCTTAGGTAGAGTAAGGATATATTCATGAAAGTACAAAATCTTACTTGCATGTCTTATCTTAATATCATAGAATATTGGATCACACAAATCATGAAAGTCTTATTCAAGGAACATGTAGATACATTGAGCTTAATAAGTGAATACTCATGGACAAGAACTACGTATGTTGATTTCTAAAACTGCACTAAATTCATTCAGACTCCCTTCTCCTCTAACCATATACACCATTGTTAGGCCAAAATGACCTTTCCAAGGGGTACGAATTTTCAGGTCCTTTTTATTTTCTTGGACAATAAGATCCATTAACCATCTTGGTACAGGTTACCAACCCTCAAAACTCTACCATAAAGGATGTAGTTTATCCCCCTTATTAAGGAACCAAGCTAGGGTTTTAAGACTACGGAGAATGAAGCATAAGTTGCTTCATCATTCTACATTATTATCATGATCTTCTACTTGCAATTAGTGAGTCATATATGGTGAACTCTTCACAAAATCTTACATCGTAGTGCTTATTACATCAATGTGTCCATTTCACCATAGTGTTCACTTAGCTTGGGGAATCAAAAACTTACATTACTTTCTTAATATTATTCTTAATGACTTTCTTCATCTAATCATGGTTCTCTAGACCAAGTGAACCCAAGGTACTCATTGTCACTGTTCTCACATGAAATTGTTTTTTATCCCCAAGAATACTGAATCAAATCTTATTCAAGCAACTTCTCTAGGTTCTTTCTCATGTGAAACAATCTAAAACCCAATATTACAGTGATTTCAGATTATTGATTCATATTATCACATATCTTGTATCACCATACGCTTAAATATTTCTCATGTATAACCTTAAATATGTTTACTCGCCTCTAGTAATCATCATACCTTCAGCTTAAACTCGGTTCACAACATCAATTCTATTATCCTAAAGTATATTCCTTATCATCCATCATGATTCAACTTGCGACTGCAATTCCTTTTTGGGATGAAGGTCCTAAGGGCATCAAGAGTTCTCTAATTCTCTTCAAAATTTGTGTGTCAACTTTTTTATGTCACCTCTTGGTGCATGTTGAATGATCATATACCTGAAGGTGTAATATCTTGTCATATTTATCTCACCTGACAGTACACATGTCACATACCATATGCATTAGAAAAGTGAGACAAGCACAATAAGTATATAATTATGCATATAACATCCCCTCTTCAGAACCCCATAAGCTTGTGTCCCATTGTGAGAACCCATTCACTAAATGAGATTACTCAAAACATAAAGCACAATTGATCACTAATTAATCACATACCCAAAAATATGGGTAAATTAAAACTAATTTCAACATCAGCACCTGCTCAGAAACATTTGCATAAGAGTCCAACATCTTTCTTTTATCCATACTATGCCAAGAATTTGATACAAATTATTTTATAGCCTTAGACACAACATATATACACAGGAGAATAATATTCATATATACCACACAAATGAGCATTAATAGGCTAACAAAATTATGATTCATTTGAAACACTATATACAAACTTTTCCTACCCGGACCTGAGAGTACAGGGAAGAATCTAGGACACATTACACATCTAATCAAATTTCTCAAAGATTCATTACTATAGATCCTCTTTGCTGCCACAGGTTTATTTTTGTCACTTCTGATTACCTAAAAAATGTGGTGAACCACAAGGGTGAGACCCATGTCCCAGCAAGAGATATAACCTCCAACAATGCTTATTGATTACAAAATTTTAAATAGTACATAACTAAGCAGTTGGAGTATTTAATAATCAATTGAAAAGATTGAACAGTTCAAGTATACTAAACATATTAAGCAAATCATCTTAGCAACAAGTATGATCATCAATGCATATGTAGATAACAAATAAATCTATTTCTTTGGATAGATATCTACTCAAATATCATCAAATTGCATCTAATAACAATCATTATCATTAATATGATTATCATCATATTCCTTGCTAACAGCACAAGTAATCTAGTATCATAAGCATCCCTGACATCATGAATATGTCTAGTAACATAACATGGCTATCAATATTGGCATCTCAAATTAAGGGAATAGATCTATATCATAAATAGAAGTAACATCATAGCACAATTAATTGCATAGGCATGATTAGTAGTTTGAGCATTTCTAATTACATAGGCATGTCTAGCAATATTAAACATAGCTAGCAGCTGCATTTTAACCATTGGTGTTAGTATATTTGACAACATAAGCATGTTTACAACATAAGCATGTTTACAACATGAGCATAACTACAACATAAGCATATCTATTATCTCATATTGTACTATACATGATCTCAATGAAAAAAAAAGCAAACTAGGGTTGTCATCTAATATGAAGCATTGTGTATAACCCTAAATAGATATGCTACACAGATGTCTTACATCTTTTATTATACCTTGAGGAATTTGAGGATACCACTAAAGTTCCAACTGACCACCGCTTGGTCACAATCAGTGCCATACAAGATCTAGGAAGAGCTAAACTCCTAAGATCTTCTCTGCCCCCAATCAGTATGGGTCCGCCACAGTGACACATAAGGTCAAGCTACTAACAGCCTATTCTGTCCTTGGTACATGTCACAGCACTAGTGAAAGGAGGTGGGTACGCATACCCTACCATCTGAGGTACAACCACAGTTTTCCTCCAATCTCATCACATATATAATCACTGAGACATGACCGCATCCGTTCTCAAACTAAGGGCTAGGTATGACTGCAGTCATCCTCCCTAAACACTTATATTCATGATGACAAGCATCATGCATACTCATCAGTATGCACTCTGAGTTTCCCTTAGGAATACTCATTTCACCATCTGGCAAGTTCTGACACTTAGATGGATCTATGGCATAGGACACTACATGATTAGAGTTTCACTTGATTAGTTATGCCAATTGGGTGAATTAAGGCTGCATCAAACAAGTGGACATATAAACCTAATTCACTTGCAGAAAGCATATAAATATCACAACTTCAAAAAATATATAACATGTGAAACATAATTTCTCATCTCATCATCACATGGTACTATTCACTTGCCATTCATGAGGCTACACTAGTCATCGTACTATCACAAGATATAAATCATTTTCACAATATCACAGGGTATCAACCCTTATCAACACAAGAGGATTACACCTCACTTAAGGCTCAACCATGCCCAAAGGTCATTAAGACCATCATACTATCACAGGATATAAATCCTTTTCACAATATCATAGGGTATCAACCCTTATCAACACAAGAGGATTACACCTCATTCAGGGCTCAACCATGCCCAAAGGTCATTAAGATCATCATACTATTCCCTGTAAGATCATCATTATCTTTGCATGCCTTATAACGAGGATCAACAACATCACTTACATATAATACACTGGATCAACACAATATTGCATTAGTGAGCTAGGAGATTTTCATAAATAATCATAGTAGGGTTATATTAACAATAAGAACATTCCTCTATTACATCAACATGTAAGGAATCTAGATATGATTAACCCTCATCATACTCATAATGCACATGTTTAGCATAAGAAAGTATCAACCATGTGGCTATGATAACCACCAATTAACATATTAAGGTTATGATCATATTAAGGAGGTTATTCCACCATCATTCCATCATATAAGAATGTTAAACATGAATACACGTCTTTATCTATTTGCATTATAGTTAGGTTCAACAAGATAAATTATATTAATGTTACTAATTAGCACTTATACCCAAACCCTAACTCACGGAATCCCCATTGGATCATGGATGCATAAGGTGAAGCATCACCATCACATTCCATACTATTATCAAGTATGAACCCACACATAAATCATGGTGTAACCATCGGGTTATATCATACTAGGGTTTTAACAACAATAAGAGAGTACTCCATGATTTTATTAGTCATTCAAGGACTATTTATACCCAATTACCGTCATTTAGTTATATTAAAGCTAGGTATAACAAGCCATACCTCATTAGGGTTACATATAAACACTATCATTATCATCCCTTCTATTCATATGAGTGAATAGGTAAGACTACCTTATTAAGGGTAACCGTCCATTTGTTCCATCATCTTTCAACCTATATCACCATACAACTATGTCACCCAAAACCATTGGATGTTTAAAAGGTAAGACCATTGGTTGTTTACATAAGTAAACACCTTGGATAAACCACCTATGAAGTCCTTGAGTTGTGCTATAGAAAGAGTCATCATTTAACCCTAGACATCCCTTGATTAACAACATTAAAAGTTCCATTGAGAGTAGGGTAAAACCACAAGCGATTGATTTTTTAAAATAAGTCATCAATAAATGAGCTTCTTAAGTTGATCTCATAAAGGAAAACATCTAAATCACTTTATGAGGACCAACATCTTACATTAGGCATCCTTCCAATTTATTGGATGAAGAAACATTAAATCTTAACCATTAGGTCAAGTTCATATATTAAAACCATCAATTGTAGTATAGGTCCGACCATTGCATCAAACGACCCAAGAAACCCTTGGTTTAAGGCTTAATTACAACTACATGCTTAACTCACCATAGGTTGTGAGACCCGATCCACCATCGATAGTGACCATTAAGTCACCATAGGTTGTTATATCAACACTATATCCATTAATCACCATCAAATATCAAGCTAATGTCACCATTGATTGATATCATCATTAGGTTACTTAGTTGTTGATCATTAAGATTCTAATTAGGCCAAAACCTGACCTAAGGGGTGAACATAAGTTGACACCCTTGGTCATCATAATCATTTTTCATAAATACAACACCATCATTTGCTGCAATGGTACCACCAATGGGTCATGTGTTTATAGAAGAAATCAGCTTAAAACCCTAAAATTGACCATTGGTTGATAGGTGCTTAGCACCATAGGTTGTCAAACCAACCTGATCCAAGTCATATTATGCCTTAGGAATAACGTACACATGATCATAGGTTCATGTAGAACTAAAATCATAATAGGGAATATTTAGTGCATGGATCATCATTTAAAAGCAAGAACATGAGCTAGTAAGCGTATGGTAAGTAATAAACATGGAGCAAGTTATAAAACTTGCCTATAATTATAAGATAAACTCTCAAAAATAAGAAAAAATGAGCAGGTAGGGTAGAAAATCGTAGCATAAGTTGTGAACTCGTCCATCTAGCACCTTTCTTCATCAAATGAGCAAATCCTAAGCATAAGGAGCAAGAAAGGTAGGGTTTTATAGATTTAGAGAAATTTCTACCATTGAACAATAAGGTTCCGACTTGGAGAAAGGTAGGAGGAAGGATAAAAAAGAAATAAATGGATGAAAGAAGGGGATTCTTACTCTTTTAGGTCAAGATCACTAGAAGTAAGCCTTTCAAACCCTAAAAGGAAGTCAATTGCAACCCTAGATTCTTTTTCCAAGAAGATCCCCTCTTTCTTCTTCCTTGGATAGGAAATTCACATAAGCATAGGGGGAGAACGAGGTTCATAAAAGGAGGTAAGTGGTGGAGATCAAATGGCTCGTTTTGGTACTTAGGGATAAGTATATGAAACTTTAAGATAAAGAAAAAGAAAAAGTTGAAGTTGTAGTATCTTTTCAAGTGTCCATGGCCTTAAACTATTAAGAATATACAAGCACACACACAAGAAGCTCTCCCACCATCCATATAGACCTTCTTGTCCCTCGTTTCTTGAATTTCCAAGCAAAACAAATAATTCATTAGTTGATAGCTATTAAAGGTAGCTCATCCATGAAGGGGTAAACCCTAAATACCCGTGAGGAAAACACCTTCTAATCAAGGTTTAAATAGGCGCCCCATGGATAAAAAAAGCTCAAGAATGATGAGAGAATATCCCAGGAACATAATTCAAGTGATAAATTGCAAAGAAAACCTCTCAATTAGGTGATTTGTAGAAAAGTTCAAAATGTGTATAAAATTGCATAACTTGCTCAAACAATGTCCACATTGGACCAAATTTGAAACTTAAGCTTGTCTTATGATTTCAAAGCATATCACAAGGTTAGATTAGGATTATAAGAGTTCAATTATGATAATTAATCTTATTCAACTCATTAAGTAAGTTTAGGGGCCTTACACCCATACCATAAACATATGAGAAAAAGAGAGGACATGATACACAAAAATATAAAGTTGACATAAAAAGTTGAAAGCATATAGACACCAACCTTAATACATATTTCAACTTTTATTTCCTAACTAAACCTCTAACATGGATTCTACTATCTTTAATTCACTTCTTTCTTAACCAGGTTTACTAATTTCTCTTTAAATTTGTCTAGTATCACTTGGTTTCTAATGGGCAATCTAAACTAAGAATGTGAGAATTTGCCTGATGGTCATCTACATTATTTTTCCGATACCATATTGTAACACCCCAATTTTCACATCACATGAGTGAAATTTAAATCTATTTTCTTCAACTTGGGAGTGTCACAAACATGATATGCATTAAAATGATGATAGAAAAGAACCATTACATATTGTGTATGAAAAAATTCTCATTATATTCTCAAAAAAGAAACTTTGATTACATCAAATCTTATAAGAAAACTATGACACATGATGTAAAAGATTGTACTTCCATCATAAGCTCTAAGATCGTGTAGATGTGTCCTCTAACTTAGTTGACCTTCCTAAACATTAGTATTACAGATGTCTCGTCCCCATCCATGCACATATGGGAAAGATACTATCAGAATAAGTGGTATTGAATTTCTAATGTGATAAACATGAATTCACTTTAACTGAAAGATCAACTAAGGCCTGAAAGTTGTAAACTTATATTGAATTGATGTATCTTTTATTTATGTATTTATCTTATTTGTTGTCACCATTATACGATAAGTCCTCTCTGAATTGGCATGACTATGCCTCTAAATTGGTACCAAAGTACCTCTAAGTTGGCACTACATGCCTCTGAATGACACCAACGTGTCTCTAAATTGGTACCAAAGTACCTCTGAATTGATGTAAACACTCCTCTTAATTGGCACCGCATGCCTCTGTATTGTCCTGGGACTAACTAAATGAGGACTTATCATATAATGTTTAATGTGAAGGTTCTCACTTATTTATCTTAATCTAAGCTTATGAAATTTTTAATCTGAACTTATCTTATATTGAAACTGATAACGGAACATGTACTAAATTCCAAATCTAAATTTGAATTTCACCTGTTAAATTTTGATTGAATCTACGTCTGAATCTAAATTTCAATATGAATATGAATCTCAATTACTACATAAGTAATATTGGGTCTAAAACTCTTATTATGTATATTTATCCAATATCTGGCTACTCACATAATGAGTAATCTAAGTCAAAATCTAAATTTAATACTCTTATTATTTGGATAATTCTAAATCTAAAACTTTGATTTAATAGAATGTTTACTCTCTTATATAGATCATGATATCAGATATATGGCATTGAGTTAAAAGGCCTGATAAAAATAAACTTAATTGTATATACAAATACTAAGTATCTAAAAGTAGGTTGAATATCAAAAGTCTAAAATATGATATTCTCACAACATAACTTCATCTAAATAAATTTTGATTACTAAAATTATTATTAGATATGAGTTGAACATTAATAATTAAATGTCTAAAAGTAACTTAATCTCTAAGTTACTTTGTAAGAATGTGTAGGTTGAATCATAATAAGAGTGAAATTCAACACACAAGGCCCACTTACCTTTGATATTGATGATTTCTTTAATGCTTGATTCCTTGTTCTACAACCTAATCACTTGGATATCAACAAATTTTAACAAGTTCATGTGTAATTACTTTTTTCATTTCTAAATCTCAAGCCCCGTCACCCTAGCCTTGTAACACAGAAATAGGGTTCTTGTTTAGACTAAACATGAGTTTGTTATAAAACCATGACAAATTTTAGTATTGATTGTACATCAAAATTTACATTATATAAGCACTATAAACCTCATACTCAAATAAGCCATAATAATTCGGTAATGTACTAATATTTGAACATATTTATCGATGATTTAGATAAACTTTTAAATATACCCATACATCTCTAGCTATTGCATTTTGGTTGAAATTGGAGATAAATATTTCAAAAAGTATACTTTATGTTAAGCATATATATGTAATGTAATATCTCATAAAATCCATAAATCACATCTTATAATATAAGTCTAAAAACCAAATACTAATCTATAAAGGAATGAAACCTCACCAAAACTTCAAAAATAGTAATAACACTATACATTAGGTTTTTTCATAAACAAACTCATATCATTTCATGGTCAAACCATGGGTGAAATACTCAAAATACCCTTATTAGGGTTTACATCAAAACATAGATATAGAATATAATTAGCAAGATCAAGACTTGGAATCATGTTTAGCATATGAAAATATATGTAATGTAAAATATTCATAAATTTTTAAAGTCAATTGCTATTTTTAATACACAAAACATTGAAATCTCATGTATTTTAGTAATCTACTTATAATAATTGATAGGTAAAACCTCTCTTTGAAACTACTTTTAGAAAATAGTAGACATCAAGTGCTTTCTAAGGACACCTTACTTGTCTGAATTGGATGTCTAGATTGCTAGATACAAATGACTAAATATTACCTTTTTGTTGATGAATATCCATGGTCCATCTATGATCCCAACGACCTTGATAGTACTTAGTATAATCCAGATAGGCCACACCCTCTTGCACATGAATCTTGGAATTGATCCTATTACTGGGAACTCGTACCCCCCTTCTTCTCTCTTTGCGAGATGTTTCCCCTTCTCTAAAATTAGGAATAGAATAGGCTGGTGATGACCATGAACTTGGCTTCCATGCCCTCTCCACGCAAGGTCCAAGGTCTAGTGACTCCAGATGGGCTTCTCTAGTCTTGACGACACCATCTCTTTGTGTAGGGTGTTAGAATCAAAGGTCACTCACAACCACCGTCGCTTGTCCTCCCCTCTTCATCACTTCGGCATTCTTCTCGGTTTATTCTTAGGTTAAAACCCTAATTGACTTTTCCCTCCGTCATCATGCCAACACGAGGCTTTATAGACGCTATCCTTACCTAATATCACAACGAAGTCCACCCTAATTTGGTCTCTAGTAGAGTCCATGTTCTTTCCAAAATGGGGGCTTGCGAGATGCTTTTTTGTAAGTGCCTCACTTATGAACTAGACCATTACTAAATTGAGTCAATAATTTGGCCAAGAACCCATGGTTTAGTCTTCATTTTCTTGGTTCATTACTTTAACATGATGTATTCCTTATAACCTCAATAAAAATAAATCATATCCTACTTTTTGCAACCAATTGGTTTCAAGATTCAGCTAACACTTCCTATAACTAAATTCTTCATGTATAAAATTCTTAAGATATAAATCACTACCTAAACAAGCATAGTATAGTGTGTGTGATTTTACTAGTCCTACAACCTAGATTAAAAAATTGATTCATAAACTAAATTCAAAACTTTACTAAAATTGTAACACAATAAAGAACATAACATGATTCCTAATTCCATCACTACATGCATGTGAGATCCTAATTCACATCCATCATATATAGTAAAATCACTAAACTATCCCTAACTTATGTGAACATGGTTATATAATCCAACTATATGTATCATCAAATTGAATGACCAAATTAACACCTAACTTACCATACTTGAACCACAAAATTACTATGTCTTAACAAGATTAAGAACATTCTCAAAATTCATATTTAATCATTCTTAACATCTGAACTAACCAATTTGCACAAAAGACCCTCTTCACATTCTTTTTCCCTTAAATTCAAAAATCATAAAAATTGGATGGAACCTTATTGTAACCATGAATCTATCCTATATTGATTTCTCAAAAACTTAATCATGTACTTGCTAGGTCCCAAAATTAGGTGTGACAATACTACCCACCTTTTTGGCAATTTCATACTCAAAATTCCATTAAACTATAGGAGGATACCCAACTTAGGGTTTTGCATAACTTGCTAACTCTTGATGATTGTCATAAGGTCTCTCGTAGGTATCTTTAAAGTATGACCTTCCAGTGGATAACCAACTATGTCTAACAACCTTATCAAACTAGCATGTACAACCAACATGGAAATATGTAGGAAAATATCAAGTACAAATGATTTTTATTTCTTTACTCTTAATTCTTTCTTTTTACATATCTTTCTCTAGATACATGTGCTCCGGTGCCTGGGTCTCATGACCTGCACTAAGGTACTTGGGTCACATAACCTACACATAGGGCCTAATTTATGTATCTAAATCACCCTACACTAAGGGCATGGGCCTTATACATGTAGTAAGGGCTTGGGTCTAACTCCATAATCTCCTTTCATTCCATTAAATCTGATCTTATATGAATATTAGTGCATTCTAACCTCATCGTCATACCATGATCTTAAATATTATACATGGATATAATATTGGAAACATAATCATGACTTCATGCATTCCAATCTTATAATCTTATCATGTATTTAACTCTTAGATATTAATCATTCTAAGAAATTTTATTCAGGTGTCTTTGTTTGAGATCTTTGTCATAGTAAGGATATAGCCATGAAAGTATAAAATCTTACTTGTATGTCTGATGTTAATATCATAGAATATTGGATCACACAAATCATGAAAGTCTTCTTTAAGGAGCATGTAGATATACTGAGCTCAATAAGTAAATATTCATGGATATAGACCACTTACTTTGATTTGTAAATCTCATACTAAAGTTATTCAGACTCCCTTCGCCTCTAACCATATACTACATTGTTAGGTCAAAATGACCTTTCCAAGGGGTATGAATCTTTGAGTCCTTGTTATTTTCTGGGATGGTAAGTGATGAATGCATATTCATCCCAGTTTTAGTGCATTATTAGTCTAGTTTAGCATTCATAGAGCTTAGTTTTACTCTAATATCATCAAATTCATAAATAAAACTTTTATAACTCTAATAAAAAGACGAGTCAACCTAACCACATATCACTTTTCCGACCCATAAGCCTTATAAACACCTCATACAAAATAATTGCAAAAACATTAACAAACAGGATCAAACCACACTTGGATGAGATCATCCCTCTCAACCAATCTGCCTTCCTCAAAAATAGAAGTATCCAAGATGCCTATTTGATGGTTAACGAAACTATACATCTCTGCCAAAAAAACAAAACTCCCCTTCTGGCAATCAAATTAGATTTCAAAAAAGCTTTTGATTTTGTCAATTGGAATTGCTTAATGAAAACACTCACGGGTTTTGGTTTTCCTGACAAATGGGTTAACTGGATTCATGCTTGCATTTCCACTAACCATTTTTCAACTATCATAAATGGTGTCCCCTTTGGTTATTTCCACAACACAAATGGACTCAGACAAGGTGACCCACTCTCCCCTTATCTTTTCATCATCATCACAACTATTCTTTCCCGCATGATTCAACAGGGTAAAAAAATGGTCTTATCAGCTCTCCTAGGGATTGCAAGGAAAATATCATTCAATTTGCTGATGACACCATTATCTTCTCCTCCCCGGATGACTCATCAATTCTGAATATTTTCAGAATCCTCAGTATTTTTTCATATATCTCTGGCCTCAAAATAAATCTGCATAAATCTTCCATTTTTGGGGTTCACATAAATCAACCTTCTTTGGAGTGCTATAGAGACCTCTTAAGATGTAAGACTGAAGATTTTCCAATCAAGTACCTTGGTCTCCCTATTACACCATACAACATAACAAATGCTATCTAGACCCCGATTATTTCAAAAATAAACTCAAAACTCTCAAATTGGACAAATAACCTCCTAAATCTTTCTGGAAGACTCACACGACTAAACAATGTCATCACTCCTATTACTATGCACTTCCTGAGCTGCATCCCTCTTCCCTAAAAAACATAAACTATTCTAGACAAGATTAGGAGAAACTTTCTTTGGAATAACTTCCATAATTCGGATAAATCTGAGAAGCACTACCACCTTGCCAATTGGAAAACTATATATGCTCCTCTTAATCAGGGAGGTTGGGGCATCATAAACATTGAAACTCACGCCTTTTGTCTCATTATAAAAATCATCAATAGTCTGTTACAAAACAAACCAAAAATATGGACACATCTCATTAAATACAAATACTACCAACATTCCCCTCCCTGACATCCTATCCCAAAAACATCTGCTTCCCCTCTTTGGAAATACATCAACAAAAATATCCAAAAAATCACACAAATCATTAATACTCCCCCACACTCTCACCTAAATATCTCTTTCTGGTCCGATCCTTGGTTCGAAAACAACTTTGTCATCAATCTTAGACCAACCTGGACTATCCCAAACAGACTGCTCAACATGAAAATTGACAAAGCTCTCCTCCTTATCACCAGTAACAGATCAAATTCTCTTAAAAGATGCATTCACATGCAGCTTAGTCAAGATGAAATCCAAAATCTAAAATTCTCCTTGGAAAATAATACCTCAAACAACATAACATGGAAATGGGGTAGCATATACTCGGTTAAGCAAGCCTACACCTACCTTTCCTACAGAGTTTTTGTCCCACCCACCACAAAAATCTAGAAATAGAAATGGCCACAAAAATTTAAAACATTCCTTTGGCTTTTACTACATGATAAATTGCTCACAGGTGAAAACCCTACAAAAAATGGCTTCATTGGTCCTTTCAGATGCTCACTTTGCGAAAAAAGCATAGATGCAGTTGATCACATCTTCTTCAAGTGTATCTTTTCACAAAACATCTTCTCACACTACACACAAAAATACATTCCTAAACTCAAGGAAGCAACTTTCCCATCACAAATCACACCAAAAAGATACTTCAAAAACTTCAAAAGCAATGACATTTTCACCACTATCATTTGGAATCTCTGGAAAGAAATAAACAACAGAATCTTCAACAACAACAAAAAATTGAAACAAAATATTATATCACAGATAGATGCAGATCTTCATATTCTAACAAAATGCAGGTAGCCAAGTTGAAGGAAGTCATGATGAATCCGATGAAGGTGAATCAGAAGCAAAATTTTTGTGCGATCTCAAAGCTATGGTTGATGATGAAATAGGGGTCAGTATAGTCCAGCAACAACTTTGATTACACTTCCGAGAGGATGCTTTTTCAACAACTTGGGATCTTCAGCTTAAATTTATTATAGAGGCTTGTTAAGGGGTGCCTCCCCCACTTCATCAGAACTTTGTTTTTTATCAACTAGGCACAAACGTTAACTTTTATTTCTGTTTACGTTATTTGTAACATCTTGTACGAAACTCACATAAGAAGGTGTTTGCTTGCTTCGATGTGTTATTTAATATATGACATGCCTTTTACTCAAAAAAAAGAGCTTAGTTTTACTCAAAAATAGCTTTGTTTTTATCTACTTAAGTTTTTATGTTAATTTGTAGGAATTTGATACTTTTCTTCACTCCATTTGTAGGTTTTGAATTCTATCATTGTACACCAAGGTGTCTCTGAATTGGTATGGAAGTGCCTCTAAATTGGAGTAAACACTCCTCTGAATTGGCATCGCATGCCTCTGAACCGTCTCGGAACTATTTGAATGAGGACTTTTCATATAATGTATTATATGAAGGTTCTAACTTAATTATCTTAATCTAATCTTACTTATTTTTGAATCTAAACTTATCTTATATCAAAATTGATAATTGAACATGTACTGAATTCTGAACCTAAATCTAAATCTAAATCTCTGCTCTTAAATTGTGATTGAATCTCATCTAAATCCAAATCTGAATATGAATATAAATCACAATTACTACATAATTAATATTGGGTTTGAAACTCTTATTATGTATTTTATCCAATATTTAGCTAATCACATAATAAGTAATTCAAGTTTGAATCAAAATTTGATACTCTTATTAGCCAGACAAATCTGAATTTGAAACTTTAATTTCATACAATGTGTACTGTCTTATATAGATTTTGATATCAGATATATGACATATGAGTCTAAAGGCCTGATAAAATTAAGTTGAACTACATATATAAAAACCAAGTATCTAGAAGTAGCTTAAATATCAAAATTCTAGAATCTGATATTCTCACAACATAAATCCATATGAATAAAGTCATATTATTTTAAGCATTATTACATATGAGATGAACATTAATAACTAAATGTCTGAAAGTAACTTAATCTCTAAGTTACTTTGTAATAATGTGTAGGATGAATCATGATTATAATGAAATTCACTAGACATGGCCCACTTATCTTTGATAGTGATGATTCCTTTAATGTGTTCTTCATTCCTTATTTCATAACCTAATCATCTGGATTTCAACAAATTTCTATTAGTACATGTGTATTTCCCTTTTTCATTTCTAAATCTCAAACCCCATTACCCTAGTCTTGTAACCCAAAATAGATTTCATGTTTAGACTAAACATGAGTCTGATATAAAACCATGACAAATCCTTATTACTGATTGTATATCAAAACTTACATTATATAATCACTATAAGCATCATACTCAAATAAGACATAATAATCACATCATGTACCAATATGGGAACATTTTTATCCATGATTGAGCAAAACTTTCAAATATACTCATATATCTCTTATTAGTATAGTTTGGTTGAAATTAGAGATAAATATTCCAAAAAGTCCATTTCATATTAAGCATATATTTTATGTAATACCACATCAACAAGCATAAAACACATCTTATAATATAGGTATGAAAATGAAATACAAATTTATGAAAGCATGAAACCTCACAAACTTCAAAAATAGTAATAACACTATACATTAGGATTTTCATAAAAAATGTATACCCTTTCATGGTGAAACCATGGGAAAAATACCCAAATTAGGGTTTACAATAAAATGTAGAGACATAATTGAATCAGAAAGATCGAGACTTTGAATGATGTTTAGCATATCAAGATATATGTACTGTAAAATATTCATAAATTTTTAAAGTCAATTGCTATTTTTAATAAGCAAAACATTGAAATCTCATGTGTGTTAATAATCTACTTATAATAATTGATAGGTTTAAAACATCTCTTTAAAACTACTTTTAAAATAAAGTAGACATCAAGAGCTTTCTAATGGACACCTTACTTGTCCAAATTGGGTGTCTAGATTGATAGATACAAACTATTTAATTTTACCTTTTTTAAGAGTCTCCATAGTCCATGTATGATCCAACGACCTTGGTAGTTCCTAGTATAATCCAGCCAAGCCACACCTAGTGGCACACATATCTTGGATCAGATCCTATTACTCGGTGTGTGCCCCCCTTCTTCTCTCTTTAGGAGATGTATCACTTGTTCTAAATTGGGAACAAAGCAGGATGGTGTAGGCCACGAGCTTGGCTTCTAGCCCCTCTCCACACAAGGTCCAATGTCCAGTGACTCTGGATGGGCTTCTTTGGTCTCTACGACGCCATATTTGCATGCAAGGTTGTCAAAATTGAGGATCACTCATTCGATAACTCTCACATCCATTGTGCCTCATCCTCCCATCTTCATTGCTTTGACCTTCTTCTCGATTTCTTCTTAGGCTAAAACCGAAAGTGACTTTACCCTCTGCCATCATGCCAACACCAAAGGCTTTATAGCCCCTATCCTTTCATGAAATGAAGTCCACCCCAATTTTTTCTCTAGTATAGTACTTGTTCTTTCTAAAATGGGGGCTCACGAGACCCTTTTTTGCAATCATCTCACTTGTGAATTGGACCATTGCTTGATTGAACGGATAATTTGGCCAGGAACGCATGGACCAGCCTTCATTTTCTTGGTTCATTGCTCTAACATGATGTATTCCTTCAAATATCAACTAAAATAAATCATATCATACTTATTTCGACTCTCAAGATTTGACCTACACTTCATAACTAAATTCTTCATGTATAAAATTCTTAGGATATGAATCACAACCTAAACTAGCATAGTATAATGTGTGTGATTTTACTAGTCCTGCAACCTATATTAATGTTGGTTTGTTACACTAATGAGTTTCAATCATAAGAATGATCTTTTACTCAACTAGCTATTTCCCTCAAGTATACGAGAGTAGTTGTAGTCGAGGTCGAACATAAGGAGAATCGGTTAGCTAGGCGCAAGAGTTATGATTTTCAATAATCTAGATTGTTGTACACAAGATGATTAGATTATAATAATTAAATTACATATTTAAAACAAAATAGTAATTTATCACTTAAGAAAGGTTAAGATTCAGATTTAGGAGGATCCTAGACTTGGGATTTCACTATCACATCATAGCTTATATTAAAATACAAATTTAAACATGTTAATTAACTTGCAAAGGAGGTTTGTAGTCATCACTCACCTCTTATTGAAGTGATGATGATTCTAACTCCATACATCACTCTTGTGTATGTATTTAATTTCGAATCACAAACCTTGCTCCTCAACTTAATCCCATCCACTCACACGGTCAAGGACAAGTTGCCAAAAGAGTAACTCCATACTCTCAAACACATCTTCTCAGATTATGAAAGAAAGCATAAAACATGCAAGTACGATGGACAATCACACAAACAAGCATTTCAGATCTGAAACAACTCTTAGAACATGCAAACAACTAACATTTGGTACAAAATTCATATGTTCATACAAGCTATGACATGGGAGTTACTCTCCCATGTCCAAGATTTGGATTCTACTCATCCATGGCTAGAGAAAGAAGGTATAAGCAGCATAAAACATCAAAGGACATAGTAAAAGAGTAGAAATAACTTATGTCTGTGAGAAGTTGTAGAACAAAGAAGAACTTCAGCTAGAAGTCAAGCTCCGTCCTTGCTTGTTGTACTTTCTCCAGATTTCTACACTCTCAAGTGGATAGAAGAGGAAGAAAAAGATCCTTGCTGCAAATAGTGAAGAAGAAGGAAGAAGAAGAGGGTTCTCTCTCGAGTAACCACCTCCTATCTCTCTTGATCTCCTCCAACTTCTCCTATATTCCCTCCAATCGAGTTGCCCTCCAAAAAGCCAGTCCTAAGTCGTAGTAACTGTCCCAAGATGAGTTGGGGTCGTATATATAAGTGTGAGACAGTTAAATTTGTATTTGAGTGAAATTTATAGGCCACATGACATGTCTTTTATAAGACACGACGTGTCTTATGCAATAATTGAAGTTTGGATCGAGTTTTGGGAGGTTACACAATGTGTCTTTAATAAAACACGGTGTTTTGCTGCAAATCTAGAGTTCTGCATTCAATTTCTGGACACGGGGTTCCTTTAATAAGACATGGTTTGTCTTTTTAAGACATGGGGTGTATTTTTAAGACACGTCATGGCAATAGCTATTCTGGGCTGCTGTGTATTCTGCTCATAACTTACGGCATGTAGGTCAGTTTTACATGTCATAAAAAGTGGTATTTACGCAGTTTCGAACCCCAAAACATGTAGATACTTGAGGAGTGATACAATAAGTGATAATATGATATATTCCTCATCATTTCATTGCAAAATGTAGTAACCACAATCCAAACTATGGGACAAGTAACAATAGCTAAAAATATATAATCTAGCATGAATGAGAGTGATAATTGAGTCAAAACAACATGGATATGCAACCAAACATGATCCAAAAGATGATATGAAATGCGCACGTCAAATCCCCCAAAGCTTAAACCATTGCTTATCCTCAAGAAAAAAGAGCATAGAAACCCAAATGAAGGAATTGTCAAGTTCATGCATAAATCAAATGAACTGAAAGATGTGTATATGACCAAACCAACCATGATCAACATGTTTATACTCATAGACATCAATTCAACTTAAATACCCAATAAAGAGATTTTTAGTTCAAATGGGACGGTCACAATTAAATGAATCAATCAATTAAATAACACTAAGTAGAATTTGAATGACCAAGCCAAGCAATTAGTGGATGTGCAACTCAAACTCTCAACAATTAAGGATACAAATGATGAAATCTTAATTAAAATTGAAAATTTTAGTTGTACTCTACTTATTTCCCAAAAATGATATGACAATGGATTATGGGTTCCGACACTCGGATACTAATTTAGGCTTATGCACATGTGGAATGTCAATTGGGGTATTTTACCCTCTTTTAAGACATACCGCCTAACCATCGTGGCCAGATCGGACTTACACTAGGCTAGCATGATATGTGGGTGGTTTAGCCATCTTTTATGGGGTATAAAGATGAGATAAGTCAAAAGAAATTTTAAACATTTTCCAAAAATAGGAGAGTCAACTAAATTGCAACATTAGCTAGATTTCATTCATTTGTTTTGAAAAAAATTCATTGAAAGAGTGGTTAAAAATGCATTAAGAGCTTGGCAAGGGCATCCCATATTCCAAATGATGTTGTAAAGTTGATTTACTCATAAAAATTGAAGCCATTACATGTTTTAAGGAATCAAGAATGTGTAAGATGAATTTTCAGGCTAGAAGCATAAACTAGAGTTAAGCACATGTTGATGGACAAAAGGTTTCATTTGAATTATGCACACCTTTTACAATATCTCCAAATGATATTTCTCAATAAAAGAGGACAATCAGTTAAGTGTAGGAGTTCAATCCACATACAAAAGATGGTTCTCAAATCAAACTAGATTTTCCACAAGAAGAGAAAAACTAGAAACAACAACTAAAAAAAGATAATAAAAAGGAAATAAAACTACACTACACAATCGGTCGGTTGTTCTCCCCTAAGCTTGAAATTTGCAGTGTCCTCACTGCATATAACAAACTCAAGAGGATTGCAACTGGTTACCTGTCATGGTGAATAATGGAGATGGAGGTTTTTTGCTTTGATTTGAGGCTAGAAATTGTTTTGCTAAGCATCTACGCCTCTTTGTCAATATATCTTTTATTTGGCCTAAAGATTGACGCTTGTGATTTGCCATAGGAATAGTCTTTTGAACATCAATATTGTTGGTCTTTGCATTCTCTTCTTTAAAGTAATCATAATCTTATTTGGGAATGCTTTTCTCATCATCAAGAAATGTGCAAATGTATTGTGGAAAGATGAAATTTGTCTTGCTTGAAGAATCATCCCGTGGAGCATGTGCAAATTTCTTCATTTTAGATGCAACTTCATAATCATCATGGATATCAACATAATCATACTTTGAAGGATATACCTCTATAAAAACTCCATTCTTTAATCTCACTGACCTGAAATATGTAGGATTCATCTCCAGTGGACTAGGCAAGAAAGGTTGAAATGCTTCTTTGCTAAAAATAGCTTGCTAGGCAATTTGTTTCTCCAATATGTGTGCATCAGTGGCTATAGACTCCACCTTAGAAGAGATTTGCTCAATAGAATCCATCATAGATTGTCTTTGTTGATGGAACTCCTCATTTTGCTTCATTTGAGTTAAAATAAATGTTGCAATCATAGACTCTAAGTTAGAAGATACTTGTGGTTGTTGTGGCTGAATGAAATCTAGGTTGACATTGTTGTAGAAGTCTGGTGGAGTGTAGCCCATTGGAGAATAAATAGAAGAAACATAACATGTAGAATATGAGTGTCCAAGCAACCCACATGTATCACAAATATTGTTGGTTGTTTGAATTAGTTGTGTGCTTAGATTCTCAAACCTTTGTGACAAAGTGTCTAACCTTGTTGAAATCAAGTCTATAGCACCAACTGTGTGATCTTCCATTTGCATTCCGGAAGTAGTATGTGAAAAGGATGGGTGGTAGCTTGTAGCCAGACTCTATTAGCAATGATTTGCTACCATATCTTCAATAATAGCATAGGCTTCTCCATAAGATTTTTTCATTAGAGAAAGATTGCAATAGAAGCCAATTGCTTAGACCGTGATGTGGAAAAAGATGTTGAAGATCTTTGAACCTCTCCCATGTATCATACAAGGTCTCTCCATTCCTTTGAGAATAATTGATGAGTTGACTCCTCAACTGTTAAGTTTTTCTAGGTGGAAAATATTTTGTCAAAAAGACCTTTAGAAGCTCCTCCCAAGTGCTAATTGACTTCTTTGTCAAAGTATAGAGCTGTAACACACGGACCCACTGCCCAAGGCTCTAGTAGAGTTTTAGGAATGTCGACTGTCCCCACAGACCACCACTAGCCTTAACTACACACTTTTTCCTCACTCGCGCGCATGCCAGGATCAACTTCCCGAAGGGTCACCCATCCCAGTACTACTCCAAGTTGAGCACGCTTAACTATGGAGTTCTTCGTGATGGGCTCCTGAAAAAGGAGGTGCACCTTGGTGATATGGGTAGTCCAATCATTCCTTTTAAGATCAACTTATCCAAGGCCTCAAATCCTGGGATGTTACAATCTCCTCCACTCAGACTCTTGACGTCCTCGTCAAGGCTCAACTATAAGGTCTCATAATCTCTTCCCCATTTCAGTGCAGACCCACAATGGCCCATGGATACCCAGCTCCCGATCACAGAATACCAGCACAAGGGTGGCTACGTCAATCATGGGCAACCCTTTCCTACATGCCTGGACCGCACGGCTCAATATTGGCATGCCATGCCCATGTGGGCCCCACCTACTGGAGGGGAATTGGCTTTGATACCATTTGTAACACCTGGGCCCACTGCCCAAGGCTCTAGTAGAGTTTTAGGAATGACAATTGTCCCCACAGACCGCCACTAGCCTTAACTGCGCACTTTGTCCTCACTCACGCGCATGTTAGGATCAACTTCCCACAGGTCACCCATCCCAGTACTACTCCAAGCTGAGCATGCTTAACTATGGAGTTCTTAGTGATGGGCTCCCAGAAAAGGAGGTGCACCTTGGTGATATGGGTAGTCCAATCATTCCTTTTAAGATCAACTTATCCAAGGCCTCAAATCCTGGGATGTTACAAGAGTCATGCCTTGGCTCTATCTCTAAGAGAGAATGGAAAAAGGATTAGGCGTATCCCATCAGTAGGAATGCCATATATCTTTATGGTGCTTAGCAACTGTAGAAATTCAGTAATGTGGAGGTTTGGATTCTCCATTGATGTCCCTCCAAATGCATTCAGTTGTAGTAATTGTATGATGGTTGGACTGATAGAAAACTCCTCTGCCTCAAATTCTGAAATATTAATAGGCCCACTCATGTGCATTGCAGCTGTACCAAAGTAGTCCTTAAGAGGAAGGTCATCCTCCTTGACCAGTTATTCATGTGGATCTAGAGGATTAGGTGGATGTGGCATAGATGGTGGTGGTGTGTGTGGTATGGGTGTTGGTGGTGTATATGATGGTGGTGAATTAGGTGTGAATGATGGTGGTGTGGATTAAGGATGTATGGATGAGGGTGGTGCATATGAAGGTGATGTGGATGAAGGTGGCATGGGTGAATGTTATTTGGAGGATGGTGACATGGATGATGGTTGTGTGGGTTGTGATTCCTCAATACATGTTTAGGTTTCACTCCTTCTTTCTCCATGAGGGCTACAAATTATGTGTTCATTTTCTAAATGTAGAGATATGCACAGTTCAAGGATCTTTTTATGAACACCCCATATGCTCCTGCAAATCAACAAGGTGAGTGAGATATAAAAACATGGAAGATACAACAAATTAAGATGATCATGATGAACTATGATTTATGGATATGATGGTGGATATGAAGGTTGTGATCTAGTCTCATTTACTCATTAATAACTCTTACTCTAATAGGAATATTGATACTCCCCAGCAACGATGTTAAAAACTTGTTGGTTTGTTACACTAACGAGTTTCAATCATAAGAATGATCTTTTACCCAACTAGCTATTTCCCGCAAGTATATGAGAGTAGTTGTAGTCGAGGTCGAACACAAGGAGCATTGGTTAGCTAGGTGCAAAAGTTGTGATTCTCAATAATCTAGATCGTTGTACACAAGATGATTGGATTATAACAACCAAATTACAGATTTAAAACAAAACAGTAAATTATCACTTAAGAAAGGTTAAGATTCAGATTTAAGAGGATCATGTTGGTATGTATGCCCTGAGAGCCAATCATGGGATGATTGGTGGGATACATTAAGATTGATTTGATAAACATCAAAGGCAAGCTTCCTTCTAGTTCAGTCATATGAGATAGTGATAGAACATATTGAATGTCTAGAGAATGACAGTACTCAATGAAGTATGCTTTTAGGTTGAGGACATGAACGATGATATCATACGGATGCTAAGAGTTTGTACATTCTTATTATGTCCCTAGTCAGATGTCATTGTGGAAGGCAGATAGACAACAATGACACATAAGACTAGATTGTGGTGTTGGTTGATGACAAAATCTCATTAGTCATGATATGGAGATATCAAACCAACCACATAGGTACTTGTTAGAGAACAAGTGTACCAGACAGACCCATTGTGAGTTTGACACATCGAACCATGACATGGTAGTCATAGTCAGTTCTCACAATGATGGTGGTGAGTGTGATTCTTTGACCTGAAATCACTACACTCAACACATGTCGTTGGGTACACTTTGACATCCACTTGATGAGTAGGATTAAGATAGGTGTGCGCACGCATGTGTGAATCAGTATGTGATATTGATGTCATACATATATCCTCCAATCTACTCTGAGATCAAGAAAGTGAATGAACGTTGACAGGATGACTGTTCCATGCCTTGAGTTCATTCGGGATATCAGTGACAAAGGAATTATACATTTGTTGTAAAACCATTCACGAATTGTAGTATTGAAAGTTGTTCTCCAACTTTCTATTTCACTTGGGTGGCACTGATGTGCGACTAGGCACCGCTCTTTGCTTGTGAAGTCATAAGTGTTATATACTTTCACTGCCAACGTGAAATGGACCTGCAGGGTCACACACAGGATTTAACCTGGAAGAGGAGTTTATCCACAAATGATGTTTAGATTGATTATTAAAGGAGTTTAGTATTTCAATTAAACACTCAATCAGTTGATAGCTCAATATCATAGTGTTCAAGGTGTTGGACCAATTGATTAGAGTATTGGATTGATTGAAACTGCGATTGACTGATTTGCACAAGTCTGCTGCTCCAACTGATCGGCTCATGGGATGAACCAATCAGCTCAGGTTGGTGAACCGATCGGCTCATGGGATGAACCGATCGGCTCAAGATAGGTTGAACCGACCGGTTCAAGAGTTGAACCGATCGGACCAACTGGTCCAACCGAGATCATTTGGAAAGTCAGAAGACTATTTTGCAAATATAATTTGTTTCACTTGTACAGATTCGATTTGGACAAGGATTAATATTTGATTAATCGGAGACAAATTTGAAAGTCAATTTGAGTTGGACCAGGACCATGAACCGATCGGCTCATGTGATGAACCGATCGGCTCAGGTGTCCCAAACGATCGGTTCAGCTTGAAACGATCGGTTGAGGTCACCAAACGATCGTTTTAGGGTTGAAATGATCGGTTCAGCTGGCACAAGTTGGTTGTTTTGTGGAAAATCTCGAACCCTTATACTCCTGCTATAATCTTGCATTGCCTGGGATAGAGAACCTTGTCCCATGACCCTCCTATATATAGGGGTATTGGGGGCTTCTCAAAAACAACAACTCAGAGACCAGTTGCTCTGCAAAGTTGTCGTTCTCTCTGGTTTTGGTAACTGAGAGAGAGCCCAAGCAAGTGCTACCCGATAAGGGAGGCACAGTAAGAGAAAGACAACTGTAGAAAAGCAACTAGTTGCAGGAGAGTGTGTTGGTGACTAGTACGCCAATAGGAGGGTGTGACTCCTTCCGATTCCTTAAGGGACAAGGAGATCGGAGTTCCAGGTGGTCCGTGTGGACTACTTCAGAGGTGGGAGAGTTCTATCGCTCGGAGGACAACTGTCAATCCCGACAGTCTCGGTGAGACCAGGAGCTGCACAGACACCATCCAAGACTGGAGGTGAAGATCATGTAAGCCACAAGGTAAAGTCGCTGAGCAAGCCTCGGTACAAGGTACGCCTCTACAACCCATCCTTCCTATTTTATAGATGTTGACGTGATTCCTTTCTTTTGGGTTTGGGAGGAGAAATTTTTGTTTCCGTTTCCTTCTCTGTCTCCCCTAAAACCCAACAGTGGTATCAGAGCCACGTCAACTGCTCTATACTTTAGGATTATCGATGTGATCGATTTTGGTTTGTCGCCTTTATTTATTGCATACGATGCGAATAAAATTAGCATTATGCATGTCCAATCCTAAATCCACAAATCCCAATATACATATATGATATGTAATATGAATGCACTCAATACGCGTCACCCTTAAACAAGTTTTGTGGTGGATGTATAGCATGGTTATGGCCAATAAACCCTATGTGTGTGCTTGGTTGTATGTGGTTGCTTGCATCTCGGTCTGTGCACTGATTCCCTATCTCCTATTCTTGATGTAACTCAAAATAATTCGAGATTTCTTTCCTACCTTTGCTCCCCCCGAATGTAACTCGGGGTTTCCCAATTCATATGTAAAAATAGGGTAGATCTTTTTATTTCTTGTTATGTCAAAGAACGGCGGACAACCTGACGACAACTGAGATGATCGGTTCAAGGAGTGAACTGATCTGTTGGCATTCCAGATGACTGATTCGAGTAGTGAGATGAGCAGGTAGCATCCATGAAGAGATGCACGATGACCAGGCGAACTGATCGGTTGGAGGAGCCAACCGATCGGCTGGTGGCACCCACACGACCGGCCAGGGTGAGGAGGTCATTCATGTGATGAGTTGATCAACTCGGACGGCTATAGCACAGATTTCATCTTGTACATGTTGCATGTGATGTAGACCTAGATGACTGTGATTCCTCTTGGCTCGAGGAATCATATTAGGATGTCCATAATCATTGCTTTTATCGTTTTGCATGTTTTCTGTGGGATATAGCATGTATATGATACGTACTATATATTGTGGTGATTGGATATGTATATATACATATAAAACCAAATACCTCATTAAATATTAAAGTTTTAGATGCCTTCCAAATGTGACACACATGTAAAGCTTGATCGGCCAAGTGTGGGCACGCTCTAGCGTGGTGCACCATCTATCTCGTGGAAGCATGAAGGATGAATATGTGGGTCTGCCCTAGCAGGGTGCATATTTCATCGTGTTGGCTTTGGTTCGGACTTAACAAGGTGACCTAGATAGGATCTAGCACCTTGAGGCATGGAGGTGATCATGGCAAAGAGTTGCATATGACATCTTTCAAGAATTGCATATGATGCAATTGGCAAAAGTTGCCTACCTAGAAGATCTAAGTTGTGGGTGACAACCCTAGCTGGTTCATGACTTAGAGGATTTCAGGATCTTGACCCACTAGAAGATTGTATGCTACAATCTTCCAAATTGATGGTGAGGGATATCAATTTGAATAAAAATAGTGGGAGCGATAATTAATTAAAGTCATAATTATATCGTCAACTTTTCAAATCAATCAAAAGGTCAAAATTGAGTTTTGGACTAAAATTGCATATTTTTCCTTTTGTAGTATAAATGACAACAAACAACAATAACTTCTCTTTGTGATCGGTCCTTGAGAAGGACAAGTTGAATGGGACTAACTTCCATGACTGGTTTAGGACATTGAGAATTGTTCTCACTCAAGAGCGAAAGATCTATGTCCTGGATACCCCAGTTCGAGAGGAACCTGCTCCTGCCGCACCGAAGACAGAAAGGGATGCTTATAAGAAGCATTCTGATGATGCCATTGATGCAAAGTGCTTGATGTTGTGCTCCATGAACCATGAGTTGTAGAGACAACATGAGAACATGGGTGTCATTGAGATGATTCAGCATCTCAAGAACATGTATGAAGACCAAGCATGGCAAGAGAGATATGATGTTCCAGGGCGTTGTTCAAGTGCATCATGATATAAGGAGATCCAGTTGGTCCTCACATGCTCAAGATGATTGGGTATGTGGAGAACCTGATGAGACTGGAATTTCCCCTGAGCCAAGAGTTGTCTACTGACGTGATACGGCAATCGTTGCCAGAATCCTACAGTCAGTTTGTGATGAACTACAACATGAACAACTTTGACAAGCCATTGACAGAGTTGTTGGGCATGTTGAGGACAGTCGAGACACAAACGAAGAAGGACAAGCCTAAGTCTGTGATGATGATCAGAAGCAAGAAAGGCAAGTCCAAGCGTAAGGGTAAGGGCAAAGCTAAGAAGGGTTCTGATGCTAGCCAGGAGCCCAAGGTGTCTTCAGCTCTCAAGGCCAAGGGAGGTGTGACCAAGATAGGCAATTGCCACCATTTTCAAAAGCCAGGACATTGGAAAAGGAATTGTCCACTCTACCTGGAAGAACTAAAGAAGAAGGAGGTGATAGACGTCTCCACCTAAAGGTGTCATGAAATAAACTTGTAACACTTTTTTGAGGTATATGATACCAAGATATAAAATGTAAAGCACTCAATAAATGGGGCAAGTGTTGCCACCATAGATAGGAGTACTTTAGTATATTTTCAGCCTTGAAGGCATGTAATAGAGTTATGAACTGCTATTTCATATTTTCCAATAGATAGAAACACTTTATTTTTTCATATTGTATGACAATGATAGCAATTAATAAAGTTGATGTTTCAATCTCAAAAGATATGATCTTTATGGCAATGCCTTGTTTATCTTGTGGTACTTGTTATGCATAAGATAAAATGATACCTAAAAGTTATTGATAATTCAAACAATCAAATTAGCATAAATCATGAGAAGTTCATTTCTAGTTTCCATATGATGGATAATCTAGACTCTTTTGGTTAGAGACCAATAAGAGACATGAATCTCTTAGACATGATAAATCAATCTTCACTAATGGTAGTGGGATAATGATTATCCTATTAGGTATCATACATGTGATGTATTTACATACATATTGGAGCTAATGTCGATACTTCAAATGGTGTTTAGAGAAATACCAATATGAATATCTTGAAGTGTTCAAGAATATCATAGATGAAGTATGAATTTGGTAAAGTGTTAATTCTTGATGAGATCAATGAATGAAATACTTGGACCAAATGTTTGAGAACCTTATGAGTGATTATAGTAAGCTCATTATTAAGGCATGGTGATGTCTAAATCAAAAGTAGTCATACTCTAAGGAGTTAGAGGATGATTATCAAATAACTAAATTTCTTCTTTAATAAAGAATACCCCACACTAATAAAGGACATTAAGAATCACAAGGAGTTGTGAGTTCTTATATCCTTGACAAATACACCTCAATTATCTATGTGATGAGTTGGTCATGTGATGAGTCAACTATCTAGATGAATATGAGGAACAATATTTTGAGTTATGGTTTATGACCATTACATCCTAAATGACTTCCATGTGAACCATAAGGAATGACCTTGATGGTAGCTCCCATTGGGATAAAATCCATAAGTGCTAATGAGTCTTAAGCGTTAAGACACATGGATGACATTTTGAGAAGGATGATGCTTGTTGATTGTAACTTAATGACTCAGATATTTGACATACGGATACTAAAACCGCATTCCTAGGAGGAATAAAACAAGGATGTGTACGTGACACAACCTATAAGGTTTATGAATCCATTAATGCAAATGAAGTATATAAGTTACAATGGACTAATCAATGTGATTGATTAAGTACAAACAACTCAAAGCTAGATCTTTACTTTGATGATATGGTCAAAGGGTTTGACTGATATGTCAAAGATAAAGAAGGGATTTGTGATTTAGTGTGAGCGTATTTACATTCCACATGTTGATGTGAAATGGAAATGTTCTAGAATGGAAATCCAAAGTGGAAATTATCTTTAGGGAAGATAGAGACGTTTCCTGTGTGATAGGAATAGATATCTATAGAGATAGTTCTCGAAAAACCTCTTGACCTGGAAAAGAGAGAGCATACATTGGCAATCTATACTGAAGAGTTAAGTATGCATAGATTAAGTGGGAGAAAACTTGTCCATGTTACATGGAGTTAGTATCCCAAGGCCAAGTGTCCAATTCTTATGAAGAATGGGAACACTAAGAATAGATATGGATCTATCATGTATGTAATCATCACATTATCTTGCATGTATGGACATAGAAAGAACAAAATGCATTTATCATCTTGTATGTAGGACATGACAATATGATATGCTCATCCTGATTACTCGTATGTGGGACATGACGAGTGGATGTCTATCTAGTTCCAGTAAGGGTTACTGGAATACCATAAGAACTTGATAAGTACTTGAGAAGTACTAGTTCTATGGAAATATGGAAGGGTTACACTGATGTGAACTTTCGAAAAGGACAAAAAATTAATCGCAATATATATGGGATATATAAAAGTGAATGTTTGTTGATAATTAGAAACATTCCAATAAAGTTGTTTAAAAGGAAAAGCTGAGTATCCGTGTGTTAGAGAACAGTAGTAGATACTATATGGATCTGGAAGTTCACGGGATGAACTTATAATTATTCCAGTCATTGATGACAAGTTGGGTACTTGATCATGCAATGTGGCTAAAGGTTAGCAAAGGAATACTAGATCGCATATTACGGCAACTCCATCTCATACGTGTGATGTACAGCAAAGACATGAGAGACATGCAATTAATACTGACTTTGGCAAGGTGTTGCCATAACTCACTATGTTAGCACTAGAGCACAGTAACATGTGGGACATGTTTGAAGATCACTATGAATATGATTCAAGGGTGATTGTCTCGCAGTGCAAGTGGGAGTCTTTTGGTATGTATGCCCTGAGAGCCAATCATGGGATGATTGGTGGGATACATTAAGATTGATTTGATAAACATCAAAGGCAAGCTTCCAATTCTTTCTAGTTCAGTCATATGAGATAGTGATAGAACAGATTGAATGTCTAGAGAATGACAGTTATCAATGGCATATGCTTTCAGGTTGAGGACTTAAACGATGAGATCATACAGATGCTAAGAGTTTGTACATTCTTATTATGTCCCTAGTCAGATGTCATTGTGGAAGGTAGATAGACAACAATGACACACAAGACTAGATTGTGGTGTTGGTTGATGATAGAATCTCATTAGTCATGATATGGAGATATCAAACCAAACACATAGGTACTTGTTAGAGAACAAGTGTGCCGAAAAGACCCACCGTGAGTTTGACACATGGAACCATGACATGGTAGTCACAGTCAGTTTTCATAGTGATGGTGGTGAGTGTGATTCTTTGACCTAAAATCACTACACTCAACACATGTCGTTGGGTACACTTTGACATCATCAAACGCAGTCTTGAAACATGGGTTGTTATAAAGGTGATGATTGGGTGGATTTGACACATGGGGATTTTGAGGGGTGAGTGATAGATATGGGATTTGTCCCTCCTAAGGGAGTTTGATATCTATGGCCACTTGATGAGTAGGATTGAGATAGACGTGCGCACGCATGTATGAATCAGTATGTGATATTGATGTCATACATATCTCCTCCAATCTACTCTGAGATCAAGAAAGTGAATGAACGTTGATAGGATGATTGTTCCATGCCTTGAGCTCATTTGGGATATCAGTGACAAAGGAATTATACATTCGTTGTAACACTATTCATGGATTGTAGGATTAAAAGTTGTTCTCCAACTTTCTATTTCACTTGGGTGGCACTGATGTGTGACTAGGCACCGCTCTTTGCTTCTGAAGTCATAAGTGTTATGGACTTTCACTGCCAACGTGAAATGGACCTGCAGGGTCACACACATAGGATTTAACCTGGAAGAGGAGTTTATCCACAAATGATGTTTATATTGATTACTAAAGGATTTTAGTAGTTCAATTAAACACTCAATCAGTTGATAGCTCAATATCATAGTGTTTAGGGTGTTGGACCAATTGATTAGAGTATCAAATTGATTGAAACTGTGATTGACTGATTTGCACAAGTCTGCTGCTCCAACCGATCGGTTCATGGAATGAACTGATCGGCTCAGGTTGGTGAACCGATCGGCTCATGGGATGAACTGATCGGCTCAAGATAGGTTGAACCGATCGGGCCAACTGGTCCAACTGAGATCATTTGGAAAGTCAGAAGACTATTTTGCAAATACAATTTGTTTCACTTGTACAAATTCGATTTGGACAAGGATTAATGTTTGATTAATCGGAGACAAATTTGAAAGTCAATTTGAGTTGGACCAGGACCATGAAATGATCGGCTCATGTGATGAACCGGTCGGATCAGGTGTCCCAAACAATTGGTTCAGCTTTAAATGATCAGTTGAGGTCACCAAACGATCGTTTTAGGGTTTAAACGGTCGGTTCAGCTGGTGCAAGTTGGTTGTTTTGTGGAAAATCTCAAACCCTTCTACTCCTGCTATAATCCCACATTGCCCGGGATAGAGAACCTTGTCCCATGACCCTCCTATATATAGGGGTATTGGGGGCTTCTCAAAAACAACAACTCAGAGACCAGTTGCTCTGCAAAGTTTTCGTTCTCTCTGGTTTTGGTAATCGAGAGAGAGCCCGAGCAAGTGCTACCCGATAAGGGAGGCACAACAAGGGAAAGACAACTACAGAAAAGAAACTGGTTGTAGGAGAGTATGTTGATGACTAGTACGCCAACAGGAGGGTGTGACTCCTTCTGATTCCTTATGGGACAAGGAGATCGGAGTTCCAGGTGGTCCGTGTGGACTACTTCAGAGGCGGGAGACTTCTTCCGCTCAGAGGACAACTATCTATCCTGACAGTCCCGGTGCGGTCTTGCACAAGCCGTGAGGTAAAGTCACCGAGCAAGCCTTGGGACAAGGTACGCCTCTACAAACCATCATTCCTATTGTATAGACGTTGACGTGATTCCTTTGTTCTGGGTTTGGGAGGAGAAATTTTTGTTTCCGATGCATTCTTTGTCTCCCCTAAAACCCAACAGATCCTAGACTTGGGATTTCACTATCACATCATAGATTATATTAAAATACGAATTTAAACATGTTAATTAACTTGCAAAGGAGGTTTGTAGTCATCACTCACCTCACGGTGAAGTGATGATGATTCTAACTCCATACATCACTCTCGTGTATGTATTTTATTTCGAATTACAAACCTTTCTCCTTAACTTAATCCCATCCACTCACACGGTCAAGGACAAGTTGCCAAAAGAGTAACTCCATACTCTCAAACACATCTTCTCAGATTATGAAAGAAAGCATAAAACATGCAAGTATGATGGCCAATCACACAAACAAGCATTTCATATCTGAAACAACTCTTAATACATGCAAACAACTAACATTTAGTACGAAATTCATATCTTCATACAGGCTATGACATAGGAGTTACTCTCTCATGTCTAAGATTCAGATTCTACTCATCCATGGCTAGAGAAAGAAGGTACAAGTAGCATAAAACATCAAAGGACATAGTAAAAGAGTAGAAAGAACTAGTATGTCTATGAGAAGTAGTAGAATGAAGAAGAAATCCAGCTAGAAGTCAAGATCCTTCCTTACTTGCTACACTTTCTCCATATTTTTTCACTCCCAAGTGGATAGAAGAGGAAGAAGAAGATCCTTGCTGCAAATAGTGAAGAAGAAGGAAGAAGAAGAGGGTTCTCTCTCGAGTAACCACCTCCTATCTCCTTTGATCTCCTCCAACTTCTCTTGAACTCCCTCTAGTCAAGTTTCCCTCCAAAAAGTTCATCCTAAGTTGTGGTAACTATCCCAAGATGAGTTGGAGTCGTATATATAAGTGTGAGACAGTTAAATTCATGTTTGATTGAAATTTGTAGGTCACACGATGTGTCTTTTATAAGACTCGACGTGTCTTATGCAATAACTGAAGTTTGGATCAAGTTCTGGGAGGTTACACAATGTGTCTTTAATAAGACACGGTGTGTCTTTAATAAAACACGAGATTTTGTTGCAAATCTGGAGTTCTGCATTCAATTTCTAGACTGAGACACTAGGTATCTTTAATATGACATGTCGTCTCTTTTTAAGACATGGGGTGTATTTTTAAGACACGTCGTGTCAATGGTTGTTCGGGGCTGCTGTGTATTCTACTCATAACTTACGACGTGTAGGTCAATTTTACATACCATAAAAAGTGGTATTTGTGTAGTTTCAAACCCCAAAACATGTAGATACTTGAAAAGTGATCCAATAAGTGATAATATGATATATTCCTTACAATTTAATTGCAAAATGTAGTACCTACAATCCAAACCATGAGAAAAGTACGAATAGCTAAAAATATAGAATCTAGCATGAATGAGAGTGATAATTGAGTCAAAACAACATGGATATGCAACCAAACATGATCCAAAAGATGATATGAAATACACACATCAATTAACAAATTGAATCATAAGCTAAACTCTAAACTTCAAAAAAATTGTACCACAATAAAGAACATATCATCACTCCAAATTTCATCACGACATACATGTGAGAGCCTAATTCACACCCATCATATATAGTCAAATCACAAAACTATCCTTAACTTAGGTGAACATGATTATATAATCCGACTCTATATATTATCAAATTGAATGACCAAAATTAACATCATGCTTGCCTTACTTGAACCATTATCTTATTGTGTCTTAACAAGCATAAGAACATTCTCAAAATTCAGATTCAATGATTCTTAACATCTGAATTGACCAATTTGCACAAAAGACCCTATCCACATTCTTTTTCCCTTAAATCTAAATATCATGAAAATTGGATGTAACCTTATCATAACCATAAATCTGTCCTATATTGATCTCTCAATAACTTAATCATGTACTTGCTAGGTCCCAAAAATTAGAGTGTGACAACCATCTCCTTCATCCTTTCATCTAGAACTAGTGGTAAGTCTGACTTGGGGAATCTTGTTCTTCCTACCATTCTAACTGGGGCAATATAGATATATGTGTATATCTCATGAAAGGGTTAGGTCTAATCAATGATAATTAAATTAGGCTTATTAGCTATGTGATTGGACAAGGTCAACAACTGATGGAAATTGGGCTCGAGAAACTGATGAAAATGGAGAACTAGAAATCTAAGTAGGGTAGGTACCTGTCGACCAATGAAAAATCAAGGGAGCCAAGAACCAATGAAAAAGGTAGATGAGGATAGATGAAAAAATAGTTCCCCTAGCCGATCAAATATCAAGTTTTCTCTTCTCATCAAAATATCAAAGTCAAATATGAACAAAGAATTGTCAAATGGTGATTGATTCCCTTATGGACTAACAAAAGAGTCAAAAGGTTGAAAGAAAGTAAAGGAATAACATGTTGGAGATGTAACAAATTGATGAGAATCTTCTATAGTAGGACCAATGAAAATTTTCAAATGAGTCCATTGGGAAGCAGGAACTAAAAATGCATAGGGGAAATCATTTCCAAATGTGGTTTAGACTAAAATAAGGACAAAAGGTTATATTTACCTCACTCTATGTTGGGGATCAAGGACTGCTCCTCAGTGAGTGGGAATGATTGATAGTGATCCCTCAGCACCGCTTATGGCATAACCTTCCTCTCTACAAAGGCAATGAGAATGATGATGGTATTCGATATCTTAGAAACACGGGCTTCTTTGAGAAGATGGGTTTCGTCAAGAAGATGAGCTTCATCAGAGAGCTTGGGCTTGATAGAGGCTAGGTTTAACTATTTACCTCTCTACAAGCAGTGGTGAAGTAAATTGTGGATTCTCAAGCTTGGTGGTTTTTGTCTGTGGACGAGTGTCGTCTACTAATGGAGAGAGGTAGGCGATGACAAAACAACAATAGGGGGAATATGTTGATGTAAGTTTATGTTAGGTAGTTATTAGGCTAAAACTCTTGTAATTATCTATCATAGTTGTCTAGGGATTTGAGGGGGTATGGCTAGAGTTAGCACATTTTAACGTGACATGCACGATAATAATGTACAATTTTTTACCCTTCTCAAAATGACTCGAATTTGTTTTTTTTTTTGTAGATTCCATCATAACATTCAAATGCAATACTTATAAACATTCAATCCACAATCAACCCAAAAATGAACCAAAGACTCATTTTTCCACCCTAGGTATGGAGGTAGGCCCCTCTTGAGGTCTTTATACCTTAGGGACTAAGTGGTTACGACCCATGTCCATTTTGTTATTTGACACACTACTAATGGATAAGTAAGGAGGCATCTCTCAATGAAAATCTAGCATGTGTGTAATGGTGAAACGTCACACCAATGTCTGTTGAGGAAATATGTTGGGTAGTATACCTATGGAGTCCCATAATAGTCACAAATGATAGGGCATTGGACATAAACCTATGATTCCTAACTCTCATACTCTGATGGAAAACATGTCCTTTAATCCTTGATGAAAAACACCAAAAGTCAATATTTATGAAAGTTTGGTAGTTGTATTATCAATGGGCACCCTGAGATTCATACATTAATGAGAATATAAAATTTGTCAATTGAAGAAAGACTTAGAGTCATTGAAGATAAATGAAAGTGTGTGTCTTTATATATTGATGACAATGTTGTTTGTTTCAAATGATGATAATATAGGCCTCATCCACCTGTGACAACTCAATTTCAACAAATCACTAAAAGGTTAGTGTTCTTTTTTGTCATTTTTTTCAGTTTGATAGTTCTTTGTTTAACAAATGAATTTCATGTTCTCAGCTCCACACCTCATTGATCAAATGAATGTTCATGCCATTGACTACATTTTATCCTATACGCACTAGTACTAACGTTTTGAATATTTCATAAAATAGAGTTGCATACTGAAACAAAGACTAAGCTATCAAAAGAGAAACTTGGAAAGCATAAATTGGCAATAATAATTGAGAAACTAAAATTTAGATGAGATGAAAATAAGGTTAGAGATCTTGGGTTGGCTCCCAAGGAGCTAATTTTGAGTCATTATCTTGACTTCCTATGTTTATTAGGTTTGAGCTTGTGGTTCATAGAGCTACATATCATCTCACCTCATAAACACTTCATCTTTGTAATATATCTTCACCTGATGGCAGGAAAGTTCTATATTTCTCACTAAATAGCTCCATCATCCATGATGGGTACATTTTGTCACGATTAACGATTTTGACCACCAAGATCTAAGATTCTATAGAAACTACCTAATGGAAGAATTAAAAAGGAGTGTTGGATCTAGAGCTCTAGAGGGGGGAATAGAGCTTCAAATTCTCACAAGAATAGTTATACCTTCAAATTATATCAATTGAAAGAAAATTTTAAGAAACAAATTGAAGTTCTATCTAAACAAGCATAGCAAGGATGAGAGAGATTGAAACAAACACTTGGACAAGGTGGTTAGAGTGGTTCCAATCTCCAAACTAGGAGACTGTCAATCCACTACCTAGAGAGGTCAGCCTCTAGGACTTTGCAATACATGTATACTTATATTCCATTATAATAGATACAAGAACACCACCATACATCCAAGGACTTACCTATTCAAGATAATAGTCTTTCACTTATACAAGGACTTACCCACTTGATCAAGATGTCTTCAGCCTTTACACAGGACTTACTCGCACTTGCATCAAGTCTTTGGCCTCACAAGAATTACCCACTCCTCTTGAATCTTCTTCCTTGACCTTCTCCTTCACTTGGAGAAGATCTTCACACCTTCTTCAACCTTGAAGAAGAACAGCAACTCCTCCTTCACTCAGAGAAGATCATTTCAACCTTTGCTCTTTGAGAAAGGGGATTGGGAAGATGGCAAGATGGAGAGCTTTACAATATAGAATTGAGGTAGATCCCTTACAACATGTCTAACTCACTCATAATCACGAAATGCTTTGTAAATGAGAGAGAAAGGGGCTCAAAGGGTCGTATCACACTCAACTATAGTAAGGACCAAGGATAGCATGAATGAGCAACCTTGGAATTAACTCCAAGAGGTCTTGTTTATAGTTGGGGGTGTTCCTTTGAGTGTGGATCACTTAAGAACAAAAAATAGTCATTTTACAACTTACAACATATCTATTTTCATTTCTAACAACTCTCCAACGATTGGAATCACTTTTTATGCATTTTCCACACAGTATATTCGATTGAGTTTCAATTAAGATAACTTGATTGATCAACTAATTGATAAAGCCATTTTCAAACTGTCAGTCGAGTATGTCCTGGGTAAACTCGACCGACCAGCTAAAATCAACTTTGGTCAATAAATCAGTTGGTCAAGTTCTATGAGTGTACAACTTGACCGATGGATCCATTTCCAAAAACCCATCACTGATCGGTCAAGATTCAAACTCTACCGATTAAAGTGTTGTGACAAATTTTTCAAAATGATTTTAAAGTGATCAAACGATGGAATTAAGTGTCTCTAATTTTTTATCGTCTTAGTTACAATTCATATCATCAATACAATGATTACAAAAATATTCTAAGGTGGTTTGAAGTGATTTACACAAAAATGCATTTGCATTGCTTTTGACTTGAACTTGGACAAGCTAGCACTTGTGTAATTTGATCCTTTTCATGTACCCAAAGCCTGAAATCAATCTTAAATAAACATATTAGATACATATTAATGGAATGGTTAAGTCACTATCAAAATATGGACAATGTATAACTCTCAAGTCAACATTCTCTCCCTTTTTGACAATGATAAACCATTCCTCAACATATTGAAAAGGATATGTGAAGTTATACCTTAGCCTTATGAATTACAAGGGGATTCATAGTTTTAATAATGTGAATTGATCCTACTCAATCTATGCTCACTCTTACATGCATAGTTAGTATTTATACACAAAGCAATATAACATGTATGCTACATGGCCCTTTGGTTAGTCACATGATAGAACATATATTTAGACAAGAAAAGGATCACATAGGCAATAAAAGAAATATGGTTGAGATTCAAGACATTGAACTTCTCTACCCCTTTTGACATTATCAAAAAGTAAGGGTAGAAGAGCATAGAAACGGTCTTCTCCAAGCACAACCAAAACATTCAATCTGTAAGATAAAACATGCAACCACATAACACACATCAGATAGAGATGAGAGAGAAACAAACAACTTGTGTTATAATCAAAATATGGGTAACATACCACCAACTCATGAGATATAGTCAATCAGAGAGTAAGGGTACATATGACTAAAATTACAACATTGAAAGCATGTCCTCAAAACAACTATAAGCCAAAACGATGTAAAACAACATGATGATATAAAATAGTATAGCTCATGTAATGTGCCCAGATGTCTTAGTACAAAATAGTCTAGAAAGATATATAATGATCAGCATCTAAAGACTAAAAACTAAATCATCTAAACATCTAGTTTATCTATGTCCACAACATCATCATCATCAACATCATCAGAAGCTCCAGGCTCATAGTCCTCATCTCCATCTGAAGGTGCAATAGAGACAGCAGCTTCACCTTCATCACCAGAAGCACCAACAAAGCCATCATTAGAACCATATGAACCATCCTCACCATCATCCTCGGATGAATCCTCATCAGCAGTAGTAGCTTCCTCATCAACTTGGTTGGGCATCTCCTCATCGACAAAAGGACCGAAACCATGACCGGGCCACATGGCATTCTGCTCAGCCTAAGACATACCAAGGTCGTGTAACTCTTGGTCTTGGGGAAGAGTGGGAATAGAGGTTCCAAATCCTACAAGAAAGGTAGATATAGGGCCAGCAGGGAGAGGTAGAACTCTAGGGATAGATCCACCAGTAGTAGAGGATGTAGCAACGGAAGTAGCAGGTGGAGGGGTAGGGTAGAAGTGATTATATGCATAAGATGCATAATCACCACCTGGGTAGGGTTGGTAGGTAGGATAAGGATGGGTACTGGATAGGTTCATCGTAGACATGATAGAACAAAGACCCTGATGTAGATGGTCCTAAACATGAAGGTGGTACGTCTGCTGATGCATGATGTAACCCATGAGGGCTTCATTTAATATATTGAACAAGGTGTGGGAAGGTCGGGATGGTTGAGGAGGTGGAGGTAGAGGCTCCAGGTGTGGTAGAGGAAGGGGTAAGCATGCTTTTCTTGATTTAGGTATCACTGATATAGACTCATTTTCTAGAAGGTTTGTAATGAAGATCATGAATAAGAGACTTCCCAGTGGCAGATTGGAAGAGACCACAAATTAGGGCTGACTAGGATGGGTGGGTACCTCGGGTGTTCTTCCCAGAGTTGAAGCATGTCATGTGGTAGAGAACATATCTAGACCACTTGACTCCAATGTTTTACAACAGGCAAAACATAATCATTGTGGTATTCTCTACAATTTCAATTTGATTCTTTTTGGGATGAATATTGCAGTTGACTACCAGAGTGAGAATGTAGTTTTTAAGGTCTAAGGTAGATGTAGGTAGGGTGGACTTCTTCCTATAGGAAAATTGAGTCTTCTTCAAGAATTTATGTATTTCAGGAAGAATGATATCATATTGCCTATAGAAGGCCTCAGGGACAACCAGGTCAAAATACTCTAGGTCATCCTTCCTCCATGTGTCGGTTACCTCAGTACCAGAGAAAAAGATATTCAATGTATCTTCTGAGTTAGATAATTTCTTACCGACAATCATGGAAGCAAGAATCACTTGAGTATTCAGCAAGGGTACAAGAGTGTCATAATTCCACGACAAATTAGCATCGAACTCATGAACAGCCTTAGTGCTTGTGATGGAATTGTTGTAGCACCGACGTTCAACACTCAGGGCAGATAGGTGATGATCATACAATAGCTCGGAGACCTCATCTATGACCTTTTTCTTAGAGGGTATAGGATCAAACAAAGCACAAAAAGGATAGGGATTCCTAGGAAGGAGATCATTGTACTGATTTAGAGCTTCAGTTGAAGCAAAGAAGGTATCCTCATAGGGAATGAGGCAAGAGTTGGAATAGGATGAAGGAATTCCTATAGGGTCGGCTCTCTTTCTCCTATTTTAAGCCCTGGAGGCAAGATAAGAAGGAATGAGAGTCAAAATAGGAGAGGATCACCACCTAGGATCATCTAAACACCTAGGATTGATAGGGAAAGGAGCTAGGAAGATCAAACGAGGGATGGCTAGGGCTAGGAGAGGGAAGGTCGGGGCTAGGGTTGAGAACTTGAGGGAGCTAGAGGAGGAATTGGTCAATTTTTCTCTAGTTGAGAGGGAGAAAAGTCAGTTGAACCCTACTTACGTGTTGCTCCAACCCAGCCATCGATCGAATTCTGAGAAAAGGAAACTCAATCAAATGGCTTTTTATGAAATCTCTTGGCCACCAATGGGCCGAGTTTGCAACTCGACTGACAAAAAGTATGTCCCAAAAAAAAGAAACCCTAGTCTCTAGCCATTTTAGTGCCAATTAAATTTATTTTTCTAGTCCATTTTGCATTTTAGACATCCTTAGGCAATATCACTCATAATTGGGTACAATTTAGTGATAAACAAGCATTTGCAAAAAATACCCAAAACAAGAGAAAAACAAGGCAAAAAGAACATGAAATTTTAGCACTTAAGCAAGCAAGGGTGATCAAGACATGACCAAAGCATATGGGATAGATAGCAACAAACTAGATGGCATATTAGATTCATCCAAAGCAGTTATGAGAAGTTTAGATCTAATAAAATTAAATTGCTCTCTAGCTAGAGGTTTAGTAAAAATGTCTGCCAACTGATTTTCTGTGTCCACATGCGTGATATAAATATCCTTCTTGGCAATGTGATCACAAAGAAAATGATGAAGTACCACTATATGTTTATCTCTACTATGAAATATAGGATTGTAAGATAAATTGATTGCACTATATTATCACAAAATATAGGATAAGCATCAAAATAAATTTTAAAGTCTTGGAGCATTTGCTTCATCAATAGAACCATGGGCACAACAACTCCCGGTTGCAATGTACTTAGCCTCAATAGTTGATAAATCCATTGTGCTCTATTTCTTAGAAAATCAAGACACCAAGCATGGTCCTAGGAGGAAGCAAGTGCCACTTGTGCACATTGTATCAATCAAACATCCTGCGTAATCAGCATCACTATAAACTGTAAGAGTGAGGTCCCTTGACTTGGGATACCATAGTCCAAAATTTTGGGTTTTGGCTAAGTACCTTAAAATCCTCTTAACAGCTATAAGATGTGATTTCTTGATATTTGAATGAAAGAAAGCACACAAGCCAACACTAAAAATTATGCCAGGTCTAGAGGCATTTAAGTAAAGTAAACTTCCAATAATACCTCTATATATCTTCTCGTTCGTCCAATTTCTCACCTTCTTCATCTTTATCAAGTTTGGCTGAGTTTGACATGGGGTGTCCATCAGCTTGGTGTTCTCCATTCCAAAGCACTTGAGTAGCTCACTTGTGTACTTGCCTTTGTTGATGAAGTTCCCATCTATAGTTTGGTTGATTTAGTAGATGAGGAACAAAATAAGCTCACCCATCATGCTCATCTAAAACTCACTCTGCATAAGATCACTAAACTCCTTGCAGAGATCAAGATTAGTTTCGCCAAAAATGATATCATCAACATAAATTTGAATGATAAGAAAATTGCTAGAAGTGTCTTTGAGAAATAAGGTAGAATCTATTTTTCCCATTATATACCCATGATCTAACAAAAAGTTCTTTAATTTCTCACACCAACTTGAGGTGCTTGTTTGAGACCATAGAGAGCTTTTTGTAATAGATAAACATAGTTAGGTAAACTATCATGTTCAAAGCCTGGGGGTTATGCAACATACACTCCCTCCTCAATTGTACCATTCAAAAATGCACTTTTAACATCCATTTGATATAGAATAAAGTTCTTATAACTATAAAAAGCAAGAAACATATGAATGGATTCAAGTCTAGCTACATGTACATATGTTTCATCAAAATATATACCTTCTGGCTGATTGTAGCCTTGAGTCACTAACCTTGATTTATTTCTTACCACCTTGCTGCTTTCATCTAGCTTGTTGCGGTAGACCCACTTGGTGCCAATGATCTTTGTATCACATGGTTTTGGCACTAGAGTCCACACTTTGTTGTTCTTGAATTGCTCCAATTCTTCTTGCATGGCTAGGATCCATTCATCATCCCCAAGTGCTTCCTTGGCATTCTTTGTCTTGAGTTATGAGATGAAGGTGATGTTTGCTTGTTCCTTGTTATATGTAGCCTATGCCTTCACTGTTTCAAATGGATCACCTATGATTATCTCATTAGAATGATACTTTTCAAAGTGTTGAGTTGGATCCTTCTTTTCTTCAGCTATATCTTCTTCTTTAGTGGCCACTTGTTTTCCCTTTTGGGTGATGTTGAGTTCTTTCAATATATGTATTACTTCTCCTACAACATTATCATTAGAAATATCCTTGGGAACAGAGGGTTAGTCTCAATAAATTTGACATTAATAGATTCCACTACTTTAGATAGATCAATATCATATACTCTATAAGCCTTGTTGGTAGTGCTATAGCCAAGAAAGAAAGCCTTGTACAATTTCGGATCAAACTTGTTAAGATAATCTTTTGTGTTCAAAACAAAACAAGGACGCCCAAAAACATGAAAATACTCGATAGAAGGCTTCGTACTTTGCCATATCTCATAGAGGGGTTTCTTCAAAGAAGGATGTGTGAAAACTCATTCTACCCAAAACATGAGGTACTAACGACTTCGGACCAAAACTTCTTTAGAGTGTCATACTCCAAAAGTATGGTCCTAGCCATTTCCTATAGTGACCTATTCTTCCTCTCTACAATCCCATTTTGCTGAGGTGTTCGAGGTAAAGACAAGTTATGTGCATAGCGTGATTCTTTATGAAAAAGTTTAAAAGATCATTTTCAAATTCTCTCCTGTGATCGCTACGGATGGAAACAATTCGGCAAGAAGCTTCATTTTCAACTCGTTTAAAAAACCTAGAGAAAACATTAATTGTATCACTCTTAGAAATGAGTAAGAAGATCCAAGTATATCGGGAAAAATCATCAACAATAACAAGACAATACTTGGAACCATGAAGCGATTGAGTTCTCATAGGTCCAAATAGATCAATATAGAGAAGTTCAAGATCTCTCTTAGTACTAAGGACTCCTTTGGATTTGAAGGAGGACGCTTTCCTTGGGTACAAGGTTGTCATTCATCATTCTTTTCAAAACCCAATTTGAGAAGTCCCTTTACCAAGTCCTTTTTGCTCAACTTCTTCAATTGATGCATATTTACATGACCAAACCGACGATGCCAAAGAGAAATATCATTTGAATTGACTACAAGGCATCTACCAACTACAAAATTAGTAGAGTCAAGCACAATTATATAAAGATTACCATTCCTAGTTCCCTTGTATATGACATGGTAAGTGAGGGAATCTAGGAGCAAGCATTCAAAAGAAGTAAATAGTACAAGGTAAGCATTATCACATAATTGATTGACACTTATTAAATTGTGATGTAGGCCATCCACAAAGAGAACATTCTTGATACATAAGGATTCACCTACATCATCCACACCTTTTACCTTACCTTTCGTGTTGTCCCCAAAAGTGACTGAACCTCCTTTCTTCTTTGTGAAATTGTTGAAATGGCTTATATCACCTATCATGTGTTGAGTGCGACCACTATGAACAATCTATTTTCCTTTTTTCTACAAGAAAGGAGAGTGTCGGTTCCCAACTCAAACTTTGGGATCTAGAGTTAGCTTGAGGACCCATTTCATCTTTGGGTTGGTCCCCTTAGGCTTGTAAGGACAATAATTAGAATAATGATCATCACTTTTGCAAAGAGAGAAAATCATAGGGTTCTTAGAGATAGTAGACTCTCCAATGAAAAGAGGAGTTTCCTTACTCTTTTTCTTACCTTTGACCTTACTCTTGCCCTTAGGTTCTCCCCCTACGAATCCCAAACCACTAGTACCACTTTGTTTGGTAGAATGGTCAAGGATTTCATTTAGGGAGCTTTTCTATTTGAGGAATTTTCACATTGAGTCTCTAAGTCTATGATTTTCATCAGTAAGAGATATAATAGTAGAAGACAAACCAATAAGATCATCTCTAGCATAAACAAGGTCGGTCTCTAAATAGAGGTCTTTAGTCAAATAGGAATCCTTTTCAATAGATATAGAAGCAATATCATTACTAGGAAAATGGGCATAGAGGATAAATCATTAACTTAACCAAGTAACCTAGCATTTTCATATTTAAGCAATTGAATTTCTTTGAGATAAACATATCTCTCATCTCTACAAGCATCATTAATGATCTTAAGTTCACCATTTTTAGTTTTAAGTGTATCAAGCTCATTAAGGCAATTTTGGTTGTCTTCCTTAATAGATGTAATATTCTTAAGATAGACACCATTCTATACTTTAACTCCATTGTATTGGATCTCAAGATCAATAAATTGGCCTTGCAAGGTATCCATTCTCTCAAGATGAATTTTGTCATTTTGCTCAAGAATGTCAAGTTTAGCATACAAGTCATCAATGATATTACCCAACCTCTTCTTTTTAGGTTTACATTCAAAATAAGAAGAATGGTAGTAACAAGCATGTCAACAATAGTTTCTTTAGCTAACTCATGCAAACTTACCTCACTTATCTCACCAATATCTTCACTTGTAGAGGCCATGAGCGCCAGGTGTCACTCTCCATCTTCATCGGAGCTTGAGCCACTAGAGGATGATTCTTCCCAAGCTCCATGAGTTGTGTCTTTGTGTCTAATCTCCTTCTTATCCTTCCTCTTGTATTTGCTATATTTCTTGTACTCTTTCTTATTCTTGGAGTTTCTCTTATGGTGTGACTTTCTAGCCTTATGACATTCACTCTTGTAGTGTCCTTTTTGACCACACTTGTAGCACCTTGGAGTAGATGAAGAAGATTGATTTCCTTTGAAGTGTTTTCCCCTAGAGAAGTTGGCTTCATGCTCACTAGGGCCATCATCTTCACTAGAGGAGGAAGGAGAAGTTCGAAAAACAAGTTGTTGTTGAAGGATGAGAACCTCCAATTGATCTTTAAAGGCACTATTTTTTATCTTCCTTGATTCTTTTTCTTCTTGCTTTGCTTCGTCTTATTGCTTGTCAAGTATTTGCTCATGAGCTTGTAGATTGCCAATAATCTCCTCGGTTAGAATGTCACCAATACTTATTACTTCTTCAATGGTGGTCACCTCTGATTCCCATATCTTTGGAAGAGACCTCAAGATATTTGAGTTGATTGCTCCTCTATCCAAAGTGTGTCCCAAAGCAGCTAAGATGTTGAGCCTTGAGTACATCTCAAAAACTCCTTCTTTCTTCCCCATCTTGAAGTTCTCAAGAAGGTGGTTTAACATGTAGATATTTGCCTCCTTCACTTGCTTTGTGCCTTCATAAGTGATGCACAACTTGTCCCATATCTCATAGGTTGTATCCCATGAGGAGATGTGATTGAACTCGGATGGACTGAGGGTTGCATAGAGGATGCTAATTGTTTTGGTATTGAGCTGAGAATTATTTAGAAATGCTTCATCCCATGTTGATACAGCTCCATTTGGCTCCTTATAGGGTGTAATCATCACCTTCCACATGTCAAAGTTCATCCCTTGAATGTAGAACTGCATCTGCCATTTCTAATAGAGGAATTTGGTGCCATCGAAGACTGGGGGTGCATGGAGAATGCTCCCTCTAGGTTGAGGGAACCAAGTAGGTTCTCATTCATCTTCTCATCTCGTAGGAGATTTGTTGGATAAGATCCTTTCTCAAGTACCACTTGTTGGATATAGGGCTCTAGAGGGAGGTGAATACAACTTCAAAATTCTTATAAGAATAGTTAGACCTTCAAATTATATCAATTGAAAGCAAATGCTAAAAGTCAATTTGAAGTTCTATCTAAACAAGCATAGTAAGGATGAGAGAGATTCAAACAAACACTTGGACAAGGTGGTTAGAGTGGCTTCATTCTCCAAACTAGGAGATTGTCAATCCACTACCTAGAGAGTTCAATCTCTAGGACTTTGCAATTCATGTATACTTATATTCCATTATAAGAGATACAAGAAGACCACCATACATCCTAGGACTTACCTATTAAAGACAAGAGTCTTTCACCTACACAAGGACTTACCCACTTGATCAAGATGTCTTCAGCCTTTACCAAGGACTTACCCACACTTGCATCAAGTCTTTGGCCTCGTAGGAATTATACACTCCTCTTGAATCTTCTGCCTTGTCCTTCTCCTTCACTCAAAGAATATCTTCACACCTTCTTCAACCTTGAAGAAGAACATCAACTCCTCCTTCACTCAGAGAAGATCACTTCAACCTTTGATCTTTGAGAAAGGGGATTGGGAAGATGGAAATATGGAGAGCTTTACAAGATAGAATTGAGGTAGCTCCCTTACAACATGCCTAACTCACTCATAATCACAAAATGCTTTGTAAATGAGTGAGAGAAAAGGGGATCAAATGGTTGTATCACACTCAACTATAGCAAGGACCAAGGATAGCATGAATGAGCAACCTTAGAATGAACTCCAAGAGGTCCTGTTTATAGATGGGGGTGTTCCTTTGAGTGTGGGATCACTTAAGACTGGAAAAATAGTCATTTTACAACTTGTAATAGATCGATTTTCATTTCTAACAACTCTCCAAGAGTTGGAATCACTTTTTCTACATTTTCCATACAATACATTTGATCGAGTTTCAATCACGATAACTCGACCGATCCACTAACCGACAAAGCCAATTTTCAAATTGTCAGTCGAGTTTGTCCTGGGGAAACTTGACTGACCAGCTAAAATCAACTTTGGTCAGTAAATAGGTCGGTCAAGTTATGTGAGTGTACAACTCAACCGATGGATCCATTTCCAAAAATCCATACGACATTCAAACTCGACCGATTAAACTGTTGTGACAAATTTTTCAAAATGAATTTAAAGTGATCAAACTATGGAATTAAGTGTCCCTAATTTTTTTCATCTTAATTACAAGTCATATCATCAACACCAAATGATTATAAAAATATTTTAAGGGGGTTTGAAGTGATTTCCACAAAGTGCATTTGCATTGCTTTTAATTGAACTTGGACAAGCTAGGGCTTGTGTAATTTGATCCTTTTCATGTACCTAAAGCCTGAAATCAATCTTAAATCAACATATTAGGTACATATGAATGGAATGGTTAAGTCATTATCAAAATATGGACAATGTATAACTCTCAAGTCAATATGGATGACCTTGCCTCCCACCCTTCTTTGATATCCTTTAATTTTAGGTCTAAATAGTGTCGCACCTTGGTTCTCTCCTTGTAAAGTATTGCATTCTCATAGGCATGTAGCATCCTCTCCTCCAATTCTTAAGTTTTAGAAACTTTTTCTTACCTGCCATGTCTGGGTCCATGTTAAGAGACTTAATTACCCAGAAAGCTTTGCTCTCCAATTATACTGGAAGGTGGCATACTTTTCCATATACCATCCTATAGGGATTGGTCCCTGTAGGTGACGTTTATGCAGTTCTATATGCCCACATGGCAGCATCTAGTGTGGGGGACCAATCCTTCCTTGCTCTGACTGTCTTTTCTAGAATCTGCTAGATTTATTTGTTTGAGACTTTGGCTTGACTAGATGTTTAGGGATGAAATGGTAGCTATGATGCTTTACAATGTACTTCTCTAGGAGTGATTCAAATTTCTTTGTTGTGAATTACCCACATCACTTAGGAAAGTTATGTAACATTTTACCTTGGAAGTTAACCTTGTTAAAAAGTTTCATCGCTATTTTAGAATCACAAGAGAGCATCACTATAGCTTCATATCTTCCTCCCACATATACATATAATTGACTACATCCAAAATATAATTCTTTATGCATGATGAAGATAAGGATATCATATAATCAATGCCCCATACATCTAAGATTTCAACTTTGATCCAATTATACATTGGTCATTTAGATATGTTGCTAGATTTTTACATTCATTATAGAATTTCATAAAGGCTTGTGAATTTTTAAACAAGTTTATACAATAAAATTCTAATTGTAGCATCTTAGCTACCATTCTATTTCCCCCAGATGCCCACCATATGGTGAAGCATGCATTTGTAGAGGATTTTAGGCACTTTCCCTTTGGGTATGCATCTTCTGTAAAGGTTTTCAACACACCATCAGAATAGTATTGGGTCATCCCAATAATTGTTCTTAAAATCTACGAAAAGTTTCTTCTTGTCATTATACATAATATCAAAAGGTGGCTCTTAGAAAGTTGGCTAAATATAGATATCCTCACACCATGGTACTATTGTTACAGCTTTGTCTAACATAAGAGATTCATCAAGATATGATTCTTTGGTCGATAAAGAATGGTCTTCTTCTAATTGAATTCTAGATAGGTGATTGCTACAAAGTTTTTTTATCCCTTTTTATTGACAATCTTGCGATCAAAACACCTATAAAAGGAGTACCCATCTCAAAAATCTCAATGTTGTATTTTTCTTATTCAGGAGATACTTGATAGCTCCATAACTGGTGTACATAATTACCTTGGAACCTGTTAGGTAGGATAGAACTTGTTAAGAACATAAAATATAGAAAGCATTTCCTTCTCAGTGGTTGTGTCATTCACTTGGGGTTTGTCTAGAACTTTTCTAACGAAATATATGATGTGATGTTTCTTGTCCTTCTTTTGTCCTAGGACATCCCCTAGGGTCTAATCACATATCAACTTGAAGGGTAGGTCCCAGTTAGGAGGTTGGTCTACAAGGTTTGTAGTGAGAGCATTCTTTAGACTGCTAAAGGCCTTCAAGCAGTTATTATCAAAATTAAAGGTGACTTCCTTTACAAGTAAGTAGATAAGGGTTTCAACATTTTTGATAAGTTTTTGATGAAACATCCTCAGTATATGGCATGACCTAAGATACTTCTTACCCCCATCACTTACAGGCAGTGTAAATTTGAATATGACTTATACTTTTCTCAATTCAATCTCAATTTCTCTATCAAAGACTTTTTTCCTAGAAAAAAAATCCTTTTCTATACAGTGAAATGACACTTCTCCCAATTGTGCAGAAGGTATTTCTCTTCACATCTCTTTATCTAAATATAAGTTTCTTAGGCATTTGTCAAAGTATGTTCCATATGCAAAGAAGTCATGCATAAAGACTTTTATAATATCTTCAAGAAAATTATAAAATCTAAAAATCATGTACCTTTGGAAGTCATAGGTTCATTGCATAAGATGAATATCATTCTTATAAAAGCATAAGTTCCATAAAAAATTTAAATGTAGTATTTTCCTAATAGTCAAGATGTATATGTACCTGATATAATCCTGAATAACCATTGATATAATAGAATTAAGAGTGGTGAGCTAGATGCTCGAGCACTTGGTTGACAAAGGGTAGGGGGAAATGATATTTTTTAGTATCTAATTCGACTTCCAGTATTTCATACACATTTCCCACCTAGTTATGGTCCTAGTTGTGAGTTCATCGTCATTGTCTCCCTTCACCACCATCATTCCCCCATTTTAAGTACCAAGTGGATAGAGTGTACCCATTTGTTATCATTGATGACATATATAGTTCATGCATCACATAGCTTGATAACATATTTATTGAGAATTTCTCATACATTTTTGTTCAACTTTTTTTGTCCTTGGGATAAAGGCTTAGCATTTTCTTATAAATGAATCATGTGCATGCATTCAGTAGGGTTTAATCGCTCTCTGTCTTCCATAAAATATTTGATTGCTTTCCTTCTCAACTTTAATTTAGAAAGAAGTTTCCTTTTCTACTTCTTAGATGAAGTGAAGTCTATAATGACATGATTTCTTCCTTGCCTATGCAATTATTCAGAATGAAACCCCTAGGGGAGTTGTTTCAACCCATGCAAAGGTTTGGAGGCTTATTTGTTTGTGGGAATCCTCTATGGAGAAGTGCATCTAATAGATTTGACATCCATAGCTACATCATCATTTTCGTTATCATCTAGGTATTCTACTAATTCCTCAACCTTGGGGTCAGCAAAGTTAGAGCTTATCAGTGAGAGCCCTCATTAGGGGTTAATATAGTTGTTTATTCTTTGGTATCAACACAGAGTTGATTGTAAATATCAACAAACTATATGTGTTACAACCCCAATTTTGCATATGTTTTCATAATTGAAATGGATTGATTTTATGAATTTGGACTTAATTGAAAAGATTTTATACTTTGTTTCAAAAGATGGATGCCTTTGCAAATATCCCCTTTTGATAGGAATTTCGTGGTTCCTATTATTATATTAATCCATTAATGGATATAAAAGAGAAGAAAATAAGAAAATCCCAAATAATGGGAAAAAGATAAAGGATAATGGATATTAAGCAAAGTATTTTTTTGAGAAATACATGGAAATCTCGAGAAGGTGGCATTAATGGCCACAATTGGGTAAATCTCGTTTACATGTAATTCTAATGAAAGAAATAAGAAAAAGAGAAATATAAAAAAGGGGGATTTGCCTAATAAAAGGAGGTATTTCCCAATGGGATATTTTCGTACCTTTGGGGTTCCTTGAGGTCCAAGGAATCCAAGATGATAAGATAATGGCAAAAGAAAGAGGAAATATCAATTAATTTGGTTTTATTAATGGGCAATGTTTCCTCTAAAATTTGAGTGAAAAATAATAAACAAGGAGAGAGAAAATATACTTATTAAGAGCTAAGTAAGGGTGTGTCTTCTTTTATGGATTTTAGAGTGAATTATGGTTAACAGATTTGGGAAATATATTAGTAAAGGAATAAAGAAGAAAAGGATGAAGTTTGGCCCATGACGAATACACATGTGTATTAATAAAGGATAAAAAGGGTCAACAACTCGTTAATGCCAATATGGTAAGATGTGTTATTGTCCTTTTAGGACTTGCACTAAGGTTAGAAGTGTGACTAATGGAAGGAAGGGGTGCAGTCAGTTTTTGAAGTATGTGAATCGCCTCCCTTTCCTAATGACTCAAGGGGTACGAGATTATATATCTCTCCCTTTTCCCCTTCTCATCTATCTACATAGGAAATCTTAGGGTATCTTCCTAGACAAGTATATATATAGAGGCCTTGGACTCCCAACTTCCATCTGGCATCAGAGCACCTAGTCTCTTCTGGCCGTGGGTAATCCTAAGGAGGCAAGACCGGAGGAGGAAACCTAGCCCTGACCATGATGATCTAGAGCCTTTCATTGGCTTGGAACTGTTCCAGACAAACCTGAAGTATAGATTCAGTTGCAGGATGCAGCATGATCCGTAGTCATAAACGAGAATAGTTGGGTCCTCTTATTGGCTGTCACCCCTTATTAGGGTTCGAATTCCTCACTGGTTCTGGAACAGGCAGCGACCACCTCCGGCAGATTCACTGCTAGGAAGCCACGACCTTAGGCGCGTGCTTCAGTTGGCGCATGCTCCGGTTGGCATGGGTGGTCCGTACGACAGCTTGGGTGCGACGGAAAGGGGGCACAGGTCTGGGATCCCTGCTCGCCAAGCCTTCGTTGGGGGCTGACTTGCAGCAGTCGGCGGGAGGGTTGATCGCGAGAAGGGAAACAACGAAGGTAGGAGAAGGTTATAAAGAAATGACTGAATCGTCCCTCCTCACTTATGTGACCCGCAAGGGCACATAAGTAATTCTTCACTAAATCTCAGTCGGCCGCCTGCGTGAACAAAATCAGGCAAATAGATGACGTGGCAGCCGCCTATTGGTCAGTTACTTCTTATTTTGTTTAATTCCTAGAAAATAATTGGTAACTCAGATTAAGAAGTGCTATATATGAAAATTGATCAAAAAAATGCAAGGATTCCGTTAAAAATATAGTTGAAGCCTAATTATGCTTGAAATTTAAAAAGTGTGTAAAGATGCTATCTTTCATGATTTAATTAATGAAAAATCCTTAGAATTGAGGATAATTGGATTTAATGATGTTCTTTGGATAATTCAAGCCAATATTAACCTGTTGTTAATAAAAGTGAAAATAGGATCTAAAAAGATGATCTTTTTATATAATTGGCTTAATTTAGGGTTTCGTGCATGAATGTGCATTAATGAACTCGAAAACCCTAATTTAGGTGAATATGTCTTTTAATTGTTTTAATTGTTCAAATCCGTAAATAAATAGGGATATGATGATCCTAAGTCAATTTGGGTATAAAAGACTATTAAAATGAATATTTGAGCAATTAAGGTTCATATAAATGGAAAAGAGTATTTTAGGGTTTGTTGACCTAAAATGGATAAAGTTTGAGGAATTGATCTAATAAACCCTAATGGATATTAATGAAACCTTAATGCGGATTAGAAACCCTAGAAAGTGAATCCAAGTCAATCAAGTAGATTCTTGATAAAGTGTGTAATAAATAGAGTACATATTCTTTTCAGGAATTATGTGATGATTGAATTACTTGCTTGGATCTGTTGATTGGCTTGATTGTATATACATGAAGTATATGTTGAATAATCTGCATGACTCATCAAATCAGGTATGTGGTTACGATTATGAATAATTGCTCTAGTTTCACGGTGATTCCTGAAGTTTTAATCGGTTGCTTGAAAATAATTGTTGGATGTTTATTTATTTCATGCAACTATAAAGTGACTATGATTATCACTATAAATGTGCGTATATAACTGACTAGATCTGGGTCCACCTCTGTTGATTTGAAAAGGGCTAAAAAGGGGTAATCCTAGAGCAAGGTCTAGGTTACCGTGAGTTAGAAACTGGGCTACCTATGTGTAGTGCCATGAGACTCATTAGCCTGCCATGAGTTAAGGAGTGGGCTACTTACGAGTAGTGCCATGTGACTCAACCCTAGAAATTGGTTCACTTATAGGTGGATCATGAGGGGTTTAATGGGGACAACATAGAGGATAGGGTACTCTTGGATCGCAGAGTTATATCTCAAATGTAATCTTGGTTGTTAAATGATTAATTGAATGATTACATTGTTAACGTATTTACATGATTATTGTTTCCCCCACATACCAGCTTCGGCTGACCGACGTTTTGTTTGTCGGCGTTTTAGGTACAAGCCAAAAGGACAAATAGTAAATCGTCATATTGTGAAATACATGAAGTAAAATACAAGGAGGATTAGTTAGAGTATATTCCTTAAGTGGATAAAAGTTTAGAGATCCAAATTTTCAAAAAGGTATGAAATTTTTTATTTTCTTACAGCTTTCAGTATAGTATGTTAAAATTTGATAATTATTCTTGGTTAATTGTCAAACCTTTGATCCAGAAGTCATGGGTGCGTCTTCGACCTCTCGGTCTCCCTTAATTAGGGGTTATTGGGAGGTGGGGTCGTAACATTTGGTATCATAGCTTGGGTTCCTCAGTTAACCATTAATAATTATTAAATTTTACAAACTCGATAGAACCCAAGGGAGTTATTAAAGGATTATCCGAAAGACGGAGGTGTCTAGAAAAGGATCACGACCGGGGGCTGGAAATATTTTCCTCCGCACCGCTAGTCGGAATACGAGGACTCCCGGATCTGTGTGACTGCCTCACCAAAGTCTTTGGGTATGAATCGAAATAAGATACCTTTAGGACTTCTCATCTTATTCATCCCTTCTCATCACAAAATTCTGATAAGGACCTAAAGGATTAGGGTTTTCTTTCTTCTCCTCACCCCCTTGAGGTATGGGTAAGGTTAATAAGGTTTAAGGGATCCTCCACCAAATTAAATGAAAAGCATGTAAATAAGATGTCATGGACATAAGCTTAATCGATTAAGCACAAATTAAAGAATAGATACATGCTTAGGTCGTATGACATAAGTTGTCATGTCCTCAGAAGAGACCGGAGGCTAGACCTTCTTGTCAGGAGGATAAGTTAGTCTTGGAGATAGAGATCTCCATTGCAAGTAGAGACCTGGCACATCCTCTGAGGATGATGCTAACCCTAACCCTAAGTGAAGGTTAGGGAGAGATGAGTTAGACCAGGTGTTTGTAAGGACATGCCTTTGGGATTTCATATGATCCATGGGTGACCTAGCACCTTTCGCAACCCAACCCTGGGAAGGGTCGTGCATGTTAGGGTAAAGGATAGCTCCTTAGATGATAATGTTAGTGAAGGACCTTAGAAACCTTATGGGCTTATGCGAGTAGGGCATAGCGTACATGGTATGTTAGTAGTGTGAGCAAAGGGTTGAAACCCTGACCAGGAGTGTAGGAAGGATGGCCTATGAAATAAGCATAAAGAGCTATGGATAACCTTGAGCGAATAGGAGTTGAACGTAGGCTTCTTCCAGGTAGGGGCATGCTTTTGAGGTTGACCCTTCACGAAGAAAGGACCTCTAATGGTGAGGTTGGTTGAAGGGTTAGCTCTAGAAAGAGAGAGTAGGAACCAAGCAAGAAGGTTGGAATCCTAAGATATGTAGGGAGTTAAGGATGATGCAACCTAAGTGGATGATAGTGGTCACCACATGCTCGATCCCTAGAAGTTGATGATGACTTGGTTGCCATGGGAGGAACCACACCCTGGAGAGAGGATGAGGCTTCTGGCACTTATGTGCCTATGGTATAAGTGTTTACCTTTTAAGAAAGGAAGAAGAAGTTTTGTATACCCTGGAGAGGTATAGTAACAGGTTATGAGGCCTTACACCTTGTTGATTGTCCTTGAGGAGGACTCAACCTTAAAGTGTTGATCGAGGAGAAGGATGATAGGAAGTGTATGTCATACCCAGTACATGCTTGGTTTGTGGTTAAGAGATTGAGCATGCATTTGGACACCCAAAGTGAACCTAGGGTTCCTGACATAAAAGGGGAAGTGGTATACCTAATGCTCATGAAGAGAATTGAGTTGCTATAGTTTCGAGCATGGTACGCCTCATGTATAGAGGAAAAGGGAAGTCCCTTAAGTTTAAGGTATGTGTGATGAACCCCTCACAGCTAGGTTGATGATAAAGGAAGGTATGATCTTGATCCAACGTTGAGGAAATAGGACAAGTATGACCTAGCATGGTTCAGTAGGTGATCTGTTGGTGCCTTCATAGCTTGCTAGGGTTAAGTAGGCTCATGTGGATGTAAACCCTAGACCTAAGAGCTTTTGTGACCTTGTTGTTAAGAGATAGTTTTCCTCCCATCCTGGGAGAGGGACCCCTTTGGTAGGGTGTATATCAGTTTTATTTGTTTAAGGTAACCTAAAGAGGTCTCATAGGATCTTGACAAGCTAAGTGAAAAGTACATGGTATGAGAATGAACCTGTAGACCCATAGATATCCATCTCTAATTGCATATGAATGTGTTACCATGGAGGTAACCGGTATGGGGCTTGACTAAGGTAGGCAGGTTGCCATGATCCCTATGAAAGGATGAAAGCCAGCCCATGAATGCAGAAAGAGAGATGATGAAGACTTGGGTAAGGTTCTAAGTGAACATGTACTATAATGGAGAATCCTAAGTCTGTCCTAGGGTCGGGTAGGGATAAGACCGATGAAAGTAGGAGTTTCCTAATTCCCCAGTTGCACATGACCATAGGGTCGGGAGGTAACGGCTATCATTGTCTAAGGGCCATGGGTTAGGAGATTGATCACCTTCATGAACTCATGGGACCCAAAGGGCAGATGAGTAGGGCACTCTCTTGATGCATGAGGGAAGAGGGATGACCCCAAAAGAGTCGGTACCCAATAGACCTAGAGGAGATGACCAATGATATAAACCTCAGTAGGTTCAAGACTAGTTTTCCATGGAGGTAACTTTGATATCATGATGTCTATGACGTAGAGACATATGTGGCACGTTGCAACTTAGATGTAAAGGTGTATGGGCAAGGTGGAATGTCCCATCTCTACTCTTGGAATAGGAAGAAATCTGTATTTGGACTGTAGCCAAATGATTATTTCTTCTTGTTATGGGGGTGAGAGATAGGACATTACGCATGCCATACACCAAGGATAAGAGATGATGTGGGTTGGAATGTTGCCATGAGAAATGGGGATAGAGAAGATAACCTATCCTGGTAAAGTGAATGATACATGGATGGTTTGCAAACACTAAGAGGAATTTGGTAGTCACCTTATGAGGAAGTTTTTATCATGATCTATGTAGAACTTACAAGTTATACTAGGTTGAGTTTGATCACCATGATGACGAAATCAGAGAGTGTTCTTAATGAAGATAGACATAGAGTTTGAGGTGAGATGATAAGTGAAATACATGGAAGTGTATGTCTTCAGCATTACCTAATACCTAAGGATGTAAAGTAGTAATGGATGCTCTGGTTGAGATACATCTGACTTGTTTGACAAGAAGCTAGAAGAGGTTGTTAGGCTAACCCTAAGTTTGGAAAGGAGATACGTTTGGCTAATACTCCGATGTAATGAGATCTGTTGAACCAATTAATGGTTGTTGGTTAGCCAGTCTAGTCCTTGATGCAATGAAAGGATGGTGGTAGAACCTCAAGTGCACTTTTTTGGAAAAGAAGGTGATGAAACCCCGACTAGAGTGGATTAGGGTTTCGAAGGAATCGATCTTGAAGAATCATGACATATAGGAAATCATGATTGAAGATCACCATACACCGTGGAAAATGGCAATAGCACTTTGGATGCTTAAGATGAATTTGCATATGGTTTATGGCCATGCAAGACAGGAGGTAAAGGACAAACCCCAGTAACCCAGTGTATCGATATAGAGGATAAAAGAGTCCCTGAGAGGGAATGGGAGCTCAACACTATGGATGTTGTGATAGGTCTCCCCTGGGCCAAGGAAGGTCGAAATGCAATATGGGTTATGGTAGGTCGCCTTACCTAGATGACATGAAAAGAAAGAGTTCTGTTAAGGGACAGATCTGGTTGAACTATCCATGAGAGAGATGGTTCAACTACACCATGAAGCGAGCTCAAAGGTTTTTGAGTTTGACCTAAAGGCTCCCTTCCAAAAGGTGGAAGTAGGTATATGAAGGACTCAATTTTAGTATAGTTTATCACCCCTAACTAATGGTTAGTATGATCCAGACTAAAGGGTCTGATGAGAGCATATGTGCTCATTAAGGGTGATAGCTAGAGACAGTTCTTGTCCTATGAAGGATGTGATGATGACCGCCATAGCCAGTATCGGGATTTAAAGAAGCTCTGTAAGGGAGGTGGTGTCGGTCACCACTTCAGTAAGGTGATGTTGGTGGAAGGACCACATTGTGTGTAGATGAAGTCACTTTGATCGTGCAATGGATGAAAGGAGCCTAGAGACGACAAGAGTCATGAGCGGATGCAAAGTAGTCTGACATACAAGTTACTGTGGGAGAATATGTGAAAATTCGACCCCTCTAAGTTATAGATAAGAGAGATGAGTCCCCGATGCATGGGTTCTTTTGATATGGTTTGGTGGAGAAGGTTAAGTTTGCCCTTACCCCTCAAAATAATGTAATGCGTGATGAGTTCCATGTGTCAATTTAGAGCGCTATGTGAGGTACCCGGGCCATGTGCTGAGCAATGAATCTAGTGAGCCCCAAGGGAGGCTGAAATGACCTGAGTCACCTGTGAGGTTTATAGAGACCAAGGTGAAAGAACTCAGAGAAAAAGAATATGTGATGATAAAGGTTCTTTGGAAGCGCCATGGATAGGGTAAAGCCACATAGGGATCAATAATGAACATGGAAAAGTCTTATCCTGAATTGTTTGTTTGCTTGATGGAATTTTGAGGACGAAATTCTAATAAGAGGGGAAGGATGTTACAACCCCAATTTTGCATATGTTTTCATAATTGAAATGGATTGATTTTATGAATTTGGACTTAATTGAAAAGATTGTATACTTTGTTTCAAAAGATTGATGTCTTTGCAAATATCCCCTTTTGATAGGAATTTCGTGGTTCCTATTATTATATTAATCCATTAATGGATATAAAAGAGAAGAAAATAAGAAAATCCCAAATAATGGGAAAAGATAAAGGATAATGGATATTAAGCAAAGTATTTTTTTGAGAAATACATGGAAATCTCGAGAAGGTGGCATGAATTGCCACAATTGGGTAAATCCCGTTTACATGTAATTCTAATGAAAGAAATAAGAAAAAGAGAAATATAAAAAAGGGGATTTGCCTAATAAAAAGAGGTATTTCCCAATGGGATATTTTCGTACCTTTGGGGTTCCTTGAGGTCCAAGGAATCCAAGATGATAAGATAATGGAAAAAGAAAGAGGAAATATCAATTAATTTGGTTTTATTAATGGATAACTTGCATATGAAGGAAACACCCTTTTTTCCTTTGGAATTTGGGTTTCAAATTTAATATACAAGTAGATAATTCCATGATAGTGTTTCCTCTAAATTTTTGAGTGAAAAATAATAAAAAAGGAGAGAGAAAATATACTTATTAAGAGCTAAGTAAGGGTGTGTCTTCTTTTACGACTTTTAGAGTGAATTATGGTTAACAGATTTAGGAAATATATTAGTAAAGGAATAAAGAAGAAAAGGATGATAGTTTTGCCCATGACGAATACACATGTGTATTAATAAAGGATAAAAAGGGTCAACAACTCGTTAATGCCAATATGGTAAGATGTGTTATTGTCCTTTTAGAACTTGCACTAAGGTTAGAAGCGTGACTAATGGAAGGAAGGGGTGCAGTCAGTTTTTGAAGTATGTGAATCGCCTCCCTTTCCTAATGACTCAAGGGGTACGAGATTATATATCTCTCCCTTTTCCCTTTCTCATCTATCTACGTAGGAAATCTCTAGGGTATCTTCCTAGACAAGTATATATAAAGGCCTTGGACTCCCAACTTCCATCTGGCATCAGAGCACCTAGTCTCTTCTGGCCGTGGGTAATCCTAAGGAGGCAAGACCGGAGGAGGAAACCTAGCCCTGACCACGATGATCTAGACCCTTTCACTGGCTTGGAACTGTTCCGGACAAACCTAAAGTATAGATTCAGTTGCATGATGTAGCATGATCTGTAGTCATAAACGAGAATAGTTGGGTCCTCTTCTTGGCCGTCACCCCTTATTAGGGTTCGACTTTCTCGTTGGTTCTGGAACAGGCAGCGACCACCTCCGGCAGATTCATTGCTAGGAAGCCACGGCCTTAGGCGCGTGCTTCAGTTGGCGCATGCTCCGGTTGGCATGGGTGGTCCGTACGATGGCTTGGTGCGACGGAAAGGGGGCACAGGTCTGGGATCCCTGCTCGCCAAGCCTTCGTCGGGGGCTGACTTGCAGCAGTCGGCGGGAGGGTTGATCGCAAGAAGGGAAACAACGAAGGTAGGAGAAGGTTATAAAGAAATGACTGAATCATCCCTCCTCACTTACGTGACCCGCAAGGGCACATAAGTAATTCTGCACTAAATCTCAGCCGGCTTCCTGCGTGGACAAAACCAGGCAAATAGATGACGTCGCAGCCGCCTATTGGTCAGTTACTTCTTATTTTGTTTAATTCCTAGAAAATAATTGGTAACTCAGATTAAGAAGTGCTATATATGAAAATTGATCAAAAAAATGCAAGGATTCCGTTAAAAATATTGTTGAAGCCTAATTATGCTTGCAATTTAAAAAGTGTGTAAAGATGCTATCGTTCATGATTTAATTAATGAAAAATCCTTAGAATTAAGGATAATTGGATTTAATGATGTTCTTTGGATAATTCAAGCCAATATTAACCTGTTGTTAATAAAAGTGAAAATAGGATCTAAAAAGATGATCTTTTTATATAATTGGCTTAATTTAGGGTTTTGTGCATGAATGTGCATTAATGAACTCGAAAACCCTAATTTAGGTGAATATGTCTTTTAATTGTTTTAATTATTCAAATCTATAAATAAATAGGGATATGATGATCCTAAGTCAACTTGGGTATAAAAGACTATTAAAATGAATAGTTGAGCAATTAAGGTTCATATAAATGGAAAAGAGTATTTTAGGGTTTGTTGACCTAAAATGGATAAAGTTTGAGGAATTGATCTAAGAAACCCTAATGGATATTAATGAAACCTTAATGCGGATTAGAAACCCTAGAAAGTGAATCCAAGTCAATAAAGTAGATTCTTGATAAAGTGTGTAATAAATAGAGTACATATTCTTTTCAGGAATTATGTGATGATTGAATTACTTATTTGGATCTGTTGATTGGCTTGATTGTATATACATGAAGTATATGTTGAATAATCTGCATGACTCATCAAATCAGGTATGTGGTTACGATTATGAATAATCGCTCTAGTTTCATGGCGATTCCTGAAGTTTTAATCGGTTGCTTGAAAATAACTGTTGGATGTTTATTTATTTCATGCAACTATAAAGTGACTATGATTATCACTATAAATGTGTGTATATAACTGACTAGATCTGGGTCCACCTCTGTTGCTTTGAAAAGGGCTAAAAAGGGGTAATCCTAGAGCAAGGTCTAGGTTACCATGAGTTAGAAATTGGTCTACCTATGTGTAGTGCCATGAGACTCATTAGCCTGCCATGAGTTAAGGAGTGGGCTACTTACGAGTAGTGCCATGTGACTCAACCCTAGAAATTGGTTCACTTATAGGTGGATCATGAGGGGTTTAATGGGGACAACATAGAGGATAGGGTACTCTTGGATCGCTGAGTTATATCTAAAATGTAATCTTGGTTGTTAAATGATTAATTGAATGATTACATTGTTAACGTATTTACATGATTATTGTTTCCCCCACATACCAGCTTCGGCTGACCGACATTTTGTTTGTCGGCATTTTAGGTACAAGCCAAAAGGACAACAGTAAATCGTCATATTGTGAAATACATGAAGTAAAATACAAGGAGGATTAGTTAGATTAGAATCCTTAAGTGGATAAAAGTTTAGAGATCCAAGTTTTCAAAAAGGTATGCAAAAATTTATTTTCTTACAGCTTTCAGTATAGTATGTTAAAATTTGATAATTATTCTTGGTTAATTGTCGAACCTTTGATCCGGAAGTCATGGTTGCGGCTTCGACCTCTCAGTCTCCCTTAATTGGGGGTTATTGGGAGGTGGGTTCGTAACAATATAGATCATCGGCGAGCAGTAGCTCGAGTGGTCAAGCATGGGTGCCCCTCATGAAGGGTCCCGGGTTCGAATCCTCCCGGTGGTGCTGTTCGAAAATGAATCTCCCACCTTATCAGCCGACCTCTGATGTGACTTTTTTGGGATCCCAATGTGTGGGCGGAGGGGTTCCCCGGGTTTACCATCCCTGCTATCTAGGCACTCGCCTGGAGGGGTGAGTTTCCCCGGCAATCAAAAAAACAAACTATATGGATTTAAATAAGGATGACCCCCTCATGGAATCTTGGACTCTAAAATTGATGTGAGCAGTCCCAATTCTAATTATGATGATGTGTAATACACATTTATCAACGCTCTTCTAGTGGATAGGAAGGGTCTTTGAAATATCATAGGGAAGGATACGTCTTCGACTATATCGACTACAACAATATCACATGGAATAAAGAATCTCCCAATTCTAATTGGTACATCTTCTACATTGTAGAAAGTTCTTGTAAAGTTGGAATCATCTAATTAGATTCTCATCCCAGTTTGCACCATATATAGCAGGTTGAGTCTATGTGCTGATTTTGGTGGCATCATTCTTAATCTTGCTCCTAAATCAGCTAGTCCTTTCCTTTCTTTGTTATCTCCACATTAAATGGGATCATGGAGTCTCCTAGATCTTTCTAGTTTTGGGCATTTTTACTTGCACCAAAGTACTTGTAATATTTTCAAGTTTGACTGTCTCTACCTCATATCCACTCCTTCTCCTGGTTATAAGGTCCTTGTAGAATTTGGTGTATGTCAGCATCTCTTCAATGGAATTGAGAAATTGGGATATCATGGTGCAACTTCTTTATAGCTTATAAAATTTTCTTGTACCTCTTCTTTAGGTTATCCTTGATCAATTAACACGAAAAAGGGATCCTAGGAGTGTACAAGTCTCTGTTGATGATAACCTCTTTAGTAGAATCCAATTCCTTATCCTTAGCTAACTTCTTCCCCTTGCCCTTATCCTTCATTGTTGTCTTCTTAAGAATAATCTCAAGGATTTTCTCTTGTTATTCCTCAACTGTTTCTGGTTGAAGTTTAGAGATTGGGATATTTTCTTATTCAACTTCAACATTTGTGGAATCAATGATAGTCCCCATCCTATCATTTGTGGAATCAATGATAGTCCCCATCCTAAGGGTGGCAATCATAGTAGTTTCATGACCCTCTAGATTTTGTTTAGTGTTAGATGAAATCCTCCTCGCCGGGTTCTTTATAAGGATAAATAGATTCTCTAGTTGTTGATCAATATTTTTATTGTGTTGTTGTAAATCAGATAACTGCCTAATCACAATTCCCATATGTTCTTATCTCATACTCAATATACTGATGTTGTTTAGTGCTTTAGTTTAGCTTGTCAATAATTTCATCTTGCCTTTTTGTGAAGGTGAACATTTTACCCATCGGGTCAGCCTTTGGCTAGTTACGACTCTAGTTTAGGAGGTCATTCATGTTATTTTGTTAGATGGTGTTATGAGTCTACCCAGATGGTCCATTTCCTCTCTCAAATCCATGTGGTTTAAAAGGTGTATTGTTAGACTGGTTGAGAAAGTGAGAGTTCTCCATTTCACATGTGTTCCCATAAGAAAATCCTATATGGTCATGTCTCTTATAGTTGATGTAGGAGACATTTTCCATTTCTCCTTCTTGGTTGTCTTATTTATCTTGGATGATTATGCATTATTCATAACTATGTTCACTCTCTCCACATGGAACATAATTCATGATAGTCTCTACATGGTTCTTATACTTACATTGTTTTCTTTCAAAACACAGATGTATGTGGTTATCTTGTCAAGCTTGACTATAAGGGCCTCTAAGGATTTGGAATAGAAATCCAATACAAGAGACATTTCTAGTTGGTCCTCTTTCATAATCCCAAACATATTGCAATGCATCTATATCATCTATATTTTTTTGGAGTGCTCAGATTTGTCCAACATGAAGTCACTCCCTACCATTGCGTTTATGGACTTCCTCTCACCTTGAGTAAGACCACTGTAAAAGGTAGTGATCATGTAGATTTTATCATAACTATGGTGGGTGCATTCCATCTGGTAAACTTGGTATCTTTCCCACTCATAACTTAGGCATTCTAAATGATTTTGGTTAAAACTATTGATCTTGTTTCTGCATCTAATCATCTTCTCAATCCAGGAATAAGTTAGTAGTAAGAGCATTAGCTAGACTTTCCCAGTTCAGTATGCTTCCATGTTTAACAGTATGGTACCATTCAAGTGCCTTGTCCCTTTGGGAGAAGGAAAAATACTTGCAATAGGTAACCTATTGAGGAGCCCTATTCAGTCATAGTGTCACAAAATTTTTGAATGAATAAATATGTGATTAGGGTTTTCCTTAATAGGGTTCCCTCCAAAGGTTCGTTTTTGAACTATGTCTATGATAGTTGGCTTCATTTTAAAGTTAGCCATGTTGATCCTCATAAGTATCACATGTTGTCTTGTCTTCTTAGCATGAATTTTTGTAAAGGAACAAAGACATAGAAGCACCTATGGTGGTAGTGGTATTAGTGGGTTGTTTTTGTTCCCATCTCCATTTCCATTCCTATTTATATTTCCTTGTGCATCCATATATTTCCTCTTGATTAAGAAAGAGTTGGTTCACACTAAGTACCTGAAAGATTTTTATGACTCAAGGTAGACATGCAACCAAACTTTCAAGATAAGTGCAAATGGTTTGAAGTGTGTAGTTGAGTCTATTACTAGAGTCAGTAGCACTGACAAACTCTAAGTAGAGCTCGGGTCCTTAACATTTGTTGATTGCCTTGTCCCCCTTAGAATACCAAAAGTCGATTGCCTACGATTTGTATGTCCTAAAATGGAAAATGTCGAGAGTAATCAAACTTCAAATTTATAATTTGGATTTCGTAGATGCCCACAACAATAAAATGGGGTCCTAAGTAGTATGTGGGGTCAAACATAAGGACAAGGGTAAAAATCTCTTTAGGAATTAGGATTTTAGCTTAGCTAAGTGAATCAAGAGTCTGATTGATATTCCTTAAAAAAATAGGTAACCAACGAAACAAGGGAAAAAGGTAAATTAAATTACATTAACAAAATAGTATAAGAAAGAAATATTTTTGGTAGAATTTTGATATTTTGGATAGAACTTGGAACAGGTTTCATCATCCAAGGGCACTCACCAATATGAAAACACTCATACCCATTATATAACCTTAGGTTAGTTTATGAGCAATCATTATTAGCATATATTCCATCCTCTCTCAAGAATGGGTCAGATCTAGATTATAGGCATGTTTCTCTCTCAAGATGAGAAAAAAAATCAAACATACACATTATGATCATTAGATCTAGTGATCCAGTACTCTCATGCATTCACCACTTGTGATCTCCAGATATGATCTAATACTACTCTCTCAAGGCATAAAAAATCATACATCACAAGATGGTATCTAATCATGCAACTAATTCATCCAAGAACATGATTAATTAAAGGGGAGTGAATGTTTATATGTTGGGAGGCTCTTAGAGGCTACTCCCTACCCAAGTTAATGAGTCTATCCACTCATATTTACAAGTGGTAAAATTGACTTATGGGGAAGGAACACCATAGATAAACTAGAATGAGGAATGGATATGGATAGAGTGGGAAGAAAGAAGTAACAAGGAAGACCAGTAGTCATGGGGTATTGAATTTAGAATAAGACCTCCTCTTTAGTGCTGATGGAGGTGATGACATCAGAGAAGACATCTCCAATGTCACTTCTCTTGAAGGTAAAGTTTAGACAGCTCCAAGGGAGATAGACTTATGGGCTTAAGCTCTCGTCCTCATCTACCAATGGAAAGATAAAGTGACAATTGAGTTTGACAACACTTCTTGGGGAAGGTGTCATATACCTTATTTTGAAGGCTTCAAGTCCTTATTAATAGGGGTACATGTGTTCTCGAGGTACCTAAATGGTGGGGACATAATATCCATAACAATAACTAACTAGGGACATAACAAAAAAGAATACTATTGAATATAAATATGATCTCATGTTCAGGTCCTTAACTAAAACCGTATGTTGTTGAGTCAAAAGAATCTCATATTTTTACATTGATTCATTATCTTTGTACTAGAACAAACATAATAAGTGGAACTGTGTTTTATAAATAATTAAATCATATACATTGTATAATCATCACATGATGGATCTTGGGAATACAACCAACAATCTATGACTTGTACTAGATCTAATCACACATGAATCAAATACCAAGTGATCTATCATGATCGTCATGATTATGTTGTGAAAATGTTTTTTTCAAGAGATTGGTAACATTGCTTTCAATTGGTACTTTGGAAATATTTACATATCCTCATTGTATGATCTCTCTTATGAGATGATATCATTGTAGTATCTATTTGGAGCATTGATGCAATCTAGGTTCCTAGGGATGTGAAATGGATCCATTGTTGTCATAGTAAAGCTCCACATGTCTTCAATGGTTGGAACCACCTTAAGTTTGCTAGTGAACTTCTTGATTCTTACTACTTCTTTCGTTGATTTGGGTGCAACACTATACTTAGATTCTACTGTAGAGTCAGCCATTGTCTCTTGCTTAGAACTATTCCAACTTACAGCTATGACGTTCAGGCAAAACACAAATCTTCATTGCAGTTGGTGATCAACCTCCTTGATTTGGAAGCTTGCATTACAACTAAATCTTCTTCACCTTAACATATCAAGAGTAGATTCTTTGTTCTTTTAAAGTAATTCATGGTATTATTGTGTAAACCAAATGACCTTCATCAAAATCTCATTGGTACCTACTGTCATTATCATAGCATATGAGACATCTAGGCATGTACATAACATTCCACACATGGTAGATCTAGTTTCAGATGCATGTGAAATGTTACTAGTAAGTTCTCTCTCTCCCAAGGAGCTGGGATATTAAGATCTAGATAGACTTATTCCATGAGACATAGAAAGTTACCTTTGTTAGAATCATGTGTGCTCAACTTCTTCAACACATCGTCATTATATGTACTCTAGCATAGTCTAAGAAGCCTTTCGGGTCTATCTCTATAGATCTTGATTCCTAGAATATAGGATGCTTTACCTAATTCCTTTATGGAGAAGCTATTTTACAACCAAGTCTTAATTAATTGTGGAGTAGGTATGTCATTTCCCATCAATAATATGGCATCCACACGTCATACAAGAAATATGATTTTACTCCCACTAACCTTCTTGTAAGCACAAGGTTCGTCTTCATTTTTTTATAAAGACAAACTCTTTGAGTGCCTTTTTAAAATGAAGATTTTAGTTTCTATATGCTTGTTTCAATCCATAGACTAACCCTGTAGCTTATAGAATTTGTTGGCTTCATTAGGAGTGATAAAACGTTCATGTTGTTCCATGTACACATACTCAAGAAGATTCTCATTTAAGGAAAGCATGGTTAATGTCCATTTTCCAAATATTATAGTCATCATGAGATACAACGGCAATCATGATCCTATTGTATTTAACCATGTCAACTAGTATAAAAGTGTTTCCATATTCACTTGTATAAAACCTTTTGCAACCAATCATACTTTATAGGTTTGTACATTACCATTCATGACAAATTTCTTTTTTAAGACCATTTGCACCCTATGAGTTTTTTCCCTTTAGGTACATCCATCAAAGTCCATACTTTGTTGTATTACATGGATTCCATCTCAGTTCTCATGGCCTCAAGCCTCTATAATATGGTCCCTCAGTTGCCTCATTGTAGGTGATTGTCTCATCATCATTCATGACTAAGAAATTCACTAATTAATTCGTAAGAAATCCAAATCTCTTTGGCTCCAGACGAGTCCTACTAGACATTAGAGATTATTGTGTTACTTGATTAATTTGAGATTCCAAAAGTACTTGTTATTCTCTTTGTTCCTCATCTACCTCCATATGTTCATTAGTATCTTATAGGCCTCAGACTTCTTTAAGATTTGTTTACCTGCCATTGGTTCCTATGGAAACAAACTCCTCTTCAAGGAATACATCAATCCTGGAAACAAATACTTTTTGTTAGTTGGACTACAGAAGTACTAACCCTTAGTCTCCTTAGTGTATACAACAAATAAATTGTAATAACCCAATTTTATCTTATTCATGTAATCAAGGTTTACTTGGATGATTACATACTAAACTAGATTGATCATTATTTAAGATTAATCAATGTTGTAGTATAATTATTATGTTCTAAAAACTAATGAAAATTTCTAAGCATGATTTTATTTTGAATAAGTTAGGGTTTGATAAGTGTAAACCCTAGTTAGCCAAAGTTAGGGTTTTGAAAGCTCATGAATACAAATTTTGATAAATATATTGGTGCACTAAATGATTTTTATATTTTATCTGTAACCATCTAATTTCCTTGAAATTTGGATATAGTTTTGTATAACTCAAATTTGAGTGTTCTTACAAAATTTCAAAAAAATTAATGTTGTTTGGGTCTGTTCATTGGCTGATATTCCACCCTAACAACTCGGCTGACCATGCATTCAGGCTGAAATGTAATAATCTGATGTTTGATTTTTATAATTTATTGGAGAATTCAATTGAGCTAAAATTTTAACTATTTTGTGTATAATTGATTTTGGATAATGTGTTACATATCATAATTTTTGGATTATGTTTTCTGACCTCAAACCCCCTTCATCGGTCAAGATCTTTACCATGAACAATCTCAGTCGATGACAAATACTGCTGAAATAATAAAAAAACAATAAATGACTTGTTTGTAAATATTTCAAGCACCTCAATTGATATATATCATCAACCTTAGACCCTAGTAGCTCTCATAATGTACCACATATGTCTGGGATGTAGAATTCTTGAGAAAGGAGTTAGGGTTTGAAAGGAGAAATAGATGGAATTGATGATCTAGGGTTTTATCTTCCTAGAGTTGATGAAATAAAGTAAGTGGGTATTCTGTAGATGGTTGTTTTTGGTGAATCTTCTCTCTTATGTCTATATTTCGTCCTCCCTCTGATTTGAATAAAAAAATATAGCAAATCACTAAATTTTCCCTTTATTTCTTTCCTACCCTCTTTTTCTAGGGTTTCTGAGTTGGAAGGAGGAATAAAATGAGTCAATGACTAGAACTTTGATGGATTTCTAAAAATTCAGAATATGAAAAACGTTTATAAGGTTCTTGGCACCTGAGGTGAGTGTTTATATCCATATTAAGCTCTATAATCATGTTCAAATCTCAATCTTATCTAGTTAAATTAATCAAGATCCTTATTTTTAATTGAATGTGATTGAGTAATTAATTAGGAATATTTTTGGGAATCAAATGGTACTGATTAATATTCTTGCTCAGATTTTTATATGTTTAGTTACTGACCTATTGATTCACTATGAAAAATCCTATGGATGAAAAATTGTGTCTTATATGAATATTGCCTAAAATCAGCCTAACGAATCATATGTTTGAAAGTTGACTTGATATGTATAGAATCATGTTCTTAATAAGAGGTTGAGTTCGTCAATTGTATATCTAGACTTTTTCTAAAATTACATATGGCATGTACACAATGATCACTATGATTGTTTGTAATGGAAGTATTCCCTTTCTAGGGTTAATGTTGAGGGATTAACTCAGATGACCCTATGAATCGATATATACTTGTAATCTATGGATGAATTGTGTGGAAATAGAAACTAGGATTCCCATGTATGTGAATAGCCTTGATGAACCTCCTTGTACGCCTTGATGATATTTGTGAATAATAAGGTAATTATGATGTATTGGAATAAGTCATCCCTTTTAAACCCCTAGAAATTCAATATGTTGTGTGAGAGATAAGGCCTAAACTTCTATATAATATTGTAATGTTAAGAATGCTCGATTGTAGGTTTTATTCCTTTAGTTGAAGGTGATAAGTCTAATTAGTGTGATCTAATCCTAATGCATCTATTATAGTATAATTTATGGAATAATGAGTAAACCTCACGTGAATGCAAGTCTTTTATATAGGTCAGATAATTATGAACTGAGAAGATGACTAAATAAGATGTGATAAGAAGTAACCCCAATATGTACTTTCCTAAAGTGAGCAGTCTCATAAAGAATTGAAGGATCATTGTTAATTTCCAAAATGCCAATAGAAAATAAGCAACATGGTATGCTCATACAAATGCAATAAAGGAAATGGAATTGATGATAAGTTACAAATTAATGTAATTAAATAAGTATGATGAAGTCTATAATATAGTTATTCAAATGACTTTTGTGTTGACCTAAATTTAAAGGAGAACACCAAAATTGGACTCTGATGAATATCAATGAGAGAGAAGTATTGCACTTTAATTTAATCAAGAATGATTGATTCCAATCACGTACTGGATATAAAATGAAGAAAGTTAAGAGTAAAAAACCTAAATCAAGGAGAAAACCAAGTAGTTATCTTGGTAGATTTAATAATCTAACTATAACCCTAATATGATGAGATATGTGATGATAATGAATAATACTCTTGAACATGATATTAAGAAATTTATATAAGTATGGTTTATTTCAATTCAAATATGAAGTTCAAGAATGTGAATTGATTCATAAATACGCATTCTTGGATTGTAATTATCTTCCACAATACTTGAATTTTGAGAATGGTCTATTATAATGAACTACAAATGAGATCACATTTGTGTTGAATAGTAACCCTAATTGAAGAATGGTAATTAGTAAAAAATGAAAATTGTGTGTTATTCACGTTTATACTTAGAGATTTATTCATATCTTTAGAAATCAGATGAAATAAGTATATATTGTATGAAAAACTTATCTTGAACATGATGAATGCCAAAATATGTTTATATGCTTATATTGTTGCTAGTCTTAATGCCTTTGTGAAAATTTTATGAGAACTATGATATGGAATGAATTGATAAGAGATGTGTTGAGATTCAATCAACATACATTGATTGCATTTGAGAAACCCTATTTAGGGTAAATGATGGATAATGATATGATGCTTGAAGATGATAGCATCTCAAGATGATATCATTAATGATGACTTATATGAAATGATGTGGAAATGGAAATAAATGTATATGTTTCACATTATAGATTTATGTGCTTCTCGATTCAATCATTGTCTTTCCTATTAACCCTACAATGCTTTATATCATTCTAGTCGTGTGAGAAATACGCATTACTAATAAATGATTATTTGAATTCTTTTTTGGATGTGCAAAAAGGGTTAATAACAAGTGAAATGATGGAGCATCTAATTAGGTGCCCAGAACACCCTAAATTTCTCCCAAGGTCCATATTGGTAAATGAAATGGGTATCCTTGTAGTAATCAGAGAATTAGAGAAGGATTTTCAGAGTGTGGATTGAGACCTTAAAGGTTAGACCACTTTGACTTAGGAGTGAGTCATTTGGTGTGATTATGACCCTAAATCCTCTATTGTGAAAGTGTATGTCTATGGGAATAGACTCTGATGTAATGAAAACTATAAAACATGAAATATAATATTATATGTGATATCTTTTTATGTTGGTTCCCATCTTGTATACATGAGATGAGGACATGATGTAAATCCTCTATTGTGAAAGTATATGTCTGTGGGAATAGACTCTGATGTAATGGAAACTATAAAACATGAAATATAATATTATATGTGATAATTTTTTATGTTGGTTCCCATCTTGTATACATGAGATGAGGACATGAGGCTCTTTAAGCAACCTTGTAGTGGAGCAAAGGTTTGTTGTTTATATTACTAGGTGTTCGGCTAAACCCTAAGATAGTTATGGTGAATTATTGACATGAGAATCGGGCGTGGCAACTTCTACTTGGTCAAGTACGAGCCAAGTCATTTCTAGGAAAAATGAATAAAAGACAAGCCATGTAAAATATGAGTTAAATGTTTGTCCATGCCTTTTAATGCTAGTTGATAGAGCTGATTTTGTTTAATATATTTCTTGTTGTGGAAATTTAGTCATTCTTTTGTAAAGATAGTCTATTCCCATGATCTTATTTTTCTAGTTTTCTAATCTTAAATGCTAACAAGTTCTTGATGATAAGACTTAATACACAATCTGAATATGATCTAGATTTACATGTCATTTAAATAGACATATTTGGCAGACATGTCTTATGTGTGCTTTAACTTTAGGGTTGTAGGATGTGCTCCTGATCCTGGAGGGGTGCCACAAAGATGTCATTGTTATGTTGATTCTAATTGTTTATATCTTGACGTAATTATTCTACAATTGTATTGTCATTTTAAAGTAAATGACATCTATTGATCTATTCATAGATAAGCTCTTAAAGATGTTTTAAAGTTGAAATAAGACTAAGAAAGTACCTAATCTAATTTATTAGAATATTTTTGTAATCTAATATTGACTAAGTGTTGGAATTATTTGTTAGACTTTTCAATATCATTAAGTTTCTTTTAAGTTCAATATAACGAAGATGATGTTGATTCAGGTACCTAGCTTGAGTTCGAGATATCCACTCACTAGATCTCTATATGAGTATCATGAGATTATTTCAAACTTTTTGAGGTATAAAGTAATTTAATAGAGAGGTCATGATAAATAAATGTAAATATAATAATCTAGATTCAAATGTCCATGTACTCTCTTTTTCTCAGGATGAGTAGTATCTGCATTTGTTCTTTCATGTAAATGTATGGATGAAAATTGAATCGTGTAGGAGTAGTAATATTTGATTCTAACTTTAATGTATTTGAAAATATTTTAAAAACAGAATAGTTGCATTGATGTAACATTGGTTTATGAGATATTATTAAAAAGGAAAAATAATAGCATGTTTTTTTTGTATATTGTGTTAATCTTTGTCCAGAATCAAGTATTTTATTTCTTAATATGGCTTTAGATTCAGGGTTTCTCTCTAATGGTTGGCATTTATGCAGTTTAAAGAGAGGTCCAGACAGAAGCTTATCTAGTTTGGGCAAAGCTTTTTAGAGAATTGTTTATTAACATAATTTTCACATCGCCAAATCTTCATAAATATCATATTAGTATTGGCTAAATTAGACATTAGCTTATACTCTATTTTGATGATGAAAAATATTTTATTCTTATGGATCTAACTTGTTACTTAAGTGTTTTAAGGTCCAAGGAGATCACACTCAATGGATAGATGAAGTTAACATGTTTAAATGCTTGTATTTACATGTTAGTACAACTTGTAATGGCGTGTACAAGTGTATAGTGTACAAGTACCTAGAAGTCATGTAAATCAAGCATTAGATTTGCTCTATCCACCCAGAAACCTTACTTAGGATCCCCCTCGAGTCTAAATCCATTATCCTTTACTAGAAAAATCAATTGATAGGTTTTCCATAATTTTACACACGTATTAACAATGATTTTTCGCTAGAGAAAATTGTCAACTGAGAAACCCTCAGTCGAGAAAATTGTCAACTGAGACATCTCTTGGTTGAAGTCTCGATGTATTGGAAAATGTCTATAATGCACTTGCTCTGAGTCATTCTCAATCGAGTAGTTTGTGGACCGAGACACATCCGGTTGAATATTTTATCGACCGAGATTAGATCATTAAACCAGTTAACTAATGAAGTTTAAATAACAGCTAGTGGTTAAGAGATAACTTGTACACTAGAACCACACCCAGTTGATGAAATTGTCAACCGAGAGACTTTTGATTGAAAAAGTTGTCGACCGAACTGGGTTGTAGACTGATTTCTAGATACCGCTAAATTAGTCATTTCACCTAACATTAACTTGTCTAAAATGGTTAATTCTCCACTAAGAACCCTCTAGATACTTTCTTAAGATACCCTAGTCACTTGATACCCACTTCTATAATTAGAAGTGACCTTAGAACATCAAAGACACACAAGATACACATGAGTAATCATTCTAGAGAGCAAAAGAGCTGAATTACACTTGCCATCTTCTTCCTTGAGTTCTAAGTTAGTGTCTTATAGATAAAATCTCCTAGACACCACCTAGTAACGTCCATCCTAAGTGGTTATGAGGTTTGGTGCTTGATATAGGATGAAAGTGTTATACTACATTGGTGTAATCTTCCTTCTTCCAATCTACTTCTCCAAGTTGATGTAATTATGCTTCTTGACTACTCCAAGTGTGGGAGGTTGTCTTAAGGATCTAGCCTGGAGCTACTTCAAGGTGTAAAGGCTGCTTAAAGGTGATTGGAGCTACTTTAAGGTGTGAAAGCCACTCCAAGGCGATTGACACTACTTCAAGGGGTGAAGGTTGTGTTAGGGTGGTGGAGGTGGATCGTCATCCTCTCCTTGAGTTCTCTTCTACATCTCGATAAAAGAAGATATGGAGGTGAAGTGGTTGTATTTTATTGTAAATTCCATGAGAGGTAATAAAATTGACCACTTGCAAATCCCAAGTGGAGACAATTGGGTACTGGAATGACATCCTTCGATTCAAAGGGTGGAACCACTATAAATTTTGAGTCTCCTCCTTATGTCCCTCTCTTTATTGCAATTTAAGTTTTAAATTAATTTTAAAATTATCAAAAGCTCTATTTTCCCCTCTACTTCAAGGTGTGAAGGATGCTCCAAGGTGATTGATGCTACTTCAAGAAGGTGAAGATTGTGTCAAGGTGGTGGAGGTGGATTGTCATCCTCTCCTAAGGGTTCTCTTCCGCGTCTCAGTAAAAGAAGGGGTGGATGAAAAACCACTAGAGGGGGTGAATAGGGTTTTATGGAATTTTATTAATAATTCAACCAAAGCAAGCACCCACAAAAATATTGGACAAGGGGACAAGGATTTAGAGTGGTTCCAACCTTAGCAAATACTAAGGCAGTCAATCCACTACCCGGTTGCTTACCCAACCGGGATTTTGAAAGTACTTAAATTTTATTACCTTGCAAGGATGTTACATAAAATTACAAATACTTTCACCAAACCCTTCGGACAGCCTTCACCTAGAAGTAGTCTCACCAACCTCGAAGCAGCCTTCCTTGAAGTAACCTCAAGCTCCCCCTTGAAGTAGCCTTCCTCTTGAAGTAGCTTCCCGTTGAGATAGCCTTCTTGAAGTAGTCCAAAGTCCACCTTCTCCACCGAGAAGACCCTTCTCCACCTAAGAAGTCAAACCCTCTCCAATCTGTAGCCTCTAACCCTAGGAGTAGCAAGGAGACTACAAACAATATAAAGGAACAAGAAGGAAAAATAGAAATTACAATACCGTTGTAGCATAAGGCTTGATTTCCTATATCAAGCATTTTCATCTCCTAACCAATGTGTATGGAAGTGTAGGTGTAGTGGGTAGGAGATGCTAGCCTATAGGACACGAATTTAGAGCAATGGAAATGTATAGCCAATGTTGGAATTGCTCAATTGCTCACAAGAATGAATTGCCAATTGCAAGTATGAATGCTCAAGTGTAGCACAAGTGTGTTTTCGGTGTCCTATGGCTTGTCCTATTTATAGGAATGGCCTATGGATGTTTAAGGACGTTCTAGACACTTTCTAGGGGGTTCTTAGTGCTTAACTAGTTGTTAGATAACCATTAGTTGCTTTAACAATGGCTAGTTAATTAACTCTGAAAAGTGCAGACAGAACTCTTCTCGGTCGACAAATTGTCGATCGAGAGTCCTTCTCGGTCGAGGATTTGTCGACCGAGGGACGTCCTGGAGCAAGTGTTTACAACGTTCATTTCCAACTCCCAACCACCTTGTCTGCTGGGTCTAACGGCTACTTGGGTCAATCTCGGTCGAGGAATTTGCCGACCGAGAGTGTCTCGATCGAGGAGTTTGTCGACCGAGAATGACTTTGTTTCAATGTTTTAAACTAAGTACTAAGTGTGTGTATGAGTGTGCAGTTGTGACACTATTGTAGGGGATGACCTATCTAAGTGTTGTGATTGACTAGGGAAGATCTAAACGCTTGATTTACATGATATCTAAGTACTTATACATTATATACTTGTACAAGTTTTTACATTTGATTACAATCATGAATTAAAGATATTTGAGCATATAGATCTTCCAAGTTGTTTGTCATCCACCTAATTCCTGCAACACTCAAGTAGCACGTTAGATCCACAAGAATGAAATGTTTGTCATCATCAAAACAAAGGGATTATAATAATGTCCAATTTAGCCAACAATCTCCCCCTTTTTGAAGATGATAAAATATTTCCTAAATATAAAGTAAGGAAATATAGATCATATGAGTTTCATACCAAGAGTTTACCTTGTGTAGCCATTCTCTTATTTTGCAAGTGCATACTGGCTCGAGATTTATGAAACTCATTTTACTTTATGTTTTCAGTTTATATTATTTCTCCCCCTTTGTCATTTCAAAAAGATATCTGGGAAAATCATTTTGTATGACTTTTATTTCTCCCCCTTAATTTTATGCTATGTTCCTCCTAACTAAGATATTTAGTTTTAAAAATAGGGATTAATATAAATGTAAACCATTTATTGTCGAATTTAGCCACAATTTGTTTCTCAATCATTTGCAAAGGATGTTAAGCCTTGAAATGATATGAGATCCTTTTATATCTATGGCATATGTATTTTGATTTCTCATCCATTTTACATGGGATGTTAAGCCCTGAAAATGATATGAGATTCCCTTAAGCTCATGATGGATACATATTGATTTCTCATCCATTTTGCAAGGTATGTTAAGCCCTAAAAATGATATGAGAATCCTTTAAGCTTAGAGTACATGAAACGTGTCTCTAACCAAATGCACGGGATGTTAAGCCCTGATTTGTTGAGAGAATTCCATTAAGAACAAGATATATATCACATTCATGAAATTTGTAATTTTCTTTATTTTCATAACCAAGATTAAAAATACTAAGGTCATAACAAGCTTCAAATGATGTTTACAAAGTTTTGTAAGTGCAGTAAAATGATGTACAAATAAGCATTTTGTCAAGCTTATTTTAGGTCGACCTTGACTTCGACCATAGCGCCCCTTGGTCAAGCTTGATTTCAACAAAGAGGCAATTTCTGTAGATTTCCACTTATATGTGAAGTATAATTTCTGCATATTTTCAATTTAAAATGCATTTGTGTCATGAAGTTTTATTGTTTATGCAAAATGGCATCTTCATATGAGCTGAATCACAATAATCAAAAATAATATCCATTCATGGTTTGTATATATGGATCAAAGATTATTTTAGACAAACCAATGAAACACAATGATCATGGCACAATAATTATGATAGAACAGTAGAAGTATATCCATAATGCAATGATCAAGATAGAAACATATACATACGATGATTATGATCATTTAAACTAAATTTCAATACACATGATTCCTATATAGATAGACCAAGAATTACTTAGGAAAAATCATGTGGATTATGATAAAACAGTAATTCCATGGTTCATAATTTTTAGTTTTAAGCCAATCCATGTAGAAGATAAACCAAAATAATCTTATTTATTGTTCATGGATTTTCAAATTTTAAGACAAGCCATGTAAATGAACATACTTAACAAACTTTGTCAATCAATGAAGAAAGTATGTTCAATATCAGTTTTCATATATCATTTTTGCAATATGTTTAAGAATTTCATATTCATAAGGTTATACCTTCTTTCATGATTCAAAATATGTTTTGATTTTAAGATGGTCTCTAAGATTCACTCTTGATTTTCATAATCATTAATACCAATTGATAGCAAACTAGATTAATTTAACATGTTAAGCAGAACTTGGTTCGGTCGAACTTTTTGTCGACTGAATTTATCTCGGTCGACGTTTTTCTCGACCGAGAATGATGTTGTTTATACATGTTTTATCAGATTTGTTGCAAACTTCAAAACAGTAACCTGCTCGGTTGACTAATTCTCGACCGATAGTATTCTCAGTCGAATAGTTTCTCGACCGAGAATGTTTCTGTACTGTTTTTCAGTTATTATTTACAAGTAATTCATAGGTCATTTTCAATTCAATTATGCAATTTGAAAAGTTAGTTTAGTTGAGATAAAACATATGAATATCAAAGTAACATTTAGATCAAATCTCAACTAATCATATTCAAATCTTTATGTTTTGAAGACCCTAATTAAGACAAATTTTCAAAGATGTGTCTCTGCAGATTTGTTTAAAATGTATATTTTTTAAGTTAGAAATTTTAATTACTTGAATCAATTTGTTATCTCATTATATTAAGTTGAGATAGACATAGAGATATACAACTTAGAGTCTTTGGTCATATCTCAACTTAATTTTGTTCATTTAGTTTGGGGGTTTTGGAACCCATACCAACTCAACATCCTATTTCTTGTAAGGACATGAGAACGAATAATGTCCAAGATGCAAACAATAATGGAAACATATAGAATCAACCTCATATCTCTTTCTATGATTTTGTTCTAGGTTGTTCTTGGGTACATATGTATATTTGCCTCTAGATACATTCATAGATTGATTATCTAGCACTTGTATCTTTATCCAACTAGGTTTTTGGTAAGATTTTCCTTTAGGCTTATAACCTAGTCCTCTCCTTCCAATTTGACGATAAGAATCATTTAAGATTTTATCAAGAGTATCATTGTTACTCAAACTACTAACTTCTTGTTGCAGCTTAACAATCTCATCCATTCTCTTCTTGATATCTAACTTTTCTTGATCTAGATTAGATAACAAAGAATCTCTTTCTTTCACAATAATATCATAATCTAGATGTGTACACAACACAGGTTATTTTTGAAGATCATTTACTTGAGTTTGCAAGTTTAACTTTTCTAGGGAAAGAAGATTGCAATTTGCTTCTACGGATTTCAGCTTAATATCATGATCTTTAATAACCTTTTTGATATCTTCATTTTTAGATGTGAGAGCAAGAAGTTTAGCATGTAACTCATCATTTATTTTATTAGATTTCTTTAATTTCTTCTTGCACTCAATATACTTATTATGTGTCTCTTCAAGACTAGAAATTATCTCTTCTTTAGGTAAATCAAAAAGGCTTACCTCTTCTTCTTCTTCTTCACTTATTGTAGCAATAAGGCATTCTTTATGCACATCTTCCTTCTTTGACCTCCATGGACAGCTAGGTGTAGTGTGCCTTGTTCCTAAGCACGAATTGCAACTTGTTGAAGGTTGGTCCATGCTTTTCCTTTGCTTGTGGTTGTAGACACCACCACCCTTCATTCTTCAAGACTCGATTAGAGCTCCTTGAAGCCTGCTCTGATACCAATTGAAAAACCACTAGAGGGGGGTGAATAGGGTTTTATGGAATTTTATTAATAATTCAACCAAAGCAAGCACCCACAAAAATATTGGACAAGGGGACAAGGATTTAGAGTGGTTCCGACCTTAGCAAATACTAAGGCAGTCAATCCACTACCCGGTTGCTTACCCAACCGAGATTTTGAAAGTACTTAAATTTTATTACCTCGCAAGGATGTTACATAAAATTACAAATAATTTCACCAAACCCTTCAGACAGCCTTCACCTAGAAGTAGTCTCACCAACCTCGAAGCAGCCTTCCTCTTGAAGTAGCTTCCCGTTGAGACAGCCTTCTTGAAGTAGTCTAAAGTCCACCTTCTCCACCGAGAAGACCCTTCTCCACCTAAGAAGTCAAACCCTCTCCAATCTGCAGCCTCCAACCCTAGGAGTAGCAAGGAGAGTACAAACAATATAAAGGAACAAGAAGGAAAAATAGAAATTACAATATCGTTGTAGCACAAGGCTTGATTTCCTATATCAAGCATTTTGATCTCCTAACTAATGTGTATGGAAGTGTAGGTGTAGTGGGTAGGAGATGCTAGCCTATAGGACACGAATTTAGAGCAATGGAAATGTATAGCCAATGTTGGAATTGCTCAATTGCTCACAAGAATGAATTGCCAATTGCAAGTATGAATGCTCAAGTGTAGCCCAAGTGAGTTTTGGGTGTCCTATGGCTTGTCCTATTTATAGGAATGGCCTATGGATTCTTAAGGACATTCTAGACACTTTCTAGGGGGTTCTTAGTGCTTAACTAGCCGTTAGGTAACCATTAGTTGCTTTAACAACGGCTAGTTAATTAACTCTAAAAAGTGCAAACAGAACTCTTCTCGGTCGACAAATTATCGATCGAGAGTCCTTCTCGGTCGAGGATTTGTCGACCGAGGGACATCCTGGAGCAAGTGTTTACAACGTTCATTTCCAACTCCCAACCACCTTGTCTGCTGGGTCTAACGGCTACTTGGGTCAATCTCAGTCGAGGAATTTGTCGACCGAGAGTGTCTCGGTCGAGGAGTTTGTCGGTCGAGAATGACTCTGTTTCAATGTTTTAAACTAAGTACTAAGTGTGTGTATGAGTGTGCAGTTGTGACACTATTGTAGGGGATGACCTATCTAAGTCTTGTGATTGAGTAGGGAAGATATGAACGCTTGATTTACATGATATTTAAGTACTTGTACATTATATACTTGTACAAGTTTTTACATTTGATTACAATCATGAATTAAAGCAATTTGAGCATATAGATCTTCCAAGTTGTTTGTCATCCACCTAATTCCTGCAACACTCAAGTAGCACGTTAGATCCATAAGAATGAAATGTTTGCCATCATCGAAACAAAGTGATTATAATAATGTCCAATTTAGCCAACAGTGGAGGTGAAGTGATTGTATTTTATTGTAAATTCTTTGAGAGGTAATAAAATTGATCACTTGCAAATCCCAATTGGAGACAATTGGGTAGTGGACTGACATCCTTCAATTCGAAGGGTGGGACCACTATAAATTTTGAGTCCCCTCCTTGTGTCCCTCTCTTTCTTTAAATCTAAGTTTTAAATTAATTTTAAAATTATATAAAGCTCTATTTGCCCCCCCCCTCTAGATCGTCCAATTGGTATCAGATCAGGTCTTTAAGGAGCTCCCACAAGTCTTAAAGCATGGGGGAAAACTTGATTAGCAACCTCAACCTCGAAGGGTCATACGTGAGTTGACCACAACCATTCGATGGATCCAACAACACTTACTGGAAAAGGAGGATGCAATTCTACTTCTAAGGAATAAGCTTGGAGATATGGAGAATGGTGACTCATCCATATAAGCTTCCAAGTACATAGTGTGATAAATGGGATCTAGAGATGATAAAAAAGGTTCAACTCAATCTAAAACTGTAAGCATTTTATATTGTTCAATATCCATTGATCAGTTTAATCGCATATCTTCTTGTGAAATGTCTTATGAAATTTGCACAAATTCTTTGCTACAAATGAAGATATTGTTCAAGTAAAAAATACTAAAATCAATATGCTTATGCAAAAGATTAAATAATTTTGTATGATGAATAATGAATCTATAAGTGAGATTTATGATAGGTTTTCTTCTATCATCAACAGCTTAAATGATTTGGGCAAGTACATTAGTGAAGAGGATCAAGTATCCAAGATACTAGGATCATGTCTCCAAAGTACAAGCCCAAGGTAACATCCATTGAAGAAGCTAATGACCTCACAAAATTGATGATGGAGCAGCTCATTGGCAATCTTGAGACACATTAGGTCACCCTTTAAGAAGAAGAAAGAGTGGAGGCCGAACTACAAAAAGGGATAAGGAAGGATATTGCATTAAAGGCCACAACTAAAGCTCAATCAAAAGTCATCACTCAAGAAAGTGATGAGACAAGCGAAGGAGATGATGAAGAGGATGCACTCATTGTAAATGGTAAGAAATATAGAATGTATAAATCTAACAAAAATTCTAGTGCTTCTTCCTCTTCTTCCCTTAGATGCTTTGAATGTGGCAAGAAGGGACATGCGAAGAATGAGTGTCCTAAAATTAAGAAGGGTAACAAATCTTATTTCAAGAAGAAGGACAAGGGAGGCAGAGCCTACAAAGCATCTTAAGATGAGTCAAGTGATGATAGTGAGAGTGGAAAGGAAGAAGTGGAGTGTCTCATTACTAAGGAAGATGAAGATGAAGATGAAGACTGAAATGAGGTAGACATTTTTTATCCAAAATTGATTTAGTTAATAGTCCTGAAGAGACTCATACTAAATATGTTGATTGCAAAAGAAAATTGAAAAATCTCTCTATAAACTAATGATGAGTTACATGCTAAACTTTATGATCTTACTTCTGACAATGAAATTCTTAGTTCTAAAAATGATAATTTGAAAGATTCTATTGATGAATATAATGCCAAGTTGCTTGTCTTGAAAAATAATAATGAACTTTCTCAAGAAAAGGTTGAATTGCTTGCTAAGATAAATGACTACCAAAATCAACCTATTATGTGCACTCATTTGGATTATGATATCATTGTCAGAGAAACAAATGCCTTACTTTCAAATTTAGCTCAAGTCAAGCTAGATATTAAAAATAAACTTGTTAAAATTGTCGAATTACAAAAATGTGTTGATAGTTTAAAGCATGGTGATATCCTTGATAGAGTCTTAGAAAGCACTTCTGGACAAGTTGGGAGAAGGGGCCTAGATTGTGTACCCAAAGAAAAATCTTATCGAAAGTCTAAAGCTATAAAAACACAAGCCCCTAGAATCAATACCATCTATGTGCCCAAGAACAATATAGCACATACCCAAAATGTTAAGAAGAGAAACCAAATTGACTTTGTTTCTTGTTTCTACTACTAACGTCTTAGACATTATTCATTCTCTTGTTGTTATAACAATAAGGACATCGTTTGGGTTCCAAAACCCTAAACTTAGATTTTTGGAGATACTATGTTGATATTTGACCTAAACTTCATTTTGAAATTCATGTGTGTCTTATCTCAATTGAAATGAGCTTTAAAATGAATATGTTTATGTATTTGATTGTTTCCTTGTGTGATTCATGATTAAAATAATTGAAAATGATATATCTTGTTCACACTAGAAATGTTGCAATTTATGGAAATCTACATAATTGCCTCTCGGTCAACCAATACCTCGACCGAGGGGCCTTTTGGTCAAATTCAAGGTCGACCAAAAACAAGCCTGACAGAACTATTTTCTTACAAATCAAATCATTTACTTGTGATTAACTTTTATATTTTAAATCTATAAAATGATCATCACATTGATTCATTTCAAACAATCAAAATGCTAAAATCTTTAAGGCATGTGCATTAATGTTATTAACCAAAAGACCATCACATGACCAAAATCTTCATATTTTGTAGGATTGGGTAGTTGACATTGGTTGCTCCAAGTATATGACTGGAAACAAGGAAGCTTTTCATACACTTGAAGAAAAGAAGAGTGGAACAGTCACATTTGGAGATAATACCAAAGGTAAAATCATTGGGATAGGTAATTAGGTTCAAATCTTCAAAACAAAAATGTGCTACTTGTGGATGGATTTCATCACAACCTAATTAGTGTTAGTCAATTGTGTGACAGTGGTTGCGATGCTCTTTTTGACAAATCTTGCTACACGTTGCTCATAAAAAACACTAATGATGTTGTTTATGAAGAAAAAAGATTAGGAAATCTTTACATACTTAGACCTAATTCTATGCAAGATATTATTGGAAAATGTCTTCTTACAAATGATGAATCTTTATAATTATGGCATAGAAATCTAGGTCATGAAATCTCACATGATATTAAAAATTTCACAAATATGATCTTGTTCATGGTTTACCCAAACTTTCTTCTAATAAACCTGAAAATTGTGAACCATGTACTCTAGGCAAGCAAATTAATACTTCTTTCAAATCTAAAGCCTTGATTAGTACTTCTAGATCATTCGAACTTATTCACATGGATTTATTTGGTCCCATGGGGACTCAATCTATTCGTTGTAAAAATTATTGTTTTTTCATTGTTGATGATTATAGTAGATATACTTGGATGCATTTTCTTTCAACAAAAGATGATACTATTAGAATATTCATTCAATTTTTCTCTAAAATTGAAAATCAACTACAAAACAAAATATGCACCATTAGGAGTGATCATGGGGGAGAGTTTGAAAACTATATATTTGAAGAATTGGGTACATCTAAAGGGTATACACATAATTTTTTAGCTCCATGCACCCCACAAAAAAATGATATAGTTGAGAGAGAAAATTGGTCCTTATAGGAAACAGATAGAACAATTCTACTCGAATATAGTACGCCTAAAACCTTTTGGGCCGAAGTAGTAAATACAACATGTTATGTCTTAAATCATATTTCAATTCACTCTCATCTTAAGAAAACTCCTTATAAACTCATATTTAACGAGAAACCTAGAGTTGACTACTTTCATACTTTTGGTACACCTTGCTATATCTTGAACACAAAGGATGATAGAGACAAGTTTGACCCTAAGTCAAAAAAAGGAATTTTCTTGGGATATTCAACATCTAGCAAGCATTTAGGATTGACAACTCTATTTCTAAGAATGTTGAGGAAAAAAAATCATATAACATTTCATGAAACCACAACACAAACTGCTAAAAATGAAATTGAAAATGAAAACTTGAATGACATTACACACCAAATTGAGGACTTAACCATATCAACAATAAATGATAAAATTATGAAATTGAACAAAATAAGGATCAAAATAATGAGTCACATCAGCCTACTCCTAGAATAATCAAATATCATACACAAGACTTAATCGTAGGAAATCTTCTTGATAAAGTAAAAACTCATTCATCATTTAGAGATGTTGTAAACATGGCCTTAAAGGATGATAGTTGGATAATTGTTATGCAAGAAGAGTTGAATCAATTCACTAAGAATAATGTATGGGATTTAGTTCTGATACCTCATGGTAAAACCATTATAGGAACCAAATGGGTTTTTCAAAATAAACTTAACGAAGTTGGGTAAGTGGTTAGAAACAAAGCTAGGATAAACTTTGATTAAACGTATGCACCTGTAGCTAGTCCCATTTTCACTAGACACAAAACTACCTTTCTCACATGTACTAGTTGCACTACGTTGGGCTTAACCCATGTTATATACATGAGTGTAGCAACCATATATCTAACAAATATAAGGACCAAAAAAGTTCTAGGAGTGATCAATGTGGGATAAAAACATCAAACTTTTCCAAATGGATGTAAAAAGTGCTTTCTTAAATGGAATCATAGAATAAGAATTTGATGTTGCCCAACTAACTGGTTTTGAAATTCCAAACAAGCTTGATCATGTCTACAAACTTAAGAAAGCTCTTTATGGTTTAAAACAAGCACCCTGAAATTGGTATGAAAGATTTGAGAACTATATTTTTTATAATGATTTCTCTATCAGAAAGTCGAATTCCACACTATTTTTAAATCACATGAATTAGATTTTCTAGTTGTTCAAATATATGTTGATGACATTATCTTTGGTGCTTCAAATGACTCCTTATTTACTCAATTTAGTGATATCATGCAAAAGGAATTTGAAATTAGTCTTATGGGTGAGTTTATGGTTTTTCTTGGTTTTCAAATAAAACAAACACATGTTGGAATTTTTCTAAGTCAAGAGAAGTATACTAAGGAACTCTTAAAATAATTTAATATGGAAAATTGCAAACATTCTACCGCTCCAATGGCTACTTCCGTTAAAATTGGCAAGGATGAAGACGGTGAACCCATTTTTGATTCCTTATATAGATCCATGATTGGTAGCTTGTTGTAGTTATTTACATCTAGATCAGACATTATGTTTTTCATTGGACTTTGTGCTAGATTTCAATCGAACCCTTTGCACTCTCATCTTTAAGCTATCAAAAGAATTTTGAGATATCTTATTGGCACTATATATTTTGGATTATGGTATCCAAAGGATCAACCATTGGATTTGAAAGCTTATACATATGCTAACTATGTTGGTTGTCGTCTTGATCAAAAGATCACAGGTGGTGGTTGTTTCTTGCTATGAAGAGTTTTGATTTCTTGGTTTAGTAAGAAACAAAATATAGTTACTTTATCTAAAACTGAAGATGAATACATGGCTTCATGATCATGTTGTACTCAAGTGCTTTATATGCAACAAGTCTTGAATGATTACAGTTTTAAATTTTCTTCTACGCCAATTTTCTGTGATAATGCTAGTGCAGTAAACTCGGCTCATAATCCCATTCTACACAGCCATGCTAAGCATATTGAGATTAGACATCACTTTTTGAAAGATCATACTGCCAAGAATTACATATCTCTTCATCATGTTGATATGGAAGAACAATTGGCTGACATTTTTACCAAGCCACTTCCTTTGGATCAATTTCGATATACAAGAATGAAGCTACTCATTACTCTCCTAGAAGATGTTTAATTTGATATATTTGCTGAAGATTCTTGATTATGCTATGTGCATTATCATTATTCTTAGTTTGTAGCATGTATCTTTACATTGTGGCTTTCATTGAACATTTTGTATTTTCTTTGATATCTATATCTTAAAACATGGGTCTTCTATTAAAGGGGGGGGGGGTATCCTATTAAGGGGAGTCATCTTAATTCACATATTTGACTATCTTTTTGAGATTACAAAGGGGGGTAAACAAAATATAAAGCAAAATATTTTCATTCCTTGAGCTTCATGATAGTTTCACAGCTTTACTCTCTTGGAAAATATAAATTTGATGCTAAATTACTTTACAATATGGATATCATGTTCCATATCTCTCTAAGCATACCACCACACATTTTTATGCCACTCAAGGATTTGTTCTTCTCAGGATGAAACCCATCTTCATAATATTTTGCTTATATTTTATAGATGTTTGCCATCTTCAAGGGGGGGGAGATTGTTGGATAAATTGGGCATTAGCTTATCCTCTATTTTGATGATGACAAATAATTCATTCTTGTGGATTTAACTTGCTACTTAAGTGTTTCAGGGTCCAAGGAGATCACATTCAATGGATAGATGAATTTAACATGTTTAAATGCTTGTATTTACATGTTCATACAACTTGTAATAGCTTGTACAAGTGTAATAATGCACAAATACCTAGAAGTCATGTATAAGCAAGTGTTAGATTCTATCTATAACATTTTTTAGTCAAGAAAATTGTCAATCGAGAAACTCTCGGTTGAGAAAATTGTCGACCGAACATGTTAATAGGTGTGCTAAATTATGGAAAACCTATAAAAAAATTTGATAAAGGATAACAGTTCTGGACTCTAGGGGAGATCCTAACTAAGGATTCTGAGTGGAAAGAGAAAATCAAACACTTTATTTTACATGACTTCTATGTACTTGTACATTATACATTTGTACAAGCTATTACAAGTTAGGAACATGTTAGGGGGGTATCCTATTAAGAGAGAGTCGTCTTAATTCACATATTTGACTATCTTTTTGAGATGACATAGGGGGAGAAATAAAATATATAGCAAAATATTTTCATTCCTTGAGCTTCACGAAAGTTTCATGACTTAACTCTCTTGGAAAATATAAATTTGATGCTAAATTGCTTTACAAGATGGATATCATGTTCCATATATCTCTAAGCATACTAGCACACATTATTATGCCACTCAAGGATTTATTCTTCTCAGGTATGAAACTCATCTTAATAATATTTTGCTTATATTTAGAAATGGTTACCATCTTCAAAATGGGGTAAATTGCTAACTAAATTGGACATTAGCTTATCCTCTATTTTGCTTTATATTTTATTTACATGTTTGTACAACTTGTAATATCTTGTACAAGTGTATATTATACAATTACCAAGAAGTCATGTAAAATTAATCATTAAATTTTCTCTATCCACGCAGAACCCTTAGTTAGGATACCTCCTAGAGTCTAGAACCATTGCCCTTTATTAGAAAAATCAATTGATAGGTTTTCCATAATTTTGCACACATGTTAACAGGGAATTTTGGTCAAGAAAATTGTAAACCAAGAAGTCTTTGGTCGAGAAAATTGTCGATTGAGACATCCCTCGGTTGAAGACTCAGTGCACCAGAAAAATATTTATAATGCACTTGCTCTAAGTCATTCCCGGTCGAGTAGTTTGTGGACCGAGACACATACGGACGAATATTTTATCGATTGGGTTTAGACCATTAAACTTGTTAACTAATGAAGTTTAAATAATAGATAGACAATAATAGATAACTTGTGCACTCAAACCACACCTGGTTGAAGAAATTTTCGATCGAGAGACTTCTGGTCAAAAAAATTGTCGACCGAACTAGATTCTGGACTAATTTCTAGAAACAACTAAATTAGTCGTTGCACCTAACATTAACTCATCTAAAATGGCCAATTATCTACTAAGAACCCTCTAAACACTTTCCTAAGATACCCTAGTCACTTGCAGCCCACTCCTATAAATAGAAGTGATCTTATAATTAGGACACCAAAGACACACAAGCTACACTTGAGAAATCATTCTAGAGAGTAAAAGAGTTGAATTACACTTGCCTTCTTCTTCCTTGAGCTGTAAGTTAGTGTCCTATAGCAAAAATCTCATAGCCACCACCTAGAAACGTCCATCCTAAGTGGTTAGGAGGTCTAACACTTGATATAGGATCAAAGCATTGTACTACATTGGTGTAATCTTCCTTCTTCCAATCTACATATCCAAGTTGATGTAATTTTGATCCTTGACTACTCCAAGTGTGGGAGGTTGTGTGAAGGAGCTTGTTCGGAGATACTTCAAGGGGTGAAGGCTACTCCAAGGTGATTGAAGCTACTTCAAGGTGTGAAGGTTGCTCCAAGGTGATTGACGCTACTTCAGGGAGGTGAAGGTTGCGTCAAGGAGGTGGAGGTGGATCGTCATCCTCTCCTTGGGTTCTCTTTCATGTTCCGATAAAAGAAGTGGTGGAGGTGAAGTGATTGTATTTTATTGTAAATTGCTTGAGAGATAATAAAATTTATCACTTGCAAATCCCAATTTGAGAAAATTAGGTAGTGGATTGGCATCCTTCAATTCGAAGGGTGGAACCACTCTAAATTGTCAGTGTCCTCCTTGTATCCCTCTCTTTCTTGCAATTTAAGTTTTAAATTAATTTTAAAATGATCAAAAGCTCTATTCCCACCCCCCCCTCTAGGTCTTTCAATTGGAACATTTCTCATTCCATATCTCATATTTTTTTCTTTTGAACGGATTTAGAAGGCACACACTTCAGTGTAAACAAGGTGGTTTTAGGATCATATCCCAATAAGGAATTTGAAATATTAACTAAACTCATTATTGATTGTGTTATGTCCAACAATGTGAAGTTCAATCTTTTTTATACATTGCTATGTTTTGTTGTTCAACATGGCATCAATCGTGATACAATACCACAACCTATCAAAAGGTTCTCAAAATATTGGCTTAGATATTCTTCATATAGTCAGATCATAGTACTTTAATATTCTCTCCAAGTTGATTCTAGACTTCATCCATGAATTCCTTGAACTTCTCATAGATTTGGATTTGTGTTTCATAAAATATACACATCCATGCCCACTAAAGTCATCAGTAAATGTGATGGAGTATTGATATTTACATCTAGCACTTTTTCTAAAAGGTCCATACACATCAGTATGTATGAGTCCCAATAAGTCACTTGCCCTCTCACACTTATTAGTGAAGAGTGCTTTTGTAATATTTTCCAATAAACAATTCACATGTCTCTATTTATTCAAAATCAAATGAGTCCAGATAATTATATTTATAGAGTCTAGAAATGTGATTCTCATTTATGTGTCCTAGGAAAAAATTCCAAGGTGAGTTTTATGTGAGTCTTTGAGTTTTAACTTCTTGGTATTTATGTTATACACACTTGTATAATAGTTTAATAAATAAAACCATAAGACATTGAGACACTATCATAGAATATCATATCTGAAATATATTTTTGGCCATTCTTTATTATAATTCTAAATCATTATTTTCCAAACAAGATATATAAATAATGTTTCTATGTATGAGACATACATAATAGCAGTTGTCTAGTTTTATTAAAAGTCAATTGGGCCAAGATAAACTATAGGTGCCTACATTAGTGGCAACAACTTGTACTCCATTGTTACTTGTAGATCCACCTCTCCCTTCAATAAAGGTTTTCTTCCTCTCAGACCATGCATATTAGAGCAACGTGAGATCCACATCTGGTATCCAATACCCAAGATGCAGAAATAGATAAGTTTATCTCTTTAACATACATACTTTAAGTGTATATCTCTATCCCCTTTATTTTCTTTTTTATTTATTCAAGGTAATGAGGGAAATTTCTTTTCAACATTTAAAATGGTGGTAATGTTGACAATTGACTTCATGTCCTACTCCACCTTTAGCTTTAAGTTCAGAAGACTTGGGGCTTTGGCTAGCTTTAAAACTCTTTCTAGCTTTTCCCTTATCCTTTGACTTGCCCTTTTCTTTGTTGATCATCAATGCTGACTTTGGCTTGTCTTTCTTCATCTAAGTCTCAACAGTTATCATCAAGCCAAGCAACTCTAACAATGGTCGAACACATTTGTATATGTTGTAGCTCATGACAAAATGATTATAAGATTATAGCAATAATCACAAGATTACATTAGTGGACAACTCTGGGTAATCACAATCTCTTCAGGCTTCCATATACCCAATAAATTTGATTACTGAGAGTCGAGCGAGTTTAGTTGACAAGATATTCATGCCGGTGCTGGCCTGGCCGGTGCCCTTGTCTCCACCACCTCCACCACCAATACATCCACTCCACTCCACCCTCCGTCGATGCCACACATCCCGCCTCTGCTGCTGCCAACCCTCCACCTAACCTTTCCACTCCCCCCCACCTCCTTTGGCCCTGGAGGCAGCTCGCTTGGGTGGGCGGACCCACGCGTTGATGTTATGACTGGAAGATCCTAGGCGGACACCCTCGTCAGGCCTATGCCAGTTCAGAGGAATTGCAGGCCGGTGATTTTGCCCGAAGACCCCAAGGCCCCCTTCTTTCGCCCTGAGGATGGGAGGCCCTGGACGAAGTTCTCCCCCCCCCCCCAGTGGTCAAAGACCTGGATGACTTCCATAAGAGATCTTCTATCATTCAAGTGATGGGGAAGAAGGTCTTCATTCATCAGATATATGGGTGGATGTTCCGTATGTGGAAACCAAAGGGAGAGATCCAAGTTTCACCTCTTAAAGATGGACTTTTCCTGGCGAGGTTTGCCACGGAGGCGGATATGTTGATCGCCCTCGATCAAGGACCCTGGTTCTTCGATAACCAGTTGGTCCTTACGCAAAGGTGGACTCTGTTGGCGGATGTGCGTCGTGTAGCCCTCACGTCGGCGCCGGTTTGGGTGACTTTCCCTGACCTGGGAAGACACTGGACTAGGCGGGCATTAACCATCATTGGTTACACGCTTGGCATGCCGAAGTTTGTTGATTTCTGGCTTGATGGCAAGTTTGCGGGTGCCCCACATCTGTGTGTGGAAGTCATAGCGGACAGGGTGCCTTCTACGGTCGTGATGGTGGAAATGCCTCAAGGTGAAGTGTTGGAAATCAAGGTGATATACGATGCCTTACCGGAGCACTATCATGAGTGCAAGGTGTTTGGCCATATGCAGGGGGCTTGCCCTGGGGAGAGAGTCACCCTTGAGGATCCACCCGTGATCAGGGGGAGGTCCAGAAGCAGGAGGGCTCAGAGAAGAAATAGTAGCAGAACAGTTAATGGCAATGGTAAAGAGAAGGTAGGCTCCGGACCATTGGGAGTACAGAGGTTGGATACTGCAGCTGGTGTGGCCTCTTCGGCAGTGACCCCTTCAGTTGACGCTGATGTCTCACAGGTGGTGGGTGGGGTGGTTGATCCGGGCGTGGATATGCAACTGGATAAGGATACATAGCCTGCTGATGCTGCTTCTCCAACCGGATGCGAGAACTTGGTCCCTGCCTCTGAGGTAGTGGCTAGTGCTTGCACGGTTGCTGAGGAGGGTGAGCTGGTAACCTCTATCAATCATTTCCAGCTGCTGGATGATCAAGATTCTGAGGTTTTTATGGAGCCACTTGCTAGGAAGGTCAACACCAGGAGCAAGGACGCTAGCTCCAGTGGTGGAAGGGGCAAGGGTAGGAGCACCCGTGGAAGGGGTTTTGTATCCAATATGTCCAAATAAAGTTGCTCACTTGGAACGTGAGGGGTGCTTCTCTGCTCGGCAAGCAAAGAACACTTCGGCATGTGATCCAGGAGAGGAAGGCAAGCATAGTCATATGCTTGGAGACCAGAATAAAAAGAAATGTCAGGCATAGGGTCAGGACTCTGTTCCCTAATGGTTGGGATGCAGTTTCTAACCTGGATGATATTGAAGGTGGGAAAATCGTGATTGGTTGGAATCCTAGAATATGGGATATCCAAATGATACACAACTCGGCTTAGCTTGTTCTGATTAGTTGTATCAACGCTGGAGGTTGGCATTGTGTTATCTCGGCTATCTACGGATCCAATTCTGAGATGGAGAGAAGATTGTTGTGGGATACTATTGTCACTTCAACGCAGTATGATCTGCCTCAGCTTGTGATCGGGGACTTCAACCAAGTTCACCAGGCAAGGGAGAAGAAGGGTGGGCTACCTATCCATGATTCTATTCTCAGCGGATTGAATGTCGCAGTGGATGCTGCTAAACTCATGGAGATTAATACCAAAGGAGGAATCATCACGTGGCATAACAAAAGGAACCCTATTCGGAGGATATCCAGCAACCTTGATCGTGCTATGGTCAATGAGAAATGGTTGGATTCTTTCCCCAATGCTGCCATTAATCTGGGAGCTCATCCTAACAGTGACCACTCCTGGATGGAGCTAGAGTTGGCCTACAAATCTGCCCCTAATAGACCTTTCCATTTCCTGAATCATTGGCTCTCTTGGCCAACTTTTGAGGGAGTGGTAAGGGAAGCTTGGGAAAGTAATATTGATGGCAATCCGTTGTTCAGAACCATCAGTAAACTGAAGAAGGTCAAAGCAGCGTTGAAAAGCTGGTCGAAATCCTTGGTGGATCTGCCCAACCTGATTAAAGAGGCTAGGAGCAGATTTGAGATTGCGGCTACTAATCTAAGGTCTGATCCTACGTTTGAGGACCTGATGAGTATTGAGGAGAATGCCAGCAAACGGGTTCTGTAGTTAGAAAAAGTAGAGGAGGTCAGTTATTGGCAAAGAAGTAGACTTAAATGGATACGAGATGGTGGCTGCAATTCTAAAGTGTACCATGCTGCTGTAAAAAAGAATAATATGAGAGATCACATTCACAATCTTATTGATGAGGAGGGTAGATTGGTGGATGAGGAGGCTAAAATTGGTTCCTTGGCTGTGGAGTTTTTCCAAAATCTGTACAACCAGGGTCACCAACAAGCTTGCATCTCCCCTCTTCCGATCAAAGTAACTGAAGGTATGAATAGGGAGTTGCTTAAACTTGCTACGGATGAGGAGATCAAAGCGGCGACTTTCTCCATTGGTGCTTCCAAAGCACCCGGGCCTGATGGTTTCAACACCAAGTTCTTCCAAGCGTGTTGGCCTATTATGAGTGATGATGTTTGTCATACAGTGCGGTGGTTCATTGTTGGTGGAAGGATGGTCTGACAGGCCAATCATGCTTTCATTAGGCTCATTCCTAAACATAAGGCGGCTGCTAATATGTATGATTTTCACCCAATTGCGTGTTGCTCAGTGATCTATAAAATTGTAGCCAAAGTTATTGCCGGGAGACTGAAAGTTATTCTGCCACAGATTGTCTCGGTGAACCAATCTGCCTTCATCAAGGGTAGATCCATTTCCGACAATGCCCTCCTGGCTTCGGAGTTTCTGTTGGATTTTCAACTCAAAAACCGGTCCAAAAAGGCATGCGTTAAAGTGGACATCTCCAAAGCCTATGATCATGTCAGTTGGTCGGGTCTATGGAGCACTATGGAGGCGTTAGGTTTTGACAAGAAGTTTATTGACATAATCAAGCAATGTGTGATGACCACATCTTTTTCTGTGCTGATTAATGGTGTGCCCAATGGGATGTTTCGAGCATCCAATGGCCTGAGACAAGGGGACCCCCTATCTCTCCTTCTTTTCTCTCTTATCATGGAGAATCTTTCTTGTCTTACCATGGATGCGGAGGAGGCAGGTTATGTGCGTGCTTTCAAAGTTCAGGGTACTAAGGTCCTTAACCACATGATCTTCATCGATGACGTGCTTTTCTTCATATATGGGCATGCTAAGTACCTCCGTGGGCTTAGGAGAGTCCTTCAAAGCTTCGGGAAAATCACTAAACTCTACATCAGCAATATCAAATCTCGTGTCTTCCTCTCTAAATCATGTGACAACAGGAGAGGGAGGCTCAGAGAGGCCATTGGGGTGTCTGAAGGAAGCTTCCCCACGAGATACTTGGGTGTGCCCTTATCTGGTGGGGTGGGAAAAGGAGCTAATTATGAGAGCTGTGTTGAAAGCCTCAGGAAAGTTATAGACAGCTGGTCTAGCATCCGTGTGTTGCTTGCGGGTAGGGCGGTCCTTATCAACTCTATCCTCATTAGCAAGGTCAGATACTGGTGCAGGATGGCTGAGATGCTGAAATTCATTATGGAAAAATTTAGAGCTATCATTGTTGGTTTCTTATGGAGCAACAATGCTCATGCGGTCTCGTGGGAGATGGTGGCTCAACCCTTTTTCTGTGGTGGCCTGAATATTTCTGATCCGGTGCGGATGGCTTGGGCTGCTTCAGCCAGCAGAGTACATGATTTGTTGACTAAACCGGAGTCCCTATGGGCTGTGTGGATGACTAGCAGATACACCAACCTGGAGGCACTCATTGATGGATGGCAGTCTTCTAGGTGCTGGAAAAGTATGAAGGCAACCTGGCTGGTTATTAAGGGCGAGTACACCAACAATTTGGGGCTGTGGAGGCTATCCGGCTTTCACAAACCTTGAGTCCAACAGTGCTTCAATCCCCGTGTGGCTTGGGATTCCTTTCTTTGGCACAAGCTGTGTTGTCCCAAATGGAGTTTTTGCTCTTACATAGCCATTTTGAAAAGGTTGCCTACCAAAGATAGATTAGCCAGATGGGGTTTGAACTGCGATTAGGTTTGTTTGCTCTGCTCCGAGGCAAATGAAACACATGAGCATCTCTTTTTTGGCTGTAGGTATTCCAAGTACCTATGGTGTAGAATGGATTTGAAGTTTGGGTGGGGAGGATCACCACCGGATAATATGGATGCAATCATTCCTTGGATGTTAGAGAAAACTAGAAGGAACATCAAAGTTAGATCCTTGGTGGGTGTGGTCTTTACGAACATCATCTACTATGTTTGGGCGGAAAGAAATAGTAGGTTACATGGTAAGAAGGCATGCGATAACTTGTTGGGTTTTGAGATGGTTGTAAATAGATTGAGCTGGCATGTTAGAGCCATGTCGGGCCTCCTGCGTGGGGTCAATACACATATAGCTCAGAGATGGGATCTTGCCTAGATCTTGTATAGTATTTGGGATTTTGTGCTTCCCTTATACGGTTTTTGGTGTTTAATGATATTTTACCTTATCCAAAAAAAAATTGATTACATGGGGCCCAACTTGACCAACTTCAGTCATGTTGCACTTAAACATGGCCTTAAATACATTGTACCTCTCTTGCCTTGCTTATTCTTGGAACATATTCCTAAGATGTGTTGTCATCTCAGATCTCCATGTTGTCATGTTGCTTATAAGTCTCACAATTCATGGAGCATATGAAGCACTTGATGTTAATAGTGTCATCGATATTCTTAAGATAAGATTCCTTTCCACTTTAGGCATATTTGAAGCATGTTGCTTTAATACTTGTGTTTTTAGGACATAGAGATTATGCTATCAGTGAGAGAAATTATCCATGTCCTATACCAATAATGGAAGTTATTACCATTCTTATTTCTCAAGGATTGATCGCAAAGAAAATTTGTTATGTGTGTTTTACATTAGATCTACAAAGAAAAAGTTACACAAGTTAACAATTTGATCTGAAAATTAATTTTGATTTCAAGATATAAATTTTGCCTTTAATCAATAACCTTTCAACTATTTTGATAAATTATTATCCCTCACGATTATTTCAAAAGATTACAATGAGAAATCTTCTAGTGAGCCAAGATCCATAATACATTAAGTTACAAGTCAACTTCATCCTACTACTCACAACTTAACTATTTAGGCAAGGTAACAATTACCAATTGCAGCTGATACAACTCTTTGATAGATGATTGCAAAACAATTGTCATAAATCATATTATGAATTATATGCCCTCTTTATGCCTCTAAGTTCTTAATATTATTAAGATCACCATAGTTAAGTCAATCCCAAACTCCAACACAATAAGCTATGCACCTTACTTTGACAGATCAACATACTTATTATCGCACTTCCCCAAGATAGACATTGCACCACGCTTTGATGTGCCCACACATAGTTGATCAAGATTTTCATGTGTATTGCACATCAGAAATCATCCTAAACTTAATATTAGATTGATGGATTTGATATTATATTCATATGTATTTAATAATCACTATATATAATATTATACATAAAATAATTTATAACAATCACCACAAGCGATAAAATATGATATGGCAACTAATACACCATATTGATCCAACATGAGTTCTAAACAAAAAACATCAACAGATTTAAATCCCATGTAACCCTATATTTGACTTTCCAATGATTTCTAGTTGATCAACTTACAAGCTTGTGGAGTGATCAGATTCCCTATTTGGATAGTTCTTCAGTTGTTTATCAAGTTGTCACTTTGTGTTCATCATAAACCCACCAAGGACCTTCCTTGTTAATGTGTACTTCTGATTATGTCCCTCTCTCCACCATGGTCCATCAGTGATGTTAATACATCATCCTAATCTAATTGCAAGAATTAAATTTTACATGGAAAATGTAAAGAGAAGGGCATGGTAAGAAAGCCATATATATTTTACATATGTTGATCATAATAAAAAAAACCACAAATTTACGTGTTTTAGATCACAAGCACCAGAATGACCTAGTTGCCAAATCCAGATTCACCACATATAACAATTTTAAAGGTGTCAGAATGGTTTTCCTAACATAGAAATATCATATCATATATGGTATTTGGTGATTAACATGAATACACATTGCATAATCATTTGTGTATCAATTATATGCAGTTGAAAACTCAAACATGTGTTAAAAATGTATGATGTCGGCTTGATACCATTGTAGGGTTTTGAGGTAAGGGGGCACAATAGAAATAGAAATTTCCCACCAACAAAACTCTTATCTAATGGAACCATTGAAAAAGATAAAGCGTATGTATATGAAGGCGAAAGGGATATCAGGTGTACATTACCATACACTAGTTGTCCAATAACTAGAATTTTCACTTCTAAATTTGGGTCCAAAGTCATCATCGTTGTTGTTTCCTCCTTTTCATTGCAGAAACACCTTTTCTTCTCCTTGGAGAAGTATTGTGTCCTCAAGACTTTGCCTAAGGCCATTAGCCTCTACATTATCCAAGCAAATGTGAAAACTCTTGTGCAACACTTTGGTTTCTAAGAAGAAGTAGAACTCAAAGTCATTTACATATTAGTCTCACTTGTTCTCCTTCTCTTCCTACTATGGTATGTCATTTTTGGGATGAGTTTTCTCTCTCTAAGATTAAGAACTCTTAGACAACTTGTGTCTCAATGTATGTGTCTCCCTTTGGGCGCCCACCCCTTTATATAGGAGAGCCATGGGCTTCCATTTCCCAATTACACAAAACCATTCTTAACCACAACTCAAACTAGAACCAAACTAGGAAATCTAGGAAGACTTCCAATCAGGAGGTTTGTTATCTAGTAGACCATTTGGCACTTGTTGGATCATCCATTCAATCAATTGGCATACCCAATAGACCGGTTTGTCGATCCTAGTCCGATCCAGATGACCAATTCAATTCTAAATCAAACAAGTATCACTTTTCACTATTGTCACCTGATTTGTATCTAATAGACTGATTGGATTATCCAATCAATTGGTTGGCTAGTTTTGTTGGTATATATGCCCAAAGATCCAATTATATGATGATTGGCATGTGGCATTAAATTCATGTTTTGATAATGATAAAGGAAATTTCATCTATTATGCTTGTCTTAGTTATGAGATATTGACACAGACATAAATAGATGTCTAAAGAATGGTGTTACTCAATGACTTATGTCTTCAAGAGCATGACTAGAAGAATGAGATCATATGGATGCTAAGAGTACAAACATTCTTGTTATGTCCCTAGTCGGATATTACTGTGGAAGAAAAAAATAGACAATAGTAATACATAAGACTAGAGTGTGTGTTGATTGATGGCAGTGTCTCATTAGTCATGATATATGATATCAAGTCACTCACATAGGTACCTGTTAGATAATTGTGTATCGGATAAACCCACTATGAGAGTGATACATGGATACCATGGAATGGTAGTCAGAATAATCTCTCATAGTGATAGTGGTGATTGTAGTTCTTAGACTTGAAGTCACTACATTCACCACATGTTGTTGGGTATACTTTGACATCATCAAACGTAATATGAAATATAGTTTGCCATAAAGGTGATGATTGGGTAGATTTGACACATGGGGATTTGAGTGTGAATGATGTATATGGGATTTGTCCTTCCTATAGGAGTTTGATATCCAAGGCCTCTTGATAAGCGAGATTATGAAATGTATGGACATACTGATGTGGTTCAATATGTGATATGTGAACTCATACACATCTCAGACGGTATTCTCTAGTTCAAGGAACAAGGATTGAACAGTGAGAGGATGATGATGCCATGCCTCGAGTTCAATTTGGATATTAAAGATAAAGGAACTATATGATCATTGTAATAGTAATTACACATTGTAGGTTGAAGTTGTTCTCCAACTTTTTGAATTACTTGGGTAGCAATGATGTGTGTCTAGGCAACTCTCTTTGCTTGTGATGTCATAAGTTTATTATGGACATTCACTACCAATTGTGGACCTATAAGGTCACATGCATAGGATACACTTGGATTAAAGGAGTGTATTGATTAATGATGTTTAGATTGAATGTTAAAGGTGTTCAGGTATTCAATCAAACAACAGATCAACTGACTAGACTTAGAATCATCAAGTTCAAGTGTTTGACTGACTGTTTGGAGTGTCAGGTTGATTAGAAACTGAATTGGCTAAGTTCTGACAGAATTGGGGCACAAGACGACTGTTTCGCGTGAGCGAGACAACTATCTCACATGATGGTCATGAGACGACTGGCTCACATTAGCGATATGACTGGCTCACATTAGTGAGATGACTGACTCACATGAGAGAGACGCCCAGTTTGTGGGGAAATTCGATTGCATCAAGTATTAGTGTTGATGTCAAGTTGAGCATTAATTGAATTTGAATTGCCAATTTGATTCAGAATAGGAAACGACATGAAATGACCGTCTCACATACGAGACCACTGTTTCATTGTGTTAGACGACCATCTCGCACTTTGTAGGTTCTAGAACATTCATGATTATAGACCCTTCTACTCCCACACCAATCAGGAACCATGACCCTAGTCTCTACTATAAATAGAGGGGTATTGGGGGCTTCCCAAGACACACAATTGAGAATCAGTTGCTCTGACAATTGTTGTCCTCTCTGGTTGTGGTAACCAATAGAGAGTCTAAGCAAGTCCTACCCATTAAAGGGAGGGACAGTGAGGGAAAGAACAACTGAGATCAGTTGTTGTAGGAGAGCATGTCAGTGACTAGTACACTGACAGAAGGGGACAACTCCTTCCCATTGACTCTGGTAGCACAACATAGAGTTCCTGGTGGTCCGCGTGGACTTCTATAGAGGTGAGGTGTCTTTTTCTTGTCGCTAGGAGGACATCATAACTACAGTCTGTGGCACCACCATAGTAGTTGCAAGCATTGTTCCAGTATGTTGTCCATGATGAAGACCAAGAGCTGCACATACACCATCTTAGAGTAACTAGAAGACAATTGCACATCTAGAACGACGAGGAATATGTCGTTGGAATTTATCTAAGACCAAGTATATCCTAAAAACCATCATTTCCATTATATAGTTGTTGACGCGATGCGTTGGTTTATGGGTAATATGACATTTTTTCCCACTAGCTATATTTGCACCCTATTTCACAACAAGTTTCCCATATTGATAACCAACTGATCAGTTGACTATTAGTCAATCGATTGTTTGGTACCATCCAATAGACCGACTAGCTTACCTAGTTGATCAATTGGGAAGGAAATTAGATTGTACATGATTCACAACCATTATGATAATGTGTTTGATTGCAAACTTCAATTCACTTGTACAACGTTATGTGTGTGACCCTGTAGGTTTCACTGTATGTTGTTAGTTATGTCAAAGACCTTACAAGCAAAGAGCAATATCTACATACATGTCATTGCTACCCAAGCAATTGTAACAAGTTGAGGTCAACTTTAACATGTAAGTGACCAATTTCAACATGATCGTATAATCCCTTTGTCGCATATATCCATATTGAAACTAAGGTGTGTAGTTGTCATCCTCTTAACATTCAATATATGTTTCTTGAACTAGAGAAGACTATTGGGATTATGTGAGCTCAATATCATATATTGACTCATATGAGCATGACCATGCATTTCATAGTCTCATTATCAAGTGGCTGGGATATCATTCCAGTAGGAGTTAAAAATTCCATCAACATTACTCACACATACAAGTGTTACAGTGCACTCAGTCATTACATGTATGCAACCTTTTTTTAAAGTTATATCAGGTAGTATTAAACTTTATAGAAAAACATGTGATTACTATAGTACTTTAAGTTTGAGGATCACAGTAACCATTGTCACATTGAGACATGATTATAACTGCCATGACACAAAATTCATATGTCATTCCCAGAGTGGGTCTCTCCAATACAATATATTCTCTAACAAGTACCAATGTATCTGTGTTGATATCTAATATAATAACTAAAGCGACATAGTCACCATTCAACATACACACTAGTATTATATCTTGTTATTTTCCCATAATATCCACAATAATAACTGAATACAAACATGATAATAATGAAAACTCTTGAATATGCCTATGATATCATGATTAATTCCTCAACCCAAACCATATGAAATTGAGTTAAAAGATTCTTAGGACATTATTACATTTATTCATTATCTTAGTACTAAACAAAACATAATAATTGGAACTTTCTTTTGTAAATGGTCAAATTGTATACAATGTATCCTTATTACAATCATCAGATAATCATTCTTAGGGAATACAATAAAAAAAGTTGATTGTGTTGGTTACCATTTGGGAACTGGTCATTGATTGACCGGACAACCAATTTTTTTGGTTGGATACAAGCTAGGAAAATACAAGGAAACAAGAGACTTGTTTGGATTTGGAATAAAAATAGTCAATTAAATCATACCATGATTGGCTAGTTGTTTGATTGTATTTGCCAACCAGTCAACTGAGAGACCAAATCGGTTGATTTGGAAGCATGTCAAGTTTCTTGGTTTGATTTTGTTTCAATTTGTGATTATGAACACGGTTGGATATTTGGAAATCCAAGCCCACGAACCTCCTAAATAAAAGGGTAGACGTCCAAAGGGAGACATACACATTAATACATAAGTTGTCTAAGGTTTATTCCTCTTTGAGAGAGAAATAGTCATCCTAAAGATGACAACCCACAATAGAAGGAGAAGCAGATGGAGAGATGTCAGCACATCGACAATTCAAAATTATACTTCATCTTGGTGACCAAGGTGGTGCACCAAGAGATACCACATCTATTTTGATGATGTAGAGGCTAAGGCCATTGTGCAAAGAATTGAGTATGAGCAACTTCTCGGAGGAGAAGACAAGGTGTTGTTGCGAGGACAAGGCAATGACAATAACAATGACAACAATTGTTGACTTACGTGTTATAAATTGTCCATATTTTGATGATGACTTAACCATTCCATTCATGTGTATCTAATATGTCTATTCGAGATTGATTTTAGGTATTAGGTACAAGAAAAGGATCAATTGAATCAAGCCCTAGCTTGATCAAGTTCAAGTCAAAAGAAATGCAAATGCACTTTTGTGGAAAACACCCTAAATCACTTAGGATATTCTTATAGTCATTTGTATTGATGCTACAACTTGTAACTAAGATGAAAAAAAATAAAGAGCACTTAATTCAAATGTTTAATCACTTTAATGACATTTCCCAAAATGCATCAATGGTTGTTTGATTGGTTGAGTTTCCTTCATAGAAACTCGACTAATGCCTAGGATGGGTCTTGGAAATGTCCATGTTTGGATGAGTTTACCTCATGATAAACTTGACGGATGCCTTGCACTGGAAAACTAATTTTAACCCATCGGTCGAGTTTCATCCAAGATAAACTTAGCCAATAACTCAAAATTAGTTTGTCGCATAGTGATATTAAATGAGTTACCTTTATGGAAACTTGACCGATTCCACTGTACAGAATGTGCAGAAAAAGTGATTCTAGCTGTTGGAGTGCTACAAACATAAAAACAGATCTATTGCAACACCCCAAATGACTAAATTTTGTACCCAAGTGCTTCTAATGTCTAGAGGACACCCCTAATTATAAATAGGACCCCTTTCACTTCATTTCAAGTATTCTCCTTCATGTTATTCAAGCTCCTAGCTATAGTTGAGTGCATTTTGTCCACTAGAGCCCCTTTCTCTCTCTTGCTCACAAATCTAAATGTCCATATAAGTGAGATAGGCTATGTGTGAGAGAGATAATCCATTGTACTATTTTTAATCTCTCAAAGCTTCCCTTTCGCAACCCCTTTTCTCAAAATCAAAGTTTGTGAAAAGCTTCTGCAAGTTGAAGGAGAAGGTGAAAACTGAAGATCCTAGAGGAGAGTAGGTAATTCCTTTAAGGTGGAAGACTTTGTTCAAGAGGGTAGCTCCTTGGTGAAGATGTCCAGCTCGTGCAAGATTGGGTAAACCTTGTAGAGGATGAAGAATCTACCTCAAGGATAGGTAAGACCTTGTATGGTTTATTTTCCAAAATGCATCACTGTCTATTTGATCGGTCGAGTTTCCTTCATAGAAATTGGATCGATGCCTAGGATGGATCTTGGAAATGTCCAGGTTCGGCCAAGTTTAGCTCAGAATAAACTCAGTTGATGTCTTGCTTAGCAAACTAATTTTAAGCCATCGGTTAAGATTCATCGAGGATAAACTCGGCCGACAACTCAAAATTAGCTCGTCGCATAGTGCAGCCGATTGAGTTACCTTTATGGAAACTTGACTAACTGCACTAAATAGAATGTGTAGAAAAAGTGATTCTAGTCATTATAGTATTGTGAACATAAAAAATCAATATGTTGCATACCCCAAATGATGAAATTTCATTTCCAAGTGCTTGTAGTGGCTAGTGGATATCTAGAACTATAAATAGGACCCCTTAAACTTCATTCCAAGTTTTCTCTTTCATGCTATTCAAGATCCTAGATATAGTTGAGTGCATTTTGTCCACTAGAGCCCCTTTATCTATTGCTTACAAATCCAAACGTCCATTTGAGTGAGACAGACTATGTGTAAGAGAGCTACTACATTGTACACTTGCTAAGCTCTCAAAGCTTCCCTTCCCCAACGCATTTTCTCAAGAGCAAAGTTGGTGAAAATCTTCTCCAAGGTGAAGGCTAAAGATCCTTGAGGAGAGTAGGTAATTCCTCCAAGGTGAAAGACTTGGTTCAAGAGGGGATCTCCTTAGAAAAGGTGTCTAGCTCGTATAAGAGTGGGTAAGCCCTTATAGAGGTTGAAGAATCTACCTCAAAGATAGGTTAGACCTTGTATGGTTTATTGGATCCTTTTTTGTCCTTAAAAAGGAAGTTTAGGTATCCTTACCCTGTAAAAGGAAGATCTTATTATATGTCTTATAATAGAATATAAGTATGCAATGGTTGCAAAATCCTAGGACTTGACCTCTCTAGGTAGTGGACTGACTTTCTCCTAGTTTGAAGATTGGAACCACTCTACATTGCTTGTTCTTGTGCTTGTTAAATAGCTATGTATGCTCAATTTCACATCAAATTCTATATCTACAATCCTACTTCTTGAAGTAATTGGAAGGTCTAATTTTTTTTAAGTTCTTTTTAGATCTATTCACCCCACCTCTAGAGCCCTTTGATTCAACAATAACCACTTCCAATCTAGATCCAAAATTGTGAGTTCTACACTGACATAAGATGTGTCTAGTTATTGGAAAACTATTGTGCATACAGGTATATTTATTATCTATTCTATGTAGTAGATATGCTGAAGTTTAATAGCTATGATGAATCCACTTCCTAATGGTTTATGTTGGTAAAAATTTTATATTTCCATTGCACCCCCTTCCCTCAAAACCCTACAAACACATATGGTATAATCACTTGATGGGATGATATATTGGATATCCTCCCATGTCAACTTGGTTTAAGTAGTTGACCTTGATGAAATTGACATGCTTTCGTAGGTTAACCTTGGTGTTGATAGGAATTGTCCCTTTGTTGCTTTTGAGCACACTATGGCTGAAGCTAGTTACCCAATTTGATGTTCAAGTCCTTTGATTGAGGTTTCTTGATTTTGCATAAGAGTTTAACCTCATTCATAAACTTGGAAATGATTCCTTCAAATGATCATTCTTATTAGGTTGTTGTCGGTGGTCATCCTAGCATTGTTGATGTTGATCATTATATTTCTAGGTGAAATTTGGGTGGTTTCCCCACCCCTAATTGTAGGATTTTGAGAACATGTTATTCCTTGGGTGTTGTCCAATGAAGTTAACCTACTCTTCACCCTATTATGCGACTGAAGCATTGCAATCCACATTTCAGTGTGGGCCATTACAAAAACCAAAGACCATCACTTGGTGCACTTGGTGCACTTGGTTGGCACTTATAACATTGAGTTATTTGCTACAATTGTCAAGATTTCCAATTGAGAGATGAATAGACCTCTGTGTCATTGTTACTTCTTCCAATATCCGTGCCCTTATAAGAGATATTAATGGACATGAGCTCTATCAATTTCCTACCTTCACCTCCATTCTTGGTCAAAGAAGATCCACCTGGTGGATGCATCAATGGTTAAGGTAGTATCATGGGATAGACCTTCATAGAAGGTTCTAGGTTGTATACACTTCAGTATATTGTGGCATGTACACCTCCAAACTACCTCCTTGAACCTCTCCTAATAATCAAATAGTGTGTCTCTAGGTTGTTGTTCAAAGCTGGAGATTTTCTTTCATATCTCATTGATCTTGCTTGGATGAAAGAACTTTTGCAAGAAGGATGTCAATAAGACATTTTAGGTTTCAATAGACCCTTTATCCATGCATTGTATCTACTTCTCAGATTGATCTTATAGTGTAAAGGGGAAAGAGGCAGAGACATGAACTATCATCCATCATCCCTTTTTGGTGTCATATAGAACAAGGAAGTTCTCCACATAAATATTTAATTTTTCATTGGTCAAGCCTACAAATGGGCTTTTCTTCATTATGCTAATTAAACCTGGATCAAATATCAAAAGGTGACATCTACATATAGTCTTACAAATTTCGAACTTAACATGTAGGGAGGTTGAGGGGAGGTGTAGTGTTATAACCTAGTTTTTCCCATGTTTTAATATATTTGTTTACAAATAATGTAATATGAAAGACACATTAGGAAGATGGTTCTCTATGTGTCTTGTTCGAAAATTATGGTTTGAAAGTACAATACTCCATAGGGGATGGATTTTGGTGTAGTTCACCCATTAATAGATATTGAATAAAGAAGAAAGGGAAAAGCTAATGATAAATAAATTACCAAAAATAATGGACAATTGGTAAATAAATATGGAATGGAGTGGAATACTCTACAAAAGAGAGTTTTTGTGCATAAATAAAGAATGTTGACCTTCTTAATTATTCGACAATTGAAATGTAAGTTAATATACAAATATTCCACAAGAAAATAACTATTAGAGTAATTATCTAAACATAATTGGCAACACCATGTTGGAGGCATAAAATAAGGATATTTCAATATGACTTTTGAATAATAATGAAAGGAAAGAAAATTCTAAATTTTGGGATAAAAAGGATGCTCCATGAAGTAATGGTAATTGTTTTCCTTAAGAGACAAGTTTTGTATAAGAAACTTATTCAATAAATTCCAAGAACCAAATATAAGGTGAAGAAGGTATTTAATGGTTTTTGTAGTTGCAATAGAGGATAATAATCAATAGGGAGAAAAGAGACTAATAAAAGGAAGGAGAATAATATCCATAAAGTTGAAAGATATAGGGAAGAAAAACATATCTTGTCCCTCTCTTATTATTACTTGATGGTTTTCATAATTAAACACCTTCCTTAAAATATTATGTTATCTCCCTCATTCGTGGTTATTTGAGAAGGGAAACTCTTTTCCCATGAGACCAATGCCGACTAATACAATGAGAGGAAAGGGGACCAGAACCTTCACCCTTCTCTTCCTCCCTCTTCGATCTTGGAACCATTAGGATTTTCTCTGAATTCGTATATATATATAATATGAATGACCCTCGTCTCTGGGGGATATACAACCTTTGTAGATCACCAAGACAACCTATAGACAGTCACATGGTCCATGTACATTGGCATGGATAGGCCGGTATAGGAAGGCTTTCTTCTTTACCTTTTCGACATCTACAATCAATGCCTGAAAGGTGCTAAGTAGGTCCGACATTCTGGGAGAAGTCAGCGCTAGGTCGTCTGTCTTCATGGTGAGGAGAACCCCCAAGTCAAGATACCTTGTGGCTCTATTGACATGATGGTGAGTAGCAGAGTCATTGGAGAGGAGACTGGTTCCCTCACCTTTAACCAGGGAGAACTGCCACCAGTGGATGGTGTGTCCGGCGAGGAGGTGTAGTGATGACCTGATCTTGTGTCAGTTCTACAGAGACGGGAGGAGGAGGACAGCCACATCAGAGCAAACTGCCAGGGGGAGAATTTACCCTACGTGAGGAGGTAGAGGAGGATTGCAGATGGTGGGAAAGGAAGTAGGTTGGATAGGCAGTAGGGCCGCGAGGAGGAGACCCAAGGGGTGAACTTTCTGATTAATAGAGGAATCCATGATTGAGGGTTTGTGGTGGTCAACAACGACATTCGTACGCAACAGGCTCAACATGCAAGAACGCGTGAACGGGAGAGGAGGTCGGCCCTTGCGATATATGGTGGTTCATCCAAATAAACCAACTGATTGGCCAAGATAGAAATAGACCAACAAAGTGAACCATGCCCAGCATGGCACTGGGTTCTGTTAGTGTCAGCCAATGGCACGTGCCCCTTGAGTAAGTTATATATTCTTCTTTTGATTAATTTATAGAAAATTCTAGGAATGTATAAATATAACAAACCTATATATCAAAATGATCAGAAAATGAGAGCAGTCCAAATAAAATATGTTTAAAGCCTTATTATGCTTATTTTTTCAAAAGTAGTGCCAATATGTGATAAAGTGGTGATTAGCACATTAAAACCCTAGTTTATGTGATTGTGATTCTTAACATAGTGAATCCGGTCATTTTAAGTTGTTAACTGGTATTTCTTAACAATAAGCTAATCTAACATGATCACAATCATATTGGTGATTATTAGGATTGCCAACATGAATAACATCGCATATGAAGATTTAGGTTCAAAGGATATAACTTGCTAATTAACATAATCGAATCTAAGTGATCATCGTGAAAGGATAGGTTGGATATAGTAATTATGATATTGAATAATAACACTAATGACAATTTGATGCCAAGGAAAATATTAACCCTAGGTTAGGACTGAGTAGGGTTTATGCGATTAATATAATTGGTGACACTTTAGGATTTACATACATTCATATATGTTATGATATGATTGCCTAGATTCATCTTTGTTGATTGGATTGCTTGAAATAAATTGAAGTCTAATCTGCATGGCTCACCATCAAGGTACGTGGTTACTCCTAAGAATAACCACATTAGTTTGTCGATATTTTTTGAGTTTTTCTTGAGGATTGAACATCTAAATTGTTGAATGTTTATTTAGTTATGTTCAATTATAATGCCACTATTAATATCACATAAAAAAGATTATGTGAAGAAAATGCCACTTTAGATTTGCATATATTTGTTGGAATATATGTTATTATTTACTTGCACATTTTGGATGCACCCCACGTACAAGTATGGCAATGTATTGATTGCATATTTGTTTCATGCCATTTTAGGTGTAAGTTGATATACATGATAAAGGGCACGAAGCTAAAGATGGAAATGTCATGAAAGCATTGAAGATTTAGAAGGAGGATTAGCTAGTAATCTCTTCTCAAATGTACAGTCCTATTTATAGAAATTTCATGTAAGCATCTTGTTTATAATCTTTTGAAATGAATGAAATTATCTGCTATTTTGTATTGTTTGATTAAAATTTGGATCTTGGGAAATTTTTCTAGGTAATGGTTCTCATTTTTTTGGCCTTCCTTAATTGGGGGTTGCTGAAAAGTGAGGTCGTTACATTTGGTATCAGAAAGTTGAGGAATTACAAAGTAATGTATGGTTTAGAGTCATTTTGAGAATGATTCAACTTAAACTGTGAAATTTTGAAGTAATGTGTGTAAACCAACCCTGCTCTTAGAATGGGATGAACTTTGTTTTCGAACTGCAGTCAAATGCTTATTTCATCCCATTATGAGGGAGAGAGATTGGGTAGACATATGTTGTGCTTAATTTTGACATATGAGAATGAATACCTTAAGTGAACTTAATGACATGATCTAGGGTTGGAGGTGTTACCTCACACTTATGTAGAAATAAATGAATAATAGGTTGGAAACCTAGGCGAAAAGATAATCACCAAGTAAAGTTGAAAATGTAATTACTAAAAGATAGTATCATGCAAATACTAAGGATGTAAATATACCTTGAATTGAATTTAAGTACCAAAATTGGACATACTATGAAGAAAATGACATATCTAAGTAAGGTTATTAACCCTAAGTTGTGAAATCAATCTGAGTTCTCATTCACCTTAAAACCTACTAGGTTGAATTTTGACAGAAAAAATCCTTTTAAGGAGGGGTGAATTTTATATCCACAATTTTGGCAAAAATTGAAGGAATCAATTAATAAATAGTATTTTCTCCCTAATGGTGTTATTGGTCTTATTCACCTTTGTGGCATAGGTGTTGGGGAAACAAGTTAAATAAATAGAAGGAATTTACACAAGGATATTGAGTTAATGGCATTTTGAAATAATAGTCAAATTTTGAGGGAAAAATTCCTATAACAGGGAAAGGAAGTTATGACCTATTTTTCCCATGTTTTAATATATTTGTTTACAAATAATGTAATATGAAAGACACATTAGGAAGATGGTTCTCTATGTGTATTATTAAAAAATTGTGGTTTGAAAGTACAAATACACCATAAGGGATGGATTTTGGTGTAGTTCACTCATTAATAGATATTGAATAAAGAAGGAAGGGTAAAGGTAATGATAAATGGATTACCAAAAATAATGGACAATTGGAAAATAAATATGGAATGGAGTGGAATGTCCTAGAAAAGAGAGTTTTTGTGCATTAATAAAGAATGGTGACTTTGTTAATTATTGGACAATTGAAATTTAAGTTAATATACAAAGGTTCCAAAAGAAAATAAAGTATATGGTGTGTTATATAATTATTACAGTAACTATCTATCCATAATTGGAAACACCAGTTGGAGGCATCAAACAAGGATATTTCAGTATGACTTTTGAATAATAATGAAGGGAAGAAAATTCTAGAAATTGGGATGAAAAGGATGCTCTGTGAAGTAATGGAAATTGTTTTCCTTAAGAGACGAGTCTTGTATAAGAAACTTATTCAATAAATTCCAAGAACCGAATATAAGGTGAATAAGGTATTTATTGGTTTCTTTGGTTAAAACAATGGGTAATAATCAATAGGGAGAAAAAATATTAATAAAAGGAAGGAAAAATAATATCCTTAAAGTTGAAAGGTATTGATTAGCAATAAAAACATATCATGTCCCTCTCTTATTATTACTTGGTGGTTTTCATAATTAAACACCTTCCTTAAAAGATTATGTTATCTCCCTCATTCCTGGTTATTTGAGAAGACAAACTCTTTTCCCACGAGACCAGTGCCTACTGATACAACAAGAGGAAAGGGGACAAAAATCTTCACCCTTCTCTTCCTCCCTCTAAGATCTTGGAACCATTAGGATCTCCTCTGAAGCCATATATATATATATATATATATATATATATATATATAATGTGCATGGCCCTCATATCCCAGGGACATACAACCTTTATGGATGACCAGGTGATAGGTATTTTCTATACGCTCAAAATGCAAGTATATGCTATTGTAGTAATATAGGCAAAGAGGCCCGGATGTTGAACATGGGAAAACATGACTTCAGAAACTATTACTAACTGTAATGTGATCAGCTTAAGCTGAAGAAAATTGAATGATTGGGTTAATTATATAAAACATAAAATAAATCTAAATTATTGGTTGTTGTTCTCAATCTTAGTGAATTCCTAAGGATATTGGTTTCACCACAGTTAACATTGCACTTTAGCCCTAATACATTAATGAAAATCTCTCCTAATTCTGGGTTAAGATCCTGTAGCGAGAATTATCCACTTTCACAGTGTAATTCACTACCTAACCTAATACCAACCCCAATTTTGTATCGATTGTGTTATTAGATAAGTGCTTTATCGAATGCTCTGGGTAATCTCCTCATATTTTTAAACCATCTTTCTCAAAGGATTTTATAGAACATGTATTTGTATGAAGTTCTGACCATTAATTTTCCTTTTTCAAAGCAATTAACAGTCCAAGTATTACCTATGGAGGTCAAGCATGGATAGTTCATTCATTTACATAGAAATAAATCTAGAAATTATAAGAAATTGATTAATTAATGCATAAGAGTCAAATACAATGCATAATTGGGCTACTCTTGGGTCCTAAGGAATGTGGGGATTAGTCCTTCATGGTTTCCATAGTCAACTCAAAGACATCATTAGAAAAAGAAAAAATGTGGAGAACATGAAGAATCCATGAAGTAGATGGTACAAAGGATCCCTTCTCATGCACATAATGATTTGCTACCTTACGGCTATATTTCCATCCGCTATAAGTGCCTAGATCATTTGAGATGTGTCCTTCTTCTTTATCTCCTCCTCTTGCTCCCGATTGTTGTACAATGAAAAAAAACAAGATGTCTAGGTTTGTCCACACTTCTCCTAAGTCATAGTCATGACTTAGGGTGAGTTAGAACCTCATTCGTTGGATTAAACAAATCCTTCAAATCTGCCTTATTCTGACATATCGATACTACCGACTCCTCTAATTGTGCGGCCACCTGTCAAGTTGTCGATACTACTGACGTGGTTGTCGATAGGTATGAATTGCTTCAAAATTATTTGACAAAAATACTATAACATCATTGGTAGTATCAACTTGAATGTCGGTACTATCGAGTCTTCTTGATTTCTTTCTGTTGCAACCTGAGCATGTGTCGGTACCACCGACTCCAAAGTCGATAGTAATGAGCTATGTAGATCCTCATACATTTACTTAAAATGCATAAAATGCAAACATAAGCTTTGGAAATAGATTAAATCATTCAAAAATATTGAAATTATACTCATTCGATGCAGACAAGTATCACAGGATGATAAAAGTAAATCATGCACAATTAATATGAGATTTGACCAAAAAGGGCACAAAAATAAATACAAAATAGCATGTGAAAACAACAAATAAATAGTTCATAAAACTCTCCTAACCTTAAATGTTGATCACCCTAGAGCAACACACTCTCATATCTATTTGAGACACATCATCAAAAGGACATACTAATATAAATATCATTTCTCAACTATCCCCACTTGGCGGTCCCAAACTAGCCTTCATTAATCATTGAACAATTAACTGTTCTACAGCGACCAAACACATTCATAAAAGACATCCACACTTAGATCAATGAACACTATCAAGAGAGAAATTAACATCATACTCAATCAAGCATTTGCTTGGTGCATTATGTAATTCTCTATTCTGCATTGCTCTTTCCTAACTACCAATATACTTGGAAGCAGTTCTCCATATAAAAATTAATGAGGAGAAAAACCATATCGGTGGCCTACCAATAAGAGCAATGGATGGCATGAAATGGGTGGCTATTGAAGAATCACAAGTACATACAAATCATTTATGCAAAATAAACATGATGAACCTATGTGAGTGAAAGTGAGAAAATGCATGAATCCTAATGCCTACTTTTTCTGAATAAAATGATGCATGAATCAAACAATCTCGTCAACTAATTGAGAATGAAATAAAAAAGCAAAAGAATGCATCATATGAATGTATCCATCTCTTTAAGAAGAGTTAAGGGCATCCTTTCTCCCTCTTAACTTTGAAACATTAACACACTCTTTTTTTTGCTCATGATTATTGCATGTTGGAAAATTATGTGTGGGCTTCACCAACATCATGTTTTTTGCACCTATGGATGTATATCCCCGCACTTAAATTTTCTAAAGAGACTGATATCCACATGATAAAGACATGAATGATATGGGATGCATGTGATCTACATGAAATTACTTATGCAACTAAAATGATATGCACACAAATTGGCATTTTTTCAGAATGCGATAAAAGCAAACTAACTATCATGTCACCTATTATGCCATGCAATGCAACAAGAGGAAATAATTTGGAGTACTTATTCATCTTAAGGTGGTGATTTAATAATGAGTGGAGGATGGGTGGAATCACGTAACTAAGAGACAAATCCTTTCATAAAAATATGATATGTCCCTCTCTAATGACCTGTAAACATGGTAACCTTAGGAATTCTTTCTTAAATTCCAATTTAAGACCCCATTAACTGTTTGATAAATTTAAGCTCAAACCCCATCTTATTCCACATTTCATGAATAATTAAGATCTACACTCATATTAAATGTCCTTAAGTTGACTTTCCAATACACTTCCTCTAAGTGTGCAACTCAAAAATTTTACAACTAAGCCAACACCTCTTTAGTTTTTTGTTTTATTTCATTACACACAACAAAAGAAATTGACATAGGTATGAACCATGAAATTAAACTCTACTTTTATACTAGATATATGTGGATCCTATAACTTTAAAAAGGAAAAAAATCAAATAAAGACTAAAAACTAAAAAGAATAAAACTAAAGATAGAGATTGTTCCAACTACACCCCTAAGCTTGAACTTGACTATGTCCACATAGTTAAAATTCTACTTAAGAGGTAGAATAGTGGTACCGGATCACATGGATGGTGGTGGAGGTTGCGACATGGTGCGATCAAAGGGGTAGAATGTCCCCTGAAAACTCGACGGTTGTTGTGGTTGTGGCTGTGGTGGAGGTTGTGGTTATCCACCAAAGTACCCCTAGCTCCAATAGTGATAAAAGAATGACTACTAGTATCCCTCCCTCCATTATAGACGCATGTGCATGTTCTCTTGGTTGTCCAAGAGAAGTTGTTCATTCTCGAATTTTTCCTATTGGTTCTGGTACAGCTGTCCCTACACGTCGTGGATACCTACCAACATAGCCGGTTGTTGTTGTTGTCCCTGCTGGATCTTCTACAACATGCCATACATTCCTTCCATGGAGTATGGGTCATCTTCTTGTTATGGTGGGGGAGAACAAGAAGTGGAAGCTCCATAATTTCATGGATGCTTGCGTGGAACTGGCCTCCTTGTGACTGGGATGGTTGGATCCACCTCCTCCTCTTCTTCTTCATTATGCTCCCAATGTTGGTCTTCTGCTTCAATTGCCTTTTCTTCCTCCTCCTCATCTAACAAGCTAACCCTAGGACACTTCATGAGGTGGATTCCCTATAGGTCGAAGACGACATCTGACAGGCCCCTCTCCTTATACTAAGTGCCTACTGTACAACATGTTATACAGTACTCAGATGAGTGTCGATGAGGCTGAACTTCTTGAAATGCTTAAGATCAAGCTTTTGTCTGGCCTTCAGTGGTTTGGTGGTAGAGAGATCAAGGTTGAGATTTAGAGCAATCAGAGTGATCAACCCTCCAAAATGGGTTGGAGGTTTCCTCCCCACCTGGCGCTTGACTCCCATCATGTGCTGAAGGAAGAAGGCGCCAAAGCCCAAACTTCCGCTCCTCATCTCTAGAAGCTTGTATAAAAAGTAGAGGTCAACCCGTTGGGTTTTCCCCTACCCTTGATTGGATTTGGAGAAAAGGGTGTTGGTGATGAGGTGATGGAGAATACGATCAAAGGGATGCTCAATGTTGTTGACAGAGTTTGTATGCCAACTGATGTGTTGGCCCTCTGGTAGCTCTGACAGTAACTCCCATGCCACCGCGAAGTTGAAATTCTCGGGATAGTAGAGGTCTCCCTCTGATGGCCAACCATATATGGTGTTGAATTCTTGTAGCGTTAGGGTGTAGTCGTTGTTGTAGAGTCAAAAGTTGATGATGCCACCCCTCCATCCATCCCCATGCTTGGGGGTGATGCAAACCTCCAGTGATCCTGGAAACTCATAGATGAGATCTGGGTATGTCAACCAGTTGCTAAAGAAGGGATGGTCGCCTACCAGACCTTGGCACTGACAGTCCGCACATGCTTTCATTGAATCCAATGGAGGTGATGAACTCATGGTTGTCGTATCATGTTGCATGGATCTCCTGCTTTTGAAACTCCTCATAGATCTTCTTGATGTTGGTGTCGGGATGGGCTATTCGATCTAATTTGGGAACCAGGTTTAGAACCCCCACTGATGAGGAAGCCTCACGCCTTGGTGCCATCTCTAGAACAAGAAAGAGCTTAAAAAAAGAAGAGCTTGGTGTAGAGTCTGAATGCCTAGAGATTATTGCACACACTTACTTGGAAGAGGAGTAAAGAAGGTGTGAAGAGAAACAATTCACAACCCTTCCTTTTATAGTTGTGCCTGCCTAGTACTATCGAAGAAGTGCCAGTAATACCAAGTTTTGGTCTCAAATCCACGTGATCGGTGGTACCGACAATCTCAATTGGTTGAATTTGATGATGCTGGTTGTCGATCATCAGTAGTACCAACCTGTTGTCAGTAGTATCGACATACCCACATATTGGTATTACTGAGCATTAGATGTGGCTAATCTTGATTGCTTGTTGGCACTCCTCACAGATTGTTGACATCAAATGTCGGTAGTACCAACTTTGTGTCGCTATTACCAACTCGTTAAAATTTAGTCAGTGCTTCCGAGCGGGAACTCGGTGTCTTAAACCTGGGGAGCATTTTTCATCGGTACTACCGATGATGTGTTAGTAGTACCGAGTCATTATCAGTTACTCGACCTTCTTCTCTGCAGAAATTCAGTGCTACCGACATAGGGGTTGGTAGTATCGAGTTCATTTGCTCAATTTGCATGAATTCCCTGTAATGTCATTGGTACTACTGAGATGTATGTCAGTAGTACTGAGTCCTTTACAGTCGACTCCATCTTTTTCCCTGTAACCTTATCAGTAGGACTGACATAGTGTCAGTAGTATCGACTGATGTTCAACCTGCACACTACACCAAATGGATCGAGGTACCTTTTTATATCAACTGGGTAAATTTGGAAATTCCAGCTACAAAACTACAAATTGTAATGTAAAGAACATAAAAAATGATTGGATTGGCTCCCAACAAGCGTCCTTGTTTTACGTCATAGGCTCAACTATCCTAAGCCCATGAGATCAGTGAAGCTCAATGAGCTTCAAATCATCCTCGTTCCTCATGACATCTCCCCCAAAGTAATGCTTAAGACATTGCCCATTGGCAAGAAATGGCTCATCCCCATTGCTAATCTCCACAGCTCCATGGGGGAATGCTTTAATCACCTCAGAGGGTCCACTCCATCTAGACCTCAACTTACCAGGATGTAATTTTAACCTAGAATTAAATAGAAGGACCTTCTGTCCTGGAGTGAACACCCTATGAAAAATATGGCGATCATGAATTTGCTTAGTCCTCTCCTTATAAATTCTTGAGCTCTCATAAGCATCAAACATAAGTTCATCCAATTATAACAACCTCTTATTTCTTGCATTGTATAAATTGTATTTTAATTTCCTCAAAGCCCATTGGCCTTATGTTATACCTCTATAGGTAGATGACAAGCCCTCCCATAAACCAACCTAAAGGGAGTAGTACCTATAGGTGTTTTATAGGCGGTCCTATACGCCCAAAGAGCATCATTGAGCAACATGCTCCAATTAGTCATGTTGGTTGAAACTGACTTTTCCAAAATCTTCTTGGTCTCCCTATTAAACACTTCAACTTGTCCTTGAGTTTGGGGGTGATATGGAGTACCTACCCTATGTTTCACCCCATATTTTCTCAAAAGTGCCCCAAATCTTCTATTGGTGAAATGAGAACCACCATCACTAATCATCAACCTGGGCACCCCAAACCTGTAGAAGATGTGTTCCTTCACAAATCTACATACCACCTGGGTGTCATTGGTGCCGGTTGGAATTGCTTCCACCCACTTAGATACATAATTTGCATCAAGTAATATATAAAGATTGAAATTTGAAGACACAAAGGGGCCCATGAAGTCTATGCCCCATAAGTCAAAAACCTCAATTTCCTAAAAAACATTCAGGGGAATTTTGTGTCTCTTTAAGATATTACTTGCATGTTGACACACATCACACTGACGTATGCATCTTTAAAAATTGTCGGCCAATAAAAACTACATTCTAAAACTTTATCCGCAGTCCTAGAACTAGCACGATGACCCCCTATAGGTAAAGAATGACAGTGTGCCAAAACACTCTAGAATTTGTAATCCGACACACACATCCTCAAAATACCATCCCTACACTACCTAATCAAGATGGGGTCATCCCATATATAATACCATAGGGAGTGGAAAAATCTTTTCTTCTCCTGGTATCCCCAATCTCTAAATAGCTCTCTGCATGCCAAGTAGTTCACAATGTTTGTGAACCATTGGTCTTTGCTTTTCATAGTAAAGAGATACTCATAGGGGAACTCCTCCACAATAGGTATAATAATTTCCTTTTCATCCACTCGTTCAAGCCTAGAAAGATGATCAGCCACCACATTCTCAATGTCAGCTTTATCCTTGATTTATATATCAAATTTCTATAATAGAAGAATCCACCTGATCAACTTGGGCTTGGCATCCTTTTTCTGCAACAAGTATTTGATAGTTGCATGATCTGTCCACACTATCACCTTGGCCCCTATCAAGTACTGATGGAATTTATCAAAAGTGAAAACAACCACCAACAATTCCTTTTTAGTTGTTGTATAATTCAGTTGGGCATCATTTAAAGTTGTGGATGCAGATTTTGACCAGATACAAAATCACTAGTGCTCGGTCTAGTGGTATTTTTATGGGGATTCTAATAGATGACAACATGGACTTTATCTCGATGTTGGCCTAGAACAACCCCTACGCCGTAATTGGATGCATCACACATCAACTCAAAAGGTTGGCTCCAATCTAGAGTCTGGACAACGGGTGCAGAGACCAGCTTCTCCTTCAACACCTCAAAAGATTTCAAACATCACTCATTGAATTTAAAGTCAACATCCTTTATTAACAACTCAGAGAGCATATTAGCAATTTTAGAAAAATCTTTGATAAAGTGGCAGTAAAATTTGGCATGTGCTAAAAAACTCCTTACTCCCTTCACTAATGACGGTGGAGGTAGTTTGGAGATCACCTTTATTTTTACCGAGTCTACCTCCATCCCTCTATTGGAAACCTTGTGTCCCAGGATAATCCCTTCACTCACCATCATATGACACTTTTCCTAATTCAACACAAGGCAAGTGTCCTCACATCTTTGCAAAACTTTATCTAGATTGTCAAGGCAATCATCAAAGGATTCTCTATACATCGAAAAATCATCCATAAAAACTTCCAGAGATCACTCCACCATATCAAAAAGAAATGGCAAGCATGCACCACTGGAAAGTGGTTAGTGCATTGCAAAGACCAAAATACATACGGATATACAAAAATGTTCCATAAGGATAAGTGAAGGTCGACTTCTCTTGATTTTGTCGCTAGATGGAAATTTGATTGTGTCTTGAATAACCATCAAGGAAACAAAAGTGAGAGTGGTCAGAAAGTTGTTCTAAAATCTGATCGATAAAAGGAAATGGAAAATGATCTTTTAATGTGGTGGTGTTCAACTGTATATAGTCTATACAAACATGCCACCCTGTTACTAGTCTAGTGGAAATCAGCTCATCATTAGCGTTAGTAGTGACTCTTATACCCTCTTTTTTAGGAACCACATGGGTTGGACTAATTCAGTTCGAATCAGAGATAACATATATAATACCTACAGATAAAAGTTTCACTACCTCTTTTTTCATTACCTCAATCATGATGGGGTTGAATTGACGTTGAGGTTGCACTATATATTTAGCTCCTTCCTCCAGTCTGATCTTATGTTGACAGAAACTATGGGAGATCTCATTTATATCTACCACGGACTGACCAAATGCAACATGATGGTTCTTTAGAACCCCAAGCAATTTCTCCTCTTCGCAAAGGATTAGTGAAGTTGAGATTATGAGTGGAAGTTTCTCCTCTGCCACCAAGAAAATGTACTTCAAATGAGGTGGCAATGGCTTCAGCTCCAACTCTAGGGGACTCAGCAAAGAAGGGACCAATGGTGGTGGAGGTGGTCCAAGAGCCTCAAAATGTCTAGTATAGTAGCATGGCAAGGTATTGACAAGCAAGACACACCCTTACAAAGAACAGTGTCTCGTATAATCATCTACCAGATTTGCGAGACATGCCTCTAAAGGTAGTTGCGGATATGTTTGCTCGAGAGTAGTAGAGGTTGCCTTCTCACTTGTTGTTGGGCAAAAGTTCTCTTCTTTATCATCTAGATGTTGTATTTCTTTTATTAAAGATATCTCCTTTGTATTGTCCAAGATGTCCACCACTAGTGTGCCTTTATAGACCTACCTCACCACATTAGCCATCTCAAGAAATGACTTTCCCAAAAATAATGACACATTTTCTTGGATCTACTGTAGCACATGACATTGGGTTTTAGCCTTAGTAGTTTGTTTAGGCTCGGGCATCAAGATTTCAAATCACTTCTCTATGTTGCCCAATGTCAGTCTTCCTCTTCCCATTTCCATAATCATATCAGGTGTGGCTTGAAATGGCCTCCCTAATATAGCTTGTTACATTTCCCATCTTACATCTCCATGACAACAAAGTCTGTTGGAAATACAAACATGTCCACCTTGACTAGAACATCCTCACAAATACCATAAGGCCTTACTACAGAATTGTCCACTAACTGAATAGTCATATTGCTCTTTTTGGACTCCTGTAGACCTAACTTCTTGAAAGTGGTCAAGGGAATAAGGTTGATGCTAGCCCCTAAGTCACATAAGGCCTCTCCAAATCTCATCTTCCAAAAAAATAGGATATATTAAAATAGCCCAGATCCTATCTTTTCAGTGGCAATGTACCCAGAATAAAGGTACTGACTTTTTCTTTATGAACCACCACCTCATAATCATCTATCCCCCTTTTTTTGTTAATCAGATCCTTTAGAAATTTTCCATATGAAGGAATCTTCTCAATTGCATCTATCAAAGGGATATTGACATGCAATTTTCTAAAGTTGTCTAGAAATTTATAAAATTGTTGATCTGCCTTAGTTGCTTTCAGACTATTTGGAAAGGGAACTGACTTCACTACTTTCCTTTGATGAGGCGGGATATATGCCTTTTTTCTCATTTCCTATGTCTCATCAACCTCTTCTTGTAAGGACCCTGACCTTCATTTTGGGCTTACCATGTTTGCTTTTCCTAAACCTGGTGTTTTAGAGGCTTGCCTAATCGCCTGAGGTGTGATTAGTGTTTGTTGTGTTTTGTTGTGGGGTTGAGGTGCAACTTGCAATTTACCCAATTTCTAGGGTTTCTGTGCAAGATTGCCACCTTAAGAGATCTCTTTGTATCTCTTTGCATCCTCTAGGGTTGAGAGGATGAGTTGGGCGCCTTGCTTGAGTTGTTTTGGGCCTCATTTGAGCTTGTTTAAGCTTGGGCTTGTTGTTGGGCTTGAAGCCTTTCCTCCTTGCTTGGTGTATCGACCAAGAGGTGTTGGTGGGTGTGTCGGGTTGCCATGTTGGGCGACACACACCCCTCCATCTAGCATCATTTGTGTCACCCTCTGTTGGACACATGGTTCTTGTTGCTAGCAAGTGGCGGGACCTTGGAGAAGTGGTATTTGGGGTGCTAGCATGTGGCGTGGCCCTTAGACAAGTGGTCCTTAGTGGATGCCACCTTGCCTTACTCTCCCCCTTTACCCTCTTATATATATACCACCCACCTTGCTTGCTAGTAGTCCCTTTAGTTCCCTTAGTTGCTTGCTCTTTTCCCTTGGTGGTCGAGAACAAGAAGAAGAGAAGGAGAAGAAGTGGTGGCCAATACATCTTGTTGCAGCTGCTTTCTTCTTCTCTAGTTGGTGGTCGAAGCTTGGAGGAGGTTCTTGGAGCTTGGAGCTTGGAGCTTGGAGCTTGGAGCTTGGAGCTTGGAGAGTTGCGCTTAAGGTGGGTTACATAACTTCTAACCTAGCTATATTATCTCCTTTATATGTTTCTTGGATGTGTTACCTTGATCAGCTATGCTTATCTTGCTAGAAACGCTCATGCCTTAATTAGTAACCTTGTTGCCTGATATGCTCCCTAGACTAGGTTGGCCGATATGTGTTAGTTACCCTTGTGTTGGCCGAACCCCTTGGATTATGGAATCTCAAGCAACACCCCTCTCTCATTTAGTTTATAGGTGAGCTTAGGGTTTCTTAACCCAAAGGTGTAAGGTAGTGCGTCCTTGAGGCAATACCCCTCTCTTACTTTGTTGTTGAGAGGTGAGCCTATGTTCTAGCTGTTTGGGCATCATGGTTAGTTGGCTTAGTCGATAGAGGTGCTGCCCTTAGTGTTGAGATGGTGATCTACCCTAGTTGCACATTATATCCTTGTTGGTGCCATGGGAGGCCATGCCTTTCATGGTGAGCTTTGAGCAACACCCCTCCTTTCTTAAGTTATGAGGTGAGCTCTAGCTCCTACCCGATATGCTTGAGTTTGGCAATACCCCTCAATCAACCTAGTTGTTGCGTGGTGAGCTAACACTCTTGATGCCCTAGGCAATGTGGCGTGGGTGGCCGTTATGAGGTTGAGGTTGTTTCTAACCCTAGTTACCCGATATGGATGATGGTGCCTTGGTGCTTGTTGCCCGATATCCCTCTCTTTCCCCTGAGCTAGGGTTTGGGCGATACAGTAGGTGGATGCCTTATTGACCCCTTGTATGATATGAGGTTTGTGTTGGGTGTTAGGGTTGGTTGGTGCCTTGCATGACATCCTCCTAGATGGTGTTGACTGGCACTCTGTTATGACGCGTTGCCCGCCATGGTGTTGCCCGATATAGCGTTGCCCGCTATGATGTTAACCGTTATGGTGCTTGATCCTTGTTTCTCTTAGATGATAAGGCCGACCCTTGGTTTGGGCGATGGAGCATTGCGTCAGGCGTTAGGGCATTGCATGGCGTTGTTGCTGCTTTGCACGATACCCTCTTGGGTAGTGTTGCCCGTTGTGGACCTTGGGATGGTTTGAGTTCTTGGGTGATATGCTCCTATGTGTTAACCTCTTCAGCGTTGCCCATCACGGGGCGTTGTACGTTATGGTGCTTGCCTGATATGATGTTGTGTTGGCCTTATAGGCGATAAGGATGTATCACTTGGGCAATATAGGTTGGTTCTTAAAGTGTTGTCCGATATTAGCTTGCTTGGTGCTTTGCCCGGTATGGGTGTTAGCCGATATATAAGGTTGTGCTTGTTGTTTGGTCATTGGCCGACACCTGTAGAGTCTGGTTGTAACCTATAAGCTTTGGCGAGAGTCATTATACCTTTTGGTGAGGGTTATCCCTTACCCGATAACCTTTTGGTGAGGGTTATCCCTTACCCGATAAGCTTTTGTGAGGGTTATGTCCTATGTTCAGTTGAAACCCTAATATCGTTTGGAATGCTTATATGTGGATGTTATGTATATGCATGGTCATCTAATGTTGCACAAATATATCTCGATGATGAAGTGCTTATCTACTATTGAGCATACTAACCATGCAAGTTTCATCAATTGAGATGTGTGATCAGGTATGACCTGTGATGATGTCATTAGTGACATTTTCTTAATGTTAAAATGATGTGTTATAAGAACTATAAGAATGCATGATGTGTGTTTCCTATGAGATGGTAACATGTGCTTGATGATGGGATGGAATCCCTATGATGATTAGATCCTTGTGATGGATCATGATGATTAGCAAGAGGCCAAGTGACAACATGTAATGTTGGATCCTAGAGATGGATCATGATGATGTTGATGGCATTGAGAATAGCAGTGATGGTGTGATACAAGATAATGGAATCTATGTTGTTTACTCTTGTTTTGTATAATATAACTTGGTTGACCCCAACAATCCACTTAAAATGTATTAATTAATTATAGATGAACCTTTCATGTAGTTTGCCCTAGCCATAGATCCATCATCATCAGGAGATGGTGATGGTGAAATAGGTTCTCCTACGGGTTAACTTGAAGCACATATTGTTGAATATGTGGGGTTTCTCCTAGCTGAAAATAGGAGGAATAGAGTGCAACTTTGGTTGTAGACTCAGAGCATGTATAAGAGCATGGCGAACATGCCCATGGCTTAGTGTGATAGAGCATGAATGCGTTCATGGCTCAAGAGCACAGTGAACAGGCTCGTGGCTCAAGGTATGCTAGCGCCGAGACCTATACCAAGGTGGGCTAGAGGATAGGGTAGCATGTGAAAGATGACCCTGTGACTGAGGTCACTTAAGCATGAGACTGCGGTCCTACTTTGGATATCATGCACTGACCACAAAGAGGATGAGGTCATGGAGTCCGACTCTTCCATTGACCTTGCATGGCACCTACTTTGGGTTTTGCAACCAAAGGTTGGATTTGAGCGGTACGACTCACTTCCTCAGGGCATAATAAATGGTAATCTAGTCGTATAGTATATTTGCTTAGGGAAAACACGGAACATTGGTTGAGACCTTGAATATTGTATGATTTTCTTATATGCATGCTCTAAGTATTTCTTGCAGTTAGTTATATGCCTCTGAGATATCATGGTAAGTTGTTACATATATAATCATGTTCTTCATATTTCATGTATGATCTGGTTATCTGCCATATACTGCTCTAGTTTTCTGAGGTTTTATAGTTCGGTGGGGAGTTATGTTTCTCACTGGGACTGTGTGTCTCACCCCGCTGGTTTCAACCTTTTTTAATGGTCGAGCTAGACGTGGTGGTGATTGTAGTGTTGTGGCTAAGCAGCAAGAAGATCAGTAGAAGGCAAGGTTAGATATGTTGTTGTTGTGGTTGTATTGTAGTAGAGTCTTAGAGTCTTTCCTGTACTCTCAGGTCCTTGGAGGTGTTTTGACGAGGTTTCATGATGTATGATCTTAGAATGATTTCTTGTGTCATGTTGTTGGCTCTAGTAAGGCATGTCATGTATATAAACAGGTGATGTATCCTTGATGGACATGGAACATATGGATCCTATGTGTTTGTCGACATATAGCATGCCTATATATATCATGTTCTTTGCAGGATGTGGATCTAGTTGTGATAGTTCCTTTCTTATGATGTATTCTGCAATCAGTTTTAATTAACCCGTGTTTTTGGTAATATGTTGTTTATGGAGGTTCTGCACGTTTTCACGTGGCGTTTCACTGTCTTTGTGATGGCGAGATGTCACAACAGTTTTTGGTATCAGAGCTCTAGGTTCGCTGAGTCTATAGGGATCTAGGACTAGACTTGTGTCTGTTCTTGTGATTTTTCCAGATTTTCTTATAGTGACTTCTGCCCCCAACAGAAGATAAAGCTAAAAGATGTCTGGGAATCATGAAGAACATGCTGCCGAGGGTAATGTTGTTGCATATGTTGATGGAGGTAGTGTACAGGCACATGAAGATCGGGTGCCTGAGGTCTCCCAATTTGACCTGGCCATTCTTGAGAACCCTTCCTATCAACACCTTATGGGGCAACTAATGGCTACGATGAATCACATGGTGGAGAGATTACATGTGCCTCCACTAAGAGCACTGGTTCCCCATGGTGAACCTTTGAGTATTGGGAAGACCTTCGAGCGGCTTCGCCGAGTTAGAGCTTTAGATTATGCTCGAATGGCTGATCCAGTGGATGTAGATCTGTGTCTGACAGGTCTTGAGAAGGCCTTCTAGATCATCGACATCCTCGAGGCAGACAAACTCAAGCATGTTGTCTACCTTCTGAAAGGTAGTGCTGGCCACTGGTGGGCCATCGAGGAGGAGAAGCGACCTGGTGAGGTGATCATTTGGGATGTTTTCCAGTGGGAGTTCGTCAGTTGATACTTCCCAAAGACATATGTGGATGAGAAGATCAGCTAGTTCAAGTGTTTGCGCCAAGGTCCTCTGAGCATCACCAAATATGAAGCCAAGTTTATGGAGCTACTGAGGTTCTGTCCTCACATGGCGGCAACAGATGATGAGAGGATCAGACGATTTGAGAAACGTTTGAGTGTCGATCTAACAACACCTATTGTTGCTTTAGAGAACCGGGAATGGTTTGCCATGTTTGTGGAGTCTGTTCGGAGGATCGAGTGGTCGGTCTGGGAAAAGAGAGAGGCTATGTCCAAGAAAAGACATGTTCAGTTTCAGAGACAGAGGTTTGATGGCCCCAAGAAGCCAAGGTTTTCAACACCTTCTGTAATGTAAAGTTCCAGTGCGCCGTCACAATGGTCACCAACTAAAGGAAGAGGGTGTGGTTTTTTGCCATCTAGATCCTACAATACAACTTCAGTAGCAGTGACAGGGTCGTCTAGGCCACAGTTAGGGGACATGTCGTGCTTTCTCTGTGGACAGACAGGGCATCTAAAGTCAAATTGCCTGAGAAGATATGTTGAAGTGACGCAACAACCAAGGCAGAGTCAGCAGGGATCGGATAGACAATAGTCTAATGGTGCCAGAGGGTGAGGATGCAGCCAAGTGTCACAAGTTGGATCGTCTGCTCAAGAAAGTAGAGGACATGGGCAACAACAAGCAATGGCTTGATTCTATGCTATGAGTCAGCCGGAGGCGATAGTCAACCCGCGAGTGGTGGCAGGTCAGATGGAGTTGTTTCATTCTGATTTGTCTTGTTCTTGCTTTATATCTATTCTGGTTGACCCGGGTGCTACTCACTCTTTTATCGCACGTAGTATGCTTGATAGCTGTCTTTTACCTGATAGTTGTAAGAAAGATAGCTTGTTGTTAGAAACCCCTCTTGTTGGTCCTGCGATGCTTCGAGAAGTGTGTTCTATCTTTTTCAGGACACAACATACAAGTGGATCTCATACCACTTGATATGCATGGGTTTGATATAATTCTTGGGATAGATACCTTGGAAAGATATAAAGTTGTGTTGGACTGTGGTTCCAAGCAGGCGGTGTTTGTTGACGGCAGTAAGAAGTGGATCTTCCAAGGAGATAGGAAGATTCTTCCAACGAGTTTGGTGTCAGCAATGGTGGTGGAGAAGTTGTTGCGTCAAGGTTGTAGAGCGTTTTTAGCTCATGTTGTGGATACCAAGGCAAAAGGTTCTAGCCTTCAGGACGTGCCCGTCGTTAGAGAGTTCGTAGATGTGTTTCTCAATGAGTTTCCCGGTGTTCCTCCACCTTGAGAGATTGATTTTGAGATCAATCTAGTACCAGGGACGCAACCTATTGCTCAGACATTATACAAGATGGCTCCAGCAGAGATGGTAGAGTTGAAGAAATAGTTGCAAGAGCTGCTTGATAAAGGTTTCATCAGGCTGAGTACATCACCCTGGGGTGCTCTAGTTCTGTTTGTAAAGAAGAAGGATGGATCTATCTGTATGTGCATAGATTACCGACAGTTGAACAAGGTTACAATCAAGAACAAGTATCCTTTACCAAGGATAGACGATTTGTTTGATCAATTGTGCGGTGCAACCGTATTCTCAAAGATTGATCTACGGTATGGGTATCATCAGCTTAGAATCAAGGAGGATGACATACCAAAATTAGCTTTCAGGACAAGGTATGGGCACTATGAGTTTGTGGTTATGCCGTTCGGGCTAACCAATGCACCAGTAGCATTCATGGATCTGATGAACAGAGTGTTTTATCCATTCTTTGATCAGTTTGTTGTAGTCGTCATAAATGACATTTTGATCTATATTCGAGACAGGCAACAGTACGAACATCATCTTTGACAAGCGTTGACTCTTCTTTGACAACATCAGTTGTATGCCAAGTTTAGTAAGTGTGAGATTTCACTGAAGGAAGTGACTTTCTTGGGTCATGTGATCTCAGCAGAAGGGATCAGGGTGGATCCCAAGAAGGTGGAGTCAGTAGCAGAGTGGGAGCAACTAAAGATGCCAACTGAAGTCCATAGTTTTATGGGTTTAGCAGGATACTACCGGAGGTTTATAAGAAACTTCAGTGTGATCGCGTTACCTTTAATGAGGTTGACTGGGAAGGATGTACCTTTTGTTTGGAATGGTCAGTGTCAGCAAGCTTTCCAGGGGTTGAAGGAGAAGCTGACAAGTGCTCTAGTGCTAGTGTTGCCAGAACAGGGGAAAGGTTATGTTGTTTTCTGTGATGCTTCCAAGAAGGGCTTAGGTTGTGTTCTGATGCAGGAAGATCATGTGGTTTCTTTTGCTTCTCGACAACTTAAGAAACATGAGGAAATCTATTTGATACATGATTTGGAGTTGGCAGTGGTGATTCATATGTTGAAGATATGGAGACACTATCTTTATGGGAAAGTGTGTCAGATCTTTACAGATCATAAGAACCTGAAGTACATCTTCTCACAGAATGAGCTGAACATGTGTCAAGGGTGATGGATGTAGTTAATCAGTGATTATGATTGCACCATCGAGTATCACCCAGGTAAGGCAAATGTGGTAGCAGATGCACTTAGCAGGAAGTCTTCTTCTCTTCCCACAAGGAAGGCATAGTTGAGTTCTATGATATGCCATAGGTGAGATATGTTTGTCTCTTTGCGGTAGATGAATGTATAGTTAGAAGTCTCTTTGTTGGTAGGACTGTTGGCACATATGCAAGTGAAGCCTACGTTGAGACAACAGATCAAAGAAGCACATCAAGCCGATGCTATAGTGCAGTTGATCAGATCAGAGTTCGACAACAAGAAGCGTGATGGTTTCCATGAGTCCAAGGATGGGCTAGTCTGTTATCATAACATGATGATGGTTCCCAATGCTGATAATCTAAGGAAGTTAGTGCTCGAGGAAGTGCACATGTATATGTATGATATGCATCCAGGTGTCACCAAGATGTATCACAATCTGAAAAATCTGTATTGGTGGCCTGGATTAAAGAAAGATGTAGCTGAGTTTGTGGCAAAGTGTACAATATGTCAACAAGTTAAGGCAGAACATCATAAGCCGGCAGGTATGTTGCAACCCATGCTGATACCACAGTGGAAGTGGGATCATGTAACCATGGATTTCGTAGTTGGACTTCTAAGGACAGCTAGGAATCATGATTCCATCTGGGTAATAGTGGATAGATTGACGAAGTCTGCACATTTCATACTTGTAAAGACAATGTACACAGTAGAGAAGCTTGTACATGTATATGTAGATGAGATAGTGCATTTGCACAGTGTGCCAGCAACGATAGTCTCTGACAGAGGTCCTCAATTCACAAGTCATTTTTGGGAACAATTTCATAAGACCTTGGGAACACAGTTGAGGTTCAATACCACTTTTCATCCGTAGACAGATGGACAGTCTGAAAAGACTATTTAGACTTTGGAAGATCTTCTAAGAGCTTGTGTTCTACAGTTCCTAGGAAGTTGGGACATACATCTCAGTCTGATAGAGTTTTCTTACGAAAACAGCTACCAGTGAAGTATCGACATGACACCTTATGAAGCATTGTATGGTAGAAAGTGTAGATCTCCTTTATGTTGGTATGAGTCTAGAGAGTATCAACTTTTGGGTCCTGAGTTAGTGCAACAGATGACATAGAAGATCAAAGTGATATGACAACAATTGAAAGCGACATAGGATAGATAGAAGTCTTATGCAGATAATCGTCGTCGACCTTTAGAGTTCCAGGTGGGAGATAAGGTGTATCTCAAAGTCTCTCCATGGAAAGGCGTGCTAAGGTTTGGAAGGAAAGGCAAGTTGGCTCCCAGGTATATGGGACCTTATCTAGTGATAGCACGTGTTGGAAAAGTGGCTTACAAGTTGGAGTTACCACCAGAGCTACAGAGGTTGCATCCAGTGTTCCATGTTAGTATGCTAAAGAAAAGTCATATGGGAACAGAGACAGTAATACAACTAGTTGAGGTCGAGATTGGCCACACTTCCCCTAAGTCATAGGCATGTCTTAGAGTGAGTTAGAACCTCAGTCATTGGATTAAATAAATCCTTCAGATCTGCCTGATCTCGACATGTCGGTACTATCGATATGGTGTTGGTACTATTGACTCCTGTAATTGTGTGGCCACCTGTCAAGTTGTCAGTACTACCGACGTGGCCATCGATAGTACTGAGTTGCTTTAAAACTCTTTGAAAAAAATACTATAACATCATCGGTAGTATTGACTTGAATGTCGGTACTATCGAGTTTTGTTGATTTCTTTCTATAGCAACCTGAGCATGTGTTAGTATGACTGACTTCAAAGTCAGTAGTACCAACTATGTAGATCCTCATACATTTACCTGAAATGTATAAAATCTAAACATAAGCTCTGGAAATAGATTAAACCATTCATAAACATTGAAATTAAACTCATTTGATGCAGATAAGTATCACAGGCTAATAAAAGTAAATCATGCATAATTAATATGAGATTTGACCAAAAAAACACACAAAAATTAATACAAAATAGCTTGTGAAAATGACAAATAAACATTACATCACCAGGATGACCTATAGACGATCACATGGTCCCTTTACATTGGCATGGATAGGCCAATAGACCATGGCTTTATTCTTTACCTTACTGACATCTACAATCGATGCCCGAATGGTGCTAAGTAGGTACGTCATTCTGGGAGCAGTATGTGCTAGGCCATCTGTCTTCATGACAAGGAGAACCCCCAAGCCGAGATACCTTCTAGTTCCGTTGACGTGATGGTGAGTAGAAGAGTCACTGGAGAGGAGATTGGTTCCCTCACCTTTGACCAGGGAGAATTTCCAGCAGTTGATCATGCATCCAGCAACGAGTTGCAACACTGACCTGATCCCAATGTCGGTCATGCAAAGATGGGAGGAGGAGGATAGCCGCGTCGGAGCGGACTGTTAGGGGGAGAATCATGCTCTATGCTAGTAAGGCAGAGGAGGATCACAGATGGTGAGAAAGGAAGCAGACTGGATAGGCAGCATGGCCGTGAGGAGGATACCCAAGGGGTGGGCTTTGCAATTAATAGAGGAGTCGACGATTGAGGGTTTACGGTGGTCAGCAACAACGTTCGTACGTAGCAGGCTCATCATGTGAGAACGTGTGAAGGGGAGAGAAGGTCGACCCTTGCAATAGCTGGTGGTTCATCCAAATAAACCAATTGATTGGCTGGTCTAGAAATAGACCAACAAAGTGAACTATGCCTAGCATGGCACTGGGTTCTGTTAGCGTCAGCCAATGGCAAACATCATGTGTCCCTTGAGTAAGTTATATATGCTTCTTTTGCTTAATTTATAGAAAATTCTAGAATGTCCAAAAATAGCAAACCCATATATCAAAATGATTGAAAAAATGAGAGAAATCCAAATAAAATATGTTTAAAGCATGATTATGCTTAGTTTTTCAAAATTATTGCTTATATGTGATAAAGTGGTGATTAGCACATTAAAACCCTAATTTTGGTGATGTGCTGCTTAACATAGTGAATTCGATCATTTTGATTTGTTAACTGATATTTCTTAACATGAATCTAATCTAACATGATCACAATCATATTGGTGATAATTATGATTGCTAACATGAATAACTTCGCATATGAAGATTTAGGTTTAAAGAACATAACTTCCTAATTAACATAATCGAATCTAAGTGATCATCATGAAAGGATAGGTTAGGTATAGTAATTATGGTATCGAATAATAGCACTAATGATGATTTGATTCCAAGGAAAATACAAACCCTAGATTGGGGTCGAGTAGGGTTTAATGTGATTAATATGATTGGTGACACTTTAGGATTTACATACATGCATATATGATATGATATGATTGCTTGGATTTATCTTTGTTGATTAAATTACTTGAAAGTAATTGAAGTGTAATTTGCATAATAATTTGCATGTCTCACCATCAAGGTGTGTGGTTACGCCTAAGAATAACCACATTAGTTTTTCAGTGTTTTTCAAGTGTTTCTTGAGGATTGAACAATTAAATTATCAGATGTTTATTTAGTTATGTTCAATTATAATTCCACTATGAATATCAAATAAAAGAAAGATTATGTGAAGAAAATGGCACTTTATATTTTCCAGTATTTGTTGGAATATATGATGTTATTTACTTGCACTTTTTGGATGCACCCCACATACTAGTATGCAAAACATACAGATCCTGTATTTATTTCATGTCGTTTTAGGTGTAAGATGATATACATGATAAAGGACACGAAGCTAAAGATGGAAATGTCATGAAAGCATTACATATATAAAAAGAGGATTAGCTAGTTATGCCTTCTCAAATGTACAATCCTAATGATAGAAAGTTCATATAAGCATTATGTTTATAATCTTTTAAAATGGATGAAATTATTTATTATATTATATTGTTTGATTAAAATATGGATCTTGGGAAATTTTTGTAGGTAATGGCTATCACTTTTTTGACCTTCTTTGATTGGGGTTGTTGGTTGTTACATGCAGTCTATAAATGCTTTATACATTTCCATGGTTGGTGTAGAAATGACAGCTTCTTTGGCTTTTTTTTTGCTATTTTCTCTTTATTGGCAATTGCTCACCAGTTAATACAACCCCGTGATTATCGAGGATCTCTGTGAAAGAGTCCCAATTAGACTGATTCTGAACCATTGGTTCTGCTTGAACAAAAAATATTTTAGTTCAACAATAATTGCTATCAAACGATGCATGAAATTTATCACATATAATCATTTAAAATAGAATAGGGTCGCATTAGCAAAAAAAACTATCTCCTTGATAGGGTTGTAAATGGTGCAAGTACAGTGCAAATATGACCATATCCATAAATATACCCATTTAATTTAGCAGGTAGGGTACATATCCAAACCCAAATAACTTAATGTTAAGATTGGCAGCTCGTTTCCTTCAGGAAGCATTTCTTTCAACAAAGACAACAATGACGTGAAGCTTTTGTCGCTCCATCTATTGTTAGCTTTCAGCTTATACAATCTCAACACAGCGCTAAGCTTCATAAACTTAGTACAACCTGTGTATAATGATATCTCAGCATCATGCACAATGTTTCTAATAATGGGAGGTGGATCGGTGTGCTCTACCCCACAACTATCCCGCATCGCATCAACGCTGTCTACTGGAACTGGTTCATTCACATCTACGTCATCGGAGGCAATTTCTTCTTCCACACAAGCACTGCTATCGACATCCACTGGTTTTGGGTTTGAAATCTCTCCATGCCAGTGTCATTCTGTATAGTCTTGTATAATCCCATTGCACATGACATGACTTTTGATTTCGTCACCAGTGTTGACTTTCAAGTTGTTACCGCAATGCCTACATGGACAATAGAACCTATCTCCAGGTTGTTTCCTATGTTCCTCGACAAATCTAATAAACGGGTCAAGACCAGATATAAACTCTGGGGTGCATCGATTGCAAATGGACATCCATGATCTATCCATTCTATGATCAAAGAGAAAACAAGTATATATTACAACAAGATTAGGGTCTAGGGTTAACATATTAGAGTTTTTGCATGGTTAAAACTTTAGGCCAACAAATACATGTGTTGTCATTCTTATATATAATAAATGTGTACCACCTATCCCATTCTTGAACACCTAAGCTCACTAGTAAGTGTATAATGTGTATTGGGTTTTCAAGAAAATTTCGGCAGCATTTCCCCGCTGTTCTCCAAGTACATATGTACTTAGAGAATAAATGGGGAAATGCTGCCGAAATTTTCTTGAAAACCCAATACACATTATACACTTACATCCTAAGTGAGATTAGGTGTTAAAGAACAGTCCCAAACCGGGGACTATCCAAGATTTACTCCAAATGAGTAAATCTTAGACGGGTTTCTAGGCCAACAAATACATGTGTTGTCATTCTTATATATAATAAATGTGTGCCACCTATCCCATTCTTGAACACCTAATTTCACTAGTAAGTGTATAATGTGTATTGGGTTTTCAAGAAAATTTCGGCAGCATTTTCCCGTTGTTCTCCAAGTACAGATGTACTCAGAGAACAAACGGGGAAATGCTACCAGAATTTTCTTGAAAACCAAATACACATTATACACTTACATCCTAAGTGAGATTAGGTGTTCACGAACAGTCCCAAACCGGGGACTATCCAAGATTTACTCCTAATGAGTAAATCTTGGATGGGTTTCTAGGCCAACAAATACATGTGTTGTCATTCTATAACATTGATTTCAACATTTCGAGTGTCCATGCATGTTCATCATCAAGATAAAGATTACACATAAATTAGTATGACCTAGGGATGGAGAGATTCATAATTGATTTCAAAATTTCAAACTAGCTCATGCATTGTCATCAATCTACATCATACAATAGGGATTCATGTAGATTTTAGGGTGACACATCACTACAAAATCAGAGATTTAACATTAGGGTTTTAATATCTTACATATATTGATCACAAGATTTCAGCAATACAGTTAATTCAAGATTATGGTGAAATGTGTATTAGGGTTTTAATATCTTAATTCAACATGCATCAAAATTTATATAATTAGGTCAAGCATTAGTATTCAATGGCAAATGTATCTTCTTCTTCCTGCTCCCTCCTTACCAAATGGATAAAAGCAAGGCCACGACCATGTGGGATGGCCACGGCTGTGGCCAGCCCACACGGTCGTGACCTTGCTATAATCCATTTGGTAAGGAGAGGGAGCAGGAGGAAGAAGAAGAGGTGGAGGACCATCCCACACTGTGGGATCTGATCTCCAAACCATAACATAAACACGATTAAAACTTAGCGGAAGCAAATTGGTAATCAGCGGAAGACAAAAATCACGGGAAATTAAAACTTTTCGTGACAAGAGCTTGAATCCATAAAAGCTTCTTTCATAAAGAGAGATAAACTGTTTACATCTCAGGATAATTACTTCTCGAGTAATTATATACATCAAGATACAAAATCTCAATATCACTATACAAAAGACTCCAAGACCTGAGAGTACAGAGGACACATAGGACTGACTCTAACTACACCACATGGCAGGACAAATCTCCACCTGAGATTACTGCTGCCCCTGGTGATGCTGCTGCTGAGACTGATCACCTGTGGGCTGGTTCCTTCGTCTCCGACGTCCACCTAAAAAGTTGAAGCCTACGGGGTGAGACAATTATACATAATTGTCCCAGCGAGAGTTATAACTCTTCGCCAGAAGCTTTATTATAACATCAAAGATTATTTTAAATAGTAAAGCCTTCAAAGTATTCTATAACAGTTGCAGGTATAACAAGATCTCTACAATTTAGGAGATATGGAGAATATCAACATTATTGCAATGTAACATCAATCAACTAACTTGGAGTCATCTCTAACAAGTTATACTACATTGTTGATTATGTTTTACAAACAACATTATGCCCTGTGGAGATGAGGCTTACCACTCATCCTCCAACTGATCGCTGAAAAGCCGCATCAGTACCATACATAGGTCATTAAGAGAGCCGGATTCTCATGACCTTCACCTTCCTCAGTCAGTAAGAGGATCACTTGTATGACATCTCGTGTCTCTACTACTATAGCTCACCAGGGTAAACTGGTCCTTCGCTATTCTAGAGTCACAGTGGCGTTCTGTACTCTCTTCGTCATCAGGAGGTTTCATATTTACCTACCACTGATACGGATATCTGTGCTTTCTTCGTCATCAGGAGGTTTCATGTTTACCTACCACTGATACGGTATGGAACTATAGTGAAGGATGGATGGATTCCACATCTACATCACTTTCCTACACTAGGATGTAAGGTTCTACACATCCATATACCCCACATACTCAAAAGTATGTGCTCCAGGAGTTCCCTGAGGAAAACCTGTTTCACCATCACTTAATTTCTGACAATGATGGATCTATGATCATGGCTCTACATTATACTTGATTAGTTAGGTACATTCAGTATTCTTTAACAGCATACATTGTTCTTCAAACAATAACAGTAGCATAGCAGCTATAAAAGAAGAATACTAAATGTAGCAGGCCTAACTCATATCAATCATCATTTCTCATTATCCTCATCACAAGTCATCTCTAAGGCATGACCTTGATGGTATTCATGGCTCTCATAGCCCATTATCAGCATAGGATGCCACTGGCAAGGCATCAGATTACTTTACTTATTCATAAGGCTAACAGCATGCCTTTAATGAATATAACATCAACATCCATACCTGGATATGATTACCTTCATATCAGAACCTGCATGGTTAATACATATGATAAAGGTAATGCAACAATAAGGAATGTATTTCCTAATCTTGTCATAAGAGTTAAATCTTTAATTTAAATCAAATAAATTTTATTGCTCAAAAGCATGCCATTACCCTTGAATTAGGGTTTACTATTCACATTACATGTCATCACCCTTGAATTAGGGTTTACTATTCACATCAAGGTGAATTAAACTCATAACATCATCATGTATGAGTAACATCTTCATTGATGCTCTTAGATTAGTTAAGAGTTCATCATTTATTATAATTAGGGTTTCTATGACCTCACACGGGTGGACCATACCCTAATTATGCTCACTTATGTGCATTGGAGATGCTTTACTTGAGTTTCCACTTAAAAAGGGTACTTTCTCTCTCTAGAAGTACTTTCTCTCTCTAGAAGTACTTTATCTCTCATCATAATGCTAGGTGATGTCAACATCACTCTAAAACAGGCTGGATTGAGTCATCATAGGCTAACATAGCCAAAAGCATCACCATTATGTGATTAGAGTTACTTTCTCTCTCTAGGATACTTTCTCTCTCTAGAGTACTCTCTCTCATCATATTAATGGTTGATGATAACATTGGACTAGATCAAGTTAGATAGAGTCATTATGACTAAAAACATCATTCTCATGTAATTAGGGTTTGAATTGAGCAAGGTATAACTCAATTGACCCTTTAGGGGTATTTTGATAATTCACCCCATTGATCATCATTATGGTCAAAACCTTAGTCAATTAACCCCTTACTATCCTAGATCATCATTAGGGTTTGATTTGGGCAACATTGGACCATTTATATTATGAATTGATTGAAAGAAGTCAACTTGGAATCACATTGATTGATTTCAATCATTAATCATCAATTGAGTTGAGATCGGTTGAAAGTGTTGACCGTTTGCCCACTTTGACCTTCCAAGACCGCGAGCCTCTTTCTAACTCCAAGACCGCGAGCCCCCCTTAGGCTTCAAGACCGCGAGCCTCCTCAAGTGGTTCAAGACCGCGAGCCCTATCATTGGTTCACTTGATGTTGAGACCGCGAAGATCAAGTTGGAGTTGAGACCGCGAAGAGATGTTGACCGTTTAGCTAGTTTGACCTCAGGACCGCGAGGACCTTCGTGGTCTTGAGACCGCGAGCCTCCTCTCGGTCTTGAGACCGTGAGCCCTCTCACGGTCTTGAGACCGCGAGCTCTCTCACGGTCTTGAGACCGCGAGGCTCACATGGTCTCAGCCGCTTGGTCCATCAACAAAATCAAAGATACAATCGATGATGTTAACCGATGTTGAAGCCCTCAAAAGGTCAAAGTTATGTTGACAACCTATGGATTGGGTCAATTAAGGTTATGCTTAACCATTTGGTCATTCAATTGACCCTCAATTGTTGACCAATTAGGGTTGAAATTGATTCAATTAGGGTTTATCAATGTTCACCCAACAATACTCAACAATGTGCATCAACACAAGGTTGAACCCTTCAATTGAGCTCCAATTGGGATCCACCTTGGCCCAAACGGTCTTGAGGTCATGTGGGTGGACCCCACATAGTTCTTGAGACCGTTTGCCCAAGATTTCATCAAAATCTAAGGTGATTTGATAGAGGTTGAACCATGATTGGGTCACCAATTCAGTATTTTGATCAAATGATAACTTATTTGCAATTGGGTCCTAAATTGGTCAAATTACTCAACCCTAGACCTTCAAACGGTCTTGGGTGATTGTCCTCTCGGTCTTGAGACTGTTTGAATGAGTTCCAAACGATCTTGAGACTGTTTGCCCATCAAATTTTGGATTCTAGTGCAAATTCATCAAGGTCTGACCCTTTGAGTTGATGATCATGTCAATATTTAATTGCAATGTAATTTGGTGTAATTGTACCTTCAATTGGTCAACTATCCTTGACCCCAGACCTCCAAACGGTCTTGGTTGATTGCCCTCGCGGTATTGAGACCGTTTGGTGACCCCCAAGCGGTCTTGAGACCGTTTAGGTCAATCAACCCTAAAAACCCTAATTAGGTCACCATAATTTCAGTATTGATTTCATCTAGGGTTAGCCCTAGTATTCACCCTTCAACTCTTAGCCCGTTTGGAATTAGACCATCAAACTTGGTGAGTTGTTAATTAACATAATTTTGAACAGTAATATCATACGGTCAACGCTTAGTCAACGACTTTACACGGTCTTGAGACCGTTTGCCCAAAAAGGCAATTTCAGACCGTTTGAAAATAAGGAATAAATTCAAATAAAGTTGTTACTTAAAAAGGTCATATCTCCCGATTCATTTGGAGTTAGCCTCCCCAATGTTGAGGGTAATTATTATATATAATTAGGAACAGGTTTCTTATACGGTCCATGCTCGGTCAACGGGGCCAAATGGTATTGGAGACCGTTTGCCTTGTCGCGGTCTCGAGACCGTTTGCTCACCTCGCGGTCTTGAGTCCGAGAGAGCAAACTTTTGAGACCGTTTAAGGAAGTGAAAAGCGGTGGGTTTTTCTTGGAAATCACGCCTTCATCTCCTAGCTCAAGAACAGTACAAATATCCCATGGATTTACTTGCAAAATAGCAGGGAAAAGTAGGGAAATACTAAGAGCTATCATCAAAACGCATATAAAGATGCACATAGTAAAGCATGGGTTTAGAGTTATAAAACCCGCCTAAAGCTTGCTTCTTGAGCTCCAAGCTTTCAAGCTCCAAGCTCTAATGGCGTCCTTGAGTTCCCACAGGTTGGCCAAGGTGCAAACTCCAAGGAAGGATGAAAAGAGACGGCTAGAAAGGTAGGGTTTCAAGAGTTAGCCATGAAGATGACCTTGAATTCGAGTTCTAACCATAGAATTAGGCAAAAAGAGGGGTTTAAACCTACCTTGTATCCCTTGGTCGTCCTCCTTAGCTCCAAGGCAGTCCTTGGTAGTCTTTGGTGAAATAAAACAGTAAGGGAACGAAGGGTGAGTTCCCTTGCAACTAGGGGAAGGAGAGCTTATATACATGGGGTAGGATTTTCAACATTAGTTCATAAGTTGTCCATAATTCCAACTAGGTCCCTCCTTCTTTACTTGATCGTCCCTTCCTATTTATTCGAATGACAAACCTTCTCCTAAGGCTTTAGGAAAAGAAGGTAAAGGAGAGCAAGCTAATAATAAGGCACATACCTAAGGAAATATTGCACATATACCCTGATTATTCAATCACAAGGCATATCTCATAGTCTGATAGTTCAATTGAGGTGACTTCCCCATCATTTCTTCTCTAAATGATGGAAAGAGTCTAGAAAGATACATTAGATGACATATTTTACAATTTGCATCCCTATATTTGGGTAAATTGCATTTTATCCCAAATTAGGGTTTTCAAGCACCGGGATTGCTTCCACAGCTGCACCTTGGTGCCCAAGCTTGGGAAATCCCTCAAACTTTACCAAAAAGATTCTCATGATGTCTCAACATCAGAGGAACATCTCAACATGTGCAAATTGAAAGCTAACCCTTTTAACTGGGTAAATTGCACATAGGTCCCTGTATATCAAAACAATGCTACGACTTTAAATAAAAAGGAGCAAATACTGAAATATATGCTTCTGAGAAACTTAATTACATGCTCAGAGTTAATCAAAAAGATTTAATTACATATTTAGGCAAAACACCTAGGGTTAAATCATAACCCAGGTCAGGGATGTTACAAATTATCCACCCCTTACAAGGATTTTGTCCCCGAAACCGATAAAACATACTAAGAGAAAAGGGCAGGATACTTCCTTCTCATCTCATCCTCTAACTCCCAAGTGGCTTCTTCAATACCACGATGGTTCCAGAGGACTTTCACAAGACTTATATCTTTCTTCTTTAACTTTTTAATTCGTTTATCTAGGATTGACACTGGTCCCTCCTCATAGGATATGTCATCATTCAATTCTACCTCCATAGGTTGTAGAACTGACTCGGTGTCTGGGTGACATTTCTTCAACATAGAAATGTGAAACACAGGATGTAACCTTTGTAATTCTGGGGGAAGCTCTAGTTTATATGCTACTTTTCCAATCCGTTCAATGATTGGATAAGGCCCCATATATCTAGGAGCTAACTTCCCTTTCCTTCCAAAACGAAGGACCCCTTTCCAAGGTGAGACCTTAAGATACACTTTGTCTCCAACCTGGAACTCTAAGGGTCTACGACGTTTGTCAGCATAAGATTTCTGCCTATCCTGAGCAGTCTTAATCTTATGTTGTATAACTTTAATCTTTTCCGTGGTTTGTTGCACCAGGTCAGGACCTAACAACTGATGTTCACCAGTCTCAAACCAACACAAGGGTGATCTACAACGTCTACCATAGAAGGCTTCATAAGGTGCCATATCAATACTATGCTGATAGCTATTGTTATAGGCAAACTCTATCAAGCTTAGGTGTAGATCCCAACTTCCGGTGAACTGGAGAACACATGCTCACAACAGGTCTTCTAAGGTTTGTATGGTCCTTTCTGACTGTCCATCAGTCTGGGGATGAAAGGCCGTACTAAACCTTAGCTTAGTGCCTAAGGCTTGATGTAACTGTTCCCAAAAATGACTGGTAAACTGAGGACCTCTGTCAGAAACTATTGTGACAGGAACTCCGTGCAAACGCACTATCTCTTGAACATACAACTCTGATAACCTTTCAGCAGAATAGGTTGTTTTGACAGGTAAGAAATGTGTTGTCTTAGTCAACCTATCAACAATTACCCAAATGGAATCATGTCCTTTGCTTGTCCTGGGTAGGCCAACAACAAAGTCCATGGTCATATGGTCCCACTTCCACTGTGATATGGGTAAAGGTTGCATTGTTCCTGTAGGCTTCTGGTGTTCAGCTTTAACTTGCTGACACACGGGACACCTCAGAACAAACTCTGCAACGTCCTTTTTCATCCCAGTCCACCAATACAGACCCTTCAAATTCCGATACATCTTGGTGCTCCCTGGATGCATAGCATACATGGAAGAATGGGCTTCTTCCAGGACTAACTTCCTCAAGTTGTCCACATCCGACACTATCATTCTTCCATTATAACAAGCTACTTGATCTTTTGAGTCATGAAAACCATCTTACTTCTCATTTCCATACTCAGATCTTATATGTTGAACTGCAACATCACCTAGCCGTGCCTCTTTAATCTGCTCCCTTAGGGTAGGTTTAATCTGCATCTCAGCTAACAAACCGGTTAACAATGACACCTTCAACTGTACATTGTCTTGCCTTAAAGAGATAAGCATATCTCTTCTAGGGCATACTAAAGAGTTTAGTTGTGCTCTATTCATGGTTGATGTTGTTGATTTCCTACTCAAGGCATCTGCAACAACATTGGCCTTGCCTGGATGGTAATCAATTGTACAATCGTAGTCCTTGATTAACTCCATCCAGCGACGTTGCCTCATGTTGAGCTCATGCTGAGAGAAGATATACTTAAGGTTTTTGTGGTCTGTGAAAATCTGGAATGTTTCTCCGTAGAGATAATGCCTCCAGATCTTCAAAGCATGAACCACAGCAGCTAACTCCAGATTGTGTGTTGGATAATTCTCCTCGTGTTTCTTAAGCTGTCGGGAAGCAAAAGAAATCACTTGTTTATCCTGCATCAACACACATCCTAGTCCGTTCTTGGAAGCATCACAGAAAACTATATACCCTTTTCCTTGTTCAGGTAGCACTAGCACAGGTGCACTTGTCAACCTCTCCTTCAGCAACTGGAAAGATTGTTGACACTTATCACTCCAAGAAAAAGGAACATCTTTCCGGGTCAACTTGGTCAACGGTAGGGCTATAGAACTAAAGTTCTTTATGAACCTTCGATAATAACCAGCTAACCCCAAGAAACTTCGAATCTCCGTCGGTGTCTTCGGTTGTTCCCATTGTAGAATACATTCTACCTTTGTAGGGTCAACACGAATTCCCGAGGCGGATATTACATGTCCAAGAAAAGATACCTCTGGCATCCAGAACTCACACTTGCTAAACTTAGCGTACAACTTATGTTCTCTTAGCAAGGTCAAAGCTTGGCGAAGATGTTGCTCATGCCACTGAGCATCCTTACTATAGATCAGAATGTCATCTATGAAGACGACAACACACTGATCAAGGAAAGGTCGAAAAACTCTATTCATGAGTTCCATAAATGCAGCTGGTGCATTGGTTAGTCCAAACGACATAATCGTGAACTCATAGTGACCATATCTTGTCCTAAAGGCAGACTTGGATATGTCACTATCCTTAATGCGGAGTTGATGATATCCAGACCTCAAGTCTATCTTTGAGAAGACTGTTGCACCACGCAACTGGTCAAAGAGATCATCAATCCTCGGCAGAGGATGCTTATTCTTTATTGTTACTTTATTGAGTTGTCTATAGTCGATGCACAACCGCATTGACCCATCTTTCTTTTTAACAAACAAGACCGGAGCACCCCAAGGTGAAGTACTCGGTCGGATAAAACCTCTCTCAAGTAGCTCTTGAAGCTGTTTCTTGAGTTCTGCCATCTCGGCAGGCGCCATCCTATACGGAGTTTGAGCTATGGGTTTCGTATCTGGGATCAGATTAATTTCAAAATCAATCTCCCGAGGTGGTGGTATACCAGGAAGTTCTTCAGGAAACACATCCTCGAATTCCCTGACTATGGGAACTTCAGCAGGATTGGTCCTTTCCTTGGTAACATCTACCACATGGGCTAAGAATGCATAACATCCTTGCCTCAACAGCTTATCAGCAACCATAGCTGACACAAGACAGGTGGGCAAAATCTTTCTTTCACCTTGAAAGATCCATGTGTTGCTTTCATCAGCAAACACAGCTGACTTGGACTCACAATCCAAGACAACTCTATACCTTTCTAAGGTATCCATCCCAAGGATTATATCAAATCCCTGCATATCAAGTGGTATAAGATCCACTTGAATGCGATGGTCAGAAAAGAAAAGGATGCAGGGAGAACATACCTCCTGCAAAATGGCAGACCCACTCAACGGAGTCTCTAACAACAAACTATCTGCTCTATGACTAACAGTCACATTGCAGTTACGAATCATTTCATGAGTAATGAAAGAGTGCGTAGCACCCGGATCAATCAGAACGGATACAACACAGGATGTAGACATATCAGAATATAAAAATTTCATCTGACCTGCCACTACCTGTGGATTGACCACTGCCTCAGGTGGGTTCATAGCATAGAACCTCGCAGTCGCCTGGTGTTGAGGTGGTGCTGATGATCCAGCTTGAGACGCTTGTCCACGTCCTCGAGCTGCTCCTTGATGTTGTCTATTCTGAGATCCCTATTGATTCCGTCTCGGGGTTTGTTGTGTCACACCGAAAACCCTAGAACGGCAATCCTTCATCAAGTGTCCCACCTTACCACAGTTGTAGCAACTCTTCTCCTGTTGCTGTGGTCTGGGTGGTCCAGTAACTGACACTGATGCAGAACTGTGCGTCCCTTGAAGCGGTTGACTCCGTCCTCTACCTCTGCTTGGTGTCCATTGAGTTTGAAAACTCGATCTGGGTGGTGGAGGGTTAGGTGCAGAGAATCTAGGTTTCTTAGAATCCCTAGATGAAGAACCCTGGAACTGAGGATATCTTTTATGGGTTTGTCTTTTCTCAATCACAGATATCTCGATCTTTCGGACTGACTCAACGAAGGTAGAGAATCTCTCTCTGTTTTCTAAGGCAGACACAGGGGTTGACATATCAGAATTCAAACCCTTCTCGAATCTTCTGATTCTTTCCTCATCCGTAGCAGCCATGTGCGGACAGAACCGCAATAACTCCATGAACTTAGCTTCATACTCACTAATGTTCATCATACCCTGCCTTAGTTTTTCAAACTGAGAGATCTTCTCATCTAGGAAGGTCTTTGGAAAATATCTATTGATAAATTCCCGACGAAACTCTTCCCATGAGAACTCTACTCCAGGTCTCTTCTGCTCTTCCATGTTCCACCAGTGACCAGCACTGCCTTTGAGAAGATAGACAGCATGTCTAACCTTCTCAGCTTCCGAGATCATAAGAATCCTGAAAGCCTTCTCCAACTCTGTCAGCCATAAGTCAGCATATGCAGGGTCGGCAGTTCCGAAGTACTCGGTAGCTCCGACGCGACGAAGTCGTTCGAATGTCTTACTGATACCTTGTGCTTCAGGCTGGGCAGGTGCCCTAGGTGCAGGAATGGGCATCCTATCGGTTATATGTGTCATGGCAGTCATGAACTGCCCAAACATCGTCTGTACAGTTGGATCACTCATGTCAGCTGGGTCGAACTGGGGTGGCTCTCTTGGCAACTCAGGTGCAGGTTGTTTTATTCTCGGAACTCTTGCACTGCCTCGAGGTGCACTAGCACTACTCTCTGCCACGTGCTCATCACGATGTTCTGACATTCTTATGTATCTTCTTCTCCTGAGGAGCAGAAGATTCTATTAGATGAGGAAGGAGTACTAAAAGTAGACTCGACATCCTAAGTCCTATGCCTCTGTAGACTCAACTGAACCTGGAGCTCTGATACCACTAGTTGTGGGCTCTGATCTCCAAACCATAACATAAACACGATTAAAACTTAGCGGAAGCGAATTGGTAATCAGCGGAAGACAAAAATCACGGGAAATTAAAACTTTTCGTGACAAGAGCTTGAATCCATAAAAGCTTCTTTCATAAAGAGAGATAAACTGTTTACATCTCAGGATAATTACTTCTCGAGTAATTATATACATCAAGATACAAAATCTCAATATCACTATACAAAAGACTCCAAGACCTGAGAGTACAGAGGACACATAGGACTGACTCTAACTACACCACATGGCAGGACAAATCTCCACCTGAGATTACTGCTGCCCCTGGTGATGCTGCTGCTGAGACTGATCACTTGTGGGTTGGTTCCTTCGTCTCCGACGTCCACCTAAAAAGTTGAAGCCTACGGGGTGAGACAATTATACATAATTGTCCCAACGAGAGTTATAACTCTTTGCCAGAAGCTTTATTATAACATCAAAGATTATTTTAAACAGTAAAGCCTTCAAAGTATTCTATAACAGTTGCAGGTATAACAAGATCTCTACAATTTAGGAGATATGGAGAATATCAACATTATTGCAATGTAACATCAATCAACTAACTTGGAGTCATCTCTAACAAGTTATACTACATGGTTGATTATGTTTTACAAACAACATTATGCCCTGTGGAGATGAGGCTTACCACTCATCCTCCAACTGATCGCTGAAAAGCCGCATCAGTACCATACATAGGTCATTAAGAGAGTCGGATTCTCATGACCTTCACCTTCCTCAGTCAGTAAGAGGATCACTTGTAGGACATCTCGTGTCTCTACTACTATAGCTCACCAGGGTAAACTGGTCCTTCGCTATTCTAGAGTCACAGTGGCGTTCTGTACTCTCTTCGTCATCAGGAGGTTTCATATTTACCTACCACTGATACAGATATCTGTGCTTTCTTCGTCATCAGGAGGTTTCATGTTTACCTACCACTGATACGGTATGGAACTATAGTGAAGGATGGATGGATTCCACATCTACATCACTTTCCTACACTAGGATGTAAGGTTCTACACATCCATATACCCCACATACTCAAAAGTATGTGCTCCAGGAGTTCCCTGAGGAAAACATGTTTCACCATCACTTAATTTCTGACAATGATGGATCTATGATCATGGCTCTACATTATACTTGATTAGTTAGGTACATTCAGTATTCTTTAACAGCATACATTGTTCTTCAAACAATAACAGTAGCATAGCAGCTATAAAAGAAGAATACTAAATGTAGCAGGCCTAACTCATATCAATCATCATTTCTCATTATCCTCATCACAAGTCATCTCTAAGGCATGACCTTGATGGTATTCATGGCTCTCATAGCCCATTATCAGCATAGGATGCCACTGGCAAGGCATCAGATTACTTTACTTATTCATAAGGCTAACAGCATGCCTTTAATGAATATAACATCAACATCCATACCTGGATATGATTACCTTCATATCAGAACCTGCATGGTTAATACATCTGATAAAGGTAATGCAACAATAAGGAATGTATTTCCTACTCTTGTCATAAGAGTTAAATCTTTAATTTAAATCAAATAACTTTTATTGCTCAAAAGCATGCCATTACCCTTGAATTAGGGTTTACTATTCACATTACATGTCATCACCCTTGAATTAGGGTTTACTATTCACATCAAGGTGAATTAAACTCATAACATCATCATGTATGAGTAACATCTTCATTGATGCTCTTAGATTAGTTAAGAGTTCATCATTTATTATAATTAGGGTTTCTATGACCTCACACGGGTGGACCATACCCTAATTATGCTCACTTATGTGCATTGGAGATGCTTTACTTGAGTTTCCACTTAAAAATGGTACTTTCTCTCTCTAGAAGTACTTTCTCTCTCTAGAAGTACTTTCTCTCTCATCATAATGCTAGGTGATGTCAACATCACTCTAAAACAGGTTGGATTGAGTCATCATAGGCTAACATAGCCAAAAGCATCACCATTATGTGATTAGAGTTACTTTCTCTCTCTAGGATACTTTCTCTCTCTAGAGTACTCTCTCTCATTATATTAATGGTTGATGATAATATTGGACTAGATCAAGTTAGATAGAGTCATTATGACTAAAAACATCATTCTCATGTAATTAGGGTTTGAATTGAGCAAGGTATAACTCAATTGACCCTTTAGGGGTATTTTGATAATTCACCCCATTGATCATCATTATGGTCAAAACCTTAGTCAATTAACCCCTTACTATCCTAGATCATCATTAGGGTTTGATTTGGGCAACATTGGACCATTTATATTATGAATTGATTGAAAGAAGTCAACTTGGAATCACATTGATTGATTTCAATCATTAATCATCAATTGAGTTGAGATCGGTTGAAAGTGTTGACCGTTTGCCCACTTTGACCTTCCAAGACCGCGAGCCTCTTTCTAACTCCAAGACCGCGAGCCCCCCTTAGGATTCAAGACCGCGAGCCTCCTCAAGTGGTTCAAGACCGCGAGCCCTATCATTGGTTCACTTGATGTTGAGACCGCAAAGATCAAGTTGGAGTTGAGACCGCGAAGAGATGTTGACCGTTTAGCTAGTTTGACCTCAGGACCGCGAGGCCCTTCGTGGTCTTGAGACCGTGAGCCTCCTCTCGGTCTTGAGACCGTGAGCCCTCTCACGGTCTTGAGACCACGAGCCCTCTCACGGTCTTGAGACCGCGAGGCTCACATGGTCTCAGCCGCTTGGTCCATCAACAAAATCAAAGATACAATCGATGATGTTAACCGATGTTGAAGCCCTCAAAAGGTCAAAGTTATGTTTACCACCTATGGATTGGGTCAATTAAGGTTATGCTTAACCATTTGGTCATTCAATTGACCCTCAATTGTTGACCAATTAGGGTTGAAATTGATTCAATTAGGGTTTATCAATGTTCACCCAACAATACTCAACAATGTGCATCAACACAAGGTTGAACCCTTCAATTGAGCTCCAATTGGGCTCAAACTTGGCCCAAACGGTCTTGAGGTCATGTGGGTGGACCCCACATAGTTCTTGAGACCGTTTGCCCAAGATTTCATCAAAATCTAAGGTGATTTGATAGAGGTTGAACCATGATTGGGTCACCAATTCAGTATTTTGATCAAATGATAACTTATTTGCAATTGGGTCCTAAATTGGTCAAATTACTCAACCCTAGACCTTCAAACGGTCTTGGGTGATTGTCCTCTCGGTCTTGAGACCGTTTGAATGAGTTCCAAATGATCTTGAGACCGTTTGCCCATCAAATTATAGATTCTAGTGCAAATTCATCAAGGTCTGACCCATTGAGTTGATGATCATGTCAATATTTAATTGCAATGTAATTTGGTGTAATTGTACCTTCAATTGGTCAACTATCCTTGACCCCAGACCTCCAAACGGTCTTGGTTGATTTCCCTCGTGGTATTGAGACCGTTTGGTGACCCCCAAGCGGTCTTGAGACCGTTTAGGTCAATCAACCCTAAAAACCCTAATTAGGTCACCATAATTTCAGTACTGATTTCATCTAGGGTTAGCCCTAGTATTCACCCTTCAACTCTTAGCCCGTTTGGAATTAGACCATCAAACTTGGTGAGTTGTTAATTAACATACCTTTGAACAGTAATATCATACGGTCAACGCTTAGTCAACGACTTTACACGGTCTTGAGACCGTTTGCCCAAAAAGGCAATTTCAGACCGTTTGAAAATAAGGAATAAATTCAAATAAAGTTGTTACTTAAAAAGGTCATATCTCCCGATTCATTTGGAGTTAGCCTCCCCAATGTTGAGGGTAATTAGTATATATAATTAGGAACAAGTTTCTTATACGGTCCACGCTCGGTCAACGGGGCCAAATGGTATTGGAGACCGTTTGCCTTGTCGCGGTCTCGAGACCATTTGCTCACCTCGCGGTCTTGAGTCCGAGAGAGCAAACTTTTGAGACCGTTTAAGGAAGTGAAAAGCGGTGGGTTTTTCTTGGAAATCACGCCTTCATCTCCTAGCTCAAGAACAGTACAAATATCCCATGGATTTACTTGCAAAATAGCAGGGAAAAGTAGGGAAATACTAAGAGCTATCATCAAAACGCATATAAAGATGCACATAGTAAAGCATGGGTTTAGAGTTATAAAACCCGCCTAAAGCTTGCTTCTTGAGCTCCAAGCTTTCAAGCTCCAAGCTCTAATGGCGTCCTTGAGTTCCCACAGGTTGGCCAAGGTGAAAACTCCAAGGAAGGATGAAAAGAGACGGCTAGAAAGGTAGGGTTTCAAGAGTTAGCCATGAAGATGACCTTGAATTCGAGTTCTAACCATAGAATTAGGCAAGAAGAGGGGTTTAAACCTACCTTGTATCCCTTGGTCGTCCTCCTTAGCTCCAAGGCAGTCCTTGGTAGTCTTTGGTGAAATGAAACAGTAATGGAACGAAGGGTGAGTTCCCTTGCAACTAGGGGAAGGAGAGCTTATATACATGGGGTAGGATTTTCAACATTAGTTCATAAGTTGTCCATAATTCCAACTAGGTCCCTCCTTCTTTACTTGATCGTCCCTTCCTATTTATTCTAAGGACAAACCTTCTCCTAAGGCTTTAGGAAAAGAAGGTAAAGGAGAGCAAGCTAATAATAAGGCACATACCTAAGGAAATATTGCACATATACCCTGATTATTCAATCACAAGGCATATCTCATAGTCTGATAGTTCAATTGAGGTGAATTCCCCATCATTTCTTCTCTAAATGATGGCAAGAGTCTAAAAAGATACATTAGATGACATATTTTACAATTTGCATCCCTATATTTGGGTAAATTGCATTTTATCCCAAATTAGGATTTTCAAGCACCGGGATTGCTTCCACAGCTGCACCTTGGTGCCCAAGCTTGGGAAATCCCTCAAACTTTACGAAAAAGATTCTCATGATGTCTCAACATCAGAGGAACATCTCAACATGTGCAAATTGCAAGCTAACCCTTTTAACTGGGTAAATTGCACATAGGTCCCTGTATATCAAAACAATGCTACGACTTTAAATAAAAAGGAGCAAATACTGAAATATATGCTTCTGAGAAACTTAATTACATGCTCAGAGTTAATCAAAAAGATTTAATTACATATTTAGGCAAAACACCTAGGGTTAACTCATAACCCAGGTCAGGGATGTTACAAATTATCCACCCCTTACAAGGATTTTGTCCCCGAAACCGATAAAACATACTAAGAGAAAAGGGCAGGATACTTCCTTCTCATCTCATCCTCTAACTCCCAAGTGGCTTCTTCAATACCACGATGGTTCCAGAGGACTTTCACAAGACTTATATCTTTCTTCTTTAACTTTTTAATTCGTTTATCTAGGATTGACACTGGTCCCTCCTCATAGGATATGTCATCATTCAATTCTACCTCCATAGGTTGTAGAACTGACTCGGTGTGTGGGTGACATTTCTTCAACATAGAAATGTGAAACACAGGATGTAACCTTTGTAATTCTGGGGGAAGCTCTAGTTTATATGCTACTTTTCCAATCCGTTCAATGATTGGATAAGGCCCCATATATCTAGGAGCTAACTTCCCTTTCCTTCCAAAACGAAGGATTCCTTTCCAAGGTGAGACCTTAAGATACACTTTGTCTCCAACCTGGAACTCTAAGGGTCTATGACGTTTGTCAGCATAAGATTTCTGCCTATCCTGAGCAATCTTAATCTAATGTTGTATAACTTTAATCTTTTCCGTGGTTTGTTGCACCAGGTCAGGACCTAACAACTGATGTTCACCAGTCTCAAACCAACACAAGGGTGATCTACAACGTCTACCATAGAAGGCTTCATAAGGTGCCATATCAATACTATGCTGATAGCTATTGTTATAGGCAAACTCTATCAAGCTTAGGTGTAGATCCCAACTTCCGGTGAACTGGAGAACACATGCTCGCAACAGGTCTTCTAAGGTTTGTATGGTCCTTTCTTACTGTCCATCAGTCTGGGGATGAAAGGCCGTACTAAACCTTAGCTTAGTGCCTAAGGCTTGATGTAACTGTTCCCAAAAATGACTGGTAAACTGAGGACCTCTGTCAGAAACTATTGTGACAGGAACTCCGTGCAAACGCACTATCTCTTGAACATACAACTCTGATAACCTTTCAACAGAATAGGTTGTTTTGACAGGTAAGAAATGTGCTGTCTTAGTCAACCTATCAACAATTACCCAAATGGAATCATGTCCTTTGCTTGTCCTGGGTAGGCCAACAACAAAGTCCATGGTCATATGGTCCCACTTCCACTGTGATATGGGTAAAGGTTGCATTGTTCCTGTAGGCTTCTGGTGTTCAGCTTTAACTTGTTGACACACGGGACACCTCAGAACAAACTCTGCAACGTCCTTTTTCATCCCAGTCCACCAATACAGACCCTTCAAATTCCGATACATCTTGGTGCTCCCTGGATGCATAGCATACATGGAAGAATGGGCTTCTTCCAGGACTAACTTCCTCAAGTTGTCCACATCCGACACTATCATTCTTCCATTATAACAAGCTACTTGATCTTTTGAGTCATGAAAACCATCTTACTTCTCATTTCCATACTCAGATCTTATATGTTGAACTGCAACATCACCTAGCCGTGCCTCTTTAATCTGCTCCCTTAGGGTAGGTTTAATCTGCATCTCAGCTAACAAACCGGTTAACAATGACACCTTCAACTGTACATTGTCTTGCCTTAAAGAGATAAGCATATCTCTTCTAGGGCATACTAAAGAGTTTAGTTGTGCTCTAATCATGGTTAATGTTGTTGATTTCCTACTCAAGGCATCTGCAACAACATTGGCCTTGCCTGGATGGTAATCAATTGTACAATCGTAGTCCTTGATTAACTCCATCCAGCGACGTTGCCTCATGTTGAGCTCATGCTGAGAGAAGATATACTTAAGGTTTTTGTGGTCTGTGAAAATCTGGAATGTTTCTCCGTAGAGATAATGCCTCCAGATCTTCAAAGCATGAACCACAGCAGCTAACTCCAGATCGTGTGTTGGATAATTCTCCTCGTGTTTCTTAAGCTGTCGGGAAGCAAAAGAAATCACTTGTTTATCCTGCATCAACACACGTCCTAGTCCGTTCTTGGAAGCATCACATAAAACTATATACCCTTTTCCTTGTTCAGGTAGCACTAGCACAGGTGCACTTGTCAACCTCTCCTTCAGCAACTGGAAAGATTGTTGACACTTATCACTCCAAGAAAAAGGAACATCTTTCCGGGTCAACTTGGTCAACGGTAGGGCTATAGAACTAAAGTTCTTTATGAACCTTCGATAATAACCAGCTAACCCCAAGAAACTTCGAATCTCCGTCGGTGTCTTCGGTTGTTCCCATTGTAGAATAGATTCTACCTTTTTAGGGTCAACACGAATTCCCGAGGCGGATATTACATGTCCAAGAAAAGATACCTCCGGCAGCCAGAACTCACACTTGCTAAACTTAGCGTACAACTTATGTTCTCTTAGCAAGGTCAAAGCTTGGCGAAGATGTTGCTCATGCCACTGAGCATCCTTACTATAGATCAGTATGTCATCTATGAAGACGACAACACACTGATCAAGGAAAGGTCGAAAAACTCTATTCATGAGTTCCATAAATGCAGCTGGTGCATTGGTTAGTCCAAACGACATAACCGTGAACTCATAGTGACCATATCTTGTCCTAAAGGCAGACTTGGATATGTCACTATCCTTAATGCGGAGTTGATGATATCCAGACCTCAAGTCTATCTTTGAGAAGACTGTTGCACCACGCAACTGGTCAAAGAGATCATCAATCCTCGGCAGAGGATGCTTATTCTTTATTGTTACTTTATTGAGTTGTCTATAGTCGATGCACAACCGCATTGACCCATCTTTCTTTTTAACAAACAAGACCGGAGCACCCCAAGGTGAAGTACTCGGTCGGATAAAACCTCTCTCAAGTAGCTCTTGAAGCTGTTTCTTGAGTTCTGCCATCTCGGCAGGCGCCATCCTATACGGAGTTTGAGATATGGGTTTCGTATCTGGGATCAGATTAATTTCAAAATCAATCTCCCGAGGTGGTGGTATACCAGGAAGTTCTTCAGGAAACACATCCTCGAATTCCCTGACTATGGGAACTTCAGCAGGATTGGTCCTTTCCTTGGTAACATCTACCACATGGGCTAAGAATGCATAACATCCTTGCCTCAACAGCTTATCAGCAACCATAGCTGACACAAGACAGGTGGGCAGAATCTTTCTTTCACCTTGAAAGATCCATGTGTTTCTTTCATCAGCAAACACAGCTGACTTGGACTCACAATCCAAGACAACTCTATACCTTTCTAAGGTATCCATCCCAAGGATTATATCAAATCCCTGCATATCAAGTGGTATAAGATCCACTTGAATGCGATGGTCAGAAAAGAAAAGGATGCAGGGAGAACATACCTCCTGCAAAATGGCAGACCCACTCAACGGAGTCTCTAACAACAAACTATCTGCTCTATGACTAACAGTCACATTGCAGTTACGAATCATTTCATGAGTAATGAAAGAGTGCGTAGCACCCGGATCAATCAGAACGGATACAACACATGATGTAGACATATCAGAATATAAAAATTTCATCTGACCTGCCACTACCTGTGGATTGACCACTGCCTCAGGTGGGTTCATAGCATAGAACCTCGCAGTCGCCTGGTGTTGAGGTGGTGCTGATGATCCAGCTTGAGACGCTTGTCCACGTCCTCGAGCTGCTCCTTGATGTTGTCTATTCTGAGATCCCTATTGATTCCGTCTCGGGGTTTGTTGTGTCACACCGACAACCCTAGAACGGCAATCCTTCATCAAGTGTCCCACCTTACCACAGTTGTAGCAACTCTTCTCCTGTTGCTGTGGTCTGGGTGGTCCAGTAACTGACACTGATGCAGAACTGTGCGTCCCTTGAAGCGGTTGACTCCGTCCTCTACCTCTGCTTGGTGTCCATTGAGTTTGAAAACTCGATCTGGGTGGTGGAGGGTTAGGTGCAGAGAATCTAGGTTTCTTAGAATCCCTAGATGAAGAACCCTGGAACTGAGGATATCTTTTATGGGTTTGTCTTTTCTCAATCACAGATATCTCGATCTTTAGGACTGACTCAACGAAGGTAGAGAATCTCTCTCTGTTTTCTAAGGCAGACACAGGGGTTGACATATCAGAATTCAAACCCTTCTCGAATCTTCTGATTCTTTCCTCATCCGTAGCAGCCATGTGCGGACAGAACCACAATAACTCCATGAACTTAGCTTCATACTCACTAATGTTCATCATACCCTGCCTTAGTTTTTCAAACTGAGAGATCTTCTCATCTAGGAAGGTCTTTGGAAAATATCTATTGATAAATTCCCGACGAAACTCTTCCCATGAGAACTCTACTCCAGGTCTCTTCTGCTCTTCCATGTTCCACCAGTGACCAGCACTGCCTTTGAGAAGATAGACAGCATGTCTAACCTTCTCAGCTTCCGAGATCATAAGAATCCTGAAAGCCTTCTCCAACTCTGTCAGCCATAAGTCAGCATCTGCAGGGTCGGCAGTTCCGAAGTACTCGGTAGCTCCGACGCGACGAAGTCGTTCGAATGTCTTACCGATACCTTGTGCTTCAGGCTGGGCAGGTGCCCTAGGTGCAGGAATGGGCATCCTATCGGTTATATGTGTCATGGCAGTCATGAACTGCCCAAACATCGTCTGTACAGTTGGATCACTCGTGTCAGCTGGGTCGAACTGGGGTGGCTCTCTTGGCAACTCAGGTGCAGGTTGTTCTATTCTCAGAACTCTTGCACTGCCTCGAGGTGCACTAGCACTACTCTCTGCCACGTGCTCATCACGATGTTCTGACATTCTTATGTATCTTCTTCTCCTGAGGAGCAGAAGATTCTATTAGATGAGGAAGGAGTACTAAAAGTAGACTCGACATCCTAAGTCCTATGCCTCTGTACACTCAACTGAACCTGGAGCTCTGATACCACTAGTTGTGGGCTCTGATCTCCAAACCATAACATAAACATGATTAAAACTTAGCGGAAGCAAATTGGTAATCAGCGGAAGACAAAAATCATGGGAAATTAAAACTTTTCGTGACAAGAGCTTGAATCCATAAAAGCTTCTTTCATAAAGAGAGATAAACTGTTTACATCTCAGGATAATTACTTCTCGAGTAATTATATACATCAAGATACAAAATCTCAATATCACTATACAAAAGACTCCAAGACCTGAGAGTACAGAGGACTGACTCTAACTACACCACATGGCAGGACAAATCTCCACCTGAGATTACTGCTGCCCCTGGTGATGCTGCTGCTGAGACTGATCACTTGTGGGCTGGTTCCTTCGTCTCCGACGTCCACCTAAAAAGTTGAAGCCTACGGGGTGAGACAATTATACATAATTGTCCCAGCAAGAGTTATAACTCTTCGCCAGAAGCTTTATTATAACATCAAAGATTATTTTAAACAGTAAAGCCTTCAAAGTATTCTATAACAGTTGCAGGTATAAAAAGATCTCTACAATTTAGGAGATATGGAGAATATCAACATTATTGCAATGTAACATCAATCAACTAACTTGGAGTCATCTCTAACAAGTTATACTACATGGTTGATTATGTTTTACAAACAACATTATGCCCTGTGGAGATGAGGCTTACCACTCATCCTCCAACTGATCGCTGAAAAGCCGCATCAGTACCATACATAGGTCATTAAGAGAGTCGGATTCTCATGACCTTCACCTTCCTCCGTCAGTAAGAGGATCACTTGTAGGACATCTCGTGTCTCTACTACTATAGCTCACCAGGGTAAACTGGTCCTTCGCTATTCTAGAGTCACAGTGGCGTTCTGTACTCTCTTCGTCATCAGGAGGTTTCATATTTACCTACCACTGATACGGATATTTGTGCTTTCTTCGTCATCAGGAGGTTTCATGTTTACCTACCACTGATACGGTATGGAACTATAGTGAAGGATGGATGGATTCCACATCTACATCACTTTCCTACACTAGGATGTAAGGTTCTACACATCCATATACCCCACATACTCAAAAGTATGTGCTCCAGGAGTTCCCTGAGGAAAACCTGTTTCACCATCACTTAATTTCTGACAATGATGGATCTATGATCAGGGCTCTACATTATACTTGATTAGTTAGGTACATTCAGTATTCTTTAACAGCATACATTGTTCTTCAAACAATAACAGTAGCATAGCAGCTATAAAAGAAGAATACTAAATGTAGCAGGCCTAACTCATATCAATCATCATTTCTCATTATCCTCATCACAAGTCATCTCTAAGGCATGACCTTGATGGTATTCATGGCTCTCATAGCCCATTATCAGCATAGGATGCCACTGGCAAGGCATCAGATTACTTTACTTATTCATAAGGCTAACAACATGCCTTTAATGAATATAACATCAACATCCATACCTGGATATGATTACCTTCATATCAGAACCTGCATGGTTAATACATCTGATAAAGGTAATGCAACAATAAGGAATGTATTTCCTACTCTTGTCATAAGAGTTAAATCTTTAATTTAAATCAAATAAATTTTATTGCTCAAAAGCATGCCATTACCCTTGAATTAGGGTTTACTATTCACATTACATGTCATCACCCTTGAATTAGGGTTTACTATTCACATCAAGGTGAATTAAACTCATAACATCATCATGTATGAGTAACATCTTCATTGATGCTCTTAGATTAGTTAAGAGTTCATCATTTATTATAATTAGGGTTTCTATGACCTCACACGGGTGGACCATACCCTAATTATGCTCACTTATGTGCATTGGAGATGCTTTACTTGAGTTTCCACTTAAAAAGGGTACTTTCTCTCTCTAGAAGTACTTTCTCTCTCTAGAAGTACTTTCTCTCTCTAGAAGTACTTTCTCTCTGTAGAAGTACTTTATCTCTCATCATAATGCTAGGTGATGTCAACATCACTCTAAAACAGGTTGGATTGAGTCATCATAGGCTAACATAGCCAAAAGCATCACCATTATGTGATTAGAGTTACTTTCTCTCTCTAGGATACTTTCTCTCTCTAGAGTACTCTCTCTCATCATATTAATGGTTGATGATAACATTGGACTAGATCAAGTTAGATAGAGTCATTATGACTAAAAACATCATTCTCATGTAATTAGGGTTTGAATTGAGCAAGGTATAACTCAATTGACCCTTTAGGGGTATTTTGATAATTCACCCCATTGATCATCATTATGGTCAAAACCTTAGTCAATTAACCCCTTACTATCCTAGATCATCATTAGGGTTTGATTTGGGCAACATTGGACCATTTATATTATGAATTGATTGAAAGAAGTCAACTTGGAATCACATTGATTGATTTCAATCATTAATCATCAATTGAGTTGAGATCGGTTGAAAGTGTTGACCGTTTGCCCACTTTGACCTTCCAAGACCGCGAGCCTCTTTCTAACTCCAAGACCGCGAGCCCCCCTTAGGCTTCAAGACCGCGAGCCTCCTCAAGTGGTTCAAGACCGCGAGCCCTATCATTGGTTCACTTGATGTTGAGACCGCGAAGATCAAGTTGGAGTTGAGACCGCGAAGAGATGTTGACCGTTTAGCTAGTTTGACCTCAGGACCGCGAGGCCCTTCATGGTCTTGAGACTGTGAGCCTCCTCTCGGTCTTGAGACCGTGATCCCTCTCACGGTCTTGAGACCACGAGCCCTCTCACGGTCTTGAGACCGCGAGGCTCACATGGTCTCAGCCGCTTGGTCCATCAACAAAATCAAAGATACAATCGATGATGTTAACCGATGTTGAAGCCCTCAAAAGGTCAAAGTTATGTTGACCACCTATGGATTGGGTCAATTAAGGTTATGCTTAACCATTTGGTCATTCAATTGACCCTCAATTGTTGACCAATTAGGGTTGAAATTGATTCAATTAGGGTTTATCAATGTTCACCCAACAATACTCAACAATGTGCATCAACACAAGGTTGAACCCTTCAATTGAGCTCCAATTGGGCTCAAACTTGGCCCAAACGGTCTTGAGGTCATGTGGGTGGACCCCAAATAGTTCTTGAGACCGTTTGACCAAGATTTCATCAAAATCTAAGGTGATTTGATAGAGGTTGAACCATGATTGGGTCACCAATTCAGTATTTTGATCAAATGATAACTTATTTGCAATTGGGTCCTAAATTGGTCAAATTACTCAACCCTAGACCTTCAAACGGTCTTGGGTGATTGTCCTCTCGGTCTTGAGACCGTTTGGATGAGTTCCAAACGGTCTTGAGACCGTTTGCCCATCAAATTTTGGATTCTAGTGCAAATTCATCAAGGTCTGACCCATTGAGTTGATGATCATGTCAATATTTAATTGCAATGTAATTTGGTGTAATTGTACCTTCAATTGGTCAACTATCCTTGACCCCAGACCTCCAAACGGTCTTGGTTGATTTCCCTCGCGGTCTTGAGACCGTTTAGGTCAATCAACCCTAAAAACCCTAATTAGGTCACCATAATTTCAGTACTGATTTCATCTAGGGTTAGCCCTAGTATTCACCCTTCAACGCTTAGCCCGTTTGGAATTAGACCATCAAACTTGGTGAGTTGTTAATTAACATAATTGTGAACAGTAATATCATACGTTCAATGCTTAGTCAACGACCTTACACGGTCTTGAGACCGTTTGCCCAAAAAGGCAATTTCAGACCGTTTGAAAATCAGGAATAAATTCAAATAAAGTTGTTACTTAAAAAGGTCATATCTCCCGATTCCTTTGGATTTAGCCTCCCCAATGTTGAGGGTAATTAGTCTATATAATTAGGAACAAGTTTCTGATACGGTCCACGCTCGGTCAACGGGGCCAAACGGTATTGGAGACCGTTTGCCCTGTCGCGGTCTCGAGACCGTTTGCTCACCTCGCGGTCTTGAGTCCGAGAGAGCAAACTTTTGAGACCGTTTAAGGAAGTGAAAAGCGGTGGGTTTTTCTTGGAAATCACGCATTCATCTCCTAGATCAAGAACAGTACAAATATCCCATGGATTTACTTGCAAAATAGCAGGGAAAAGTAGGGAAATACTAAGAGCTATCATCAAAACGCATATAAAGATGCACATAGTAAAGCATGGGTTTAGAGTTATAAAACCCGCCTAAAGCTTGCTTCTTGAGCTCCAAGCTTTCAAGATCCAAGCTCTAATGGCGTCCTTGAGTTCCCACAGGTTGGCCAAGGTGAAAACTCCAAGGAAGGATGAAAAGAGACGGCTAGAAAGGTAGGGTTTCAAGAGTTATCCATGAAGATGACCTTGAATTCGAGTTCTAACCATAGAATTAGGCAAGAAGAGGGGTTTAAACCTACCTTGTACCCCTTGGTCGTCCTCCTTAGATCCAAGTCAGTCCTTGGTCGTCTTTGGTGAAATGAAACAGTAAGGGAACGAAGGGTGAGTTCCCTTGCAACTAGGGGAAGGAGAGCTTATATACATGGGGTAGGATTTTCAACATTAGTTCATAAGTTGTCCATAATTCCAACTAGGTCCCTCCTTCTTTACTTGATCGTCCCTTCCTATTTATTCTAAGGACAAACCTTCTCCTAAGGCTTTAGGAAAAGAAGGTAAAGGATAGCAAGCTAATAACAAGGCACATACCTAAGGAAATATTGCACATATACCCTGATTATTCAATCACAAGGCATATCTCATAGTCTGATAGTTCAATTGAGGTGACTTGCCCATCATTTCTTCTCTAAATGATGGCAAGAGTCTAAAAAGATACATTAGATGACATATTTTACAATTTGCATCCCTATATTTGGGTAAATTGCATTTTATCCCAAATTAGGGTTTTCAAGCACCGGGATTGCTTCCACAGCTGCACCTTGGTGCCCAAGCTTGGGAAATCCCTCAAACTTTACGAAAAAGATTCTCATGATGTCTCAACATCAGAGGAACATCTCAACATGTGCAAATTGCAAGCTAACCCTTTTAACTGGGTAAATTGCACATAGGTCCATGTATATCAAAATAATGCTACGACTTTAAATAAAAAGGAGCAAATACTGAAATATATGCTTCTGAGAAACTTAATTACATGCTCAGAGTTAATCACAAAGATTTAATTACATATTTAGGCAAAACACCTAGGGTTAACTCATAACCCAGGTCAGGGATGTTACACACACGGTCGCTAGCACTGGTGCATGTTGTGAAATCCCACGCGGAGCAGGGTACCTGCTTGAGGGCAAAGGAAGAAGAGCGGGAGCAGGTACCTTCGGGCAACCAGCGAGGAGAGCAAGGCAACCGGCGGCAGGAGGAGCAGGAGGACCAGGAGGAGTAGGAGATGACAGCGAGAAGAGAAGGAGAGGCAGGCGGTGGCGATGGCGAATAGCTCCAGCAGCAGTAGGCGGTGGCGCGGAGGCAGGCGACAGGTGACGCAGCAGCAACAACAACAACAGGTGGTAGCGACGCAGCAGGGGTCGGGAACCGGAGCAAAATCGATCGATGAAATAGAAGAAAGGGGAAGAGTCTGTTGTGCATGGGGGCTATTAAGTTACTAAAAGGTGTCAGTTATCCATAACAACCGACACCTTTATTATTAAGTGTCAGTTATCCAAAGACAACCGACGTCAATTGGACATTCCTTTATCCTAATTTTTTTGGCGGGGACGGCGCGCGCACCCTTATCACGTCAGTTATGCTAAGAAAACTGACGCCCATATTGGAACTTTTAGCACAAATTTTATATTCATTCAGCATCGGTTATTAGGTAAAACACCGACGTTGTATCTGATACTTTGGCGCAATTTTTTTTGCTCAAAAAAATTGGATTTTGCGAGCTACTTTAGGCGTCGGTTTCGTTTCTTCAACCGACACTAAATGAAAAGCTATACCCGTGTCTGGCTGGTCTTCAAATATAGACGTCGAATGTCCTTATCAACCGACGTTTAATGTTAACAACGTCAATTTTACTAAAAAACTAACGCCTCTAAAAGCGACGTTGAACGTTGTTTCTGTAGTAGTGTGAGGTATACCGCTCATGCTCCAACCAACCACGACCACATAAAGCATTAGTACCATACAAGGTCAATGGAAGAGTTGGCTGCCATGACCTCACCCGTCTCGATTAGTATGAGACCACTGGCAGTGACCACATGTCAAACTGCAACTAGCTTGCCGGGGTATAACGACATCTTCGCTAAAGAGCTACAACCACAACATGCACTCTCTTCGGGGAGATATCACATCAATCCCCGATACATTTTCATCAGGGCGATCAGACAACAACCCTGACATTCATCAGGAAATCACACAGAGATCCCTATCTGGACGTAAGGATATGTTTGTCCATCACCCCCACATATTAAAAAAATATACTCTCTAAGTTAAACTCATTTCACCATTCAGCAAATCCTGACATTGAATGGATCTATGGCATGGGAACACCATTAAGCAAATCCTTCAAGTACTTTCATAATCTTTGGAACACATTAAATGCATAATACTCGGGATCTCAGTCCTTTATCACATTACTGGGGATTCTCATCCCTTAACACTATCATCATCATGATTGCTAGAACTGGGTATTCAAACCCTTAGTTCATCACTAAACATTGCCACCTCTTATCAGGTAACTATTGCCTCTAGGTCCTCAGATCATGTATACATTATACTTATTACACAAGTATTTCACATGGCTCACAAGGCCCATTTAATATGTATCATATGAAAAATCATAGCTCATACCTGAATATGCTCATCATCTTATAATACCTACATGGTTAGTATTTCGTGATAGAAGCAATATCAAGTACATATCATTACCATGCAACATAAGAGAAATACAACCTTTTCACTATTAGGGTTAGGGTTTTCCTTTTCACCGATTAGGGTTAGGGTTTCCCTCTTTTAACGGATTACGGTTTCAAGTTCATATTATCATGAATCAAAATCATAATTCATATTATCAAGAATCAAACCTGGATTCATAGATCGACACATATAGTGGTATCAATGTATGTTCATTGAATGATTAACACACAAAGTATGAGTTTCTCTCTCATTCTCACTAGGATAATGATTACATCATACTTTATTAAGTTGGATCAATCCTTCTCTCAAGGTACATTGGCCTACAATTATCAAAATGCATTGAACTCTATACATCTTAATGTATCATTTGACATAACACACTTCATGTGTTACTCAATCAAGTATATTGGATTGAGGTTCTTCCTCCATATCAGCCATAGAGGTGTGTGTGTTCTTCAGACTATATCGGGCATAGAGGTGTGTGTATGCTTCACACCATATTGGGCATAGAGGTATGTGTATGCTTCACACCATATCAGGCAAAAAGGTGTGTGTGTTCTTCACACAATATCCGACAAAGAGGTGTGTGCGTGCTTCACACCATATCGAGCAAAGAGGTACTTCAACCCGATATCGAGTTGAGCCATGATGATGTCATCATCTTCATGATCTAGACTTCATTCCTTACTGTTCTAGTTCATGTACAATATTCCTATGTCACTAGTGGAACTCATGAATTCATCAATTATACAAGAAAACTCGAAATTGAAAGTAGATAATCAAGTATGGCAAGATTGATGGTGAATAATAAATGATTGGGTTCAAGTTATATAACCCACCTAAAGAACAACTTCAAAGCTCCAAGCTCCAAAACTTCACGTTCTCAAGGTTGAATATGAGCTTATCACAGATCCAACACTCATTCACAACTCCTCTTCATGCAAGGAATCACCATAGATAAGAATTTGGTGAAGAAGAAAAGAAAGGAAGAATCACAACCCAAGATCATGATTTATCCAAGGTTGAAGATGACCATGGCTTCACCTTAAGCTTAATTACTAGAGCTCCTTGTTGCTCCTTACTTCCTTTCATGATATCTAAGAGAAATGGAGTGATAGGGTTCAAAACATTCACTAGTAGGTGAAAGGAGTAGTATATATAAGATGAGGTTCATGAGAGAGGGTGTATAAGAGTTATCATCATTTTACACTACTAGGTGCCACGTGTCCATGCATGGTTGACACATGTCCATGCATGCATATATATCTTGACATGCAAAACTCTTGAGGATAATCTAGGGATAATATTTCGGCCCTTAGTTATCTTGTTGAGCAAGATATTTCAACTCAACATCACTTTATTCACAAACTGATACACTTTTTCTAAGGAAAGTTGCAAAATGATATCCATCACCTCCTTGAGGTGCTTAAACCATCATGGAAAAGGCCAAGAGTTGAAAACATGATATGGGACCTCCTCTATGGATCCTTGGCCGATAGGCATCCCCATATAAGCTCTACAACTCAAATAAAGGCTTCGACTATACATCTTTTCTTAGTCTTTTCATCACCAAGAATACCATCACTCAAATATGATTCAAACATGGTACCTCTTTCTTTCTCTCTCCTCTAGATGATTCTAAGAGAGAGTAGGGACACTCTAGAGGTGGTATTTTGCATATCAACCCTATATTTTAGGTAAATTGTAAATTGCACCAAAATTGGTACACAAGGCACAATCATTATTCAAACAAGTTCTAACTTGGAACTTAGGCTTTCCACAAGACACCCCTTAACATCATTCTCTATATTATGATGCTAAAGAACTTGAAGCATTTTCAAAATGTGACATATTGCAATACAAACCCTCATCTTGGGTAAATTGCAAATTACATCCAAACTATCATATAATGCACAAACAGTTTGCAAATAAGCTCAAACTTGAAAATCAAACTTTCCTCGAGTCTTAATTACTTTTCAAAAGACTAAAAGATGTTTATAAATAACTTACTTAAGAAAACTTCCAGGTTTATACCATAAGCCAGGTCAGGGATGTTACATGAGTCATATACCCATCTTCAATACTTTCATGGAGATAAATGTAGGAACTCCTACTTACTTCCATGCAATAGATAGATAGAGCTCTAATTACACTCCACTAAAATTATATCCATTCCGCATATGTTGAAATGGGGAAGAAGGGAGCCTTGGCTACTTATTCCAATGGACAATTAACAAAAATTAGAGAAACCAGAAGAGAATTTATAATATTAAATCAAGTTGTACACCACATGACTAATAGGTGGAAAAAAGGCACCAAATATAAGAAAAACTACTCCATGGTACACAAACAAAGATGTATACCACAAATGTAACAAATTCCATAGAGTAAAAGAAAGAAAATAGAGTGAAAAAGAAGGAGAAGCCTGATACAACATTAGTAGAGGAAGAATTGTCTTCAAAGCAGTTGTACAAGAAGCTTCTGAAGCTTGGGTTGAAGGAAATTCACCTATATAACCTTCTTATTTTTCCTTTCAACATTTTCTAGAGTGGAATCATCCTCTAGGTTGCCTCCATGTCGTATCCTAAAGTTGAAATTGAACCAAACGGGAGATTCCCCATTACAATCACTCTCTCAAAACTTATATTTTTCCACTTATGTTAAGCGATGTGCCTGGGATGAGACACACCATCTCCCCCGACAGTTGCTAAGATCGGGCTTCAAAACTGTTTGACATACTCTATCAAGGGATCAACACGTCGTATCAAAGACCTTGTCGAATAATAGTTGATAAAATTACATGTCATGTCATTAGCCAAACATGCCATGCATATGCATGGTTGAATTGGTCTCGACTACTAATGTTGGGCATGACACGCTCTCTATAGTTAAAGATCCATGTCTATTAATGTTGGACACGACACACAATAAGGAAGGCACATGGTGTCCAATGTTGGAAAATCAGAGTGAGAACTTGGAAGGGGGCACAATGTGCACTAATGGTTCCACGACATGTCTCAGTGCAAAACTACTGAATTTGGACTTCTCGAATCTCCTTGTTGACGACTAAGGTGGCATTGGTTAAAGATGAACCAAGTCTCATATATATGCACCAAAATACCCTCAATTAGTCTAAATGACATCAAGATAGTCAATTGCTAATTATGCAATCACACGTCTTAAATGGAGCCAAAGCATGAAACTCAAATCAATAGATATTTTAAAACAAGTCATAATAAGTAATATGAGCTACATACATCATGCGAAAACACAATAACAGACTGATGGTATCTTGTAAGTTAATATTTAAATTAGATATACATTATTACATACAATTGCATATACAAATGTGCATGATGTCTTGTTAAATCTAACTAATTATAAAAATGTTATGAACAAAAAGACAGACATACATATTTCTAATAAATAAATCAAATAATAATATGATATAATTATTTTAATTTTGTTTTCACAAGCATGACGCACATATTTCCCCCATATATTGTTGGAATTTGTGTACAATCCATATGAAACCTCCGGAGAACGATACAATTGTTGCTATTTATCTTCCTCCTGCCCCAACCAGTCAATCTACCCAGTGGAGCCAGCCAACGAAATTAGTATGCCAGGGAAGAGTAATCAATTCAATTCTTTATAATATGACAAAGAATGATTTAAAGCTTAGAGAGAGAAGAAAAAAACATATAAACTTCCTTACTAACACGCCACAACTGGACAGAGTAAGCAAAGCGCCGATGCTGGTAGTACTATTATCAATTATAACTATAGTAGTTAATATTAATCATAGTAGTTAACAATAAAGCTGGTCTTACTATCAATTTTCATATTAATTTGTAAAACACTATCATGAATGTCGCGGTAGGAAAAATAGCTCGGTGGGGTGTAAGTGTCACTTCCGTCGCAGAAAAAACACCGTCGTAGGAAGAATATCTCCCAGCTCGTCCGCCGTCCGGTTTCGGCCTCTCTACTCGCCACCTACGTCGTCTACACAACATAGCAGCGAGGAAAAGTTCATCAATAAGGACGAAGAGAAGAAGGGAATGATTCGCACTTCAGTCCCTGGCGGTATATGCGGCGGTTAGAGAAGCCTTATTTACAAGGATCCCTGTTTGAATGGTGTGCTAAAGCCATTCCTCTTTCCGATGGGGCACCCGAAGACCTCTTTCCGGAGCAAGGCGGCGCACTTGGTATCTGATTTCACCTCCGTCATCCTGAACCCCATCTCTGACGAACCATCCACTCCCCGAGTAAGTCTTGTATCCCCTGACGCTTCATGTCACCCCCAATCCCTCAACCCTCCCCTTCGCAGCAGGTACTTTTGGTCTAATCAGAGCTGCGAGGTTTATCTCCGGAAAAGTCTGATTTGGTGTGGGTTGAAGTTACATGTGTTTTTGACTCATGATACTTTTGGAAATTCATGTATATTCTAGCTTATACGTAGATAGCATGTTGCTCATTTCCAACCAAATGCACAAAAAGACATGCTGTACAATTCCATATCTAGACTTGATCTGGACTCCAGTTAAATGGTCTTCAAGTGTGATGCGATCTGTTACCAATAAGCAATACTTAGGCTTGCTATGCTATTTTTTTCGAGGTACTTAATTCCTTTCCACTTGTCTCTCAGCCTTTGATTGCGAGGTATATCTCACTAATTCGACCTAAAAAAGACACATAAATTGTAGCTTATTTAAGGGAGTGTAACCTGTGGAAGGTGGATTCATGAAGTGGGAATGGGTCTTTGGCGCTGCTGCATCTTTAATGCAACTCAACCTTATCCGATACTTCAACAGAACTCATTTTTTTCTAGCTAATGCCAAAATTGAGGGGAAGTGGAATATGGAAGGGGGGTGGTAGGGAAGGTCTTGGAATTCTGGAGGTGAACCCTAGCTGCAATGTGCGGCGAAGAACGTCGGTGGAGGCTGTTCCTTATTGATTGAACCTCAGAATCTTACTTCAATCTAGATTTTCTTTACAAGCTTTTTAGTACTTGTTCTTAGATGTTAATCAGATCAAACTTTTGAAATCCCTTTACTCACCAATTAACTAATAGGAGTTTAAATCAGTAGATAAGCATGCAATACCTGAAATTATCTCAAGTATGCTTTCCCCCCTATGGTTTAACCCTGACTCGCCACTGATGCGACCGGCTTTGGGTGCTTGCGAACCAAATTTACTAGTGTGTGCCTAGGGTTTTTATAAGCTGAGTGCTAGACACGTGTTGTTTCCTTAATTCTACGGCTTGTCAAGAGCAGGTAAAGCTTTTTGGCAGCTAAATGGGGGCTTGTAGGAAGCAAGGAAGGGAAGAAACCCTATGTACACTTGATGACAATAAGAACGATGATCCGGTAGAAGACCAAGGGGGTAAATATATATAGAGTGCTGGCTATTACAATGTCACTTTTACTCACACTTGCACGATTACACAATCATTGTTTTAACTGATTCCTTAATGATTGAATGATTCCCTGCCCAAGCAAGGTGGATATGGTTAGTGAGATACAAAAGGAGGGAGGTGTTACAGAAACCAGTGAGGTGGGGGTGGGGGGGGGCAGTGATGGCGCAAGGGGGAGATTAAGGGGTGAGGGGTGGGGCAACAACCAGGATTAGGGGTAAGGAAGGAGCATGAGGGTGGGGGCAGTGGAGGAGGGGTAAGAGCAGGGATGTAGAGGCAGCATGGGTTAGGTGGAGACATGCAGGAAGTAAAGAAAGGGATGAGGAGGCCGACAATGAAGAGAGGGGGGCAGGGAAGGATGGTGTTGGGAATATGGAGGTGATTGGAGATCCAAATAACAAGGTCCAACGAGCTTTTTACGGAGAGGCAGAAGAATGAGATCGAGTAATCCAATTTGAATACATATGACGAAGAACAATGACAGAGCAACGAAGCAACCATATAGACATGATTTATAGTGGTTCGACAAATCCTTGATGTGAGAGCCTAAATCCATTAGCAAAGGTGATACTATTGATGAATAGATTATAGAGTTGATGATTACAGAAGAGAGAAGAAGAACTCAATCCCCTTTTACACCCCAAAGCCAACTGTGGAAGAAGACAGTTGCTTGGTGTGAAACCCTGAGAGAAACATGGTTCGTCCGTAGCTTTATGTCTTCGAAAAATGACGTCTCTTGATGTCTCTTCGTTGCTCTTCATGTTTGGGATGGTCTATTTAAAAGAATAGGGCCCATACCCAAAACCCAAAATCATATGGTTCTTTTCTGACTGCGTTTATAGTCTGACTTGGCTGTATAAATGGCCTTGTTGCTACTGTTGCCCTAATATGGCCCATGGGGACCATACATGGTCAATTGGCTGACCTGTAAATCCACCTATAGATGCCCAAAACACATATGCCAAGGCTAGGTGTAGATGTATGGTTCATCAAAGAAGCCTTTCTAGAGAGTTTAAGACACTTTCAACAAATTCCACCTTATGTTCAACTCAAAAACGACGGAAGTAGAAAAACACTTGCAATCTTCTCCTATATTAGAAACGGAATAAGAATACCGTCTCCCACACATGCCCTACACGAGCAAAGCTCAGGTAGAAAGAAGACCAACTAAGTTAGAGCAATGCTTAAACTTAGCTACGGAAGAGTCTTTGTCATCATGTCTGCTGGATTCTTAGACGTACCAATCTTCTTTATTTGAATCTTGCCTTTAGCAGTACTTGACATCAATGTGCTTCCTTCTCTTGTGGAACATTTGATCTTTGCCAAGATGTATAGCACTTTGATTGTCACAATGAACAATGACTTTTTTCTTTATTCGTGTCCAATTGGTTCATTTCAAACCCTTGAGCGATAAAGCCTCCGTGATGGCTTCCGTTGTCGCCATGTACTTTGCTTCAATTTGATAAAACAATAGTACTTTGTAGAGTGGTTTTTCAACTAACAACGATCGATCCCAGTGTGAACATGTAACCTACGAGAGATCTCCTCTTATTGAAGCTGCCTGCATAATATGAGTGCATGTACCTTGTCGTGATGACTTAAACTCTACAAAAGACTAAATGAGTTTTGAAGTGCCTTTCAAATACCCCAAAGTCCACTTAACTGCTTGCCAATGTGCCTTTCCAGGATGAGCCATCTAACAACTAACCACACTAACTGCGTAAGCGATGTTTGGTCTATTGCAAACCATAACATTGCTACCATGGCACTTCAGTAAGGTACATGCGTCATTTCTCTCTTCTTCATCAAATTGTAGAGACAACAAAGCCGATAACCTAAAGTGAGCAACTAATAGAGTTGAAATAAGCTTCACATCTAACATGTGGAACTTGTGAAGAACCTTCTTGATGTACTATCTTGTGTTAGGATAAGTCTTTTATCTTTTCAGTCCCGTTTAGTCTCCATGATAATCTTCTTAGCTTCACCTAACTCTTTCATATCAAATTCTCCACCTAGAAGAAATTTCACCTTAGCAATCTCAGATGCGTGTCTAGAATCGATCTACATATCATCAATATATAGCAGTAGGTAAACAAAGGAATTGTCATTCAACCCTTTTTAGTGGACACAAAGCGTTGTAGCTACTCTTGGAAACTTCACTGTGTCATGAAAGAGTCAAATCTCCTATACCATTGTCGAGGAGATTGTTTCAACCCATAGAGTGACCTTTTGAGTAAGCACACATGATTCTCCGTCTTCAAAACCTTTTGATTTTTGCATGTGGATCTTTTCTTCTAATTCAACATGTAGAATAACTGTCTTTACGTCTAGATGTTGTAGCTCTAGGTCTTTAATGGCTACCAAAGAAAGATGCACCCGCATGGAACTATGCTTGACCACGAGTTAGAAAACTTCATTATCAATGCCTTCGATCTGACTGTAGCATTCTACAACAAGGCATGCCTTGTATCTGTCACCTTGTTTCAGTGATTTAAAAAGCGGGTGAAGCGACCGCTTAAGCGGTCAAGCCTACGTCCCGTTGTAATTTTAGCTGAAGCGGGCTTTGAAGCGTTTTGGACTGAAGCGGCCGCTTTTTCAGCCCCGCTTAAGCGACCGCTTCAGGGCGCTTCACGACAAATATTGCTGGAGTGGCCCAATCACTCACCAATCTTTTTAATGTTAATGAATAGATCCTTGGAATATGGAATTCCAAGGGATGAAATAGGAAATCTATAGAAAAATGAAAGCACTACTTTTGGGAGATGTGATGCTCCAGCAGTTGTATCTCAAAAGGTGTAAGAAAGTTTAGTAATTACCATTTATCTTTACTTTGTTACTGCTGTTTGTACACTCTGTACAACTAGACTAGTACTTTGTACTGTCAAGTTTGTATATGATATTATCATGTATATTTAATGTTGTTTATTACCGCTGATACTCTAATAATCTGACATTTAGTATACTTGTACAAAACCTTTGCACAACCATCTGTGGACTGTAACAAAATGATGTCGTAAAATATTGTTATATTGTCAATCATGTACTTAATGCAGTAACTTATTTGTTCTGTATGATTTACTATGTATGATATTGGCATGTATGTTTAATGTAGTTTATTACCACTGACAAATTAATAGTCAGCCATTTTATATACTTGTACAAAAACTTTGCACAACCATCTATAGACTGTAACAAAATAAGGTAGTAAATTTTTTTATATTGTTTATTATATACTAAGTCTAGTAGTTTATTGCTCTTTAGGATTTAATGAGTAATATCTAATTATCTTGATTCTACCATATATTGCCATGCATTTCTCTTTATTACTGCTTAAATGTGCATCTATTTATAGAAGACTACCTTACTCCGTCAACAATATTTGTGCATAGTAGTATTTAACTACTACTACCTCCAATTTTTTTTACTAAATGATAATTTCTAGGCCCAGTTGTTGAAACAATATCAAGTACATTCATTGATACTTGATTGTTGAGCGAGGACTATGCGGTTTTATGATGTTTGAGTGTTTTTAGCTTGTAACAATTTATTTTTGTAAATAGGACCCTTTTTCATATGTAAAAGTCATTCTGATGTAATGAAATATCATTTAGATGCTTGATTAATGATATGTTAGCAGTACGACGGTCACCAAAAGTATTCTACATTTTTTAAAACAATGCAGACCGCTTTTTCAAAAAGCGCCCGCTTTAGTCCGCTTTCCGCTTTGCGCTTCAAAAGGGTCAATCCGCACGCTTCCCGCTTCGCGCTTTCCAAAACCTAGCCTTGTTTCTTCTTATAGACCTACTTACAACCCACTACTTTCTTGCCATCGGGAGGTACCACCAACTCCCTAGTTTGATTGTTGTGAAGAGATTCCTTCTCTTCCTTCATTGCAACAATCCATTGTGAAGCATCATGACCTGCGACTACATCACAAATATTGGTGGGCTCATCACTAATATCCTTGTCAACGACGCTGGGGAAGGGCATAGGCCACCATGGAGTCATCAATGACACAATGTTGGAATGGTTTGGCTACACTTTAGGGACTCCCTAATGTCTTTTTTGTCTTCACTAGGCACTAAATCATCTGGCATAGAAGAGGGACCTTGTTCATCAACCTTTGAACCGTCATCTTCTTTGACCTCCATCTGCTGTGAGACGCCCTGCAAAAAACTTGTAGGAGAGCTATTTGTGTCTTACATAGTAGATACTGTGGCGGATTTGTTAAAGGAACGTTGCACTCTATCAAGAAATGTGCCGAAGAAGGATCCTTGCACCAAAGACGTTATCCTTTCACCTCAGATTCATAACCAAGGAATATGCATTTGATAGCTCTATGTTCTAATTTGCAAGTATCAGAATGTACATAAGCAGGATAATCAAATATGTGTAGATTTGAATAATCAACATGTTTTAAGGACCAATCTTCTTTAGGAATCTTGAAAATAATAGAAGATGATGGAGAAAGGTTCACCAAATAACACGAGGTTGTATAGCTTCAGCCTAGAAAGATCTATCTAAATCCTCATTGAAAAGCATGGATCAAGCCTTTTCCAACAACATTTTGTTCATTCTTTCCTCTACATCGTTATGTTGGGGCCTGTGATGCAACGTACAATGTCTTTTGATCCCATGATATTGCAGAAATTATTGAATTCTTAGAGCAAAACTCCCAAGTCATTGTCAGTCCTAAAAGTCTTTATCCTCTTATTGGCTTGATTCTCAACAAGAGCCTACCACTACTTGAATGTAGAGAGCATACCGTCCTTACTCTTGAGAGAATAAACCCAGACCTTTATCGTGCAATCATCAATGAAGTTCATCATGTATTTAGCACCACCTTTGGAAGGAACACGAGAAGGGCTCCAAAGATTAGAGTGAAAACATCATTTGAAGAATGAATTTCCGTGTTAAAGTTACTAGATTTCTCTTCCCATTAACACAATGTTGGCAAAAATCTAACTTTCCAATGCTTTCGCCACACAACAACCGTCTCTTGCTTAGAAACATCATCCCTTTCTCAGACATGTATCTTAAATGGATATGCCAAAGCATTGGGTGGTGTCTTTAGATGAAGTTGTAACCATGACGAAGCTCAAGATAGTGGAGCCTTGCTAGATGTACGTTTTGTGTGAATTTCTCACCATCTTCATGAGGACCAACTTTGCTTTAAGAATATAAATACCTCTCTTTTCACCAGAGAACTTGCAACCCGTCTTTAAGTGTGCCCAATGAGACGAGATTCTTCTTCAACCCAACAACACGTTTGACGTCTGTCAATGTTCTAACTTCACCATCAAACATCTTAATCTTCACCGTGCCAACACCAAGGATGATCTTCACCCATTAGGATATCTCCACCTTGATGTGACTCATAGGTATGTAGTAATCCTAATTTTCGGTGATGTGGTACGTGCATGATGAATCAAGAATCCAATCCTTCTTGTAGGCGTAGGATGACGATGAAACAAGAACATAGTGCCGTCTTATTATGCTAGCTATTGGGTCTTGATCAATCAATATTTGTTGTGAAAGGAATTGGGGACATACACATGTCTGCTTTATCTTTATCTATGAAATCTGCCCTTTACGTCTCCAAATTTCAGTTAAGTTTTCTATGTGTTAGTAAAGCCTTGAAAGTCTTAATTGATTTGTCAATTTTAACCCTAATGAATGTATTTTTTATGATCCCCGCATGAAAACGAGGCCATGAGGGACCATATGGGATTTATTACTTAGATATGCCAAAGCCTTTTTCTGCTGCTATGTTATCTACTATTGTGTTTGTGCTACAATGCCATTATCGATTGCAGAACTTGTCTTCCAAAATATTGAAACATTTCATGCTGTGTCTATATCTTCTTTTCGATGCTAAGCGTGTCAACTTGGTAAACAAATGAGAAATGTTTTATCCTAATAAGACCACTATTGGATCTTCTTCAGCTGTTGAAATTGTGCAGGCCGATACATGCAAACCTTGTTTGTTTCCACTCTTTCTGATTTTTAATACTTTGTGACATCTATTTACAATTACCTTGAGCTACTTGGACGTTTTGCTGAAAGACCACACTCATGTTATGGATATTGTTAAGAATTTCTTTCAAGAAATATAAAACTATTTCCACAACCATATGAGTCTTTAGAACTGAAAACACTCTAAATTTCATGCAATGTGCCGTTCAAGAATTCTGCAAACTTGAGGGCATTCTCCACCTCAACCTATGCTCGTATACTCCTAACCAAAATGGTATTGCCGAACGAAAGAACAAACATCTTCTTGAGGTGGCAAGAACCATGATGTTTCACTATAGCATGCCTAAGATATATTTGCCAAAAGAAGTTTGTAAAACTTGTTTTCTCACTAACCACATGCCCATCTATATTTCACAATCAAATACAATATCAGATTCTATATCATGAGGGCTCCTTTTTCACGTTCCACCAAGAATGAGAGCACATGCTTTGTTTGCGATCACCGCCTAGCCACTGATTAATTGGATCTTGATCTACCAAGTGTGTTTCTTGGGATATTCTAGAACACAAATAGTACAAGTGTCAGGACTCTAATACTAAACGTCGGTTCATTATTTCTGGAGTAGTATTCTTTGAGAATTCTCCATATTTTTCTGAATGTGCCTCCCTATTAGCTACTCTCCTAGATGACACACCGTTGCCCCTTCCTGTTCATGCTGAATTTGAATTACAGATTGATTTGGTGCTACAGTTCCAACTCCCAAGATAAGCCTCTTCTAATATGTCAACAAAGAACGAAAACTCTTAACGGTCTAACGCCTTCATGGCACCTCCTAGACCTGGTCCTCCTTTGTCCAAGTAATCCTCAGGTAAACCCTATCACATTTGATTTGGATCTTCCTATTAGTTTACGCAAGGGGTTTGTTCCTGCACGCATTGCAATCTATAAGTAACTTCTGTACTACTTCATGTCTTAAGCCATTGCTTTGCATGTTATGCTACTGCTCTTTCTACTATTTCTATTCCTAAAACTGCAAGTGAAGATCTACAACATCCTGCTTGGCATCTGGCAGTGGAGTCTGAATTGGGTGCTCTTTCTAATAATCAATACACTCGGGATCTGGTTGACCCTCCTAGTACATGCCAACCTATTGATTGTCACTGGGTCTTACAATTAGATATCAACTTGATGGTACTTTTGAAAGATTGAAAGCTTGTCTTGTACCCAAAGGCTATTTCCAAACTTATGAGATTGATTATTTTGAGATATTTTCTCTTGTTGCTCATCTCAATTCAATTCACATGTTTATCTATGTGCTGTTAATCTTGATAGGCCATTATATTAGCTTGATGTGAAGTCCTATGAGGATTTACCAGAGGAAGTCTAAATGGAGAAACCTCCTGGGTTCGTTGCTCAGGTGGAGTGTAGAAGAGTCTGTAACCTAGGAATGCTATATTTGGTATGAAACAAAGTCCTAGGGCTTAGTTTGATAAATTATGCCAGATTTTGGTTCAGTTTGGCTTCAAGCTATTACATTCTAATACTTCTTTCTTTGTTAAACTTACTGATTCTGGAATCATCACTTTAATAGTGTATGTTGATGATATTATTCAGTCTGGAAGTGACTGTGTGGTTCTTCTAGCCACCGAGGACCACAAAAAATCTTGGCAAGCTTTGTTATTTTCTGGGATTGAAGTATCCCAATATTCTTCTGGCATTTGTCTTACTCAACGTTAAATATGTCCACGGTCTCTTACAAGAAACTGGTATGCTGGGAGCAAACTCAGTTAACACTCCCCTTGTTCTCAATACAATTTGGGATAATGAATCCCGTCTTGCTTTTCTTATAACAAACAATACATAAGACTTGTTGGCAAATTGATATATCTGACTGTGACCAGAGCTAACATCAGCTCTGCTGTCGAACTTGTTAGTAGATATCTGGGTAAACCACAGTAATGTCATTTTTATTGCTTGCAATCCACTTTTCATGAACTTACTAAGCATATTGAGGTAGATTGGCACTTTCTTAGGGAGGTTATCATGTCAAAACACATACCCACTCCCTTCGTCATGACTGAGGAGCAAATTGCTGATATCTTCATGAAGTCTCTTCCAAAGATAGATGCATAGCTAGGGTTGACACGCCGGGCATGATCGACATCTATGCTCCAGCTTGAGGGAGGGGGCTGTTAAAATATATTTAGCTTCTGTTAATCCTTCTCGTATGTTTTAGTTCTGTATTTATCATCTTCCTGTTTGACAACTCTCTGCAGTCCTATATAAAGAGATTTCCTGTATTTGTTTTAAATCATCTTGTACCCTTTCTACTTAGGTTGTCAGCTCTCCCACTGGCCTAGCATTTGTATACTATTTCCAAAATGTATTTGCTTCCATGTTTACTATGCTAGGATTTATTCTACTAAAGTATTTGTTGACTTTAGTTCTTAGAATGAAAAACTTAATCTCAGCAAGGTTTTGTTTGAAGATGCTAGGTTTTTGGTGTCCTTTGGTAGTAGTTATAAAGAATCCAAGGGAGCCAGCACCTGGCCCTTCAGGAAGTTTCTGACTTAGAATTGATGTTTGGAGGCTGGGAGAACTTTAGGGATGTCTTTTGAGGGGGGATGAGAAGCAGGTGAAGAAGTCATTCCTCCATCATTACTTTTGCAGACACTTTTTCATGGATAGAGGGCTAAAAAGTCTCCAGGTCCAAGGGTCATGATTAGCATAATGGAGTTTTTGAGGATTAATTGATCTGATACGTATGGGATGTCATCTTTAGGCTTCTTTCTTGTTGTGGGGGTGGCTATTTTGACCGAGTTCAAGGTTCTCTTTTGGGGAGGAAAGGGAACATTCGTAACTTTCTCGAATATTGGGTAATTTTATTTTGAGAAGGGCTTAGGAAAACCCCAGCCCTTAGCACTAAGTGCTCATACAAAGACTTGTTTACAGAATGGAAACAAACCCGAAAAAATGCCCTAAGGCCAACTCTCACCTCCGTTTACCAACTGTGTCTGTCCAACCTAGGGTTGTTCAGGGCAATCAGCAAGTACGGGAGGTGAGTTGTACAAGGTACCTAATAAGACTGTATCACAGTCACTCCTCCGGGTCAGTCTACAGAGGCTGCCCGGTCACAAAAGGAACAAAATGAGCATACTGGTAAGATGGACACAATTGATCTCAGTCGTACCCCTCATGCACGCGAGCATGTTCGCGTCCAAAACAACCCGAGCCAGATACAAAGACCAGGATGTGTGTCGCACCACCTGACCTCGTCTGGCGTCTTCACTTCAGTGGACGTCCCACGCAACGGCAAGCCCGCGCGGTAGCTGTTCCTTCCATGCTGGGTGTGCAAACAGTACGTTCCTCACCGACCTCCTAACCTGTGCTGCCAGCGTGGCACAAGGTTGTCCCTGTTCTCCATGTCTTCTTTTATTTCTTTCCATCCAAACAAAGTAAGTAGCTGCAGCAAGTGCAAGGAACACAAGGTCCCTCGTGTGTACATCGCTCCAATGAGTGGCAGTATCATGTTGCGAGTAAGGATTCATATCCATCACCCCCTGATGGCCCCTCATGAGTGTGGACCATACAACAGATGTATATGGGCATTGAAAGAACAGGTGCGACGTTGATTCTTCACCACCGTTACATAGCGAGCACGATGTGTCATAGTCCTCACTCCATCTCGCAATTCGATCCGCCGTGAGTAGTCCATTGTTACGCGCCTTGTGGACTGTTGTTGCCCATCGGGGAATGCAACGTGTATGCCAGAGTGCTTTGGCAAACTTACACTCAGGCCTGCGTGGGCGAATAGCTTGCCAGAAGTCAGGGAATGTCTCGCTGCGCAAGTGTTCACCTCTATCATTGAGTGAATATAGGGCTTGGCAATTTATATATTCCTCTACCATTCTTCTCCACGTGCATGAGAAGCCTTGTCTCATAGGGTGTTGTACATCTAGCGAGTGCCCATAACGTCTCCTCATCCATCGTGTCCAGACCGAGTCGGTGTTAGTGAGAAACCTGTCCACTTTCTTTCTCATTGCCCACTTTGCCAAGTCCGCCTTCTTCGATTGGATAGGCCATCTTCTCCCAAGCTATAGTGTGCGCTTTACCACCCCATAGAAAATGGGCAGCAATTGTCTGGAGTCTGTCTAAAACAACGCTGGGTACGTGGCTTTGCATGACCCAGAAGGTGATAAGTCCCATGATGTTGGCTCTCGTAAGAGCCACTCTACCCGCGAAGGACATTCGATGGAGTGGCCATCGATCAATCATCGCCTTCAATCTGTCTGTGCATGCACCATAGTGTCTAGCATAGACCGTCCCGGCAGTGAGAGGAAATCCCAAATAAGTACACGGGAGCTCATGGATGGGCATGCCAATGGCTGAAGATAGTAGCTCACCCGTGTGTCTGGCCGTCTTTGAAAGAAACACCATAGATTTGGTTTGGTTGGCGTGTTGCCCAGTGATGGTAGCAAATTTCTCAAGTCCTTCCTTTGCTGCTCGCAGGTTCGCAATCGTCCCATCTAAGAACATGAGGACATCATCGGCGAATATTAAGTGGGAAAGCACCGGTGTGCGTCTCACTTTAAACGATTTGAGGCTGCCCCTTTTTTCCATATCTTCTAGAATGAGCGTGAGCTATTCCATTACAAGGGTGAAGAGCAACGGTGATAGCGGGTCACCTTGCCTTAGACCCCTATTGCTTGTGAATAAGCCGCTTGGCTGTCCATTGACCAATACCGAAAAGGAGGCAGATTGGGTACACTCCTTTACCCATCGTATCCATGTGTGTGGGAAGCATCACTATTGTGACAATTAACTTCATGACTGTCAAGGAAGTTAGGCACCATCACTATTGTGACACCTTTTCTCTGTTGTTGTTTGTAGCACATGATCTTGATATGCAGTAGTGAGTTTCTCCATGGATTATGCACAATAGCGGGATAAGTATAAAAACCATTATTACCATGCCCATTATATGCATTCGTGGAGATGCGATAATTTAAAAGTCTAGTTACCATGTCAACCATGTCCATCTTGTGGGATATATGTAGCAAGTGCCATGTATAATCAAATATAAGACTAGAAAGTTACAAAATCTATGTTTTTTTTACAATATTTGTTTGTTGTGTTGCGAACTAGTACATTTTCTTCCTTTGTATGATAAAAATACTAGTTAGAAGAACATATGTATACTTATTAGCTTACTAAAAATGATAGCAAATTATACTTATATTTTGTGGATTATTTAGGTATATTACTATGATTATTATGTAGATTATGAGAAAGTGTTGTAGATCTACAAACACATACAATTAGGAAGACATAAAAAAGCAGATGGCGAGATCTTTGCCAATTTAAGGAATTTTGGGACGAATTTACATTTTAATTGAGATAGATGACGTGTAAATGAGAGAAATGGTAGAAAACATAAAGGAACACCTTAGATTAGACTTATCTGAGCCCTAGTTGTCGAGATCTCTTTGCTCCACCATTTCCTCCTCTAAAACAACATAAACATACTAAAGCACGCAAAAATCGGTATATCTGTCGGTATACCAGTAAATTTCGTCGATATTTGGCGGTAGTTGGCGATATTTGGCGGTATATCATCGGTTTACCGATATTTGCAATCCCAACGACAGATTTGTGTGAACCGATGACCGATGTCATCGATATCGGTATACCGGTCGGTATACCGACGGTATCGTCGATATCTCTTTCCATGGATATAAGTTCATGGATGGTGTCCTTGATTATCTTCCTCTTCATCGCGCCTTGGTAAAAGGAAGTGTTGCGATCCGCATCATTAATCTACCTTGTGCGACTCCTTTGGTAGAAGTAGCCTTCTTCGGCTTTAGCTAGCGCCTCCAACTGGGCGCGTAGGTCCCTTTCCGCTTCAATCAACCCTTGGTTCATAGGTTGATGTTGAAGTTCTTTGCTAACATTCTCAAACTCGCGAAGGGCATCACGTTTTAGTTTGACTATGTTGCACTTTTCAGTAGCCCATCTCTTAATGCACTTCTTTGTGTTTTGGAGCTTCTTAGCCATAACGAAGATAGGATTGCCTTCTACTTGGAGGTCCCATCCTTCCTTGAGCACTTGGTCATAACCATCCCACTCTAACCAGTAGTTAGAGAGATCGGAATGGTTTCTTCTTGCGAGCGGTCGCCGGTGTGCTAAGCAGCCGTGTCACCAGTGCAGTGTGGTCACTGATCGCTGCAGAGAAGGTCAAGCTTACTGCCACATTCCCAAACAGTTGCGTGAATGGGTCATTGGCCAGCACGCGGTCAAGCTTGCATGCTACCCTCGTGTCTTCGTCTTGTAGGTTGGTCCACGTGATGTCCCCCCCTGCATAGGGAGTTCCATCATGCTAGAAGTGGCCAAGGCGTCGTTGAAGTCCAAGATAGCTCGTAGGCCACGTTTACGACATCCTTTCTTCTCCCAAGCGAATCATGTGCAGTTTAAGTCCCCCATCAGAAACCATGGCCTGCTCACCATGTTGGATATGTTGTTGATGTTGGACCATAGGTGTCTCCGCTCGCCTGTGATGGATAAGTCCGCCCCTCCTTTATTGTGGCAGCATGCAGTGATTGTATGGGGAGTAGAGTAGATAACCTCCACCTCCCAAACCCTAGGGTCAAAGCCCCAGCAGATTCGTCCACCTTCCACCTGTTCATGGTTAGAGAGAAAACTCCTCGCCGCCCGTGGTGCTGCGGCGCCTATGCGCCCACTCGTCTCTGCTGCGTCTGCCAAGCCCTTGATGGTGCCGCCGGGTTGGGGTGCTGCTGCTCTGCGGCCCTGTGCACCCTCACCCTGGTGGTCGTCTCCATCATGGGCGGACCATGCTTCGTCCTGCCCCGCCGTCGGCTTCACCCCTGGACGGTGGTCCAGGCTTGCTTCACCGACGCTCCGCGACCCCTTCCGCTCTGCGACGCTCTGCCTGGTTTGGTGGTTGTTCTTGCAGGTGTGTGTTGCGGGTGTCTACGAACGTTGTTTTAGTGGGTCTTTTGCCTTAACGACCCCTGCGTGGGTCTAGTGGCCCGGCCCTGTGCCGGGTCCCCTTTGTGCCCTGCGTGGCCGTCGGGCTCCGGCCTTCCTTTGACCCTTGTGTGGGTCTTCGCCCCTGCGTGGGTTCGGGCCTCGGCCTTGTTCGCCCTCTCTTCTGGGCTCTCTCGTGGTGGGTGGGCCTTCGTGCCTCCCTTTGTTTGCTGCTTGTGTGTGCCCAGCCACGCTGGTGGCTGATGCCAGGGCCTCCCCCACATGCTCGCCTGGTGTGGGATCGAGTCGCGTACGCCCTGTGTTCACCCCCTTCTGTCGACCGGTGGTTGGGCCTTCCCTGTTGGCGGGACACGTGTGTAGGGTGGGTGCTCTCCTTGCACCCTTTAGTTGCGGACGGTTTTTACCTCCTCTGTGGCGCGTCTTTGGAGGTCTTCTTCGTCTGTTGCACCTTGCCCTGTTGAGGTGCGTCTTGGTTAGTCTTCACCCCTGCGTGGGTTGCGGGCTTCGGCCGTGTACGGGCATTCCCTTTGGGCTTGTCCTGTGGTGGGTTGGCCCCCGTGCTTTCCCTTTTTTGTCTTTGCAATGTTGTTTCGGAGACGTTGCCTCCCCCTTACTTTCGGTGAGGGGTCGAGCGCACCTCTGTGGTTTCGCCCAGTCGCTTGCGACTGCGGCCTGGTCTTCCCCTCACCTTTGGTGAGGGGTCGAGCTACCCTTTTCGAGTTGGGACCGGGCCTGTCTCTTTTTGAGGCCTGCGTCGTGGTTTGGACGTTTGGGTCTGCACAGTCCCGCTGGTGGCCGACGTCAGGGTCCCCCTCCTCGCTCGGCGAGGGGTGTTCTTCCCGCCCTGTGTGTTTCTCGTCTTGCGCCATTGGCTGGGCCACCCTTATGGCCTCGCACGTTCGCCTGTTCCAGTGTTTTCCACCTCGCTGGTGGCTGGCTGAGAGGGCCCCACTTCTCACCCCGGGTGGGTGCCTGGTCCGAGCTCGAGCCTTACGACCGGGGGTAGTCTTCCTGGTACTATAGGCCTGTGTTTCTCCTCGCTTAGGGTTCTTGGGGCTTGCCCCGCGCATCGTTGACCTTACTCACCCCCCCTACTCGTTTCACTTGCCCCTAGGAGTGTGGTGGCCCCCGGCGCTGGGGCCTGATGGCTTTGCGGTCCGTCTACGTATCTGCTCCCTGCCTGGCTGGGCCTGAGTGGTGGGACGAGTGCCGGGGCTTCGGCTTTGTACCACGGCGGGGTGGGTGGGTGGGACTGGCTGATCCTTTTGGACATGATGCCCTCCCTGGTCTTCGATGGAGTGGTCTCTTCGGAGGGGTTTCCACTCGTTCTTTGCCGTTCGTTGCGGTACCTTCTTCTCTCTGCAGGTACCCCAACCCTTCTGGGGCTTTCCTCCAGGGGCTTGTTGTGGCGCTTGTAATCATAGCCTTGGTACGGCTGTGGTGTAGCCTGGGTGGGACTAGTCACCCTAACCAGGATGTAGAGCGCTTGACTTGTGCGGTTTCTGCTCGGGTCTATGGCAACCCAGTGGTTTGGGGCGGGAGCGTGGGGTGGCTTGTACTGGTGCGCGCCTCCGGGTGCCCTTGCCTTCGGGACAGTGGCCTCCCCTCCTCTCCCCCCTGTTCTTGGTCCCGCGACCTTGTGGTGGTCAGCCTTGACGCGTCAGTTAAGGCTCCCTCTGCTGCTTGGGCCCCCGGCCAAGTGGGTGCAGCCTATCAGTTCCAGCTTGTCGTGGCAACAGGTGGTGAAAATAGGTTGTTCCCTCCCTACCCTTTTTTACTTAGATGGCCCCTGCGTGGGTTCTACCTTTGTAATCTGACCCCTGCGTGGGCCTTGCTGCTCCTCGGGCTAGCTAGGGGTTTGTCCTTCTAAGGGTCCCCGATGATACTCCCCGAGTGTAAGGTGTGGCTTTTTGTTTGGTGCCGTTGGGCGCGGATGGGTGTTGGCCTTGTGCCCTCACCCATGTCATGTAATCTTTGGAACCAGGGTATCACCTTTTGGTGGTCTCCTCATCTATTTACCCGTCTATCTAGTAAAATAGATAGACCATTCCGATGGTTAGAGAGAAAACTCCAACCGACTGGGAATAGTATTCTCACCTTGGCACTGTTGCCCCTCATGATGCGAGTCTCTGTGATGGTAGCAAGAGAGGAATTTGCTTCACGGATGACTCTTCGAATCTCACTTTGACGGTAAGATTCCACCCCTCTCACATTCCATGCGAGAAGAGTCATTTAGTACCCTTGACCACGTTGTGTTCCGTTACGCGGTACCGGTACGTTGAAAGTTTGCTCTTCTCGTGCTCGCGCACCTTCCTCCTTTTTTCCATTCTAGTCTCCCTGCCCGCATGCTCGATGCTCGCGGTGGTGTCTTTGCTTGCACGGTTCTTATTTGGAGGTCCCATCTTTGATTTTAGTCCCACCATCTTGTGCTTGGGATTTTTGTGGGTCTTCTGTGGTCTCTCCTCCGCCATAACAGTCTTAATAAACTTGGATTCCGGGCGAGCCTCCTCCTTATCCGCCTCATGTAGGTGATCCGAGGGATCATCCAAAATCCCTCCATTAATAGCATCATTTCCGTCCATGTCGCTAACAACCGAAGATGGAGTGATAACCGCACCCGGTGTGTAGGGGCAGACGGTGTTGAGTAATTGCTCCTCTGAGAAAAAAGGGCCTTCCTCACTGTCCGCGTTTACACCTCCGGGGGTCTTTGGACTGGGTCCGCCATACCCCTGAGTAATGACCTCCATAGGCCCCGTATCATTGGTGATAGAGTTACCACCTCTTGCCTCATTATCATTGATAATGATTTGCTCCGTGACGATCGATATAGCTGTGTGATCACCGCAGGGTGGGTCAAGATCCACGTAGTGCGCTGGTATGTCTTTATTCACCCGGTCGTCTTGCAAGGCGTCGTTACCATTCTGCCCTTCATCTGCTTGAAGCGTTTCGGGTAGGTATTGATTCAGATCTCCCGTTAATTGGTCCACACTTAAAGTATTTTCCAAATTAACGTTTGACCCAAAAGAAGAATCAATGGCCTCCGCATTCAACGGGGTCTCCGTGGAAAGAGGTACGGTGTTTGACTCGTATGTCTCCCTGACATCGCATCCCTTTTGATTTGACGGCGCTGCCAGCTCCACCGTAACCCTAAAGGCATCGCCGAACTCCTCCGTCGTCATCACCGGATGATCCTTCTCCAACGGGTTTTCGCTGGCCTCTTCTCTCCCCTCATGTTGTTGCCGTGCCAAAGGAGGTCTTCTTGATCGTGAACGACCAGTTCTTCTTGCAGCCTCGTCATATGCCGTCTTCGTTGCACATCGGTCTTCCGTGTGTCCAAAAGCTACACACTTCTTGCATCGTCGTGGGTAGTACTCATACTCCACCGGACATGGAATTGCTTCTCCTCCTTCCACCCGCAGGTCTACTTCATGTGGTGGGTCTCTGTCCGCCGAGAACTCGATGAGCACCCTTGCGTAATCGGGGTTGTCCCTCTCGCCGTCCTGAGGTCCATGCGGAGGGGGTTGCCCAGGAAGCTGGCCACAATACTTTGAATCTCAACTGAGTTCAGTAGCCCTAGAGAAGGGAACTTAACCCAACAGGGTACAGTGGACAGGAGGTCCCTTTCCAGCGTCACCGTCGGTCTCCATTGTTGCATGAGCACAACCCGTCCGTCATAAAACCAGGGTCTTGCCGTCATCGCACGATCTCTGTCAGCAACGTCCTCAAACGAGGCAAAGAAAAAACCATTCTCTTTCTTGGTCACCTCCACGCCACCCTTCGGCCGCCATGAGCGTTGGACCCAAGCTTTCATAGGGATAAGATGAGGGTTAGCATCAATGACGTGAAAAATGAGGGTGTTCTCCCACCGTCTCTGGATCTGATCAAGATGTATCTTATGGATCATCGCCACCATCTTATCACCCTCTGAATGGACCACAGGGATCTTCAGTGCAAGATGTGAGAGTGCCTCTAGTGCATCCTCCCCCACGCCCCCATGAATCCAAGAGTTGGAATTAGGCTTGAACGTCCAAGCCCGTGCAAGCCCCCAGGATGACGTTCCTGCCATCTCGCCTCCTGCCTGCATGGCTGCCGACGTCGACGCCGATGCATCATGCAACCCTCTCGACGCAAAACCCGATCTACCGCCTCTACTCCATGCACCACCACCGCGGGGGCCTCCTCCTTCTCCCTCCTTGTCCCGCGTATCTCCCCTGTTGGTAATATCAACCGCAAGACCTTTACCTTTCTCCATCCTCCTCGCCTCATCATTCTGCCCGTCCATCCCTTGCACAAAACCCCGACTTCTCGATCGGCCCCCTCCTCACGACCCTCCTCTACCGCCTCCTCTACCTGATCCTCCTCGTCCTCCTTGGCGAGCCGCCTGCCCGTTCTTCTCCAACTCTTGCTGCTTCTCCATCGCCAGCGTCAAACGGAACCCCCTTGATCCTTTGTTCTTTCCCCTTCTCATCATGATGGTAGCAACCACCTAGCGGAGACTAGGTGACCGGAGAAGGTAGCAACCTGCTAGCGGGTGCTAGGAGGCCGAGGTGGTTGGGCGCCGACCAACAAGGGCGCCCTCGGTTCTAGAGAGAAGGCAGAGCCTCGGTTCTTCTCCAACATTTGTAACTTTCATGAGTTTTTTAACCGGCATCTACTCTTTTTTCCTAATTGCAAGCTAACCCAATCGGGTTCTTTAAAAGTAAAGTATGGGATGGCTTTTGAACGAGATTCATCTTTTGAACAAGATGAATGTATGAGCAAGTAGATGTTAACAACATGTACTAACAGTTAAACAGGTCGTTAACAATAGGCGAGTTGTTAGTAAAACGAAAATATGACTGGGATTGCTTACTTCAGATTAATTCTCTCTGGATGAAGTGAAGCAAAATTTTAAAATTAGGAATGCTTTGTCAAAATTGATGACATGTAAGGTGTTTGGGATATATTACATAGCGATTATTAGGAAATTAGAAGCCTTATAGCTGCAGTGAACTGGTAACCCATTGCAGCTATTGTGATCCTATTTGTTGTCTTTGAATCTGTGAACCAACAAATGGGGTCCCAAGTTCCCAACAATGTTGAAATCAAATATAAGACGGAGAAATAGAGAAGAATTCCTTACTTTTGAGTAATTATGGCTAGTTCGGTAGAGGTGGAACTAAACGAATCTCGGTATTATTTATATCAATGCTAGTCACTTGGCTTTTGTTTGTGCATACAGTAAGGGCACACAATATTCTAAAACATGTGAAGTGATTTAAGATTTTATTGATTTTGCTCTCCTTTTTCTTTCTAATGTAGGGTGATCAAACTGAAACAAATCAAGAAAATTTAGAGCCAGGAAATGTATCCAAAGTTCCCGATGGTCCCGACACATCATCCTTTACTGCCTTTCTGGTGTCTTTGTTATCTGCAGAAACAGATACTCACTCCGATGACGAGTCAAATGGCTGCTCCTGTGGCAAAGATGCTTCATCATCCTCTGTTTTGAGGAGCAATTCTGCAAGAAAATCCTTGTTTGCAAGGGGAAAACAATCTCTAGGCAAGGTTCTAAACAGAGCTACCAGGATGACTGGTTATAGGAAGAAGGAAGATGGAAGTGTGAGAGATAATACTAATCCGTGTGAACAAGAACTAGTGCCTATGAAGAATGTAGAGGAGACGGCCTCTCTGTTAAACTTGCCTGATGTATCAGAACCTTCGTTGCTTCTTTCAGACAGCTTACGCAGAGCTATTTATATGTCATTTCCTGTACAAATTAAGGGAAGGAATTGGGTTCTGCTTTATAGGTGAGTGTTTCACATTTCTTTTTAATTTTGATTTTAGCTAGATTTCCCCCACCTTTTTGGCATCCTTGTCGACCACATGATACTAATTAATGTAGAGGCATCTCATTTGACAACTTGTACATGCAATGCAGTACTTGGAGACATGGTATCTCTCTTTCTACACTATATAGAAGAAGTATGCTTTGCCCTGGTCACAGTCTACTGGTATGTTTTCAAAGATTCGATGGGAATTTTTTTATGCTTGTTCTTTTTTTAGAGCTCAATACATGCGAATAACCTGATGTAGTTAGCCCTAGTGTATTGTGATAATTTGAATTTGAATTTACTTCTGCTGGACTAATGCAAATATTATCATGTCATACGTAGATAAAGGTAATTGTCAAGTAGTATGATCCCCATATTTTGGTACAATTATGAAATGTTTAATACCGAGAACTAGGTTATGAGTTAAAATGGGAAGAGGAACCTAATAACTTGGAAAATCAGGAGAAATCTTGATTCTTTACATCTTTATGAGGAGCTGAATGAAGAAGTAGCATTTATTTTGGTTTCGAGGCTTGGGTAATGATAATGAAGATGAAAAGATCAACTACAGTAATGCTAAGGTTATTATCAATAATTTTTTTTATTCAGTTCAAAAAACGTTGAGTTAATTCTAAAAGTATATCGACTTTGAAATGAGGGGTGGGGCATACAACCATGAAAATGTAGGGGAGCCAAAATGAAGGTGATTAGATCATTGTGAGTAGAAAGTTGAGGAGGTCTGCTGAGAAGAGGGTCTAATGAGAAGAGAATTTCTTCCTCTCCCCACTTTTGACTTCTCCTTCCGCTTTAGAGTATCTCATTGAAGAACGAGCAGAGAAGAATGATTCATGGAAGTACAAGAGATCAATGCTATACATCCCTAACGGCTCGGGATCCGAATATGATTCTGTTCTGGATGGAGGGGCATTAACTATGATGTCATGACTTAGGTCACTAGATGCAGGAGTGCCCGACCATTTCCATTTCATCTATGCCATTGTTCGAGGCATCTAGAATTCGTCTACCCTCCTTGCTAAAGATGAATCTGCTGCTATGCAAGTTGCCATATTAAGAATATCTGTAGGCTACTTCTACAAATAGGTTTTCGAGGACATTCGAGTCAGACGAGATTTGGCAATTTTTTCCCCAAGAACCAGGCTTCATCGAAGTCAGTCACTATCCAAGTATTTGATAGTTTCGTATGGGAAGAGTACTGTTGAGAATGACGGAGGAAGAAGATGAAGAACACTGATTACATGTCGGCTGCTATGTGCAACAAACGTGAGTAGGGTTAGTGCCTACACACTTGTATTTATACATTAGGGTAGAGTACATGAGATACAAGAAGAGAAAACAAATAAAAATAACATTTTATAACAAAAATAGGTCAGCCGCCGGTTTACTGTTCCGCCGCTGTGCCGGTGTCGATACCATCGACTCCTATCGATGGTATCGACGGAGTATTCTCTTGCGCCTGAACCAATCTCGATACTATCGACATGTGTGTCGATAGTATCGACCAAGATGCGGCTTGCTCCATCATGAACCTGGACAGATCTCGATACCATCGACAGGATGTCGATGGTATCGACTTAGATACAGGTTGCTTCACACTCCCCCTCAAGCTGGAGTGTACACATTGTGAATACCCAGCTTGCCACATAAATTCTGGAATACTGCTGGACCCAATGGCTTTGTTAAGATGTCAGCTAATTGATCCTCAGACTTGACATATGGCGTCACAATATTGCCATTCTTTATCTGATCTCTGATGAAGTGACAGTCAACTTCTATATGCTTTGTACGTTCATGAAAGACAGGATTCCTGGCGATGTGTATAGCAGATTGATTGTCACACTTGAGTATCATGGGAGATTGAATCAAAATCTTTAACTCGAATAGGATAGATTTGACCCATTGTAATTCACAGCATGCATGTGCCATAGCACGGTACTCAGCTTCAGTACTGGATCGCGCTACCACATGTTGTTTCTTGCTTTTCCATGTGATCAAATGGTCACCAAGAAAGGTGCAGTAACCAGAAGTAGATCGTCTATCAACTTGATTTCCAGCCCAATCTGCATCCGCATAACCTGTAAGAGACAAGGGTGATGAGGAACTCTTTGGTTTATAGTAAGTGATCCCCTTCCCAGGAGCACTTTTCAGATATCTCAGAATCCTGCATACAGCTGTCCAATGCGACTGTCGTGGTGTGCACATATGTTGACTTACTACTCCAACAGCAAAAGAAATATCAGGTCTTGTGACAGTTAGGTAAATCAACTTCCCAACTATTCTCCTGTAATGACCTGGATCTGAATATTCAGTATCATCGTCTACCTCCTTGATGTGATAATCCATAGGAGTGGATACGGGCTTAGAATCAGTCATACCCGTTTCCTGTAGCAAGTCAAGAACATATTTCCTCTGGGAGAGATTTATACCTGCATGGGATCTAAGAACCTCAATCCCTAGAAAGTATCTCAGCTTCCCCAGGTCCTTCGTGTGAAAGTGATGTTGTAGTCCTTCCTTCACACGTGAGATGCCTGTAGAATCGCTGCCAGTAATCACAATATCATCAACATAGACAGCAATAATGATGGATCCACCAGAAGAATTTGAATAAAATAGAGAGTGATCAGTCATGGAACGAGAGAAGCCCATCTGTAACACAACAGCACTGAACTTGTCAAACCAAGCTCGAGGAGATTGCTTTAACCCATAGATAGCCTTCTTCAATCTGCAAACTTTCTGACACTCCCCCTGAGCAACAAAACCGGGTGGTTGCTCCATGTACACCTTTTCCTGAAGATCTCCATGAAGAAAGGCGTTCTTGACATCCAGCTGGAAAAGAGGCCAATCAAAGGTAGTAGCTAGAGATATAAGGATCCGCACAGAATTGAGACGAGCAACTGGAGAGAAGGTCTCAAAGAAGTCCACTCCATATGTCTGTGTGTAGCCTTTAGCTACCAATCTGGCCTTCAACCGCTCAATCGAACCATCAGGGTTGTGTTTGACGGTAAAGACCCATCTACAACCCACAACTTTCTTGCCCGCAGGTAAAGTAACAAGATCCCATGTGCCATTGTCAATCAAAGCAGAGATTTCCACCTGCATTGCCTGCTGCCAGCCACTGTCCTTCAGAGCCTCTAAGTGGTTTCGTGGTATCTTAATGGAGTCCATCCCAACAGCAAATGCACGAGCCTGTGTAGATAAGTGTGACAAACAACAGACATTCGATATGGGATGTCGAATAGTACATGAACGTATACCTTTTCGGACAGCAATAGGAAGATCAAGGTCAGAAGCTTCTGCAGGAATCTCTGGAGTAGAAGAGGACGAAGAAGGCTCATGGACTTGTGCCGCTACCTCATCTGGATCCTGTCTACCGCGCCTGTGATAAACCTGGTTATAGGGTTGAATGGTAGGTGGATCATGCGGTAAGTCCTCAACAATGATAGGTGGCACTCCCTCACTTTGAATTACGGGTGGCACTCCCTCACTCAATTGCTCCCCCTTGCTGATAGTATGTGCAAAATATGGACTGGTTTCATGAAAGGTGACATCCTTAGAAACAAACATACGACGCAAACTCGGGCAATAACACTTGTAACCTTTACTCGTACTAGAGTAACCAAGAAACAAGGTTTTCAAGGACCTAGGAGAGAGTTTGTCTTGTTTGGGATCAAAGTTATGAACGAAGGATGTACAACCAAAAACTCGAAGCGGAACATGAAACGGTTGATCCATAGGGCGTAAGACAGAAAAGGGAGTGCGCCCATGCAAAACAGAAGAGGGCTGCCGATTAATCAAAAAACAGGCAGTGAGAAGAGCCTCAGACCAGAAACGTTTAGGCACATTGGATTCAAACATGATAGACCTAGTGATATCCAAGAGATGGCGATTCTTTCGCTCAGCAACACCATTCTGCATAGGAGTGTGAGGACAAGAGGTTTGATGAATCATACCAACTGAACTGCAAAACTCATGCATTGCTTTCTGAACGTACTCAAGGGCATTATCAGATTGAAAAATTTTAATATTGCAGTGAAATTGAACTTGAATTTGTTTATGAAAGTGTTTGATAATGGAAAGCACAGATTCACGACTTTTTAAAAGATAAATCCATGTCATGCGAGAGTAATCATCCACAAAAGAAATGAAATAGCTAAAACGATTATAACTCTGGTTTTTAACAGGACCCCATACATCACTGTGGACTAACTCAAACGGACTAGAAGCCCGATTATTGACACGAACAGGATAAGACAACCGATGGTGTTTGCCCAACTGACAGGACTGACACTCTAATGAGGACACATGAGCTAGATCGGGTTCCAATTTCTTCAAGCTTTCTAAGGAAGGATGGCCATATCTGCAATGCCACAACAAGGGGGAACTACTCAGCATGGCGGAGGAAACTGGAGCAGGAGGTGGATGGCGAGGTAGATAATCACCAGGAAAGAGGTAGAGATCACCTTTCCTAGGCCCCCCACCAATCATCTTCAAACTCTTGAGATCCTATAAAACAAAACAAGATGGCCCGAAAGTTACTGTGCAGTTCATAGTGTCAATCAACTTGGCAACAGAAAGCAAATTGAATGGAAAATCAGGTACAAAATGGACAGATTTCAAATCAATATCTGGTGTAAGGGACACAGAACCACTAGCTACCACCTTCCTCACAGAACCATCTGCCAAGGTAATAGAGGGGTGAGGAATATATGAGTCAAGTGTGCGGAGCAATCGCCTCATACCAGTCATGTGCTGGGAGGCACCAGAGTCGACCACCCAGGGAGGTGCGGATCCAGAAGCCATAAAAGAGGTAGCCTGATTACCCGCTGTAGATGCAAGATGTGCTGTAGAAGCAGATGAAGCGCCCATATTCAAATGTTGAGTGGCCTGAATGAATCTGTCATATTCCTCCTGAGTAAGGGTGATGCCAGAGGAACTCGAGCTCGCAGTAGTAGAATCTGAAGTAGCACAATTGGCAGCTCCAACAGGTGGGGCTGCAGGTCTCCCATGTTTCTTCCAGCATTTCTCGACAGAGTGCCCGGGTTTGTCACAAAAAGTACATCTAGGGCGAGTCCCACGTCCTCTGCCCAAGCCAGGTCTGTCAGATGAAGTAGGTGCAGGTCGTCCTCCGCGAACTACTGCAGCAATAGAGGCATGAGAATCTCCAGAAGGAACAATAGGAGGAGGACCAATGGACTCAAAGGTGGACTGTTGAATCCTAGAGAAGGCTTCTGCAAGGCTCGGTAATTTATCAGATGCAAGTATCACACTTCTTGCTGAACCAAATGAGGAGCTAAGGCCAGATAGAAATTTGGCAGTGACAAGATCATCTCTATCCTTAATCTGCTCAGCAACCTTCACTGGATGATAGTAGCTCAACTCCTGAGAGATAGCTTGAATCACACCGAAATACTCTTCAAGTGATCTATCACCTTGTTTTTCCGCAAACAGACGATCATAGATCATAAACTGGCGAAGAGCATTCTTCTCTTGAGCATAGTGTTGCTTGACGGCATCCCAAATCTCCTTAGCGGTGGAGTAGAACATGAACCTAGAAGCAATAGACGGTTCCATGCTACCCCATAACCAAGTCTTCACTAGGCTGTCAAGACGTTTCCACTCGGCATAGTCTTGGTCAGTGCTAGTGAGAGGTGCAGAATCAACAAACTTTGCTCGATCGCGCGATTCCAAGACAGTATGAACCGCATTCATCCATAGCAAGAAATTCTTCCCATTAAGCTTGATAGGAATAGGCGAGACCTCATAATAGGTCTTGTTTTCCATGATGCAGCTGGGATATGTGTGACGGGGTGATACACGTCACAAAAAAAATTGAGTGGACGGATAGATACGCGTCCCGTGACGGAGAGATACACGTCACAACTGAACAAGATAGAGGATGCGTTACTGACGCATCAACAACCTTCAAGAGAGAGGTTCCTAATCACACATGAAGGAGATGTGATTAGGAAGACACTTTGGAAGAGACGAGACCTCCGGTTTGGGCTTTAGGTGGCCGTTTGATCAACCGGAGATCTTCAAACCGGAGAACAACAGCTCTACCGGTTGCTGCGGCTGCGGCTTGTGGAGAAGAAGTTGCTGCGGTGTCGCCTTGTGGAGAGAAGGTGTGGCGGCGCCCTGTGGAGAAGAAGAAGGGTAGGCGGCGCTTGAAGAAGAGGCGATGGACCGGTCGAAGTTACAGCTCTGATACCATGTTGAGAATGACGGAGGAAGAAGATGAAGAACACTGATTACATGTCGGCTGCTATGTGCAGCAAACGTGAGTAGGGTTAGTGCCTACACACTTGTATTTATACATTAGGGTAGAGTACATGAGATACAAGAAGAGAAAACAAATAAAAATAACATTTTATAACAAAAATAGGTCAGCCGCCGGTTTACTGTTCCGCCGCTGTGCCGGTGTCGATACCATCGACTCCTGTCGATGGTATCGACGGAGTATTCTCTTGCGCCTGAACCAATCTCGATACTATCGACATGTGTGTCGATAGTATCGACCAAGATGCGGCTTGCTCCATCATGAACCTGGACAGATCTCGATACCATCGACAGGATGTCGATGGTATCGACTTAGATACAGGTTGCTTCACAAGTACCTTGCATTAGTGTGGACATGTGGTAGCCCTTTGATGGCGGTGGGGGAGTGCACAATACTTGTCCTCCTTGTGGAGCTTATAGCTGTGGTCCATGGTGTCAGTGGCCTTGGTCTTTGTGTGAATTTGGACACGAGTGACTTGTGTTATACAAGTGCGTGGAAGTTATAGTATTGGGACCAAAGAGTCCAGGAATGCCATATCCATGAGGACAAACTTTATTTGCCATCTCATGGGTCCTATAAGGCAAGACAACAACAAGATGTGAATTGGTACGAGATATATATTAAATGAAAACTAATGAGACACACTCGATGGATAATGGAAGTCAAGTGATAACTCTCTTGGTAATAATTTTACCAAAATGGGCCGTTGTTGTATCACTCCCTATTTTATGGTATCCATTTTCTCATGAGGCATCACTTGGCTATACCAACATTCTCCATCGACAAATGTACCTCGGATTAGGATGCAACCTACTCCATGGACCATTGGTTTAAGGTGAATTGAGCTCTCTAACCTCTATTTCATGTAGATTGTTAGAGATTGTTTGGTTCTAGAGTTCCACATTTGAAATATCTTCTTAACAAAAGCCATACATGAAGACATACCTTAGTGACCAAGCATTGATAGTAAAACAGTCATACTAGAATCAAGCCAAGGAAAAATGGTATATACATACACCTTGCCTAGAATTACTATCCTTTCACACAGATTTACATCAATTGATACAATATGTCATGCAAGAAATATAAACATATGGAGGAGGGAGAAGATGTGTTGTAGCTGTAGACAAATTCTTAGAATCAATAAATGTTGTAGATACACTTTTTTTCATGCCTTGAATCCAACCCATTCTTTTAAAAGTGGCTCAGGCGGCACAACACACTAGACGCCTGAAATAGGCCTTAGGTGCTCACCTAAGCAGGTCAACCAAAAGGCGCTGCTTAAGGTCTGCATGGAACACTTATGCTTGCCTCCCATCATTAATTTGAACTGGTGCATGAGCCCACTTACTGTTAATAGCGCGGATTAAGCCCTATTTAAGTCCATGCCCGGTTGGATGTGGTTCACTTAAGTAAACAACTAAACATATGCAAACATAAATGGGCCAAACCCAATAACTAATAGATCACTAATAAACCACTTATTCTAATAGTCCCTTCAGGCTGAAGAGCATAGGTTGTGTTAACACAACTTGTTATTTGTATATTAAAAAACAGCTGGAGGAAGAAGGTTTGATAAGAATGTCTGCTACTTGATCTCCAACCTTCACAATATCTTTTTTGCTTTGACAAGGTCACCCACAAAGTGGCAGTCAACTTTAATATGCCTGATATACTTGTGGAAGACCATGCTGTTTGCGATGTGGATAGTAGTGTGATTATCAGAATATATAATGAGGTTGGTTGCTGGACCAAAATCTTGAGCTTAGATAGGATGAATTGAGGCCATTGTACGTCACAACATGCATGTTCCATGGCAGGATGTTCAACATTGGTGCTTGAGCATACAGGTTGTTTATTGCTCCTCCAAGCAACATGGCCATTTCCTAGTAGGATGCAATCTGTGGATGTGGATCACCTATCTTGGGGGGTCCTCAACCTTGTCTGCATATGTGTAGTAGGATGCAATCTGTGGATGTGGATCACCTATCTTGGGGGGTCCTCAACCTTGTCTGCATGTGTATCTTGTGATAGTCAGTGACTTCTGTTAAGTCCACTCATAAAACTGATCTTTTCCTGGAGCGCTTTTTAAATAACTCAATATATACTATATATTGGTCTAGTACGTCTGAAGAGGCGTGCTGATGTGTTGACTAACAACCCCTATCGAGTGGGAAATATTTAGTCATGTTATGGTTAGGTAGATCGATTTCTCAACTATCCTCCGATATTTTTTTTGCATCTGGAAAGGCTCCCCCTCATTCAAAGTGGTCAAGGGATAGTTCATTAGAGAGGAGACAATTTTGCATCAGCCACACCTATCTTTTTATTAGATCAGGTAATGCAACCCATGTTGCAAACGAAACTAGTTCATATCATTCAATTTTGCCATACAAGACCACCGGGCATAGGCTTATAGAATACTTGAGGGAAGCCCTAATTGGCCATGTTGCAACTCATATTATTGAACTCTGCCAAACAAGACCCTCGAACATAGGCTTCTATAGAATACTCAAAGGAAGCCTAAATTGACTCATCTCCGCTCAAGACCCAACTAAAACAATAATTATAAACTAATTAAAATAACTTGCAAATAAGTCCCTATCATTACGTTTAAGTCCTAAAATTGAAACAATTACATGATAAACCTTAAAACACGAAAACATAATAAAAGAACTAATTAGCCAAATATGCTATGTGGAGCTCGGATTTGGAAGTGGGACTTGTCCTGCATCAACCGCTTCCTTTGCGAATGTTCTCGTTCCGAGATCAAAACTAAAAGTTGATGATGCAAGGCGATGGCCTGTTTGCATGCAATGCAGACGGTTTGAACGAGCATCACGCTTCCATTGTAAACAATCAAACCAATGAGTGCCTTGTCAGAAGTTGTATGCACGTGTGTCGGGAAGAACAAATCATCACATGTTTGGATAATTGTGACGTGCTTTGCTATTGATCTTGTGACTAGTAGTGAGGAGCCGAAGCAACGTACACATCGTTCTCTTTTCCAGTATCAAATTCAATAATGACAAATCAATTGATGTGGGTGGTGATGTGGAGTTGTAGTTAGGTCGTTGTGGATGTCGCGGTGCAAGTCGCCTTGCATGCACTCAAACAATTCCCGCTCTTTTTGCTGCATGTTTTGAAGCATATCTTCTAAGCGATCAAAGTGCCTATCATTGTGTCAATGTTGCTTCTAATTTTGCAATTCTGGCATTGATTTCTCCATCATGCACCATGGTGTGCGTTGACTACGTTTTTGATGGTTGGAAGTGTGATGCGTGCTCCCTTGGCCGAAAGAAATTTTCAGATTTCTGGCATCTGAAGACGTACGAATTTGTACATGAATTGAAGTAGAATCTCAAGAAACCCACATTGTCATTGATGTAGCAGAGGAATTCCCAAAGCCGTAGATGATGCTTGAGATGGAGGAAGATGCCCAAAAATGATTTTTTGAAGCCCAAAACTGTAATGTAGCGTTGTTGTATGGTAACCCACATCGATGTCTCTTTACGACAAAGCTTGCCGCTCCTTGTTCGTTGCTCCCATGGCTGAGGGGTCTTGGCGGAGCCTAGAGGGGTCCCGTGCGCCCCTTGTGGTGGTGGCCTCGTGCCGTGAACACAGTTAAAGAGGAGGAAGCGAGAGCCGCAAATTTCTGCTCTCTCTGGGCACAACTAGGGAAAAAGGAGAAGCTTCCACGCCAAGTTTGTTGAAACAATTCGAGTCGTTCAACAATTGTTCCAAGTTTGTTGAAACAGACCCGAGGACATTGTTTTTGGCCATATAGTGATAGACAGAGACAATATACCTTGTAGCATACTCTCCCTTAGCAATACGATCATGAGTGTTGCATGTAAACTTCTTCAGAAAGATAGTTGTAGAGGAAGGCATTTTTGACGTCGAATTAGTGGAGGCCAATCAAAGTTGACAGCGAAGGAGATCAGACAGTGTACTAAGACGATCTGTGCCATTGGTGAGAATATTGGGATGAATTCCACCCCAAAGGTCCAAGTGTGTCCTTTGGTGACAAGGCATGCCTTAAACTGTTTAACTGTCCCCTTGAATGGTGTTTCACAGAGAAGACCCAAAGACAACTGAAAATGTGTGTACTAGGAGGACGATCAACTAACTCCCTAGCATATTTCGCTCATAGATCCTCCATTCATCAACCATCAGAACCTTCCACCTAGGATGACTAAGGACAACCAAGTAACTTTTAGGAATAGTAGTAGAGTTAAGAGCAACAACAAAGGAATAGGTGGACAGAGATAACGAGGCAACAAGTATCAATAATATTATGTTTGATGGCGCATGAGCGAGTACCTTTTCGAAGAGCCACAGTTTTGTTAGATTTTCTTCGAGCAGACAATGATGGCGGAGCACCATGTTTTGAATATGTTATAACCCTGTGCTGATACACCTTTTGAAAGAATTGAGGTGTAGTTGGGGTAGACCGACTCAAGTTTTATTGAGATCACAATTGAACGGTAAGTAAACAAGGTTAGGTGTTAAGGAGGGTGCAATTATGATGGTGGAGGTAAAGGAGAGTTGGTTTTTGTGAAAACAAACATTAGCGGAAACATGCATACCTTGTGTAACAAGATCAAAGCCTTATAGCCTTTTTGAGCTTGGGATATCCCAAGAAGGTAGTCGGGATAGCTCGGGAAATAATTTGTCACCTTTTAGGTCAACGTTGTCCACAAAACAATGGTTGTTTCTGAGGGTGAATGACAAAACAACATTTTTTCTTTTAGGATAGAGGAAGGTTGATGGTTGATTAAAAACATGCTATTAAAATGGCATCGGACAATAACATTTTGGTAAATCAACATGAATATGCGAAGGAAGTCGCTCACTTTCTCTCTCTAGGAAACGAGCTCCGACTTCTCTCTAACCCGGCTCCTCCCTCTTCCCTTCTCCACCGCGTTTTCCCTCTCCCCCCTGCTGCCCTCACGGCAGCCGGGTCTCCCTGGCGATCTGTTACCCCGCGTGGTGGTCGTTGCTCCGTGGGTTGGTGCGTCTGCCATAACATCGCATTCAAGGCCAGCCTTCAAGACAACGCCTGACACCTCCACCTACCTCGGCTCCTCGTTTCAGCCAACGAGTGCTTCCAGGAGTGACTGTTGGTGGTCTGCAGGTGCCCTTAAGGCGGCGTCCTTGTCTCACCTACCTCGGCTCGTCTTTACTCCGTCTTGAAGACACCTGTGACACCAGGTTCCTAGCTACCTGGTGTGTCGGGGGTCCCCCTCCGAGGCAACACAAAGTCTATCTTCTCTCCTTCTCCGTGCTACGACACACCTGAACTCCTAAAAAACTAGGGGAGGAGTTTGACCAGCCCCCGCGGGGGTCTCGGTCCTCCTGTGATCCTGGGGGTGTTCGGGTGCCCGCCCTCCCTGGTGTTCTTGGTGCGTGATCAAGGGTGCTTTATCGACGACTCGTCTTCACGGTGGCACCCGGGCGGAACCTGCAGCTGCGAATAACTCTGCGGTGGAGGCCCGACGACGCACTAGTCAGGTTCCTAGCTAGCTACCTGACCTGCGTGGTTCCCCCTCTCAATACCGGCTTTGCGGCGGGAGGGGGTGCTCTTCTGCCTCCCGCAGGTGCTTTGAGGCGACGGTGACATCTGCTCGAACAGGTTCCTAGCTACCTGGCGGCCTCTCCTGCCTCCCGACGTCACTACCTGTTTCCGTGCTTTTGGATTAGGTTCCTAGCTACCTAATCGGCAACCCTGGCGGTGGCCCAGCGCTCCTCTACCTCGGCCCCGTCGCGTTCCTGCTTGGCGTGTTGCTGGGGTCAGGTTCCGAGCTACCTGACCTGTAGTTTCTGGTCCAGCCTCTTGCGGTGGGTGTTGGTTCCTTGCGATCCTAGCCACGCGATGGGTTTGGCCTCTGCTCCGCGGCGGTGTCACCGACGGCTTCCCCGGCAACGTGCTGGTGGCGACGACGTCCTGCGGCTTCGGGTTTGCGACGCCCCACCGCTCGACTGCTCGTGGCGGCGTCCTCGGGCGGTAGGGTTAGTCCCTGCTGCCGCTCCCCACCGCGGTCACCTTCCAACCCGGCGCTACCTCCCTGAACCGGGCTCCGAGCTGTCCGGTTGGGCTCGGGTCGGGCCGGGTTCTCCTTTGGGTTAGGCCTTCCCGCCCAGGGGATCTGCAACGACTCGTTTTTCAAACTCGCCCCCACGTGAGCGATCCGTGCGCGGCCCTCTCGAAGCTTCCTCACCCCCTGCTTGCGCTAGTGCGCCTTGGCGTCACGTTCCTAGTGCGATCCGACGTCACCCAGGCCAGTTGGCTTCCCGAAGACTCCTTTCCCACCTCTCCACCCCGCCTGCTCTCAGTGCGGTCTGACGTCAACCCTGCAATGTCACTCTCCACTAACCCCGACGTTGGCGTCCCGAGTACTCCTTCCCTCTTTGTGGCGTGCTAGTGCGCCCCACCGTCAGCACACACTTACCTTTCCCCCTCTACCCTGCTGCCACGCGTCCTACCCCCACCCCACGTGACCCTCTCGCCCGTCCTTCTTCATGGCGAGAGGCAAGACCAAACAGAAGAGTTACCTCCACGCTTCCATCAGAAGGGAGGCGGCGGAGGAGCAAGCTAAGGGTGGCCGCGCCGCTCGCGAAGCACGCAACGTTGCCAGAGCTTCCCGCAAGGACAAGGGCAAGTCGTCGACAACTACATCGCCCGCGCCGCCCCGACAGGCTTCTCGCAGCACCAGTCGCCCAGCCTTGCGCGGTCGTCCTCACTACAACGACGGTGGCTCGACCAATGGCCACAAATCTTGTGACGGCCGTGAAGTGCCGGAGGGCGATCGTAATGGACACAACAGCGGACAACATCATCAGAAGACGGTGGGGGGTGCTGGGGGCAGGAGTGACCCAGCGGGGGGGGGGGGGGGCGCCTCTTGCGCCCCCCCACCACGGCGCGCAGCCGGAGCACAACACGACCTCCAAGAGGACCCTCTCGACGCGCGGCCACCAGGAGCCGCCCGAGGAGCTTTGCTGAGGCAACGACTCCGGAAAAGACGAAGATGACGACGCGACCCCCGCGGGTTTGGCCTGTCGAGGTGACCATGTCCGCGTGGACGGACAAGACGACGAGACAGTCCTCTTCAGCGGCGATCCCTCCAGAGAAGATCCTCACCTTCTCAGAGCCCACACTCCTGCCGGAGCATGGTCCTGTGGCGATCATCCCTGAAGTCTCCATGGCTGCCATCCAGACACAACGTGATAGATCAGCGGTTTTCTACATCCTCGACAGCTCACCCCACGAGGCGGTGATTCGTGGGTGGCTCCGCCGGACCTGGCGGCCCAAAGGAGCCTTCGAGCTCTGCCGCAGGGTCAATGGCTTCTTCGAGATCAGCTGCGACCTCAAAGAGGACCTCGACCTACTTCTCGAAGGTGGCCCCTGGTTCCTGGATGGCCGCTTGGCCCTGTTCAGACGCTGGTCCCTGTCCCTCCACCTGGCCAGGGACCTCTTCTCCACCGTGCCTTGTTGGGTGAGCTTCCCTACGCTCGGCCATCTACAGACTCTAGACGTCCTCGGTCGGGTGGCTAGCTACGTCGGCAACCCCTCTCACGCGGGGTCTTGGGTCTCCACTGCTGATGGTGCCTCCCAGGCGCGTGCACTGGTTGACCTCCCGGCATCCCGCGACCCCCCTGGAGGTCTGGATCCAATTCCCGAGCGCGAAGGCGGAGTTGATCCCTGTTAGGTACGACTATCTGCCATTGCGATGCTCGTCATGTGTCGCCTTTGGCCACGACCTTAAGCGTTGCCCTTTCGTCTCCGACGTGGTCAGGGCGGAGGTGTGCGCCAGGAGCATCCACAACCACAACCCGGATCGCCAACAGGTTGGGAACAACAACGACGACAACAACCCTGGCCAGCTGGGGGGCCTCTCGGCCGAGGACGGCCCTCGGCGTGGTAGAAGCAAGCACAAGAAGAACCGAAAGGGCAAGGGGGTCTCGACCCCGGTCCACACAGAGCCCGACACCCCCGCAGACTCTACTGTGACGATGACTGAGGTCATGACGGGTGACCGAGACGCTCTGGAAGCCAATGCCGCTCCCCTTGATGATGGCGTTGGGTGTGACCCTGTTGCTGAGGTTGCGGCGATGGTCCCTGTTGGCCCTGAGGCCTCCGTTGCCTCCATGGCCCACAACGAGGTTCACACGACGACTCCCATCGACTGCGGTTCAGGGTTGGGGGCTTTGAACCCTTTGGGGGGGTGTGCCTGCCGACCCGAACATGCAGATGGTCCCCGCCCAAAGCAACCCGCCGGTTGAGACGGTGCATACCCTGGCCGTTCAGGGTCCGGTCCCCACGCCTGGTCCTGCACCGCCCCCCGCGACGGCCAACAAGAAGGACAAGGAGAGGTCCACAACCAGGCTGCCTCCGACAGGTACAAAGATGTCACAGCGGCTCCTGAGCCATGGCCTCCTGGTCTCAATCCCAAAGAAATCAAAATCAGTAGTCCTTGCCCTCTCGACTCCGGGCATCACGCTGGAGGGCGAGGCCTCCACTGATGATGAGGCCGCAACGACTGATGAAGATGAGGTGGACGCTGCTGAAGTCGTCAAGGACCCCAAGCGCAGCCTTGGGAGCCGCAAGTAACCCTGTAGTGGACCATGTCGATCGTGGCATGGAATGTGCGCGGCGCATGTTCGCCGACAAAAAGGAAGAAGATCGCTGGGTTCCTCCGCAACCAGGGGGCAGCGATGGGCTTACTGATGGAGACAAAGATGACCAGCGACAACAACTCCGCCAAGCACCATGCCGAGTTGTTCCCGCACGGATGGCGATCAGCCTCCAACGAGTGCAACACAGGTAAAGCGTGCATCTGTTGGGGGTGGGACCCCAGAGTTTGGGATGTATCTGTGGCCACCACGTCAGCACAAATGATGACTGTGTGGTGTGTTAACATGGGTGGGTGCAGGGCCCAAATATCGGCGGTGTACGTGCACACCAAGTCGAGCCGACGCGAGGCCCTGTGGGAGGAGCTCCAAGCCGCTCAACCAGTTGTCACGGTCCCCTGGCTTGTAGCTGGGGACTTCAACGCCATCAGGCGTGACGATGAAAAAGCGGGAGGCCGCGAGGTCTCCAGAAAGACGATGCGTCAGTTCAATGTTGCAATCACGCGAGTGAGCCTCCTGGAGGCCAAACACCTTGGCAGGCAGCTCACTTGGAGCAACCGTCAACACGCCGTTAGTCGCGTCGCCTGGACAGGGTTCTCATCAATGATGCCTGGGCTAGCATCCTCCCCAACACCTTCTCCAACTTAGTCTTTTCCCACAAGAGCGATCATGGTGCTCTTGTGATCTCCCCCTTCTCTGAGAAAGTCCCTAAGGTCCGCCCCTTTCGCAGCCTTAACTTCTGGCCGGAGTGGGATGGCTTCTTCGACGTCGTCACCGGGGCTTGGAACAGGCCGGTGGTCGGGAACCCCCTCTTCGTCGTCATGAAGAAACTCCAAGCAACCAAGTCTGCTCTTAAGGGTTGGTCAAAGGGTAAGGTCAACATCAACAACCTTAAGAAGGAAGCAAACATGGAGTTCATAGAGGTGCAAGCCGGCCTCCAGGTGAATCCGACTTGCCCAGAGTTGACCCTCCGTGAGGAAGCCCTCTGTGCCCGCTTCATCAAACTGGACAGGGCTGAAGAGATGTACTTCTACCAGCGCAGTAGGGTTCGGTGGGTGCACGACGGGGAAAGAAACACCAATTACTATCAAGGGGCGGTTCGGCGCAAGAAGATGAAGGATTCCATCACACACCTCATTGACGCCCAGGGTAATGAGGTCCTTAACCAAGACGCCATGGAGGGTGAAGCTGTTGCCTTCTTTAGCCACCTTTACACACAGGAGGACAGCAACACCATCCCACCTCGACTGCAGCCAAACATGACCCTCTCGGCCGAGCAGGGTCGCTCCCTCTGTCGTCCCTGCGAAGCGGAGGAGATTAAGGAGGCCCTCTGGTCCATTGGCCTCGACAAGGCCCCGGGGCCGGATGGCTTTAACGCCTCCTTCTTCCGATCCTGCTGGTCCATCCTTGGCCGCGATGTCACGTCGGCCATCACCTGGCTCATGCGTGGCGGAACCATGGTCAGGTCCGCAAACCACACCTTCCTCTCGCTCATACCCAAGACGGAGGGAGCCACAACACTGCGGGATTTTCGTCCTATTGCATGCTGTGGAGTGGTGTATAAAATCTTTGCTAAAGTCCTCACTGAGAGGCTAAAAGGGGTGCTCAATCACCTCATCTCCGCCAACCAGGGGGCCTTCATCCCGGGTAGGAGCATCTCAGACTGCTCCCTCCTTGCCGGTGAGTTCCTCTTTGGCTTCGACATCAAGCGGGCGGCCAAGAAAGCATGCATCAAAACAGACCTATCCAAAGCTTACGATCATGTGGCTTGGCCGGCCCTTTGGCACGTGATGCGCTCTATGGGCTTCCCCGACACTTGGATCGGATGGATGAAAGAGTGCGTGACCACATGCTCCTTCTCTGTCCTGGTCAATGGCTACCCCGCGGGGCTGTTTGGGAGCATGAGGGGACTTAGACAGGGCTGCCCCCTATCACCCCTCCTCTTCACAATAGTAATGGAATATCTCACAATGCTCGTGGAGGAGGGTGAGAGGAACAAAACTTACACCACTTACAAGGTCAAAGGCACGCAAGTCCTCTCCCACCTCACTTTCGCGGACGACGTCCTGTTCTTCTAGAACGGCTCAGGACGCAGTCTCAGGGGCATCAAAAGAATTCTCAACGAGTTCAACAGCATTTTCGGGATCAAGGTTAACCCAGCAAAATCAAAGCTCTTCCTGTCTAAAGCTACGGAGGGCGAGCAGGCTGCACTCGCTCGGGAGGTGGGTTTTACGCTTGAGTCCCTACCTACTCGCTACCTCAGCTTCACCCTCGCTAGCAAAAACCACCGCGCCAGCTTCTTCAACCCGTGCCTTGACCAAATGAAGGCCATGATCGCGAAATGGCCCCCAGATCGCATATCCATGGCTGGGCGTTGCCTTCGTACGAGGTGCAACCTGCAAGGGCTGGTCTCCTTCTGGGCCTCCCAAGGCCACTTACCCAACAACGTGTGTGATAGGATCAAAGCCCTTCTAGCGGACTTTGTCTGGGGGACGAGTTCGCATCACATGAATTACAGCCGCCTGGCCAAACCTCTTGGGGAGGGCGGTCTTGGCCTGCGGGGTGTTAAGGCCATAAACAAATGGGCCTCTCTGCGTCGGTTAATCCGCTTCCACACCAACCCGGAATCCGCCTGGACCAGCTGGATGAGGAGAAGATATGGCATGACTTTCCGCGCACCTGGGGAGCTAAGGCAAGGCTTCTCCAACGCCTGGAAAAATATGGCTCGTGTTTGGGAAGACCCAACCATCTGTTCGACCAGACCCGCGCGGGTCGGGTGTATCTCAGAAATGCTGATACTAAGTTATGGCCACAAATACAACCCGCCGGGGATACATGCCAGCTGGGCCGTGCAATCTGGCGTGGCCCACTCGTCCACAGATGGTGCATGACCATCTTTCGGGCCGAACATGGGGCCTTTGCCACTGCTGCCAAAATAAAAACATGGGACAACAACCAAAGTGACCGCTGCAGCTTCTGCCGCCTACAAGAAGATACGCAACACATGTTTTTCAAGTGCCCCTTCTCCAACCAAGTCCGCTCCCGGGTCATGGGCTTGTGCGACATCACCATACCTAGGGATGCCAACCTTAGCGAGACAGCTGTCATCATCAAAACCATTACCAAGGGCTGGAAACACTGGAAGTGGTTGTCCACCACGGCCTGGACCTGTTCGGCCTACTTCATTTGGAAACAAAGGAATGAACGACGACATGCCCAGCAGCGGCTCAGCGTGGACGAGTGCCTTACCCTCGTTCACAAAGCAGTCAGGGCGGTCGCCTTAGCACGACGGTGGGGTCCGTCTGCCCTGGACCACATCACCAGAACTTGGAAACTAGATAACCATAGCTATAATCCTAGATGAGTGAGCCCGCTAGAGGCCACTCCCTCTGTACAGGGTCTTGTACTCGGGGTTTTTGTATAGTCCCCGCATACTCATACCTACCCCTTTTGTAGTTAACAGGGTAGAGGGGGACGCACCCCACACCTGGCCTGTCAGGTGTGCGGCGTGTCCTTCCCACACGAGTTTGTCCTAGAGGCTTTCTCTCAGCCTTCTCTTGGCCGGTGCTGCTCGCACCTAGGGGCCACTCTTTGTATGGGTGTTTTCGTTGGAACATCCTTCATCGTTTATTTACCAAGCTGAAAGGCAATTCCGATGAATATGCGAAGGAACAAGTAGTGTAAATCAAGTCAGTTCTTGCGTTCCACAATTCCATTTTGTTGTGGGTATGGGCAAAAAAATGTTGGTGAATCATACTGACAATGTAACACAAAGACGAAAGCGCATATTGAACATACTCAAGAGCAAGGAACAAGGTATCCGATACCGATGCCGTTTCGACAGCCTGGAAATGGGTATTTACTCGTATACCGACGGAGATTTCAACAGATGCAATCTTGGTCGTTTTGACGCCAAAATGAGCGAATTAAATCATGAAACTTTAAAGGTGTGGTCTCTACACCTAAATGCATCGTTTTCATCATCATCATCATCATCATCTAAGCCTCAATCCCAACTATGTTGCGGTCGGCTACATGGATCCTTCGTTTCCATTCAGCTCTATCATGGGTCATATTCTGATTGAGATGTAGAGATTCAAAATCTCTCTTTATAAGCTCATCCCATGTTAATTTAGGCCTTCCTCTTCTTCTATTTATAGTGTTTGGCTCAATAGCATTGCTTCGTATAGGCGCACTAGTAGGTCTGCGTTGCACATGTCCGTACCATCTGAGTCGGCCCTCACGCAACTTGTCCTCAATGCTCGCCACCCCCACTTTATTCCTGATATAGTCATTTCTCAAACGATCTTTTCTTGTCTTCCCACACATCCATCTCAGCATACGCATTTCAGCCACCTTCAACTTGTTGAGACCTTGTTTCTTCACCGCCCAACATTCACTCCCATAGAGCATGGCTGGTCGTATAGCTGTTCTATAAAACTTACTTTTTAACCTGAGAGGGATCTTCTGATCGCATAAAACTCCAGTTGCACTCCTCCATTTCAACCATCCTACAGTGATCCGGTGACAAACATCATTTTGGACATCCGGTGACAAACATCATTTTGGACCTAAATGCATCGTTTTATGCAATAAAATTCCATACTAGGTATGTGGGGTAGGGGGTCCATCATGTGGGAGGTAAGGAGTCTATCCTGTTTCCTAACGATTTCGATGATAAAACGTAGGAATTACGATCTGGAATTTTACTAGCACAATCTATTAACTTAAATAGACATACTTATGCAATGATATCCAATTAACAACACACTAACAACATATTAACATACTAACTCATATCAGTTGTATGATAGGTATCACACTTGTATCCATGCAATATTGAGTATCTGCGAGCCTATCAATACACGCTCATGTTTCCATACCCGATGGCGTCGGTATACGTATTTCGAGCGGTATACCACTGATATCGTTGGTATCTCATTCCCTGCTCAAGAACATTATCAGTTCTATGAATTTTATGGATTTACAAGAAGCATATTGTGAAAATCCTTAATAAGGGAAAATCTTATTAAGGTAAATTCGTCATCATGATTTTTTAGAAAAACTAGACCATCTGAGAAATATTATTAATGAATGTTAGAATTTTTTATACTCATTGTAACTAGATGTACGAAACAATCTAGAAACTTTTTATCTCATCTTCAAAATGTTTTACAAACTGTTTTCGACTAAGCATGGAAATGTACCCTATGGTGTTTGCCCAATTGAAATGCTTCTCAAGATAATGAAGACAGTGAAAAGAAACAGGGATCTGAAACTTTCATTTTTGAGCGAGGGATGACCACATGAAGATGTTGCAGCGGAGAACTCGCAATGAAGGCAACAAAAGATGATGTACGAACTAAAAGTAATAGAGATCAAAAGAGCGCAGTCCTTGTCCAATCATTGTCATGTTCCTCAAATCCTATAAAACAAAATCCATACGTTCAAAGGTTATGTAATTTCCAATGAATCGGCTAGTTTGGCAATAAAAAGTAATATATATGGAAAATTTGGAACGTAGTGAACATAATATAGTGTAATGGAGGATGCTAGCGGACAAAGCCACACTTTTCCAACGTTTTTGGTAGACCCATCTATTAAGGTGACAAGCGAGTGAGGGGTATGGGGGTCAAATGTTTGAAGGAGATGTAGCATACCTGTCATATCTTGGGTTGCATTTGAATTTACAATCCGGTCCCGAGTCTGAAGAGAGCATGACAAACAACTTTGGTGTGCGGTTGCAAGGTAAGAATATGGTGAGGCTTGTACAGGATACACGGGAGGATCACCATCTGCCAATCTAATTGTGTGAGGTATGTAGACAAAGGTCCCGGGTGAGCATTCAACGAAGAATCACCAACTTCTAATGAGGCTCAAATGAGACATTTATATTCTTCACCAATGAGAAATATGAGTGGAACTTGCAGGTGGTGCTCCAATACCATGATGAGTTTTATGGATTTTGAGTTGGATGAGTTGAACCCTATATATGGCCACATCCATAGTTTGGAGGGTATCCATGTTTGGAGTGACACATGTTTGGTGTAACTAATCTTGTGGCAATATGTACACTTTGGATACACCCTGCATCTACCACAACCTCTAGTTGCAACAACTACCGCTGCATGAGCCTTAGAAGGTATGATGGGGATGGATAAGTCGTAGGACTTGGCAATGCTATTAAGGCCCCCGCCTAGTCTCTAGGTGGGCCGCCTTAACCTAGGCACGCTAGATGTTTGAAGTGGACGCCTGAGGCCTTTTGGGCACAAATTAAGACACTTAAAGACCCAATTAGCATGTATGATGTCTGAATTTGGTCAAACTAAATCAGTGTAGTCATTTTAGGGAGAAATAGGTCTGATTTAGGCCAAATCATGTCTAATTTGGGCAAATTAGATCCAATTTAGGGGAAAAGAGATCCGATTTTGTGAAATTAGGTCTGACTTTGCCAAATTAGGCTTATTTAGGTCGATGTAGGCAAATCAGGGGACATTAATCTGACTATGTCATGTTATACCAAATTAGGTCCGATTTAGGCTAAATTGGACAAACTAAGTCAAATTAGGTATAATTTAGACTAGGTTAGGTCAAATTAAGGATGATTAGGTTTATAGGTGTGATGTAGGTGAAGTTATGATTGATTAAGCTTAAGGATAGCCAATATAAATGTACATAGAAATATATATTTGAATATAGCTTAAGTAATATGTATACTCATTTCTATTTATGTAAAAAATAAACAAATATGAAAAACACCTAAAATCGCCTAGGCGCTCCAGGCGCCCCTTGGGTGGAAGGACCGCCTAGCCGCCTATACAAGTATGGGACTTCGGCATGCCAATTTGGGACAATCTCCCATAAGCCTTGTTAGCGGAGGTAAATAGTCTATGCCAAAAGTAGCTTTGTGCAGTGGGGATGGAGCCCATTCAGTACTGATTGAAAAGGATGGGGTCACATTCTTTAGGCACGTGCATTCACATGGTAGGAGAGTAGTAGAGTTGATTGACGAGTGCCTTAATTCATCATAATGTACCTTGAAAGTTCAATCTCCATGACGGTTGGAGAAATTTTTTTCCATGGTATTGTAGATGTGGAGGCCATTATTATATTGTATATAGAATTGCTTTATCTCATCACACATCACTCTCGCGTTGCTGCCACATGTAGTTTTTGGAAATATAGAGTTCCATGCTACCCCATGCCGATTTCTATATTCAGAAAAGAGAAAAACTCTCTCCTATAAATAGGAGTCTGTACAAGAAATTAAATAGAAAAACCCTAATGAGCCTCCTATACTAAGGCCCATGTTACATGATACTTAAGTAAGAAAGACTTAAAACAATGAATAAAAGACAACAATATATCTCAATACTCCCCCTCAAGTTGGAGCATAAATGTTAATCATGCCCAACTTGGAGCACAATCCCTCAACTCTCTTGCCAGAGAGGCTTAGTGAATATATCTACAGTTTGCTCATGTGATGGTAGAAAAGTAGTAGTAATCTTCTTATTCAATACAACATCTCGGAGAAAATGGCAGTCGACTTCAATACGCTTGGTCCTTTCATGGAAGACATGGTTACTAGCAATGAAGGTAGCAACACGATTATCACAATACATTGGGACAACATAAGTGATAGGTGTTGACTAGATTCTAGATCTTTCAATATGGAATCCAAAGTCTGCAAGAATAAATTCAATCCATAACAACTGACAAATAGTATGTGCCATTGCACGATACTCAGACTTTGCACGAGATCTGGCAACAAAGTTTCTTGCTTTGCCAAGTAACTAGATTACCACCTACGAAGGTGCACTAACCAAAAGTGGATCTCCTGTCAAACTTGCACCTTGCATAATCAACATCATAATATCTAGTTGCATCAAGGTGTCCATTTCTTTTGTAAAACAATGCCTGTCTAGGTGCGTGCTTCAAATATTTCAGGACATGACATGCTGCCTTCCTGTGACACTATGTAAGGCAATCCATACTGACTAAGAACTCCCACAATAAAGCATATATTTGGCCGAGTAACAGTGAGATGCAAAAGTTTACCAACCAATTTGCTTGCAACAATACTTTTCTAAGGGTTGAGTGGACTCAGCCGATAGATCATGTACTTGATCCATATGTGAGACTGCATGTCGACAACCCAACTTCTAGTTTCAGTCAGTAAGTCTAGAGTATACTTCCTGTGCGATAGAGATACTCCATTTTTGTTGTGTGCTACCTCAATGCCAAGAAAATACTGAACACGCCTAAGGTCTTTGGTTACAAAGTGATTAATAAGATATTTCTTTGTATCAACAATCCCTGTGTGATCACTACCAGACAAAATGTTATCATCCACATAAACAATGAGCATAATAATTCCAAAAGTAGTAGTCTTGATAAATACATATTGATCACCTATACCGTAAGAAATCAAATTTGTGCAGTAAATGGAGAATTTGTCAAACTATGCTCGGGGGCTCTACTTGATGCCATAAATAGCCTTGTTAAGAAGGCAGGCTTTCCCACAATACACCTACTGAGTAACATAACCTGGAAATTGTGACATATAGACAGTCTCTTGTAAATCACCATATAGAAAAACGTTCTTGACATCGAGCTGATGCAAGTGCCATCCTTGATTAACAACAATAGGAATACGAACACACACAAAATAAAGACGAGCAACATGAGAAAAAGTTTCAAAGTAATCTACCCCAGATTCGTGTGTATCCCTTAGCAACCAGTCTCGCCTTTAGATGTTCAACCATCCCATCAGGCAGATATTTAACAGTATACACCTAACAGCGACCAACAAAATTGCTACATGTAGGGAGATCAACAAGTTTCCATGTCCTACGGGATCGAAGAGCATCCATCTCTTCATCCATAGCCTGTGTCCATCCGGGATATAGGAGTGCCTCCTAAACGTTCTTTGAGATAGAAATAGTAGATAAAGCAACAATAAATTGAGCCATGAAATCATTCAAATGGTATGTAGAAACATGTTGAGAAATACACTATTGGCGCCAAACCGCTGTCTTTTTCGTAATACAATAGGAATGTCAGAATCGGAAACTGCAATAGAGGCAGTAGTATTATTGTCGTCTTGTGGTGGATCATTAGTCTCAGATGAGGTCATAACAAGGGATACTGCATCTGCATGTAGAGGTCTTTTGTTTCGCCACTCATACACTTTCAGAACAGGGGTAGAAGACTCATCCAAGGAAGGCACACTAGGAAGTTGCACAGTAGGAAGTGGCACAGTGGAAGTGGCACTTATTTACTAGGTTCAGAAAAGAAAGGATGTATCTTCAAAAAAGGTGATGTCTGCACTGACATACAATCAACGTGCAACATGATCAAAACAATTATACCCCTTTTGTGTTTGAGAATAGCCAATGAAACAACAACAAAAAGCTCGTGGAGACGATTTATCACGTCTAGGTTAGTGATTGTGAACAAAACATAGGCAACCGAAAACTTTTGATGCTAGGGCGAAAATTGGTTCATGAGGGTAGAGAAGTTGGTACATAATTTTATTTTGTAACACAAAGGAAGGCATATGATTGATGAGTTAGTTTGCTAAAGGAATGGCATCAACCCCATAAAATTTAGGAACTTTCATTTCGATTAGAAGTGTACGAGCTACTTCAAGGTGTCTGTTTTTCCTTTCAACTACACCATTTTGCTATGAGCTATAGGGACAAGTGGTTTGATGAACAATTCTTTTGGAGAGGCAAATCTTTTGGAAATCATGTTGCACGTATTCAGAGGCATTATCAGTGCGAACAAAGTTAGTAGTAGCAGAAAATTGAGTCTTTATTTCATTCAGGAAATTGGAGAAAACATCCAAAATTTCAAAACGATCTCGTAAAAGATAAAGCCAAGTGGCATGAGACCAATCATCAATAAAGGTCACAAAATATCGCACCCCAGTATGATTACCAATACGACATGGTCCCCAGACATCGACTGAACTAAATAAACCAAACTTGGACTCCTGTTATCATGACGATGAGAAAACACAGAGCGATGGTGTTTTCCAAGTTGACATGACTGACATGTAAAATTTTCAGTAGACAAATTGGAAAATAAAGGCTTCAACTTAATTGTAGAAGGATGACAAAGCCGCAGGTGCCATTGATACTGAGAGGTAGACTGGGCCACAATAGTAGCAGGCAAAGTTGACATAGTCTGTAGGTAGTACAAACCATTTCCACCTTCATATCCCCCACCAATCGTCTTCGTTGTCCTAAGATCCTGCTTGGAGGCAGTGTAAGGAAACACGGTTATACTACTTGGTAATTTTACTGACAAACCTCAAGTGTAAGGGAAATCTAGGCACAAACAAAATAGATTTAAGAAGGGTGTTATTAACATCTCATATTCCAGTAATTGGAGAAGTAGATCCATCTGCCAAACACACAGGAGGATGATATGTGGATTTATTTAGGTAGTTGAAGAGATTCTTATTACCGATCATATGGGCTGTAGCACCGGAATCAACAATCCAATCTTCTTTTGTCGAAGAGGAAGAAGCCTGAAGACATGAATGATCATCTGAGTGTTGGGCAATATTTGCCTGAGGTGTGGTAGTAATAGCAGAGGTGGCTTTGATCAGCTTGTCAAGGTCAAATGAACTCGATGTTACCATTTGAGGATTGGTTCCACTGGAGGCATATGTAGATTCTCCATCAACATCAATAGTGGATACTTGGTTTGCCCATTCTGGCTTGCCATGCTTCTTCCAACATTTATCTTCAGTATGATTAGTCCCTTTGCAGAAGTTGCAGAACAAGACTGTAGAGGAGAGGACCCTCTTCCACCATTGTTGAGACCTCTTCCCCATCCATGAGTCAAATTACCACGTTCTCGTGCAACAACTAGGGCAGCATGCGCTTCTTTAGTAATAGAGGATACCGAGCGAGATAGCCGGAGATAAACATCATCTAATATGGGCATGGGTTCAAATGCCATTAGTTGTTGATGAATAACTTCATAGCTAGGAGGCAGTGATGCCAAGAACTGACATAGCTGAACTTCATCTTGTTGCTTTTGTAATTTAATTTGATCAGTTTACAAGGGATGATGGAGTTTGAGCTCGCCCCAAATCCCTTGGAAGTTATCGAAGTGTGAATCAAATGATTTAGTGTCTTTAAGTCTTAGAGAATGCAGACATTTATAAAGTTCAAAAACTCGAGAGGCATTTCCCTTGTTAGAATAGACTTGAGCAATGTGATCCCAAGCTTCCTTGGCTATATCAGTGAAGAGAAGATTGGTGGACACATGGGATTCACAACTATTTAGAATCCAAGAGAGGACTTGAAAGTCACACTTTGCCCATTTCTTATATTCAACTTTCCTTTTATGAGTCGTTTCATCTTTAGGAGGGTCAGTGAGATGCTCAAGCTTGCCCGGGGTGTGTGCATAGATTTGAATAGAATGTGCCCATAAGATATATATGGACCCGTTGAACTTAACAGAAGTTACACATCTAGCATGTCTCTCAAGGATCTCAGTAGCAGAAGAGGATGAAGCCATGATTCCAAAAATACAAAACAGCATGAACAAGACATGTCATGTTTTGATAGTACACGAGCACACCAACAAATCCAGAATTATAGCTCATGACGTGTCTAGTTGTAACACGTCGTATAGTGTCCTGGCAGTGAATCAACAACAAGATTGGGAATCCGTAGCAGGCAGTGACACGACGTGTCAGGAAAGTAACATGTCTAGGCATCAAGACAGTAGTTTCCAGAAGAATCGACACATTGTGTCTAGAGTTATCATGTCGTGTAATATTAGCAACAAGCAACAACTGAGAATCAGCAACAGGTAGCGACACGACATGTCAAGAAAATCACACGCCGTGTTAGGTATCAGGGCAGTACGCCGATTCTAGAGCAGATGGCGGCGACAACATATTGTGTTGTGTCACATGCACACCGTGTTAGGCAGTGGCGAATCAACATAAAGGTCACAGACTCACAAATGACCCAGAATAAATGACAAACACTATGGTTCACCAAGTAGGAGAGAGATGTTGGATAGATCCAATCATATCAATAACATAATGGATAGAGCCCTATAATAGATGGTCATGGATGACCACAAAGATTTGCCAAATGGTTTTCCAAAACAACAATCTTCAGGGCATAAGTCCATTGGAAAGACCGTCGGCCATGTCCCTAGATCCTCTTGTTGGAGAAGAGGATAGGGTTAGAGAGGGGAGTAGATCCCCTTAGGTGTATTAGCAATGATAATGAGAAGGGAGAAACCAGACGGAGGGAAGGAGATGGCGGTGGTGACGACTTGCTGTGGGAGGACCCGAATTAGGTATCCTGCTCAGATACCATGTGGAAGTACAATCTTCCTATATTTAGAAAAGAGAAAAACTCACTCCTATAAATAGGAGGAGGCTATACATGGAAGCAAATAGAAAAATCCTAATGGGCCTCTTATACAAAGGCCCATGTTACATGATACTTAAGAGATTTAAAACAGTAAATAAAAGACAACAATATATCTCGATGGAGTACTTGATAGTTTGCTGTCACCCACGTAGGATTTCCTTTATGTTTGGTTGGTGGACTTAGTGATATATTTCAATTTTTGTTGCGGGACAATGGGAAGGTGGACCTAATGCATTCCAAGCAAGTAGTTGCTACCATTCAACTTGATACCTAAATTTGTTAGCATGTCACTGTAAATAATAGTAGAGTCCGTCTATGCTTTTTTAAAAGTCATGAGGTATCATAATTTTAGCATGAAAGATTACGGTTAGAAAATTCGATAAACAAATAACATTACCAGATTGTAGCACGGTAGATAGATGTGCACAAAAAATAAAAACAATGCTAATGGAAAAAGTGCACCATAGGAGAAAAACAATCACAAGAATGTAGAAGTGTGATGCTAATCATGAAAAGAGCCCTAATTAAGGGAAAAAATGCTCACCCATGCGCTTTAGGAGATTCACATGAAAAATAACAATGTAGTTGCCTTTCGGTTGTTTTGTTGCTAAATATGAGAGCAACTAGGTCTTTCACCTCTTTTTGTTGATAACATATGGAAAAGAAGAGAGGAGGGGAGTATTGGCTGCCCACTAGAGGAGAGCATGGTAGCATGGGTGCTCCCTGTTGCTAGCTGGTGCGACTGAGCTTCTGCCTAATGTGCCGTCAGCGACAACTAGTTGCTAGCCTGCTTTGGCTAGCCGTGATGCTGATAGTGGCCGTGGGAGGTCATTGTGATGTTGCTCGGCCTCTAGTGGCGACTGCAGCAAGGCCTCCTACAAGCGTTGTCATTTCTTGGCGGCGACGACATGTAATTGCAATGGGTCTGAGCACCTCTGATAATGAACGCCGCCGCCGAGGAAGAAAGAGGGGGGCGACGGCTAGAAAAAAATACGATTGTGGTCCTAGAACTCTAGTACCATGTAGAAAGTGATTCAGGTACAATAATCCAAGGTAATTAGATTAGTGAATGACTCTCCAATGAGGAGAGTGTTACATGGATCTTCTTAAGAACTCTAGTACCATGTAGTAAGTGATTCAGGTACAATAATCCAAGGTAATTAGATTAGTGAATGACTCCAATGAGGAGAGTGTTACATGGATCTTCTTAAGTGATGAATGGATCACTTAAGGAAACCACTAAACATATGCAAACATAAATGGGCTGAAAGAATGGGGCGGAGAGGCGGAAGAGGTCGCGGGATGGGAAGAATCCCTAGGGATGGCGATGGATCAGCGACGAGGACACCTTCATCTGAACCGAAATCAGTTCCTCCTGAAAGCTCAAGCGAGGCTGATGGAGAGCAAAGGATTCCCTCATCCCAGAACGGTCACAGTCCAGAGGCGCAATCAACTCCGTCGAAGCCCGCTCCCTCTTCTTCCTCAACTCCGTAGCCACCATTGGGGGACCAAGACTCCTCCGTAAAAGGCACCGTGGTCGACTGGCTGGCGGCCAGCCGATTAGGGAGGCCATGTGAAGACGTCTCGGTTATCGAATACATAGAACCTGAGATCAGGAACGACACCAGGCGTTTCTCGATCTCAAGTGAAGACGAGACTATTCCTTCGCGGCAAGAATACGTTTCCATCAGATTCACGGGGAGGAAACCTTTTCGAAGCCAGCTCCACGGGTGGATCCGTCGTCAATGGCGTCCCAGTGGCGTGTTTGAAATTACCGCGGAGGAGTCATAATGATTCATCATTACGCTCCCGACGGTTAAGGAAAGGGAGAGGATACTCGAGGAGGCACCTTGGATGATGGATGGGTCCCTCATCATCGCCCAAGCATGGGAACTGGGTTCTCCCCTTCCGCCTCTCCTTCTCCAAACTTCTAGTTTGGATCAGCCTCGAGAATCCGGGGTTTCACTGGACGTCCAGAAGACTAAGTGGCGTGGTTAGCTTGGTCGGAAAACCTCTGGACGTTGAGGACTCTTGCCTCTCGGTCGACTGCCTGAAAGATGCGACGGTTTGCGTGGAAATCTCTTCCTGCTCTGCGTTTCCGAAGGTAGTGACAATTATGGTTGATGGGGTTCCTAAATCTCTGAAGGTCGGCTATGTTGCGAAGCCGAAGGTGTGCTCCGGTTGCAACCAATTCGGGCATCGACTGCCTTCTTGTCCTATGACTGCTAGAAGTAAGCCGATGCCAAGTCAACTGCAGATTAGAGCCGGGAAGAATAACAGAAGGCAAGGTGCTCGACGAGTCGTCGAGGAGAACATGGATCACTCTACTCGTGTAGCGAGTTCAGGAGCAATCCCAGAAGCAGAGTATAAGGAAGGAGAAGGCATTCCTTGCGTAATGCCAGAACCGGATATGCGATGCTATTCTTTAGCAGAGGGCAATGAATCACTGAACTTGGATTGGGAGCTACCTTTGTCCAACCTGAGAGTTACACCCCAATGCGTGAAATAGTTGGCGGTTGAGACTGGTTTAGCCCTGGAATACAACCAAAGATTCACCTGGAATTTAGACGAAGTATCATCGGTCAGCTCTTGTGACCTGGACCCGGAGGTACTGAACGATTTCAGAGTGAACAAGGGTTCTAGGACGAAAAAGAAGAAGAAAAAGCACAGGAATGCTGGGAGCGAGGAGATCCCTATGATAGATTTCTCAGGATCTATCTAAGATTTTTTCCTTTGTTGGACAGCTTCTTCGGTGTTTGGATTTGTTTCTGAACAGGCATCCTAAGCTAGGTACAATGTGGATACCAATAGCTGAAACAATCTTTGGATGTATGTGGGTGAATAGAGTCTCACCATGCAGTACAACTTGTGGGTGTTATGAATGATAGTGGCTTCATTGTCTGCCTGTGCTCAGCTGCAGAAGTCTAAAGGGAGGTTCTCTGAAGGTGTCTCTTGTCTAGAACTGGACATTTGTTTGGTAACTATTTTCGGTTTGAAGTCAAGGATCAGGTGCAGATGGTCCCTTGCTTCAGGAAGGAGACAGGTGTGGCAGGCCTGTCCTCCTTGTTTAGCTCTTTTTTTTGCGATCCAGCTGGTAGTTAGCTCATAAGAGCAGTGACAGGGTCCGACATATTATTTGGTTTGGTAGTCGAGTTGAAGCTTCATATAGACATTTGTGGGTGGTTTTAGTGGTTCTGTATGAATCTCCTCCCTTTCTGAGCCGTTTTCTCTGTTTGGAGCTTGTCCTGCTCCTGACCTCTTTCACTTTGGAGTTTTCTTCATTTTGTTTTTGCTGATCCTTTGTTAATATCCCCCTGTGTGGGGATATAGGGATCTAGTTTACCCAAAGGGGCACCTTGTACCCAAAGTTTTGGTTTTCTTAGTAACACGATTTTTTGCCGACCAAAAGACATAAATGGGCTGCTAAATCACTTATTTTAGAATGAGTATGTAACAAGATACTACATATTTTACTGAGATTGTAAAATAATACTAATGCATTGTTTAACTAAGTATGTACTTATACACCACACAAGTATTGTCTATTACTATGCCATTATAAACTGGGCAGGGATGGCCTATTTTTTCAGCCAACTGGCTGCCACTGAAGTGACTATGTTTGAACATCAGAAATTATCTTTGATTTACCTTCTCATCGCTCATCCTAAGGTTTGTGCAATTATTGGGACAGCAGGTGGGTTACTATGCCTTTATACCATTATCAGTGTATAATAATACGTAATTGCAGACTACTGAGTAATATTACGCTATATAATGCCTTCTCTTCCTCAAAATGCTGCTATATTCTATAGTTAACTATGTATATATATATAAGTAATATTATATAACTATTATACAATACTGTACTACTGTATGATACTATGTAGTAATAATATATAGCTGTAAATGAGTATGTAATATGGTACCCAGATACTACTCTATAATTAAATATTGATTATATTATATAAATGTTGTGTGACTTAATAACTATGTACCATGGTTGGGATTGATGATTAGATGATGTGATGTGTGGTACTATGATACTATATACTACTGCAATAGCATTATACTACTTGGATATCGTGCAAAAGCTAGGAGCTCAAGTCTTGGAGCTTGGAGAAGGCTCATCTTCAACCTTAGAACGTGTGGAGTTGAAGCTTGAAGCTTGGAAGCTATTTGAGAGGCGGGTTATATAACTTGAACCCATCAATATTATTATCTTTTCTTCAATATTGTTTAATTTGTTGATTATTGTCAAAATTCGGATTCCTTTGATCAATTGATATATTCATGCGTTCCAATAAGTAATTAGGACTGTTGTCCATGGTTTAGAATAATAAGATAGGATCTTAAGGTTGATGATGATGACATCATCATTTAACAACCCGATATGGGTTGAGGACTCTTGAAACCAGATATGGGTTGAAGACTTTGAAAACCGATATGGAATCCGATATCGGGGGTCTACCCGATATGAAGGTAGGTCATACTTTGTAAAATAGGTTCTATGAACAATATGGAAGATTCCTATCTATCGCCTTGTACACGATACAAGGGTAAATCAACACCTTTGCACGATATGAGTAAACCCTAGATGAGGATATAGAAATCCGATACGTTAGGAAACTCGATGCATCTTACTGTGTTGAGATGAGTTGATAAGTAATTAAGTATTTAGCCCGTTGTGCAACTATAGAGAATGAATAGAACCATTGAAATGGTTAAGGACAAAAAGGAGGTTTGCCTAAGAGAGGTAAACCGATATGGTGTCCAATACATATAAACCGATATGATGTCCAATGTATATAAACCGATATGATGTTCAAAGGTGTAATCCGATATGATACCTAAGATAGATAAACCAATATGATACTCAACATGAGATCACGATATGGTATCCAACATATGGCAAATCCAATATGGAGGCACAATATGATAACCCAAGATGAAATCCGATATGGAAATCCAAGAGGAAAACCGATATGATGAAAGACCAATATGGAAGTTTAAATTGAAAATTGACATGACCAACTAAGGTGAAGAACCAATATAATATTGTTTTGTATGAGATATGGTTAGGCCATATGGTATGCCCGATATGGAGTACTCTAGTACACGATATGAGAACCTAATACTCCCCTATACCCGATATGAGGGTAGTGGTTTAACCCATACAAAATATGAGGTTGACTTAAGATGAGAAAAGTTAAAGTGATACCTAACCCAACATGACTACACGATATGATGTTAAGGGATATGCCTTAAACCCGATGTGAGCATGTGGTTTCACCTCATGATTAAAATGGATACTTGTTAAGATGATATATGCATCTTCAAATACAATAGAATAACATTATCAACCATGCTACCCGATATGGTAGACATGTTTTTATTTATTAAGCTTGCCCAAGTGATGAATATGGTTAATGCAATAATGAGAAACAATGAGTTTAATCCAAGTTTGATAATGATAAGCTTGAAGACCTTAAAGAGGTGAATTAAGTAATCTACATCCTAGTGGGGATGAAAGAGAAACTAAGATTGAAAAGATAATTATGTGATTAACCTATAATAATACTCCTGAGATAAGTGGAGTATGAGTTAGGGCTTAATCTTTGCTAATGAAATCTTGAAACTCTAATCGGTTGATTATAACCCTAATTCATTAGAGAGAATGTGTTCTTTAGTATTTCATGGTTAAGATATGTGTTTGAAATTATTGATAGCATTATCTAATAACCATGTAAGTACCTTAAGGCAATTCATGGTTAAGTAAGAGCTATGATGTTATATGATACAGATTCAATGAGCTATGTGGACCATGTGAATAAATACCCTGGTCTGATGACCTAGAGGTAATGATCATCGGCTAAGTGGTGACAATACTCAGTGATAAATGAAGGGTTTGAATACCCAAGTAATGATGATGATAAGAGCTTGAGATTCTAAGTGGTCTATGTATTTCAATAAATATGAAAGTACCTGGTAAATGCAATTATGCTTTTCTTCGTAGCATTTGATATAATTCTTGCTTGTAACTTGATTGATGCTAAAAGATACAGTAATGCACTTAATTAAGCAATATGAATATTATCATGTAGTTGCCCAGACCATAGATCCATTAAGTGTCAGCAATTGCTGAATGGTGAAACGAGTTTTACTCGAAATGCATATTTTTGAATATGTGATAATATCAGGGTGCTCAATGGACTCCCAAACTAAATAACGGTGCTCAGTGGACTCCCAAACTAAATAAGGGTGCTCAGTGGACTCCCCAAACACATCAGGTTGCTCAGTGTACTTCCTGATAAAAATTAAAACATAATTGCTCAGTGGTCATCCTAATAATCCGGGAAAGCTAAGTGGTCTTCTCCCGAAGAGACTATACGCTACGGCGGTAACTCTATAGCGAAGATGCCGCTATACCCCGGCATAGCTAATTACAGCAGACACAAGATGTCATGCTAAATCTAAGTGGTCTCGTACTGACCGAGACAAGGTGAGGTCTTGACAGCCGGCTCTGCCATTGACCTTGTATGGTATCGATTTCAATTTACTAGTGGTCGGTTGGAGTATGAGCGGTATATCTCAACTCCTCTGGGCATAAGTATGAATGTGAACATGTAATCAACCGTGTAGTGTATTTGTTTAAGGATCGAATACGGAAAACATTGGTTGATGCCTTATTACTTTCATACATCTTAGTAGATAGATGATATACATGTTCTTCATATTCCTTTTAAAGCAAAAGATGACTCATAGATCTGTTATCAATATCTATGCTTTGCACTTAAAAATATATCTGTTAAACAAATGGAATATCTTCTGCTCAGTTTTATATTATTTCCTGTGATAATAATATTGTTGACAGAGAGTTATATCTCTCGCTGGGACAATAATCTTACCTCGTGGGATCCACAATTTTTAGGTGGACGCGAACGAGGGACTAGGAATCGGACTGCCGAAGAAGGATCATATCAGCAAGGACAACAGTAGTAGCTCAGGTTGAGTACACTGTCTGTCAGGGTCTTGTAGATAGAAGTCTATGTGTCGTCTCTGTACTCTCAGGTCCTTGGGAGATAGTCTTAGTGGCTTTTACGAACGACTTGGGATTTTGGTTTTCATATCTCGAGGTTTTTATGTTGCTGTTGTATAAATTAGTGTAAAAGCAACTGATACTTGTTATCCTTAAGAAGAGACGGAACACTTTATGTACAATATGAAACACATGTATATAAAGCTTTGGTTCCTTTTGTAAGAGTTTACTGGAAAAAGATCTATGTGCAAAATAGTTTTAATTTTTAATGATTTTTGTTAAATCCGTTGTTTATGGTTATTCCGCGATTATTACTGGTGATGACTTGATTGGTAATCGGGCCGTCACACTTTACTTCTTCCTCGTTATGTATTCCCCATATGTGGATGAGTGCCCAAGCTTCTTAGGGGTTCTTGATGCGTCAGATTTGCATAATCTATTCACATAAGTGACTATGCTAATTCCCATCACCACTCGGAGCGTCTTGGTTGATTTCTTCTTGACGACACCAATACCTGTCCAGATTGTGCATCAATGGCATCGAACATGGCGTGTTGTCCGACCGACATGATGGTTGCAGTCCAAATATTGTCCTTGACAACACATGGTTTTGTTCAAATCTAGAGTTTTACGAGGTGTCATTTTTCCACACGTGTTGACGAGAGTCTCTTTCACTTCTTTGACATCGTACACGTGTCAGATTTCCACATAGAGTGTTGACAGAAGTTTGTTTCACGTCTTCAACATCTTACATGACGTGTCAGATTTCCACATGACGTGTTGAGAGAAGTCCGTTTCACGTATTCAATATCTTACACGACGTGTCAAAATTTGATACGTCGTGTCGGAGGAAGACTGCTTCTCGTCTCCGACATTTTACATGGCGTGTTGGATCTTCACATGCCATGTTGGCGGAAGATTGCTTCTCGTGTTCGACAACTTACACACCATGTCAAATAGCCACGACGTGTTGCCAGGAGTTTGTCATCTTTGACCAATAGAGTACACGCCTTGTTAGAACTTTACACGTGTCCAGATAAGTCTGTCTCGACGTGTTGCTGCCCAAGACTTCTGCTGTTGCAATCAATATGATATGCTCTTACCATGGGGGCCGAAAGGCAATGACTTTTGCTACAATAGTCTGCAATGATCTACCACAAATAACTTCTGTGAAACTCACCTCACAGAATTATTTTTCTCGAAGAATGCACCATTTACCATTCTTGAATCTGGCAGGAGCAAAGTTATTACTATCTCCAAGGAGTATGATCGTCTTCTTCAGGCCGCTCAACAAGTTTCTCTTGGTTCATTCGCCAATCTTTTCTCAGATGTTGTTAACCAAGGGACATCACTTATAGCTTCTCACCCTCTTCTACGTGGATGGTGGATTCTAGGGCCTCCCAACATATGATGGGTAAACAATCCATGCTTTTTCCTCGGATTCGTATATCCCACATTCTTCTGTGACGATGCATCGGTCAAACGAGTACATGCATGCAAATCTATACATGCATCACCTTCTTTGATTCTACAATTTGTACATTATGTACTCGACTTTCCTTTTAATCTATTATTTGTAGCTAAGTTGGTTGATTCCTTAAACTACTTGGTGATATTTGGGTCTTCTTCTTTGTGTTACATGATCCTAGGAGATGGAAGACGATTGATGGATGATCTAGGAAAGGTGATCTCTACTTCTTTGAGGATGATCACTCAACTCGCTAGATCTCTTCCACGACATCTACCGTCCTCAGTTGCTCTCCCTTACAATGGCATTGTCGCTATGGGCATCCCTCTTTGCAGAGTCTTCAAAAGCTTGTTCCTAGCATATCGTCAGTCAAGTCTATCGAGTGTCAGTCTTGTCAACTGGGCAAGCATTGTGTTTATTCCCTGGTCGTACTATAAATCACTTTAAGTGTCCTTTTGATCTTATTCATAGTGAGGTCTAGGATCTTGATAAAGAGCCAAGTTACAATGGCTTTCATTACTTTATGCTTTTATTGATGGTTTCTCCCGAATGACTTGGGTATACTTAACTCTCAAGATGAAGTTTTGTAGGTCACACAAACTTCTTATCAATTAGTAAAAGTTCAGTTTGATACTCATAAAAATTCTTCTTACTGATAACACCTTAGAGTATGTTCAAAATGCCGTTGTTCATTTTTGTGATTTTGTTGGCATGATTCACCAAACGACTTGTCCCCATAAACCTCAACAAAATGGGGTTGTTGAGCACAAAAATCGTCATTTACTTGATGTAGTTCGTACACTACATTTTCAGATGTCTATGCCAAGGAAGTTTTAGTCTAATGCGTTCTTACTGCTTGTTTTTTGATTAAACCACTTCTGTCTTGCATGAGGCTACCCCCTTTTTTGTTTTATGACCATACGAGCAAGCTTTTCCTGTACCCCTCTGTCTTTGGTTGTGTTGTGTTTGTTCATGTGTTTGATCCACTCACAAACAAGCTATCTCCTCGCTCGCTCCATGATGTCTTTTTGGGATATTCTCCCACACAAAAGGGATACATATGTTATTGTTCTTATCTTCGTCGTATGTTTGTGTCGCTTAACGTTGCTTTTCACGAGTCCACTCTGTTCTTTGGTGACTGTCCTACGTGAGGGCAAGCTCAACCATGAGACTAAACTTCCCTTTGAGAATGATAGAGTGAGAGAGCGAGAGCCACCACTCCCTATGCCCAGTGATGAGTGTGTGCTAGATACTACTATTATGTCACCACCACCACCACCACCTCCACCTCCACCTCCACCTATTCAACCTTTTCCACTGGTTTACACCAGGTGAGCATGGCATCACCCAGAAGATGTAGCAACGTCTGTCCAACAGATTGACCCATCATCATTGGATACTCTTGAGGTACATGTTCCTGTTCACTTGATACTTTTGTTTCAGAATTACACCTTTCATTGCAACTTGTAAAGGAGTTCAATATTGTACAATACGACATCCGATTTCTAGTGTCTATTGCTTATCCCATCTGTAACCAACAACGTGCATGTTTGCTCTTCATTTAGATTCTATAGCTATTCCTCGCTCATATGTAGAAGCATCCAGACATGACAATTGTATACAAGCCATGAATAGTGAGATGGAAGCTCTTTATGAGCACTCTACTTAGGACTTGGTGGATCTTCCACCTGGGAACCATGTTCTGGGTTGCCATCGGGTGTATACTGTTGAATAGAATCCGAATGGATCTATTTACCGCTTGAAGGCTCGATTGGTGGCCAAAGGATACACTCAGACGCATAGAGTGGATTTCTTCATGACTATTTCTCCTGTTGCTTGGCTAAATTATGTGCGGATCCTTATTTCTGTTGCTACTCATTATGATTGGCCGCTTCTCTAGCTGGATGTGAACACATTTCTTCATGATGATCTTCTTGAAGAGGTGTACATGGAGCAACCTCCTGGGTATGTTGCTCAGGGGGCGTCACAAAGTGTGCAAATTGAAAAAAATCCTTGTATGGCCTGAAGCAATCACCACAGACATGGTCTGATAAGTTTACTGCTACAATTATACACTTTAGGTTCAGATACAATTAGCATACACCAAGAGATATCATGCTAAACATGTTTTGTCAACTCATCTATAACAAGAATGAATGGATATGAACTCAGGGCTGACCACTGATACTTAAGCGGTTACAAGGTCCTACTTACCCGCCCCTCACTTCACGATTTCCAGAGCATTGATCTGGCCTTAACATGACTTCACTTCACGATTTCCAAAACATTGATCTGGCCTTGACATGACTAAGTCAAGAAGAATGAACCCCCCTTTCTTCGTCAAGCCTCCAAGAGTTGTAGATCGAAATGTGTGAGGTGCCCTCATGTTCCAAGGGGACTTTTCTCGAATGGCGATTGCCTTTTTATATCTCAGGGAGGATTAAATTGATCGTTAAGCATTTGGATCACCTTATCTCCTTAGTTGCTGACATTCACACTTGAATCCAGGCCAATCCACAAAGTACTTCCACCAAGGTCTGAATTTGTCTTTCATGTGAGGTCATGCACCAACTCTCAAAAACTCTAGGAGAATCTCCCCAGGAAGCCTCGCCTCCTATTAGAATACACTTGCAGATGTCACAACCAAAGCACGTCAACAATATAAGATAATGAACTGAAAGTATAAGGAATATTTATTGCAAAACAAGAAGAGAGTCGCCACAATACTTATTTTTGCAGTAGTGTCACTTGCTGAGTGTCTGGAAGGGGCTTCCTACAGTCAAAGCTTGGTTGGTCAGAGAGAAATTAGCACTTACATGTTCTTACGAGCACGGTGGGGTGGTTTTCTTTGTTGGTGGCCTGGTGGGAAGTTGCTAGGGAGGGTGCTCCCCTACTTATTGTTGACACTGGTGGTGGGTCATCCGGGAAGAAGAGAGAGGAGGGGAGGGTTTCCAAAAAAGAGAAGCATCTCGACACCATCGTTACCTAGGGTGGCAATCAAGGATCACAAGGACAGTAGGGGTTGCAACTAGTACAAGAGAAAAGGTTGGGAGTTGGGGTTTAGCTTACGGGGTGGGTTGGGAAAGAGAGATCCTTTTATTACTCATGTTTTTGGTTTTAGGGACTTTAAGTTGTCCCACCTCCTTGGGTCCGCTTAGATGGGCCAATAGATGCCTAGGCGTTTGGGTGCCCATCTAGCCACTCAGTTGGTCTAGGTAGATGCGTAATGTGGGGCAAGTTTTTGCTGGCCTACTAGGTGTTCCCTCTGTGGATGCATGGGTGACCATGCAACACTTAGGTGTGCACCTCAATAACATGGCAACAAGAGAAGGGGAGGCGAGGGAGAGGGTAAGTAGGAGGAAAAGAGGGGCCCATTTTGCGATGAAGTGGGTTTGTGACAACCTAGTAGTGACGTCAAATTGGCATTAATGAAAGGGAGAAAAAGAAGACATATTAGGGAATATGTAAAACCAAGTAGCTCTTCTGACATATTTGGATGCACAATATACTATATAATTTAGAGATAATGGTTTTTTTTGTGGGGGGGGGGTTCTGGTCGTACCCGAACAATTATGCACCTAAGATCAAATATTTTGAGTCGACATCCGTTATTTCTTACATGGTTATTTATGAAGATTTGAATACTATGGTAAAAGTTGTGATCTCTTGTGGAACTAACCTAGTTTAATGTGCAATCTAGTTTGAAATTTATCACCTAGAAATAATGAGGATTTTAAAATGGATAACTCATGAAAGGTCTTTTTTCCATCTCTTGTGAAACTAACCTAGTTTAATGTGCAATCTAGTTTGAAATTATATCACCTAGAACTAATGAGGATTTTAAAATGGATAACAAGTCATGAAAAGTCTTTTTTTCACCATGAAATATATGAGGTTTTTGAGTCGTACTCCTATGCATCTTGCTTGTTTTAGTATTGGGAACAAGGGATGTTTCAATATAACATACAAAGATTTTATCTAAAAACTTGCTTTCTTAGTTGTATACCTCTGTCTGGACTTTGGTTTAATGATTAGTATTCTGATCTAGACGTACTTCTAGTATAGGTAGTTGGAGACCAAAAAGGAGCGGTATTTGGTGGCTTAGTGGAGGCACCCCTCCTGCCATCATCTAAGAAGAAGTACCAGGTAGTCTTTTTAACGTTTGGTGTTTAGTCAAATAATCATAAAAGAAGTGATAAGTTTGTTATTTAGTTATATGCCTCTTTGTTACGTGTCATGTTTAACTGGATTTCTCTTACTATATATTCTCTTTATTTTTTCCCCTTTTGGTGAAAAAGAAGACGTGTTAGGACCATTGGTGTTCACTGAACTTTTTTTTGAAAATTGGTTTGCTTTTCATTTCTAACCTTACATGTTCTTGTATTGAGAGCTTCAATGAGTTCGTTCAGTCATTGTGTATTAGAAGTTAGACAAGTTAAGTGGACTACACAATATCCTTTAGTTCTAATACAACGCTACCATTGAGGCATTGCAATCTTTCCTTTACTTCAACCATGACAATGCAAAATGACCCTTATGTTTCATAACAACTTTTTGCTAATTTATCCTTAATAATAGTCATCTTTTTGTGTTTTTTTTTGGGTTATTGCACAAATAACAACAACTCTAATTGATTTATCCCTAAAATCACCACCTTTCTCGAGTTAATGATTGATATTCCACTGGAAGTGCCACCCAACTTATCATGCAACCTACATGGGGTAAATGTATACTGACCTGCATGATGGCACACACCCTCCAACGACTTTTGAAATCAGTGGTTGTACTTCATGCAACCACCATTCTAGCCAAGTTTGAGGATTTCTACATCATATTTGACATGTTTTTACACACACGAGGCCTATAGAGAAAGATAAAAGTAGAAGAGAATGTCTAAGATGAGATCCTCATGCTGTTCTGCTTCTGGACATGCCCCACCTTGAGTGGTCACGAAGGCTCCACATTAGTAGTGGTTGCCTCTACTCAGACTAGGTTACATGTCACTCTATTCTGACCACTTGACAAGAAGTTACCCGTTGCAACAAAATTTGATGGTGCTAGTAGGTTCCTTGAGAATTAGAGCAGGTGCAAAACCACTTTTGTCATGCTTCCCACCTTTTCCTTACTGTCGTTGGTAAGGCCACTTCCTGTAATATACTTGAAGTGGCCCGTTATGAACACGTATGAACAAGTGCATATCTTAAACAAAACAAGCTCAATTGAGTCCTTGCAGGATAAGTCCAAGCTAAGTTTACTCCAGTTGCTGCTAAATCTTGTATTGTTGCGACACTGAGAACCATACTTTATGATTATTTTCTTCAGCATTCAAGCTGCAGTTCTGTCTATTCGACTAGTTTTCACGCTAAGTATTTCATATATGGTACAAACTCAAAATATGCATTTAGTTTGGCATGTGCGTGATTTGCAGTTGAATGGTCATGGAGTTGAATATACCTCAAATATGCAGTATATATGTTTGATATGGTCGTATGGAATTGTATGTACCCTAAATAGGCAGAATGTATGTTAGATTTACCCGGTTCTTTTTATATATAAAAACCATTTAGTAGCATATAAATTATGTGGAGATTTAGCTCAAGCATACACAGCGGTTTAAGGAGCTAGATCTAGATACTTTTGAAGAGATATATAAAAATTGGATACAAAAGGGGAAAGTATATTTAGAAGTGGCTCATATAAAGCCTCCACGTTCAATAGAGTAAGTTGTGCCGTTACTCAGGTGTTGCTCCCTTCTTAATTCCATAATTTTTGATCCCTACCTCCGTTTCTGGCATGCATGGCACCGTCAAAAAGCTCTTAATGAGTACTACCCATTTAACAATCCAGATCTTGAATTTGTGGTTTGATTTTGTGCTATGCAGATCAATAAAGGTAGAATTACTTCTAGTCGCCCAATTTATTGTGAGTTGGCTTTCTTTAGAGTCTGTAAGGAAAATATCTGGGCCAAGTAAAATGCACCAAGAATGAGGATGGGAGAGTGCTCCTAGAAGGATGAATTGATATCAACGACCAATTGAAAAATTGCCTTTGTAAGTCTTTTAGTGGAGAATCACTTTAGATAATGTAAAGGCCTGTGCAATATGGATACAAGATATATCACTTGCACATGAGTTCCACAACTAGATATCCAATAATTCTTGAGAATAGATGAAAAAGAAAGAGAAGGCATGTTGTCTGGATGGTATACCTATGATGTATGGCGGATAAAGGAATTATTTGGTTGATGACTTTCTTCAGTCAGATTGTGAGAACAAAGAAAATGGCACATAGAGTGTAGTAAATACCATACTCTCCATTTACATGAAAGGGAGACGTTTGAAGCTGCACAAACCTTACATGTTAATGCAGCTAGCTGGTAGATCTAACCCCAAGAGTGGCTATGCATTTCTAGTTTAAAAAAAAAATGAAAATCAGTTCAATTAAATAGTATTTATAGTCTCACATACAAGATTAGGTATAGTCAAAGTTGAAATTGTTTTCTGCAAACAAGCAATTAACAAGTATGTGACTTAGTAAAATTTAAGCATTGCAAATAAGAATTGAACATCAAAATATAACATGTAACAATTGAGCAAACAATATAGCAAACTTTAAACTTTATAGGGACACAAAGTAGGTTCTTCACTTTGCACACATTGCACAAAAGATCTATAGATTATTGACAAAGGTTTTAAAAAGCACAATGCTATAAGTAATAAAGTAACACAGCCTTTGCTATCAAGAAAACATCCTAGGTGTCAGCTACACTAAAATCATGATCATGATCGTTATTAGTATATACACTTTACTGCTTTTCTTTACTTAGTGTATTTTCTTATTTCTCTTCTTCTCTTTATCCCATATTGCTCATATCTAAATATTGTACACTCTCTTGTCTTATAAAAGAGAGACCATTGTATTCTTTTTAATCATCCAATAATAAGCAATCTCGTTGCCAACTTCTAGATGGTATCAGAGCGGGCCGATCCACCTTAAACCTAATCCCTCTCTCATCCCAACCCTAGCCGCCATCTTCTCCACCAACCCTAGCCGCCGCCACCCCCACCTCTTTTTTTTTCCGTCACTACAATAATGCTACAGTACCGCCGCTACAGTACTGCCACCCTCCCATCCAATCTCTCCACCAACCTCCTTCCCTTCTCCCATCCTTGTGGCCTAATCCACCACAGGCCCCTCCGTCTAGCTCCGTTTCTCTTTCCGAAATCTCTAGACAGCCTCAGTAACTTTCCAGTTCTGGCACGTTGACGGAGTAACAGGCTTCATCCTCTCTGTTTGCCTGCGCCTCATGGTGGAGTGACTGATCCTCCATGTTGGCGTAGGTTTTTCTTTTCATCTACTGCCCCTACGTGGGTTTTTCTAAGATCCATGCGTGGATCTTCTACCTTATACTACTAGTCCATGTGTTGGACTTCTGCCTCTGATTGCTGTCTACTACTGCTCTCTGCGCCTGTGCTTCTGCCCCTGACTGCACCTTCCGATGGCGACTCTGGATCTTCCGCGTACTCTGTGTGTTACTACTGTGAAGTTGGATGGCTCCAACTATCACCTCTGGGCAGATTTCTTTGAACTCTATGTTAAAGCACAAGGGCGCTATTCTCATCTATCGACCAAGGGACCGGACGCTCCCACTGCTGATGCTGATGACAAGACCAAGCAGGCCTATGATCTCTGGTCCAAGGAGGACTATGGTGTTATGACCTGGATGGTCAACAACGTCGAACCGAAGATCAGCCAGTCTCTCCTTCGTCTGAAGACTGTAAAGGATATGTGGGACCAACTCTCCCACGTATACTCTCACCAGCAAAATCCAAAGAAGGTGTTTGAGATCTTCAAGAAGTTGGCCAAGCAAGAGTTTTCTACTATTGATTCTATCGAGGACTACTACAACAACTGCTGTGCTCTCTGGGATGAATTTCAGGTGTACCATTCGCTTTCTGCCGACATTACTGAAATCCAACGTCAATGGAACAAACTTCAGCTTGTCCAGTTCCTCGCTGGTCTACCCTCCTTCGCCGGAGTTGTTGATTAGATTCTCTCGAGTGATCCTCTGCCTACACTGCGAGATGTTCTGAAACGTGTTCAACGTCTACCTTCTGTTTCTCAGTCTTTGCCTGACACTTCTGATGGAGCGGCCCTTGCTGTTCGCACAGATGACTCCTCTCGTGGCCGCGGTCGAGGACGGGGCCGTGGTCGCGGGCGCTCCTCTGCACCTGGACGTGGCTCTGGTATTGAGACTACTGAACCACACTTCTGTACTTTTTGCAAGCGCACAAATCACAATGAAGATTGCTGTTGGATCAAGCATGGCAAGCGAGCCTGGGTAAACCAAGTCACTACAGATCAACCTGAGACTACCACTACCTCTACTGCTCCTTCTGCTGATTGGATCCGATCGGAGTTCGAGAAACTTCTTCAGGCTCATTTTGCTTCTTCTGCTGAAGCCTCTACTGACGGGAGCGCTGCACTTCTGACCCAGTATGGTAAAAATTTATGGGTGATTGGTTCGGGTGCGACATCCCATATCTCTAGAAATCCTGCGTTATTTTCTAACTTACATAATACTTATGTTATACCTCCTGTTACACTGGCTGATGGGTCTAAGACACCTGTTACTGGCATTGGTGATATCTGCACTCCTGGTTGCCTGCCTCTACAGTCTACTCTTTATGTTCCGAAATTTCCTATAAATCTGTTATCTGTCAATAGAACTGTAAAAAGTCTTCGTTGCTCTATTACCTTTGACCCGGATGGTGATGTGTTTCAGGATCTGCGCACAAGGACGACGATTGGTTTGGGCCATGAGGGACCAGATGGCTGTATTACTTGGACGTTCCAAAGACCGCAACATATCTGACATCCTCTGTGACAGGCATCCAGTGGCACTACCGTCTGGGACATCCTTCTGCAACGAAATTGAAACATTTACTTCCTGATGTTTTAGATTCTGTTTTTCATTGTGAGACTTGCCAATTGGGCAAACAGACGCAAGCATCTTTTTCTAAGAAATCATGTATTAGTTCAAAGCAGCCATTTGATATTATTCATGCTGATGATTGGGGTCCTTGTTGTGTGTCCAGTATTTCTGGATTTCGCTACTTTTTGAGTTTTATTGATGATTTTTTCTAGAACTACCTGGATTTTCTTGCTCAAGGACAAATCTACTATACTTGATACCATTACTGCTTATTTTGCTGAGATCCGTACCCAGTTTGCCAAACCTATCAAAATTTTTTGCACTGATAATGCCCTTGAATTCGTGCAAGCCTCGGTCAGCAACTTTTGTCGCAAACAGGGTACCATACACCAAACTTCTTGTGCCTACACTCCACAACAAAATGGAGTCGCCGAACGCAAAAATCGACACCTCCTTGAAGTTGCTCACACTTTACTGTTTCATTACCATGTCCCACAATGTTTTTGGCCTGAAGCTGTTTCCACTGCATGTTACCTTATTAACCGCATGCCATCCTCTATGCTTGGGAATCACGTCCCTTATCAAATCCTGTACCTGGATGCGCCCCTCTTTTCTGTTACTCCTCGTATCTTTGGAAGCACCTGTTTTGTCAAAAATCTTCGTCCTGGTCTCACCAAACTTGATCCTAGAGCAATAAAGTGTGTCTTTTTAGGGTACTCTCGCACTCAGAAAGGGTACCACTGTTATGATCTCGTGTCAAAGAAATGGTTTGTATCTGTTGATGTTGTTTTCTTTGAGCACATGCCTTTCTACTCCTCTGCCGGGTCTGCCCTTACATCGGATTTATTAATGGAGACACCTCTACCTGTGATTGATGATACTGATGATACTGCTCCTGCTGAAAGTCCTCCTCTGAAAGTTTATCAATGAAGACAGAAGACATCAACTCCCTCTATGGCCCCTCCAGAGTCCTTGTCCTCCGTGCCAGATCAAACACCACCACATGTATACTCTGACTTAGATGTTCCTATCAGTTTGAGGAAAGGAACTAGAGCTTGTACTAAACATCCTATAGGCAATTTCTGTACTTCTGATCATTTGGGAACTAATTTTGCAAATTTTACTGCTGCTCTTTCTGCTGTCTCTGTTCCTAAAAATGCTTCTCAGGCTCTTAAACATCTAGCTTGGCGTCAGGCCATGGAAGCGGAAATGCAAGCTCTTACCGATCGCAATACTTGGCAGTTAGTCAATCCTCCTACTGATTGTTCTCCGGTTGGCTGTCGTTGGGTGTTTACTGTTAAATATCAACCGGATGGCACGGTTGAGCGCCTCAAGGCTAGACTTGTTGCCAAGGGCTACACACAGACTTATGGGGTCGACTACTTTGAGACTTTTTCACCGGTGGCTCAGTTGAATTCCGTACGCATTCTTATTTCTGTTGCTATTAATTCTGATTGGCCCTTGTACCAGCTGGATGTGAAAAATGCATTTCTGTATGGGGATTTACATGAGGAGGTCTATATGCAACCACCTCCCAGATTTGTGCTTCAGTGGGAGTCCTCCAAAGTCTGCAGGTTGCGGAAAGCTATCTATGGTTTAAAACAGAGTTCCCGTACTTGGTTTGATAAACTAAGTACCATTCTTCAGAAGTTTCTTTTTCGACGCTCCCAGTCCGATCATTCTGTCTTCATTAAAAACACTACTGCTGGCCTTGTTATTCTGATTGTATATGTTGATGACATTATTCTCTCAGGGAGTGATCTTGACGGTATTCAGGCTGCTAAGTGTTATCTGGAGAAACACTTTGTCACCAAAGACCTTGGGACTTTGCGTTACTTTTTTGGGATTGAAGTCTCTAGATTTGCTTCTAGTTTATACTTGTCTCAACACAAATATGTTCTAGATCTTCTTTCTGACACATGACTTCTTGGTGTTAAACCTGCTAGTACTCCTCTGGATCCAAATACTAACTGGGATGATGAGAACTCTCCTGCCTATCCTGATCATCATCAGTATCGCCGCATGGTTGGCAAACTCATTTATCTTACTGTTACTCGTGCTGATATTACTTCTGCTGTTGGGCTTGTTAGTAGATATCTGGATAAACCTCGTCAATGTCACTGGGATGCCGTTTGCCACATTCTCAAATATTTGAAGAGTGCTCCTGGGAAAGATTTGCTATATAAAAAACATGGTCACTGTAAGCTTGTTGGATATTCTGACTCTGACTCTGACTATGCCGGGAGTAAAATCGACCGACGCTCCACCTCTAGCTACTATACCTTTGTAGGAGGAAATCTTGTTACTTGGCGAAGCAAGAAACAAACTGTGGTTGCTCGCTCATGTGCTGAAGTGGAATATCGCGCCATGGTGCATACTACTTGTGAGCTGTTATGGATTCAGAGCCTACTGAAGGATTTGGCATTTCTGACTCTTCTCCTATTTCGATGTACTGTGTGACAACAAAGCTGCCACTTTTATTGCCAGCAATCCTACTTTTCATGAGTGAACAAAACATGTTGAGGTTGACTGTCATTTTGTTCCCGAAGCTGTCTTATCTGGCCAGATATCTACTCCCTACATACATACTTCTGATCAGGTGGCTGACACTTTCACCAAGATTCTTCCGAAGACGAGATTCACTGCTATGACATCCAAGCTAGGCATGATTGACATCTACGCTCCAGCTTGAGGGGGAGTATTAGTATATACACTTTAATGCTTTTCTTTACTTAGTGTATTTGCTTATTTCTCTTTATTCTCTTCTTCTCTTTATCCCATATTGCTCATCTCTAAATATTGTACACTCTCTTGTCTTATAAAAGAGAGACCATTGTATTCTTTTTAGATCATCCAATAATAAGCAATCTCGTTGCCAACTTCTAGAATCATTATCATCATCATTATTGGTTTTTGTCTTGCTTCACCCTCTTCTATCTCTTCATCATCGTCATCCTCAACATCACCACCACCACCATCATCATCAAAGTCATAATCTTCATGAAATGTACCTGTTGTCTTCAACCTTTCTTTCCTCCTTTATTAAATGCCAAACAGCCACCTTGCCCTTTTTAGTTCCTTTGCCTTTGATGACTTGGACGCAATAGCCTTAAAAGCCTTTCTTTTGCAAGAATAAGTGGCAAATTGTATACCAATTTTCCCTTCATTTCTTCATCAACGTGAGAAGCATGTGCAACTCCTTTTCTCTTAGTTCCAATATCTTCATGAACACCCATTGCCTCGTCTACAAGTCTCTAGGTGATTCATCATCGGAAATACTTGTGAACGACTTGGTGCTCCAATTAATATTTTTTAGATAAATAAGATTAAAATCATTACTATTATCCATTATTTTTCACGCGGCTCACCTTGTTGGCAGTTGTGTTAAATATATTCTAAATTATCCAATCGCTTATGCTGAGCGATTACTTGTCTCTATGTGAATCTAGACATGGATATGATTATGATCAACACTTGGATGATTATATGACATCAAATGAAATCTACAACACATAGTTTATGGGGTGGAGGCCGACGAACTACCCATGCTCCCCTTAGCTTTCCTCTCCTCGTCTGTGGTTCAGTGGTGGCTTTGATAAGCATCAACCCTCACCTTGTTTGCGATGTAGTGGTGGCTTAGCAAACGACTTCAAATCCCAAAGGTAGCGCATCCCGACGTGCATCTAAGCGGGTATTGATCTCAGATACGCACTACCAAAGCAACACATCTGGGCGGGTGCTGATCTCGGACCTGTTTGGTGTGTGCCCAATTGTAGCTACCCTCCTTGGATTACGACCATCTTTTCCCTCTTCATATTTATGGCGTGTGGCTATTGGTCTGGTTGATGGAGGAAACCAACAATAGCTTTGTTATAGGTGACGAGTTCAGGGTTGGGTATGGTGGAGTCCTGGGAGGTAGCCGAGTGATTGGAAGTCGTATCTGACATGGGTTGGAAGTTGGGAGTAGGATTTGGAAAAGGCGGTGGAATGGCTGATGTTATAAACAAAGGTGAATGAGATAGATGTGGAGGTGGATTTGATGGAGGTGTTGGGGCTGGTCCAAGACATGGAGATGGTAGTAGCTAGTTGGGTTGTAATACAAATGATGAGATTGATGAAGGAGCCAGAAGATTTGGTGGACTGAAGTTGGTGTTGTCGGAGGAACTAGAGGTGGTGTTGGTGGCAAAATTGGTGGAGGTAATGGTGGAAGAGCTGGATGTCGTGCAAATGTAGTAGAAGGTGGTGCTGGAGGAGAATGGGGTTGCTATCTCGGTGGAGCATGAGGTGTATTGAGCTTGATGTAAATTAGATGAAGGTCATGCTGGAGGATTCACAGGCGGTGTAGGTGGAATCAGAGGCGGATCGGGTGGTGATCATAGTGGAAGAGATGAATGTGGTGCATTGGGGGTGCTTATGTTGGCAAAGCTGGAGGACTAGGTAGTCGTCATGGTGGAGGAGCTGGAGATTGTCTGAATGCTAGTGGTGACTATAGTGGAGGAGAGGTGGCACATGACATAGTAGTGGTACTGGACTTGATCATGATGGAGTAGGTACTGGAGGCGGCATGAGAGGACATGGCAACGATTGGGGGGATGGCAACAAATGGTGACGGTTAGGGAGTGGAGCTAGAGGAGCAACTGGTGATTGTGCTAGGAAAGGTGGAGAAATTGGCCTTGATGAGTGTGCATGAAAGGGCGTTGGTGGCAACATTTGTGGAATGAAACGTAGAGGTATGGTTATTTGGGGTGGCTATGATGGTGGACACATTGCAAGCCTTGGCAGTGCCACATGTGTTGGCAGTTGGTAATGGAGATGGCACACTTGAAGGTGGGACTGGCCTTGGTGGTAGTAGAGGGATTCGTGAAGGACTAGGTGTGGGTGCTTTTCTTAGTGGCAATGTAGGGCTTAGTAGGGCTGCCGGTCCCAACAGTGGAGCTAGTGCTCGTACTGGTCTTTACGACAAAGCTATAACTTTTTGGGAGCAGTCTAGCTTGGTGTGTTGGAGCCATGGTATTAAATGTCGACGACATGAGGCTAGGTGGGACTGACCTTGGTGGTAGTGGAGGGATTCGTGAAGGACTAGGTGTGGGTGCTTTTCTTAGTGGCGGTGTAGGGCTTGGTAGGGCTGCCGGTCCCAACAGTGGAGCTGGTGCACGTACTGGTCTTTACGACAGAGCTATAATTTTTTGGGAGCGGTCTGACTTAGTGTGTTGGAGCCATGGTATTAAATGTCGACGACATGAGGCTAAATGTTGCTGAAACTTTCGATGTCGCCGTTGAGTGGAGTCGAACCCATGTAAACTTCCCAATTCCATAGTGTTGTGGACATATTGGGTCATGTCGACGAAATGTGTCGCCGAAGTGGCTTGGCCTAGTACAAATATTCTATAATGTCGTCTCACCCGTCGAACTAGTCAGACTTTGGCCGGTATTTTCAGCAATTTTGACAACTTGCTGTGAGATAGAGGAAAGGAGTTAGAGCTTGGGTGTAAGGTGATTTTGATGCATTTCTAGCCTAATTTTAGCTAATAATAGTAGATCTACCCCTTCTCTATTAGATCTACCATAAATTCAATGTAGATCTACTCATCTAACACGTGTTTCTTCTAGTAACCTTCTCACATTCGTATTTTTTTAATGATCTAATCACTATTCTTAGTATCTACCATCTAAAATTGGTAGATCTACTCCCTGTCTACTAGATCTAACACTATTCTTAGTATTGCAAACATATATTGTGTTTTTGAGCTAGATTTCATGAAATCTGTCGGTATTCATCATGAATTCAGTACTTTTTAGCTTAATTTTTTATCAAAATTGCTTCGAAGTTTGGTTGTAAAAATCTTTGAAGTTTCCTCGATGTTTCCACAAACTTCCACTTCCACACTTGTCAATGTTTTAGAAAGGACGTGCTGCAATTTCTTTCACAACTCCTTGTAGATGTCGTTTTAGAAAGGATGCATACAATCACTTTCCGTAGATGAGGGCGCATGCCCCATTCCACATCCACCTCTCACGAGGATCAACCTCGTCACTATCGACAATTGCATTTGAATGGCCAAAAAATCCAATGGCTTCATGGAACTGTCGTGACTGCAAAAAGTATTTAGGATATGCTGAAACATGGCTGCAATTTGAACACCTACGAATATTTAACTATATACTTCATTAATATTACCATGCACTCTTTTATGGAGGCAATCAATTTCTTAACTATGTCTCTCACATCTTCCATTAGAGTTGCATCTAAGCCCAATTTTTGCAAGTTTTAGTGCCTTAGATTTAGATAGTATGCAGTCACCAAATAAGGAAAAAATACAAGATTTTGATTGAGTTAGAGAACTTAGAGTCTTAGAATTTAGAACTTAGATGGAAGATATATATACTTGGTTTATGCAATGGATGCAAAAACATATATGTCCTACACTTTTCTATGATTGCTGAGTATTGTGCATTGGACTCGGGAGTCACTTTCTTGGCATTATCCACCACTCTTTGCATTGCATCGTACAACCAAGACATGGTTTCTGCTTTATCATCATCTACCATCTTTTAATACACTAACAATGCGTTCCATCATTCAGAGCACCCTTAATAATATTATCTTGGAAAGCTCGATTGGCAACTGGTTCTTCAATTCTTCTACCAAGCAGGATGTAGTGCTCCTTCATGAAGGTTCACTCTATGCCATTGAAAAGCTTCCTAAGTCCATCCCTTCTGGACTCTAATGAATGTAAGGCCAAGTAGTTTGTAGCAAATCTAGTTAATCTTGGTCTAACTAGACCGCCTTTGTAATATTGAGGCTGTCTCAAAGCATTCGACAAAAAGGAATGGTTGCATGTGAAGCCCACAATCAATCTCTACCCTAAGTTGTCGCCGATTGAATGTAATCAGTTGTACTGAGGTCCTTTAGAATAAAATTTATACTGAAGACGACACATGGTGTCAAGTAGACTCGTTTCTCTTCATTATTCTATTCTCAACCTTCTTAAAGTTACTACCATTATCTGTCATAATCTGAGCCACATATCCAATCCTAATTTTCTTAATATACGCCTTCACCAATTGTTTGACATATCACTAATTTCTGATTTCACCTGAAACATCAACATAGTCAAGAAAAACAATCCATCCATGGCAATATGCAAGAATGTTAATTTTTAGCTTCTTATTCCCACTCGTCCACACATCACACGATTGTAACACTATAATGGTCTTCAATCTATCCTTGTAGCTCCTTCCGTCCAAGAAGATACTTGTTCATTAATTCATATGTAGTGGGGGCCTTGATTGCCCTACCCTAATTCCCTATCATATCTACTGTATGTTGCAAATAGGGTTTAGTTGCGACATGTGTTTGTATACCATGAGCAAAAGAACTTAGCCACTGCCTTCCCAATCTTTTATTTTTCCTCAATGAACATTGCTTTTAGGGCTTTTTGCCTAGCATCAGGCTTCCTAACCCCTTGCTTGTCAAATTCTTCAATCTAGTGCTAGCAAGACAGAAGTGATTCAATAGCACCTTTCTTTCTTAAGCTGAGTAGGTTGATCTTCCTCATTGTCTAGGTCAACAATAGGAAAATGTACTGTGGCACCCAATTACCTCCATCTGCACCAGCTGGCCCATATCTCCTTAGTAATCGAGCTACCTCATCCCTATTCGATTCACTTTTGCGAGATTCTTTGTAAGCCCTCCTATACATCTGACGAGGTATGCTATATCACACCTTGGAGAATATACCATATTATCACCAGACTTCGTGGTAGAACCTGTGCGCTTGACATTGAAGAATGTATCTCGTTAATCCTTTTCAACTTCAATTTCTTTTGTTTGTCTTTCTTTGCAACACTTTAAGGGCACTTCTGGCACATTGCCACAATTCTTATCACCACCTCTCATGCGACGCTTGAATGTAGGGATTCCCCCTCCACTAATTGTTTTCTTATAATACTGGCAAGCAACCTTTTATCCTAGCCCCAAGATCGCGAGTATAATGCCTATGCAAATCAACATCCTTCTCCTTCACCTTCGCTTGAACTAGAAGACATTTTTCTCAAAAGTCAACATTGAAAAAGAGAACAAAGACAAACAAGCAAATGATGTATTAGTAGTTCACATTTAGTAAAAAAGTAGAATATTACAATGGACTGAATAACCCCCATTAATTAAATACAATACTACTAGGGAAATTATACAATACTTTGTGTAATACTTATATGTAAATTATGTATTATAGAATCAAACACACTATATGTAACAATTTATTTTATAAAGTATAGTTGAATTTATTTTAAATGATGAATAACAATATTTAAATATAAAACTCACACTTGAAATGCTACCAAAAATTAATTTGAACATATACAACATTAACACACAAACATATAGAAAATGCTAGGAAGATCTGATTTAATTTTAGTTTCAGATTTTTTTATAAATAAAAAGGTATATGTTTATATATATTTCACTTTATTATTGTTCATATATGTTGATATTGCTTTTTCGTTCAACTTCTACTAAACCTAAACTATATAACTAATCATAATAGTACTTATTGGATTGTTAGTACATATTAGATAAATGACATCATAATAGTAGTTATTAGTGTAGTAATTAGGTAGATCTAGTAATAATACAATAGATCTACATAATATAATTGTAGAACTGTGTATAATTAGAATTAGACATATCCATTTGGAGAAGATCTAGGTTTTGTGGGATTTGGTGCATTTAAAGTAATTCTTTGAGGTGAAAATAGAAGAAAATAGAATTGGGGAGGTTGGAAATAGCAGGAAATGAAAGAAAATATACAAACATACCTTGATTTGGGATGACTGAGCTCCAATTTTAAAAAAATGCCCGAGAACCCTTGTTTCTCCACTCTATACAACAACTTAGCTCACATGAATGACGGTAAACCGAGAGATATATTGCTGGTACCGCCCTGTGTCGGTGGGTAAGTGGTTCATATCACACTGAAACCCCTAGAACTTGGCGGTATTGGCAAAACACCCGTCGATATACTGAAAATTGTGAACCTATCAAAAAGTGCGGATGTTTCTATATGGATATTTTGGGAAATGTACTGCTTGTAGCGTCAAAATTTGCTCCTTGGGTGTAAGCCTCAGAATTGTACGAAGTGTGTGGACATCAATACACACATGTAAATACACTTAGGTAGCAGAAACTCTTTCACAGATCCATGTCTGTGTCGAACACCTATTTAACGCCAACACACCTTGATATGCATTGGAGACACATGCCATGTCCTATCCAAGTCTAGGTGTGTCCTGCTTGCACGAAGAATGACAATCTCTTTTGCGAATCATTTTACTATTATTTCCTCTTGATCCCTTGCTAGGTTAATGAGATTCTAGTGCCATAAAAGATAAATAATATCTTCACCCATTTCATGTCTTGGATGTACAATCCTATGGACATCTGACCATGGTAGGCACAACCGTGTTTTAAATTTGGCATTATCTTATTTGGTGCTTGGACCATAATTTGTAAGCCACTGTTGTTCAATGGAATTTGATCAATTATAGTCATAGGTTGGATATCAGCTATTAACATAATTGCACAACTGAAAGTCATTCTTGTTCATTGGCTTTTGATCAGTTATATAGTAAAAGGTTGGATATTAGCTAAAAACATTGTAGGACAAAACAAGTTAAGAAGGCAAAGATCTACTACAGAGTTAAAGAGAGACCATTTCTATTACTATATCAATAAAATTATGTAATATTAGGTACCATCAATAATAGAATAAGACCAACATATACTTTTTTATCCTGTTGCGTGTTCATGGCTTGTCTATAATTCTAGAAATTGCTGTCTCATGCCCGCGTCAGTGCTACTGTCTGTGTCTAGGACTTCCTAGGTTAAAAGCAACCCACCTGATTAATTTTAAGTGACAAGGCAGTAAAATTAATTTCCATGTGAAAATATTGAGATCCCTTGATGAATTAACAATGTGATTTCTGGCAAGAGTAAGGAACGTGTTGATCTTTGTACATAATCTCCTGTAGTTATGCACTACTTTCAGTGACATAAATTTGAGTTTATAACAGAATAATAATTCAATTTTGATTTGATTACAGAATAATAATTTGGTTGACAACAGATGATGTATGCGATTTGAGACATTTTCAAATTGGTGCGCAAGAAGTCAACAATTGCTACTATTGCTCTGCTGCCCCCTTTTATTATAAAGCATTCATTGCATATTAATTAGTTTCAGATCTTTGTAGAATTAACAAGAATATATGGTCTTCTTACAATAATTAGTTGGTTATTCCTTTTTTCTCCTTACTGGCAGGTGCACAGTTGATGATGTTTATTTGCTTGTGCAGGGAAACAGTAGTACCTTTGTTTTCACCAACATGCCTAGCTGTCCTGTCATATTCCGTCCAACAGGTTGTAACTGTTACAATGGTTTATGATAATTTCATTCAAATTTTAAAAGGCAGTGCATTAAAGTCCTAATTGAATGTAGTATTCTTTACTATAGGAGTATGATGTTAAAAATTTGTCTTTGCCTATGCAGTCCTTTCATTTTAAAAATTCTACCAACTTTCTAGCGTCGGCCACACCTATTATTAACAAAATAAAAACAAGGACATTAGGACTTAGAAATTGCCATCTTTGGACTAGACAAGTTAACTTTGACATCCCTGCAAAAACGGGATAAGACTTGGGCACGAGATATCATGCCATTTTAAAGCAGTTTCTTACCTAGAAGATGCCATTTTAAAGCAGTTTCTCAGCTAGAAGATGACCCCGAAAATTTGAAATTTTGATTATCTTCTCTAAGAATGCTGACAAATTGAATTTCCGCAATGCCTAAGGTTTGTTGATATTGGATGTTCGTCTTGTGTTATTTGTGTATGTTATGGAATGAAGCGGATAATGCTGATGCAAAAAACTGCAGGTGTGAATCGCTATTTTACAGTTTGTTCCCCTGACTTCTTGGCATTAGGAGGGGGTGGCCATTTTGCACTGTACTTGGACGGAGACCTGTAAGTTTCACAATTCTTTATGCACGGTCATCTCAAAATACTCCTAAACTACAATTATTCATACCAGATTAAATGGATCAAGCTATGCTTCGGAGACCTTTGGCAACTCTTGCCTGGCGAATTCAGAAGATTTCAGTGTCAAGGAAGTTGAGGTTGCTTTTTGACGCTTTTATCTTTCAGACCATGCTTGGCAAATAGTATTCCACATACTCTTAACAACAAATCCTATAGACCGCTTACAATTTTCCCTTCACTTACAGTTGTGGGGCTTCGTGTATGCTTCAAAGTACAAGGAAATGTTAGAACTGTGCCGCACGGAGGCTCCTGGGATATGCAGGTGGTGAACCCATTTGACAGTATTATCATTTATTCCCCGCTGAACAAGTACACCATCTATAGTTTTACCCAATATTAGCCCAATCCATCCTCTAATTGATATTCTTCTGGTGTTGTGAATATGTGAATCAGAAAATATCAGTTCTGTTGACCATAGGATGGGAGATAGAAATATGTATATATGTCAATATTTGTACTTAATGGCCGGTCGTTGCCAAAAGTAGTATGTGTCCTGCTTTGTGATTTAGTATGACCCGGATGAAACTTTTTCCTGGTATTGTAGTTTTTTGTAGCTGTTAGTCTGTTACAATTATTTCTGATCCATCTAGAAAACCAGATAGGAGTAATCACAAAGTCAAGATTGCGCGTAGGATTACGAACCATCATCTGTAGTCCAACACCGATATCCATCTTGTGAAGGCTTAAGCTTTGCCGTTACTATGGATTGGGTCAGGTTATTTATCCGTACACAATGTAATGTCATATCTTGTTAGAAAAACGTATCTTACCGCTCTTTTGTTGCGTTGGGATCGAGGGTCTATCTGCTGCTTGCCATTTATTAAACACAATGGACGATGCAGTATTTTCTGTCTAAGTAAGTGAATTTTATCCACCGCGTCTCATACCTTCCCGGACTGACCAAAAGACAATTTAAAAATCTATTAGGGTTGCAGATGGTATAGTACGGTCCCGATATAACCATATCCAGAATGGTACCCCCGTTTGTTATAGCCGGTGCTTTTCAAACATAGTAAAGCGTTAAACCCACGTTGTACCCGTATGCACAGAACTTCGGGCATGTGGTCGCCATACAAGTATACATATATGGGAACTCACATATTTTTAATGAGAAAGTGCAACCGTATTACGTTTTCAGGTTTTGTTGAAAGTTATATGACAACCACAAAACCTGCGAGGCAAGCACACCAAAAATCGCTACTTCGAATCCACTATGCTATTTGATCAAGTAAAACAGTTGTTTCGAAGGGTTGTGGGTGTCAGAAGTCTTGCATGCTATAATTATTGTCGTCAGTATTTGCATCATGTCGGGCACTGTACAGCCTAACAAAAGAAATACATGCAACACTTCTGTTTCTGTATGCATGGTAATTATGCCCCGCTAACATGATTATAAACATTGTATAGTGATATAGACCTGTAATGAGTATAAGTATGACAAGGCCTTTCGGTTAAGTCTGCATAAACATATGTAAAATCTTAGTAGTCACTGCATTATACTTGTATATTATTTAAGATTCTGAACTCACAATTACTGTCCGGTAATTTGCGTGACAAAATTTGGTGCTCCGGTAGTTTGTGCGACGGAAACTGGGAACTCACCTAGGGCACGTTTGGTTGTTGGGATCTGGCTGGATTATGTAGAAATCCCTGTTTACCGAATGCAGTAATGACAAATTGTGGGAGTTTAAGAATTCCGTAAAGCCACATTTTAGCTTTGGTTTATCGTGTCTTGTTAAAGTTGCAGTTTGCCATTAATGCGTAGCTGGGACACGTTTTATCCGACGACATAGTTTATCATCAGCAAAAAAGAGAACCAACCATGCGGGACGGTGGCGTCCCACGGTTTTGAAATGGAAATATAACTCCAGCAGACAGTGTACAACCGCGAAAAGCTGGATTTTCAATTTTTCCAGCTCCAACAAACCAAACTAAAACCTTTTGTTGCTGGACCCTGTAAATGCATTCCAATACACATGAATACGGTGAAACAAACATCCCCAATACACATGAATACGGTGAAACAATCATCCCCCTAGTGACACCTAAATCACGGCGAGTGGGAACTGCTACCCTTCTCAGGGAGTGGGTGTCTGCCGAACTGCTACCCTTCTCAGGGAGTGGGTGTCTGCCTTTCGGATTTCAATAGGTATGTTTGATTTGCTGGATTTTTAAAAATTCTCTATTTATGTCATTTTGCATTTGCAAAATATTGCATTGTCAAAATTCCGCAAATATATATTTGGTTTTTTGGATTTGCAAAATACATGATTTTATTTTTTTTGAGTCCACAAATCAGTCACAACTGGATTTTGAAGTACGAGAAAATTTTGATGGAAATCAAAATACGGGATTCTTATTATGTCCGGAAATCTCAACATTAATCCCGTTTCTAGAATACTATAAATTAAATAAATTTTTTACAGATGAATGTCAAAATACAATCCAATACGACAAAATTCAGAAAATCAAACATACCGACATTGGTATAAGTTGTAAGTCTAGTTACAAAATCATCAGTCAGCTACCATCCCTGTCTTCTGGCTTTACACTTCCGATTGGGAGCACCAGCAAACGCGACGCCGGAGCCACTCTTTTTGTGTAGTAATGGTCACATAAACAGGTGGGTCAGAATGTGCAGCTGTAGGAAACATTGCGCCGCATCATCACAAGCAAAGGAAAAAAAGAACAAAGCCAAAAGTCAAATTCAACCTAGTGGATATTCGCAGCGTAATGGAGAAATGCTCAAATTCCACCAACTAGATTAGTAGCAGAACTGAGGTAAAACCCCGCAACGCTAGCAGAGATTCAGTATTGACTTTTTGCATAAATTATTGAGTAAGAGGAGAAATGATCTCCATCAGATCCCTTGACCTAAATCGGCCTGGCACGAAGCGTATGTAATTTGGAAGCCAGTGCAACGCACTGGTGCTGAAATGTTGCACTGGCTTCCAAATTGTGCTATTGCAAATAAGGGCAACATGTATTGAAGCTAAGATCTTTCAGTTAACCCAATGATTTGACAACTGCTTTAAAGCTAAGATCTTTCAGTTAACCCAATGATTTGACAACTGCTGTGCCATGCTGATGCTGTCAGAAGTGCCCCATGAATTGTGCCATACTAATATGCACTCAGTGGTGGCTTTTGATAGTTTATTTTAAGCATGGCATGAAAAACTAATAGATTAATTATAATCATATGTTGTTATGTTGTCTTTTCTATTTGAGATCAACTTAGATATCATAATTAAGTCATGGTTTATGTTGGTGTTTCAACTGGTGCAAGTATTGACTAATTTCTCATCATTTTTATATTTAATGAGCCTTTTCCTAGTTTTCCTAAAGTTATAGTTTCGTAATGACGCCTTGTCGAATTTAATACATAACGTCATTGTCGTCCCATGGGTGCTGTATAGACTCATGATACATAAATATTGATTGATTTCAAAATCTCATTACCCTCTATTTAATTTAATATTACTCTATCAAGTACCAAGGGTAATCAATCCCAGCTTCCAATTGCATAAAACGAATCGTGATCCCCTTCTACCATTTTATAATCTTCTTTCTTTTGGACGTGATCTTCCCCTTCTTTATGTCTATACTTCTGATGTTCGTTATACTTTTTGATCATTACCTAGGGCTTTTCTTTAGTTCTCATCACAAATCGAATCGTGATCCCCTTCAACCATTGAATCTTAGACATCTAAACAATATGGTCAGATAACTTCTGGAATATATTGCCAGATATCACTCGTGACACCCTTGATATGAACACCTAAGGTAAGAAATTATGTTCCGTTAGCTCTTACAAGAGAATCACTCGTTTCCGAAGTTTAACAAATAGACGACTTTACCTTTTTTTTGCACATAAATTTAGCCTTACAAATTACCATCCTTTTGAGGCATAATTCATGCCACTCCCTAACAATTATGATGTTTTTGAGGTTGCTTGAATGTTCTCATTCTCTACTTGCTTGACTTGTGACAAATGTGTGTTTGAGATGGTTCTGTACAGAATATATGAGGTGAAAGTGGAAAGACTAGTTGGCGCTAACTAGAGTAACACATCCTTGACAATTTTTAGGCTCTTAAAAAATTAGTTTCGTAGAAAGACAAATCTGAAAGACATAGGCAAAAATAATGTATCTAACATAGTTTCACTGAACATTCACAAGTCAGATTCTATGCCCTTACATAAGAGAGAATATTTATTCCTTTATTTGTGTTTCCAAAGTAAGTAGGGAGAGGGGATATATAGAAGGCAACATGTATTGAAGCTAAGATCTTTCAGTTAACCCAATGATTTGACAACTGCTTTAAAGCTAAGATCTTTCAGTTAACCCAATGATTTGACAACTGCTGTGCCATGCTGTTGCTGTCAGAAGTGCCCCATGAATTGTGCCACACTAATATGCACTCACTGGTGGCTTTTGATAGTTCATTTTCCAGTTTATACTGTAACAAGTAAATCATTTGCCTCTCGTTTATTTTAAGCATGGCATGAAAAACTAATAGATTAATTATAATCATATGTTGTTATGTTGTCTTTTCTATTTGAGATCAACTTAGATATCATAATTAAGTCATGGTTTATGTTGGTGTTTCAACTGGTGCAAGTATTGACTAATTTCTCATCATTTTTATATTTAATGAGCCTTTTCCTAGTTTTCCTAAAGTTATAGTTTCGTAATGACGCCTTGTCGAATTTAATACATAACGTCATTGTCGTCCCATGGGTGCTGTATAGACTCATGATACATAAATATTGATTGATTTCAAAATCTCATTACCCTCTATTTAATTTAATATTACTCTATCAAGTACCAAGGGTAATCAATCCCAACTTCCAATTGCATAAAACGAATCGTGATCCCCTTCTACCATTTTATAATCTTCTTTCTTTTGGACGTGATCTTCCCCTTCTTTATGTCTATACTTCTGATGTTCGTTATACTTTTTGATCATTACCTAGGGCTTTTCTTTAGTTCTCATCACAAATCGAATCGTGATCCCCTTCAACCATTGAATCTTAGACATCTAAACAATATGGTCAGATAACTTCTGGAATATATTGCCAGATATCACTCGTGACACCCTTGATATGAACACCTAAGGTAAGAAATTATGTTCTGTTAGCTCTTACAAGAGAATCACTCGTTTCCGAAGTTTAACAAATAGACGACTTTACCTTTTTTTTTGCACATAAATTTAGCCTTACAAATTACCATCCTTTTGAGGCATAATTCATGCCACTCCCTAACAATTATGATGTTTTTGAGGTTGCTTGAATGTTCTCAATCTCTACTTGCTTGACTTGTGACAAATGTGTGTTTGAGATGGTTCTGTACAGAATATATGAGGTGAAAGTGGAAAGACTAGTTGGCGCTAACTAGAGTAACACATCCTTGACAATTTTTAGGCTCTTAAAAAATTAGTTTCGTAGAAAGACAAATCTGAAAGACATAGGCAAAAATAATGTATCTAACATAGTTTCACTGAACATTCACAAGTCATATTCTATGCCCTTACATAAGAGAGAGAATATTTATTCCTTTATTTGTGTTTCCAAAGTAAGTAGGGAGAGGGGATATATAGAAGGCAACATGTATTGAAGCTAAGATCTTTCAGTTAACCCAATGATTTGACAACTGCTTTAAAGCTAAGATCTTTCAGTTAACCCAATGATTTGACAACTGTTGTGCCATGCTGTTGCTGTCAGAAGTGCCCCATGAATTGTGCCACACTAATATCCACTCACTGGTGGCTTTTGATAGTTCATTTTCCAGTTTATACTGTAACAAGTAAATCATTTGCCTCTCGTTTATTTTAAGCATGGCATGAAAAACTAATAGATTAATTATAATCATATGTTGTTATGTTGTCTTTTCTATTTGAGATCAACTTAGATATCATAATTAAGTCATGGTTTATGTTGGTGTTTCAACTGGTGCAAGTATTGACTAATTTCTCATCATTTTTATATTTAATGAGCCTTTTCCTAGTTTTCCTAAAGTTATAGTTTCGTAATGACGCCTTGTCGAATTTAATACATAACGTCATTGTCATCCCATGGGTGCTGTATAGACTCATGATACATAAATATTGATTGATTTCAAAATCTCATTACCCTCTATTTAATTTAATATTACTCTATCAAGTACCAAGGGTAATCAATCCCAGCTTCCAATTGCATAAAACGAATCGTGATCCCCTTCTACCATTTTATAATCTTCTTTCTTTTGGACATGATCTTCCCCTTCTTTATGTCTATACTTCTGATGTTCGTTATACTTTTTGATCATTACCTAGGGCTTTTCTTTAGTTCTCATCACAAATCGAATCGTGATCCCCTTCAACCATTGAATCTTAGACATCTAAACAATATGGTCAGATAACTTCTGGAATATATTGCCAGATATCACTCGTGACACCCTTGATATGAACACCTAAGGTAAGAAATTATGTTCTGTTAGCTCTTACAAGAGAATCACCCATTTCCGAAGTTTAACAAATAGACGACTTTACCTTTTTTTTTGCACATAAATTTAGCCTTACAAATTACCATCCTTTTGAGGCATAATTCATGCCACTCTCTAACAATTATGATGTTTTTGAGGTTGCTTGAATGTTCTCAATCCCTACTTGCTTGACTTGTGACAAATGTGTGTTTGAGATGGTTCTGTACAGAATATATGAGGTGAAAGTGGAAAGACTAGTTGGCGCTAACTAGAGTAACACATCCTTGACAATTTTTAGGCTCTTAAAAATTAGTTTCGTAGAAAGACAAATCTGAAAGACATAGGAAAAAATAATGTATCTAACATAGTTTCACTGAACATTCACAAGTCAGATTCTATGCCCTTACATAAGAGAGAGAATATTTATTCCTTTATTTGTGTTTCCAAAGTAAGTAGGGAGAGGGGATATATAGAAGCAGTGGCAAGGGTCTACCCTCTCTCCCTTTTAATACCCTTTTACTCAATTTCTGTTAAGATTAAGATGCATAACCTCCCTCATAGGCCCACCACTTCCTACACTCCCCTCAAGTTGTATGTATATATTTTGAAACACTACTTGTTATTTATAAATTTCAAAATTGACTAAGATAGCCTTTGGTGAAGATAAATTGTCAGTTCTTGAAATTTGGCATAAAGGAGGGGGGATCCTCATCAAGGTTCCTTCAAGTAAAGTGTTTATCAATTTCACAATGATTGGTTTCATCATGAAGAACAAGGTCATTTTTGAGGTTAACGATCTCATGATTGTCATAGTATTCTTTTGATGTGCTACTCGGGAGATACAACAATGTTGTTTAGAAAAAAATTACCCATAGTAGCCCAATCACCACATTGGAGATGGCACATGACTCAACTTTTTAACATGGGATATGTCAATTACCGCTTGATTCTTGCTCCCCCAGTGGATACAATTACCTTCAATGTATACATAGTAACCAATAGTAGATCTTTGATCTAAAGAATACAACTAATAACCATCAATGAAGGTGACTACATTAAAATGAGCATGCCTTTGAAAGAGGATTCTCTACCCAAGAGTCTATCGACGTCTTTTATGTGTGTTATAGTTGGAAACTCTATCATCATATGTAATTTAGGGTGAGGCTGGGTAAGATAAAGTTGACATCCACTTCACTTGATATAAGACAGTGGCTCTGAGCATCTATGGATTGTGTGATACTATTTATAGGGGGAGATAGCACATTTACTCCCCATATAATAATCTCTTAGTGGAGGTCAAGATTGTAATTTTGTTGGGAAATATGTAAATGTCCTCTTCTAGCTGTTTAAATTCCAAGAAGGTACTTTGGGTGGTTGACAAATTTGTTCTCACATTATTGAGAGAATTAATTTTGAGGTGAGCAATTTCATGTTCATAAATGCCGAAGAGGTTCATACATCAAAGCAGACTAGAAGAGTAGTAATATTAGGGTGCTCTCATTTAAGAAAAAGGCTATCACTAACTTCCTTCTAGATAGCCCAAACTTTTCATGATGTCTACAGTTTATCAAAGAAACTCCTAGGATATTATTTAGTCCAGAGAGACCATTGTTAAGTTTGCAACACTTCCTGTTGTGTTGGCCCAAAGGATATATTATAATACCTATTTTGATAAAAGACATATCTTCTCAAATTGTTGTTTTTAACTGTTCTATATATTATTTCAAACATATGATTTTTAACAACATATAAACCGCCTTGCATTTGATGGAACTACTAACTTGCTTTAGTTTTATTTCCAACACATTATAACTCATGTAAATACTCTACTTATTTTTTTGTATTGTAAAAGGACAATTTCTGATGAGCTCTCATGCCATTTTAGTTTTTGTAAGGACCCTAGGGAGCCTTAGGAACAAATAACTTCTATTAGACATTTGACAGGAGATGAAAATGCTCTATCAATGACATTTTTGCAGGGAAACTGCTGCTATAACCTTTAGTTCGACTGAGATGAAGGTTGGCCAAACTATAGTTCATTTGAGAGATGATCAACGAGATGTTTGTTCTCTAGATGACTCTTAGTCAATCTTATGATTGACCAAACTCCCAATTTGATTGGAAGGTAGTCCGACTGACTTTTTATTAATTTCTAGTCATCGTTAAAGTGCATTGCATATTTCATTACCTTCGGTCAAAGTTCCAATTCAACAGAAGTGATCCCCGTCAAAGTATAAATTTGATTGATAATTTCCTATTTAATGCACAACTAGTGTTTTGATTTTGTTTTTGTTTAACCACAACAAAGCTATTGACCCTATATGGTTTAAGATGATCCTCTAGGAAAACTCCAACCTAATTCTATAAATAGAGGCCATATTACATTATTAGACACACACTTAAGCTATAATAATGTTTGAGAAAGTGATTTAAATTGTCTTTGTGCCTTAGTGATCAAAATTTTCTCTCTCAAATTAAGCTTCTTGTGATACAAATAATTTCATGTCTTTCTGGAAATATCTAGAACAAGTCCTTTGTACTCCATATTATAGTTCATTCTTCCCACCACCATTAGCCTATTGTTATCATATGCCTCATGGTAACAATTAGCAACCTAATGGAGAATTTCATGTCCTCCGCAACTAATAAAACCAAATAAGGTCGTCCTCCCTCAGGCAACAATCAAAGAAGATAAATGTGGTCTCCCATAGGTATGGAAAAGGAAATAAGAGTTGCTTCTCTTCTACAACCAAGAAAAAGGGGAATATTGATTTGTATTAATTTTTCATAACCATTGCAAGGCAATTCTTACAAATTGAACAAGTATTTTTTCCCAATCTTGCTGGTTGCAAATCCATCAAGAATGGATTAGGATATCTTTGTGGATTTCAAACTACTCCACATATCGTGTTCTTTTGTATTGTTTCCTTCTTCCTCTTCTTCAAATTATCATACAATTTTCTACAAGTTCTAAGGGAACATGTCCACCCATTTAGACTCCAATTTTCATTTGATACTAGAGCAATGCTTATAGAAACTTCTCACGAAGTGATAAGGAAATGGAGGATAATGTCGTCCTAAAGCTCAAATTCAAAGCGAGCATAAAGATGAGGATCATCATGTAGGAAGAAAAAGCTCAAGGAAGAAAAGTGACCCAATATGAAAGACAAACATATGTAGTTGATCAAAGATCACATGAATAAGATGGAGATGAAAATGAAGAACAATGCTCCACATAAGTATAATAGAACCTTGTAAAATATTATTGAAATGCATGTATTCTTAAGTTAGATCTAGTTATATGTCATTTTTTAGATCTAGATATAGCTTTACATATTCTCCTATGAATAAAAAGACTTCATGTTTTTGTGATTCTACAACAAATGGTCTTGAGATGATGCTATACATAATTTTAAATAACCAAAAATGCTTTGTATTTACCAAAATTGATTTAATTGATTGGCAAATATATAAAACACATAGATCTACCGGAACATATGTTTGTTTAATTCTATCTACACATCCCAAACATTTAACTTGACATCAATCATGTTTCTTCTATCTATTTATCCATATTTAAATTACTTTGGATGGCTTTTTGTTTTATATATATATATATATATATATATATATATATATATGATGCACCTTTAAATTATTTTGATGACTTTTTGTTATATGTATAAACTAAGCATGATATATTTACATATATATATATATGTATACACACACACACACACACACACACATATATATATATATATATATATATATATATATATATTCAGAGTAGAATACACTCAAGTAGTTTTTCATGATGCAATATTTTTTTCAAAAATCTAATCCATTGATCTTCTTAAACATCTTGTGAATAGGTCATACACAAAATTTGAGCACATTTGGACATTTATAGGTCATGTTATAAAGACCGCAAAAACTATACATTTCAAATTAGTTTCACACGTCGATTTTGTTTCCCTTGGATGAGTCACTTACACTCATCCAAATGGGCTCAAAATTTGTATGTATCCTAGTTATAGTATGATGGTGAAGATCAATGGTTTACATTTTGCAAAAAAGAGTCTTGATATGCAAACACACTTGAGTGTATTCGTGTGATCTGTACACTCGAGTGTATTCTAGCCTGACTCTCTCTCTCTCTCTCTCTCTCTATCTATCTATCTATATATAAATATAAATATAAATATAAATAAATTATATATATATATATATATATATAGTTCAGGCCCAAGGATCATAGAAGAAAAATTGTATACACCATTGTTATAGTATACTTTTATAGCATACCTTTCTAAATGCTATTTTATTGAGAACCATCTACATTAATGGAGATTTTCTTCTTCTTCAACATTTGAATTACCTAGTCATGCAACCAGCGGATCCAAAAACAATTACCCATGCTCAAGACTTGTTGGATGAACATAGGTTAACATATTATGTACCTAAGTATTGGATCAAGGACTATTCTACACTGGCATAGGAAGTATTGAGCTTGGACAAGAGTGTTTGTAATATTTTTCTATGTTAAAATAAGACAACCACAATAGATACTTTTTGCTAGAACATTATATTTTATGTACACATAAACACCCTTATTAGAGTCTTCATTCTTCTCCCATTTTCCTTTAGCAAAGAGTCTCTAGGATTCTTTTTAAAATGTAAATGGCCAACAACCATCAATATTATGGTTTTTACGAGCACAATAAGACCACAGAGAGATGACAAAAACATTAACTTTGGAAGTTAGTACCTATGATACTCTTGCACTTTTCCTTATTCAAGACTTTGTTAGAGGCATCTTCAATAGTTAAAAGTAGATCAAGGCCCAAATAATGGCTTTTGATATCTTCATATTCAGTGTTGAGACTAAATATGCACTAAATGATTATACTTCTTGTCTCAATTCTCCAAAATGACTTGGTGTCAATTTTACAACTATAATTATCTATCATGCAGTAACTCAAAGTCCTCTCACTTGGATTTGATAACATTAGAGTAAGCTATCACTGACAAGTAGGGATGAACATTAAACCCGACTGTATCAATTTGATCCATATATGGACATGCATAACCCACCCACTCTCGGCACGCCTTATTTAAATGGATGGGTTAGGATGAAAATTTTGGCCTACTTTTTATCAGCTGGGGTTAAGCCAAGGTAAAATGAAAATTGAAAACCCAGATAGTCATATGTACTACATGTATGTATATATAACCTCTATACTACATAAGAAAGATTGTGGAGGGTTTCCTATGTATTTTCATAAAGAAATTCTTGTATTTTATTTTAAAATATATAGGAGAGACTCTGGGAGGTATTTTATGTAAACTTTTATATACTAATAATTATAAATGAGTATTTGATTCTAATAGGCAATTGTACAAGAAAATAGAAGGGTTTTGATGTAACTTTTTTAAATATCAAGTTGATCCTTGTGTTCATAAGGTTATATGAAAATGAATGAAGGGTTGAATGTAAAATTTTCCTTTAGGATTTCAAAATACAAATCAACTACTGTCTTACTAATATGAATGACTGTTGATCTTTAATTTTTAAATACTATAGGGCTTGTGTATTCCCATTAAAGTTGCATCTATCACCCTAGTGGGAGACGACTCTTACTAGTCTACACACTCACACTATCTTTTTTGTAAGGTTGGTAATGCGGCCCAACCAAGGTAGAAGGGGGATGACTTGGTTGATCTAACATGACACTAAGAAGGATCCGCACAGTGACGTTACAAGCTTCGAGAAGTAGTCATTATTTCATTTATCCCTTCTCTATTTAGAGATTTTCTTCTTTTTCTTTAACACTATACATGGTATGATATTAGTAGAAACATTTTTAATAGATTTTTTCCCTTTAAACCAACCTTACTCAAAATATAATTACTTAATAAAAATAATATTATTTTTATTATGTATCTTTATCTAGACAAGGACGTTTGCAATCTTCAACATAATCTAGTATATTCAAACCTATGCACATGATATGCCTAGTGTTTATATACATTTTGCCTCTTTTTAATGCGTCATTCTAAAAACTTTCCAAATTATATTTTATCTAAAATATGTTTAGTTGGTCATATTAAGAGGTATGCAAGAATAATATATCTGAGTACATTTAATTTATATGCACCCATGTGATATCTAAGACATTGCTATAATCTACAATGTATTCAAGCCTTATAGATTGGATGTCTACCACTCACATTATATGTATTTTAGAAATCAGATAAACTAAATATTTTTGGACCAATAATTGAAATACAATGAGCAATTTCTAGTAAATTGTTGGATGATCTTTTTTAAATCTCATAAATACATGTAATATGATTGTGATTCTTTATGTCTCATCTAGAAATATTCTTTTAGATTAACTTAACAAGTTGTAAGAGTCACGGTCTTGTACATATAGATTGCATGTAACCATCAATACACAATTTCTAAACTCTATAAGTAATTATGTATTAACCTATATATTTGGAAGTATCTTGATTTTAATATGTTATCTAGGTTGAGTCGATCCTGATTTCAAAATTAGATATATTTTGTGCATGTCATCAATGTGTAGGGGACATGCTTATCTTCTCTATATTGTTCCAATTTTATTGGATGTCTCTGAAGAGACAATATTGAATATATTAGGTGATCCATATATGAAATAAGATTTTAAATATTATATCTTGACATATATATAGCTCAAAACTCAAATTTTAATATGAGTTTGGACACATACTACTGGATTCCAATATTACATGCCCCATACTCATCCCTACCTTCAAGAACTCTTATTTTAGACATTATCCTACATCACTTCACTACTAGATCTTCATAATTAGCCATACATATCTTGATAGGTCATCCAAAAACTTTTTTATTTGATCATTGGTTGCATTTCTATTAAATAATAACAAACTATTCATGCTCAGACTCTTTTTTAATAACTACACTTATACTTAATTTGCACAAAATACAAGCAAAATACATCTATATAATATTTCTTTGGGTGTCAAACCTTCTAGTCATGTGTGAATATGATGTAGCTTAAACTTTTGAGTGGGATATGGGAGGGGATCCACTCCTTAATAATTTGACATATAATTCTATCCCATCCAAAATACTTATAAATATGATGGAAAATATGAATTTTAATTTCTCAAGCATATATATCAATAGAGTCTTTAAATAGGAGCAGAACATTGAAATATTATAAAATTATTCTCATTATTATTCATACATTCTTCCTAACCTCAAGGATGGTTTTACTAGACTAGTACAAAGGGCAATCTGGCCATCCTAAGCTATCCTCAACTTTAAACTCTTTTCAAAGATCTTTCTAAGTCATGATCCTCTAATATACCTACATCTAGGTGGTTTGAAAACAACACCCAAAAAGAGATAAATAAATGTATGGGTCAGTAAATACTAAGTATGTGCATGATAAAATTATTTAAACATTTTAGATCAGACTAGTGCAACAAGGGGGGGTTCCGTTTAAGAGGGGGATGTTAGAAAATATGTAGGTTCAATAAATTAAATGAGATAGTGGACATCAAAATAATGAGACATATGAGCATTGGAGCTATGGAGAATATAAAGAGTCTTACCATTTCACAAATCCAAAAACAACATGTAGATAATTTAGATTAATATAGATAAGGTAGGGACAAGACACCACAAGATCTTAGGCCAAAGTTCGGATGGAAAGTCACACCCTGGGAAAAAGTATGTGTCCCAATATATATGAGAAAGGGAAATACACACACCAGGTGGAAGCACACACCCTAATGGTTATACATAAGCATCTACATTAGTTATCTTAGTCCAATACCACATATATTATAGGAAGGAAAGATATATATTCATCAATGACATCAATAAGATTAATCTACATGGCACGAGGGATTTCAAATCCAATGTAAACATGATTAAGTAGAGTTTCAAGATACTATAAAATGTCTGCCCGTACAAGAGAATATAATTTCAAGTAAGGAGTAGTAATGTCAAAAGGTGCCTCATTATGGAAAAATGCATGTCAAGTTATATAATGTCTAATCTTTAATAGAGATTGCACATAACCAATCTTCATGACTAATGGTTAACTCATTAGATATACTTGATCCCGATAGTCGAGTATTCATCCTAGTAGCACATTAGGTGTTTCAACCAAGCCAAAACTAATGTGTGTTTGTATTCCTAATATAGTTATATGCATATCTCTTATCCTAATATTGGTTACTTAATTGTATACTATGGCTTTTAATCTCATTAAGTGAACATATGATCTATTAGATATCTATCCTAATTTTGTGATTCCTCTTTAGTCACATACGTCAAAATATGTCCATGATACATATATATATATATGTGTAATAATATACATTCTTCTGATTTAGGTCTCATAATGTCATTCTCCCTCTCTTTATCAAATAGTTTAATTTGGTCAATGAGGTCATGATTATGTGTTACATGAGATATTATTGTATCATAATAGCCTTATTATAAAAATCTGGGGTTTAGTTCATATACAAAAAATCATTAGGCTGATGTATCAAATAAGGTTAGATTAACATCATATCCACATAATTACATAGCATGTTCTCTTTACTATATCATTTTCTTTTAATGTATACATGTTAACAATTTTCTTGAATCATCTACTATAACATAATATTTACTAAAACTAACATTCTACTCTATATACTAATATAATCAATTTTAGGTTAATCAATAAAGTGGTCTGGTTATAATAATCATTTGGTATTATTATTCTAAACACCTACATTTTCATTTAAGTTCTAACTATCACATTGATATCATATGGAACTAACTAATTTGTAAGTTTAGAAATTAGGAGAGGCAGTGCTACATAAATGTGTACGATTCATATTCTTATAAATTGTATAAACGATAAACATAGGGTTGTATGATTCATTGCTTTAGATAATAACACTACCAGTGGGTATGCATTCATATATATACCTTGACATTATTCCTAGTCCTAATGGATTTATTTTTAAGTCACTAAGAATATCAAAGAAATCTAATAAGCCATTTTTTGGATTCTCTATTGATCAATATGTAGATCGAATCTTATGATCACATCACTCCTCATTTGGGTTTCTTGTGGCCTATAGTTGCTCGCTCAAGTAGGTGTACAGATGAGGTGGTCTAGGCTCTTTGAACTCCATTACAACTTTCACCTAAGATGGTCACACACAATCATTCACCTCGGATAATGACATTTGAAGTTGATGGGTGTATAGTTTCATCTACTGTGTTGAAGAAATTGTAGGGTACCAATTTGTAGACCGTGAAAGTCATACCCGTCCAACATTAGGGGTTGTCGTTGTTATGAAAACACCTGTAATGTACTAAAGTTGCCTCTGGCCATAGTAATCATGAAACATAGAAGGATGGATATACTCCTTGATTCTCGACATCCTTACATTGAAGCCTATGTGCAAGGAGTTGCTTTCGATGGGGTTTCTAGGTGGTGACCGTCTGTAGTTGTTGGTATATTTATATTGTCCAGTCGTCCAAGAAGATGAAGGAAGACAATGATGGGAAACAGAGGGCGTTGATTTGGTTATCCCCAGGGATGATGTTTTGGGGTTGCAGGTCATCTTGTTCTAGAACAATTTGTATGCTAATGAAGCAGTGATGGATCTGATGAGCACTGGATGACTAAGAGGAGCAAGAGCAGGTGAGATTTGATTGTGGTGAAGGAATGTAGTTATTGACAAGGTATTCATGATGGTCTTTTTTGATTTTTGATTATGAATAGAGTAGCTATGGTGGATGGATCACTCTTTGGAGGTGGTGGTAGAGCATATGTTCAAGAGATGAGAGAGCGGAGTCATACATGGTCGACAAAACAACCTTTGTGAGTCTGCAAGTGCCAACATCAATTCTCATCTACCAAGTAAATTGGCATGGGGTGATGATAACACATGAAAACTAGGATTTTAGCATCTAGCAGAGGGAAGAGTGAAGGACAAGGAAGAAGATGAAGAAAAGAAAGAAAGGAGAAGAGGATGTGTAGGAAGAAATGTGGAGGAGAAGCACTGTTTATTGGCCCATGGGTTGGCAGATGTTGGAATCAACCACAGGTGTCTTGTAGGAGGTTGGGCTTCTTTCCGCACATGGGGAGAAGAGAAACGTAAAGAAAGATGATAGAGGGAAGAGATAATGAAGGGAAGAGTAAGAATGACAATATGAGATGAGCCACAATGTACATGAGTAAAGGGCCATGGGTAGGGATGAAGGTGTTACAAGGAAAATAAAGGTCACTTAGGTTTTAAACTAAAAATAAATTGCATCAGTATGCGTTTAATTTTTTGAATTCAAACAATTATATGAGGGGGTAAAATATTTGATTTTGAAATTTGGCATGTTGGCTGAATGATATATGAGTAGTCAAGACCTAACATTAATTTCACCATTAGAATATGTTTTTTCTTTCATTTGGTTGATAAGTACTCACTTAATGCCTTTATTCTCATCTTTTAATCAATCTAACACATTTATTCTTATTTATTTATTTTCTTTCATCAACTAGACACAAAATTATGCTATACTATCAAATAGGTTCAAAGAATAATTTGTGAATCAATATTAGTAATTAATTATAGAAGTCACTTAATTAATTAACTTAATAAAACTTCACATAACTGGTTTTTTGTTAAAAATATTTTCTTGACTTTAGCTAATCCTAATTTAAAAATTAAGGAAAAAATAATTTGTATTAAACATATCCAAAAAGGCATAAGAAAAAAGGAAAATCAAACTAGGTACCTATATTTGAGTAGGTTACAATACACCACCCTTTAAAGAGGATTTTGTCACCCAAAATCTGCTAATTAATAACCTAGTTTACCATTATGACTGATATCAACTTATCACATCATTTTTTTGTGGTACATACTATTTTTTCCATTCTGATAAGATTCCTGAGAGAGGTTGATTACTTTGTTTCTCACAACTAAAATATTATAGGTATTCTATTTGGGTAAGTTTTACAATAGGATTTTGTTATCTACACATGTGACCATAGTATGATTAGTGTGTACATAATTTCTCATCATTTGAGTTTATTGTACCATATGGGGCCAAGATGTAATTTCATCATGTATTAGCATTTTTTAAGATGTTGAACTTAATTTTCTAAGTAAAATATCCATACTATTATTCTTATAAAGATTTAAGTTACAATGCCTTCAAGATCATTTTTGTTTTGTTACTTAACTATTTACATCCTTAAATATCTTCTTTATACTATCAACCAACCAGGTTCTCTCAACATAGAAGCTTATCTTACTTGATGAGTACACATTTTGTATTAATTATTTTAGGTTATCCAATCAATGTCAAATGTATCCATTATATTATGGCTTGATATCAAAATAAGAGGTAATTATTTTAGTGTAACTTTAATTGAAAGATTATCCCAAGGTCACCTAATGCATTCATTATTAAATTCACATTTTAAGTCAAGTTACTCTCCTAAACCACTCAGGTATAAAAATCCAACACTTACAGGGTCAATCCATAGTCAAGCTAACCATATAAAGGCATATGTTGGAATACATCTTCTAAGTAACTTCTATTGACTCATCGATCCATACATAGGTCTACAGTTTTACGGTTGACCTAGATAATCAATAGTATATCACTGAGGGATTCCTTGCTAATATAAACTTCATATAGTGGTGACTTGGTTCACGAAATGATTGATAACCCTAAAAAGTTTTCTTTTTATACATGTAGTATAATATAAAGTTATTTTTGACAATAAAAACTCTTGCACCGTGAAGTTAAAAATTGGTGCCAAGATCAATGCTAAAAACCAAGTCAATCACTTTTTTTATCATTTCTCATACTAACAAAAGAGTATAAACCTCTAAGGGTCTATATGGGTATACTAAAATCATGTCTAACTTGCACCATAAGTGACAAGGATATAGATTACATGATGTCAATTTCTACCAGACCCATATTGGTTACTTCCCCTTTTCATCACCACTTCACGTTAAATTTACTTGATCCTACATGGGGATACTTGACTTCAACACGGGATATTGGGGAATCCTCTGGTCACCCAACTATCATAACAAGGGATCAGGGTTTACAAGACCATAGGAACTACACGTGCATCCAAAACTTGCTCTCATCAGGTAAGTATATATCCAAATGTCCTAAGGGAACTTTTTCGGTCCCACGATCATAGACACGATTGGAGTGATTAGGGTTAATATGAATCGAGTATTATATGCTAAAGTGGTGCGGGGAATGGTATTAGACAAACAGTATAGGGATCAAAACTCTAGTTGGTATTTCGTGGCTTGGGAAACATGCTTCAACATCCTATGTAGGACCATCTAGCTATCTAATTTGAACATATATATAGGAACAATAGAGAATAACTCAAAGTAGTTAGTTTCATTGACTACACTAAATATGGTACCATACTATAAAGAGTGGGACATGAGAGGTGATCAACTCCTTACTAATTTTAGGTATGAATCCATCCCATCCAAACACACTTATAAGTATAATGCAAAAGATGAATTTTAATTCTCAAGTAAGTATATCAAATTAAATATTTAATTAGCAATGGAAGATTGAACTATTACAAAATCATTCTAATTGTAATTCATACATTGTTCCTCACTTCAAGTGCAATTTTATGAAATCTAAAAGTACATATAATTTATTACTAGACTAGTTGAAGAGGGAAATATAGCCATCCAAGCTATCCTCAACTTCAAACTCCTACAAAATATCTTCCTAAATCACGATCCTCTAAGATGCCTACACCTAGGTGGTTTTGGAACAAAACCTTGAAAGAGATAAATATAAGTATGGGCCAATCAACACTGAGTGTGCATAATAGAATTATCTAGGCATTTTAGATTACAAGAATGCAATCAATGGAGGTCCACGTTCAAGAGGGAGGGTATTAGAAAATAAGTAAGTTCAATTGATTAAAAAAGAGAATGGACATGAGAAGAATGATTCATTTGTAACATTTGATCCATAAAGAAATAAAAAGTCTTGCCATTTAACAATCCACAATTTCCTAAATTCAATAAATGCATGTACATAATTTAGAGTAACTATATTAAGGTAGGGCCAAGATAGACTGCAACTTAGGGTGTATGTCTTGCATAACAATTAGGGTGTATCTTTCTACTCGAGGTGCATCTTTCCACATATTATATATACAAGGTAGCCTTTTCACTCTATTTTTGGCCTAAGGTAGCATTTTCACCCGATTATGCAAGACATGTGTGGAAAGACGTACCTTAGGTAGAAAGATACACCCTAGTTATGCAAGACATATGTGATAATATGATATGACCGGTGGACATACATTCCAAGTATATATACCTTGACATTATTCTTAATCCTATTGGCTTTATTGTCTAAGTAATTAAGAACATCAAAGAAATCTAACATGCACTCTTTTAGATTGTCCATCGATAAATGTTTATATATAATCTTGTGATCACATCAATCCTCCTTTTGGTGTCTTGAGGCCTACAACTTGTAGCTCAAGGTGTCCGGATGAGGTGGTCTAGGCTCTCCAAACTCCATTCAACTTTCACCAAGTATGGTCACACACAATGATTTGCCTCGAAGAATGACAATAGGTTGTCAAGCATAGTTTTAGACTACGCAACTGTGGGGTTTGCACTAGTTTGTAGATCATGAAAGTCATAATTGTCTAGTATTAGGGATTTTCATTAGTCAACAAACACCAACAACATACTGAAGTGGCCTATGGTCGTAGGAGTTAGGCATCATAGAAGTATGAGTATACTCTTTGATTCCCAAAAACATTATAGTGAAGCCCATGCGTAAGGAGTTTCTCACAATAGGGATTCTAGGTGGTGGTTGTTAGTAGTTGTCAATATATTCAATTTTTTTAGTTGTCCAAGAATATTAAAGAAGACAAAGATATGAAAGAGAGGGTGTTAGGTTGATCAGTCACCATGGCTTGTTCTAGACTAATTCATATGTTGATGGAGAATTCATGGATCAGAGGGGTGCTGGGTGATTAAGAGGAGCGAGTCCATGGGAGATCTGAGCGTGGTGAAGGATTTTAGGAGTTATTTCTAAGTATGCATGCTTTTTCATGGTGATCTTTTCCAATTTATGCTTGTGGAAAGAGTATCTATGGTCTATAGATTGCTAAGTGGTGCTGGTGGTAGAACATATGCTGAAGAGAGGAGAGGGCAATGCCACACATGGTTGATGCAACATACTCTGTGACGTCTGCAACTGATGGTGACGGTTCTCCTTGCCAAGTAAATTGGCATGATATCTAGGGTTTTAGAATTTGGAGTAGGCAAGAGTAAATGCTGAGGGATTAGAGGCAGAGAAGAAAGAAGGAGAAGAGGAGGGAGATAAAGAAACATGGGCCATTGTCACATTTGTTGGTAGACGCTGGAGTCATTCACACATTTCTTGTAGGTGACTAGGTTTCTTGGTGTGCATGGGGAGAAGAGAATGAGAAAGAAAGGTGGAGGGAAGAGATAAGGAAGGGGAGATGAAGAGTGACAAGATGAGATCAGGAGGGGCAGTGATGAAATCATTTACAAACTTTGTTCCAGTCATACACGAGTGAAGGGTCGTGGATAGAGATTGAAGACATTTCAAGGAAAATTAAGATATGGTTTTAAATGAAAAGTCAAATGCATTGATATGTATTTTATTTTGTGAACTTAATTTATTAAATAAAGGGGTAAACAATGTCTGATTGATCTAAAATTTGACATGTTGTCTACAAAGATGTGAAAAGTCATGATTTTAAAATTTTAGCTGTAGAATATCTTTTATACTATTATCGATTTTTTTAATAAGTGCTCACTTAATGCCTTTACTCTCCTCCTTTAATTATTTTGATACATTTGTTTAGTAATTTTTATTTTCTTTCATCAACCAGGCATAGAACTATCCTAAAATACCAAATAGGGTAAAATAATAATTATTGATAAATCTTAGTGATGAAATCCACAAGATGCTTAATTAATTAACTTAATACAAAATTAATATAAATGAGTTTTTGTTAAAATATTATATCACTCAATCCTAATTTAAAATATGTGAAGGAAAAAGAGATTTATATTAACATATCCAAAATGGTATAAGAAAAGGAGAATATTAGACTAGGTACCAAGATTCAAGTATGTTACAACCTCCTACCACATTAATACCACATGGCAACAAGATTTAATACAAACCAACAATTTTAATTACATCAACATGTGTACAAAGATAAATGTAGGTGTAGTCTGGTCATTTTTAAACCAAGACCAAAAAAATGAAATAGTTGGGGATTCTCAGCAGATATATTTGGAAGTTGATATTCTCTAATTATACCATTAAGGCTATGAGGAGGCTAGATTGTACCCACATCTAGGTTCTAATTTTGACTGACTCTAACCTATCAGAATAAATTGTTTTAAGAAGTGACTATGGCAATAAAGATATAATTTTTTCTAGTATGAATGAATTCCAAAGATATGTAAAAGTAGTGGATACTTTGATCATGAACCTTCCATTTGTAGATATGCAAAATCTGGTCCAAAGAATAGAAAAATAATGGATTCCTATTTAAAGACCCAATGCCCTTGTCTACACATAGACAGATGTTGATCCCAGTAGTATTGTTAACTTGTATTCTTCAACTAAGGAAGTCTATTTTCCCAAGGTAGGTAATCTTGAATTCTATTCTTTCTTTTCTATTTCAAGATTTGTGAGTAGGTTAAAGTGGCAACAACTGGAAAAAGTGATGAAGTGGGCCATCATAATACACCTTCTGTGAATGTTTCCAAGGTTTCTTATTGCTTGATAAATTTCTCTACTTATAAAAGTAATGACTCTATGATATCAGATAGATATCCTTCAATACAAAAATATTACCATCACTAACAAGTTATTGTCTCAATATTCCAAACATACTGCTTCTAATTCTCTAATTTCAAGACAAAAATGCATGAATGTGACAATACTGAAGGTAATTGAAATGTACCAATCTACATGCAACATATTCTGGACAAAAAGGTATTGATGTCTACTCCATGTGATGACGAATGATTTCAGACATAGAGGTACAAAAATAGTTCCTATCCTCCTACGATTATATTGAAGAGCGATCTATTTGTTAAAAGGAACACTCCTGATATAGATAGAGTGGTCAATAATATCTTTGAGAAACTAGATGAATTTGAAATGCAAATTTCACATATATTGAGAGTAACACGGTACCAATCACAAACTCCTAAAATGACTGAAAATCTGATTTTGTTTTTTTGGAATGTATGATGTCTAAATAGGTTAGGACACTAGGAAAGAGTGAGCGACACCCTTGTTAAAAACAAGTTTCCTTATTAATATTGTGCTTGAATCAAAGATTAGATGTAAAAGATGTATAAATCTATGAATAATACCTTGCCTAATAAGTTCTTGATTTCCAATCACTCTTCTCATCCTCTTTAGAGGGTGATCACTCTTTAGGACCAAGATTTAATAAATATCATCGACATTGAAGAGAGCGTTCAATTCATTCATTGCTTGGCTTGTTGTAATGATTATGTTTTCTCTATCTTTGCTATCTATAGCCAAAATGAAGAAAGGAAAAGAATGTTTCTATGTATGCCCTGAGAGACAATCATGAGATGATTGGTGGGATACATTAAGATTTATTTGATAAACATCAAAGGCAAGCTCCCAATTCTTTCTGGTTCAGTCATATGAGATAGTGATAGAACAGATTGAATGTCTAGAGAATGGCAGTACTCAATAACGTATGCTTTCAGGTTGAGGACCTGAATGATGAGATCATATGGATGCTAAGAGTTTGTACATTCTTGTTATGTCCCTAGTCGGATGTCATTGTGGAAGGTAGATAGACAGCAATGACACACAAGGCTAGATTGTGGTGTTGGTTGATGACAGAATCTCATTAGTCATGATATAGAGATATCAAACCAAACACATAGGTACTTGTTAGAGAACAAGTGTACCGGATAGACCCACCGTGAGTTTGACACATGGAACCATGACATGGTAGTCACAGTCAGTACTCACAGTGATGGTGGTGAGTGTGATTCTTTGACCTGAAATCACTACACTCAACACATGTCGTTGGGCACACTTTGACATCATCAAATGCAGTCCTGAAACATGGGTTGTTATAAATGTGATGATTGAGTGACTTTGACACATGGGGATTTTGAGGGGTGAGTGATAGATATGGGATTTGTCCCTCCTGAGGGAGTTTGATATCCAAGGCCACTTGATGAGTAGGATTGAAATAGGCGTGCACACGCATGTGTGAATCAATATGTGATATTGATGTCATACATATCTCTTCCAATCTGCTCTGAGATCAAGAAAGTGAATGAACGTTGACAGGATGACTATTCCATGCCTCGAGTTCATTCGGGATATCAGTGACAAAGGAATTATACATTCTCTATAACACCATTCACGGATTGTAGGATTGAATGTTGTTCTCCAACTTTCTACTTTCACTTGGGTAGCACTGATGTGTGACTAGGCACCGCTCTTTGCTTGTGAAGTCATAAGTGTTATGGACTTTCACGGCCAATGTGAAAAGGACCTGCAGGGTCACATACATAGGATTTAACCTGGAAGAGGAGTTTTGTCCACAAACAATGTTTAGATTGATTACTAAAGGAGTTTAGTAGTTCGATTAAACACTCAATCAATTGATAGCTCAATATCATAATGTTCAAGGTGTTGGACACATTGATTGGAGTATCGGATTGATTGAAACTGCAATTGACTGATTCTGCACAATCTGCACTCCCAACCGATCAGCTCATGTGATGAACCGATCGGCTGAGCTTGGTGAACCGATCAGCTTAAGTGTTGAGTCGATCGGCTCATAGACATGGTGAAACAATCGCTTCAAGTGTTGAAACGATCGATTCAACTAGTGCAACTGAGCAAGTTGGGAAAGTAAGATTGGTGAGAATTTTCCTTTCGTTTCACTTGCCCAATTTGATTGGGAAATAGGATTGTTATTCGATACCAATTAGAAATAAAAGAAGGAAAGTCAATCGAGAACTGGTCAGGACCACGAACCGACCGATTCAGAAGTGAACATACCGGCTCATGGGTCCCAACCGATCGTTTGAGGTGTCAACCGACCGGCTCAGGTCCCCAACCGACTGTTTTAGAAATGAAACGATCTGTTCAGGTTGCGAGTTGGTTGTTTTTGGTGGAAAAACTTGAACCCTTCTACTCCTGCTTTAGTCCCATATTGTCTGGGATGGAGAACCCTGTCCCATGACCCTCCTATATATATAGGGGTATTGGGGGCTTATAAAAGTACAACTCAGTGCAAACCAGTTGCTCTGCAAAGTTGTCGTTCTCTCTGGTTTTGGTAACCGAGAGAGCCCGAGCAAGTGCTACCCACAAAGGGAGGCGCAGCAAGGGAAAGACAACTGCAGTTGCAACTGGTGGTAGGAGAGTGTGTTGGCGACTAGTACGCTGACAGGAGGGTGCGACTCCTTCCAATTCCTTGTGAGACAATGAGATTGGAGTTCCAGGTGGTCCGTGTAGACTACTTCAGAGGCGGGAGGTTTCTATCGCTAGGAGGATAGCCTTCAGTCCTGTCAATCCTGGTGCAACTAGGAGCTAAATAGACACCGTCCAAGACAGGCGGTGAAGACCGCGCAAGGCGTGAGGTATTGTCGCCGAGCAAGCCTCGGGACAAGGTATGATTCCACAAACCATCCTTTCCTATTGTATAGACGTTGACGTGTTTCCTTGTTCCGGGTTTGGGGGAGAAAATTTTTGTTTCCGCTGCCTTCTCTGCCTCCCCTAAAACCCAATAGTGGTATCAGAGCCATGTCAACTGCTCTATACTTTAGGAATATCGATATGATCGATTTTGGTTTATCGCCTTTATTTATTGCATATGATGCAAATAAAATTGGCTTTATGCATGTCCAATCCTAAATCCACAAATCCCAATATAAATATATGATATGTAATATTAATGCACTCGATACGCGTCGCCCTTAAACAAGTTTTGTGGTGGATGTATAGCGTGGTTATGGCCAATAAACCCTATCTGTGTATGGTTGTATGTGGTTGCTTGCATCTCAGTCTGCGCACCGATCTTCATTCTCCTATTCCTCATGTAACTTGAAATAATTTGAGATTTCTTTCCTACCTTTGCTCCCCCCGAATGTAACTCGGAGTTTCTCTTTTTATAATGTAAAATAGGATAGAATTTTATTTCCTATTATGTCAAAGAATGGAGGACATCCTGACGACAGCTGAGACGATCGGTACAAGGCGTGAACCGATCGGTTGACGTTCCAGACGATCGGTTCAAGGAGTGAGCCGACCGGTTGATGACCGGTTCGAGGAGCGAGATGAGCGGGTGGCGGCCATGAACAGATGCACGACGACCAGGCGAACCGATCGGTTGGAGGAGCTAACCGATCGGCTGGTGGCACCCAGCCGACCAGTCTGATGGTGAGCCGATCATTCATGTGATGAATTGATCAAACCCAGAAAGGCAAATCACAGAGTTCATCTTGTACATAGGGGTGTAAACGGTGCGGGTACGGTGCGGGTCTGGCCATACCCATACCCATACCCATCTAATTTAGCGGGTCCGGTTCCGGTTCTAGACCCGCATAATACAAAACCTGGACCCGTACCATACCTGTACCCACAATAATAGTGGGTATGCGGTGCGGGTATGCGGGTAAGCGGTTCTATTAAACATCATATTTTTATGTAAGAGAAATGACTATGATATATATATTTAACACAACAAGATATTGTTATCATATAGTATATTAACATGTAATAGTTATATTAGACAATGATGTATTCTACACAATAACATTAATTGAGTAATTGTTTACATATTTGTAGTCATGATCATAACATTTAGTTTATGTAGAAAGTAATGTAAATTAGTAGACATTTTGATTTTAAGTTTACATATGATGTTCATTATTGTAACTAGAATAGTTAATTCTTAATTATATGACTAGTCTCAACCTTATTGTGGTTAGAGTAGGATATAATCTCAATAATTATATTAGTTAGACTAGTAAAGTATGATATATATAACACATTATTTTAGTAGTTAGTTATGTATAGCGGGTACACGGGTTTAGCGGGTCTGGGTCCAAGCATACCCATTATTGGACCCGCTTATATGCGGGTCCAAGGGTATACGGGTCCAAGGATATGCGGGTACAAAAAATTAGACCCATGACAGGTTTTTTAAGGGTCCGGATTTGCGGGTCCGCGGGTCTACCCATACCCATTTACAACCCTACTTGTACATGTTGCATGTGATGTAGACCTGATGACCGTGATTCCTCTTGGCTCGAGGAATCACATTAGGATGGCCATAATCATCGCTTTTATCATTTTGCATGTGTTCTGTGGGATATAGCATGTATATGATACGTACTATGTATTGTGGTGATTGGATATGTATATGTATATAAAAACCAAATCCCTCATTAAATATTAAGTTTTAGATGCCTTCCAAATGCGACACACGTAAAAAGCTTGATCGACCAAGTGTGGGCACGCCCAAGCGTGGTGCACCGTCTATCTCGTGGAAGCGTGAAGGATGAATGTGTGGGTCTGCCCAAGCAGGGTGCATATTCATTGTGTTGGCTTTGGGTCGGACTTAACAAGGTGACCTAGATAGGATCTAGCACCTTGAGGCATGGAGATGATCATGGCAAGGAGTTACATATGACATCTTATCAAGAGTTGCATATGATGCAATTGGCAAGAGTTGCCTACCTGAGAGATCTAAGTTGTGGGTGACAACCCAAGCTGGTTCATGACTTAGAGGATTTCAGAATCTTGCCCACTAGAAGGTTGTATGTTGCAATCTTCCAAATTGATGGTGAGGGCTATCAATTTGAACTAAAATAGTGGGAGCAATAATTAATTAAAGGCCTAATTTTTATCGTCAACTTTTCAAATCAATCAAATAAGTCAAAAGAGTTTTGGACTAAAATTGCATATATTTCCTTTTGTTAAAAATAAATGGTTAAACAACAATAATCACTTTATTTGTGATCAGTCTTTGAGACCAAAAAATTAAATGGGAATAATTCCACGACTGGTTAGGATGATGAGAAGTGTTCTCAATCAAAGAGTGAAAGCTCTAAGTCCTAGTTATACCAAGACCATATGAACTCAATCCCACCATATCAATGGTTGAAAGTATGCTTATGGAAGCATACCGAGAAAGAATTTGATGAGGAGTGCTTGATGTTGTGTTCTCTGAACTATGAGTTGCAGAGACAACATGAGACATATGATGTCTCCAAGACACTGTCCTAGTATGTCATGACAGAAGGAGATCCAATAAGGTATTCACACACTCAATGTGATTGGGTATGTGGAAAACCTGACTAAGAAGGATTCCCTCTGAGCCAAGGGTTGGCTATTGGTATGATACTGCAAATGTTGCGAGAATCATACAATTCATGATAAGCTACAACATGAACAACTTTGACAAGCATTGACATAGTTGTTGGACATGTTGAGGATAGTAGAGGCAAAGATGGAAGAAAGACAAACCATAATTTTTAATGTGATCAAAGAGAAAGGTAATGCTTAAAGGCAAGGATAAGGGCAAAGCAAAGAAGTGTTCTGATGCTAGCCAACAATCCAAGCCGTCTTCAGCCTCAAGACACATGGGGAAAGGGTGTATGAGGGAATTTCCCTCTATATCTGGAAGAACAAAAGAAGATGAAGGAGGGGATGGAGATCTCCACCTAAGGTATCATGAAATGAACCGCTTCTTTATCTGTGGTATATGATACCAAGACATGGATCTATCATATATTATATGCTAGATCCGCAAAGAAGTGATGGCCTTTGTGAAAGGACCAAGAAAGAAGTACCCATCATTGGAGCAAGTGTTGCTGCCATACATAGGAGTATCTTTCAGTTTATTTCAGCCTAAAGGGCACGAATAGAGTTGAAAACTGCTATTTCATATATTTCCAATAGATAGAAACACTTTATTTTTGCATATTGTATGACAATGATGGCAATTAATAAAGTTGATGTTTCAATCTTAAAGATATGATCTTTGTGGAAATGCCTTATTTATCTTGTGATACATGGTATGCATAAGATAAAATGATACCTAAAAGTTATAGATAACTCAAACAATCAAATTAGCATCAATCATGAGAAATTCATTTCTAGTGTCCATGTGATGGATAAATATAGACTCTTTTGGTTAGAGAACCAGTAAGAGACATGAATATCTTGGACATGATTAATCAATCTTCACTAATGGTAGTGGGAGAATGATTATACCATTAGGTATGACACATGTGATGTATTTACATACCTATTGGAACAAATGCTAATACTTCAAATGGTGTTTAGAGAAATACCAATATGAATATCTTGAAGTGTTCAAGATTATCATAGATGAAGTGCAAATTTGGTAAAGTGTTAATTCTTGATGAGATCAATGAATGAAATACTTGGACCAAATGTTTGAGATCCTTATGAGTGATTATGATAGTGTATCATAGTGAGCTCATGATTAAGGCATAGTGATGTCTAAATCAAAAGGGAGTCATACTCTAAGGAGTTAGAGAATGATTATCAAATAACTAAATTCTTCTTAAAATAAAGAACACCCTACACTAATAAAGGACATTAAGAATCACAAAGGTTGTGAGTTCTTATATCCTTAACAGACACACCTCGATTATCTATATGATGAGTTGTTCATGAGATGAGTCAACTATCTAGATGAATATGAGGAACCAGATTTTGAGTTATGGTAGATGACCATTACATCCTAAATGACTTCCATGTAAACCATAAGGTATGACCTTGATGGTAGCACTCATTGGGATGAAATCCATAAGTGCAAATAAGTATTAAGTGTTAAGACACATGGATAACATTTTGAGAAGGATGATGCTTGTTGATTGCAACTTAATGACTAAGACATTTGGCATATGGATACTAAAACCGCATTCCTATGAGGAATAAAATAAGGATGTGTACATGACACAACCTATAAGGTTTATGAATCCACTAATGCAAATGAAGTCTATAAGTTACAATGGACTAATCAATGTGATTGATTGAGTACAAGAAACTCAGAATTGGATCTTTACTTTGATGATATAGTCAAAGGGTTTGACTGATATGTCAAAGATAAAGAAGGGATATGTGATTTAGTGGGAGCATATTCACATTCCACATGTTGATGTGAAATAGAAATGTTCTAGAATGGAAATCCAAAGTGGAAATTATCTTTAAGGAAGATAGAGATGTTTCCTATGTGATAGGAATAGAGATCTATAGAGATAGTTCTTGAAAACCTCTTGACCTGAAAAGAGAGAGCATACATTGGAAATCTGTACTGAAGGGTTCAGTGTACACATATTCAGTGGGAGAAAACTTGTCCATGTTACATGGAGTTAGTATCCCAAGGCCAAGTGTCCAATTCTTATAAAGAATGAGAACACTAAGAATAGATATGTATCTATCATGTATGTAATCATCTCATTACCTTGCATGTATCGACATGGCAAGAACAAAATGCATTCATCATCTTGTATGTAGGACATGGCAATATGATGTGCTCATCCTGATAACTTGTATGTAAGACATGACGAGTGGATGTATGTCTACTTCTAGTAAGGGTTACTGGAATACCATGAGAACTTGATAAGTACTTGGGAAGTACTAGTTCTATGAAGGAAGAGTTCGATGTAAAGAGTTACATTGATGCGAACTTCTAAAAAGGATAGAAAATTAATCGCAATATATATATAGGATATATAAAAGTGAAAGTTTGTTGATAATTGGAAGTGTTCCAATAAAACCATTTAAAAGGAAATGCCGAGTATCTATGCGTTAGAGAACAACAATGGATACTATATGGATCTGGAAGTTCATGAGATGAACTTATAGATATTCCTCTCATTGATGACAAGTATGGAATCCTTGATCATGCAATGTGGCTAAAGGTTAGCAAAGGAATACAAGATCGCATATTACGGCAACTCCATCTCATACATGTGACGTACAACGAAGATATGTGAGACATGCAATTTATACTGAATTTGGCAAGGTGTTGCCATAACTCACTATGTTGGCACAAGAGCACATTAACATGTGGGACATGTTTGAAGATCACTATGAATATGATTCAAGGGTTATTGGCTCACAGTGCAAGTGGGAGTCTGTTGGTATGTATGCCCTGAGAGACAATCATGAGATGATTGGTGGGATACATTAAGATTGATTTGATAAACATCAAAGGCAAGCTTCCAATTCTTTCTGGTTCAGTCATATGAGATAGTGATAGAACAGATTGAATGTCTAGAGAATGGTAGTACTCAATGACGTATGCTTTCAGGTTGAGGACCTGAACGATGAGATCATATGGATGCTAAGAGTTTGTACATTCTTCTTATGTCCCTAGTCGGATGTCATTATGGAAGGTAGATAGACAACAATGACACACAAGGCTAGATTGTGGTGTTGGTTGATGACAGAATCTCATTAGTCATGATATAGAGATATCAAACCAAACACATAGGTACTTGTTAGAGAACAAGTGTACCAGACAGACCCACCGTGAGTTTGACACATGGAATCATGACATGGTAGTCACTGTCAGTACTCACAGTGATGGTGGTGAGTGTGATTCTTTGACCTAAAATCACTACACTCAACACATGTCGTTGGGCACACTTTGACATCATCAAACGCAGTCCTGAAACATGGGTTGTTATAAAGGTGATGATTGGGTGGCTTTGACACATGGGGCTTTTGAGGGGTGAGTGATAGATATGGGATTTGTCCCTCCTGAGGGAATTTGATATCTAAGGCCACTTGATGAGTAGGATTAAAATAGGCGTGCGCACACATGTGTGAATCAGTATGTGATATTGATGTCATACATATCTCTTCCAATCTGCTCTGAGATCAAGAAAGTGAATGAACGTTGACAGGATGACTGTTCCATGCCTCGAGTTCATTCGGGATATCAGTGACAAAGGAATTATACATTCGCTATAACACCATTCATAGATTGTAGGATTGAAAGTTGTTCTCCAACTTTCTACTTTCACTTGGGTAGCACTGATGTGTGACTAGGCACCGCTCTTTGCTTGTAAAGTCATAAGTGTTATGGACTTTCACTGCCAACGTGAAAAGGACCTGCAAGGTCACACACATAGGATTTAACCTGGAAGAGAAGTTTTGTCCACAGACAATGTTTAGATTGATTACTAAAGGAGTTTAGTAGTTCGATTAAACACTCAATCAATTGATAGCTCAATATCATAATGTTCAAGGTGTTGGACACATTGATTGGAGTATCAGATTGATTGAAACTGCAATTGACTGATTCTGCACAATCTGCACTCCCAACTGATCGACTCAAGTGATGAACCGATTGGCTGAGCTTGGTGAACCGGTCGGCTCAAGTGTTGACTCGATTGGCTCATGGACAAGGTGAAACAATCGCTTCAAGTGTTGAAACGATCGATTCAACTGGTGCAACTGAGCAAGTTGGGAAAGTAAGATTGGTGAGAATTTTCCTTTCATTTCACTTGCCCAATTTAATTGGGAAATAGGATTGGTATTCGATACCAATTAGAAATAAAATAAGGAAAGTCAATCGGGAACTGGTCAGGACCACGAACCGACCGGTTCAGAAGTGAACCGACCGGCTCATGGGTCTCAACCGATCGGTTGAGGTGTCAACTGACCGGCTCGGGTCCCCAACCGACCGTTTCATAAATGAAACGATCGGTTCAGGTTGCGAGTTGGTTGTTTTTGGTGGAAAATCTCGAACCCTTCTACTACTGCTTTAGTCCCATATTGCCTGGGATGGAGAAACCTATCCCATGACCCTCCTATATATAGGGGTATTGGGGGCTTCTCAAAGTACAACTCAGTGCAAACCAGTTGCTCTGCAAAGTTGTCGTTCTCTCTGGTTTTGGTAACCGAGAGAGCCCGAGCAAGTGCTACCCGCAAAGGGAGGCGCAGCAAGGGAAAGACAATTGCAGTTGCAACTGGTGGCAGGAGAGTGTGTTGGTGACTAGTACGCTGACAGGTGGTTATGACTCCTTCCAATTCCTTGTGAGACAAGGATATTGGAGTTCCAGGTGGTCCGTGTGGACTACTTCAGAGGCGGGAGGTTTCTGCCGCTAGGAGGACAACCTTCAGTCCAGTTAGTCCTGGTGCGACCAGGAGCTGCACAGACACCGTCCAAGACAGGAGGTGAAGACCGCACAAGGTGCGAGGTATTGTCACTGACCAAGCCTCAGGACAAGGTATGATTCCACAAACCATCCTTTCCTATTGTATAGACGTTGACGCGTTTCCTTGTTTCGGGTTTGGGGGAGAAAATTTTTGTTTATGCTGCCTTCTCTACCTCCCCTAAAACCTAATAAAGAAGGATTCTATGGGACGTTTTAAAAAGAACAATTTCTAGTAATATTGAAGCCTAGATTCTCACATGTGACTTCAATGCAACAAGATTCATTGAGAAAAGACAAGGTAAAGACTCTTATTCTTTTTTTCCATGAAAGATTTCAATGATATTATTTTTTTATCTAAGTTTGATTGAATTAGATATGAATGACCCTCTATATGTCTATAAATTGATAGAAAAGGTATAACATTGTTCTTTTTAATTTGGTAGATACATTTACAACTTGAATTTTTTTTCTTCCTAAAATAATGTTAGAGGACATGTGATTAATATTATCTTCAATGATCGCAGACATATTTTAATATATTTCAGTAGAAGTCTTAGGAAAGTGAAAGAGATATCTTAAGTTCATATATGCTTGGATTTAGCATGAAGATATTGTTGATTATGCTTGGAATATTGAAGTCAAATGTAACTCTATGTACATGGTTACGACTAAAATGAAAAAGGCAAAAGGCAAGATTATAAATAGGAATATAAGGAGGGTAGGAATATAAGGAGGGTAGGAATATTTGTGATAAGTTTGAAAATTTTGAGGTCTATTGAGGATCAAAAGTAAGATGACCTATCCCCTGATATTGTTAACGTAAGAAATATTATTATTGAGAAAAGGTTGAAGTCTATCTCTAATGCAAAAGCTAATGAATCATATGCTAAGGAAATGTCAAGAATCAACTAATCGAAGCACCAAGATAAGAATATTAGTTTATTCTATAACTCAATCAGAGTTAGAGCTAATCATAACAATGTTAGAGAACCAATGATTGACAAAAATATGGAATATGAAAAACATGTAATCAATCAACATATCTCTTTTTATAATGATCTTTTAAATGAATGTAACAATGATACTTATAATACCATTGATGGGAACAAAATGTGGGTGCTACCTATTTTGACCTAAGATCAAATGAATAATATTAGTGCCTTTGTTTCTAAGAAATAGATTAAAAAAGTAATCAATGATGTTGATTATGATAAAGCTTTTGAACTGGATGGGTTCAACAACTATTTATACAAATCTAACTGGAAGATATTGTCCCTGATGTTATTGTAGATATCCAAAACTTATTTATAAGCGGAAAAATGATCAAGAGCTAAAAATGTCTTATATAACTCTGATAACTGAACTCAAAGTTTTTATACATATTGAAGCTTGGAGGTCGATAGAGATCTATAACTTCCTTCATAAAATTATTTCTAAAGTTCTTGCAAATAGACTATAACCTATTTTCAATGGGATTATTAGAAAGAATCAAGTGGTATAAATAAAAGGGTGGAAGATTTATGATGCTCTTCTTTTGATTAATGAACTAACCATTGACTTCAAGAAACATAGCTTGCAATAAAAAAAGTGTATTAAGACTAATCTTGTAAAGGCTTATGATAGCATTAAGTATGACTGTATCCTAACTATTTTTTCTAAAGTGAAGTTTCCTTATTGATGGATTGACTAGTTCCAAAATATCATGACTACTAGCAGTCTTCATGTCTTGCTTAATGGCCAACCTTCTGACGCTATATATCCGTCCAACACCATACTTCAAGGAGACCCCAGGCACCATGTCTATTTGTTCAAGAAATGGAAGGTTTTACTTCTATTAAGAATTGTACTATTAATGAGAGGATTATTAGAACTCTTAGGAGCTCAAATATGCATATATCACATTCGTTATTTGTAGATGATGGTATGATTTTCCTAAATGTTGATGATACTAATGCCTATTCTATTAAAGAAATCATCGACAAGTTTGGAAGTACTTCTGGTATGGTAGTCAATTAGGCCAAACACTATATTTTCTATATCAATGGTGCTAACAAGAAGGTTATCTCAAATATCTCAGATGATCCTACTAGTTCCTTTCCTACGAGGTACTTAGGACTTCCCCTATTTTATGGTAGGCTAAACAAATCCCACTATATCCCTCTTATTGATATAATTAAGAGCAAATTGGAAGTGTGGAAGCTCAAAACTCTCTCTTTTGGAGGTAGACTTGAATTAACTATTTCTACTCTAATTGCTCTTTATCTCTTCTAGTCGTCAAATTTTCCTCTTCCTATCACTATCATGGATGAAATTGAAAGGATTTGCAAAAAAAATCATATGGGGGTGTGAATAGGGAAAACAAGATTTCATATATTGACCGCTCGGAGATTTGCACACCTAAAAGCAAAGGGAGCTTAGGTGTTGAAGGGTCAAATGCATGAACAATTTTGGTATTATTCATATTGTTTGGAATTTTTTATTAAAAAAGACTCATTATGCACTCCTTGGATTGATACAAAAGAGCTGAAACAAGATTCCATCTTGTCTATTAAAACTGATCTGAATGGATAACAGATGTGGATGGAAAATTCTTATGCACTTGCATCTTATTCTGCCTCGTACATTGTATGAGATTGGTAAGGGAAATTCTATTTATCTTTAGAGGGATCCTTGGATTCTTGAAAGTATATTTCTAAATGAAAAATAAATCCATACAATGTGTTAATGATGGGAGGTGGATTTTTGGAAATTTGAAGAAGTTCATTGGGTACAAGGTCGGTGACATGCCCTAAAAGCCAAGCATATGATGATTGTAATGACAAATTTTGTAATTGATTTGTTTATTAATAAAGATAATTTTGATTTTTGTGTATTTTAATATGAGATAATGAATAAATATAATAATGTCCTAAGAATGTATGACTTAGTGACATGATTATAGGTTGGGGCCTGAATATGAGATCATGCGTATGTTAAATTATTCCTTCTTGTCTAAATTCTTAGTCAGATATTACTGTGGAAATTAGGAGAATAATAATACATTAAGACCAGTATGTGTGTTGATTGATGACTACATCTCATTAGTCATGATATTGAATATGAAATGAAACATATATGTACTTGTTCTGAACAAGTGTACTAGACAAACCCACTTTGAGTTTGATACATGAAAGACAATAATGGCGGTTAGGATCACATCTCAATGTGACACCGGTGATTGTGGTCCTTAGACTTAAAGTCACTCAATGATCATATGTCATTCAATATTTCTCAACGTGACCTTGAATAGGTGTTGCTATACAAGTATTTCTTAGGTGTAATGTGACACATGTAGATTTTTGTGAATGACATAGATGGAATTTGTCCCTCCCATTGGAGTGATAGTCTGGTTACTTGATGAGTGAGACTATGAAATGCATTGCCATACCCATCTGAGTCAATATATGATATTGAGCTTATGTGTATCTCAAATAATTTACTCTAGATAATGAAACAAAAATTGAACATTAAGATGATGGCATTTCTATATATCAGATTCAATATGGATATTCGAGACAAAGTGTAACGACCGTCTCGTGAAAACAAGATTAACTAATGTGGAAGCGTTCATCAAGCAGTGGATTAGTGAAAATCACTAAAAATTAAAACTTTTTGCAAAGAGGTCCACACATAATAAATCTTTTTCTTCAAGAGCCAAAGTATAACACATTTACTTTTTGGATCAAAGGTACATATCATGCATCATCTCTTTCTGAGAATTACAAGCATCAGCTGACCTGTTAAGCTCAACACAAGTAGTATAAAATCTTGAGACACTGATCCAAAATCTCGAAAGCACTAACTACTATTCCAAGGACATGAGAGTACAGAGACGACACATAGGACTCTATATACAACTATACATGTCATGACAGCCAATGTCTCTACCTGAGACTTCACTGCTGTCCCTGCTGCTACTGCTGTTCTTCACCTACTAAAGGATTCCTGTCTCCTCGTCTGCGTCCACCTAAAAATGTGGTTCCCACGGGGGTGAGACAATTATAAAAATTGCCCCAGTGAGAGTTATAACTCTCCGCCAGAAACATTATTATTGCATCTTAAGAAGATAAATATGAACATGGTAATCATATTTATTTGACAGCAGATATTTTAATGTCTAACAGATTAGAACATTATTCTATATCATAAGCATTGCAATGATAACTTGATAGAATCAACATGTCACTTATTCTTTGATGAGTATGAAGAACATGTATAACATCTAGTCAAACTACAAAATCATTACCACTGCATTAACTCTTTTTAGGCTTAGATCATGTATCTAAAGCTTGGCATTATCATTGTGGAGTCATGGCCCGTAGCCATACTCTCTACATAAAGTGTTGGGACCTTAATCCCTCATTTCAACACTGGGAATTCTCATCCCTTCACAATTTCAATACCATAACCATGAAATCCTGGGTATTCAAACCCTTAGCTCATCACCTGAGCATTGTTATCACTTTCTCAGGTAACTAACACCTTTAGGTCATCTGATCAAGGTAAATATGATACTTGCTACACAAGCATCCATCATGGCACTTGAGGCCCATTAACTCTCTTGCCACCTCTTACCAGGCACAAGGTATATTATGGCACACAAGGCCCAATAAACAAATTCAAACTAATAACACATCGTAGCCCATACCTGACTATGCTCATCATCTCATGATACCTGCATGGTTAACACATATGATAGCAGTACATTAATTATCTATCAATACCATGCAAAACAAATGTATCATTATTTCAAGAGTATCACCCTTATTCCTTTATCAGGATTAGGGTTTTCCATCACATATTTCATGTATCCTTCATCCAATTATATTGGACTTATAACACATCAAGGTATATGACCATATTAGGTCACTATCAATCATCTCCAAGTCCATCATGGAGCACCACGGTCGTGCAACCAGGAACGGCCGTGCAAAGAAAGTCACCACGACCGTGCTACCTTGCATGGTCGTGCAAAGGGAGTTCACCTCATGAATCATATTCAAGTATGAATTCTATTCTCTCATTAGGGATTAGGGTTTCACATACCATCACCCTTCTTTAGAATAGGGATTGCATATAGCATCACCCTTCATTAGGGTTTCATATCACATTTCCCATAATTAGGGTTTACTAATCATTCCCAATTCGAGTTTCTCATGAAATCACCCTCAATTAGGGTTTCACATGGATACACCCTCAACTAGGGTTTCACATGGATACACCCTCAACTAGGGTTTACATCATGTATTGGATCCATGCATTTGTTATACAGTATTGATTAGTACCATTAAGGGTATCTCTCACCTAATTACATTAGGTTTCCAAAAAGGTTTGATCAATTAGACCTTCGATAACATGAGTATCCAAATAGATTGATCAATGGAACCTTCAATTGCACTAGGTATCCATTTGGATTAGTCAATTGAGTCTTTAATTTCATTGGGTACTCAATTGGATCAATCCATTATTCCTTCAATTACATTAGGTACTCAATTGGATTAACCAATTGATCCTTCAATTGCATTAGGCATCCAATTGAATTAACCAAATTGATCCACAAACGGTCTGAAACCGTTTAAGCAAAAAGCTTTGAAACCGCATGGACTTGAGACCGCATGGGTCTCAAACGGTTTGAGACCTTTTGGTCCCAAATGGTCTTGAGACTGTTTGGTCCCAAACGTTCTTGAGACCGTTTGGTCCAAACCTCTCAAAACCGCATGAACCAAAAAGTCAAACAAGACTTCAACAACACTCAATTCCAATCAATGGAGCTTCAATCAATTGGATCATCAATTCAATCATCAATTGAATCATGAACTCACCCCTCAATTGGGACTTCAATTAGGGTCTGATTTCAATGGGATTAGAGTTTATAATCACCAATTAGAGCTTTGAAGTTGATCATCAATCAAACTACTAATTGTGTTTCAATTGATTGCATTGGACCTTCAACCATTGAATTCATGGAACCAATCATCAATGGGACCTATGCTCATACTTCAATTGAGTTTAATAGGTCAAGCTTCAACTGATTTGACCCTCAATTGATTATCAAATAGGGTTTGAATCAATTGAATTAGGGTTTGGAATCGATGATCCTTTAATACTAATCAATGCAAGATTAGTTACATTGAAACCATTGAACCATCATTCAAATTGATCATGACCTGACCCCAAACGGTCTTGAGGTCGTTTGGATGACAACCAAATGGTCTTGAGACCATTTTCCCATCATATCATCAAAATCCAAGTCAACCAATAAAGATTTGGATCATTGGATTGATCATCAAATCAGCAATTGATCATACTTCAACTTAGTATCTTTGGATCTTCAATTTCTTAACCATACTCAACCCTAGACCTCCAAACGGTCTTGGGTGACCTCCAAACGGTCTTGATACCGTTTGGCTCACCCAACCCTTGGATTCTAGTGAAAAATCATTAGGGTTTGAGCCATTGAGTTGATCATCAAATCAGCACTTAGTTGCAAAGTGATTTGATACCTTTGGATTTTAAAACACTTAATCATATCCAACCCTAGACCTCCAAACGGTCTTGGGTGACCCCCAAACGGTTTTGAAACCGTTTGGGTGATCCCCAAACGGTTTTGAAACCGTTTGGGATAATCAACCCAAAACATCAAATCAACTCATTGGAATTTCAGCACTAATTTCAATTAGGGTTTGCCCAATTGATTAGCCTTCAAATCAAGATTCCTTGGGAATTAATCCATACAATTTGGTGAGTCATTAACCAACATCATTAGTAACAGTAATATCAAACGGTCAACCCTTGATCAACTCTCTCAAATGGTTAATGATTTTGAAACCGTTTGCCCAACAAGGTCAAATTAATCAGGTTGAAAATCAGCACTTAATCCAATTAGATTGGACTAATTGATTAGCCTTCAACCTATTATTACTTTGGAGTTAACCCATAAAATTTGGTGAGTCATTAAAAAACATCATTAGGAACAGTAATATAAAATGGTCAACCCTTGGTCAACTCTCTCAAACCGTTTTGAAACCGTTTGCCCAACAAGGTCAAATTAATCAGGTTGAAAATCAGCACTTAATCTAATTAGATTGGCCTAATTGATTAGCCTTCAACCTATGATTCCTTTGGCTTTAACCCATAAAATTTGGTGCGTCATTAACCAACATCATTAGGAACAGTAATATCAAACGGTCAACCCTTGGTAAACTCTCTCAAATGGTTTTGAAACCGTTTTCCCAACAAGGTGAAATTAATCAGGTTGAAAATCAGCACTTAATCCAATTAGGTTTACCTAATTGATTTGCCTTCAACTCACGATTCCTTTAGAGTTAATCCATAAAATTTGGAGGGTTATCAACCAACATAATTATGAACAGGAATCCCAAAAGGTCAACCCTTGTTCAACCATCTCAAACGGTTTTGAAACCGTTTGCTCCCAAACGGTTTGCAAACCGTTTGGTCACCAAACAGTTTGGTGAAACAGTTTGGTCCAACCAAACTTTGAAACCATTTGCCCAAGATATTTGGGGAGGTGTGTGCTTATGATGATGTCATCATCATCAAGCTCTAAACTCACGAAATCTACTGTGATTTCGATGGAAATTTCATCAATAAACTAAAGTTAATTTCGGAAATGTAGAAATGTTCACCAATTGATAAAGAATTGATTGCAATAATAAGATTAAGGGTTCAAGTTATAAAACCCGCCTCCAATTGAGATCCAAATATACAAAATCACGCCATCAATGGTGGATGAAGCTCTTGCAACTCCCCTTAGGCTCGTCCTTAAGCTTTTGATTGTAAAAGTTGGCTAGGGTTGAAGAGGAGATCGAAATAAGAAGAAATCAATGATTTATTTTCGATTTCCACCATGGAATCAAGGAGAACGAAGGTCAAGGGGTTACCAACAGGTAGAGAGTCGTCCTCCTGATCCTCCCTAGCTCCTTGGTCAGTTTTGCAAGCAAGGGAAAGAAAGAAATCCGAAAAAGCCTTTGTTTTGGCTTGGAAAGGGCACTTTTATAAGGAATTCAAGGAGAGAGAAAGTGCCTTATAAAAATTCATTTAATCCCAAAAAGATGGCCGCCTCTTCCCCCTTATCTTCCTTAGGGACGAGGCTATCTTGTTTGCCTCTTATTCCTCTCAATTATTCATGATTTAAAGAAAAGCAAATCAAGCACCTTAAATCATATTATATTAATATCCATATGTGAGTGGATATTTCTTTTTCATATAAAATTGTGAGTGAGTTATCCACTCCCTTGGATATGCTCGTTCCTTTGCAAGGCTTTAAGATCATCCAAACACATCTGAATTCAACCATTTTAATTTTTGGTTGAAGGCCCTTTAATTAATACATTCATTTTTGCCCTAAATTAAATTAGGGTTTCGCTTAGGATTAAATCTTGACTATTTTAATATCAAGATTCTCTCTCCTACAACTTAATTAAAATGAGGCGCCCCTCTCATTTGCTTTGCTATATATGATGCCAATAAACATTAGGGACCTTATTTAAGTGGTAACTTGCATATTGAACCCTAGGTTTTGGGTAAATTGTACACCATACCAAAACTAGGTTTTAATGCACAAGGATTGCTTTACAAGCTTAAACTTGATGCCCAAGATTATAAAAACCATACCACTACATCATATTCATTCTTATGATGTCTCAACATCAGAGGAATATCTTATCATGCAACATTTGCAATTTAACCCCTCAACTTGGGTAATTTGCACTTTAGTCCAAAATAAGCAAACATTGCTTCAACATTGTTCAAACAGGACCAAAATTGAAACATAAGTTTCTCATGAGATCTAATTACTCTTCCCAAGATAAGATTAAGAATATAATCAACCTTATTAAGCAAAACATATAGGGTTAATTCATAACCCATGTCAGGGATGTTACAAATTATAAACCCCTAACAAGGATTTCGTCCTCGAAATCCCAAGAAAAGGAGGGACAGATTGTTCATTAATCATGCCCTCAAGTCTCCACATCTCATCTTAATGTTATGGAGATACCATGGGTCTATAGCTCACACAAAGTTCCTTCCATTAATTCAACCTTATCATTGTTTATGTTTATGCAGAGCATAAACCCCTAACATATGATATCCATATTATTGAAAGGAAGAAGCATAAAAGAACATACATCTATCATCACCTAAGAACATTTATCAAAGGGGAAAAACATATATATCTAACAAAGATAATTTACTCAGTAATCCTTTATTCATTATGTTTATTTAGTAAACTCTATGTAATTGGGAATGTTCACATAGTTCTTCCTATTAGTTGGGAATGCCACATAGCTTTTCCCTTTTTGTTGGGGATGTCACATAGCTTTCCCCTTTTGGTTGGGAATGTCACATAGCTCTTCCCTTTTTGTTGGGGATGTCACATAGCTTTCCCCTTTTGGTTGGAAATGTCACATAGCTCTTCCCTTTTTGTTGGGGATGTCACATAGCTTTCCCCTATTGGTTGGGAATGTCACATTGCTCTTCCCTTTTTGTTGGGGATGTCACATAGCTTTCCCCTATTAGTTGGGAATGTCACATAGCTCTTCCCTTTTTATTGGGGATGTCACATAGCTTTCCCCTTTTGGTTGGGAATGTCACATAGCTCTTCCCTTTTTGTTGGGGATGTCACATAGCTTTCCCCTATTGGTTGGGAATGTCACATAGCTCTTCCCTTTTTGTTGGAGATGTCACATAGCTTTCCCCTTTTAGTTGGGAATGTCACATAGCTCTTCCATTTTTTTTGGGGATGTCACATAGCTTTCCCCTATTGGTTGGGAATGTCACATAGCTCTTCCCTTTTTGTTGGGGATGTCACATAGCTTTCCCCTTTTGGTTGGGAATGTCACATAGCTCTTCCCTTTTTGTTGGGGATGTCACATAGCTTTCCCCTATTGGTTGGGAATGTCACATAGCTCTTCCCTTTTTGTCTCTTTATACTCTCTAGATTGTTTCAAAATGACTACTTGATCAGAGTAATAAAAAAGATAACAATCTAAGAGTTTCATACTTGCCTTATCTTCAATAATCATATACCTGGCCAGGGTATATAAGTATTGAGATTAGGTAGTATGCACTTTATTTACTATCATATTCCTCACTTTTCATACCATTATACACACATGATTTTCCATTCCTAGATTTCCTCCTGGCATCATTTCTAAATCTCATCTTTCAATACACAGATAAGGGAGATTATAAAACATTTTAAGGAACACTGAGTAAGATATAAATTCTCATCTACCTTGTGTTCTTATAGGACTAGTCAAAGGAAGTTCAAAAACAACTACTTTCATATCTTTAACACATAGAATCATAATATGAAGTATTAGATTGAATATATTTCATTTAAGTATCACCCCTCAAGGTCACCTACCACATTAGGTTGATTTCAACACATAGTGTCCAGTTGCCTCATGTTGCTGCTTTTGCCTTTACTTAGTGGCTACTGTCCTGGTGCACTAGGCATTCATTGCACTGGTGACACCAAAAACTTTGGCTTTTCAGAATATCTAGGCAAATGTCTCTAAAATTATAGAGACCTTACCATAATTCATAGCTTATTGCACCTCCTTGGGCACTACCATCACATATGTACGGTTTGTCCAAACTTATGGAAGAGTCTACTTTCTTGCCATATATTAATCTTCCCCACATTTCCACTGTTCCAACATGACCATGTCACTCAGGAATCCTTTCAAAGTCCAAAGTTTATGCATTAAAGACTGGTAACTTAGATTGTAATACTAGTATCCAGTCTTCTATATGCATCACTATTATCCTATCCTGCCCTTCAAGAGCATAACATAGGCTTCTCTATCCCGATTAGGTCAAGGTGGGAATTCTCAGGCACTTATTCTCCTCTTGCCTGGTCCCATGCACCCTGTCATGGTGCAACAACATTGCCCTTAGCAATGTGTTCCTCATGTTCTCCAGTCATTTTCAAGTTCTTCTTCTCTTATGTGAGTAGAAGTTACTATCAGATAAACTGGAAGACACTTAGAACAGACTCTACAACCTTAGTCCTATGTCTCTGTAGACTCAGCAAACCTAGAGCTCTGATACCACTATTGTAACGACCATCTCGTGAAAACAAGATTAACTAATGCGGAAGCGTTCATCAAGCAGCGGATTAGCGAAAAATCACTAAAAATTAAAACTTTTTGCAAAGAGGTCTACACATAGTAAATATTTTTCTTCAAGAGCCAAAGTATAACACATTTACTTTTTGGATCAAAGGTACATATCATGCATCATCTCTTTCTGAGAATTACAAGCATCAGCTGACCTGTTAAGCTCAACACAGGTAGTATAAAATCTCGAGACACTGATCCAAAATCTCGAAAGCACTAACTACTACTCCAAGGAACTGAGAGTACAGAGACGACACATATGACTCTATATACAACTATACATGTCATGACAGCCAATGTCTCCACCTGAGACTTCACTGTTGTCCCTGCTGCTACTGCTATTCTTCACCTACTGAAGGATTCCTGTCTCCTCGTCCGCATCCACCTAAAAATTTGGCTCCCATGGGGGTGAGACAATTATAAAAATTTCCCCAGCTAGAGTTATAACTCTCCACCAGAAACATTATTATTGCATCTTAAGAAGATAAATATGGACAGGGTAATCATATTTATTTGACAGCAGATATTTTAATGTCTAACAGATTAGAACATTATTCTATATCAGAAGCATTGCAACTATAACTTGATAGAATCAACATGTCACTTATTCTTTGATGAGTATGAAGAACATGTATAACATCTAGTCAAACTACAAAATCATTACCATTGCATTAACTCTTTTCAGGCTTAGACCATGTGTCTAAAGCCTGGCATTATCATTATGGAGTCATGGCCCGTAGCCATACTCTTTACATAAAGTGTTGGGACCTTAATCCCTCATTTCAACACTGGGAATTCTCATCCCTTCACAATGTCAATACCATAACCATGAAATCCTGGGTATTCAAACCCTTAGCTCATCACCTGAGCATTGTTATCACTTTCTCAGGTAACTAACACCTTTAGGTCATCTGATCAAGTTAAATATGATACTTGCTACATAAGCATCCATCATGGCACTTAAGGCCCATTAACTCTCTTGCCACCTCTTACCAGGAACAAGGTATATTATGGCACACAAGACCCAATAAACAAATTCAAACTAATAACACATCGTAGCCCATACCTGGCTATGCTCATCATCTCATGATACCTGCACGGTTAACACATATGATAGCTGTACATTAATTATCTATCAATACCATGCAAAACAAATGTATCATTATTTCAAGAGTATCACCCTTATTCCTTTATCAGGATTAGGGTTTTCCATCACATATCTCATGTATCCTTCATCCAATTATATTGGACTTATAACACATCAAGGTATATGACCATATTAGGTCACTATCAATCATCTCCAAGTCCATCATGGAGCACCACGGCCGTGCAACCAGGAACGGCCGTGCAAAGAAAGTCACCACGGCCGTGCTACCTTGCATGGTCGTGCAAAGGGAGTTCACCTCATGAATCATATTCAAGTATGAATTCTATTCTATCATTAGGGATTAGGGTTTCACATACCATCTCCCTTCTTTAGAATAGGGATTGCATATAGCATCACCCTTCATTAGGGTTTCATATCACATTGCCCATAATTAGGGTTTACTAATCATTACCAATTAGAGTTTCTCATGAAATCACCCTCAATTAGGGTTTCACATGGATACACCCTCAACTAGGGTTTCACATGGATACACCCTCAACTAGGGTTTACATCATGTATTGGATCCATGCATTTGTTATACATTATTGATTAGTACCATTAAGGGTATCTCTCACCTAATTACATTAGGTTTCCAAAAAGGTTTGATCAATTAGACCTTCGATAACATGAGGTATCCAAATAGATTGATCAATGGAACCTTCAATTGCACTAGGTATCCATTTGGATTAGTCAATTGAGTCTTTAATTTCATTGGGTACTCAATTGGATCAATCCATTGTTCCTTCAATTATATTAGGTACTCAATTGGATTAACCAATTGATCCTTCAATTGCATTAGGCGTCCAATTGAATTAACCAAATTGATCCACAAATGGTCTGAAACTGTTTAAGCAAAAAGCTTTGAAACCGCATGGACTTGAGACCGCATGGGTCTCAAACGGTTTGAGACCGTTTGGTCCCAAACGGTCTTGAGACCGTTTGGTCCAAACCTCTCAAACCGCATGAACCAAAAAGTCAAACAAGACTTCAACAACACTCAATTCCAATCAATGGAGCTTCAATCAATTGGATCATTAATTCAATCATCAATTGAATCATGAACTCACCCCTCAATTGGGACTTCAATTAGGGTCTGATTTCAATGGGATTAGAGTTTATAATCACCGATTAGAGCTTTGAAGTTGATCATCAATCAAACTACTAATTGTGTTTCAATTGATTGCATTGGACCTTCAACCATTGAATTCATGGAACCAATCATCAATGGGACCTATGCTCATACTTCAATTGAGTTTAATAGGTCAAGCTTCAACTGATTTGACCCTAAATTGACCCTCAATTGATTATCAAATAGGGTTTGAATCAATTGAATTAGGGTTTGGAATCGATGATCCTTCAATACTAATCAATGCAAGATTAGTTACATTGAAACCATTGAACCATCATTCAAATTGATCATGACCTAACCCCAAATGGTCTTGAGGTCGTTTGGATGACCACCAAATGGTCTTGAGACCATTTTCCCATCATATCATCAAAATCCAAGTCAACCAATAAAGATTTGGATCATTGGATTGATCATCAAATCAACAATTGATCATACTTCAACTTAGTATCTTTGGATCTTCAATTGCTTAACCATACTCAACCCTAGACCTCCAAATGGTCTTGGGTGACCTCCAAACGGTCTTGATATCGTTTGGCTCACCCAACCCTTGGATTCTAGTGAAAAATCATTAGGGTTTGAGCCATTGAGTTGATCATCAAATCAGCACTTAGTTGCAAAGTGATTTGATACCTTTGGACCTTCAAACACTTAATCATATCCAACCCTAGACCTCCAAACGGTCTTGGGTGACCCCCAAATGGTTTTGAAACCGTTTGGGCTAATCAACCCTAAACATCAAATCAACTCATTGGAATTTCAGCACTAATTTCAATTAGGGTTTGCCCAATTGATTAGCCTTCAAATCACGATTCCTTGGGAATTAATCCATAAAATTTGGTGAGTCATTAACCAACATCATTAGGAACAGTAATATCAAACGTTCAACCCTTGGTCAACTCTCTCAAATGGTTTTGAAACCGTTTTCCCAACAAGGTCAAATTAATCAGGTTGAAAATCAGCACTTAATCCAATTAGATTGGCCTAATTGAATAGTCTTCAACCTATGATTACTTTGGAGTTAACCCATAAAATTTGGTGATTCATTAAAAACCATCATTAGTAACAGTAATCTCAAACGGTTAACCCTTGGTCAACTCTATCAAACCGTTTTGAAACCGTTTTCCCAACAAGGTCAAATTAATCAGGTTGAAAATCAGCACTTAATCCAATTAGATTGGCCTAATTGATTAGCCTTCAAACTATGATTCCTTTGGAGTTAACCCATCAAATTTGGTGAGTCATTAACCAACATCATTAGGAACAGTAATATCAAACGGTAAACCCTTGTTCAACTCTCGCAAACGGTTTTGAAACCGTTTGCCCAACAAGGTCAAATTAATCAGGTTGAAAATCAGCACTTAATCCAATTAGGTTTACCTAATTGATTTGCCTTCAACTCACGATTCCTTTAGCGTTAATCCCTCAAATTCGGAGGGTTATCAACCAACATAATTATGAACAGTAATACCAAACGGTCAACCCTTGTTCAACCATGTAAAATGGTTTTGAAACCGTTTGTTCCCAAACGGTTTGCAAACCATTTGGTCACCAAACGGTTTGGTGAAACTGTTTGGTCCAACCAAACTTTGAAACTGTTTGCCCAAGATATTTGGGGAGGTGTGTGCTTATGATGATGTAATCATCATCAAGCTCTAAACTCACGAAATCTACTGTGATTTCCATGGAAATTGCATCAATCAACTAAAGTTAATTTCGGAAATGTAGAAATGTTCACCAATTGATAAAGAATTGATTGCAATAATAAGATTAAGGGTTCAAGTTATAAAACTCGCCTCTAATTGAGCTCCAAAGCTCCAAGCTCACTCCATCAATGGTGGATGAAGCTCTTGCAACTCCCCTTAGGCTCGTCCTTAAGCTTTTGATTGTAAAAGTTGGCTAGGGTTGAAGAGGAGATCGAAATAAGAAGAAATCAATGATTTATTTTTTATTTCCACCATGGAATCAAGGAGAACGAAGGTCAAGGGCTTACCAACAGGTAGAGAGTCGTCCTCCTGCTCCTCCCTAGCTCCTTGGTCGGTTTTTCAAGCAAGGGAAAGAAAGAAATCCGAAAAAGCCTTTGTTTTGGCTTGGAAAGGGCACTTTTATAAGGAATTCAAGGAGAGAGAAAGTGCCTTATAAAAATTCATTTAATCCCAAAAAGATGGCCGCCTCTTCCCCCTTATCTTCCTTAGGGACGAGGCTATCTTGTTTGCCTCTTATTCCTCTCAATTATCCATGATTTAAAGAAAAGAAAATCAAGCACCTTAAATCATATTATATTAATATCCATATGTGAGTGGATATTTCTTTTTCATATAAAATTGTGAGTGAGTTATCCACTCCCTTAGATATGCTCGTGCCTTTGCAAGGCTTTAAGCTCATCCAAACACATCTGAATTCAACCATTTTAATTTTTGTTTGAAGGCCCTTTAATTAATACATTCATTTTTGCCCTAAATTAAATTAGGGTTTCGCTTAGGATTAAATCTTGATTATTTTAATATCAAGATTCTCTCTCCTCCAACTTAATTAAAATGAGGCGCCCCTCTCATTTTCTTTGCTCTATATTATGCCAAGAAACATTAGGGACCTTATTGAAGTGGTAATTTGCATATTAAACCCTAGGTTTTGGGTAAATTGCACATTATACCAAAACTAGGTTTTAATGCACAAGGATTGCTTTACAAGCTTAAACTTGATGACCAAGCTTGTAAAAACCATACCACTACATCATATTCATTCTTATGATGTCTCAACATCATAGGAATATCTTATCATGCAACATTTGCAATTTAACCCCTCAACTTGGGTAATTTGCACTTTAGTCCAAAATAAGCAAACATTGCTTCAACATTGTTCAAACAGGACCAAAATTGAAACATAAGTCTCTCATGAGATCTAATTACTCTTCCCAAGATAAGATTAAGAATCTACTCAACCTTATTAAGCAAAACATCTAGGGTTAATTCATAACCCAGGTCAGGGATGTTACACAAAGGGATTATAAAATTACTATAACACTGTCATGATGTTAGGTTAAAGTTGTTCTCCAACTACTCCAACCATTTGGGTGATAATGAAGTCTTGCTAGGTACCAATCATTACTTCTAAAGTTGTAATTTGATTATCAACATCACTAATAAAGTAATCTAGATCCTATAGGGTCACACACATAGGATGTGCTACAATAAGAGTATAATTATTGACATGATTGGAAATATTTCAAGTTACATTTATTACTAAAATATTTAGGAAATCAACTAGAACAATGCTGGAATAAAATCCAAGACAATTGGCTAAAAGTTTTAAGTCGATTGATTAGACTTAAACTTATCAAGTCATATGACGAGTCAACCAACTAATTCCAAGTGATTGGTTGGAGTCGTCAATCAAGTGACTGAAAATTAGATAATTGATTAATGTGATTCATCGATCAATTGATTAATTAATTAATTAATTGTGTGATTCCATAATATTCTAAGTATCTATTTGGTTGTTTATGTACGACTTGCTTTAAACAAAGTTTCCTCCTTTTGATATCCCAGGGTCTTAGAAGTTGTGCTTTCTTGCCTCTCTTATTTAAAGGGGCGTGACGGTTGAACACATACACACACTCTTGTATGTGAACCCTACCTGTCAACGTCCCCAAGAAAAAGAGAGAGAAGGAGAATGCCTATAATGCTAGCACGTCACTAAGCGAGAGGCTTCTCCTTCCCATCCGCCTCAAGTAGCATGATGAGTAGTTTTTATCCATATGTATGGACTATGTAGAGACACATGCATTGTGTGACTGCATTCAGAGGACATATTTGAGGACCATCTGTACAATCGCATAAAAAGATTATCGCTGGACTTATTCTGTGATAAGATATACCTCACTCAATCTCTTTCTGAATATATGATTTTCGATGTCATCTGCTTGTAAGAAACATGGACATTTTATTGTTATTTTTATGGAGTTTTTCGCCTCCATGATTCCTGACAATAAGTACTATAAGCTCATGAATAAAATGTGCTATATGGAGTTTAATGATTTTATACCTAATTGTAAAGTTACTTTTGGTGATAAATATTATATTTTGTTCTAGGTGTGAATACCATATGTCTGAAAGATTGGCAGAATGCTATCAGAATCAGTGGGGGTGGAGATACCCTAGGCCAAAAATCTATGGAAGTTTAGAGTTCCTAGCAGCTTTAGTTTTCTGGGCTGAAGAGTTTTTCATAATAACAACTCACATGATATTCAAGGAGGTTTGGCATGTATATCGTGTCAAGGTATCATATGTGTAAAAATGACTATGAAGATAATACACATGCTTTTCTTAACTATAAATATTATAAGATATATGGGATACAATTGTGAGCTGCAAATGGCTCGACAAGATCCCAAAAAGTTGGGAGGATTGTTAATTTTTGGTACAAATAAGAAGTCTCATTTCTTGCCCATCAATCTTTTATCATGTATGGCAGGAAAGGAACAAACAATGGTTTATTAATAACAAGAGGATGGCATATGCTCAAAAGCTACTCAATCTAAGTTTCACTATTTGTATATCTTACAATGTTTTTTAGTTTCGTTAACTGTTCTTGTCCTTTCTCTTTCCTTATCTTCCCCCATTGTTGTACATATATCATGTTTTGTACTCAGTCTGATGTGGAAATAAAAAGGATGCCCACAATTACTTAGAAAAGAACTCTTTATTTAGAGTGGAAAGAACACTAGTATAAAGATGTTTTGATAATGCAATACACTAAAATAATCATGTGTGTCAAAAAGTGGTTAAGTAAATATGATTCTCTTCTAGGAACAAGATACCTTATAGCTTTTTCCCACTAGCCCCCTCCATTTTTTCATAATCTCAAAAAACCCCCTCTCCTTTTCTCTATTTTAGCTAACCCCCTCCCTTTTCACAACAATCCCAATAAACTCCCCATCATCTTTCCTTAACATGTTACCAAAAATGGGAATGGTTGCTTTTTGTTCCTTTTTTGTGTTATTCATTTCTACACTACGCAATTTTCTAAAAAATTAGATAATCAATTCATTTTGTCCCCATGGAAAATCGAAGTAGGGATTTTCCTCTTACAATGAACTCTCTTAACCATGGGTGCCATTACTTTTGGGTACACAATGCAATATCATTAGTTAATAAAATATGCTATTTATATTTTTTAACAATATATTAAAAATATTAGAAGTATATGATACTCCTTTCCTACTTGTTTTCTATCTAAGATCATGGAAAAGGGATTTATCATAATGATGAGCAAACACACCACAAATCAAGTTTGGATAGGGTGGATGGATGCCACTGGTGTTCTTCCCTAAGTCAAAACAAGTCATTTGGTGAAGAATGTAACGGCCATTTGACTCTGACATCATTCAGGAGGCAGCACATAAACACAACATCGTTCTCTGCAATTTTTGTTTGGTTTTTCTTTGGGCGGATATTATAGTTGACTACTAATACAATGAGGAGATTCTTGATTTCAAGTGAAGAATAAGGAAGGATGGATTTCTTCCTATAGGGAACATCAGGTTTCTTCAAAAACTTTTGGATGTCAGGTAGAGTAAGCTCGGGATCAAAAGTTTTGAAGAACTTCTCGGGGTCAAGCAGGTCAAGATACTTGTGATAGAAGGTAAACCATGTGTATGCAATGTCAGTACCATTGAAGTAGGAATTCAAGGAATTCTCAGAGATGGTAATCTTAGAACCCACAATCATGGAGGTTAGGATCACTTGTTAGTTAGGGGGTGGCACAATGGTAGTATAGTTCCACATGAGATTAGCATAGAATTCATGGATCACTTTTGTGATAGAAAGAAAATTGGTATAGCACAACCTCTCTACAAAGTGCACTAAGGTGGTGAGTTTTGAAAATAGCAGCAATCTTGCATCAAATCACTAGGTGATTCAAGAAAATCACAAAAAGGAAAAGGATTTTTAGGAAGAAGCTCCTTATACCTATTTATAGCTTGAGTGGAGATGAATGATATTCCATCAAAGGAAACATGCCTAGGAGCAGTGGAGGATGTGGGTACTCCAATTGGTCCACTCTATTTTCTTCAGTTTGAAGCCATGAAGGTTGAAAGAAATGAAATGACCACAAAACGAAGAAGGTGTCAGGAGTTGCAGGTCATACAAGCACCTAGGTTGATGTTGGGAGAGCTAGGTTAGGTGATATGGGGATAAAGAAGATGTAGGAAAGGTTTGGATAGACCCAGGGTTTAAGGACGGACAAGAAGAAGTGGCTATCAGTTGATTTTATCTAGTTGAGAGGGAGAAAAGTCGGCCGAATGCCTATATATTTTCCACCGAACAATGTTGTCAGTCGAGTTTGAGTTTTTGGAAAACTCAATTGACACTACGAGTTTGTTCAATCTTTGGCTTGTGTCAATCAAGTTTCTCCTAGAACAAACTAGGATGACAGGTCAGTATATCCAAATGATTAGAAATTTAATTCTATGTCACTAGAGTGCTATATAAATTTATCTTTCTATCCTATCATTTATTTTGAATATATTGAGGCACATTTTACTCATCATTGGATACTAACTTGTGGTAAAACATGTGTATGCAAAAAATAGCCAAAAACAAGCAATAACGAGGCATATAGACTAGTCAAATATAGCACAATCAAGCAAGAGATGAGCGATTAAAGAGTAAGAATATATAGGAATGAGGACATCTATCTAGAAGACATGTTAATATCATCAAGAGTAGTAATAAGCAGTTTTGAACTAATAAGGGTAAATTTCTCTCTAGCTAGACATTTTGTGAAAATGTCCGCAAGTTGATTTCATGTGTCCATATGCATGATAAAAATATCCTTTTTGGAAAAGTGGTCACGAAGGAAGTAGTGGATGACCTCTATATGTCTAAATCTACTATGCAATATGGAATAGTAAGAAAGATTGATTAAATAATGTTATCATAGTATATAGAAGAAGCATCAAAATGAATGTTAAAGTCTTGGAGTATTTGCTTCATCCATAGGACTTAGGCACAACAACTCCCAGTTGTAACATAGTCAGCCTCGGTAGTTGAAAGAGTCACTGTGCTTTGTTTCTTAGAGAACCAAAAGACTAAGCATGGTCCTAGGAGGAAGCAAGTGCCACTGGTGCACTTTCTATCAATTAAGCACCCTACATAATCTGCATCACTATAAGTGTGAGAACCCGTTACACTAAATGAGATTACTCAAAAAATAAAACGTAATCTATCACTAATAAATCACATACCAAAAAATATGAGTAAATTAAAACTAATTTCAACATCAACACCCACTCAGAAACATTTGCATAAGAGCCAACATCTTTCTTGTATCCATATTATGCCTAGAATTTGGTACAAATTGTTCTACCGCCTTAGCCACAACATATATACACAGGAGAATAATATTTGTATATGCCACACAAACAAGCATTAACATGCTAATAAAAGTCAGATTTGTTTGAAATGCCATATACAAACTTTTCCTGCCCAAACGTGAGAGTACATGGATGACTCTAGGATGCACTAGACATCTAATCAACTTTCTCAAGGTTCATTATTGTAGTTCCTCTTTACTTCCATGGTTCTTTTTGTCATCACTACCAATTACCTAAAAAGATGTGGCGAACCACACGGGTGAGACCCATGTCCCAGCAAGAGATATAACCTCCAACAACGCTTATTGATTGCAACATTTTTAAATAATTAAATAGTTTCAAGAAGTTTAATCAGATATAACAAATAGGCTCAGTAGAACTGATGATTAATAAAATACATAAAGGAGCAGATAACAATTATCATTATTAAGCTGACTATCATCATTTTCCTTATTAACCATATAAGAGATTTAGTAGCATATGCATAACTAGCATAAGCAAGTCTAGTAGCATATCATCTCTATAACATGAATAAGTCTAGCATCATAAGCATATCTAACAACATTAGCATGTCTAACAAGTTTGAACAGATTAATATCATAAGCAGAGCTAACAACATAAGTAAAAGTATTTGCATAAGCATGATTAGCAGTATAGGCATTTCTAATTATAGAGGCATGGATGGCATGCTAAATACAACTAACAACATGAGATAGCTAGCATCATAATTATAATCAGCAGTAGCACTATAGCTATCAACATAAGAATGGTTATTGTATGTAAGCATCTACAATCTTAAGCATATCTACATCTATCTCTTAATTGCACTAAGCATAATCTTTATGTAAAGAGAACAAATAAGGGTTATCATCCAATGTGAAGTGTTGTATATAACCCAAAATAGATATGCTACATGGTTGTCTTACATCTTTTATTATGCCCTAGGAAGTTTGAGTTGTATCACTCAAAGTCCAATTGAACACCGCTTGGTTGCAATCAGTTCCATATAAGATCTAGGAAGAGTTGGACTCCAAGATCTTCTCCATACTTAGTTAGTATGGATCTTCACCATTGTGACATATAGTCAAACTGCAAAACAACGACATATAGTCCTATAACTAGCCCACCTTGGTACAGGTCATGGTGTTAGCATCCAGGGTATTCAAACCCAATCACTGAGGTACAACCAAAGTTGTCCTCTAATCATATCATGTTATAATCACTGAGACCTGACTACAGTCATTCTCAAAAAGTGGGCTAGGTATGACTGCAGCCATCCTCTGGAAACACTTAGTGTCAGGATGACAAGCACCCCACATACTCAATAGTATGCTCTCTTAGATTCCCTTAGGAATACTCGTTTCACCATCCAGTAAGTTCTAACACTGAAGATGGTTCTATGGCACAGGGAACTACATGATTAGAGTTTCACTTGATTGGTTATCTCCAATTGGGAGAATTAAGGCTGCATCAAACAAGTGGACATACAAACCATAATTCATATCTAAAAAACATTGCTATATAACAACTTCAGAAGATATAAAACATATGAGACATAATTTCTCATCTCAACATCACATGGAAGTGTTCACCTACCAATCAAGAGATTATACTTATCATCAAATCATCATCACATGATACTATTGTCCTACCATTCATGAGACTATACTTGTCATCATACTATCATAGGATATATACCCTTTTCACAATATCATGGTGTATCAACCCTTATCAACACAAGAGGATTGCATCTCATTCAGGGCTCAACCATACCCAAAGGTCATTAAGACCATCATACTATTCCCTGCAAGATCATCATTATCTTTCCATGCCTTATAATAAGGCTCAACAACATCACTTACATATAATACACCGAATAACACAATATTGCATTAATGAGTTGGGAGATATCCATAAAAAATCATAGCAGGGTTATATTAACATTTAACATTCCTATATTACATCAGCATGCAAGGAATCTAGATATGATTAACCATCATCATATTCATAATGCACATGTTTAGAATAAGAAAGTATCAACCATGTGGCTATGATAACCACCAATTAACACACTGACGTTACGATCATATTAAGGAGATTATTCCACCATCATGCCATCATATAAGAAGGTTAAACATTAATACTCATCTTTATCTATTTGCATTAGAGTTAGGTTCAACAAGATAAATTATATTAATGTAACTAATCAGCACGCACACTCAAACCCTAACTCACAACATCCCCATTGGATCATGGATGCATAAGTTAAAGCATCACCATCACATTCCATACCACCCACAAGTATGTATTCACACATAACTCAAGGTGTAAACATCATGTTATAGCATACTATGGTTCAACCACATTAAGAGAGTACTCCATAATAGTGTTCGTCATTCAAGGACTATTCATAACTACTTACCATCATTTAGTTATATTAAGACTAAGTATAACAAGCTATACCTCGTTAGGGTTACATATCAACACAATATGGTCATCATCCCTTCTATTCATATAAGTGAAAAGGTAAGACTACCTTATTAAGGATAAGCCTCCATTTGTTCCATCATCTTTCAACCCATATCACCATACTACTACGTCACCCTAAACCATTGGATGTTGAAAAGGTAAGACCATTGGTTGTTTACATAAGTAAACAACTTGGATAAACCACCTATGAAGTCATTGAGTTGTTCTCTAGAAAGAGTCACCATTTTACCCTAGACATCCCTTGATTAACAACATAAATAGTTCCATTGAGAGTAGGGTAAAACCCATAAACGACTGTTTATTTAAAACAAGTCGTCAATAAATGAGCTTCTTAAGTTGACCTCATAAAGGAAACCATCTAAATCACTTTATTAGGACCAACATATTACATTAGGCATCATTCCAATTTATTCAATGGAGAACCATTAGATTTTTACTATTGGGTCAAGTTCATATATTAAAACCATCAATTGGTATAGGTCCAACCATTGAATCAAATGACCCAAGAAATCATTGGTTGAAGTCTTAATTGATGCTACAACTAAATTTTTAACTCACCATAGGTTGTACAGACTTGATACACTATCAGCGGTAACCATTAAGTCTCCATAGGCTGTTAGATCAACACTATATTCATTAATCATCATTGGATATCAAGCTAATGTCACCCTTGATTAATAGCCTCATTAGGGTACTTAGTTGTTGATTATTAAGATTCTAATTAAGCCAAAATCTGACCTAAGGGGTGAACGTTAGTTGTCACCCTTTTTCAACATCATCAGTTGTCATGAAGACAACACCATTGGTTGTTGCAATGGTACCATCATTGGGTCATGTGTTTATAGAAGAAATCAGCTTTTAACCCTAGAATTGACCATTGTTTGATGGGTGCTTAGCACCACCGGTTCTCAAACCAACCTGATACGAGTCATCTTATATCTTAGGAGGAAAGTAAACATGATTAAAAATTCATCTAAAACTGAAATCAGAATAGGGAACATCATAAAAATTGAAATCCAAGTCAAGCATAGCTTTTTAGTGCATGAATCATCATTTTAAACCAAGAACATGAGTTAGCAAGCTTATGGTAAGAAATAAACGTAGAGCAAGTCATAAAACTTGCCTCTAATGAGAAGATAAAATCAAAAATAGAATAAAACTCGAGCAGATTGGGTATAAAATCCAAGCATAAGTTCTAAACTCATCCATCTAACACCTTTATCCATCAAAGAAGCAAACCCTAAGCATAAGGAGCAAGAAAGGTAGGTTTTAGAGCTTTAGAGCAACTTCTACCATGAAATAGTAAAGTTTCAACCTAGAGGAAGGTTTAATTAAGGATAAGAGCAGAAAAATGGTGAAGGAAGGAAGAAAACAACTTGCCTTAGTTGAAATCCCTAGAAGATGACCATGGAAACCCTAGGTAGGGCTAGATGGAGCTCTAGGAGACCTTATTCTCCAAAAAGAGGTTGTATTCTACCTTATAGCACTTATTTCTACAGAAAAATAGAGTGGAGTTGTTTCTCCAAGTTAGAGGAAAGACAAAGCAAGTAAAGTTTTGTACTTGGGCAAGGAAGAGGTAAATATAGCCCATGGATAAGGATGGAAGCAAGCATGAGGTGTACAAGTAGCTTCCCCATGTGTCCATGGCCTTAAACTATTAAGGATATACAAACAGACACACAAGCAGCTGAACCACCATTCATGGAGACCTTCGTATCCCTCATTTCTTGATTTTACAAACAAAGCAAATAAACCATTTGCTTGAGAGCTCCTAAACGTAGCTCATCCATAAAGGGGTAAACCCTAAAATACCCTTGAGAAAAACACCTCCAAACCAAGGTTCAACTTGGCTCCTCATGGATCAAATATATCAAGAATGATGAGAAAACATCCAAAGAACGTAATTCAAGTGATGAATTTCAATAAAAATCTCCCAATTGGGTAAATTGTAGAAAAGTCCAAAATGTATATAAACTTGCATAACTTGCACAAACATTGTTCAAATTGGACCAAACTTGAAACTTAAGCTTGTCTTATGATTCCAAATCATATCACATGATTGTATTATAGTTATAAGACTTAAATTATGGTAATTAAGCATGTTCAACCATTTAAGTAAGGTTAGGGATCTCCCAACTATAAACCCTTAACAAGGATTTCTCCCCGGAAGTCTAAGGTAAACAAAGATGGATACTTATCATGCACCTCATCCTCAATCTTCCACACTGTTACTTTCATCATATGATGATGTCACATCATTCTCATAGAGGATTCTCCAATCATCTCAATGGTGGACTGACCATTTACTTGGTTGAAGAATCATACACTTATTTATAACTGTTAACAAATATAACTTCCTGATTGACATTATTAGGGGTAGAGAAACAACATTGTTTTCATCTTATCCAGATTCATATATCATACTTAATAGAGGTATCATAACTCCAAGAGGATACTTTAGTCAACCCCCAACTCATTCTTTCTAGACTTGTCACATATAAGTATAGTTACTTCAACATTCTTAAGGTTTAGCAAATATGTTGGCCATGTTACTGACCATCTCTAAAATACCTTGAGATGTCATCATTCAAAGCTTGCTACAACAGGCAAGACATGACCTGAACACTCTATTCCTCCTATTTATAAATTATATTGGTACATTGGTTAGTCTAAATGGCATAACCCTAAACTCACCATGGTCATGTAACTTATGTTATCCATTCTAACTCTTATGTCTAAAGGATATTTTATCTTAAAGGAACATGGTAGCACATGTCTAATGATAAAACAAACCATCTATCCTTAATAGTGGTCTTGCCCAAGTATCACTGAACCATACACAACGTTATAAAATCACTTTTTTTCCTTCCAAACAACATTTTGAGGGTCATCGTCGACTCTCTTTCTCTCTCTCTAAGGGAGAGGAACACTTGGAATGTTCATTTAATAAACATCTCCAACCTTCACATACTTCCCATATTGTTGATACATCTTAGATACTAGGATTCATTACCTTGGTATCCACCTCATGTGCTATAAGGAACTCACATCCTTATCTCATCCACTTTTAACAACATAACAAATATCAAGACATATAAGAGGAGTCTTCCTAATTATTGGAAAGCTCAAAAGAAAACTCATCACAAACTTTATGATCTTGGAACCATAGTCCAAGAAACCTTATGCTATAATAAGATATCCATCCTCATGTTTACAATGAATCCACACATACCAAGTGGTAATGATCTACTTGAAAGTTGTACCCTGGAAAGGAAAGACACAAAGGGAAACACACTTCCCACATCATAGCAGTGTTGTTCAAGGGTCACTAGTAAAAAGGTAACCAATTTTATTTTCAAGATGCATGTTACAGCTTCTTATGTATCAATTTACCTTTTTCATTTCGAGTTGCTTGCCATTAGCATAGGGATCATCATGATTAACATATCTCATTACTCCTTCCTTGATGACTATTTATCACAGTTGGGTATGTTCTCTTATTTTATTATTTTTTCAACCACTTATCAATAGAGGGCAAGTATGAGTGCCCCAGACATATCTCACCTTTTCTTCGCAGATGATAGTATCATGTTTTCTAGAGCCACGAGAGAGGAATGCTTGAAAGTAGTTGAGATTATCAGCCAATATGAATAAGCATCGGGCCAAAAAATAAATTTCTCCAAGACGGAGGTGACTTTCAGCAAGGGTGTTACCTTTTCACAGAAGGAGGCACTAAAGGAACTACTGTAGGTGTGGGAGGTGGATAGACATGCCAAGTATTTGGGTCTACCTATGGTGGTGGGAAGGTCGAAGAAACAAGCTTTTAACATAATCCAAGAAAGAGTGGGAAAGAAACTACAAGGATGGAAGGAGAAATTCTTATCTAAACCAGGCAAGGAGACGTTAATTAAGGTAGTGGTACAAGCAATTCCAAGTTACATGATGAGTGTCTTTCAGCTACCGTTTGGAGTGATTGAGGCTATTAAAAGTGTGATAGTAAGATTCTGGTGGGGGCGAAGGAAGGAGAAAGGAAGATGTGTTGGGTGAGTTGGAGCAAGTTGTGCACACCAAAAAGCCAGGGTGGGATGGGCTTCCACGATATAAACACCTTCAACCAAGCCTTGCTGGCGAGACAAGTGTGGAGGTTGTATCACAGAGAGGACACACTAGCTTTAAAGGTGCTTAAAGCTCGCTACTTCCCAAACTCAATAGTTCTTGAGGCAGCTCGTGGACATAATCCCAGTTTCATTTGGAGGAGTGTGTGGGGGGCAAAGGCCCTAATTTTGGAGGGCAGCAAATGGATGGTGGGGGGGTCGCTCAGTTAATATTTGGTCACACAAATGGCTACCTAATCAGCAGGAGGCAATGGAGAGCTTCAAGCCTACAGAAACGACCATGAAAGGGGTGAGTGAATGATAAATGAGGAAAATGGGAGCTGGAAGAAGGTAGTTGTAGACATCCTGGTACCGCCGAAGATTGCAGAGTAGATCATAAGAATCCTGATCAGCATCCAGCAAGGTGAGGACCATTTGTACTGGTGGTCGAGCAGTGACGGTGAATACACAGTAAAGTCAGGCTACTGGATGAGGTACTTGGACACAGACCAAATGAAGGAACTGAGGATGAACCACGTAGAGGACATATGGAGATCAGTGAGGAGGAAAGGGTGGCTGCCCAAAGTAGCACACTTCCTCTGGCAGGTGTGCACAGGGAGTTTAAGAACAATGAGCCACCTCTTTGACCGTCACTGTCATGAAAACAGGTTGTGTACACTATGTCAAAGAGGAAGAGAGACAATCCAACACACGTTGTTCACCTGCGACAATGTGAGGCAGATGTGGAATGAAACCTCACAAGAAATTCAAAGGTCGATCAATGTAGTAGCTTATACACAACCAGCAGAGGCTATCCAAGCACTACTGAAGGACAAGGAAGAAGAGGAGGTGGATGATATCATTGCCCGTCTGTGAGTGATTTGGACGCTGAGGAACATAAGGATTTTCGATAATACGGAACAAGGCAAAGCTTTTGTAACATAATGAATCTTAGATGTAATCTCCATGTAAAGCTTTTTCCCAAGTTTCCCTCTCATTTCTATCCTTTATGTCATTTATGTTTAATTAATGGAATTTATAGTGGTTTAGTGAACATTTATTCACTAATTATACCAATGGAAGGGTTTATGCACAAATACCTCAGTGAAAGCTTAATTACCATAATTAAGTACTCTAAACCTTAATATAACTTTTTTATATTATTTGAAAACATAAAATGAGGCTAATTTTTAAATTTGGTTTGATTTGGATGTTGTTTGTGCAAGTTATCAATTTTAGGTACATTCTGGACTTTTATGCAATTTACCCAATTGGGAGGTTTTCTTTGCAAATTATCTCCTGAATTTTAATACTTATATATTATATTACCATTAACGAGATTTGAAACCATTAGAGAACCTAGTTTCACATTGGTTTGATGGTATTCCTTTCCAAGGGCATTATAGGGATTACCGTCTTTATAAGGATGCTTATCCTTAAAAGTTATCAACCAATGAGGTTATTTCTTTCTTGAAAAACGGTGGGGATGGCCTAGAATAATCTATGGGCTCTTAGAACCGACTTTTTATATGCATGAAGCCTCTATGAGCTATCCTCTTGCATGGCCATCAATCCCTAGGCTAAAGACACATGGAAAGTCCCTTAAGACTCCTCATGCTTCACCTCTTTCTATATATAGCCATGTATACCCCTTCCCAACTCACAATTCGAAAACTCTTGCTCTCCTTTTATTTCCTATAACTTAGATAATAGTTCTTTCTGTATTTGGACATGAAGTTGCTGCCCCAAGGTAATAGAGGGAGCCTACCTTGGTGAAGAAGGCTCCTAGGGCTTCCAAATTGCTCTATTAGGGTTTCTAAAGCTCCTCCTTGGTAATTTTGACCAAAACTAGTAAGTTTCCTCCCTTAATTTCCTATTTTCATACCGTTAGTCTTCCTACACCTTCTTCTAGGTCGGAACCATGACCATACATGGTAAAACTCCACCTAAAACCCTAAAACATGTCATCTCCTTGCTCTTTTGCTAGGGTTTGCACCTCTAAAGTGGAGAAGGTGATCTTTGCTCAAGAAAGGAGCTTGTCTTGGAGAAACCAGACCTTCTAATCTCGGAATCCTTTCTGTTTGAACCTTATTACCTTCCTATAGGCATGTTTGGTTAACACCCTTCTCATATATTGCTTAGTACATGCTTAAAACTCATGCTTTTATGTTGAAAATCGACGATTTCCATCTCTTTTTACCATGCTCTTCTAAGGTTTTGATTTCTTGCTGTTTTACCTTCTGTAGAAGCTCTAGTTTGGTTACCTATGCAACTTCAAACCTGATCTTGGTCAAATGGTGTTTTCTCCCTCTCCCTCTCTCTTTAATTATCTCGATCGATTTGATGATGTGGCAATTTCCTATTGGTCAGTATTGAAAAGTTCATATCTTCTAAACCGCTTATCCAAATTTGACAAATAAATATGTTTTGGAATTGGAAAATTAATCTATATATAATCAAAATATTTTCAAGGTCTGATTTCATGGTTTGATTAAGGGTGATTTTTGTAAAACGAATTTAATGCATAAAATCCATAAAAATTACATCTTAATCATCATAACTCTAAAATTAACATAAATATATGTTTTCTTGATCAAGAAAACCAAATAAGTTTATTGGTGATGTTTTAAGAGTCTAAATCCGAATTTTTCTAAAAAGCTCTAAAAATAGGGTTTCTATATATTAATGTGCACTATGTACTCTAATACATTTTAATACATTGAAAATAGGCAAAGTGGAACTTGGACTCAATTAAAGTGGTGAAAGTTAGTAATTGATATTAGTAAGAGAGGTATGTGCATTCCTTACACCCTATGTTGGGATAATTGCAGCCCAATCCTATATTTCCCTAATGAGGCTTAAATGAACACTAAATATTCTATTCTTGAATCCTAATGTTGTTCATGCCTCAAATTAGATTATAATTTCTTCTTGTTTGGGTCTTATACCCCACTTACATGCTTATTGAATATTATGACTACTCTTGCCATGACTACTTTTATAGCATGTGGATTTATGTTCTATTTAATTTGAAGTAGCGGTACTTATGTACAACCACCCACAGAGGGCATGTATTTAATCGCCCTGGGGAATGTTTTTATTCTCCCCTATATAATTGTGTAGGTGACTGGGAATGTCTTATTCTCCCCTCACCTAAGGTTAGAGGTCCAGTAGGTGCCTCAACCCTACTTAGTTAGGTAGACATAATTATCTTACATGCAAATCCTTTTTGATATAATTGTTAATGGCAAGTTTCTTTTGAATATAGCCTCATACTCTTGTTGACTTAATCATATGATGAACCCTAGCCTATTTTTATTTTTTGTACTTATCTTGATATCCCAAATTAGTTTTGTAACACATACCTTGTTTTCTTTCCCTTTTGTTGGGTGCCTTCCCAACCACCCAGGTGTTGAGCAATGTGATGGATAAGACAAGGAAGATCTTAGCTTTTGGCTTGGACTCAGTTGATGGAGATGTTGCTTGGAGACAAGATTGTAGTAGTCTAGACTTTCCTCGATATAGATCCTGATTGTGTGTCTTTATGTAAACCCTAATGGGAGAATTTGATGTATTTTTGTAAACCTTTTATGAAATTGAATATAGTCAGTTATTTTTTATTCCGTTGCTTTCTAATGGTGTTTTGTTTACCATATTTTAGTAAAGGGGTGATTTCACCTCCTTATATCTTTCATATTTAGGGGGCTGAGGGAGCTGATGAGAGATTACCAGAAACACAACCACGAGCTCAATCCAAGAAGATCCACCCGGGTGGAGGGTCAGCAACAATGGAGGCCGCCGGATGAGGGGAATGTGAAACTGAACACAAACGTAGCGTGGAAGGAAAGGAGGAAGACAGGTGTTGGGATGGCATGGAGGGACTATAGGGGAACACTGCTCCGAATTGTAGGTACGTGCAGAGACGATGTGAAGGATGCATAGGTGGGTGAGGTGCTAGTGATTAGAGAAGGTGTTGCCATGAGCAAAGGATGGGGGTATGATAACCTGTAGGTGGACACCAACTCTCAAATCGTATGGAAGGAATTTAACTCCAACAGAAAAAGGAAGGATCAGTTAGGCATGATAGTGTCAGACATCAGTCACCTTAGTAGGAAGTTTAAAGAGTTTAGGCTAGTTTTCAGTAGTAGGAGTACGAACAAGGTCGCATATGAAGTGGCTACAAAAGCCAGTAGAGATAATATTAGTTTTTCTTTTTCGCAAAATTTCCCTTTGAACTTTTATAGTATTTCCAATGTCGATTTGGCAAGTTAAATGAGATGGTGATGGGGCTTTAAAAAAAATCATCATATTCCACATTTTCTTCATTAAAAAGGGATCATCTCCCTTAATTTCTTTCACATACCATGCTAATTTTACATTAACACTTTCTTACACACATAGGTTGGTCTGAGATTAGCTCAGGTTCCACCTTTGTTATTGTTCCCATTTAGCTTCTCACTTTATACTTGTCATTTGAGTACTCTCCATCTTATGTGGATTTCATACCTTGAATCACTTTATAAGCACAGACTTATCTATCTTTTACTTTATTATCTTTTTGAATCATATCTTCAAAAACTCCTCTTTTTCTTATTTGTATTCAAATTTAGATTTCATGGTGTTGTGTCTTTCTCTTTAGCTACCAAACATTCAAGTTTTGATAGATTATGATGCAATTCTCATCTTCTTTAAGGTAGGATTGAGATATTCACACCATGATTTCTTATTCATTATGCTCTTTAGATTGTCTCAAAATGACTACTTTATCATAGTAATCAGAAAGATAACAATCTAAGAGTTCCATACTTACCTTTTCTTCAATAATTGAATACCTCGCTAGGGCATCCAAGTACTGATATTAGGTAGTATGCACTATATTTTCATGTCATGTTCCTTACTTAAACCTCATCCTGGTCCTAAGTCCTAGTGTCCCTATAGACTCAGTGAACCAAAAGATCTGATACCAACTTGTGAGAATTTGTTACACTAAATGAGATTACTCAAAACATAAAACACAATCTATCACTAATTAATCACATACCCAAAAATATGGGTAAATTAAAATCAATTTCAACATCAAAACCCGCTCAGAAACATATGCATAAGAGCCCAACATCTTTCTTGTATCCATACTATGCCCAGAATTTGGTACAAATTGTTCTATCACCTTAGTCATAACATATATACACAGAAGAACAATATTTGTATATGCCACACAAACAAGCATTAACTTGCTAACAAAAGTCCAATTTGTTTGAAACACCATATACAAACTTTTCCAGCTCGGACCTAAGAGTATAGGGATGACTCTAGGACACACTAGACATCTAATCAACTTTCTCAAAGATTCATTATTGTAGTTCCTCTTTACTTCCACGGTTCATGTTGTTGTCACTGCCGATTACCTAAAAAGATGTGGCGAACCACAAGGGTGAGACCCAATTCCCAGCAAGAGATATAACCTCCAACAACGCTTATTGATTACAGCATTTTAAATACTTAAATAGTTTTAAGCAGTTTCATCAGATATAACAAATAGGCTTAGCAGCACTAATGATCAACAAAATGCATAAAGGAGAAGATAAAAATTATCATTATTAAGCTAACTATCGTCATTTGCCTTGTTAATTGTATAAGAGAATTTAATAGCATACGCATAACTAGCATAAGCAAGTCTAGTAGTGTATCATCTCTATTAACATGAAAAAGTCTAGCATCATAAGCATATCTAAAAACATTAGCATGTCTAACAAGTTTGAATAGATCAATATCATAAGTAGATCTAGCAACATAAGCACGAGTATTTACATAAGCATGATTAGTAGTATAGGCATTTCTAGTTACAGAGGTATGGCTAGCATGCTAAACACACCTAACAGCATGAGATAACTAGCATCATAATTATAATCAGCAGTAGTAGTATAGCTATAAACATAAGAATGATTATTGTATGTATGCATCTACAATCTTAAGCATATCCACATCATAAGTATATCTATTATCTCTTAATTTCACTAAGCATCATCTTCATGTAAAGAGAAAAAATAAGGGTTATTATCCAACGTGAAGCATTGTGTATAAACCTAAACAGAGATGCTACACAGCTGTCTTACATCTTTTATTATGCCCTAGGGAGTTTGAGTCGTACCACTCAAAGTCCAACTGACCACCGCTTGGTCACAATCAGTTTCATATAGGATCTAGGAAGAGTCAGACTTCGAGATCTTCTCAATACTTGGTCTGTACGGGTCTGCACCGCAGTGACATATAGTCAAACTATAAAATAGCGACATATAGTCATGTAACTATCCCACCTTGGTATATGTCATGGTGCTAGCATCTAGGGTATTCAAACCCAAATTACTGAGGTACAACCAAATTTGTACTCTAATCATATCATGTTATAATCACGAAGACCCAACCACAGTCGTTCTCAAAAAGTGGGCTAGGTATGACCACATCCATCCTCCCAAAACACTTGGTGTCAGGATGACAAGCACCCCGCATACTCAATAGTAAGTGCTTTGAGCTTCCCTTAGGAATACTCGTTTCACCATCCAGCGAGTTCTAACACTGAAGATGGTTCTATGGCACAGGGCACTACATGATTAGACTTTTACTTGATTAGTTATCTCCAATTGGGTGAATTAAGGCTTCATCAAACAAGTGGACATACAAACCCTAATTCATATCTAGAAAACATTACTATATAACAACTTCAGAAGATATAAAACATATGAGACATAATTTCTCATATCAACATCACGTGGAAGTATTCACCTACCAATCAAGAGATTATACTTATCATCAAATCATCATCACATGATACTATTGTCCTGCAATTCATGAGACTATACTTGTCATCATACTATGACAATATATAAATCCTTTTCACAATATCACAGGGTATCAACCCTTATCAACACCAGAGGATTACACCTCATTCAAGGCTCAACCATGCCCAAAGGTCATTAAGACCATCATACTATTCCCTATAAGATCATCATTATCTTTCCATGCCTTATAAAAAGGCTCAACAACATCACTTACATATAATACACCAGACAACACAATATTGCATTAATGAGCTAGGAGATATTCATAAAAAATCATAGCATGGTTATATTAACATTAGGAACATTCCTTTATTACATCAACATGCAAGGAATCTAGATATGATTAACCTTCATCATATTCATAATGCACATGTTTATCATAAGAAAGTATCAACCGTGTGTCTATGATAATCACCAAATAACACATTAAGGTTATGATCATATTAAGGATATTATTCTACCATCATGCCATCATTTAATAAGGTTAAACATGAATACTCATATTTATCTATTTGCATTAGAGTTAGGTTCAACAAGATAAATTATATTAATATTACTAATCAGCACGCACACTCAAACCCTAACTCACAACATCCCCATTGGATCATAGATGCATAAGGTAAAGCATCACCATCACATTCCATACCACCCACAAGTACGGATTCACACATAACTCAAGGAGTAAACATCATGTTATATCATACTAGGGTTCAGCCACATTACGAGAGTACGCCATGATTGTATTCATCATTCAAGGACTATTCATAACCACTTACCATCATTTAGTTATATTAAGACTAAGTATAACAAGCTATAATACCTCATTAGGGTTACATATCAACATAATATGGTCATCATCCCTTCTATTCATATGAGTGAAAATGTAAGAATACCTTATTAAGGGTAACCCTCCATTTGGTCCATCATCTTTCAACCCATATCACCATACCACTACGTCACCCAGAACCATTATATGTTGAAAAGGTAAGATCATTGATTGTTTACATAAGTAAACAACTCGGATAAACCGCCTATGAAGTCATTGAGTTTTGATCTAGAAAGAGTCACCATTTTACCCTAGACATCCTTTGATTAACAATATAAAAAGTTCCATTGAGAGTAGGGTAAAACCCACAAGCGATTGTTTATTTAAAACAAGTCGTCAATAAATGAGGTTATTAAGTTGATCTCATAAAGGAAACCATCTAAATCACTTTACTAGGACCAACATATTACATTAGGCATCATTCCTATTTATTGGATGAAGAATCATTACATCTTAACCATTGGGTCAAGTTCATGTATCAAAACCATCAATTGGAGTATAGGTCCAACCATTGCATCAAATGACCCAAGAAACTATTGGTTTAAGGCTTAATTGACGCTACAAATAAATGCTTAGCTCACCATAGGTTGTGGGGATCTAATCTACCATCAGCAGCAACCATTAAGTCACCATAGGTTGTTAGATCAGCACTATTTTCATTAATCATCATCAGATATCAAGCTAATGTCACCCTTGATTAATAGCCTCATTAGGGTACTTAGTTGTTGATTATTAAGATTATAATTAAGACAAAACCTGACCTAAGGGGTGAACATAAGTTGACACCCTTGGTCAGCATCATCATTTGTCATGAAGACAACATCATCGGTTGTTGCAATGGTACCACCATTGGGTCATGTGTTTATAGAAGAAATCAGCTTTAAACCCTAAATTGACCATTGGTTGATGGGTGCTTAGCACCACTGGTTCTCAAACCAACCTGATATGAATCATCTTATATCTTAGGATGAACACACACCTGATTAAAAGTTCATCTAAAACTGAAATCAGAATAGGTAACATAATAAAAATTGAAATCCAAGTCGAGCATAGCTTTTTAGTGCATGGATCATCATTTTAAAGCAAGAACATGAGCTAGCAAGCTTATGGTAAGCAATAAACGTAGAGAAAGTTATAAAACTTGCCTCTAATTACAATATAAAATCCCAAACAGAAGAAAACTCGAGCAAGTAGGGTAGAAAATTTAAGCATAAGCTCTGAACTCATCCATCTAACACCTTTATCCATTAAAGAAGCAAACCCTAAGCGTAAGGAGCAAGAAAGGTAGGGTTTTAGAGATTTAGAGAAACTTATACCATGGAACAGCAAAGTTCTGACCTAGAGGAAGGTATAAGAAAGGAGAAGAGTGTAAAAATGGAGAAGGAAGGAAGAAAACAACTTGCCTTGGTCGAAATCCTTAGAAGATGACCTTGGAAACCCTAGGTAGGGCTAGATGGAGCTCTAGGAGACCTTCTTCTCCAAAAAGAGGTTGTATTCTACCTTTGAGCACTAAGTTCCATAGAAAAATAGAGTGGAGTCATAAATCCAGGTTAGAGTATAGGGAAATCAAGCAAATTTTCGTACTTGGGCAAGGAAGAGGTAAATATAGCCCATGGATAAGGATGGAAGCAAGCATGAGGTGTACAAGTAGCTTCCCCATGTGTCCATGACCTTAAACTATTAAGGATATACAAGAAGCCACACAATCATCTGACCCTCCATCCATGAAGACTTTCTTATCCCTCGTTTTTTTATTTTGCAAGCAAAGCAAATAAACCATTTGCTTGAGAGCTCCTAAAGGTAGCTCATCTATAAAGGGGTAAATCCTAAAATACCCTTGAGGAAAACACCTCCAAACCAAGGTTCAACTAGGAGCCCCATGGCTCAAAAAGATCAATAATGATGAGAAAACATCCAAAGAACATAATTCAAGTGATAAATTGCAAGAAAAAACTCCCAATTGGGTAAATTGTAGAAAAGTCCAAAATGTACATAAAATTGCATAACTTGCACAAACATTGTTCAAATTGGACCAAACTTGAAACTTAAGCTTGTCTTATAATTCCAAATCATATCACAAGGTTAGATTATTGTTCTAAGAATTAAATTATGAAAAAACACTATAGGGGGTGAATAGGGTTTTATATCAATTTTAAAAATAATTCAACTCAAACAATCACAATTAAAACTTGAAGGAGGCAAGGTGTTTAGAGTGGTTCCACCCTTAGCAAAAACTAAGGGAGTCAGTCCACTACCAAATTGTTTCCAATTGGGATTTTGAAAGATTTAAATTTTATTACCACGCAAGGATGTTACATAAAATTACAAATACTTTCACCACCCTTTGGACAACCTTCACCTAGAAGTAGTCCCACCAACCTTAAAGCAGCCTTCCTCAAAGTAACTTCAAGCTCCCCCTTAAAGTAGCTTCCCGTTGAGACAGCCTTCTTGAATTAGTCTAAAGTCCTCCTTCTCCACTGAGAAGATCCTTATCCACCTGAGAAGATAGAACCCTCTCCAATCCACAGCCTCCAACCCTAGGAGTAGCAAGGAGAGTACAAAACAAATAAGAATGAATAAGAAGGGAAAAAGGAAATTACAATTACCTTTGTAGCACAAGGTTTGAATCCTATATCAAGCATTTTGATCTCCTAACCAATGTGTATGAAAGTGTAAGTGCAGTGGGTAGGAGATGCTAGCCTATACGATACGAATTTGTAGCAATGGAAAAGATTTGCAAATGTTGGAATTGCTCAATTGCTCACAAATGTGGATTCTCAATTGCAAGTATGTATGCTCAAGTGTTGTACAAGTGAGTTTAGGTGTCCTAAGGCATGTCCTATTTATAGGAAGGGCCTATGAGTGTTTAGGGACATTCTAGACACTTTCTAGGGGGGTCTTAGTGCTCAAGTAGCCGTTAGGTATCCAGTAATTGCTTTAGCAACGACTAGTTTATTAATTCTGAAAAGTGTAGACAGAGTTCTTCTCGGTCGAGAAGTTTTTCGATCGAGAGTCTCTCGGTCGAGGACTTCGTCGACTGAGGGACGGTCTGGAGCACGTGTATATAATGTTCGATTCCAACTCCCAACCACCTTGTCTGCTAGGTCTAATGGCTGTAGAATCTATTAGAAGGATTAACCCGGGAGACTCTTGGTCGAGAAGATGTTCGACCGAGTGTGTCTCAGTTGACAATTAGTTCGACTGAGAATGTCTCTGTTTTGGTGGTTCTAGATAAATACTAAGTGTGTGTATGAGTGTGCAGTTGTAACACTATTATAGGGGATGACTTGTGAATGGATAGGGAAGATCTAAACGCTTGATTTACGTGATATTTAAGTACTTGTTCATTATATACTTGTACAAGTTTTTACATTTGATTTACAATCATATTAGTAAAGCATTTTGAGCATGTAGATCTTCCAAAGGTTGGTCATCCACCTTGTTCCTGCAACACTTAAGCATCATGTTAGATCCACAAGAATGAAATGTTTGTCATTATCAAAACAAAGGGATTTAAATGATGTCCATTTAGCCAACAAATTATGGTAATTAAGCATGTTCAGCCATTTAAGCAAGGTTAGGGATCTCACAATAAGCAGTAAGAGTAAAGTCCCTTGACTAGGGATATTATAGTTCAAAATTTTGGGTTTTTGCTAAGTACCTCAAAATCCTATTAATCACTATAATATGGGATTTTAGAGTTCTTGATTGAAATCTAGCACACAATCCAACACTAAACATGATATCAGGTTTAGAGGCAGTTAAATTAAGTAAGCTACCAATCATACCTCTATATAGCTTCTCATCCACTTTCTTACCTTTTTCATCTCTATCAAGTTTGGTAGTGTTTGAAATGGGGGTGTCCATTGGCTTGTTGTTCTCCATCCCAAAGCACTTAAGGAGTTCACTTGTATACTTGCCTTATTTGATGAAGTTTCCTTCCTTTGTTTGCTTGATTTGAAATCCAAGGAAGAAAGTGAGATCCCCCATCATACTCATCTCAAACTCACTTTGCATAAGAGAATTAAACTCCTTGAAAGATCAAGATGATTCTGCCAAATATGATATCATCAGCATATATTTGAATGATTAAAAATTGCTAGAATTGTGTTTAAGAAAGAGAGTAAAATCAACTTTGCCCATGATATAGCCATTGTCTAGAAAAAAGTTCTTTAATTTCTCACACCAAGCTCTAGGGGCTTGTTTGTGAAAAACACTAGAGGGGGGGTGAATAGAGTTTTTAAATATTTTAGCAATTATTTAACTCAAACAACCACAAATGAAGAATGGAAGAAGGAGACAGGTGTTTAGAGTGGTTCCAACTTTATCAAATACTAAAGTTGTCAGTCCACTACCCGGTTGCTTACCCAACTGGGATTTTGAAAGTATTAATTTTATTACCTTCATAAGGATTTACACAAAATACAATACTTTCTTTACACCCCTTGAACAGCCTTCACTTGAAGTAGATGCACCAACTTGAGGTAGCCTTCTTGAAGTAACTCCAAGCTCCCCCTTGAAGTAGCCTTCCTTTCTAGAAGTAACCTCCCGTTGCACCAGCCTTCTTGAAGTAGCTCAAGGTCCCCTTCTTCACCAAGAAGATCTTCAACCTCTCCAACCCGCAGCCTCCAACCTAGGAGTAGCAAGGAGAGTACAAACAACAATAGAGAACAAGAAATAAAATAGAAATTACAACTTATCCTTTTGTAGCACAAGGCTTGATTTGCCTAGATCAAGCGTGTAGATATCCTAACCAAAGTGTATGGAAATGTAATTGCAGTGGATAGGAGATGCTAGCCTATAGGACACGAAATTTGAGCTAAGAGAAGAAGTAGCCAATTGTCATTATGCTCAATTTGCTCACAAACAGGTTGCTCAAAGTATGCTCAAAGATTTCTCAAGTGTAACAAGTGAGTTTAGGTGTCCTAAGGCATGTCCTATTTATAGGAATGTCCTACAAGTGCTAAAGGACGTTCTAGACACCTTCTAGGGGTTTCTAAGTGCTTAACTAGCCGTTAGGTACAAGTTTGTTGCTTTAGCAACGGATAATTAATTAATTCTGCAGTTGCTGTCAGAGTCCATCTCGGTCGAGAAATGGTCAACCGAGACACCTACTCGGTCGAACTTTTGTTGACCGACAGGCTCTCTGGATCAAGTGTATGCAACGTTTATCTCCAACTGCCAACCACCTTGTCAGCTGTGTCTAACGGCTACTTGGGTCTTTCTCGGTCGGGAAGATTGTCGACCGAGAGTGTCTCGGTCGAGGAGTTAGTCGACCGAGATTGACCCTGTTTCAATTTTTCAATTAAGGCACTAAGTGTGTGTATGAGTGTGCATATGTGAAAATTATTTGAAGGGGATTACCTATCTAAATGTGATTTTTAGATAGGGAGAATCTAACGCTTGATTTACATGAAATCTAAGTACTTGTACATTATATATTTGTACAAGTTTTTACAAAGTGATTACATTTCATGAAAATATAAATATGTAAGCATATGGATTTCCCTAATTGCTTTGTCATCCACCTTATTCCTGCAACACTCAAGTAGCACGTTAGATTAACAAGAATGAAATGTTTGTCATTATCAAAACAAAGGGATTTACAAATGTCCATTTAGCCAACAATCTCCCCCTTTTTGAAGATGACAAACATTTCCTAAATATAAAATAAGAAAGTATAAAACATGTGATTTTCATACCTGAAACTTACCTTTGTAAATTTCTTCTCTTGTTTATAAAATGTGTGCTTATTATTCCCCATGAATTATGGAACATGAAATCCAATCCTTTAGGGAATATAGCAACTTTCAATGTAAAGCCAAGAGTTTATGAAACTCATTGATTGAGTTTTGCACAAATACTAAGTTTTATATTTATTTCTCCCCCTTTGTCATTTCAAAAAGATATTCATTTAAGAATAAAATAGTGTTGCTCCCCCTTAAATACATATCCTTTTTAAATAGATGGTCAATTTAGCCACAATTTTTAAATTTCAGGTTTTGCAAAAATGTCATCCTTTTTATTTTTGATATATTTATTACTCCCCTTACTTTGTATGCTCTACTAGAGTAGTCTTATAAGCCATATTCGAATGATGCCATAGAGGAATAACCAATATACTTAGTAAAGATAACCATTTCATGTAAAGATAACCATTTTATGCAAAGATAATCATTACATTACAATCATGCAAAGATAATCATTTCATTACAACTAATACAACGGTCACTCCAAATCTCACTGGAAAGACTTGAGTATTACATCAATATCAGGATCTTTTCCAAGAAATGGCTCAGCTCCATAATATTGGACTAAAGTTTGCCACTCCAAAGCACCTGTCTTGGTTAAAGCGTATGCTTCCAAGAAGGTAGGAACCCGATCAAAATGGAAATGAGCAGCAATGTCTTGTAATTGTATTGAGGAGAACTGAGTGTGTGTGAGATCTGTAGATGGTGGAGGTGGAGGTTGGTAGTAGTTGTAAGATGGATTATATGGATTGAGCATGCCAGGATTTAAAGAATAAGGATATTCATCTGTTTGATTTGGAGAGAGGGTTTGCATTCTTTGATTTAGGTAGGTCATGGCATGGTGGTTATAGTCTAATTGTCTACTTAGATGATATTGTGACCCAACAACATAGGTTAGGGTGTTTTGGATGGGATCATAGGGTAGGTTGGTAGGAGGAGGTGGTGGTGGTATATCTTGAGTAGATGTCTCACCTTCCGTCCTAGCCCTCTTGTGACCAAAATCAATTCCCATTTTCTCTACTGTGTTTTTGCTTATTTTTTGTGGTCTTCTTTCCCATGTGTATCCCATATCCTCAATTTGTGTTTTAAGAAAGTGTTGAGTGATTTGGCATACAAAATCAGCATATGGGGGATTGCCAGAAAACTCAAGCATGTTCTTAAGGATTATGCGGATAAAATTTACGGGAATACGTTTGATAATAGCATAAATTAAACACATGCGAAAAATAGGAACTTCAGACTTGTTTGCTCTAGGATGTATGTTTGTGGAAACAATAAGATTGACAATCCTAGCAGCAGGTTTGAGATTAATGGCATAGTAGGTACCCCTATCTTCGTGACACGTAGTATTAGATTGAAAAATGGCTCGTTTAATGTCACTAAGACTGACGGTATGATCACCTTGGGAAAATGTATTGAGTGGATTTCCAGTTGTGAGGTCAAGAGTGTCTTGATATTCATCTAAGTCGATGTTAAGCATGTCAAGAATATCCTCTTCAGTAAATCGAAAGCTATGCCCATTGACCATAGAGTAGAAGAAGGTATTGTCATTTTCGGAATGGGAGATTAGGTTTGCATAGAACTCATTTACCACTTTTAAAGAGTAGGAAGGGAAGGAAGGGTTAAGAAATTCTTTCAAATTTTGCACCTCAAAAAGATCTTCCAGGTCGATGATGTTGAGGAAGTCCAAGACGTCAACCGGCCGTCGTGGAAGAGGAGTCTTGGAGGAGAGCCTGAGATAGTGATCACCAGCATCTGCGTCGACGAAGGGGATGTCGTTGATGATCGTCAATGGTGGAGTAGCCTCCCTTCCTTTCTTGCTAGCAACTTTCTTCTTTCCACGTGTAGAGGATGAAGCCATTTCTTTGTTTTAAGGTGGAGAAGAAGCAAGAAAGTTTTGGGGATGAGGAAGCTAAAGGATTGCACAAGAATACACTAGAGAGAAGCTATGGAAGTAAGAATATGAGAGTGTGCAACAATGACCCGTTTTTGGCCCTTTTATAGCAAATCAGTGACCAGGTCGGTCGACAATTTGTCGACCGATCGACCGCAATGGTCATATTACAGACGCGCCACTCGGTCGTCCAACGGTCGACTGGTAACGGTCGGCCGCTCAACGGTAACGGTTGGATTCCAACGGTCATATCCCAACGGTCAATTCTCAGTCGAACAATTGTCGACCGACACTAGCTCGGTCGAACAATTGTCGACCGGAAGTGTGTCCGATGTTATTTCTGTCTGAAGTCTGTCAGTCGAAAGAGATAGGCTGACCGAAATGTTTTCGGTCGAAGAATTCGTCGACCGACAGACTTACTGAGTATGAATTTTTAAGCTGATTTTTAATGCAAATGATAGACTAAATTTGTAGAGCATATACACTTTCTAAGAGAGTAACATTGTGATTATTGCTACCAATATTTGGACAATTTTGTGATCATGAATTAATTGTTCTTTTAATCACAAATTTTTATATAGAAAATGATATTCAAATAAGTATTGTGTCAAACTTATTTTAGGTCGACTTTGACTACGACCATAGTGCCCCTTGGTCAAATTTCATTTCAACAAGAGGCAAATTTGAAGATTTCCAAAGTATAATATCTGCATATAATTTGATCAATTTGAAGCATAATACTCAATATGAAAACATTTGTCCTTGATTTTTCTTAGAATATAAACTTTGCTGCAGTTACATGAATATCAAATTTCACTTCTTCTTGTATCCTCATGAAAGTATGATGAATATCTTAGGTCTTTAAAGATACTAATTAAAATTATCTTATGTGATGCAAGCATTTAAGACAACATATTACCAACAAATCATTTTGCTTGCCTATGTATCATCAAGAATGCAATAATCATTGTTCATGCAACAAGCATCAACGTTATGTATGAAATGTTGAGAGTATATCCATGATGTAATGATAAAACAGTAGCAACATGAAATTCAACATATGGTGAGTAAATCAAAGAATACTTAGGACAGACCATGTAGTTAGTAATTTGACTTAAATCAATATGATCCATAGTTTTAACTAAAATTATTTAGAGAGTAAACCAAATTAATCTCATATAAGTTTTCAAAGATGATTTCCAGAATGTATACTTTGTTTTGCATGTACAACAAGTAGATAGCAACTTGAAAATCGAAAGTAGCAGATTTATTTCAGACTGGAAATCAGTGACCTGTTCGGTCGACAATTTCTCGACCGACAGTTCTCTCGGTCGACAGTTTCTCGACCGACAAGATTTCTGAAATGTTTTCTGAACTGTTTAATTTCTTCCAAGTAAAACACAATTATGCAAATTAGATGTTTAGATACTGGAATTAATTTGATATCCCATTATGTTGAGTTGAGATAGACATAGAAATATACAACTTAGGTCTTTGGTCATATCTCAACTTAATTCCATTTATTTAGTTTGGAGGTTTTGGAACCCAAACTAACTCAACATCCTTTTTCTTATAAGGACATGAAAAAGAATAGTGACCAAGGCGCAAACAATAATGACAACATATAGAATCAACCTCATATCTTTTTCTATGATTTTGGTCTAGGTTGTTCTTGGGTATATTTGTATCTGTGCCTTTAGGTACATACATAGATTGATGTGCTTGTGTCTTTTTCCAACTAGGTTTATGATATGATTTTCCCTTAGGCTTGTAACCTAGTCCTCTCCTTCCAATTTGATGGTAAGGATCATTTAAGATTTGATCAAGAATGCCATTATTATTTAGACTACTAACCTTTTGTTGTAACTTATCAATCTCATCCATTCTCTTCTTGATATCTAGCTTTGCTTGATCTAGATTAGATGATAATGAATCTCTTTCTTTTACGATAGTATCATAATCTAGATGTGAGCACAAAACAGGTTGTTTTTTAAGATCATTCACTTGAGTCTGCAAATTAATCTTTTCTAGAGAAAGGAGATTACAATTTGCTTCTACAGATTTTAGCTTAATATCATGATCTTCAATAACCTTTTTGAGATCTTCATTTTCAGATGTAAGAGCAAGAAGCTTAGTATGTAATTCATCATTTGCTTTATTGGATTTCTTTAATTTCTTTTTGCACTCAATGTATTTATTGTGTGTCTCTTCAAGAGAAGCAACTAGCTCTTCTTTAGATAAATCAAAAAGACTTACCTCTTCTTCTTCTTCACTTATTGTAGCAATAAGACATTCTTTATGTGTATCTTCCTTCTTTGACATCCACGGGAAACCAAGTGTTGCATGGCTTGTTCCTAAGCACCAACTACAACTTATTGAAGGTTGCCCCATACTTTTCTTTTGTTTGCGGTTGTAGACACCACCACCCTTCATACTTCAAGACTCGATTAGAGCTCCTTGAAGCCTGCTTTGATACCAATTGAAAAACACTAGAGGGGGGGTGAATAGAGTTTTTAAATATTTTAGCAATTATTTAACTCAAACAACCACAAATGAAGAATGGAAGAAGGAGACATGTGTTTAGAGTGGTTCCAACTTTAGCAAATACTAAAGTTGTCAGTCCACTACCCGGTTGCTTACCCAACTGGGATTTTGAAAGTATTAATTTTATTACCTTCACAAGGATTTACACAAAATACAATACTTTCTTTACACCCCTTGAACAGCCTTCACTTGAAGTAGATGCACCAACTTGAGGTAGCCTTCTTGAAGTAACTCCAATCTCCCCCTTGAAGTAGCCTTACTCTCTAGAAGTAACCTCCCGTTGCACCAGCCTTCTTGAAGTAGCTCAAGGTCCCCTTCTTCACCAAGAAGATCTTCAACCTCTCCAACCCGCAGCCTCCAACCTAGGAGTAGCAAGGAGAGTACAAACAACAATAGAGAACAAGAAATAAAATAGAAATTACAACTTATCCTTTTGTAGCACAAGGCTTGATTTGCCTAGATCAAGCGTGTAGATCTCCTAACCAAAGTGTATGGAAATGTAATTGCAGTGGATAGGAGATGCTAGCCTATAGGACACGAAATTTGAGCTAAGAGAAGAAGTAGCCAATTGTTACTATGCTCAATTTGCTCACAAACAGGTTGCTCAAAGTATGCTCAAAGATTTCTCAAGTGTAACAAGTGAGTTTAGGTGTCCTAAGGCATGTCCTATTTATAGGAATGTCCTACAAGTGCTTAAGGACGTTCTAGACACCTTCTAGGGGTTTCTAAGTGCTTAACTAGCCGTTAGGTACAAGTTTGTTGCTTTAGCAACGGCTAATTAATTAATTCTGCAGTTGCTGTCAAAGTCCATCTCGGTCGAGAAATGGTCGACCGAGACACCTACTCGGTCAAACTTTTGTTGATCGACAGGCTCTCTGGATCAAGTGTATGCAACGTTTATCTCCAACTGCCAACCACCTTGTCATCTGTGTCTAACGGCTACTTGGGTCTTTCTCGGTCGAGAAGATTGTCGACCGAGAGTGTCTTGGTCGAGGAGTTAGTCGACCGAGATTGACCCTGTTTCAATTTTTCAATTAAGGCACTAAGTGTGTGTATGAGTGTGCATATGTGACACTTATTTGAAGGGGATGACCTATCTAAATGTGGTGTTTATCTAGGGAGAATCTAACGCTTGATTTACATGAAATCTAAGTACTTGTACATAATATATTTGTACAAGTTTTTACAAAGTGATTACATTTCATGAAAATATAAATATGTAAGCATATGGATTTCCCTAATTGCTTTGTCATCCACCTTATTCCTGCAACACTCAAGTAGCACGTTAGATTAACAAGAATGAAATGTTTGTCATTATCAAAACAAAGGGATTTACAAATGTCCATTTAGCCAACAGTTTGAGTCCATAGAGAGATTTTTGTAACAAACAAACATGGTTGGTAAGCTTATCATGTTCAAAGTCGGGAGGTTGAGATGCATAGACTTCCTCCTCTATTGTACCATTCAAAAATGCACTTTTAACATCCATTTGGTAAAGTAAGAAATTCTTATAGATACAAAGGCAAGTAACATTCTAATAGATTCAAGTCTAGCAACAGGAACATAAGTTTCATCAATATCAATACCTACTTGTTTATTGTAGCCTTGAGAAACTAACCTTGCTTTGTTCCTCACCACTTTTCCACTTTCATCTAGCTTGTTGCGGTAGACCCACTTGATACCAATGATTTTCCTATCATTTGGTATTGGCACTAAGGTCCACACTTTGTTCTTTCCAAACTACTCTAACTCTTCTTGCATAGCTAGGATCCATTCATCATACTCAAGAGATTCTTTGGTGTTCTTTGGCTCAATTTGTGCGATGAAGGAGATGTCAGCTTGTTCTTTTTTAATGCACCCCGCGTCTTCACCCTTTCAAAAGCATTTCCTATGATGAGATCTCTAGGATGATGTTTTGTGAAGCAGGAAGTTGGATCCTTCTTTTCTTCTTCTTTCTCTTCTTCATCTACTATCACCTCTTACCTTTTTCAATGATGTTGAGCTCTTTCAAATGAGGAATCACCTCTTATACAACATCATCATTTACAATATTCTTGGAAATAGAGGGGTTAGTTTAAAAAAATTAACATTGATAGATTATTTTACTTTAGACAATGCAATGTTAAACACTCTATAAGCTTTTCTAGTAGTGATATAGCCAAGAAAGAAATCCTTGTACGATTTCTCATCGAACTTGTCGAGATAATACTTGGTGTTCAAAACAAAACAAGGACAACTAAAAATATGAAAGAAATAAATATACGGCTTTCTACTGTGCCATAACTCATAGGGGGTTTTCTTTAAAGATGGATCATTGAAAACCCAAATTTTCACATAACATGAGGTGCTAATGGCTTCAAAAAAAATTTAGAGTATCATACTCTAGATGCATGGTCCTAGCCATTTCATGTAGCAACCTATTATTTCCCTCTACAACCCATTTTATTGAGGTGTATGAGGGAAAGAAAAGTTTTGCATGTAACTAAATTCCTCACAAAGATTTTCAAAATTGTCATTTTCAAATTCTCCATCATGGTCACTGCAGTTAGAGACAATTTGGCAAGAAGATTCATTTTCAACTCGTTTGCAAAAAGTAGAGAAAACATCAAAAGTAGCACTTTTTGAAACTAAGAAGAAGGTCCAAGTATAGTAAGAGAAATCATCGACAATCACAAGGAAATACTTGCTACCACGAAGTGATTGAGTTCTCATAGGTCCAAATAGATCAATATGAAGAAGTTTAAGAGTTCTCTTTGTATGAAGGACTACTTCAGATTTAAAGAAGCATTTGGCTTGCTTTCCTTGTGTAAAATGTTGGCATTCATCATCTTTCTCAAAGTCCAATTCAAGAAGTCCCTTTACGAATTCCTTTTTGCTCAACTTCTTCAATTAATGCATATTTACATGACCAAGCCTACGGCACTGCAGAGATATATCACTCTTATCAACAAAAAGGCATCTACCAAGAATAGGCTTAAGAGAATCAAGAACAATTAATAAAGGTTTTTGTTTACTTCCTAATAAGGGTATCATGTTCTAATAGTATCTCATGTGATGCATATCCTTGACCTAGTCGAGCAAATTGAACTATATGATACAAAGGGATAGAATGGAATTATTAAACCAAAATCAAAAGAATGCATTTTTTACATATATATAAGTAGCCTAATTGTACTTTGACTATTTTTCTAAAGTTGAGTCTCAGAACCAAAATATATATCTTATTGATCATGTGTTCACTTAATAGGATTAAAGTCCCTAGAATGTCTTCAGTTGTCTAAAAGAAGGGTAAGAACAATGTGTATAGCTATGCTAGGAATATATACAGGTCCTCTTTAGTTTAACTAACACACCTAATGTGTTCTTAAGGTGAAATCTTGATTTCATGGACCAAGTACATCTATCGAGTTAGCCACTAGTCTTTAATATCATGTATGTACATCCTCTATTTATTTTGGGCATTATTTGACTGAACCTACATTCATTTTAATGAGACATCTCTTGAACTCTTAATTTATACTAGAAATCATTTACTTGGACTTCCATATTTCCTATTCTTAAATTCATTATATTCCATATGGTTGATGAACTGTCCAGATTATATGGGTTCTTGGACCCCTCCTATTATGATAGCCTTTTTTGTGAAATTGACTAAAATGCTAGTCTTGCCTCTCTATTTTATGCATGCTACATGTTTGACTAGAACATCTAGAATAGTGGTACTTATGTACAACCCTACTTATATAGGGCATACGTAATCCGCCTGGGGTGTGCGTTTCCACCCTTATTTCTTTTAGGCCATGATCCTATGGTGTTATGGCCATGTTTTAGGTAAATTTAGTCTACATTGTTATGCATACAAAATGTTTATTGTTTTGAATTGAAATTGTGGTGAATTGATATGGAAAGATACTTTTATTCTCATGCTTATAATAATCGGAATTTAAATATGCCTCACTTCTCTTGTTATAATTCTTTTGAACTTACCTAATTGCAAATAGCCCCCTTCTTGTGGAAACATCTCTTTTTGTACTTTTAACCCAGTATAATGCCCAAAGTGTTTATTATATGTACATACTCAGCTATTTGCTGACCTCTATATTATTTCCTATGTTCTGGGTGATGTTCCCTTCCACCCAGGTTTAGGTGATTTAGAAGACAAGGACCGAAGAATATCACCTACATGACATGGACTTAAGGATAGCTTGGAATGGCTAGGTTACTCTCTACTACTTGCTTTAATTGTAGTTAGTTCAAGTTTTTGGTAATATCACCTTTTATGGCGATGGGCAATTGTATAATGATATTTATGTAACTTTTCAATAGTTTTTGTTTCCGCTGCTTACTTAAAATCATGCTCTGATATGTATACCATTTGAGAAATGAATGAAATTCCTCCTTTCCTTCTTATTTGGAATTGGATGGACTTATTCTTTAGTTCACCAAAGAGTGGATCCCCTATCGGGACAGACTCTTTACAGGTGACATGGAACGATGCTCGTACCAAAAATATGTTTCAATCAGTTGAACTAAACTTCATCAACACACTGCATGTTAATATAGTGAAGCCACAACTAGTGTACACCTCAACACCGCCAAGCCTTGAAGAATCCATTGAGCAACTTTGACAAGCCCATGAGAGACTTTCAAAGGTCTTCAACAACTAAGAGAAGAGCAAGGAGGAATTCTTCCAAGGCTAAGTCAATCATTTCCCCCACCTTTGCAGGTGCCAGTGTACACCCATGAAGATTTCATCCATCATACCCACTCTACTAGACTTGTTGAGGAACTCATTTCACCATCATATCCAGTTTGCAAATTAGGCTCTCCTAGATTTTCTAGTGAATACTCACCGACTTAAGGAATCCCTTCACTCCACCCAGTCAATCCAGTTACACAACTGATGGAAAAATTATAGTACCCTCATGTCAGGTATGATGGTGAAAATCTTGATGCACACCTAGATAGACAAGAAGCCACTTCCCAATAGATAGACCAGTTTGAAGGCTTGCTTGGTTGGTCCACTTTCTTTTCTTCTCCAACTCAAAATGATTATCACTTTGCTACTGACATTGCAGCTACCTTGGGCTAGAATAGTTTATTATATCATGATGACAATGATGAATGCACGCCATGGGGTAATAATCTTATTGATGATGATGATGATGTCCCCCTTGTAGGGTGAGTATGGTCAGGAAAGTGAAAGATGGATAGATTTTGACAACATGATTGTAGAACATGATGACAATCCATACCCCATAGTTGAAGGTAATATTGGGGTGAAGGGTTTGCAACCAAACTCACCTAGGTATTCCCCATTTTCAGATGATGATTAGATGGTCTAGATTTATAATGAAGACCTATATTGACATATGGGGGTTAAGAACATAACCCTTTGGAAGATTTGCAACTTCTTCCCTCCATATCATTTTGTGTTAAAATCCTAGGGCATATCTATTTATATTCATACATAGGAGGGTACCTTGAGGATGCTTTTCCAAGGAATTCATTTGATTACATCTTAAGCTGATTCTAACACAAACATGAATTCCAAGTCACCAAATAATTTTTCTCTACTTTAGATTTGACAAGGCCCATGTATCTATCTATTCAGTTGTGGAGAAACCAACCCCTCTCTCTTACTATAGTCTTCTTCTACTTAGATATAACTTTGCATACAAGCCTCATACTAAACATTTGCTAGATTACTTACCCTTTCTCTCCACTTGCTCATTCTATCTCTTGCATGCAGAGCATTTTGAGTCATGCATTTTTCATGTTAAATATATTTTTTCTTATGTCCAAGTGCATGTATATGTGTCATTTTGTAGGTCAAACTCAGACAACCTATTTCATTGAGTTGGAACATGGAGCTTGAGTTCATGATTATATATATATTTTATTTGGAAAATTGATTATCAGGTAGAACTTTATCAGTGCAAAGATCAAACATGGACACATACATAGCCATCTAGGGGCCCAATTCAGACACCTAAAGTTCTCAACTTGGAGCACAAGAACTCAAATTCAAGCTGATATAGTATCTAGGTTTAAAAAAAACTTGAATTCTTGATGCTACAGTACCCCGAGTTAAAAAGTGAAACTAAGTAGCTACAATACTTGAGTTTAGCAAATGATTCCAGTGTGAATTAAGATGGTTTGATTGATACATGTTAGGAGATCATGGTTTTGATGATCATTCACACCTATCTCCTCCAGACGACTTCTTCTTTATCAACATGTTGGAGTGGGCTCAATGATGACTGCAACGCTCTCCATCCCTACTACATCATGTTTAGTGTTTCTTGAGAATAAGTAATTCTTTAAGCTTAGGGTGGCAAGAATGTTATTCCTTTTATCCTTTCACCTTATTTTCATGCATGCATGTTTTCTTTCTAATAAAAAAATTCTTGTTTTGTATATAGTGTAAAATTCTTAAATTTTTGCGTCATGCATTCTCATCATGTATTTTGTTTTATTGCTTTCTAAGCTAATCTTTTGTGTTTAGTAGGACCTTATTATTAATTTTTCAGTTTTTTCTATTAAGGCTATGGATGTGTGAATATTATTGTTAAATTCTCGTGCAAGCGTCTTATCGTCGATCTTTATTTGCTTGACCTTCAACTTTATTCATATCACTAACTCTTATCCTTACATTTTGCAATGGATTTTGAGGTTAAGCTCTATTATATATTTTGAAATTATTTGTTTTCCCATTTTATGTTATGAATGACAAACCCAAGATTTATGTTTGATTTGTGGAACTAGTGTAGGATCAAACATTGCGATGAATAAATTTGTGTTTGTCATTCATAACATAATTGAAATGGAAAATGAAATGACATGGCGTGACAGACAAAATGCTAGAATGGGATGTATGTAAATGATGCCCTCAATATTGATGGAAGGAATATTAAGTCCTTCATGATAAAAAGATCCTATAAATAGAAACATATCAACAAAGAATCCCTAAACCAATAGTAATGAATGTTATGCCCACAATTGATATAAATAATCTATTACAACAAAAAATATAATAGATGGAAAACATACACAAGTTTGACCCCCCCACCTAAATCACATACTTGAGATAGGTTGATATCAAAATAAAGAAAGATGAACCTACATTAAAATATTCAAATATTAACTAAAACCACACCAACAACATGTTAGATAAATCATCTAGACTCAAAATATCAAATAAACACGAAGATAGAAAATTATAATTATCAACCTTTTTGTGTTTATGTGACATGAATGTTTGTAATAAATGATAATTGTTTTATATGATATAACAAATAGTATTATTTTGAGTCTATCAAAATAATATGAATCTATTAATTACAATGATATATTTTTTATGATGAGGACCCCCTCAAGGAAAGCCACTTAGTTACCTCTTGGGAAGGTAAACCCCAGGGTTTGGTCGCCCTATGAGAATTCTGATACTCAATTGTGATATGGTAAAAACAATTATGAGGAGAAGTTTCACTGGGTGCCCTTCACATGGACATTCCTATCACACCACTCGGGACACTCTTCGTGAACTATTATGTGTTATAACTACCAAATATACATATTAGGTTTATTGGTCATCAAGGTAAACTAGTAATTTCCACCTAAGGAAAGGCTTATAAGTGATTTCCATGGCAATTCTATTGTGGTGACTCTAGTACATCTTAAATTGCTCAATTCTTAAGGCATGGGAACCATTGAATCATAGTTGCAAAATCTTTATAACTCTTACTTGAATGAGGTACTATATTTCTATTAGTGTTATTGTTCCATCTTCACTCTTGAAAATAAACCATAAAAATAGTGACCTTATATTGTTTTGAACCTAAACCTACCTACTTGAAGGTCGTTCGCAAGTCTTGAATATTGTTGAATACTTGAATTAACACTAAATTGACCATTATTAGATATTTAAATCATTTTTAAAAGATTTATATCCTCATCTAGAGCTTTAGCTCCTTGTATAGATTCATTGCCCATAACCTTGCACAATGGATGAGAGATTGGTTGTTCCCCAATTGATTGGCACAAATAATTAGGCAATAGAGTTGTAATATCCTAGATTTTGAGAACATAAAGGCACTTAAACCATGAGGATATGATATGAAAGTGTCATATTTGAAATTTTTCTATGTGGATATTTTGATGATATTGCCATCATGCTAGCAATTAACTTGAAAGTTGATATGCTTGAACAATCTTTCAATGTTACTGAATTTTAGAATCTTAAACTCAAAATATTTCAATATATTGATGAGTCCAATAAATTCTTCACCTCTATACTTGAAATGCATCTAATCTTGTATATCTTTTGTTTGCTTTTATATAGCTCAACATTGTGGTTTTTGTATCATAGTTACTCACCTACTTCTTTTATAGTGTAAGCTTGGTGATTTATTCCTTCACAATGTACGTGGATAGAAGGACCTACATGACTCGACACTTTTTTATATTTATTACTTAAGATTCACAATGAGCAATGTCTAGTTGTTTACCTCTAGAACTAAATTTTCCTTTTATATTTTTTATGTAGTCCCTTATGTGATCGAGACTATGCATTTATTTCTAAGTAAACATTTACTTAAGTTTTCATATTGTTGGTGAATGAACTACGTTGTAATCAATTTATACATGCATGATTTATGGAACTACAGAGAGAAATAATCCATATCCCCTGAAAAGGCATTGTCACATCAAAAGCATGATAGCCCTGTTAGGCCACTTGTTATTAGATATATAAGTGATCAAATTTATTGTAAGTGTTAGACTCTTTGTGTATATGGCCTAGAGGAAAATCATGGACAATGTCTACATGCATATTTAATAATTTTTAATTAATTAAGATAGACATATTCCATTTGGTGTTGCTCATTTGTTACTGGGATATTGACATTCATAAATTTTATAATAAAAATATTGTGGATAAAATATGGAAAATTTATTCATGATGTATATGATACAAGAGAAACCCTCTCCTATATGTAATATATGTGGAAACTATCCACAATCTGGAAAAACTTGAATGAACTGACTGACTTATTGGACACTGACTTTGACTTATATGGGCATATAGGCACATGACCATATCGCTTGACTTGATATCTCCTTGTATTTGGAGTAATAATAAGTGTCTTTAGAATTATGGTTCAGATACATGGGCTTCAAGTATGTGACTTGAACATGAGATCCTAATGATGTCAATAACAACATTCTTAAATGTCTATGGTGATGTATAATGTGGATGGGACAATGATTATGCATGTGAGATTGTTATGTGTGGTTACTAATGAATACATATCATGGGTCATAGGTATTGTCTATTGAGTCAAACACATATGTACTTGTTAGAGAACAAGTGTACTTTCCAAAATTTTGTTGAGAGTGATTAAGGAATGTTATAATATTCATAATCAACTCTAAATACTACAATGATGTTGTGATTCTTTGACCTAAAGTTGCTACAATAGCGACATGATGATCCTCATACTCATTACTCAAAGTGATCGTAAAGAAGGTTTCCATAAAGGTAACATAAGATGTGATCAAATTCATGTTGCACATTGTGAGTGATGATAATAAGACCCAAATTTAGGCATTAATGTTTAGTGATTAACAGTTTCATGCCCTCAATATCCTTCATATGCCCAAACAATTCCAGGCAGCTAGATGTTTGTAATTTATCAATTTTTGAATATGTAGTCACCCAACTAGCCAAGTTTGGAATCTATAGTCACAGAATAGAGAAAGACATTGGTTTCTTGAGTTTTTGTTGAAGAACAAATTGACTTAGAAAAACTTTGTTGAACTCTGACCAGGTGGAGCTATAACCCAGTCGAGTTTAAAATCGAACTCGGTTAATTTTGAGGAGAGACTTCAACATCGAGCACCATCCTCCACAATGATCTGTTGGAGGGAATCTGATTGAATTATATCAAATTTGGTCAAATTCCCACCTCCATTTCATCAATGTGCTTCATCAGGCAGTGACTTTGTGGTCATTGGTTTCATTGATCGGTGTCTTAATTAATTAATTCCTACCAATGGGATTCTATAAGTTAATGTCTATACAACCGTTGACCATTATCTTCAGAACAAACTTGGTTGAGTTTTCTAAAATGTGGTTGGGTTAGTAATCTAGTTCGAGCTAGAGCTTCATCGAGCATCAACGTCATTGACTTGACTTCTCATCAAATAATGACTTTGTCAACTGACAAGAAAAATCAATGGATATTCATCGACCAATACCAAACAATGAAACATATCAATCATGGACTCTACAATTCAAAGCTAAAAGGTCAAGGGATTGAATCTAGATGGATTTGAGCTCGAATCCAACCAGATTTTAGTTGATATACCATCCATGGGGAATTTCACCAATCATTGGCTTCGTTTACCAATGACTACACTGATACACTTCACAACCAATGAAATATACTAAATGAGGGACTCTACCAACTAATGACTAATCATGTTCACTCGCATTTGATTGGATAGATCTAGATTCAAGTCAACCTATAGAAACCCTAACACTACCCACCTACCACTATATGAACCCCTCCTTGGCCTCCAATCTAGGAGTCCAGTCTTTTAGTTTGCATACTTTTGCTTTAGAGTTATAAGGCCTCAAAGGGTCAAGGGTCTCAAAATACACCCATTCCCATCAGTTTATGTGCATTTTCATCAGTTCCTATCATCCACCTACACGTCCTCTGCATTTCCATGGTTAGTGCTAGAGAGGAGTCAACCCCACCATGACTTGAATTAAGTGTTACCCAGATTCATGCTCAGATTCGAGTAGCTCCTCATCGATAGTAAGTTTAGGACATCCATCAGCCTCCTATGCTCTACATTCATATATTTATCGATTTCCATCCACCACATTTTTGTTCAAGGTGAACTCAAGGAAGTAGGCAAAGGATAGTAGAAGATCAAGGAGGAGGATGAAAAGGATGGCATCCACCCCATATGGAGGCTAAGGATTTAGAGCCACCTCTCATAGGTTAATGTCTTCCTATGCATCTTTTCTTATATTATTCTTCTTTGTTCATGTACAACGATGTATTTCCATCTTTGTCAGTGCCAACAATGCTTTTCCATGTCTAATTGAGCTCATTCCCAATTATGTAGCCCATTTTGATATGTTTATGACTTTGATTGTAAGCAAGTAGTTAATATCTTGATCTAGCATGCTTTTTTTACCTTCTATTTTGGTTAGGAATATATGATCAACTGGTATCTATCTTACATGAACTTACATTTTTTTAACCTCAAAATGTAAGTGGTAAAAATGGGTAGAGAAGGTAGGTTGGATCTTGAATCAAAAGGATGAAAGAGTAAGGAAAATCTAATCAGGATCCAATCCAAGCATGAATTCAGTTGGATTCAAGCATAAATCCAGTTAGATTCAAGCACAAATTTGACTGGACAAAAGCATGAATCTGGTCAGATTTAAGCATGAATCTGGTCGGATTTAAGCATGACTTTGGTCAGACTTAAGCACAACCTAGTTGGATTTGAGCATGCCCAGGTTGGAATCATGATTGGCCTCCACTGCTCCTCATTCCCCTAACTGCTTCGGATCCAAGAAGTAATATGGGATAATTTGTTCCATGTCCTTGAGAGGGGTATTGGACCATTTATAGTTAGTCACGCTACATAAGAGGAGTTAGATGACATTCACAGGATTAGCTACCACCTATACATGTTGAGTTGGGATATTAGTTTCTAGATAGGTTGTATGAGGGTTGTTTGTACTCGAGAACAAGGTGCAAAGATAGTCCAATTCGTGGTTGCATAGCTTGGAAATCCATCTCATTGTTTAGTAGGATTTGATAAAATATGTTTTCTATATTTTGTTTTCTTTTCTTTTCTTGCCTAGTTCTAGTTTTATGTGTATATAAACCCATATGTTGCGCCTAGATAAGTAAGAACCAAATATTAGGCGACTAACCCCCACATCCATGTGTTTGACCCCATATCACTCCTTTGACCCCTGATTTTTTTTTGGTGTCCCAATATTTGGGAAGCAAGATATAATTTAAACCTACAAATAAAAGACATTGTTCATATGGTGACATGGCAGCCTTTCTTGCACCCAATGTACTCAATTTACAATGCTTTAGTACCTTTCTGAGATTATTCAATATGGATTTCATACTGAAAACTCCATAAAAAGATGTATAAGAATATAGGTCCACTTTCTAGCCTCTAACACAATCTTTAATGACAACCAAAAAAACCAAGATGGAAAAAGAGTGACAATGCAAAGAATGTTGATTCTATTGTAGGGGCAATGTTGATTCCATCTAGTAACAATAATTATAGGCAAAGAACTGTAGTACATGCCACTAAAAACATCAACTGAACTAGGTCTTCAGGTCTGGACGACCACCTTTCCATCTTTGAGTGTAACAACCTATTATAGATAATTTGTTATCACAAGGAGATGCACAAGCAACTATCATAGCCATAGAAGAGCATGTAAATACTAAGAGGAAGTTAAATCCTATAGAAGCCTCCATTAGAATTCCTCAACTACTCAACATATCGTGAAGGTCCCAGTTATAAGGGAACCTCCCAATCCATTACCAAGAGGGTACAATTTCAATGCCCATTATGTCTGCCATTGTAGCAAGGTCCATAACACATATTCACATATGTCTCTAAGGCATTCTCTGTAAGATGTGATCAAGTTAAGATGGGACGAGATAGAATCTGCTAAAGATATGCCATCATCATCCAATCTTGTGTCAAACATAACTATATTTGAGGATCACATGATAGGTTCCATTCGTCATCTAAAGAAGACCCTTGAAAACGGGTATTGATCACAAAAATTATTTCTACTATTGAAGAATGAAAACTAATGACTCGTTGAGATGTCAAAACTTCAGTCATCATAAGGGGGCCACAACCACGTAAAAATCCTCACCCAGACTAGATACCTGATCCAACATTAGCATTGTCCAATGATGAACCAATCATAAAAGGAAGGATGTTTGACAGTGGAAATGACAACCCCCAATCTTCTCTTTTGTATCTACTTCTAGAGACTCATTCATGTAGTCTGAAAGTGGAATGATTGTCCAATGATGCACCAATCACCATACCAAGGATGTTTGAGTACAAGAAAATCATTCAATTTCTAAGTGAGATAGAGGGAAAGGTTTCACTCACAGAGATGATGCATAACTTTACAACAAACCCAAAAGTTGTGATGAAGGCCCTTGAAGGATCCTTCATCTATAAATTGGTTATGCTAGAATCACTCCCTACCACCATCAAGCTCATGAAAACATCACATTTGATTTCATCATTTAAGGAGGATATATTAGAAGGCCATGACCATAATATGCCTTTAGAGGCCTTGAGTTTCCCTCATGCTAAATCGACAATGAGGCATGCTTCAACGTCTCCCCCCAATTAATAATTAATTACATAGTTGTATCCTAGTGCAAAAATAAGACATAATACGGAAGAAATTCTCCACAATCCACAATCCACAATCCACAATCCACAATCCACAACCCACAAGCCACAAGTCCAAGCTGGTGCCCGGCCCGGCCAGGCAAGGTGAGGCATGGCATGGCATGTTGGGTGTGCATGTGTGTTGTGGTCACCATACCCACAAACAATGTGAGCATACTCTCCTCCTAGGACCCTTGGACACTAGTCACATGTGATCCTACATATAAGGACCACAAACGTTCGAGGAGTGAGCAATGTGGGATAGTGTTCGATTTAACATGACATGTGAGTTTCCTGATATATACATGTTTCTCTCAACCTGATAATGACACAATGTGTGCAAATAAAGACACACGGTGTGTTGTCCCAAAAAAACTGAGGGTATTTGAAAGGCCTAGTGGACATGGCATGTTGGATTAAAAACACGCCGTGTGTGAAATAGTACATGTCGTGTACTCTTGAAAATTTGCATAGTCATCCCTTCTGTGAGTAGGGACACGGCGTGTGCAAATAAAGACACATCGTGTCTTTCCGAATTTTAGTAGAAATTGGCTTCTTTAATCAGCACATGTAGAGATAATTCTATGTATCTATGAGGGTCTACATTATTACATTCATCCATGATAAGTTTATTTTGGGAATTGAAAAATGTTCTTGATTGAAACTAATCAATGAAATCTATCCTAATATGGGGTCAACTCCCACAAGTAAAGTCCGGAGTAAGACTCTTCAACCGGTGGATTATGCATCTTAGAGGGAGCAAGAGGCTCCTTTGTCGGTCTCCTTCCTGTGGTATACAACTTGCATCTTTGTCCATTAATCTTGAATGTTGATTGCTTTCATTGCAGCTCCAGTGTTCAAACGGATAGACTTTTAAGACTAAAAATGGTCCAGACCACTTAGATCGACGCTCATCAATTTTGAGAGAGAATCCACTGATATTTGTTTGATTATGAAGAAGTCCACCTCTTTTGATGGTTAAATGAAAGACGCTCCTAGAGAAATTACACTTGAACTCTAGATTGGGTTACAATATTCTTATTACTATTTACATTCATGGAGATATGTCCATCTTTCAATCCACTCTTAGGGACGCCATGGATTTACCACAACAAAAAGGTCCTCTCATTGATACATTAGAAACTCAAATATATGATGGGAAATGCTATTGTTGTTGTCCACAGAGCTAGCCTGAGAGGTACCATAGCATGCGAGAAGAAGATGGCTATTGTGACCATCAGCTACATGCTACCTCAAACTTGTAGATGGTGCCACTTACTTTACAATCAGGTGTAGTTTACTCAAAAGCTATTATATATAAACATCCACCCATATCAAGGTCTAGGCTCAAGAAGATAGGGGTGCATGGAGATCACATAATTCCAATAATAACTAAGATAGATGGGTCTCGGGTTCAATGACCCACATTACTACCACTCATGATTCACAAGATGAACACCACATTGGAGAGAAGCTTCACTCTAGCCTACTCCAAAGGATCAAATGAGCCAAGGACACCTCATCTACCAAACACTTTCTCAAAATCTAAGTATGTAGGCCCATAAAATATTATGTTACAAAGAGTGTAAATTGAGGGTGTGTATGAGTCTGACCTAGGCCCCAAGCATAAGGGTCCCGACCCATACTTCTCTTACACTTTTGCAATACCTAGTGATGGTTCATATGCAACCAAATCCATCATCCTCTTACCTTACCTCATTATGAGGTTTACAATGATTATCAAGTTGAATACATGACCTGAGCACAAGGCATTGCATCTAGAATCAGGGAAATTGCCATTGTCATTGAATTTTATATTAGCATTAGGACCACCCAGAACAACCAAGAGTTTGAAAATATGATTATCTCATCAGACAATAATGCTATTAATGACATGGATGAAGCCACTAATGAGACTCTTAGAGTGAATGGGATGTTATTCAATCGGGCTAAATCATAAAATTTGCACTCGTGCTCATGGGTTACTCACCACACTCATTGAGACTCCATTAAGTGAATCAACAAGTGCATGGAGGAAACCAGGGAGGCCCATCTAATGATTGTCACATACAAAATGAAATTGACTACATAGAGGAATCCAGCGATCTAACTCCCGAAGAGATGGAGACATCATTATATATGGCTAACTTCACAGCACCCACTAACACTATTAACTCACCACACTCGACAGACTTCAATAAGTGGAGCAATGAGTGCGTGAATGGGGAGTATGGAGCCCCTATGGCGATGACGATGATGCATACAAATTTTTTGAAGGATGCATATCAATGGCATATTTGAAGCAGACATCGAGGAAATCCACAACAGCTCATTTGTTATGTACAAAGCAGGGACAAATTACAAACTTGGCATAAGTAGGGTACATTATCCTCAGCACAAAGCCACTGTCACTGCCCAAAAAAAGGCTCGTTATAAAAATGGCACCATGAAATTATGCAGATCCTAAAGTGGCTTTTTTATGATCCATGATTCCCTCATCTTCCATAAAAATACCAAAAAATCACACAAAAACACAAATAAAAGAATTAAAGATGCTCTTCCAGATAGGAGCTTGATGAATATTTCTTAAAAGTAATGCAAACTTTATGATGACAATGATATAAAGTCTGAAGATGTGGCCATCATGAACTACATATTGAAGCACAAGTCCCTTCACATAGAAGACAAGATCGTTATAATAAATATCAGCTCTGACCCCAAGTCAAGTAAAGACAAAATTTGGGTGTGTCTATCTACTTATCAAAAGTTATATTAAGGAGATACTACTCAAATACATAAAGGTATTCACTTGGAGATACTCATACATTCTAGGAATGGACAAGTAGAACATGATTCATTTCCTATCAATAACCCCTCGACATCCACCCAATAAAGCAAAGAGCTAGACAACTATGACCAGAAAGAAGCCTCGCGATCAAGAGGAGGTTCAAAAGTAGTATACTGATATTTCTTAGATTCGTTCAGCTATCCAACATGGTTGTCCAAATTTGTTTAGGTACTGAAGAAAGATGGTAAGGTATATATGTGTGTGGACTATTGTGACCTTAACAAGACATTTCCCAAAGGAAATTTCCCAATACCACACACAGATATACTAGTAAAAACACATGGGACGATCACTAAGATGGCTAAGGAAGACAAGGAGGTACTGCTTTCATCAGCAAATTGGGATTGTTCTATTGTCGAGTAAAATGTTGGAGCAACCTATTAAAGGGTGTTACTGGCACATGATGCATAAAGACATATAGGTTGAAGTGGATTGCATGATTTCCAAATCTAAGAATGTCAAAGATTACATCACTCCCCTGGAGAATTTTTTCCAACAACTATAGAGATTTTCTATATGTCTCAATCCAAAAAAAATGTACCTTTGGAGTTACATCTAGTAATCTCCTAGGATCTTGTCAGTCAAAGAGGAATCAACAGCGAACTTCAAAAGACACATGCCATCTAGGAAATACAAAAAAGGAGATGTGAGTCTTGCTCAATTTTCTCAAATACATTAGTTTCTATATTTCCAAGCTCACTGGTAATTGTGAGCCCATTTTCAAACTACTAAAGTAGAGCTCTGGCTCTGGGTCAAGTGAATAGTGCAAAGAGGCGCTCCAAAAGATGAAAGTCTACCTCACCCATCCACCAGTTCTAAAACATGCAGTGACATGATACCCTCTCACGAATATGACTATTTATTTATGAAACATATCCAATAAATGATCAATGAATAGCATGACATCTATTAGCTATCCAAGAATCTAATCGACATCCAGGCAAAATACAATGATGTAGAAAATTATTAGTTGACCATGGTGTATGAAACATAAAATATGTCACTAACTATTGACATATTCATCACAACTTATCGCAAGACAAGACCCACTCCACAACTTATGTGAACAACCTACAATCACTCAGTGATGCCTAGTGGGTGTAGTTTGTTCACTGGTGATGTTGTGTGAGTTCTACATCCCTTATCTACCTATGAAGGCTATCAAAGCACAAGCATCACTTGATCTCTAGTAGTTTTCCCACTTTTCAAAGAACAAAAGCATGGGTATGAGTTCCTCGAGGAACACATCAGAATGATCGGCTCACCACACATCATTATCCCTTCGAACCCAAAATTGTGGATGAGCTTCTTCGATGAAGCCATTAATTGCAAAGGAATCAGGGTTGGAGTGGTCCTCTAATATCTACATGGCAAGCAATTGTCTATGACAAGACAATTCGAGCTCAACGCATGTGGTTGAATACAGAGCATGTATCATGGGACTGAAATTCAAGGTATGTGAATGTTAAAAAGTGAAATCTTGGAAGTTACTTAAGAATATCAAAACCATACATAAGCGTAAGCATTCAATGTTTTTACATGACACAACTATGGCCCACCTACTCCCATGTGTCACTCTGATGGAAAAGGATCTAAAGTCAAGCCAGATACAAGATGAATCAATGATTGGAATCAAGCTACTCTTTGTCGTGCATGTTTACTACCAAACATTATCAAACTCTATGTGATATGAAAGCTTTATTATAGACATATTTTCTCTTTCATTATCTAAGTTCAATCCCTCATTGCTACAGATAATGACCCTACAACTGTGGTTGTTTTGGCCAGCTGTCATGGAACATTACAATTTATATAGTATAGATGAAGCTTCATTTGTATCTTATATCAACCTCATGTTATTAACAAACCCAACCAGTTTTCATTTAGTCAACATCAAAACAAATATCCAATCCTTAAAAATAAAAAAGGCAAAGAAGATTACAATTGATACAAATGGGTCATTATTATGAAACTAAAAAATTACCAATTTTTAGATAATATTGATAGTCAAAAGATTGGTATCAAGATTTAATTTATGTTATGTTTCTTGTAGATAATTATCAATATAAAATCAAATGCATAGTTCCAATGATTTCAAGATAAGATGAATACTTTAGAAGAATATATTACCTTACTCCAAACAACAAATATCTCATATGAAAAAAAGATTATTTTTATAATAAGAACTCTCATATATAAGTGTTGATGAGTGTGAAAAAGTAACATGTGTGAAAAAGTAACATCAATGAGAATGTGAATACATGGATATTTGCATTAAGTGTAGATTACTATGTTACACATCGTATGTTTTAATATCAATTACCGAGAATCTATTAGCAAAAATGTGAGGAGAAAATATGTAAGAAATAGTTTGGGGCATCACACCAAAAAGAAAGATTCAATTGAGATGTTTTAAACATATCAATAAAGTCCTTTCATTGAAGAAGAACGATGAAACATGTAATTGATAACAGATAAGATCGGTAAGAACATGTTACCCTTGTGTCCTCTCGTGTGAGAATGTCTCTCTTTTCCTCTTTCGAATAAGTACCAACTACGAGTAGAATAGGCCTCTGTTTTGGATCAGGTCGTCCTCCAAAACTAAAACCATAGTTGAGTATGTTATTGTAAAGAAAATTTGGTCCAAAACAATTGTCTTGTGATTATTATGTGGTTATTGAGCAAGATGGTAGTGTAACACCACGCTCCTAACTTGGAACTACTTTCACCACCATAATGATCTTCAGTTCATTATTAGTTGCTCAAAGCATCGAGCACCTTATTACTCATTCAAGCCATGTTGTCAAGTAGAAAGGGAGCAACTAGCATCCTTGATTTTGGCGGTATCAAAGAAAATTAAAAGACTACGAATAAGAGTGGGACTAGGGAGGGAAGTGCTTGAGAGGAAATAGTTGTTGTTGACATCCGAATCTCCCCGAATCAAAATTTGCAAACAGTGTTTTGAAAATCGGCCCAACCAGCCGATTAATTGGCCGGTTAAGTGGTGCAGGGTTGACCGATTTATTATGTTGATAATCGTCGGTTAAGGCTTTTTGAATTAAGCGCCCGATTTTGGGCCGATTAGCGATTAATTTTAAGCGGCCGATTAGGCCCGCATTTTGTTGGATCGGACAAACTAATTGTTGATTGTGTTGTTTTGGATTTTCTATCTTTTGGATGTTCAAGTTGACTTTTAGATTTCAACAACATCATCAGGTGAAAAATTGTGAATATTACATCAATATTGTACTAATTGTTTCTTGTTTCATGTATTTTCATGTGGCCACATTACTTCCCTTGTCCAACTGGTTGTCTACTCGTATGATCTTGCTCAGGCTTCATTCACAGGTAACCAACTAAATTCAATTTATATTTTGTTCATGCCTGAAATTGTTTATTGATGCATACATTTATTTATGTTTAGCTGTTGAATCTATTAGCTCTTTAATTCTGTTACATCGTATTTCTTTTAAAGGAATAAATATGTTTAGTTATGTAAAATAGTCACAAATATTAAATTAAGTATGTGTATATAATATGTCTATAAAATGTGAAAAATCATTAAAAATCTGATTTTTTAAAAATCGCCCACCTGACGATTAATCGGCTACAAAGTCTCGTCCGAACGATTCTCGATTTGCACTTCTTAAAACATTGTTTGCAAATGTAAAAATTAAAAATATGGACTGCACTTAAGAATATCCAATGCAACATGTACATGTAAACCGTCAATGCTTTTACATGACATAGCTATGGCCCACTCTACCCAAAGTGTCATTGTGATGGAAAAGGATCTAGTGTCGAGCCAAATACAAAATGAATCAATTATTGGACTTCAACTGCCCTCCGTTCGTCCATGTTTACTCACCCCCAACCCACCCCACCCCCCACCCCAACATAATAGGTAGAAAACAAAAGACACGCAGGCACACACATAATGGCATACTTGCATGCAAATCTAAGGTACATTGGTGATCAAACTATAAAGCTAGTTAAGAGGTTTTACGCTCAATTCCCGACAGTCAAATATTATGGAATACTGGTTCTAGCGCTAACTCTTGATTTCTCGAATCATCTTGCATTAAATCTTCGAGCGGATATAGGCCCTAAGTGAAGTTTTTCCCTCTTTAAGGTGCACGTGAAATGGCATCCAAAGGAATTCGCGGCTAGGCCCATGTACACGCCATGCCATATTAGGTTTCGCAAGCAGCCATACATGGCACAAAGTTCAACTTCAAGACATGCTTTTACTGGAAAGGAAAATTACTTCATGACATGCTTTTACTGGAAAGGAAAATTAAAAAATGCAGATCAAGCATAAGGCCACTGTTAGCGAGTATCATGGTGTCATGTGTATTTTATGTATCATACAAAAACTGTAACAAAATTGCACAATTGGGTTACTTCCAACTCAGCCATTATCCATGATCTAACTGATAACTAGATGATACCTCCAAGATATTTACTTCATTGGCTTACTCTTTACAGGAGGGACACAGAGGAATTGACTAGAGGAAGTCCGGTGTCAGAAACGAGCTTTCTCTTTGTTTCCAAGAGATGCTACAATAGATGATTGCATTCTGTATGTGTTGGGAGGGAAACAGGATTTGCTGCTTCCTTACAAGCCGATGGTGTGACATGATATGGTTGCAAAGTTCAGCATTACTTGGGAGGGAAATAAAGAACAGTAGTGGCTTCAACTTCACCCGCTTGGCCACCAGATGTTGAAACAAAACCCACCTCTAGTCTCAACGCCTTGAGCATCTCTTTTTGGTACGGTATCCTGCAGCCTTGAACATCTAATTACTAATGAAATATTTGATACTTAAGCCACAATTACCAAAATAATCTCGATCAGCTTTTATGACGCAGCTCATACCATGTACGTCATCCCGACCTGTATCAAATTCGTATGAGGAATACTCAAACTAGCAACACCTCTCCTGCAGTTCCTTCTCAAAAAAGCATAAAAGTAATTTATCACAAGCTTTTTGATGAACCAAGAATCCTTCCTGGCCCTAATGTCACCATGGCCAAGTAGGTATACGACGCCAGATCCTTTAGCCTGGTGTATGAAAGAGAGCTCCCTCTCAAGGCTTTGCATGGCATCTGTAGCCCCATCTTCATGAGGATCCTGGTAGGATGTAGTTGCTTCTGAACCAGACTTTTCCAAGAAATCGGCCAAGAGAGGAACACCTAGCTGATAGACACTGCCATTCGGTCCAACTAAAATTCTAGTGTTTGCTTCATCCTCACCCGAGTCCATGTCATCTTCATCACTTTCTAGGGATCTTTCCTGAGCATCTCGGCGGATGAACTTCTCAAGACTCTCAATTAGAAGCTGTTGGAATACCTGGTAGTTCTCCTTCCGGACATCTTTATAACCATACCTGCGCAAAGTTAATTAGGTGAACACACATGATTGCTGACTGCAAAGAATGAGAACCTAGATACGTTACACGATAGTCTTCATTTTATAAATGATAAAACATGATAATCGGGCTTTATATGAAATGGAGAAAATATCGTTACTGGACTGTGAATATTATCTACTAGAACGAAAAATTCAGAAAAATGGATGAGATGTGACAAGAAAACCAATCAAAATGTAAAACAGCAGGTTAACAACTTGCTACTACATCTACCAAAAAAAACTTGCTACTACAGAGATGCTAGGTAGTTGGAATCTGAGATTACCTAGCAATACAGCGGAACAGGTGATAACCTTTAGGACAAACTCGTCGAAATAGGAACCTCTCGTTTTGAGGTACAACGGGTACTGGAACATACTTGATGCAAACGAAAATTATCATCGAATGGATTGCTGGAAGGCTAGTCAGAAAATGACCAAAAATGGCTGGAATTCCTTTCACCAATTCATTGTAAACCAAACCAATTCCGGGGGATCTGACTGTACCAAGGTTGCAGCCAAGTTTCATTAGAAGATCCATGGAAAGCTTCTGTTTGACTTCAGTTTCGTATTTGAGCTTGCTACCATAGTTCCATATATACATAATCATAAATAACACTGCTGCAAAGACGAGCAATAACCAGCTACCATCTCCAACACTTCCCAAGACAGAAGTGAAAAAAACCAATTCCAATCCCAAAAAGAGTACAAGGAATGCAATCACAAAAATAATATTCAGCTGCCAGATCAACAGCATTATGAGAGTCACCAAAATTGTGGTAGTCATCATTACTCCAAGCTCCGAAATTCCTGAAATAGAGATTGTTTCTATTAGAAGGCAACTTGAAGCAGTGAAAGGGTATATGCACTAAGCAGAGCAAATAGGTGTCCATATAGACAGGAAATTTTGAAGCCTGGTAATGTTTTCATCTTAAACGAGTTGTGAAACTAGATTGGGCCTGCACAAATCTATAATCGTGATCGGAAAACTTGTGATGAGTAATACCGCCCTCCCAGCTGCTGATTACGCTCCAATTAAAGAGATGGAATTTGGTTAGGGGTGTTAAAGTGTCTATATTAGTCTATTAGTTAAATAGGCTAATTAGCTTAGTGGGCCTTTATATTCTGGCCCATCTAGTTTAGATTACTTGGGTCCTAAGTAATAGGGCGTCTCTCCTCCTTCTATATAAAGGAGAGGCCGTCAGTCATTGTAATCAATCGATTCCTATTCAATCAATCTTATATTTTAACAAGGGGTATTATCCTGCTACAAAATATATCTTTTTAATCAATGGCTACTTGGTAAGTCATAGACTGCCTGATTATAGGTACTTGGGTACAAATTTCTAAACATCTACAGAATGTATAATTTACCCTCTCTTTTATGTGCATGCCACCAGCACATTGAGCTCTGAGGATAATCTCATTTTATTTGCATTGTTCTATAAAATATCCTACTTCACCACTATATATACGTTCATGGATTGTTGACTACACTATACAATATATGCTGCTTCTTGTTTGCTTTTTCATTAAAAAATGTTTAGTGCCATGTTCGTTGAAAGTATTAGACATGTAGATAATATACGAGTAAATTACAACCATCACCACCATCATCATCTAAAGGTCTCTACCCCAACAAACATTGGAGACGGCTACATAGATTTTTTTTTCTGCCCAACTTTATGTTAGGTTACATTTTCTCTGAGCTGTAATGGGTCTAGATATCTCCTATTAGATTTTCCCCAAGCCAATTACTACTCAATAATATTTAACTTTGGAAGGGTGCAGTTGACATTCCCTGTTGCACATCCCAAATCATCTAATATGGCATCCTAGTAGTTGGTCCTCTATATTTGTCACTCCCACTTTATTCTCACAGCACCATTTCAAATGTAATCTATCCACATCTTCCCAATCTATCCCTGCACCTCAAAAATATACCAAAAAATACCTCTAGAAGGTTCACCCAGTACATTCCTTCTTTTACTTCTTTCTCCAGAAACACCATTGTTTGGTTACCACTTACCACCAACCTTGTTATGTAACAGCAAGCTACAACCATGGGTCGTCAATGACTCGCTCTCACCTCAACATCCTTGACCTCTCCTAATGGCACTCCACCAACATCCTGCCCTCAACATGATCCTCCACCCCTCTATCTCCCATGCCCACCTGCTCCAACTCCACCTACTTTCTACGTAGTAGCGATATATGTGTGATACTTCCTAGCTAGGCGGTCAACAGAGAAGAAAGTGGAAAGGAAAGGATGGTAAAGGAGCAAGAGCAAAGGGGAAGATAGGGGTACAGTATTGGAGGAGAGAAGGTTGCAACAGAATGACAGGATGAGAGGAGTTCAACGGTGTGAGGAGTGGTTTGAAAGGTGCAAGCAAATTTGCTGCGCTGGGTTACAGCGAAACACAATTAATTACACAACCACCAACCGGGCAGGAAGATACTGGATTTATTTATATATTTGTTTTTTGAGGGTGGGATAGGGGAAGAAAGGGTATTTATTAACCCACGGGTGGAAATTGGTTGCACGTACAGAAGGCTTAGAATTTGTCTGTAATTATTTGAAAGCAAGGATAGAATCGTGATATGGTGGCAATCATAAGTATGGTGCAAACGTTTGCCCTTAATTCTATCAACCGTTCTCTCTCATAGTTCAACATGGTTTATATCAAAATATAGTGAGGCTTGTTCACAAAAAGACAAAAGGTCAAGTATGCAGATGTAATGCAACCCAAAGTTCGCCAACTATTTGAAAGTTTCTGAAATTATTTACATACTCTGGAAGAGTACTATTAAGTAATCCAAATCCGCTCACCCTGCCAAAAATTTTGGTTTTAGCAAAAAAGAAAGAAAGAAGAGAAAAAAATTATCATGTCATTTGCAGGCTCTGCTTCTCTCCCCTCCACACACAATGGCCGCCGCCTTGACTATCACCAGTGAAACAAACCCATTGCTACCCCATAACCTCTCCGTTCTCTCTCTCCTCTTCTTTTACACCTCCCCGATAACACCCCACCCCACCCCACCCCACCCCATCTCACCAGTAAAGTAGCTACAGATTGTTGTAATCTGCAACTCCAAAAGGAGGGTAAAGTGGGGAGAGAAAATGAAGAGAAAATGACAAAGACAGACTAGAGGAAAGCAATATAGCTGGAAAATGGCAGTGTGGACGCTGTCATTATAAAGATTACCATAACCTGCCAATATGATAGCTTGACAAGAACAATCATCCCTCAGTTTGTAGCTGCTAGTCTGTCAAAAAGGGGTCGACAGGAAATAAAAGGGGAAGGGTAAAGAGAGTGTAGGGGAGAAGATGTAATCATGTTAGCGTTGAGAAACACCACCACAAACATCACCACCATTGCCAGCAGATAACATCAATTTAAAAGTGCCGTCTCCCCCATCCACCCTTCTCTCTACATCTTATTTTTCTCTCACTCCATCCACACCCCTTCCACTTGTTTGTTTCCACAAGCTTCACACTACCACAACCCCGTCATTCTCCCTTTTCTCCACCATTTTATATGTCTATCGCTGCCTCCTTTCCCCTCACCGCACCAGAGCAACAGTTGTACGCTGCTCCATGCAGCAGAAGCAAAGGGGGAGGAAGGAGGTGGTGGGGAAAGGAAAAAAAATACAGGGTGAGAATGGAAGAGGGAGAAACAGGATGTGGTGTGGGTGATGGTCCTGTTACACTCACGGAAGCATCAAGAGCGGAGGGCAGAGGGGAGGGGCAGAAGAGGTTGAACATGAAGCATTCAGTACAGGTACTTTGTTTTAACAGGAGACAATGCTGGATGATATGATTAATCAAACTGACAATTCTCAGGCCAGGGAGCAATTGCCGTGTCAAAAATACAATTCACTTCATAAATCATTTGATGATAGATTCTGATTAAATACAACTGACGCCAGCCACACCACAATTTTCCATGATGATGAAGATTAGAACTTAGGCTAGAAACAAAAAGTGAAACCTCAGCTGGTGGTCCTGAAGTAATAATCCACAAGTACGTAAAGCATGCCCTAAATTATAACTGAACTAGAAAATAATTGCAAAGAAGTACAAAATTAAAGAAGACTTCAGAGGTACCATAAGCATTTCCAAGTTCATTTGTGCTTCCAAAGGTGGTTACGAAGACCAGGCAGAAGACCAGTAAAAACCAATTTATCACTGGAATATATATCTGACCCATGAACTTCCGAGAAGTATGTATTATCTTTAGACGAGGAAAGCATCCAAGGGCTGTCGACTGTTTTATGCATGAAAAGGTTGCTGTTGTCATTGTTCTACTGGCAATTAAAGCAGCGATATTGGCTATGAAGACAACAGGCCAAAAAACTCCTTCTGCAGATGGCAAAAGACAATTGTAATCTATATTAATGGCCAATCATATCAAACTAAACATGCAAAGGAAATGTTATAAGAATTTCAAACCAAACAACATGACTAGACATAAGGACTACAATTGAAAATATATGACAAGCTTAGATCGGATTGATATTAATCACAGTTTAAAAAAGTGTTACGGGCAGCTGCTTAAGCACCCCAAGGCCGCAGTCGCTTTATTTGACCTATAGGTGCGATTAGGCGCCTGCTTTTCCCTGCTTTGCACGCTTAACAAGTGTCCGAAGGGAGCTTTTGAGCACCCTCCTAAGGCAGCCTAAAGCAAAAGAGCAACTAGACCTGGGTTATTCCTTCTACATCTCTTAATTATATTTCTATTTGTACTGCTATACATTCATTCGGGCGTACAGTATGTAATACAAACTATAATATGTAACATCTACTATCATAATATTTACTACTCGTGTATAATGTATATGATATTTACCACTACTGTATAGCATGTAGCACTACTGTAATATACAATGTTTACTGTTATGCAGTATTGAATAATATTCTACATTAATTGTGTTTACTAGCGTACTATTGTACATTGCTGTATCATCTACCCTTACATATCTGCAATTCTACATTATTATTTTTTTTTGGAAGTGGGGAATTTCACCCGTCCAAGGTAGCAGGAGAGAGAGAACACCATCAGCTACACCGAGGGCTATAATCTCTTCCTGTAGTGCCCCAACGAGTTCACTGAGATTCGAACCCGCAACCTGCACTTCACAAACAGCAGGCTTAACCAACTGAGCTAGTTGGCAAGTGCTGCAATTCTACATTATAATATTCTATATTAATCTATTATGTAATCTAATGCATATTATTGTATTAAATACTGTTATATTACTGTACTATATTACTTTGATTGTAGTATTACTATGTATTGTTGTATACTTTAGTACTGTAAGCTTGTGATTTATAAGTTTTGTTGTATTATCTACGCTACTATTGTTATATCAGTGTTATAATATACAATATATTGCATTATTTATATATGCAATACATTCTACTCTACATAATATGCAATATATCGTATTAGCTATGATTATATTATCATATTATCTACTGTTATGTTACTGAACTATTATATTATCTTACAACATATGTACCATAGTAATATACTACTATACATAGAAAAAACTTTTACACTTTAGATGGGTTTATATATGTATATAAATTCATATAGATATGAATATTTACATATGTATGTTTGTAAATATGTATATAAATAGAAATGTGGCCATCCATAATTTAAAAAACTGCCCGCTTAAGCATACGTCTGGCACTTAATGGTCTACGAGATCATGTCCGCCTGCTTTGTGGTTTCTAAATACATTGATTTTCATCAATGACTCTGGTTCTAGATTACTAAAAATGGTTCAATAGTTTCTGATTGGAGAAAAGGCCAACGTAGGCCTACTTAAATGTAATGAACTAAGGTAATGTGATTTTGGTTCATGAATTGCCTTTTTTGAATATGCCTTAGAACTCAGTTTCTATACAGTTTCTGATGCAGCTAGACACCTCTTGTCAAATATTATTCCTATGTAAAATATAGCACAACTTTTGTCTGTTTTTGTTATTATCAGAAGCTGGTATGTATTGAATACTGAACTTGTGTCTCTGTAGAGCCTGTACCAATGGCTTAGCCCTGAAGTCCATCTTGTTTCTTATTTTATTCATTTATATCTATCTCCACTACATATTTTAAAGCATACTGCCACAGGAATGAGAGAATGTTAAAAGTTTTACAATAGAAGTGCTAAAGCATACTGTCGCGCTACTGCATATTGCAACTTGCAAGATTGCAAAAGGTTTACAACTGCAGCCCTTTTCTTTTGAAGAGTAATAGCCTCAATTACACAAGGAAGAATGTACAGGGAAAATAACTAAATACAAAACCCCAAGATCTTGAGAATCACCCAAATCATTTACACAACACCAAAGTTATCAAGGAGGGTGCCCTAGGTGCTTCATAGGTGTTCACAAACCCCCGGGTCTAGGACCTGCTGAGAAATCGGGCAGGCAGGGCGAGCTAGCGTACAAATAGGCAGGCTAGACGGCTGTTATATTGAGCTGGCCGGACATAACATGTGCTAATGGGTCAAGTTGGACTGTCTAAGGATCCAAGTAGCCCATTACTTTCTTCCATTCCTTCCTTATCTCCTCGACTCCTATACCACATCCTGTGTTACTACTGTTTCCTCACATCATGTGTTAACTTACTACTGTCTCCAATTCTTCCTCTTTCTCCCTACGTCTTCTCCTCCTACTGCTGCTATAAAAGAAATGACTAATATGCAGAACATCTAACGGTTCCAAAGAAAAGAAGTTTAAAAAACCTAGATACCCCCTGGGTCAAACTAAGGGCCTAGCTTCCTTGACAAGTATGCGCAACACATCAGCCAAATAACAGCCATCACAAAGTGTACTTCCTAAAACCCTGTCCAGAGAGGATAAGTTGCCTAGCAGTACATGTGGCTCCTATTGTTCCAGGTCTAAAATACGCCTCCAAACATCCCACATTCTGGTGAATAATAGTAGAGGAAAACAAATTGCATTCTCTTGATTTCTAAAAGTCTGACATCAAATATTTGATGCAAAAAAAAAACTAAATTTTGGTTTACTGATTTCACTAATAATGTAAGGTGAGTATGAACTCAGACTATGTGAGTATCAATATAATAAAAATGAAAAAGAAATCTTATTAAATATGAAAACAGCATTATATTGGCCTATTATTTTAACAGATATTCTTTTTTGGATAAGATATGTTAGAGTCCTATTATTTTATTATTTAAGTTATTGGGTCTATGTGTAATATGGGCCCAATTGTGTCTTGGCCCATTAGGATTATGTTTGCTTCCTTGTACTTGTCTCCCTTCCTATATATAGGAGAGGGATCTAGCCATCTATCAATAAAAAACATATAGGGAACTTTCCCATTATTCTAGCTTTCCGCAAGATAAAATATAACTAAGATCATCAAAGACAAGCCAAAGTATTGGGGAACAAGTAAAATCCCAGTGTATATTACAAGTGAGCTACTCTACAAAACCCCATTGTTTAAACACCAAAGGCTCAACATCCCCACATATTTGGGTTTAGCCTTGAAGAATTCTTTGATATTGTGAAAGTATAGCGCCAAAGCGATCCCCTGTTGCGGCGGGCTAGCCTTTATATAGGGAGAGAACATTTACATAATAGAACCAAAAAAGAAAGGAAATACAAAAAGACGACATGAATAGCTTCTATTCTCTAACACTCCCCCTCATGGAACATAACTTTGACGATTTTTGGCGAAATTTCGTCGAAACTTCGAACTTCGACCATAGGCGAAGTCGAATCCCAAATACTTCGGCCTCGTCCAAACTTCGAGGTGAAGTTTCAGTGATGTCGGCGAAGTTGACTTTTTTGTGTGTATTTTCGTCTCAACTTCTCCGAAGTTGGCGAAGTTTCCTCGAAGTTGGCGAAGTTGGGCGAAGTTTGGTCGAAGTTGAGACGACCCAGAGCATTAATCCTAACTAGTGTCCCAAAGGCCATATAAGGCATAAGTGTTGCCTCCAACCCTCTTCACAACTTCTAATATCAACTCCTATGTTGTTTGTTGCCACTCTTTCCTAGATAGGGTGTTTTAACTGCTATTTGACTGTATATTGTATAGAATACATATGGTGAACTATATTTGTATATGTGTATTGCACATTTGACCCTTGAAACTAGGGCTAGAGAGTTGTGAATTGTGTTTTGTGTTAAATTAACATATATAAGATAGATGTATAACATATATAGTAGTTTTCAATTAAAGTTTCCTTCAAATTCACATCATTTTCTTCAAAAAATGGCATCGAAGTTTGTCGAAGTTTGCGTCTAAACTTCCTCGAAAGTTTCCACAAACTTCCACTTCCACACCTGGCGAAGTCGACACGAAGTCGAAGTCTGCACCATGCTCCCCCTCAAGTTGGAGCATACACATTGTGCATGTCCAGCTTGGAACTCATATGGCTAAAAGCTGAAGGTATAATGGGCTTGGTGAAGATATTTGCAACATGTTGTCCAGTGCGAACATGAGGGGTCTGAATCTTCTTGAAGAGCAGCAGATCTCAAACAAAGTGGTAGTCCACCTTGATGTGCTTGATCCGCTCATGGAACACAAGATTGTTAGCAATGTGATTGGCTGCCTGATTATCACACATGAGAAAGATTGGAATTTAATAGACACTCATGTTTCAGACAAAATGGACATAACCCATTGTAGTTCACAACAAACATGTGTCATTTGCTCGATATTCAGCTTTTGCATTGGCCCAAGCTACCACATTTTGTTTCTTTGCTCCTCCCTCCATGTCACTAAATGTGACCCAAGGAACACATGATATCCTGAGGTAGATCGTCTATTTGCAACATCACCTACCCAATCAGCATCAGTATATCCTGTAAACTTCAAGGAAGTGGAGAAGGAATCCTTGTGAAATAAGTGAGACCTTTCCCTGGCGACCCTTTGATATAATGTAGGATCCGAGTGGCTGCCATCTCGTGTGACATCTTGGGTGCACTCATGAAATGGCTAACAACTCCTACTGCATTAGAGATATTAGGACAAGTAACCGTCAAATAGATCAGCTTACCCACAATCTGTCTGTACTTTGTTGGATCCAATAAATCACTATCATCAGAAATAACCGCCTTGGTATGATAATCCATAGGCATGGAGATTGGTTTGCAATGTGCCATGCATGTCTCTGCAAGAAGGTCTAGAGCATATTTTCACTGAGAAGATTTGTGCCTTTCTTGGAACGTAGAAGCTCTATTTCAAGGAAATACCAAAGATCCCCAAATCTTTTGTCTGAAATTCCGTTTGTAGCCACTCCTTGAGTTGTGAAATGCCAATAAGAAGGTCTAGAGCATATTTTCACTGAGAAGATTTGTGCCTTTCTTGGAACATAGAAGCTCTATTTCAAGGAAATACCAAAAATCCCCAAATCTTTTGTCTGAAATTCCGTTTGTAGCCACTCCTTGAGTTGTGAAATGCCAATAAGATCATTATTTGTGATGACAATACCGTCCACATATACATCCAGAATAATAGTGCCACGAGAGGATTTGCACATAAATAAAGAATTCTCAGTAGAAGACTGACTGAACCCAAACTTTATAAGTGTAGCACTAAACTTATCAAACCATGCTCGTGTTGATTTCTCCAGACCATACAAGAATTTCTTTAATTTGCACGACTTTCTGACATTCCCCCTGAGCAACATATCCGAGAGGTTGCTCCATGTACACCTCTTCAAGAAGATCACCACGAAGAAATGTGTTATTGACATCCAGTTAGAGAAGAGGCCAATCATAATGAGTAGCAACAGAAATAAGAATTTGTAGAGCAACATGAGAAAAGTCTCGAAGAAGTCCACTCCATGAGTTTGAGTGTACCCTTTGGCCATCAATCGAGCCTTCAAACTGTCAACAGATCCATCCGTTTTTGTATAACAGTGTACACTTAGCGATAGCCTACAATAGGCTTTCCAGGAGGAAGACCCACCAAGTCCCAGGTGGAATGCTCATAAAGAGCTTCCATCTTACTATTCAATATTCATGGCTTGGACCTATCGATCATGTTGGGTTGCTTCTGCATATGAGCGAAGAACGGGCGTATTGTGCAAGATTGAACACCTATACGAGCTGCAATTAGAAGGTGTAAGTCTGGAATAGAAGTATTAAGAGAACTCTCAACATGAACAAGTACCTCAGGAGTATCTGATGATGATGAGTCAATCTAATGGATTGATGTCGCTACATCTTCTGGGTGATGCCCTACTCACCTAGTGTAAAGCAATGGAAAAAGTTGAAGATGGAGGTGGAGGTGGAGGTGGAGGTGTAGGTGGTGGTCGTGGTGATATAATAGTAGTACTATCTAGCACACTCTATCACTCGGCATAGGGAATGGTGGCTCTCGCTCTCTCCCTCTATCATTCTCAAAGGTAAGTTCACCCTCATGGTTGTGCTCCTCCTCACGCTGGATACAGTTACTAAAGAACGGAGTGGACTCATGGAAAGTAACGTCAACCGACACAAACATACGATGAAGACGAGGACAATCACATTTCTACCCCTTTTGTGTGGGAGAATATCCCAAAAATACAATGCAGACTGCACGAGGAGACAACTCGTGTGCACGTGGATCAAACACATGAACATAAGCAGTACAACCAAAGACACTGAGGGGTACAGTAAAAGCTTGCTCGTCTAGTCGAAAAACATAATATGGGGTAGCCCCATGCAAGACAGAAGATCGGTGACGATTAATCAAGAAACAAGCAGTGAGAAGAGCATTAGACCAGAACTTCTTTGGCATAGACATTCGGAAAAGTAGTGTACGGGCTACATCAAGTAAATGACAATTTTAACACTCAACAACCCCATTTTATTGAGGTGTATGACGACAAATTGTTTTTGGCGAATCATGCCAACAAAACCACAGAAACTAGAGACAGCCTTTTGAACATACGAGCAGAAAACACATGTTAAGCACGAGCTACACAATTAAATTAATATAATATTTTAACTACTAAAGACGTTTTGAAATCTCTATTTATGCTGACAATTAAAACATAATTAATATTCACACTAATTTGCATACGACACTCATAAAGACAAAAACTCAATTAATTATCGGTTGACTTCCTACGGCTTATATAGCAAAATTAATTTCATGTGCTTTCCTTCTTGGACATGTACTCATTGACGCTAATATACAATTCGTACTCGTAATATTTTTTTATACAATCCCCTAGAAGAAATAATTCGATTAATTGACGGTTGATTCTGTCTAAAGTGTAACATGTAGTACCACAATTACTTGTGTTGCCCTTCTTGACATGTGCCCATTGACGACCAATATATAGTTAGACTGACAATTATTTACGTACAACATGTCAAAAGTGTTGACTCAAGGTCAATTAGGTCAATGTTGACTCACGTCTAAATTGACTAAACCCGTGTTTTGATGATGACTAACCATTCCACATATTGGTGTGTAATGCTTCTACTTGAGTGATTTCAGATTAGGTATGGACACACTCCAAATGCCCTAACTTGCGCATCTCAAATTGGAGAAAAGACAAGTCAAAAGTCATACAAGTGCACATTTTTGTAATATGATGTATATCCATTAGAATCATGTTGTAAATCACTTGTAATGATTGTATGACTTGTAATTAAGCTTAGAAAAATATCAGGGGCACTTAGATCGAATATTAGAGCACTTTTATTGCAATTTAGAAAATGGATTACAGGCACTTGGTCGGTCGAGTTTCCCTGGCTTGAAACTCGACCGATCAACCTTGGTCGATTTTCTGAAGATTGCATCGGTCGAGTTGTGCACTCACAGAACTCGACCGATTGGGTAGTAGGCCATTTCCAGTTGAAATGGTCGGTCGAGTTTCCTCAGAACAAACTCGATCGATCATTTGAATATCGGTTTGCCTGCTACTTGATCGGTCGAGTTACACCCATTGAAACTCGACCGATTACACTGTTCGGAAAAGTGCAGAAAAGTGTTTCTAGCTGTTGTGGAGTTGCAACAAGTGAAAATATATCCGTTGCAAGCCACAAAACGGCTAGTTTTCGTTCTCAAGTGTTCCCAAAGGCTGAGAGGCATCCCCAGCTATAAATAGGACCCCTTGGGCTTCATTCCAAGGTTGAGCATTCATTGCAAACTCTATGTGAGGCTCCTATTCTATAGTTGAGTGCTTCCTACAGCCTCCTCTCTCTCTCTAAGCTTAATCACTTGCTACATCCATTAGAGTGAGTAGGAAATCTATAAGAGAGCTAGTCCTATATGTATATCTTGTGAGGCTCTCACTTCCACCACCTCCTATCTCTTCTTTCAATCAAGAAGATGAAGTTTGTCTCTCTTGTCCAAGAGAGGTGAAGAAGAACAAGGGAAGGAGTCCCTTGGTGAAGATCAAGGCTGAAGACTTGGAGCTAGAGTGGGTAAGCCCTTGGAGAAGGCAGAAGACTCAAGCTCAAGTAGGTAAGTCCTTGGTGGAAGCTTCTCCGAGTGAAGGTGAAGTCAAAGGTGGAAGATCCAAGAAGAGTGGGTAATTCCTGCAAGGCTGAAGACTTGTGCAAGAGTGGGTAAGTCCTTGGAGAAGGCCGAAGACTCTTGCAAAGTGGGTAAGTCCTTGGTAAGGTTGAAGACTCTTTGTATTGGATAGGTAAGTCCTTTGTTTGGTCATGCATTGTAAGTCTTATGAATGAATATAAGAATGCAATAGTTTGGAAGTCCTAGAGGTTGACCTCTCTAGGCAAGTGGACTGACACACTTCTAGTTTGAAGTGTGGAACCACTCTAAATAGCTTGTCTATTGGTGTATGTTCAATCTCTCTCATCCTTACTATGCATGCTTTAGTTGCACTCAAATTTCCTATTTAGCAACCTTATCTTGTGATATATCTTGAAGGTTTAATGAATTTTGTTTAAGTGCTTTCAGCTCTATTCACCCCCCTCTAGAGCATCTAATCACCCATCTAGGATCCAACAATTGGTATCAGAGCGGGTCTTCTCCAAGCATACTTCCACAAGTAGGAGAATATGGGTGATTATGAAGATGGGCAACCTTCAAAGAGAGGAATAGAAGGAAACAAGAGAGAAAAAGGGATCACAAAGGCTCCATCAACAAACGAAAGCACTAGTGGAAGATCTAGTGAATTTGAAGATGGAAGATGCCATTGCACCCTCTTGACAAGCTCAATTAAAGATTTAAATGAGGTAAATCCAAGTGTTGAGATTCTAACCAATTATTATCTTAGTCAACTAAATGCTTCTAAATTTGCAAATTCTAGCTTGCTTGATAAGATTAAATTTTTAGAATCTCAACCTTCTATGACTACTTCATTTATAGAGCTTGCTACTACTATTGTTTCTCTCTCTATTGTTTCTTATGCTCTTAAATGTGCTTATGAGAGTAAAGAGCTTACTTTGCAAGGAATAGAATGTGTAGATAAAGTTTATCCTTCAAAGATTACTTGTCTTGCATATGAACTTGCTTCCTTGCATAGTAGTGTAATTGCTCTTGACCCTCATACTATCTTTTCTTATAGAGAGAAAGTTTTTGATGCTCTATCTTGTGATAAAGATTCTTATATGACTAAAGATGTTTGCTTAGAAATCTATCTTGTGCATTCTAGAGATGATTTGAATCTATTGTGTCTTACCTTTACTTCTCTTATGCATGACAATCATAGTTTGAGATCTTCTTTGCAAAGATTCTTTGGTGATAAAAAGAATCTTAATCAAATCCTAGACCATACTACCAAACAAATGGGTAGAGGTGGCATTGGACTTGACTGTAGCCAAAGGAACAACAAAGATTAAGGACCTCCAATATTCCATGAAGAATCCTCTAGTTCCAAGACTATGGGCACATGCAACTATTGTATTGAAATTGGTTATTATTCTAATTGTTGTCCTTTTAGGAAAGCACCCAAAAGCAATAGGACTTGGGTTGCTAAACTAACCTCTCCGGACCCAAAAACATGATTGGGGACCATTTCATCTTTCTTCTTGTAGGTACTTGTAAATGGATTGACTTAAGCTATTGAATTGCAAATTGACTTCTCAATCCACATGAAAGAAGAAAGGTGAGATGTGTAGAGGGTGACAACAAGTGGAAAAGCAATGGTAAGCACAAAGGTAATGTTCTTCTGGCTTATAACCAATCCTAACTTGTTTTTGTCATGTTAGTGTACACTATACATATGGTTTTTGAGTCAAAAGTGGTATTTTGTGTTTCTCTTCACACTCTTGCTCAAAAACTGTTTCTAATGCTTCTATAGTGCATTACTAACTTGCTTAGACATGTTTGGATATGGTTTGTATATTTAGCATGCCTTTAAATATGTTTTTATGAAATATATGTGCTTTTTGACAGCTGCTCTGTCGGTCAAGTTTGCCCTGCTTGAAACTCGACCGATAGGCACCAATGGGTGTTGCCAACAGCTGTCATCGGTCGAGTTGTCAATGATCAGAACTCGACCGATTACACTGTGCACAGAATATACATTTGGCTTATTGAATGAGAATTTCCCTCTCAAATAGATTTTCTCAACCAATAGCCTTATTCTTTGGCACTCCTTTGGTACCTTTATATATGCATATTGCCATGCTTTAAATTGCCTATCTTGCTTACAACTCTATCTCTTTAATTGCTCCAAATTGGTATACCTATATCTTGCAATTACTTGCTTTGAGTTGTTTTGCAGGTTTTGATGATGATCTCTTTGGATCTCTTGGTTGTGTCTTAAATTGCTTCCGTTGTGCTCTAACTTGCTACATCTATCTAGGTGTATATCTTGTTTTGATACAACCTTGAGGTTCTTAGGGGTAATCATCTTTTGGTAAGGATGCATATCTTGTGAGTTATATCATTTCATGCTTCTAAAATTGCATATCTCTTTGTTTGGATATATCTCTTCATCTAATCATAGCTTGCTTTATCTTGTGTATCTTTTGGTATCTCTTGCTATGATCTAGATCCTACTAGTAGTCCTAACTTGTGATATCATCTACTAGTAGTTCATATACATGTAGTTCTAACCCTGTTTATAATTGGCATCTTTGCTCATCTATATGTTATGCTTATACATGCTCAAGCTTGTTCCTTGATTTGCATATCTACTATCTTGAGTTGCTTGCATAACATTGTGATGCAGGGTACATAGATCTACATTATATGTAGAAATTGGAGTATCTTTTTGGATTTTATGCAGCTTTTGCTCCAGTTTCAGTTTTTTGTGCAAGACTAGTGTTTTTCATACAGAAACGACCTTCTAAGCAAGACTCATTGCTCCGCGATGAGCTCTGATGGTTTTTGGTCAAATTCCGTTATCTTGAGGGTCAAAATTGCAATTTATTTTTCTGCAGCACTTTATCTTGCATCTTGGGTTGTTCAAGTACATGATTTAACTTGCTTTTCTTTCTATGCTTGGACAAGCCCCTATCTGTGCTCTTCTACTCTCCTTATATATATTTGTGTTATCTCCTTTCTCTTTAACAAGTGATGTTTCTTATTTTCTTCATAACCCCACTTTTTGAAATGACAAAGGGGAGAAAGGTATGTCTTCTTTTAAAAGAGGAAGAAGGCATGTCTTACATGAAGAGGAGAAGCATGTTCATGTAAAGGGAGAAGGTAAAGGGGAGAAGACATATATGTGTAGAACATATATGAGTAGAAGACATAGCATTTTTATAAATGTTATGAAAGCTAACCATGCAGGAGAAATAGCATCAATTGAGGGGGAGTATGAAAACTCCATGCGCATCAATTGAGGGGGAGCATATGAACTCAATTCCATTGAAACCCCTAGGTTTCTCCAAAGGTATGAATTTACTTTAAAGCTTTCAATACATTTATGGAATGGTTTGTCATCTTCAAAAAGGGGGAGATTGTTGACTCAAGGTCAATTAGGTCAATGTTGACTCACGTCTAAATTGACTAAACTCGTGTTTTGATGATGACTAACCATTCCACATATTGGTGTGTAATGCTTCTACTTGAGTGATTTCAGATTAGGTATGGACACACTCCAAATGCCCTAACTTGCGCATCTCAAATTGGAGAAAAGACAAGTCAAAAGTCATACAAGTGCACATTTTTGTAATATGATGTATATCCATTAGAATCATGTTGTAAATCACTTGTAATGATTGTATGACTTGTAATTAAGCTTAGAAAAATATCAGGGGCACTTAGATCGAATATTAGAGCACTTTTATTGCAATTTAGAAAATGGATTACAGGTACTTGGTCGGTCGAGTTTCCCTGGCTTGAAACTCGACCGATCAACCTTGGTCGATTTTCTGAAGATTGCATCGGTCGAGTTTCCTCAGAACAAACTCGATCGATCATTTGAACATCGATTTGCCTGCTACTTGATCGGTCGAGTTACACCCATTGAAACTCGACCTATTACACTGTACGGAAAAGTGCAGAAAAGTGTTTCTAGCCGTTGTGGAGTTGCAACAAGTGAAAATATATCTGTTGCAAGCCACAAAACGGCTAGTTTTCGTTCTCAAGTGTTCCCAAAGGCTGAGAGGCATCCCCAGCTATAAATAGGACCCCTTGGGCTTCATTCCAAGGTTGAGCATTCATTGCAAACTCTATGTGAGGCTCCTACTCTATAGTTGAGTGTTTCCTACAGCCTCCTCTCTCTCTCTAAGCTTAATCACTTGCTACATCCATTAGAGTGAGTAGGAAATCTATAAGAGAGCTAGTCCTATATGTATATCTTGTGAGGCTCTCACTTCCACCACCTCCTATCTCTTCTTTCAATCAAGAAGATGAAGGTTGTCTCTCTTGTCCAAGAGAGGTGAAGAAGAACAAGGGAAGGAGTCCCTTGGTGAAGATCAAGGCTGAAGACTTGGAGCTAGAGTGGGTAAGCCCTTGGAGAAGGCAGAAGACTCAAGCTCAAGTAGGTAAGTCCTTGGTGGAAGCTTCTCCGAGTGAAGGTGAAGTCAAAGGCGGAAGATCCAAGAAGAGTGGATAATTCCTGTAAGGCTGAAGACTTGTGCAAGAGTGGGTAAGTCCTTGGAGAAGGCCGAAGACTCTTGCAAAGTGGGTAAGTCCTTGGTAAGGTTGAAGACTCTTTGTATTGGATAGGTAAGTCCTTTGTTTGGTCATGCATTGTAAGTCTTATGAATGAATATAAGAATGCAATAGTTTGGAAGTCCTAGAGGTTGACCTCTCTAGGCAAGTGGACTGACACACTTCTAGTTTGAAGTGTGGAACCACTCTAAATAGCTTGTCTATTGGTGTATGTTCAATCTCTCTCATCCTTGCTATGCATGCTTTAGTTGCACTCAAATTTCCTATTTAGCAACCTTATCTTGTGATATATCTTGAAGGTTTAATGAATTTTATTTAAGTGCTTTCAGCTCTATTCACCCCCCTCTAGAGCATCTAATCACCCATCTAGGATCCAACAAAAAGAAAACAACTCAATTAATTACCAACTAACCCCCTTTAACTTATGCATGCAAATACCAAAATCAGTTTTGTTCTAGAAAATAATAAGTGAATAAGTATACAATTATAAACAATTAAATTATTCTAATCAGCGAGTACTAAAAATATACATGAGTGCTAAATATAAAAAATCAAATTAATCTAATAGTTGGGTGCATGACCAGTAACACATTACTACGTACGTCAGTTTTTACACTCAATCAGTAAACAGACTGAAATGAAAAATTTATAGATAGACACCACAAACGAAAAAAAATTATTAGTTAACTGTTTAGTGTTGATTGACTCTCCTCCAACTTATGCTTGTGATTATCAAGATTACACCCTACAATATAAATTTATACAATTCGTACTCACTATAATTTACATATTATACGTTAAAAGAGAACAACTCGATTAATTGCATCTGACTCCCTCTAATCTGTATTGCGACACCGTTAAAATTATTCACATCTCTTTCTTGGGCATGCACATGTTGAAAATCAATATATAATTAGTACATACAATAATTTGTATGCAACCTACAAAAAGAGAATAATTTGATTGACTGCTGACTGACTCCCTCCAACATTTATGTATGATTACTAAAATTATCTCCGCTCCAATTGAATTATTTAATTAGCACTCGCAAAAAGAAAAAAAAATTGTTTTGATTAAAAAAGTGAAAAATCAAAAAAAAATATTTTAAAATAAAAAAGTGAAAAAAATAAACAGAAGCAACCACCCTAGTAAGTTGAAAGCATGTTACTTCAGTTTATTTATAGGGTAGCAAAAGACTAAGGCATTATTAGTACAAAGAATTTTTATATGAGTATCAAACTGAACTTTTATTAATTGATGAAACGTTTGGATGACCGACAAAACTTTATCTCGAGACTTTAAGTATACCCAAGTCATTCAGGAGAAATCATCAATAATAAAAAGAAAGTAACAAAAGCCATTGTAACTTGGTTCTTTAATAGAACCTCAGACATCACTATGAATAAGATCAAAAGGACGGTTAGAGTGTTTTATAGTACAAGGGAAAGAAACACCATGATGCTTGCCTAGTTGACAAGACAGACATTGATAGACTTTACTGAAGATAAGTTGAGAACAAGCTTCTGAAGACTCTACAAGAAGGGGTGTCCATAGCGACAATGCCATTGTAAGATAAGCAACTGACGGAAGATGTTGTGGAAGAAATCTGGCGAGCTGGGTGATCACCCTCAAAGAAATAGAGATCACATTTCCTAGATTCCCCACCAATCGTCTTCCTGCTCCTGGGATCCTATATCACAAAGAAGGAAGACCCAAATATCACCACGCAGTTTAAGGAATCAACCAACTTAGCCACAGACATTAGGTTAAAAGAAAAGTTTGAAGCATAATGCACAGACTGTAGAATCAAAGACGATGACACATGTACAGATTCACAGGAAGGTAATCGTCTGACCAATCCATCAGCTAGAGTCACAAAAGAATGTGAGATACACAAATTCGAGGAAAGAAGCATTGATCGTATACTAGCCATATGTTGGGAGGCCCCTGAATCCATCACCCATGTGAAGATGGGTGGGAAGCAATAAGTGGTGTCCCTTGGTTACATGCATATAAGACAAGATTGGCGGAGGAAGCAAGACGAACTTGTTGAGTGGCCTGAAGAAGACGGTCATATTCTCGGAGATGGTAATATCCATGCACCTGCCAGATTCAAGAACAGTATAGATGCCATTCATCCAGAAAGAATAATTCTGTGAGATGAGCTTCGTAGAATTGATTGATCTTTGTAGACTATCGTAGCAGAAATCACTGCCCTTTCGTCTCCCATAGTGAGATCATATCAGAATAATTATAGCAGCAGAAGTTGAGACAGATTATCGACAACACGCTACGTAGAAATTTCGACACACTATGTAAGTTGCTAACACGCCATGTGGAGGTCTGACACGCTGTGTAAAATGTAGTAGGTGTGAAATAGACTTTCGTCGACACTTCATGCAAAAAATCAACACGCCATGTAAGATGTTGCAGGCGTGATACAGACTTCTGCTGACACACTGTCGGGGCCGTGTAAGATGTTAAAAGTGTGAGAAACAGGCTTCTGTCGACACGCCGTGTGAGCCAGATGACACGCTGCGTTAGATGATTTTTTTGCAGCTAGACGGGAATTGGCACCGTCAAAGGAAAAGATATCCCTGGGAAGAAGCAGTGGGGAGAAAGATAACCCTGGGAAGGTGACCGGCCTAAATCGCGTGTCCAAAAGTGGAGGCGGATTTGAGGTAGTCGAGCTTTTATATTTATAAACATGATTCCTTCTAGGCCCCCGCAACTTTGTTTACGGGGTCGAAGTAGATATACGGGGTCAAAAACAGGGACAAGGGGGGTAGTGTTGAGAACCCAGAATCGACACGCTACACTCCGGCAGGTATAAAGAGATGATAAATTCCCCGGAAGGGAAACAGCAAGATGTCACAAATAAAACAAAGAAAACTATCTCCAACTGGAGCTACAAGAGAGATTTAAGGTTTTTGTCATTTAGCAGTTTTTAGGGGTTTTCATGCAACAGAAACAGAAAGATAATACTAGAGCTAGGGCAAGATACGAAGGAAAAGACTACAGCATAACAAGCAGTACCAGTAACATCATGCACCCCTCCTCTCAGAGCGGATACCTCTAACCAAGCCTCGGCACCCCTCTCGAGGTTGCTGGGCTCAAAGTTAGAGTGGAATGTTACTGAAACGACTCCGTTCCAGGCACTCTCGTACTCCAGAATCGGACCAAACACTAGAGCCACAACACAACTCTCGGAGTTGTTGCGACGGGAAAACACGATTCGGTAGCTAAGCGAAACGCGATCCAAGCATGCAAGCTAGAGTTCGGATATCAAACATAGCAGTCATCCAACAGATTGTACCGAGCACAGAGCAGCAAGTAATTAAGCATCTTCTATTTCCATAGACAAATAAATGGTCTTAATTACAATACATAAGTAAGGAATTAAATGACAGAAAGTAAAAATAGGTGTCGTCTTCTTGATGTAGAAGGACGACGGACTACTGCGGCTCTCCAGCCCGATATCGGTCAGGGGCTTAGCCCGATACAGCCGTGTCGGACGGCACACCCTTTCGAGCGGCACGCCTGACGGGCAACTGTATCGCTCAAGAATCCTGGCCGATACGCTCATGTCTGGCGATGGACCCTCTCGGGCGGCGCGCATGACGGGCGAAGCGTATCGGGTTCGATATCGTGTCGGGCATGGATGTCGGGCACTCGTGTCGCGTATCTACACCGGCCGATATCGGCCCTCAAGGTCGCCCGGTACATTCCTAGGTGAACCAGTCTCCTCCCTCTCGGGATGGGGAAGAGCTCACCTAGTGTCGTCCGGTACGAGCATTGGGGCACGATATGTCTGCTCTCGCGATTCTCCTCGAAGATAGCTAAAGTTCCCTACTGTCCGCCTTGTCCGAACTGACCAAGCTGTCTTTTCGGCTCCCTGTAGCTGCTATTTATAGGCAGCGGTTGGGGAAAGTTATGGTGCTCGAAGCGCCACGTGTCCTCCTCATTCGCGGGTCGGTGGACGGTCGATACCCGTATCACTCGGCGCAGGGATGTCGGCCGTTGGTCACGTGACGGGCAACGGCGCATGCCGGTGGGTGGCTGTGTCGCCCGACATACTTGGGTTGTCGTGGCGACTATAGCTCCCTATCGGGTAAGAGGCGTGTCGTCCGTCAGTTCCTCCTTGCGCGGCACCCCTTGTCGCGCGTCGTGGTGTCGTTCCACCCTACCGGGCAGGGCGTGTATCGGGCGTCAGGAAGGCCGGTGCAGACTTGGACTTATTTTGTGGGCCGGGACGGCCTTATTGCACCAAAACGAGGAGAAACTCTGCAAAAGATGGAAATATAAGATTAAGAGCATTGCTTGGCCAATTATTGCGAAAGTGCATACAAAAGAGAGGAAAATAGCTAAAAATGGCAGTTTTGATAACAGAAAAACAGTCTAAAATATCACAAAAATTGGTGTTATCAACTCCCCCAAACTTAGCGTTTTGATTGTCCTCAATCAATATTTAAACTTTATTTTGTGAAGCTTCTTGTTTGGTACAGTTTTCAGGCCAAGAGGTAAAGCAAGTATAGTAATGCCTTTAGAGATAATGTTGTCTCATTACGAACAAAAGACCTTGCGTTTCCTGCCTTATTATTTCAGTAGAAATTTTTTTTCTTACAGCTTCAACGAGACTTTAGTGTATGATTCCGAAGTTACCTTACACACCAAACAGATTTATTTTCGGAGCAGAAAGTTGTGTAAAGGGTAGGCTAAGGCTTTTTGGGTTTTTTTTCTTTGTTTTCCATCAGTCCATCCAGGTAAGGGTCCGTTAGCGGGCAAGTGGTCCCTGCAGTCCAAGCCAGTTGGCTTTAGGGCAGTGATTTCACATCCTACGTACCACTGCCCCGGATCTACCATGCCTAAAGATGGGTACTTTTGGAGAACAAGCGGGTATATATTTTTTTTTTCTTTTCTTTTATCGGGCACAACTCTCATGCTTTTATTCACACTCAAAAGGCTTTTCTCTCTTCTTGGGATTTTCGTTGGGTAAAGGGGAAACAAAGAGATTTCTGCTGTTTGGGCAGCTTTTTCCTTCTCCATACTCGTCTCTTAGCTGTTTGCGAGATTATTTTTTTCAAAAAAAATTTGGCATGGAAAAATGTAATCTTCTGTTCATTTGAAGCAGCATTATCAGAAAGATATAACGGAACTTGTATCTCTTTAAGCACAAAGAAAACTAACTTTGCAAGCAGTTGCATCAGGTTTTTACTAATATAGACTTTGTACATATGCATGGGAACAAAATAAGCAAGATTTTTCAAAAATTTTATATGAGCAAGGGTACAAATACATGATATAGGAGAAGAACAAAATGGCACAAGAGAATTTTTATACCTCCTTCACTGGCACATGGGTACCCCCCCAAACTTACTCCGCACTTTGTCCCAGAGTGGCGAAGAAAACAGGGTGAGTTCATGTCACCCCAGTGAAGGTTATCTAGCGGGTTCGCTTGTGCCTTGGAGAAGCTGCAATATGCTTCTTTGCTGCAGCCTCCTTTTCTCATTTGGAAACAGCTGGAACAAGTGCAAAGCTCTCAAGATGGAAGCTTGAGAGCTCTTGAAAACACTTGTGGCTGCTCCCTCCTCAAGAAGATGGAACCGGAATGCCCAGATTCCATTCGGAAGTCACTCGCAAAAGACTCGTGATGTCTCTGTAGATGGTCCTAAGCCATCGCAAAAGACAGACTATTATAAGAAAGTGACCTTCCTCTGAAGCTACCATATCAAGAAAAATTCTCCCGCTCTCTATCTGCGGTAATCGACGGCTAGCTGCCTTGGGATTTCTACGTTTCTGCCCGACAGTTGTTGCTTCAGCTGCGGCCGCCATTCTTTCTGTTATCAAGATTATTGACCATTTATATGTTAGATAGAAACTTGATAAACTTATTTTAAGCTCCGGGTATCGTCCGTCAAAAGAAAACTCAAGTCGATACAAAATTGGGCGACACGAGGAACGTGCGGCACGACAGACTGCCCGATAGGGGTATATCGGGCGATAAGGCTGCCAAAAAGCGACTGCCCGATAGGATTGTACAAAAGAAAACGTGTCGCCCGATATGGTGTATCGGGCGAGCATTATCGGCCGTTACTTCGTGCCTAACTGCGTCGGGCGATACAAAAATCGCCAAGGCTCGTAAAACCCGATAAGCAGCGCGATATGAAAACTCGTGTCGGGCGATTAGCTTGCCGGGCAATACCTTTGCTCATAGGAGCCATCGCCCGATATAAGGGTGAAAGCAAGCTGGCCGACACGCGAGCAAAGGTGGATCACTGCATGTGTTACAGGTGGTTGAAAAGAGAAGTGAGGCACCCCGACACGTTGAGCCCACATTGCTATATATAGCAAACTCAGCTGGGGGGAAATCGGGCAGATTTGGGCGCGCGCGTCGACATGTCGTTTCCGAGACGACAGTCCCGTCAGTCAAATCAAGGGCATTTACTCCCTACGAAACAGCTGTCGCTCGGGGATGCTAACCGTCGCGGCGCTTGCGGCGCCCAAGAAACTCCGGCCCGATATAAGCGTGACTGCGCGCCGGCTGAGCTGCTGCCCGACACTGCTTAAAACGGGCGGCCGAAAACCATCATCGGTTTAGGGTTAAGTCCCCGACCTCAGAAAGCGTTACTCCTCGAAGCTCGTAAAATCCAGCGATGACCCATAAAACAGAGGAGTCGGCACGCTCGGCGCGTGCTCTGACTCGGGCCTTATTACAACTCAAAGTTTGTTTTTACTTGTCATAAGAAAAATGCGACCTATTCTATGGAAGGAAAGGAGAACTCGAGCTGCCTCCCGAGGAGCGCTGAAGTTTGCGTCGCCAACTCGAACGGTGTAGGATCATCTTGTTCAGCTCTCGACTGTACCCATATCTTGTAGACTGATCTCTGCTCTCCTGACAAACGCTTCATCTTCATAGAACCTTTTTACCCTGTGCCCGTTTACTCGAAAGACCTTGGTCGGATCGTCTTTATCATAGAGCTCCATCATTCCTGATGGGTATATTTTCGACACTATGAACGGTCCAGACCACCTCGTTTGTAACTTCCCAGGGAAAAGACGAATAGAGGACTTGAATAACAGGACCTTATCCCCTTCGCTTACATCTTTTCTCCTAAGGTGGGCATCGTGCCACAATTTTGTCCTCTGTTTGTAGATTTTTGCGTTTTCGTAGGCGTTCATTCTCAGCTCTTCGAGCTCTTAAGCTGCAAAAACCTTTTTTCTCCTGCTTTGTCGAGGTCCATATTTAGGAACTTGATTGCCCAAAGGGCCTTGTGTTCCAACTCCAAAGGCAGGTGGCAGGATTTTCCGTAGATGAGACGGTAGGGGGTGGTTCCAATGGGTGTTTTGTAAGCAGTACGGTAGGCCCAAAGTGCGTCGTCAAGCTTCATGGACCAGTCTTTCCTCGTTCGGTTGACAGTTTTCTCCAAGATTTGCTTGATTTGCCTGTTGGAAACCTCTACCTGCCATGACGTCTGTGGGTGGTAGGGTGTAGCGATCTTGTGCCTCACTCCGTACTTGCGCAGAAGTGCTTCAAATTGTCTTTCTCCAAAGTGCGACTCTCCGTCGCTTATCACAGTGCGTGGTACACCGAAACGAGGAAAGATGGTCTTCTCGAAGAGCTTGATAACCGACTTGGCGTCACAGGTTTGGGTGGCTACCGCTTCCACCCACTTCGATACATAATCTACTGCCACTAGTATGTATTGATACCCCCGAGATGGGGGAAACGGTCTCATGTAGTCGATCCCCCACACGTCAAATATTTCTACTTCGATCCAACTTGCCATTGGCATTTCATTCCTCCTCCCTATGTTTCCTGTAAACTGGCACTCTTTGCAAACCTTCACAAATTGTGCAGCGTCTTTAAACAAGGTGGGCCAGTAGAAACCTGACTGTAACACTTTTGCAGTTGTTCTCTCGCTACCCAGGTGTCCACCGTAGGGGGAGGCGTGGCATTCTTTCAGGATGTCTGCGATTTCTTCCTCTGGGATGCACCGCCTGTATAAGTTGTCAGCACATCTTCTGAACAGGAGAGGATCATCCCAGTAGTAGTTTTTGACATCCGCAAATAGCTTCTTTTTCTGATTGTACGTGATGTTAGGAGGCAGTTCTCCGCAGGCAAGATAATTGCAGATGTCTGCAAACCAGGGTAAACTTTCCTCTTGAGCTTCTGCCAACATAAGAGCCTCGTCGGCGTAGTCGTCATTGATTTGAGTCCCTCTCTTTCTCTCAGTCACGATCCTCGATAGGTGGTCTGCGACCACATTCTCTGCGCCCTTCTTGTCGATAATTTCGTGGTCGAATTCTTAGAGCAGCAAGGCCCACCTCAACAGTCTGGGCTTTGCGTCTTTCTTTTGCATTAAGTATTTTATAGCCCCGTGATCTGTGTATACCTTGACCTTAGCTCCAATGAGATACGACCTGAATTTATCAAACGCGAAGACGATCGCGAGCATCTCCTTCTCAGTTGTTGTGTAGTTTACTTGAGCCTCGTCCAACGTGCGACTGGCGTAGCAAATCACATGGTGCTTTTTGTCTTTCTTTTGCCCCAGGACTGCTCCAACCGCGTAGTCGCTAGCGTCGCACATCAGCTCAAAAGGGAAACCCCATTCCGGCGCTTGAAGGATAGGTGGTGATATCAAAGCGTTTTTCAGGGCCTGAAAAGCACTTAGACAATCGTTAGAGAAAACAAATTCAGCGTCCTTTACCAGAAGATTGAACAGCGGTTTGGAAATCTTTGAGAATTCCTTGATGAATCTTCGGTAATATCCCGCGTGCCCGAGGAAGCTTCGCACCCCCGTCACGGATCTCGGTGGAGGAAGCTTGGATATTGCTTCAACCTTGCTTATGTCCACCTCGATCCCATGCTTCGAGATCTTATGCCCGAGAACGATGCCCTCCCGCACCATAAAATGGCACTTCTCCCCGTTTAGAACTAGGTTGTTCTCCTCGCACCTTTGAAGGACCAATGACAGATTCTTCAGACAGCTATCGAAGTCCTTCCCATAAACGGAAAAGTCGTCCATGAAAACTTCTACGATGTCTTCTAGAAAATCTGAGAACATCGATATCATGCATCGTTGAAAGGTGGCGGGGGCGTTGCAGAGTCCGAAGGGCATCCTTCGGAAGGCATAAGTGCCGTAAAGGCAGGTGAACGGTGTTTTCTCTTGATCGTCGGGCAAGATGGGTACCTGGTAAAAACCTGAAAAGCCATCAAGAAAACAAAAGAAATCGTGATGCGCTAACCTTTCGAGAACTTGGTCAATAAAAGGTAGCGGAAAATGATCCTTCTTTGTAGCCTGATTTAGCTTTCGGTAATCTATGCACATCCGCCAGCCGGTGACGGTCCTTACCGCCACCTCATCGCCCTTCTCACCCTTAACCACCGTCATTCCGCCCTTTTTGGGCACTACGTGGATCGGACTTACCCAATTGCTATCGCTGATTGGGTAAATGATCCCCGCATCCCTAAGCTTTATTACCTCTTTCTTGACGACCTCCTTGAGCATCTGGTTCAGCTTCCTCTGGGGTTGAGCCAGAGGCTTGGCAGATTCATCCAAGTTGATGCGATGCATGCACAGGGCGGGGCTAAGGCCTTTGATATCATCTACTGAATATCATATAGCCCTCCTGTGGAGCCTTAACTCCTCAAGGAGTCGGTCCAGCTGGTTGTTTGAAAGATCGGCGTTTACGATGACGGGGTTTCTGTGCTCTTCATCTAAGAACTCGTGCTTCAGGCCTTCGGGCAACGCTTTTAACTCTGGCTTTGGTCTGGGTGCCTTCTCCTGAGGCTCCTACTCGAGAGAGGCATACTTCGCAGACTCCACCACTGTATCCTCTTCTTGCAAATCTTCGTCAGAAAGGTTGATAAGGTTGAGGTGCTTCGCGACCTCAGGATCTTCGAGGTCGGGATCTTGACAGTTTATAGCACTCAAGAGGGGGTCTACTGTCCGGATATCTTCCTCTACTTCCTCGCAGAATTTATTGTAGCTATCTGCGAAACATACTGATTCAGATAGGGACGGGCTCTTCATGATCTCTTTCAGCTTGAAGTCGATATGGTCGTTTCCGACCCGTAAGGTGATCATCCCCTCGAAAACATCAATCAGCGCCCTCCCTGTCGCCAAGAAGGGGCGACCAAAGATGATCGGGCAACGGGGGTCTTCAGCTGTGTCGATGACGACTATATCGCAAGGAATGAAGAAGTCGCCAACCCTGATCGGCACATCTTCGACAATGCCGACGGGTCTCTTAAAGGTGTGGTCCGCCAGTTCAATCCGCATGCTGGTTCGAACCATGTCGGTCAAACCCACCCTTTGTGCGAAACTTAGGGGCATGAGGCTTATGCTTGCACCCAAGTCAGCTAGACCCTTACGCTCGACGTTGTCTCCGATGGCGAACGGGATTGTGAAAGCTCCGGGATCCCTTCTCTTATTTGGTGTGTCGGGCTTCAAGAAGGCGGAGGAGGCGGAAGCTAGATACACTGTCTCTGTCCTTCCTCCCCTTCTCCTCTTTGTAATAAGGTCCTTGAGGAACTTGGCATACGTAGGCATCTCTTCCAATGCGTCAAGGAAGGGGACTTCAAGATGCAGTTTCCTGATCGAGTCCATGAACTTCTCATGACGCTTCTTCAGATTCGCCTTGATCAGCTTATGCGGAAACGGCAGCCTTGGAGCATAAGGATTCCTCCCACCAGGCAGCTCATCGGAAGGCTTCCGCGCAGGCTCTTGAGCTTCTGCTTGTCCACCTTCGCCCTCTGCTGGAATGATACTCTCCGACCTCGGTACAGGTTCTGGTTCGGCATCAGCTGTGCGCTCCACCGTCTTCCCAGACCTCAGTACCGCCATTCTGGCAGTTTCCGGATATGAGAGTGTCTTTCCCGCAGGGTTCTTTATCAGAGCTGCCATCTGGGCCAATCGTTGATCGACTTCCCATTGGCGCATACGCAGACTTGCCATCTGGTGTTGCATGGAATTCTGAGCTCCAGGGCTGGGAAGTGCACCCTGCACCAACCGGTTGATGATAGAGTCTTGCCTTTTTATGAAAGCATGCAACTGGCCAACCAGGCTGGACTGGTGTGAAATCTCATCTCGGCCTTGACGTTCACCTTCAAACAGAGATTGCTCACAACGAGACATGGCGTCAGATCTCGAAGGAATAGGTCACCGCTCTTTAGAGTTCCTGATATGGCACGAGAAATCAAGTTTAGAAGATAAATCTATTAATTTCAAACAGAGAATAATAGTAAAGAAGAAAAAGAGTGTTGTCAAGCTCATTGCTAAGTTTGAGGCACAAGAGTGTAGTTAGTGGATTCGGATTCGTCAACAGTGCCATTTTGCCTTGTCCCCGGCAACGGCGCCAAAAAGTTGACCGGCCTAAATCGCGTGTCCAAAAGTGGAGGCGGATTTGAGGTAGTCGAGCTTTTACATTTATAAACCTGATTCCTTCTAGGCCCCTGCAACTTTGTTTACGGGGTCGAAGTAGATATACGGGGTCGAACACAGGGACAAGGGGGTAGTGTTGAGAACCTAGAATCGACACGCTACACTCCGGCAGGTATAAAGAGATGATAAATTCCCCGGAAGGGAAACAGCAAGATGTCACAAATAAAACAAAGAAAACTATATCCAACTGGAGCTACAAGAGAGATTTAAGGTTTTAGTCATTTAGCAGTTTTTAGGGGTTTTCATGCTACAGAAACAGAAAAATAATACTAGAGCTAGGGCAAGATACGAAGGAAAAGACTAAAACATAACAAGCGGTACCAGTAACATCCTGCACCCCTCCTCTCAGAGCGGATACCTCTAACCAAGCCTCGGCACCCCTCTCGAGGTTGCTGGGCTCAAAGTTAGAGTGGAATGTTACTGAAACGACTCCGTTCCAAGCACTCTCGTACTCCATAATCGGACCAAACACTAGAGCCACAACACAACTCTCGAAGTTGTTGCGACGGGAAAACACGATTCGGTAGCTAAGCGAAACGCGATCCAAGCATGCAAGCTAGAGTTCGGATATCAAACATAGCAGTCATCCAACAGATTGTACCGAGCACAGACCAGCAAGTAATTAAACACCTTCTATTTCCATAGACAAATAAATGGTCTTAATTACAATGCATAAGTAAGGAATTAAATGACAGAAAGTAAAGATAGGTGTCGCCTTCTTGATGTAGAAGGACGACGGACTACTGCGGCTCTCCAGCCCGATATCGGTCAGGGGCTTAGCCTGATACAGCCGTGTCGGGCGGCACACCCTTTCGAGCGGCACGCCTGACGGGCAACTGTATCGCTCAAGAATCCTGGCCGATACGCTCATGTCTGGCGATGGACCCTCTCGGGCGACGCGCATGACGGGCAAAGTGTATCGGGTTCGATATCGTGTCGGGCATGGATGTCGAGCACTCGTGTCGCGTATCTACACCGGCCGATATCGGCCCTCAGTGTCGCCCGGTACATTCCTAGGTGAACCAGTCCCCTCCCTCTCGGGATGGGGAAGAGCTCACCTAGTGTCGTCCGGTACGAGCACTGGGGTACGATACATCTGCTCTCGCGATTCTCCTCGAAGATAGCTCAAGTTCCCTACTGTCCGCCTTGTCCGAACTGACCAAGCTGTCTTTTCGGCTCCCTGTAGCTGCTATTTATAGGCAGCGGTTGGGGAAAGTTATGGTACTCGAAGCGCCACGTGTCCTCCTCATTCGCGGGTCGGTGGACGGTCGATACCCGTATCGCTCAGCGCAGGGATGTCAGCCGTTGGTCACGTGACGGGCAACGGCGCCTGCCGGTGGGTGGTTGTGTCTCCCGACATACTTGGGTTGTCGTGGCGACTATGGCTCCCTGTCGGGTAAGAGGCGTGTCGTCCGTCAGTTCCTCCTTGCGTGGCACCCTTTGTCGCGCGTCGTGGTGTCGTTCCACCCTACCGGGCAGGGCGTGTATCGGGCATCAGGAAGGTCGATGCAGACTTGGACTTATTTTGTGGGCCGAGACGGCCTTATTGCACCAAAACGAGGAGAAACTCTGCAAAAGATGGAAATATAGGATTAAGAGCATTGCTTGGCCAATTATTGCGAAAGTGCATACAAAAGAGAGGAAAATAGCTAAAAATGGCAGTTTTGAAAACAGAAAAACAGTCTAAAATTTCACAAAAATTGGTGTTATCAGAAGGCGCACCAAGGGTGATGGGAATTAGCATTGTCACTTATGTCAATAGATGATGTGCATCTAACGCATCAACAGTCCCTAGAAGCTTGGGCACTCATCCACGTACGAGGAATAAGTGGAGAGGAAGAAAAATCCGGAGAAGGTTGTTTCTCCTCTCTACATAATAGACTCAGTGGTTCTCCTTTCCTTTAAGCAGCCACCTTGTTGTAGCGAAGATGGAGTAGACATAGAGTTTGGCGACGCCAGGCAAGGGATTGGAGCCAATGGAGCTCGACGGTGGGAGAAAGAGGTGGCGGTAAGCATAGAGAGGAGAGGGAGAGAGAGAGGGAAGCAAAGGCGGCGGCTAGGGTTAACTCTCTAGGGCTTGCTCAGATACCATGTTAAGTATTGGGCCAAAGTGATCATCTGATGTAGTGGGCTAGCCTTTATTATATAGGAAGGGAACACTTGCATATTAGACCCAATAACGAAAGAAAATAAGAAAAGACTAGATGAATAGCTTCTATTATCTGAAAGTCACTATCTACAACTTTCTCAAAAAGGATGAACACATCATTCTCAAGCCCCATGTAGCCTCCCATTTCTTATCATATTTGGAAAGAAATGGTAGAAAGGCAGACACTTGGAAGGTGTTTGAGACCAGGTTATTGAGCATTGAAGGGGAGGTACTCCCCATCCACACTTGAGCACAACTCTACTCTAGATGTATTTAGAAACACCATGTCCACACCGAAAAAAGGTGTACATGGCTCTCATCTCAGTTTTGCACAATTGGCAGACTGGATTAGCTTCCAGTCCCCAGCTTCTTAACCAGTTAAAGATGGGGAGTTTCTCCATAATAGCTTTATAAGTGCAGAAGTTCCATTTTAGAACATGGATCTTGTTCATAGTAGCTTTTTAAGTGCAGAGGGTCTCAAGTAACTTGTGGCATATGGTTGGTTAACCCACGGCCTCATCTTTTGATTTACCAGCTTCCATTCCGCATTGTTGTCTAGACAGAACTCAGATTGGATGTTGCCTTGCATCTTGAGCATACTCCTCCAAGAACAAAAGAGGTCTCCCCTACTTGAGTTCCATTTGAGAACATGGATCTTGTTCATAATAGCTTTTTAAGTGCAGAGGGTCTCAAGGAACTTGTGGCATATGGTTGGTTAACCCACGGCCTCATCTTTTGATTTACCAGCTTCCATTCTGCATTGTTGTCTAGACAGAACTCAGATTGGATGTTGCCTTGCATCTTGAGCATACTCCTCCAAGAACAAAAGAGGTCTCCCCTACTTGAGTCCTGGTTAGACAAGGACCCTTTGTATTTCTCTCTCTCTCTCATCCACCACGTCTAAGACGAGTTATCATTTCTCAGGAAGGTATTGATTCTCCAGATAGTAGTAAATTATGTAACATCGCAAACATCCTTAACCTTCAAAGTATCGCATTGATAAGGTTTTGTTATGGAGCTCCATGCCACCGCATGGTATCTTCCTCCCCAAAGAAAGTTAGGATGAAACCAGATAGCTCGGCTTGTCTACACCACAAGTTGAGTTTACTTGAAAACACAAATCCAAGGACAACAGCTCTGCCTACCATAGACAAACAACCCCAACCATTTCTCTAAAGATTCGTTGACATTGTCAACATAGGCAGCACAATCAGATCCTTTGTCTCTCCACCCGTAATAGGTTTCCTTACAGAAACAGGCATGCACCTTCTTGCCAATCCACCACCTACTTCCGTCTATCTCTTCTGCTCTTACAAGATCTAAATAAGAAGATTAAGTATTTTAGATCACAGATCTAGAAACCCATGAGTCTTGCAAAAATATTCATAATCATCCTAAAGCCTCCCATATACTTGTAATGCCCAGTGATGAAGAAAAGTGCATCATCCGCAAATATTGTGTATAATCTTACTCTAACACATCACCTTGAACTTTCTGATGGTTCCTTTCCTTTCAACATCTTTCACAAGGCACGTGAGGCCTTCCATCACATTGGTGAAGAGGAGTGGTGAACTGGTGACAATGAATTACCTTGTCTTAGCCATTAGCAGCTTTGAGCATAGCATCAGGTATGCCATTTACCAACAAAGAGAAAGGGGTTGTTTCAATACATTATTGCATCAAACAAATCCAATTTTACAAACATCTCATAGCCTCCATAAGCGTCCATAGAGCCTTCCACTTTACATGATCATATGCCTTATAGATGTCCAACTTAATGTAGGCTTTGATAGTCTTATATGACTAAAATCTAATGGGCCAGGACACACTTGGGCCCATATACAAATAGACTCAAATAATTTAATTAACTAAATTAACAAAACTTTGTAATATATGTGATCTAGCATCTGATGCTACAGTTATTGGCACTAGAAATCATGCCTTTTGTTAGAAACAGTTTAAGCACCCACTTGTGTTCCTAATAGTTGGAAAACTCCCCTCGTGGCCCAGCCTTACTCACATTCGCATGTAGAGCTACCAATAACTGAAATGAGCAACGCAAATGGTCCCTTAGAGCATTGTTCTGAGTGACATGGAGGTTTAACATAGTATCATTTGACCTTGCAAGCAGTGCCAGCCACCTAATTCAAGAATTTCATTTAAGGGTCAGAAAGTCGGGAGAGAGTCATTCAAGGGGGAAGGGGGACCAACACCTGGGAGAAAGAAAAGAGGGAGGATGTCTATAAAGCCATATCAGGAAAGTGAGAATAGAAGAGGGCAATGTAATGACGATGGGATGGAGAGGGAAATGGGTTGGAAGGATCATGCACATTACACCTAGGCTATTGTTATAAGGAGGAAATAAAGTAAGTTGGTCCATCGGATGTCATAATGCCCTAGAGCTCATGTAGTTGCTTTTCAACATTTCATGTGGGACGAGCGTCTATGATAGTATATGAGAGATGGGGTACACTATGGGGGGACGGGATGGAATGGGAATGGGCAAGAGCTCAATAGGAAGAGCATTCGCTGGAGGAGGTAAAGGACAGGATCACAAGAAATTGAGCATGTGTGGGCATTTTCTGGGGTAAACTATATTAGGGTATTAGAATTTTAACTTCATAAATGGGGATGGTCGTGGCACATTGAACATAAACTGGTCTTTTATGTAATTTTTTTATTACATTTTACAAATCACATAGTTTTTTTTTTTGGAATTCACAGTCTTTTAGTATAACTCATGATAAACAATTAGGAATTTATGTCTCAAGTAAATGATCAAATACAGTTCATTTGACGGGGTGGGGATGATTGATAGCATAATCTTGAAAAAAAAATTATGTTTCCCTTTAGAAGAACTAGTTGCCTGAAATGCTTATTCTTATCAGTGAACTTTTACCTCCAAATCATACAAAATGTAAAAAGTGTCTTTCAAAGATCTGTTTGCTTCATTCAGTAGTGAGCTTGTACCATAGTCACAATAATCAGCGACTTTTTGAAAAAGTCGCGTATTAAACGTGTTTTTTGGTGTGCCGTATGTGACGGTCGTTTAGTTCGCCCGGAACGTTTTAATCGTGTAGTACGCGTTTTATTCGCGTTTTAAACGTGACTTCCGTTTTATTCGCGTTTTAAACGTTTTTTTCCCATTTTATTCGCTACTGTACGGTGGTATATATATATGTGTGCAAAGTATATACATATGTGTATATATATATATATATGTCCAAAGTATATACATATGTGTGTATATATATATATGTGTCCAAAGTATATACATACATACATATATATAAATACATACACATATATATACATATATACATACATATGTATATATGTTGCCTGAAATGCTTATTCTTATCAGTGAACTTTTACCTCCAAATCATACAAAATGTAAAAAGTGTCTTTCAAAGATCTGTTTGCTTCATTCAGTGGTGAGCTTGTACCATAGTCACAATAATCGGCGACTTTTTGAAAAAGTCGTGTATTAAACGCGTTTTTTTGGTGTGCCGTATGTGACGGTCGTTTAGTTCGCCCGGAACGTTTTAATCGTGTAGTACGCGTTTTATTCGTGTTTTAAACGCGACTTCCGTTTTATTCGTGTTTTAAACGTTTTTTCCCGTTTTATTCGCTACTGTACGGTGGTATATATATATGTGTGCAAAGTATATACATATGTGTATATATATATATATATATATATATATATATATATATATATGTCCAAAGTATATACATATGTGTGTATATATATATATATATATATATGTCCAAAGTATATACATACATACATATATATATACATACACATATATATACATATATACATACATATATATATATATGTATATATGTATATATATGTATATATGTATATATATGTATATCTATATATGTATATATGTAATATATATGTATACATATATATATACATGTATATGTATACATGTATATATCTATACATATATACATACATATATATATATATATATTGCCGACTTTTTGCCGACTTTTTCCCGAATAGTTGACCGTACTTTGACCGAATTTGACTGTACTTTTGCCGTTTTTTATCCGAATTTCCCGCATAATTCCCGAATTCCGAATTTTTCAGCTCCACCGTACGTATCCCGAATACCGAATTTGTGACTATGGCTTGTACTCCAAAATCAGCAATCATGGGTATTTTAGAGTAGATTTAAGAAAATTGTATGAAATAAAGAACAAGATTCTCATTTCTGGCATGCATCAATTCATCAAACTATACAAACTGTGAAAGGCGAAGGATGTGTGACAAAACAAAATGTAAGAAGTGTGGATAGCTATAATGTCAATGAATGTTTCATTATAGATTTTCAAGACCATGAGCATACTAATTGCACAAAGTTTCAAAGCCATCATCATCATCTAAGCCTCAATCCCAACCATGTTGGGTTCGACTACATGGATCTTTCTTTTCCAATCAGCTATTATGGGTCATACTCTGATTAAGATGTAAAAATTCAAAATCTCTCTTTATAAGCTCTTCCCAAGTTAATTTAGGTTTGCTTGTGCTTGAATCAATAACCTTACTTCGTGTAGGCACATTTGTCGATCTGCGTTGCACATGTCCATACCATCTTAGACGGCCTTCACGCAACTTGTCCTCGATGCTCACCACCCCCACTTTATTTCTGATATAGTCATTCCTCAAATGATAATTTAGGTTTGCTTGTGCTTGAGTCAATAACCTTACTTCGAGTAGGCACATTTTTCGATCTGCGTTGCACATGTCCATACCATCTTAGACGGCCTTCACGCAACTTGTGCTCGATGCTCACCACCCCCACTTTATTTCTGATATAGTCATTCCTCAAACGATCTTTTCTCGTCTTCCCACACATCCATCTCAACATACGCATTTCAGCCACACTCATCTTGTTGAGACCTTGTTTCTTCATTGCCCAACATTCACTCCCATATAGAATGGCTGGCCATATAGCTGTTTTGCAAAATTTGCTTTTTAATCCGAGAGTCCTCTGGTCACATACTACTCCAGTTGCATTCCTCCACTTCAACTATCATGTTGTGATCCTGTGACAAAAACCTCACCCTCCCTTCAATAATAGAGCCCAAGTAACGAAACTTATTACATATTGGTACATCCATTCCATCCAACTTGATTCCACCATTCACAATTCTAGATTGGCTAAAATTGCAATGCATATATTCAGTTTTGCTTCTATTGATCATAAATCCATTAGATTCCAATGTATTTTTCCAAATTTCAACTTTATCATTCAATATTTCTTTTCTTTCATCAATCAACAAAATATCATCAGCAAATAACATGCACCAAGGGATATTATTTTGAACATGCTTTTTCAATTCATCCATAACAAGAACAAATAGATAAGGGCTAAGTGTTGATCCTTGATGTACCCCAACAGTGATAGGAAAAGTTTCTGTCTCCGCCTATGTTTTCGTACATTCTATGCTATGTAAATGTAGCCGGTCCAAAGCCCGGGTAAAGGAATAGGGTTGGTGATAGGTTAACAGCCAGGCATAAAACTTTCTCACTCTTTTACGTCCTTATAAAAATCGAGTTTCAAAATAACATAAAAAAATCCAATGAGCTGCTGCAACATAAAGAAATAGCTGTATAAATTTTTTTAGCTCACTTGGAATAGAAGAGAAGAAAACGTGCTCAGTGTCAGCATAATTTTCCATTAGGTAAGCAGCTTGACCAAGATACCCCAATAGAAGGCAGGGTAGAACCAGAAAGACAAACGTTAGCTGCAAAAACATATTTAGTTACAGAACAGATAAAAATATACAAACCAACAAATGAACACTAAAACTTCTAGCATTTACCTGCACAGATCTAACAGAAAAGTAGCAAAGATCTGCAAACATGGCTTCGGACCCTGTTATAAAACAGTACCAAGTTTAAATGCAAAATATAAACAATATGTAAAGCAAAAGGTAATTTTTCCCTTCCTCCCTCCCTCGGAGAGAATGTGCATGGTCCATATATATTCCATACAAAAAGGAATCACCTTACAGGCTCAAACAGCAATAGTAATAGTATGAGTGACAATAAAATAAGTAAAAAAATATGGAGTTAAGACATATTTCTGTTTAACTACTCATCTATACATTATTTCTGTGAGTTTTAAACCTCATGAAACTAACTGGAGTTCTTACCTGTTGCACAAAGAAGACAACCCCCAAGAGAGATCCAAGCTTGGCCGGAATTCCTCTTGAAGTAGTGGAAAATGTGTATCGGATTGAATGCCCTTAGAACCTTCTTGTTATAATTGATCAGGTTGTAGATTCCAATGCCACCTAGCGAGCAAAACCATATCAATAAAGCAGGTCCGACTATAAGACCAACTTTGCTTGTCCCAAATCTCTGTATGGAGAACAAGACAATGAGAAATGCAACTGAAATCATCACCACTTCATCTGCATAATTCGAAGAAAAATACTTGTGAATATTCAATCTAGTGACGATAATAGGGTGTGACAGAAGCAACAGCTACATCAATTTAATACTCAATGAAAATCAGGATAAACAGTTCATCAGAATATTTGACCGTGATAGATCTAAGCTTATAAAAAACTAGAGCATTTGACAAAACAAGTGTCTGAACTTATTAGATGGAGTTTTTGAGGCTGGGTCACAGATAGATTATACTATTCAAGGTGTACACGGTCACACCAGTTCAAGCTCTCATCCTTTCCAAGAACCAAATCAGTGGTAGACCTATTACTAAACCAACTTAGATTATAATGTGTTGAATATATGGGCAATCCACAAAAGTAGGAAAATGATATGGGACAGTGTGTTACATGTCTACTAGCAGCCATACTGGTTGAAGGAGAACACGGCTATGTGACTCCTACATTTACCATTCTACAGCATACGGCCATACACTTTTTAGGACCTCAAATTCAATCGCTAAAGAACAACAGTTCAAAAGAAAATGGATAAGTACACATCAAATCAACTACACCTTCATATATGCATCCACTCAGAGAAGGGAACAGAAACAGACATAATTGAACCCCAAGCCCCACCTTATGCAGCTCAAACATTAAATTCCCAATCTTTGAGCTGACAGGCTTGACCAAGGTTTCACGATCATAACTCACAGGCAATGTGCTTGCTTTTCAAACAGTTGGGAAAGGGTTTGATTTATTTATTTTCATGGCCATTCAAGATACCTAATACCCATGTCATGTCCTTGAAAAAAACATGTCACGTCCAAGGCCAACACACCAAAACTAGTAATCCTACTTGTGATGAACAGCCACGGAAGGTGCATTTTTAACCTATAAAAGATAAATGTAAATACTCGATTCTACACCCCTGCTCCCTCCCATCTAAGCTAATACCCTTTCCTACAGAGATAGGGGAGCAATTCATCTATAAAACAGATCACCAAATGCCCCTTTATGTTTATCAAGGGTCGTCAAGTCAGGCAAAAGGCCCAAGGTCCACCACCTCAACAAAGGGGAGGACACCTCCATAACTACCTTGTTCACTCCCACCTCCTATGATGGATAATATGTAGAAAATGAGCACATTGGTTCTTGACCCAAAAGCCCCTACCAAGCATGATTCCGTGAACCTAGTCCAACAACTCAGACCTCAAACACCCTCACAGGCTACCTTCCCAGCATTACGGTGAACTCCATCTTGTATCAGGACCCCCCAAGCTAAGTAAGTCCACCTGCACCCAAAGCTACTCGGCGTCATAATAGCAGGAACAGCTACAGGCTACAGCTTACCACCCCCACAAACCAGTTAGGGACTACACGATCCCACTTTTGATGTGTGGCCACATTGCATGAAATCCACTAGGCGATTAGGGATGTTTGCCAACACATCTAGGAACTTGACATTTCAGAAATCATCGTTGCTGAAGAAACCATCAGAAGAGTTGATTTAGATAAAATCATGGAAAAAAACTTCCTCTAGAAGGAAAATCTTTGCCATCAGCACCCACACTTGATAGTTGATCTCCTAGGTAATATTGTTAAAACTCAAACTTTGGCACAGGCTCAGAATCACCCATGAGGTCAAACAATAAAAACGGCTAGTTGTTGTATTAAGAAGAGAAAACCCTGCTCCTATAAATAGGAGAATAGGGAAGCACAGGACACAACCTAACCCTAATGGGCCAAGACATACTTGGGCCCATATTACATAAATAAACAGAATCTCTAATACTCCCCTTCAGGCTAAATTGGGAGAATCCCAAATCAGCTTGGAAATAGACAGACATACTAAAAAAATGGATAAGCCAAGCCCATACCAAAAAAAAAAAAAAAAATCTCCCCCTCAGTATTACAATTAAGCTTTCAAACACTCAAACACTCCCACTCAAATAGATACTCCAAAGCAGTCAAGCAAGTCGCAGAAGTTTCTCAATCATCTGGAGCAGAAGTAAGCAGCAGCAGAACATCATGGTCTTTATCACAGTCGCTAACGTCGCATCCCAAACAGTGCTAGGTCACAGCATCAGTAGTAGTCAACCTGCAAAACAGAGCACGGACGGGCCAGAGAGTGCTGGCACACAGACGCAGAAAATCGACGTGCAAACAAGGCACGGACAAGTAAAAAGTCAACATGTGCAAAGCATGGACAATGTCAACGTGCAAATAAAGCTCGGACAAGCCAGAGAGTGATGGCGCACAGGTGGTCAAAGTCCCAAAGAGTGTTGGGTCACAACAGTCAATGTGTAAAGAAAGCACGGACAAAAAAGTAGAAAGCAGATTTGACGTAGCCGGATAGAAGACCATTAGTTTAAATAAGCCAGCAATAGACAAGAAATCCAGATAGTAAACACTCTAGGAAGCATGTAGCAGTAAGCGTCAATAGTAGAAGTCCAGAAGTTCTTCAAGAAGTGGATAAAGAATCCACAAAAATATAGGGCAACAAAATATAATCTTCCTCTCCTTCATCTCATACCTTCTCTATTTCTCCCCCTTACACCAACCAAGGAAAGAACCAAGAGAGTGGTTGGGGTGGATCATGAAGGCAACAATCAGTAGTAAGGATGAGATGAGACGTCACATGTGATATTCCCATATTTGTGACAAGTAGCATAAGGTCGTCGATCAAAATCAGCATAGAGCAGCTAATGTTGTGAGCACCAATGCATCATGTTGATGCAGAATTAGGGACCATAAAAAAAGGAAAGAGAGATAGGCATGCATCGCATGGTGGAATTATGATTATAATGAAAAATTGGTACTTAAGCCACTTTGACGTTGAGAGAAACTCCTACATCTATAATCCACTTAGGCAACTAGACAAGTAGATTAAGAAACAGTGAATGAAGGAATCGCAGTGGGGTGTTGACACGAGCATTATCTCTGCGGATTTTGTTTTGAATATGAAAATGATACATCAACGGCAACCGCCATATTCACGGATCTCAAATCTCAAACTCCTTTGATCGTAGTGCTTGTTCCAGTAGATTTTGGACCAGTAACTCCTCTAGAAAAGCTTTTGTCTTCCATGTGGCATGGCATAGGCTCCGAGAAGTAGTATGTTGCATGCGAGATGCTCCATTCTGGCGGCTTGGGGAGTCAGGGCAAAAAGATTGAAGCTTTTGAATGATTTTTAATCGTACTACATATCTCCGCCTAGGGGAAACCAGCCGGTGGCTAAGGAATCATGAGGTTGGTAGCCGCGAGCAGGAGAGGCAGTACGAAGCGATGGCAGGTTAGAAAACGTTGCATTTATATTCTAGATAAGTTAAGATGCCAACAACGTTGGAATTGCAAGGTCCTCCGGTGACGATATATGAGGCATAATTGCTCACCATATGAGGGAAATTGGAGGGTGATGGCTCTTCTGGAGATATCAATAATCGTGCCAGTGACAACTTGTTGGGGAAGAAGGCATGCGGGAGGAGGTTTGTGCAAAACGGCAGGGTGACGATCAAGGGCTGAAAGGATGAGTGGTTGGGTTGGCGACAAAGCACAGATGCAGGAAAGAGTAATAAAATATCCCTACATAGACAAACGAAACGGGAAGATCACTGAAGAAGAACATGTTGTCAGTGGGTGGCCAAGCCAGAAGAGATGGTGGTCACTCGCAGGCGGAGGCAACTTTTTCTTTCCTCTCTCTAGGTTAGGTTTTTGGGATCTATGCTCTGATACCATGTCAAACAATAAAAGACGGCTAGTTGTTGTATTAAGAAGAGAAAAACATGCTCCTATAAATAGGAGAACGGGGAAGCATACAGGACACAACCTAACCCTAATGGGCCAAGACATACTTGGGCCCATATTACATAAATAAACAGAATCTCTAATAAAGTCAAGGCAGAAACCTTAAGCCCCTGCTTGGGAGTAGCTCCGGGTTATGAAATCCGGATTGAGCTGGTCCTGATTCACCATGCCAATGTTAAGGATGGCTAGTAATAGACTGAGATATAACCTAGACCAGAGTCAAATATGTTTCAAATCCGAATAGAGTATATGTGGTGTTCTGGAGTATGAGCGGGAGTATAATAGGTTTTAAAAAAAATAGTATTTTATATATATAAATTCTATATTAGTCATATACAAGTTTTATATTAGTCATATAAGTCATATATTAAAATTGTACAATTAAATCGGCATATATTCTTATTGTAATGTGAGATTACTCCAGTCCTAAAGGTAGGAGTTAAATTTCATTTGGATTGTAACTAAGATACATACAAACGAGATGAACTATATATATAAGTAATCAATTTAAAGAATAATATGCATCTGAATCAATATTCAAAATGGAGGAACTAATAATAACAATTAGACATAGACTAATATTGCAGTGAATAAGTAATCAGATTCAGTGATGATATTGGAGAAGGTAACGTCGACATTAAGGCCATGTTTGCGAGGATGTAATGGGAAGTAGTTTGATGAAAAAGAAAACGTAACAGATATATTCATGTTTTACGAGCTGCACCCATTTCATTTGGTATGTCAGAGAACGAATGCAAGGGTTCACCCGGTATTGGTTTGGTAGCAGCAGCTAACAGCTTTTGCGTGGCAAAAAGTTACGTGAGATCTGTTGATTACAGTTGTATCAGGACAACTGCACCGGACCACCCGCTTTTCAGGGGTGGTACCAATTCCGGGATTTTGCCACAAAAGGGAGCATTTTGCGAATCGGAAAGAAGCACTTTCATTTTCCAATCTGCCAACCAAATAAAAATCGTATTCTAATTCCTAGAGTTCAAAAGTAATGAACTTGTTCTACCCCCTACCAAATAGGCCCTAAGAAGCAATTCAGTAAGAAGCGATTCAATAGGCATTAAGTTATGTACTTACAGAGAAAACAATGGGAGAAGACCAAATATGTGAAGAGGGGGAAGTGAATGTAATTGTAATGACCAATAGTAGGTTTAACAAAAGCTATTGTCAAAAATATATACTGCAGCCATGGGATTTCAAAAGCGACGACTCATCGATCAATTATCCGCCCGAGTGGCTGATTAATTGGTTCTGGTCCAATTATAGGACCAATTTGGTATGATCGGAGTGGTACACCCACCGAACCTATTATGTGGACTGTTAGGCTGATTTTCTAGAACAGTGATTGGTTTGCAAAAATTACCATCAATGCCTTTGCGAATAGGACAAGCAAGGGTTTCCCGTTCTAGGTAGAAGTAGGATTGAGTTAATCTAGATTAGGGGATTTTGCACTGACAGACCCTGTAATTCCAATTCAATCCACTATAACTCAAATGACAACTCCACCAGGTCCAGATTAAAATTTGCTAATGAGGCGCAAAAGGATAGAGTCCAGTCTGAGTCTGGTCCCAAACCAAATAGAGACTTCCTTAGCATGGCAAGGGAACTTGATTGTCACAACCGACGCACCAGACCTAGGATCACTAGTTGTTGGCAGCTTTGGAGAACAAATGGGCTATCGAAACATGCAACTAGGGAGCAATGAAGAAACAAAGAGGAGATTTAATATAGAACATGGCATATCAATCCCACATGTGTCATTGGTCCTAGGCCCACCTAAATGAATAGGCAAAATACTTTCTTTACTTATCTTCGTCAATTGAAGGCTTTACTTTAATGCCATTGTCATAATAAAGTAGAGGGAGAAACCACTTCCAAGCTAGCGTGCCACCCGAAAAAATCATGTAAAACCTAAAAATGATCTTCTCCATGATCCATGCATAGAATTCAATATCTAATTTTGACGTCGTTTTCCGTGGCTCAGAAACAAAAAAAATTATAGAAATTTTGACTGCAACGTTAATATTTACGTTCTTGACAATTTTGACGCCAAAATGAGTGAATGAAATCATGAAATATTACCAAGACGAGGTAAACACTAAGATACACTTAAATATAAATGTTAATATATCTTCACTTTGTATTTATTTCTTATTTTATATTACTGCTGTACCTACATGTAAATTTCCCTTTACTATAAATAGAGAAGAGAACCCTATTGGGTTGCTCACGTTGCATACGTGCAACAACACCACAGCCGCCTCTCCTTTTACATGGTATCAAGAGCAGGTTAGGCTTCCGCAGCCGCCGGCCCTCCCACCCAGCACCGCCCCCCCCCCTCCTCTCTCTCCCTCCCGCCGCCCCTCTCCTTCAGCCGCCGGGCGCCGCCGCAGCCAGCAGCAGCGGCTGCTGCACCTTGCCGCCGGCGTGCGGCAGGGGCGCGGGCCTTCCGTGCGGCGCCGCTGATCCTCGGTGGCTCGTCTCATGCTGCCGTAGATCCCGTCGCACCGCTCTACAGGCTCCGTCTACGTCTCCGGGCTCTTTTTCAGCCTTTTCGGTTTCTTTTTCGGGCGCCGCTCTTGCTGCTCCGGGATCTCCGGTTGATACAACGGCCTTCTAAAGTCCTACCCGGGGGTCTCGTCTCTTCCAGTGTGGCTTCCTAATCACATCTCCTTCATGTGTGATTAGGAACCTCTCGGTTGAAGGCTGTTGATGCGTCAGTAACGCATCCTCTTTCCAGTTTCGGTCGTGACGTGTATCTCTCCGTCACGGGACGTGTATCTATCCGTCCACTCAGCCTTCTGTGTGACGTGTATCACTCCGTCACCCATATCCCTGTTGCATCATGGAGAACAAGACCTATTATGAGGTCTCGCCTATTCCTATCAAGCTCAATGGGAAGAACTTTCTGCTTTGGATGAATGCGGTTCATACTGTCTTGGAATCGAGGGACCGCGCCAAGTTTGTTGATTCTGCGCCTCTCACGAGCACTGACAAAGACTATGCCGAGTGGAAACGACTTGACAGCCTTGTGAAGACTTGGCTGTGGGGTAGCATGGAATCGTCTATTGCTTCGAGGTTCATGTTCTACTCCACTGCTAAGGAGATTTGGGATGCTGTTAAGCAGCACTATGCTCAGGAGAAAAATGCTCTTCGCCAGTTTATGATCTATGATCGTCTGTTTGCAGAGAAACAGGGTGATCGATCCCTTGAAGAGTATTTTGGTGTGATTCAGTCTATTTCCCAGGAGTTGAGCTACTATCATCCCGTGACGGTTGCTGCGCAGATTAAAGACAGAGATGATCTTGTCACTGCCAAATTCCTCTCCGGCCTTAGCTCTTCTTTTGGTTCAGCACGCAGTGTGATTCTTGCATCTGACAGATTACCGAGCCTTGCGGAGGCCTTCTCTAGGATTCAACAGTCCACCTTTGAATCTGTTGATCCTTCTCCGGTTGTTCCTTCTGGAGATTCTCATGCCTCCATTGCTGCAGCAGTTCGCGGAGGACGACCTGCATCTACTACAGCTGACAGACCTGGCTTTGGCAGAGGACGTGGGTCTCGTCCTCGATGTACTTTCTGTGAAAGACCGGGGCACACTGTTGACAAATGCTGGAAGAAACATGGGCGACCTGCCGCCCCACCTGTTGGAGCTGCCAACTGTGCTACTTCTGACTCTACACCTGCGAGCTCGACTTCTTCTGGCATTACACTTACTCAGGAGGAGTATGACCGGTTTATTCAGGCTACTCAACATTGGAGTGTGGGCGCCTCTTCTGCTTCTTCAGCGCATCTTGCCTCTACCGCGGGTAATCAGGCTACATCCTTTATGGCTTCTGGATCCGCAACTCCCTGGGTGGTTGACTCTGGTGCCTCCCAGCACATGACTGGTATGAGGCGACTGCTCCGCACTTTTGACTCATATATTCCTCACCCATCTGTTACCTTGGCAGATGGGTCTGTGAGGAAGGTGGTGGCTAGTGGTTCTGTGTCCCTTACTCCAGATATTGATTTGAAATCTGTTCATTTTGTGCCTGAATTTCCTTTCAATTTACTTTCTGTTGCCAAGTTGATTGACACTATGAACTGCACAGTAACATTTGGGCCTTCTTGCTTTGTCTTACAGGATCTCAAGAGTTTGACGATGATTGGTGGGGGGCCTAGGAAAGGTGATCTCTACCTCTTTCCTGGTGATTATCTACCTCGTCATCCACCTCCTGCTCCAGTTTCCTCCGCCATGCTGAGTGGTTCCCCCTTGCTATGGCATTGCAGATATGGCCATCCATCCTTAGACAGCTTGAAGAAATTGGAACCCGATCTTGCTCATGTGTCTTCTTTAGAGTGTCAGTCCTGTCAGTTGGGCAAACATCATCGGTTGTCCTATCCTGTCCGTGTCAATAATCGGGCTTCTAGCCCGTTTGAGTTGGTTCACAGTGATGTATGGGGTCCTGTTAAAAACCAAAGTTATAATGGTTTTAGTTATTTCATTTCCTTTGTTGATGATTACTCTCGCATGACATGGATTTATCTGTTGAAAAGTCGGGAGTCTGTGCTTTCCATTATCAAACATTTTCATAAACAAATTCAAGTTCAATTTAACTGCAATATCAAAATTTTTCAATCTGATAATGCTCTTGAGTATGTTCAGAAAGCAATGAATGAGTTTTGCAGTTTGGTTGGTATGATTCATCACACTTCTTGTCCTCATACTCCTATGCAGAATGGTGTTGCTGAACGTAAAAATCGCCATCTTTTGGATATCACTAGGTCTATCATGTTTGCATCCAATGTGCCTAAACGTTTCTGGTCTGAGGCTCTTCTCACTGCCTGTTTTTTGATTAATCGGCAGCCCTCTTCTGTTTTGAATGGGCGCACTCCTTTTTCTGTTTTACGCCCTATGGACACACCGTTTCATGTTCCGCTTCGGGTTTTTGGCTGTACATCCTTTGTTCATAATTTTGATCCCAAACAAGACAAACTCTCTCCTCGGTCCTTGAAAACCTTGTTTCTTGGTTACTCTGGTACGAGTAAAGGTTACAAGTGTTATTGCCCCAGTTTGCGTCGTATGTTTGTCTCTAAGGATGTCACCTTTCATGAAACCAGCCCGTATTTTGCACATGCTATGAGCAAGGGGGAGCAATTAAGTGAGGGAGTGCCACCCACAATTCCAAGTGAGGGAGTGCCACCTATCATTGTTGAAGACATATCGCCTGATTCACCTACCATTCAACCCTATACCCAAGTTTATCATAGGCGAGGTAGACCGGATCCAGATGAGGTAGCGGCACAAGTCCATGAGCCTCCTTCCCCATCTTCTACTCAAGAGATTCCTGCAGCGGCTTCTGATCTTGACCTTCCTATTGCTGTCCGGAAAGGTATACGATCATGTACTATTCGACATCCCATATCCAATGTATGTTGTTTGTCGCACTTATCTACACAGGCTCGTGCATTTGCTGTTGGGATGGATTCTGTTCAAATACCAAGGAACCACTTAGAGGCTATGCAGGACAGTGGCTGGAGGCAGGCCATGCAGGTGGAAATTTCTGCTCTGGTTGATAATGGCACATGGGATCTGGTTTCCTTACCTGCGGGCAAGAAAGTTGTGGGCTGCAGATGGGTCTTCACAGTCAAACACAATCCTGATGGTTCGATTGAGCGGTTGAAGGCCAGATTGGTAGCCAAGGGCTACACACAGACATATGGAGTGGACTTCTTTGAGACTTTTTCTCCGGTTGCTCGTCTCAATTCTGTACGGATCCTTATCTCTTTGGCTACTACTTTTGATTGGCCTCTTTTCCAGCTGGATGTCAAGAACGCCTTTCTTCACGGGGTTCTTCAGGAAGAGGTGTATATGGAGCAACCACCAGGTTTTGTTGCTCAGGGGGAGTGTCAGCAGGTCTGCAAATTGAAGAAGGCTATCTATGGGTTAAAACAATCTCCTCGGGCTTGGTTTGACAGGTTCAGTGCTGTTGTTTTACAGATGGGCTTCTCTCGTTCTATGACTGATCACTCTCTATTTTATTCAAATTCTTCTGGTGGGTCCATAATTATTGCTGTCTATGTTGATGATATTGTGATTACTGGCAGTGATTCTACAGGCATATCACGTGTGAAAGAAGGACTACAACATCATTTTCACACAAAGGACCTTGGGAAACTGAGATATTTTCTAGGGATTGAGGTGCTTAGATCCCATGCAGGTATCAATCTCTCCCAGAGAAAGTATGTGCTTGACTTACTACAGGAAACGGGTATGACTGATTCTAAGCCTGTATCCACTCCTATGGATTATCACATCAAGGAGGTGGAAGATGATATTGCATATTCAGATCCAGGTCACTACAGGAGAATAGTTGGGAAGCTGATTTACCTAACTGTCACAAGACCTGATATTTCTTTTGCTGTTGGAGTAGTAAGTCAACACATGTGTACACCACGACAGTCACATTGGACAGCTGTATGCAGGATTCTGAGATATCTGAAAAGTGCTCCTGGAAAGGGGATCACTTATTATAAACCCAAGAGTCCTCTATCTTCCTTGACTCTTACAGGCTATGCAGATGCAGATTGGGCTGGTAATCAAGTTGATAGACGATCTACATCTGGCTACTGCACCTTTCTTGGTGATCATCTGATTACCTGGAAGAGCAAGAAACAACAAGTGGTGGCACGATCTAGTACTGAGGCTGAGTATCGTGCTATGGCACATGCATGTTGTGAATTACAATGGGTCAAATCTGTCTTATCTGAGTTGAAGATTTTGATTCAAACTCCCATGATTCTCAAGTGTGACAATCAATCTGCTATACATATTGCCAGGAATCCTGTTTTTCATGAGCGTACAAAGCATATAGAGGTTGACTGTCATTTCATCAGAGATCAGATACAGAATGGCAATGTGGTGACGCCATATGTTAAGTCTGAAGATCAACTTGCTGATATCTTGACAAAGCCATTAGGTCCAGCAGTGTTCCAGAATTTATGCGGCAAGCTGGGCATCCACAATGTGTACACTCCAGCTTGAGGGGGAGTGTTAATATATCTTCACTTTGTATTTATTTCTTATTTTATATTACTGCTGTACCTACATGTAAATTTCCCTTTACTATAAATAGAGAAGAGAACCCTATTGGGTTGCTCACGTTGCATACGTGCAACAACACCACAGCCGCCTCTCCTTTTACAATAAAATAATGTTTCATATTGGATACGTGGGGGTCTCCCACATGCGTAAGTGAAGGAATCTTAACTATTTTGACATGTATTTCGATGACTATTTTGACGGTAAAATGACAGAATTAAGATATGAAATTTTGCAAACACAATGTTTGGACAAAGACACTAGATTCTATAATAATTCTATATGTTCAAAGGTCGGAGTGGGGTCCATGTCTTGATGAATATGAGTTTCAATTGCTAACTACAAACTCGTAAGAGTAAAGTAGTAACTATTAGGCTAGTGATATCACATATTATAAGCATCACATATTAATTATAGTGCATTCCCCTTTTTTCTCTTTTTTTATTAAATTTTAGGTCAGGAATTATCTATTAATTATGTATTATTTATGCTTCTACCTATAGTTATTCCCGCAACTACTTCATAGTTATTGTTTAAGTCTAGTGTTAGCATTTAATTAGGTTACATGGGACATTTATACATAGATCTAAAAAGTACATTCCCAATGGCCTCTATCGTACCATGTTTGACGCATCAACTCATGTTGCTACCAATTCGGGAACATACATGATGGCTCTAGGTCATGGATTACAGGGCTACTCAACACATTATGGGTATGCAAAACTTATTGACTACGTATGAATCTCACATTCCTCATCCCTCGACGACATTGATTATTGGGTTAGTCAAACAAGTTCAACAATGTGGTTCTTGTTAGAGAGTCTGTTTATTAGTTATTTATATTGTCCTTGTAATATGGGCCTCATTGTGTCTTGGCCCATTAGGGTTTAGTTAAGTTTGTATGCTTCCCTGTTCTCCTATTTATAGGAGCAGGGTTTCTCCTATCTAATACCACGATTAGCCGTCTTTTCTTATCTGACATGGTATCAGAGCAGTGATCCAAAAAACCTAGTCCTAGAGGAGACCAAAAGAAATCGTTACGCCTGCGGGCGGCCGCCGCCTTCTTGGCCTGGCTTGGCTGCCCGTCGGGCATTGCCTTCATCGACTCCTACAAGCGTCGACTGTGCACAACACTCCTTGCGATCTACTACTCTCACGGGTCCTGCCACAACAACCCTCCACTCCCACAACCGCTAGACACCCTGTCGCTCGCGTCCGATACAGCCCGCTCCTTCCCATCCCATCTCTGCTTACCTACCAAACCCGACGCCGCCCAGCATATCTCCACCGACCTCCCCTCTTCCTCACAGCAAGCCACTGCTGCCACCTCGTCAACCCACCTTTGCCTTCCGCCACCACTGTGCTCCGTCAGCCAAGCCGCCCTTTCTCCCATATCCGCGGAATAAGTGCAGAAAGGACCGTGCTTCCTAGCGACTTTGGGGGATACTTCACTTCTGCTTCACTTCTGGTTACAACGGCATCGTCTTCTTCAAGAAAGCCACGTTTGTTCATCTTGCATCTGCGTTGGTGGAGGGTCTTGGAACTCTGTTGGGGGAATTTGATAACTTGCTTACTACAACGGGTAGTTTGAAGTTACTAAACCTGTTCCTTCTTGCGGTTTCTGTGCTTTGGAATCTCCTGCTGCTCTAGTTGTTGTTGGTCGGAGCTCTCTGCCACAACTGACTCTCTGCCACAACTGGAATCTCTTGCACTCCCTAGAAAAGCTTGTAGCTGCTTCGTTCTTCTGGGGGCATCCGTTCAGTTTGGATAGATCTTCTTTGTGCCTCTTCCATTGTTGCGACTTGTTGTGGACCCTAGGATCTGCCGATGTTCCTGCTTCTGCAGTCTGCTGCAATGGCGAGATTATCTCTCCTCATAACAAGAGCAGACTGATAAAAGAAAAGGCAAGGAAACTGCATTACGGTTGTTCACTGTTCCAACATTCCTTTTTTCCTCTCAACGTATTGTTGCTGTCTGGAAAGGAGACTAGCCTTTCTGCTATTTGGATATAAAGAATATAAATCCTCAGGAATCTTCCCCTTGTTCGGATATGCGGCTCCCCTACCTTGGTATTTTCTGCTACAAACGTACAGCTTATGACTCGCTAGTACAAATTTATATGGTTTTTATCTGTCAGGATATTCATCTCTATAAAGATTTGTGGTTGAATTCTCTTTAAAAATCTGTGGACCCCCTAATTGGGGGGTCGCGCCCCCCAAACCCCCCGGCAGTGCTACGACCTATATTTCTTTCTGGGGTGTTCCTTTATCATTATCCACCCCAACCACTCTTGATTCTTTCTGTGGTTGGTGTGAGGGGGAAAAATAGAGAAGAGATGAGATGAAGAAGAAGAATTTCATTTTGTTGTTCTATGGATCTTCGTGCTACATTTACTACTGATATATGGAGTCTTCTGCTGCTATTTGGTATATTTTGTTGCTTGATTGTTTATTTATCATCTACCTCGACTGCTGCTGTGAAGTTGCATACTTGGACGTCATCTTTGCTACTTGTGCTATGATTACACACTTTACCTGCTGCTTTGTGCTTTTGCACTTTCTGTTGTCTGTGCTTTATTTGCACGTTGACTTTCTACTCTGTGGACTAGCACTCTCTGGATTTATGACGTCTGCTACTGTGATGGATACTTTATGAATAGGGAAGATGATGAAGACATTTGTTGCTGACTTTACATGGAGCTTCGTCTACTGGAGTTATTTATTTGCTTGCTACTCTGCCTACTGGTCTTCTATCTGCCTATGTCGTCGACTCTCTACTACTGTGTACCAGCACTCTCTGGCTTGTCCGTGCTCTGTTTCGCACGTTGACCCGTCCGTACTTTATTTGTACGTTGACCTCTACTGCCTGTGATCCAGCACTCTCTGGACTTTGCTGCCTGTGATCCAGCACTCTCTGGACTTTGCTGCCGGTGACCCAGCACTCTCTGGCTACTACGACGACGACGTTGATGAAGACCTTAGTGACTATCAACTATTATATCTTTTGCTCCAGATGATTGTGTTGTTGCTTATTTCTGCTCCAGATGATCAAGAAGCTTCTGTGACTTGCTTGCCTGCTTGCTTGGAGTATCTACTTGAGGGGGAGTGCATGAGTTTTTTGAGTGTTTTGAGTGCTTTAATGTAATATTGAGGGGGAGAAACATCTTGTATGGGCTGGGTTTATTTTTTTTTTCTGTCTCTTTATTTTTAGTCTGACTCTCTGTTTGCAAGCTGATTTGGGATTCTCCCAACTTCAGCTTGAGGGGGAGTGTTAGAGAGTCCGTTTATTAGTTATTTATATTGTCCTTGTAATATGGGTCTCACTGTGTCTTGGCCCATTAGGGTTTAGTTAAGTCTGTATGCTTCCCTGTTCTCCTATTTATAGGAGCAGGGTTTCTCCTATCTAATACAACGATTAGCCGTCTTTTCTTATCTGACAGTTCTGTTTACCCAACTTTTCCATCCAGCTGCCTTCAATTCATTTTGTTCCAAATTTCCTATTTAATTACGTGTCGATAGCCAAGTTGGTTGACCATCTCAAATGTTCTGTTGTTTTTGCTCATGAACTTGTTCTACAATATTCTTGGAGTTTCTATACAATTAGATTAGGTTTAGGATTGGAATTCTCTAAGAATTCCAAATAGATGCAATATGAAGCAATTCTGTTTGATGCTCTCAGCTCCAGCTCACCACCATTATGATCATTCATCTTTAAATTAAGCTCTAAACCTTAAGGATCTCATTTACCCTCAGTACATCTTGGTTGTGAATATTGGCAATCAGAAAAACATTTTCTTTCTTCTTTTGCTCCTTGTGTTGAACGTCGAGCCATTTCTACTTTTGATTTGATCCATAGTCATGTACGGGCCTTTCGTGAGCCCAATTTTGGTGGCTATTGTTATTACTTATTATGGATGACTTTTCCCATATGTCATTTGCTATATTTCATGAAATCTCTGACGTAGTATTTTCTTTAATTAAAACATTTCATCCATTTGTTAAAGTTCCATTACACAAAAATAATTGCAAAGTGTAAACATGTGATGCTCAGGAACATGCCCAGCGTGCAAAAAATTGTGTGCTACCATTGGCATGATTCATCGAAGCTCCTGCACTCACACACCCATTATTAAAAAAATTGACACTTTCGTGACGTTGCTCACACATTAATATTGCAAGCTTCGATTCCTAAATATATCCAGTCTGCAGCTAGTCATACTGTGATTCTTGATCTATAAGCACCCTTGTCTGTTCTTAAGGGCGTGTCTCCTTTTTCTCTCATTTTTCCCGATAAAACCTTTTTTTTCCTCTCCAGAACTCTTGGTGCACAGCCTTTGTGCATATTTTAACCACAAAGATGACATTTCTCCTCTAGCCATCAAAGCTGTATTTTTAGGGTACTCCAGTGTCCATAAAAAATGCAGATATAATTGCCCCTATACTAAATGCATGTTAACATCTGCTAATGCAAACTTTGGATGCACAGCCTTTGTGCATAACTAAGTTGGCATTTTCCCATGAGCCATCAAAAATGTGTTTTAAGGGTTCGATATCCATAAAAGATGTGAATATTGTTGCCCCTATACAGCATATATACATCTGCTGATGTGACTTTTCAAGAAGGAAAAGAAAAACTGTTCTTTCTTCCTTCCACTATAACTCCCTAACTGGCCTACCTTCAGCAGATCTCGCTGTACTTGCTATTTCCACTAATAAAAAATAAGACCTCCAACTAACTCTATGGCCTCATCGAATTAGATCCTCCTAGTATCCAAAAATTTTCCATTGTGTATCAAAGGACGACAGTCGGAGAGAAATCAAGTCGGCGGACCTTTTCATCTAAAGTTCTCCGAGAATCTCCTGACAATCATCACATTTTCCCCTAATCCGTTCACTAAGAAGCAAAGCAGTGGCAACAACTGTAGGTCAAAAGCAAAGGAACATCTAGTAGGAGAAGTCAGCTGGGTTACGATCAGCTTCATTAGCATGACCACTGTGGAGAATATTTGAGGCCATAGTGGAGGCTTCGTTCCTTCCGAGGAATTTTCAGCAAACTCGCTATAGCAAACCATGCAAGGAAGCCTTCTTCTCCCTTCCATTTCTTCCTGCTGCAGTGGAGACCATTGGGGTGGGGGTGGGGAGACCTGCTTTCATTAGATTGAGCATATGCAAAAGTCAAAACTGAGGGTGGCTTCAAGCAGGATCTTGACCTAATCACTCGCAGCAATGAAGCAGGATGGCTGCTTCGTGTGACTAGCACCCTAGGACGGATTAAAAGGGATTCAGTGATCAGAAATGATGGTTCCACTGAGGCAGCTTCTGGTTTTCTTATACGTAACGAGAAGAAGATTGGCATAAAAAGAGGAGAGAACTGGAATAAATAGATGGTGGGATTTAAATTTGAATCTGCACCACCTGCCGACTGTGATGAGGCAGAGATGGTGGTTCTGCTGAGGCAGCTGGTGATTTTATTAAAATAAGAGGAAGATGATCAACATGAGACATGGTGACAACCAAGAAATATAGAGGGCAGGTGACCAGACTGAATCTGCAACACCTGCCACCCTCTAGGCGCCGGAATGCCTACTCCAATACCACGAAGAGAACAGATCTCACTACCATGAGGAGAAAAATAGCCAAGATTGTTTTCTATTAAGTGGCGGCCTATAAATATAGACAAAGCATGTACAAAGTGAAATTGCAAACTAGATATACTTCAAATAATATATACACAACCATGGTCCAACCAGGAAAAACTATCATCAGCATCGTCGCCATCCAAGCTTCAATCCCAACCATGTCGGTTCACTTATATGAAACACCTTTGTGTTTTGTTTCGCTCTATTTTGGGCCATACTCTTGTTGAAGTATACGAAGCCCCTCCCCAAAATAATTTAAGCCTATCTAATCCCCTTTAATTGTATTTGACTCAAGGTTGTCAGAACCGGTCAGCGAACCGGTGAGGCCTCTGGTTCTCGGTTCACTGGTTCGACCGGTGACGTCAGCATGACGTCACTAACAGTTCAAAATATATAAATGTCTTTGATACTCATGGAAAATATTCCTGCAAAAGTTATGAAACATGAATAATAGCACAACCATGGTTGTATGGGCGGTCGGGCGGCCGGGCGTTCCGGGGGGACGCCCAGGCGTTTCCGGGCGTTTTTTTTTTTTGGATTTTTTTTCATTTTTAAGTTTATATATATCTTGTTTTATACATATTAATATAGTATCATATATACATAATTAGATTTTAACCTATATAAATCAATGTCAAAATACATATACCATACAAGCATGTATATATAAGGAATGCACCATATATACAATCAATATAGTTATTAGGTGGAGAGATAAAAAGTTAAAAACAGAATTAACTCATTATGGATTTGTCAAGCAGCAGACAGTGCAAAAAGAAAAACCTTACTGTTTGTTTTTCTTACTGTTCATGAAGTAAATTTGCTGCTTAGTTATGCATAACTAAGGATTGAAATAGCCATGATGGGAGGCTGGTGAGGCAACAGTAAGGTATGGCAAATTTTCTGCCCAATTAAGCAACAGGAAGAAAGAAACAAAACCAATTAAGCAAATTTGCTGCCCAATTGTTGCTTAGTTATTTCTACTAGATAGAGCTAAACGAAAAATAAAGAATCATTTATGGAAGTGAATTTGCTGCTTAGTAATGCATAAGGAAGAAAAAATAGAAATAACCATGGTGATAGGAGGATGGTGAAGCAAGAACAAGATGTGACAACATCGTAGTCAAGCAAAATGAAAAAAAAGTGGAGCAACAACCAAAAACTTGCTGCTTATAGGAACCAATATGAAAAATTGAAAGAAAAAAAAAATTACATGACACCAGGCCCACCAAGAGGCCCAATAACCGCCCAGGCGGCCGCCCAACCCGCCCGGGCGGTCCGCCTAGCTCACCCACTGACCCTAGGCGCCCAGGTTCTGGGACCTGGTCGGACGCCCAGGCGGGTGCCCGTACAACACAGAGCACAACTGCTCACAATAACTTGATAAACAGACCAAATAACAAATATTCTCCTATTCATAGACATACATATACCAACATTTATATAGTATTCAAAATTAAGTAACGAAAAAAGCAGCAACAATGCATTTATTTGTTAAGTGAGAGAATCAGCCAGTTGGGCTAATACCGGACCTGTTCGCTGGTTCACCTGTTCAACCGGTTGGTCCACCGGTTTGATGTCGGTCTGACTTCATTTCCGGCTTTGGGAGGGGACCGAACCAGTAGAGTTACCGGTTTCCGGTTCAACCGGCCGGTTCAGTTCGGTTTGGTTCTGATAACCATTTTGACTCAAATCAATAACATTACCTGGAACCGGTGCATTGTTAATCTATGTTGCACATGTACATATAGGCCTATCCTCTTATAGCTAATTCTTACTCCCACTTCATTTCTTATTTAGTCATTTCTGAAACAATTTTCCATCATCATCTCAACATACTCATTTCTACCACATTCATCTTGTGAAGACCTTTTAAGTTTTAACAGTCCACCATATACAACATGGCTGGTTGTAGATCGGTTTTATAAAACTTACTTACAATCATACTTGTCAAGGCGGCCAGTCGGTCCCCTAAATTTCCTGGGCGACTAGGCCGACTAGGCCGACCAGGCCGACTAGTCGGCCGCCCAGGCGTAGGGTTGCTTTTTAAATAATTTTTTTATGTATAGTAATATATATATAGTTATATACTTACATACAACATATTATATAGAAGAAAACTAATGTAAATACATATCTAAGGAAGTAATAATCAATATTTGTTAATAATCAGTCATAAACACAACAAATAAAAATGAATAAGAGTGATTGAGTGACATACCTTTTCTGAATTCAGACTTGAAGTACTTGTAGAATTGCTGCCACTAAATGGTTAAAATAAAAGGCAATTGGCACAAGACAAATGCAAACACTTCTAAGTATTTGAATGACAAATATCCCAAAGCAAAAAGCCAACAACCTAACATTCATATTGTTCAAATTCAGAACTTAAATAAAAACTAAAACATGTCTAAAGTTGTTTGAAATGCACTGAAGAAAATGAACTAAAAATCAAATGGCTCTTCTTCTTCATCCTCTGGCTCCTCTTCATCATGATCACCTTCATCTTCAAGATTATAATTATTATCATCCATTGTGTCACTGTCATTATCATTGTCTTCCTCCGTTGTGTCATCATTTGTCAAATCTATGTCCCTACTAGTTCCCACAGCTCTAGTAGCTCTCCTTGGTCTGTTAGGGCCAGCTTGATATTCAGATGCACCCATGCCAGCGTCAACCTGACTCAATCTCACTCCTTGAGCAACTACAGGGTCATCCGGAACTCCTGTCATCCACTCACTACCCCAATCAAGATCATCTAGGGCAATGGGATCATAACTCTTCTGCAAGTTATCCAATCGCCTCTTCTTAAATCTTTCATGCAATTGGCGATTGTATTGGATATAGACAAGCTTATCCATTCTTTTAACCTCAAGCTTGCTCCTCCTCTTTGTATGAACCTAAAGAGTAACAAAGTACGTTAAACCATATATCAAAATATATTTATATAAATACATGTAGTTATTTATTATATACAAATACTATTTCAAGAGGACTAACAAGGTCAAAAGTGCTCCAAGCTCTCTCTGCAGCAGATGATGTGCAACAAAGCCCTAATATACGCTTAGCCATCCATTGTAGATTTCGAGCCTGCCCCCCATATGCATCCCACCCAAGGACTAAGGTATCCGATTTCGATGCCGTTTTGACAACATGGAAACCGAAATTTACTGAAATTTCGACAAAAATTTTGATAAATGCAACAGTGCCTGTTTCGACGCCAGAATCAATGAATTAAGCCATGAAATTTTACAGGCATGATCTTTACACCTAAATGCATCGATTTATGCAATAAAATTTGATATGGGGATAGGTGGGGGGTCCTTCATCTGGGAGGAAAGGAGATTTTCCTACTCCCTGAGAAAATTCGAATTTTGGGCAAAAATTTCGATGATTTCGACATAGCGGTATGATTGCATGGTTTCGTACCAGATGCCACCGAAATCGGTATTTTGGGGCGAAATTTCGCCAGTTTCGGCAAAACCTTATTCCTTGATCCCACCAAGCAACTGAAGCAAATTATAATGAACAATCATTAAGTAATAAGTTCAACAATCAACAATACAGTAGTTCACCCACAAAATATAAATTTAAGATACTTACGTGGTGTCTTCACAGTTCTATGTCCAATGGCAATATCTTTGCCAAACATCCCACGGGCCTCCTTGTACCAATCTAACTCTGCTGAAATTTTATCTTGGACTGTTTTGTCCTCAACCATTTTTTCTAGGCAATCTACAAACTCAGAATCATATGTGCCAAGCATTGGGTCATTCTTCACTCTAGCTTCGTAATACAATGAGGGATTAAGTAAGAAACCTGCTCCATATAGAGGTCGTGACATCTGAAATGCCCATCTCTTCTCCACAATATCTATGATGGGCTTGTAATCCCTCTCTTTGTGGGCAAAATGCAGCTTTATTTCTTCTTTTGCTTTCTCAATAGCAGCTGCAATATAGCCCATGGCGGGCTTCTCATCTGCATCTACAAGTCTTAAAACCTACATAAGGGGCTGTGAAGATCTCAATAAATCTTGAATTGCATTCCAAAATGCCCGTGAGTGACAAGTTGCAGATACCATCTTCCCTGCACTTGTCTTTGACCAACTGCTCTCCTCCTAAGCCGTTGAATTGAACAAGGCAAACAAAGTCTCCCTGTGGCCTAGCATGCTCTGCAAGGTAAGAAAGGAAGTAGCAAATCTAGTGACCCCAGGTCGCATCAACTCAGTGTTGTTCTTACTCTTCTTGATAAATGCATCGTGCAACCTGACATGTTGATATATGTAGGCAGTGACCTTCCTTGCCTTTGTGATAACAGAGGCATACTTTCTCATCTTACCAATATCTTCCAGCATAAGATCAACGCAATGTGCAGCACACGGGGTCCAAAATAAATGACTCCTCTTTTCTATCAACTTCTTCCCTGCACTTACATAGTTAGTTGCATTATCTGTTACAACTTGCACAACATTTTCAGCCCCTATCCTTTAAATAGCCTCATCAAGAACAGTGAACATATAATCAGATGTGTGCACAACAGAAGAAGAGTCAATAGAATATAAATAAAATGAACTCTCAGGAGTATTCACCAAGAAGTTTATTAAATTTCTTTGCCTCCTATCAGACCAACCATCTGACATCAAAGTGCAGCCATGCAACTTCCAATGCTTTTCATGTTCCCGCTCCAACTCTTTGGCCATTGCATATTGTCTCTCTAAAAGTGGTTGCCTCATCTGGTGGTATGAAGGAGGAGGGAGTCCTCTGCCGAATTGTCCAATTGCTTCCACCATCACCTCAAATGATGTCTGGTTCACTGCATTGAAGGGTATACAAGCATCATAAGAGAAGGCAGAAATACTATCATATGCAACCTGTAAGGCTTCCTTCTTAAATGCAGTCTCAATGGTCTTCTGCACTTTTCCCGCCTTCCTTTGTGCTACATACTCAGCAGGAGTAAGATTTGCAAAACCCTCTACAGAGCCCTGCGCAACAGCTTTCCCTTTAGAACCAGCAGAAAATGGAATTTTCCTATTCCCACCAACTATTGGTTGAACATGATTCTCCCCATCGGCGGCATCCTCAACATCAACAACAATATTATCGTCATCATTGAAAGTTGTGTCAACCATGCGCTTCTTGTTATGTTCTCTATAGTTCCTCAACTCATCACGTATAGTTTGAGAACATCTTGCACATTTGACAGTATCAGAAAACCCTCCAATGAGATGATGCTTCAAACGGTTGATCCCACCACTACTCACATGACCACACAAAGCACATTGTACTTTGTTCTTATCAGATAAATTTGGCCAAAAACCATAATTCCATCCTGGATCCTTCGATTTTGCCTTACGGGTGGGGTCGTTAATCAACTCCCGAAATCGTGGAAGAATCTCCCCAATCGGTGTCGGAAGTTCCGCCTCACCTTCCATGATTTTGGTTCTACATACACACAAAAACAACACAACACCAAACTATTTTCAATATATTTGTGGAGTGTGGACTATACAACTAAGATGTAAAAATTAAAAATCAGTATGTACTACGTAGGATTACCGTTGCGGCGTTGCCTTTGGATGTGGAGACAGAGGATCAAAAAACTTGGACTACGTGGATGATTAAACCATGGCAGAAGCTTTATCCGAGGTAAGTCTGTCGCAGAGAAGAAGAAACAAACCGAAGTTTGTCGGGCCTGTCGGCTTTTTCCGAACTCCGAACGTAGGAGACGTGGCACGGGGAAAAGCCTCCCGTAGAACAGGGGAGACACGAGCAAGAGAGAAGACTTCTGCCAAAGAACACTGGAGAGGATGTAGACGACCCGCCGGAGATCGTTGCTCACCGGAGAATCGGAGAAGAAAGCCACCAGAGCGTCGAGCGGCGTGCGGTTTCCGCCATGCGTTCCGTCGGGCGACGTTTTGTCTGTCTTGCGCTCACGTGCGTAATGCGTAGGAACTCCAACGGCCGCTCTCTTTTGTTGCATCCCAAAAACGGCTGACTTGAAGTATTTAAAAAAAAAAAACTGGTCCCACACAACAAGTCGACCGACCGGCGGATAAGTCGACCGACCAGGTGGATAAGTCGACCGACCGGCGGATAAGTCGACCGACCAGGCGGATAAGTCGACCGACAGGCCGACTAGTCGACCGACCGGTCCGACTTTTTTTCTTATTTTTCTTGTCGACAGGCTAGTCGGACCCCTACAAAACGCCTTACCGACTAAGCGGCGACTAGGCGGCGACTAGTCGTCCGCCTTAACAAGTATGCTTACAATCTTAGTGGATTGTTACAGCCACGTTAATATGGTGGCTGCATTCCTTCATTTCACACACACACATGTGATCCTATTAGGGGCATCCTCTAGTACTTCACTTTCCAATTACATATATTGGACACCTTAGCATTTTTGGCTAAAGTTAGAATGCATATCATATACTCTATCGTGTTTCTACTAAATTTAAAACCCTTAGGTTCCACAACATTTCTCCACTCGAACTTTAGTTCCAAAATTAACACAACTCAGCAGCAAATACCATACACCAAAGAAAATCATCATAAAAATGTTATGCCAACTCTTAGGCTCCAAAACATTTCTCCACTCGAACTTTAGTTCCAAAATTAACACAACTCAGCAGCAAATACCATACACCAAAGAAAATCATCATAAAAATGTTATGCCAACTCATTCATAACTAAAGCAGATAGATAGGGGCTCAAAGTTGATCCTCGATTTACCTGAGTTTAACACAAAATCTAGGTCTCTCCCTTACACTAGCGCTTGAAGTATCATGCATGTCTTTAATTCAGTCTATATATTGGACCAAGACTCACTTTTTCTTCCGGCCCACCCAACAAAGACCTTCCTCAGTACTCGAACAAAAGGTTTTTTTGTCAGGAAAAAGACTTGAAGATATCTTATATTCTATATGCTTCTTCACAAGCCTGCTTATCAAAAGTTTAGCATCTAAATCCAATCTGTCAGCATGAAACCATATTGTTTGTTCAATGTGTGTGTTACGGGTCCCAGACTGCACTGAAACTGTAATCTTTGCAGTTCTAAAGATCTTTGTTACTCTTCTAAAAGGGAATTATATTAGTGTTTCTTCACTCAGTGGGTATTTTCCAAGTTCTCATTATCGTATTAAACATTGTTAGTCAATAACTCCTTTCTCTCTTATACTCTTTCACACATCAATGGGGACATACCATGTGGTACAAGTCTTTTCCATTTTTATCTTTCTCAAAACTGTCTTAGCCTCTCACTGTGTCAACCATGAAATATTACGATAAAAACTAATTCTGGTCTAGCTCTAACTCTGCTGAGAAACTAGGATATTATTTTTCTCAACAATCCAAACATATATTTTGATTATGGGAAGGGTATTTATCATGACATGTGACTTCCATGCATGTCAGATTAATCACTTAAGGCAAGTTAAATGAAATGATAAACCATCTGAAAACTATTTATATAGTGGAGAAGCCAATAATAGGTGTAAGAAAATAAATAAATAAATATTAGCATTTACCTTGATTGACGGCATCAATTCCAACCTTTAGGCCACTCACTGCTGACATGACTGAAAATAAATAAAAGCACTAGTGGCGTCAGTCAGAATACAAGGTACTAGAACCTATCAGCATGAAAACGACCTAAACAGATAAAGTTTGAATCGAAATGAAATAAAGTGTCAAACCCTGTGCTTAAGGTCATTAAAGATACTTTACAGCATTTGAGCTGTTTGCATTTACTGCCTTATGCACCAAAAGAAGCATTTGGATAACATGTTAAAAAGATAACGGCAACATTTGAGGGAAAAAATCAGACCTGACATCGCGGGTGTCACGACTCCATCTGCTATCACCATCGAAGTGCCAAAGAGAACCAAAATCAAAAGAAGTTTCTTCAACCCTAGTGAAGTTTCAAGGCGTTCCTTAATTTTCAGAGATCTTTCAAGCTCAGCTGAAGGAACCTTGAGCCGGAAACTGGATATGCGTGCATCTGAGGCCAATTGGTTAGGAAGAAGACTGACCTTTGCATTTCTACATATCAGTGAGTATAGAGCGAATGTACCGCCTACAGATGTGTTTTTAGAGTAAAAGACATTAAAAATAATCATGCAATATTTGAATATGGAGCTCACTGAATGGGAAATTCCATGCACATACCTTCACCGTCATCATTGGCCCAGAGCACTACCAAAGAATATTTTATCAGTGGTATCAAAATCAGTGTGTACAAGACTAGGGACAATGCACCAAGAACATCTTCCTCTCCACTGATAGGTGATCTATTGAACATTACGTTGAACGTATAGAGTGGGCTGGTCCCAACATCCCCAAAGACAACTCCAAGAGTTTGAAGAGCGAGAACAAGCTTCTTTCCAAAAGTGAAATCCTGCAAAGTATATATAACAACAGAATTAGACATTGATCTCCCTGGGATCAATCACAAGATGTTCGACATTATTAATTTCATGTGTACAGTGTGATAAGGTCCAGGACAACATTATTTATCATGTGGGGATTAATTAAATTAAATTACGGACAGCTACTGTTAGACGCTATGTGGACCTGGAAACAATTACATGGGCACAAGTGAGCATATCCCGGAAGCTCCAAAAAATCCTTACTGTTGAAGGGTTCAGTAGTTAGATTTCGGAGTGATCAGGCCACGGTAGGTTTGTAAAATGGAAAATTAATTAAATAGAATAGGTGGGGAAACACCAACTTCCTGTTATAATGTAACACCACGATGCACAAAGAATGTGAGATTTCCCCGGCCTTTCACTAATGCAAATTCACCTCAAAAATGAATCGTTGTTGGTGTAATATAACAGATAGATTGATGTAATTACGGTAAAACATACTGAGGAACTACGATTGAATACCAGATGAAAAGTTGACAAAACGAGAATTGCCTCAGACTCTCAGTTACATGCTAGCGAGCTAATATGCCATAGTGTAACCTTCGTAATACAATCATAACAAACACAGACATATTTGAACTTCACCATGCGAGGCGTTAGTGATAGTTGTGAGTTTTTCATAGATATGAAGCGTCCAGATTATACATCAGGCGAGAGGATAAATTATTTCTTAAACTATTACAATTTGAGGCAGAAAGCGAAGCCATTCATACAGAAAAACCTGGCCTGTTTTGTTCGAGATCAATTAGACGGCTGGTCTACTTGCTAAGTTCTAGAGCCGGGCTCGCTAAACGATACAAGACAGTGAAGGAGGTCGGAAGTGGCAACATACATCGTAGTCGGTCCTCGGCGCTCCCGGAACCTCAAGGGCCTCCACATCGAACGAATCGATCCTGGGGCCCGTTCTAATGAGCCGCTGCTCCCCGTCGTCCTCGTCCTCCGAGTCGAAGTTCATCCTGGACGGCATGTCACCGCCCTCATCGTCGCGCTCCTCCTCGTTCTCGTCGTCCCGGGCGACCCATCTGGATTCCGTGGAGTCCATCTTCACCAGCGGAGCACTGTCCCTGTCCGAGCCTTCCGCCATCCTGGTAGAGGCGTGGGTTCCCGCGCCCTGTGCAGCGCGGGCTGCGCAAGAGAAAGCCGAGGCAAGCGCAAACGGTTAAGAAAACAACACGGCGATCTAAATTCCACGGAACGGAGAGGATTTGAGTGCTCCGCACCACGAATCACTGAGGTGCCAAAATCAAGAATTCGTGCGGTAGAATCTCATGCAGAGGCCGGATCGGGCTGACGCCGGTAGAGCGCATGAGGGACTCAGGAACCAGCTGAATTCTAGGCGACGGGAAGAGGACGATGAGACATGGTGCGTAGGCAGATGGAGAAGCGTAGAGGAAGCGCAGAGCAGAAAGAGTGAGGGGATTATTTCCTTTGTCGAAAGTAATTAACAGAGATAGTTGGATCCAAATGGGGGATGGGCAACCAGTTCCAAGCTAGTTTTGGTGGTGAACGGGATGAGGATTTGAGCATGAAAATGAAAAGGAATGTCAGCCAAGGGGCATGAGACGGAAAAAATGAGATCCGGAGAACATAAACCTGGTCGATTGAGCTGGACGGTTGGTTTTCAGAACGGAAATGATTCCGTCACGCGCGGGTGGGCAAGGTATTGTAGGGGGAGAGGCGATTAGGTTTGTGTAATATGTAAATAAATTGTTTTGTGTAATGAATTTTTTAACGAAATAAAAATTATTAAATTGAAAAATGCATTTCAACAAGACTGATATATATATATATGAATAGGTTGTTCTAGATGTCAATTAACCATTTTTGGGTATCATTAGTTATTTATGAGCGTCGTTATAATTATAGGTGTCAATGAATCATTTTGGGTGTCATTAAGTGGTTTTTAGGTGTAACCAAACCTATTTGGGTGTCGCTATGTTGTTTTGGTTGTCAATCCCTTATTTGGGCGTCATTTTAAAATTTTAGGTGTCAATGAACCATTTTAGGCGTCAATTACCTTATTTTGGTGTCTTCTTTATACTTTTGGGTTTCAATGAACCATTTTGAGCGTCAATTAATCATTTTTAGGTGTCAATAACCATTTATGGGCGTTGGGCGTCATTTTAAACTTCTGAGTGTCAATGAACCATTTTGGACATCAATTACCTTATTTGGGCATCATCTTTATACTTTTGGGTGTCAATGAACCATTTTAGGTGTCAATTAACTATTTTTGGGTGTCAATAATCATTTATTGATGTCATAGCATCCAAAAATGCCTTGGGCATCATTTTAATCTTCTGGGTGTCAATGAACCATTTTGGGCGTCAAAGTGTCAATTAACCATTTTTTTGTGTCAATAACCATTTATGGGCGTCATAGCATCCAAAAGTGTCAAAAATGGTTAAATAGTTGTTTTGGTTGTCAATACCTTATTTGGACGTCATCTTTATACTTCTGGGTGTCAATGAACTATTTTGGATGTCAACTAACTATTTTTGGTGTCAATAACTATTTATGTATGTCATAGTTGGTCGTCAATTAACCTATATATATCATTTTTATATTTTTTTCAAAAATATGTCAATATTAGGCTTGTTAGATTGCATTTTTTTAACGAAACCAACTATTTTTGTTTTATTAAAAAATTCATTACGGTTCAAAAATTATAAGCGAAACAAATTTATTTGCCTTTTGTATAATTCCAAAAAATACACCGAATCACCATCTCCCACGTGGTGGCGGTTTGGGGGCTGATTTGCCCGCGCGTGAAGACGCGCGTGAAGGGCGTGAGCTTGCCCAAATCTTAACTCTTTTCAGAAACAACCATCAGATTGTCCAAAGCATATTTTGGTTTTAGATGTATAGATTTCGTTGTTTAGAAAGTAAGGATATCAATTGGGAAGGGTGCGGGAAGGGTAAAGATTTATTTTTACTCTTATTCTTCAGGTGTTGCGTGTAAGTCTGCAGATAATTTCCTACTCTACCAATATTTTTTTTTCTTAGTTTTATCCTATAACTTAGAGGACAAAAGGGGAGGATAAGGGCAAAGCCAAAAATGTATTTGTCTTCTAAAAAATTATGTCAATATTAACAATAATGGCATGTCTAATATATTTATATTTTAGTGAAATATCAAGATGGTCCATAATGACTATTAATTATTTAAAATGATTCTAAGAAATTTATACAATATTATACCTATTATTTGTGTTGTACTTGAGATATACTGCATATACAAATGATGGTAATCCTAAGACTAGTGTACAACAAATAAGTGCCCCCCTCCCAAAAAAAAGACCGCTACACTAAAATAATATTAAATGACTATATGTCACAACAAGTTATTGTTACAAACATTATATCTTGTCTTCCAAAAAGTTATTGTATGCAAAAAAAAAAAACAAGCACAAATGAAGTAGATAACACCACGGCAAATATGTATGATCAAATAGTATTAATGATTAATTCTAGTTATTATATACATGTCTGTCTTACAACTTGAAATTTTGTGTCATTCCTAATAAAACAAGTCCAAAAAAAGTAGAAACACCAAAAAATTTATAGCATGGTGCATAAATTATAAAATCTCATTATTTCATGTGTGTCTTTTATACCTTCAAAATGGTATTGTATACACGGGTCAAATAAGCTACATAAGAAGTAGATGAGACTATCTTCTATTGTATTAAATGCTGACTATAGACTTAAATAAAATAATGATAATATATTTAATATATTATACATAAATATCAATGGCTAGCGGGTTAGAGGGCATAAGTAATAGGTTACCCTTTTCCTTACCACTAAGGAAGCGGGTTAATTAGAGGGTAGTGGGTAGATAAGCCCATGTTTGGTTCGAGATTGAGATTACGAAATTCGGACCGGGTTAGTCCGGGTTAGTCGATATATCTAGATTAGTTTATCTGGAGTCTATCATATTTTTGTTTGGCAACTCAATCCCATTGCAAGCATTCATTAAGCTGGCCTCATAACTTGTGTTTTTCAGTCTGACATATAAAACAAAATAACACAAAAGACAGAGTTAATTCCGGACTGGGTTTCTAAAATCCTGCTGCTAGCAGGACTGACTTGGTCTGGATTAGAAGATTACGAAATTCAAAACGGACTCCGTCAGTCTAATTTTTACCAAACAAAACAAGACTGGATCGTGATTGGATTAGTCGAGATTAGCGCATACATAGCACAAAAAAACACACACTCCGATTTCCATCCCGAACCAAACAGAAAATATATTGGTGAAACATTTCGTGGCCTTCCCATGCACCTTCCCCCGCACCCTACGAGCTGCCATAGTGCACACCTCGTTGCCTAGAGACATCGGGTAATGATGAGTGAATGAGTACCTCACTTGATTTCAACCCAACTCATGCGGCCAGCACTAGCCTAAGATATATTCAAGGCTAGCACCACCCGAGTGGGACGTGATAGGGCGGTCTATTAATTATCCAATAAGCTAGCACACATTCCATTCAAACATATAGCATAAACATCACACAATGGGAGTGAATTGGTGCAACCAAGTTCAAGTATGCATATCGAATTCAAAGTCTTAATGGAAATACACTAATACTACTTTATTGCATCAAAAGAGTTCTTCACGCACATGAGCGTCCTAACTAAGAAAGGGAAACCAAACTAAACTATGAGGTCAGTCACATGGGCGACATGTTTGTTTCAAGCTATTAGAATGCCTATAGATGTGGAACTAGATCCTCTTAATTCTCCTCTTCTAGAGCACTTGCACCTAGGTCTTTTAGGAACAACATCCTGAATGAGAGAAACAATAGAGAAGCTTATTAGTATAGAATTGGTTTGTGCTATAAAATCAAACATTTGGCAACATGATTAAGGTCAAAATGAACAATTGTTCCCGCTGAAAAGGAGTCATACAAGTAGAATAAAAAATTGTATAAGAGAACGTATAAGTTTCAAAAAGCAATGAGGCTCTCAATTAAAACACATATAGTCACAATAAAGAATCATCCACAAAATAAATAACAAAGTCGTATGTTGATAAAAATATGACTAGAACTACCTAAAATTAGGGTCAAACCACCATCGGATTTCATTCCTTATGTAAGAGGAACGGACCACCATAAAATTTCATGCCTTATGAAGGAGGAACCAAAACGTCATTACTTTATATGAAGTATATCAAAATAGGTGAGACCACCACTATAACACATGGGCTAGGCACCAACACCTAAACCCAATATAAATAATTTTGCATTGGGATCCAACACCCTAGCAGTACTAGTATAGATAATCTAGTCGATACATTTAACATGCATAATAAATTAGGAAGGCAAGATAGTTCAATAAATTTCAATCATGAGTCAAGTAATAATGATAACATGATCAATCAATATAGTCTTCAAGTGACAATCAAGATCTGTAATATTAATATCATGTAGGGAAATATGGCAACAGAATAGGCAGGAAAACAAAAAAATTAAACGTTATATTCTCTTTAAACCAATAAAACATGTCAATAACTATGTAATGGGAATGGTGGTTTAGAGGATAAACCTGGCCTTGGAGCAAGTCCGGCGACAATCTCCTTGTCGTGGTATGCGCCCTTTCTTTCACACTCAAACAACATCTACATCACCTCCTGGTTGATCACCACGGAAAGTAAGTTGGTGTTGTCCTCCTAGAAGGAAAAGACCCACACCTCTAGAGTAGTTCACACGGACCACCAGAAACTATTATCGTTCTAAAATAACGGATAAGAAGGAGTTGTCCCCTCATGTTGGCGTACTAGTAACCAACTTGCTCTCTCATAATTGCTCTCCCTTGTTATCCCTCCCTTTAGTGGGTAGGACTTGCTCGGGTTCTTTTGGTTACCACAACCAAAAAAGACAAATAATTGTCAGAGGCAATTGAGTTGTCGTGTCTGAGAAGCCCTCAGTACCCCTCTATTTATAGGAGGGCAGGGTCAAGGTTCTCAGTCTGAGTGGGAGTGGAAGGGACCAAAATTTCATAAATTTTTGCAACCTATGAGCGACGAAATGGTGGGTTCACTGACGAACCATTCATTTGGCATGTGAGTCGATCGGTTCAACCCTTGAATCGGTCGTTACATCATGTTTCTCAATTGCAATTGTATTGGTAATTAATATCTGATTTAGTGCACAACATGACGTCAGCACAAATCCTTGAATCAATCAAATTGATCCACCACCCACTCGGTTCACAACCTAAGAACTTCTGTTCATGGACCTGAGTTGACTACTAGTTTTGTTATTGAACATATCAGTTTACTGTCCAGAATTGCCAAAGTTGGTCCTGACACACTGAAACGGTCAATTCAACACTTAAATTGGTTAGTTCACTTGTCCAGTCAACCAATGTTGTTTAAATTGAATACCTAAATTTTTAGTAATCAAGTTTAAACCATATTCATGAATGAACTCCTATTCCAAGTATATGATATGTGTATGACCCTATAGGTTCCAAGTTATGTTGGCAATAAATGTCCATAACTCATTTATGACATCACAAGCAAAGAGCAGTGTCTAGTCACACATCATTGCTACCCAAGTAGTTGTAAAGTTGGAGAAAAACTTCAACCTACAATCTGTGATAGGTGTTATAGTGATTGTATAATTCCTTTCACTCTGATATCCGGAATGAATTCAAGGCATGGAATCATCATCCTTTCAATATTCAATACATGTTCCTTAAATGATAGCAAACTATATGAGATAAATGTGACCTCGATATCATATATAGATTTACATGTGCATGCACATGCTTTTCTCAGTGTTGCTTATCAAGTGGCCATGATACTAAATGCCATGCCCTGACGTACCACAGAACGAGATTACTTAAAACAAAATGCAGAATTAACACTAACAAACTAGTTTACCAAAAATTATAGGAAATTAAAACCATTTTACATATCCACCTCAAGTGGAAACATATCACATCAGGGTCCACAAAAGACACTTATATATATATATATATATATATATATATGTATGTATATGTGTATATATATAACACCTGCCAAAATATTATTACATAACATTGTTCACTGGCTCACTGGCAACAACCTATACATATGATAACATGTCACATATACAAACATGCCACATCTATACAACAAAGGCCTAAAGCCAAAACGTCGTCTCAGTATACAACATCTAGAAAACTCCTCCAAAGACCTGAGAGTACAAGTACAACACATAGGACTCTACTACAAAACACAAGAAGCTCATCCAACCTTGACTCAACTACTGCTCCTCTTATTGCCCAGCCTCAACAACACAACCTCTACCTCCTTGTGCTCGACCACCTAAAATATGTGGAAACCCACGGGGTATGACCAAACGTCCCAACAAGAGATATAACTCTCCACCAATGTCTATTAAAAGCACAAGTAACTAAGTAGGTAGATAACATACTTAATAAGTTGAGCAGATTCAGTTAAATGATATGTATCCAACAGATAATGCAGATTAAACAAACTAGGAAGTTATCACAAAGCAGTAGAACGATGAATATTTTAAAAAGGAATATGAAGAGCATATATAACAATTGATTTCTCTTACCGCATTGTTCAAGAAATCAATACAAAGATAAGGTAAAGGGTTCAATCAATGTTATCCATATTTGACCCTAAGAAAAATATACTACATAGTTGTATTATGTATTTTATTATTGCCTTGAGAATTTGAGTCATACCACTCGAATCCAACCAATCACTGCTAAGTCAAAATTGATTCCATACAAGGTCAATGGAAGAGTCAGAATCCACGACCTCTCTAACACCTCTTGGTCAGTACAAGAGTAACACATCATAGACATATCAGTCAACTGTAAAACAATGACATACAGTCAATCTGAAGGATTGGTTCATGCATGGCCATCAATATATAAACACCTAGCCCACCTTAGTATAGGTCACAGTGCTAGAAGAACAGGCTCACGCATGGTCGTTCTTAGAAAGAATGAATTGGCTCACGCATGGACATCCATATAACAAGGAGAACTCACACATGACCGTCTCACACAACTTGTCATTGTGGATGTAAGGAAATACTCAACTTGCACCCCCACATATTAAAAAATATGCGCTCTGAGTTTCCCGTAGGAATGAGTCGTTTCACCATCCAGCATTAAGACTGACACTGGAATGGATCTATGGCACACGACACCTACATGATTAGTGTAATATCCCTGACCTGGGTTATGCCTTAACCCTGAGAGTTTTGCTTAAGTAAGTTAATTAGATCCTCAATTTTATTTTGTGAAAAGTAATTAAGGCTCAAGAGGAACTTATGTTTTAATTTTAGTCCTTCTTGAATAATGTTGAAGCAATGTTTGCTTATTTTGGACTAAAGTGCAATTTATCCAATTTGAGGGGTTAACTTGCAAATTGTACATGATAAAATGTTCCTCAAATGTTGAAGCATCATAAGAATGAGAATGATGTTGTGGTATGGCTTGTGGTAGCTTGAGTACCAAGACAGAGCTTGTTAAGTAATGTTTATGCATTAAAACCTAGTTTTGGTGTAATGTGCAATTTACCCAAAACCCAGGGTTCAATATGCAAAATACCACTGCTAGAGGGTCCCTCATGTTTCTTGGAATCATTTAGAGAAAATAAAATGAGAGGGACACCTCATTTGAATCACTTTTGAAGAGAGAGAATCTTGATATTAAAATAATCAAGATTTAAGCATAATTGGAACCCTAATTCAATTTAATGCAAAAATAAAAATATTAATTGAAGTGCCTTCAACCAAAAACGAGATGGTTGAATTTGCTTAAGAGTTTACGTCCTTGAGCCTTGCAAAGGCACTCAAAAATATCTAAGTGAGTGGAGAGCCCACTCACATTAGTCAAAGGAAAAAGTAATATCCACTAACTTATGGATATTATTATTATATGATTAAGGTGCTTAATTTTTTTTCCTTTAAATCATGGATAATTGAAGGGAATGAAAGGCAAGGAAGGAGTATTAGTATGTAATGAATAATAGGGGGAAAGTGGCAAGGAAATGGAGTAATTATCCCCTACATTCTCTCTCTTAAAAAGAAATTCAATAATACACATATATACTCACATATCCATAACTTGAAAGGGTTATTTCGAAACCACTTTCACTCTTTGCTTGCAAAATGACCAAGGGAGCTTAGGAGCAGGAGGAGGACTATCCCCAACCTGTAGGTAAGCTCCATGGTCCTCTTTCACCTTGATTTCATGGTGGAAATTACAAATCAATGCTTGATTTCTTCTTTTCTCCCTTCAAACTTCAACCCTAGCCATTCTTTTCACTCAAAGACTTGAGGATGAGCTTTGGATAGTTGAAGGAGTTGCTTTCACCATTGAAGACGTGGAGTTTGAAGCTTCTTTGGAGGCAGGTTTTATAACTTAAATCCTTAATATTATTATTGCATTCAATTCTTCATTAATCGTTGATCATTTTATTCTTATTGAAATTCATTTGATCAAATCAATGGAACCACTATGAGAATTACATAAAATTATTAAGGATCGTAGCTTGATGATGATGACATTATCCTAAGCACACATCTCAATAATATCTAAAGCAAACAGTTTCAAAGGACTTGAGACCAAACGGTCTCAAGACCGTTTGGACTCAAACGGTCTCAAAATCGTTTGGGATCAAATGGTCCCAGACCGTTTGGAGGACAAGTGATGATATAGTTGAAGGTTGATTCAATCGGTTACAATTGATTTGATCTTATTAATGGCTCCAATTGTGAATGATCCATCTATTACAAACCCTAATCGGGTTGAGTGTTGAATCCTTAAGTGAATTGAATCAATTTAAGGGTTGATTGACCCAACGGTCTCAAGACTGTTTGGAGGTCAACCAAACAGTCTTGACTGTTTGGAGGTCTATGGTTGAGTATGATTGGATGGTTGAAGATCCAATGGTTACCAACTGATGAACAATTAATAGTTCAACTGATGATAGATTGAATGAAGTAAATCCCTAATTGATTTGAGTGAATGGAACCCTAGTTGATCCTCTCGGTTTCAAGATGTGTTGGACCAAAGTTCAATTGGATCAAGACCGTTTGGGGCCCATTTGATCAAAACCATTTACGAGGTCCAATACAATCAAAACCGTTTAGGATCGTTGACCGTTTGAGATAGTTGATTGTTTGAAAGGAAATAGCTTCAAGACCGTTTAAGGGGCTAAGGGCCAAGACCATTTGAAGGTCTAACCCCAAGATCGTTTGAGGGTGTGACCCCAAGACCGTTTAAATGTCATGATCAAAACCGAATGGAGGTCCAAATTGGTCCTAAACCCAATGAAGAATTAGATGGTATGAAACTAATTGAAGGTTTGATTGATCAAAACCAATTGAGGTCTATTTGATCAAGACCATTTAAAGGTTCAATTAGTTCAAATTATGAAAAGACCAGTAACCCCATGAGTGGTTGAAAAGTATACTAATGTTGATTACAATGGAAGTACCTTTAGGGTACTTAAAGAATTAATGTAATTAGAGTACTCATCCTTTGATGCTTATGAATGCAAATAAGTACAATATGATAATCATAGGTGTATGTACTCTAATGAAGGGTTGAAATAATCTAATTGATGGGAAAACCCTAATTGATGGGAAAACCCTAACTGATGGGGAGATCTTGATTGAGATGAATTGGGATATGAGAAATTCTAATTAATGTGAATAGTAAACCTTAACCTTAATTTTGGATAATGCCATGATAAACCCTAACCCTAATGAAGAGTGATTGTATGTGAAACCCTAATCCTAATAATGGAATAGCGGCTAATATCCGAATGAGGGAAATACCTAAAGTGGTTGATTATAGGCAACCTTATAGCAAGCAATGCTTTAATCTGAGATGAGTCCATATCATTAAAGATAGTCAGACAATTCTTACGTGTGTTCTATGACCTATGCACTTTATGATAAAGGTGATAGGTTAGTGGATAAAAGTATTAAGATGGGAAAATACCTTAATACAATATAAGTTGATAAACTTAAGTAAAGTTAAAAGTGATGAGGGAAGTAATACTTCAAGAACTCATAAATATCACATCCAACTCTTTAAGAGTGATACCCTTGATGCATCTCAAATCCAACATACTTGGATGAATAACATATGAAGAGTGTTATCCTAATTGATACATTAAAGATGTTTTAATGGGCCTTGAGATCCATGAGTAAGTTGTTACCTAGTGAGAGGTAACAAGATGTTTTAATGGGCCTTGTGAGCTATGAGTAAGTTGTTACCTAGTGAGAGGTAACAAGATGTTTTAATGGGCCTTGTGAGCCATTAGTAAGTTGTTACCTAGTGACAGGTAACAAGATGTTTTAATGGGCCTTGTGAGCTATATGAGTAAGTTGTTTCCCGGTAAGAGGTACCAAGATGATTATAAAGGTCTCTTGTAAGAGATGATAATGTTCATAATAAACCAAGAAATGGAAACTCAGTAATATGATAATAATAACAAAAGGATACAATAATAATAATGAAATCATGATCATACATGTTTTTGAATATGCTGAAAGGGGAAGAGAGGAATACTTGTATTACATAAAGAATGTGATTAAGTATGATGTCATGGCCAAAGTTTAATGCTAGTAAAAGGATGTGGTACCTAGGGCTGTGTAATCAAGATTGGTTAAAGTCCAATACCTGGCAGAGGCATGAAGCTTGTAATCCGGATTGGTTAGAGTCCAATGCTTGGCTTTGCAATCAGGATTGGTTAAAGTCCAATGCATAGCTGTGTAATCAGGATTGGTAGAGTCCAATGCCTGGATGTGAAATCAGGATTGACAAAGTCCAATACCTGGAAGAGGCATGAAGCCTATGATCAGGATTGGTTAGAGTCCAATGCCTGGCTATGTAATCAGGATTGGTTAAAGTCCAATGCCTGGCTGTGTAATTAGGATTGGTAGAGTCCAATGCCTGGCTGTGAAATCATGATTGGCATGGTCCAATACCTGGAAGAGGCATGAAGCCTGTAATCAGGATTGGTTAGAGTCCAATGCCTGGCTGTGTAATTAGGATTGGTTAAAGTCCAATGTCTGGCTGTGTAATCAGGATTGGTTAGAGTCCTATGCCTGGTTGTGTAATCAAGATTGGTTAGATTCCAATGCCTGGTTGTGTAATCAGGATTGGTTAGAGTCCAATGCCTGGCTGTGTAATCAGGATTGGTTAGAGTCCAATGCCTAACTATGAAATCGGGATTGGTAGAGTCCAATGCCTGGCTGTGAAATCAGGATTGGCATGGTCCAATACCTGGCAAAGGTATGAAGCCTATAACCAAAGGATTGGCATAGTCCAATGCCTAGATAGAATATGATGATGTATACTCTTATGTCTGGTATAATTCAATATCTGTTTAGCAGATTGGCTAGGGCCAACAGGTGGAAACAAGAATGAATCATGGGTGACATATCAGGATAATAAGGAAAAGCTTGAGATGTTGAAATGATATGATAGATAAATGATATACATATTCTTTCTATTCCTTATAAAGAGAATAGATGATTTACTATTCTATCATAGACAGTTGTAATACTTTAAAAGATGAGAATGATCTAAACTGCTTACCCTCTTCTCAGTTTTATATTATTAAACTGCAATAATAATGTTTTTGGCAGAGAGTTATATCTCTCGCTGGGGCAATTTTCAATTGTCTCACCCCCGTGGGATTCAACATTTTTTTAGGTAGGAGAGCACAGAGGATTTTGAGAACATCTTGTAGAGGGAGAACATCAACAACAACAAGGACAATAGTGACAACTCAGGTTGAGTGTACTATATGTCGTGTCTTGTAGATAGAAGTCCTATGTGTCGTCTTGTACTCTCAGGTCCTCGGAGTTAGTAGTTTGAACTTTAATGAATCAATATGATATTTTGGCTTAATGCCTCGAGGTTTTTATGCTGCCTGTGTATAGTTTTAACAGAGCAGTTGAAGTTTGTAACCCTCGAGAAGGGATGGTACATGATATGTACTTATGAACCAGGATGTAAATAAAATACATTGGTTCTTATTCAAAGAGTTTTCCCTGTGTTTGGATCTCTTTGTAAAAGGTTTTAATTTTTAGTGATTTTCAGTAATCCGTTGTTGATGAACGCTTCCGCATATGTAATTATTCGATGTTTGGGATTTATCGTCACAATTTAGTGGTATCAGAGCTCTAGGTTCGTTGAGTCTACAGAGATATAGGACTAAGATGTCGAGTCTGTTCTAAGTGCACCCCAGTGTATCTTATAGTGCCTTCTGCTTATGCAGAAGAAGATATATAACACAAAGATGTCTGGAGGACATGAGGGACATGTTGCTGAGAGCAATTTTGTTGCACCAGTAAAAGGTGCCAAGGACCAGGCAAGAGAAGAAATAGTGTTTGAGAATCCCCATGTTGATGAAGTCATGATGAGAAACCCAGATTTTCATACTCTTTTTGGGCAAATCATGACTACAATGATGCATATAACATACCGGATGCCAGCACCGACACCTAGGGCACCAGTTCCCAATGAGGGATATGGGTCTGGTAAGACTTGTGAACGACTACGTCATGTAGGAGCCATAGAATATGTTGGGACATCTGACCCAGCAAATGCTGATCTCTGGCTCACTGAGTTAGAAAAGGCTTTTAAGATCCTTAGTATTCCAGATGTCGACAAGGTCAAACATGATGTGTATCTTTTGAAGGGTAGTGCTGGACACTGGTGGGCTATAGAAGAAATAAAAAGGAATGATGAAGAGGTTGATTGGGAGGAATTTCATCGAGAATTCATCAATAAGTATTTTCCAAAGACATACTTAGATGAGAAGATCTCATAGTTTGAGAAGATTCGACAGTGAGCCATGTCGATAAATGAATATGAGGTTAAGTTTATGGAACTTTTGTGATTTTGTCCTCAAATGGCTTCTACTGAGGAGGAAAAGATCCGACATTTTGAGAAGGGATTGAATGATGAGATGTCCATCTCGGCATCTGCATTAGAAAGTAGAGAAAGGTTCGCTACATTTGTGGAATCAATTCGAAGGATAGAAAGGTCTACGACAAAGAAACATGAGACAGACCTTAAAAGGAAGTCTACACAGTCACATGAATAGTGGATTGGTGGTACTAAACAATCAAAGATTTTAGTAGTACCGACTCAACCAAAATATAGTGCACCAATGCAGCAGTCACAAAAAAGGCTCCGAGCTTGCTATAGACGTGGATAGGAAGGACATTTGAGGTGGCAATGTCCAAGTAGAAAGTAACGAGTAGACCCAATAGACAAGACAATAGATAGCCCGTAAAGGTAACATGTCGGATAAAATTTTCATTATGAATTACCTTTCCTTTTTTTCTCTTTGCCTACTGATTATGAGTAAGGTAGTTATTAATAAGCTTTCTTTAGTCAGTCCTTTAAGGACAAGGAGAAGAGATAAAAAGGATGGAAATGTGTATTCAGTTCAATATTTTTTTTTAATGTTAAAATTTCTCTCTCTTCATTAAGGAAGAGAAGAGAGATAAAAGGAACTCAGAGGAAATCTGAGATATTTAAAGAGATAAAAACATAAAATAAAATAAATGCATACTACCTAATTTCAGTTCTTGAATACCCTGGCCAGGTATTCATTTATTGAAGGCAAGGTAAGTATGACATACCTCGATTGTTATCTTTGTGATTACCCTGATCAAGTAATCATTCGAAAATAATCTAAAAAGAGCCTAATGAAGTAGGAGATGTGGGATGGATATTTCTACCACATCCTAATTGATATATGGAGGAATTTGATTTAATTATAAATCAACTTATAAACAAAAGAAGATGTTTAGTATAATGTATACCCTGGTCCTCAGACCTAGAGGTAACAGTTACTTGATGGGAGGTAACAATAATCAGTGATGAACCAAATGTTTTAATACCCAGATCTAGTAATCATAATGATGATAATACTAAGATGTGGTGACATGTAATTATCCTTATAATTTCTTATGCATATGGCAAGGAACCATGATGAGACAAGAATGATTGACTCATGAACAAGTTGAAGGTTCATGTAATTGATAATCTCTTCTCTTTAATAAACAACCCTGGGTGATGACGGGGTGATAAGAAGAATGTGTTTTCTTATGCTCTTTCCTATCCGGGACATGGCAATCAGGTGGGTCTTATGACACTTGATGTACATAAATTAAAGTGTTCTTTTGATGGATACTTAGAAAAGTATCAGTTTGTCTTGAACTTGGGTTTCAAGATAAATATAAATGTAACAAGTAATGTCTCATGATGAAAGGAAGATGAGGATGTGATGTGTTTTCAACACATATGATAGATACCAAGGTAAGGGATTCTGATATCTGAGAAATATCAGATTATTTTATGATGATTTCCTGGAATGATTAACTATGAAATAAGTTCAGATACCTAATGTAGCATGGACATCATATGTTAGGGGTTTATGCCTTGCATAAACATAACATTGATGAGGATGAACTATTTGAAGGAATACTTGTAAAATTATTGTGAGAAAAGCTTATCAAATTAATTTGACAAATAACCTCTATCTAAATCTATAAAAGCAACTTATACACAACATATAAAGATAACTTTAAGATAAATGCTTAAAATTTACAAATAACCTTCCCTTATGATAAGAGAATGTACAACTAATGAAATAGTCAGTACAAGTAGTAAGAAAGCCTAGTGTTGTGTCAGCTGGTTAGATGGCACAACATGTCATATCTTCTATAATAAGATGTGTGGAAGAACTTTGTATCGATCAAAGTTCAATGGTATCTTCATGACATTGATATGTTATGTGAAGACTTGATGAAATGATAAATGAATAATATTATTCTGCTTCCCTTTATCTAGGATTTCGGGGACGAAATCCTTGCTAGGGGTTTATAATTGTAATATCCCTGACCTGGGTTATGCCTTAACCCTGAGAGTTTTGCTTAAGTAAGTTAATTAGATCCTCAATTTTATTTTGTGAAAAGTAATTAAGGCTCAAGAGGAACATATGTTTCAATTTTAGCCCTTCTTGAATAATGTTGAAGCAATGTTTGCTTATTTTGGATTAAAGTGGAATTTATCCAATTTGAGGGGTTAACTTGCAAATTTTATATGATAAAATGTTCCTCAAATGTTGAAGCATCATAAGAATGAGAATGATGTTGTGGTATGGCTTGTGGTATCATGAGTACCAAGACAGAGGTTGTTAAGCAATGTTTGTGCATTAAAACCTAGTTTGGTGTAATGTGCAATTTACCCAAAACCCAGGGTTCAATATGCAAAATACCAATGCTAGAGGGTCCCTCATGTTTCTTGGCATCATGTAGAGAAAATAAAATGAGAGGGACACCTCATTTGAATCATTTTTAAGAGAGATAATCTTCATATTAAAATAATCAAGATTTAAGCATAATTGGAACCCTAATTCAATTTAATGCAAAAATAAAAATATTAATCGAAGTGCCTTCAACCAAAAATGAGATGGTTGAATTTGATTAAGATTGTACGTCCTTGAGCCTTTCAAAGGCACTCAAAAATATCTAAGTGAGTGGAGAGCCCACTCACATTAGTTAAAGGAAAAGGTAATATCCACTAACTTATGGATATTATTATTATATGATTAAGGTGCTTAATTTCTTTTCCTTTAAATCATGGATAATTGAAGGAAACGAAAGGAAAGGAAGGATGATTCGTATGTAAGAAAGAAGAGGGGGCAAGTGGCAAGGAAATGGAGGAATTATCCCCTACATTCTCTCTCTTAAAAAGAAATTCAATAATACACATATATACTCACATATCCATAACGTGAAAGGGTTATTTCGAAACCACTTTCACTCTTTGCTTGTAAAACGACCAAGGGATCTTAGGATAAGGAGGAGGACGATCCCCAACCTGTAGGTAAGCTCCATGGTCCTCTTTCACCTTGATTTCATGGTGGAAATTATAAATCAATGCTTGATTTCTTCTTTTCTCCCTTCAAACTTCAACCCTAGCCATTCTTTTCACTCAAAGACTTGAGGAAGAGATTTGGATAGTTGAAGGAGTTGCTTTCACCATTGAAGACTTGGAGTTTGAAGCTTTGAAGATTATTTGTAGGTGGTTTTTATAACTTAAATCCTCAATATTATTATTGCATTCAATTCTTCATCAATCGTTGATCATTTTATTCTTATTGAAATTTATTTGATCAAATCAATGGAACCACTATGAGAATTATAGAAAATTATGAAGGATCATATCTTGATGATGATGAAATCATCCTAAGCACACATCTCAATAATATCTAAAGCAAACAGTTTCAAAGGACTTGAGACCAACCGTTTGGGATCAAACGGTCCCAGACCATTTGGAGGACAAGTGATGATATAGTTGAAGGTTGATTCAATTGGTTACAATTGATTTGATCTTAATGGCTCCAATTTTGAATGATCCATCTATTACAAACCCTAATCGGGTTGAGTGTTGAATCCTTAAGTGAATTGAATCAATTTAAGGATTTATTGAGCCAAACGGTCTCAAGACCGTTTGGAGGTCAACCAAACGGTCTCAAGACCATTTGGAGGTCTATGGTTGAGTATGATTGGATGTTTGAAGATCCAATGGTTACCAACTGATGAAAAATTAATAGTTCAATTGATGATGGATTCAATGAAGTAAATCCCTAATTGATTTGAGTGAATGGAACCCTAGTTGATCCTCTCGGTTTCAAGATGTGTTGGACCAAACGGTCTTGAGACCGTTTGGGATCAAACGGTCTCATATCGTTTGGGGTTCAATTGGATCAAGACCGTTTGGGGCCCATTTGATCAAAACCATTTAAGAGGTCCAATACAATCAAAACCATTTAGGATCATTGACTGTTTGAGATAGTTGACTGTTTGAAAGGAAACGATTTCAAGACTGTTTAAGGGGCTAAGGGCCAAGACCGTTTGAAGGTCTAACCCCAATATCATTTGAGGGTGTGACCCCAAGACCATTTAAAGGTCATGATCGAAACTGAATGGAGGTCCAAATTGGTCCTAAACCCAATGAAGAATTAGATGGTCTGAAACTAATTGAAGGTTTGATTGATCAAAACCAATTGAGGTCTATTTGATCAAGACCATTTAAAGGTTCAATTAGTTCAAATTATGAAAAGACCAGTAAACCCACGAGTGGTTGAAAAGTATACTAATGTTGATTACAATGGAAGTACCTTTAGGGTACTTAAATAATTAATGTAATTAGAGCACTCATCCTTTGATGCTTATGAATGCAAATAAGTACACTATGATAATCATAGGTGTATGTACTCTAATGAAGGGTTGAAATAATCTAATTGATGGGAAAACCCTAATTGATGGGAAAACCCTAATTGATGGGGAAATCTTGATTGAGATGAATTGGGATATGAGAAATTCTAATTGATGTGAATAGTAAACCTTAACCTTAATTTTGGATAATGCCATGATAAACCCTAACCCTAATGAAGAGTGATGGTATGTGAAACCCTAATCCTAATAATGGAATAGTGGCTAATATCTGAATGAGGGAAATACCTAAAGTGGTTGATTATAGGCAACCTTATAGCAAGCAATGCTTTAATCTGATATGAGTCCATATCATTAAAGACAGTCGGACAATTCTTATGTGTGTTCTATGACCTATGCACTTTATGATAAAGGTGATAGGTTAGTGGATAAAAGTATTAAGATGGGAAAATACCTTAATACAATATAAGTTGATAAACTTAAGTAAAGTTAAAAGTGATGAGGGAAGTAATACTTCAAGACCTCATAAATATCACATCTAGCTCTTTAAGAGTGATACCCTTGATGCATCTCAAATCCAACATACTTGGATGAATAACATATGAAGAGTGTTATCCTAATTGTTACATTAAAGATGTTTTAATGGGCCTTGAGAGCCATAAGTAAGTTGTTACCTAGTGAGAGGTAACAAGATGTTTTAATGGGCCTTGTGAGCCATGAGTAAGTTGTTACCTAGTGAGAGGTAACAAGATGTTTTAATGGGCCTTGTGAGCCATGAGTAAGTTGTTACCTAGTGAGAGGTAACAAGATGTTTTAATGGGCCTTGTGAGCTATATGAGTAAGTTGTTTCCCGATAAGAGGTACCAAGATGATTATAAAGGTCTCTTGTAAGAGATGATAATGTTCATAATAAACTAAGAAATGGAAACTCAGTAATATGATAATAATAACAAAAGGATACAATAATAATAATGAAATCATGATCATACATGTTTTTGAATATACTGAAAGGGGGAGAGAGGAATACTTGTATTACATAAAGAATGTGATTAAGTATGATGGCATGGTCAAAGTTTAATGCTAGTAAAAGGATGTGGTACCTAGGGCTGTGTAATCAGGGTTGGTTAAAGTCTAATACCTGGCAGAGGCATGAAGCCTGTAATCAAGATTGGTTAGAATCCAATGACTGGCTGTGTAATCAGGATTGGTTAAAGTCTAATGCCTGGCTGTGTAATCAGGATTGGTAGAGTCCAATGCCTAGCTGTGAAATCAGGATTGGTTAAGTCTAATACCTGGTAGAGGCATGAAGCCTATAATCAGGATTGGTTAGAGTCCAATGCCTGGCTGTGTAATCAGGATTGGTTAAAGTCCAATGTCTGGCTGTGTAATCATGATTGGTAGAGTCCAATGCCTGGCTGTGAAATCAGGATTGGCATGGTCCAATACCTGGAAGAGGCATGAAGCCTGTAATCAGGATTGGTTAGAGTCCAATGCGTGGTTGTGTAATCAGGATTGGTTAGAGTCCAATGCCTGGCTGTGTAATCAGGATTGGTTAGAGTCCAATGCCTGGATGTGTAATCAGAATTGGTTAGAGTCCAATGCCTGGCTGTGTAATCAGGATTGGTTAGAGTCCAATGCCTGGCTATGTAATCAGGATTGGTAGAGTCTAATGCCTGGCTGTGAAATCAGTATTGGCATGGTCCAATACTTGGCAAAGGTATGAAGCCTATAACCAAAGGATTGGCATAGTCCAATGCCTAGATAGAATATGATGATGTATACTCTTATGTCTGGTATAATTCAATATCTATTTAGCAGATTGGCTAAAGCCAATAGGTGGAAACAAGAATGAATCATGGGTGACATATCATGATAATAAGGAAAAGCTTGAGATGTTGAAATGATATGATAGATAAATGATATACATATTCTTTCTATTCCTTATAAAGAGAATAGATGATTTACTGTTCTATCATAGACAGTTGCAATACTTTAAAAGATGAGAATGATCTAAACTGCTTACCATATGCTCAATTTTATATTATTAAACTGCAATAATAATGTTTTTGGCGGAGAGTTATATCTCTCGCTGGGGCAATTTTCAATTGTCTCACCCCCGTGGGATTCAACATTTTTTTAGGTAGGTGAGCACGAAGGAGTTTGAGAACATCTTGTAGAGGAAGAACATCAGCAGTAGTAAGGACAACAGTGATAGATCATGTTGAGTGTACTATCTGTCATGTCTTGTAGATAGAAGTCCTATGTGTCATCTCTGTACTTTTAGGTCCTCAGAGTTAGTAGTTTGAACTTTAATGAATCGATATGAGATTTTGGCTTAATGCCTCAAGGTTTTTATGCTGCATGTGTATAGTTTTAACAGAGCAGTTGATGTTTGTAACCCTCGAGAAGGGATGGTACAAGATATGTACTTATGAACTAGGATGTAAATAAAATACATTGGTTCTTGTTCAAAGAGTTTTCCCTGTGTTTGGATCTCTTTGTAAATGGTTTTAATTTTTAGTGATTTTCAGTAATTCGTTGTTGATGAACGCTTCGACATCTATAATTATTCGATGTTTGGGATTTATCATCACAATTATGGTTTCACTTGATTAGTTAAGCCAATTGGGAATCTTTTAGCATCAATCAAGTTACAACATACAAACCATAAACAAATTCTACAAAGATAAGGGCATAATGCAACTCTAGGAGAGATAAAGCATATAAGGTGTGAACTTGTCACATCATCACCACATGGTACTCTCAACACTGCCATTCACATGGCCATCATCAATGTCACACAGCCATACAAGGTTATCACTAATGTCACATCACTTTGGGGTATCAATCCCTCAATCATATTACTAGGGGATATCACCTCACAATAGGCATTAAGCCTTCACCAGGTCATACGACCATAAACCATCCAAGTGTCTCGACCTTAAGACAACTAAGTGTCTTGACCAGGACAAGAACATGTGTCTCGATCACCACAAAAGTAGGTGTCTCAACCATGCACAAAACAAGCATCTCGAGCAAGACCAAAACACATGTTTCAACCTTCCATAAAATAAGAGTCTCGACCTCAACAAAATTATGTATCTCGACCACGAACTAACATGGTGTCTCGACCACCAACTATGGTGTCTCGACCACCAACTAGCATGGTGCCTTGACCACCAACTTACATGGTGTCTCAGACACCACCAAGGGCATGTCTCAACCAAAACAAAAACCAAAGGTCACGACTGAAACAAAAGCATACATCTCGACCAAAAGCAAGGCATAGGTCTCGACCAAAACCAAAACACAGGTCACGACCTAGTCAAGATCAAGATGTAGTGACCACCAAGGTCAAGATACCCTAACAACACTTAGCCAAAATCGAAATAGAGATAAACCTCATTCAAAACAAAAGGTTAACATCAAGTAAGGTCACTATCAACAAGGTGGAAAAACTCCATGCAATATGGGCATCAAAATCTTGAAAATTGAACTTCAACATAGCCTTCAAAAAACCAAACCAAGGTAAAGAAGACCAAGATTCAACCTCAAGAAAACCAACTAAAAAACCTCATGAGCACAAATGTTGAATCCAACATGGTGATGAAACTGAGAAACATGATGCATGTATCAAAATCACCTCAACTACACATAACAAGTCAGATACAAGAATTGGGTTTAGGACATGAAGCAACTTTCAAGAGGTTATCAACAAGACTTAAACCCTAGGTTATTATAACACCATCTAGAATATTAACATCAAGTTTAGAGATCAAAATAGTATCATACAAGCATGATTAAGGTGCAAGTAATAGAAGAAGGCAGAGAGTTATATAACCTACCTTAAGGAGCGATCCAAGCTCCAAGATAAAAGGCTCTAGAGGAGAATATTAGCTCCAACCAATGTCAACACTTCGGCCACAAGGACACCTTGAAAGAGAAGAACATCATGGTTAAAAAGATGCTCAAGAAAGAGGGTAAGAAACCCTAGGATGAACCAAGAAGAAAGAAGAGGGAAGAGAAGAAAGCTTCCTCACACTTGGGTACCACCTTGTCAAAACATGGTCTCCGACCCTTTGTGATGAGGAGTTCTCTCTCAAAATGACTACCATGGATAGTCCACAGTCTACGACTAAGAAAGGGGAAGAATAAAGGTAGGGTTATAAAGGGAAAACGTGATCAATAAGGTAGAACCACTCACCAAGAAGAGAAACCATAGAGAATTACCACAAGGAAGGTGATCAAGCTCAAAAGCACCACATGCAAGGTTGGCCGACCTCCAAAGCACTCAAGATCATCCCTTCTTGTTCCTCAAGGCTCCAAGGAAGAACACAAAATAAGGGAGAAGAAGGAGGGATGAAAGAGATACTTGCATGAAGAAGAGGGAGGTTATATACTTAAAGAGGAGAGAAGTAAGGTAGGGGTGAGGTGTCACATAAGAGCACCAAAGGGATAGTTGTCCAAAAAAGAAGCTAGCATGCGACCACTATATGCATGAATGCAACCTATGGTGATAAAACATAGGTGGGGTCTCGACCACTTGGGTCACCACCACCCTAGGGGTCGAAGCAAACACCTTGTCTCGCCCACAACAAAAGGTCACCACACAACCCTAGTCGAGACACGCCACAAGAAGGCAACCATCTCGACCAAAAACATTCCAAGATCATCAACATCGAGAAAAACCACCCAAGGAAGGGGTTTGAATTGAGACACACCCAAAATAATGGTCGAGACAAAGGTTGCAACACCCAACCAAGCTCAAAATGGTAGACACCAAGCAAACCCTAGAAACCCTAGCATCACCACATGATGCCACCTCATCAACCAAGGTCCAACAAGGTGCCCCATAGCATCATTCTCTCTCTCATTATGATAAACCACTAAGGGCACACTCAACATGTGACAAATTGCAATATAACCCCTCAAATGGGTAAATTGCAACTTGGCCCCCAAAAAACATACAAAGCTCAAACATCATCCAAGCGGGACCAAACTAGAAACATAAGATTGTCACATGTTAGATAAGAATCTCAAAAGATTAGATTAAGGTTCTAGGCATCATATTAAGTGAAGAAAGAACACAAAATCACTAAGCTAGGTTAGGGGCCTTACAACCATAAACCTCTAATAAGGATTTCGTCCCCAAAATCCTACGCGAAAAGAGATGGGTACTACCTACACATCTCTTCCTCAAGCTCCCGCATGGCTTCCTCAACACCATGGTGATGCCACAGAACCTTCACCAACACGATATCCTTCTTCTTCAACTTCTCAATCCTCCTATCCATGATCAACACAAGACCTTCTACATAGGACATGTCCTCATCAAACTCAACCTCCACTGGATGCAAAAATGACTTGGTATCAGGGCGACACTTCCTCAACATGGACATATAGAACATTGGACGCAACATATGCAGCTCAGATGGTGATTCCAACTTATATGCCACCTTCCCAACATGTGCCACCATAGGGTAAGGTCCCATATACCTAGGAGCCAACTTACTCTTCTTCCTAAACCTCAAAACACCTTTCTAAGGAGAGACCTTGAGATACACACTACGGGAGAGAAGTTCCGTTCGTGTAGGTTAGTACTGTTGCACCGTCGTGCAACGAGATATCACCGGACTTGCTCCGTGATAAGGTATATCCCACAAACCTATTTCCGAATATGTTGTTGTCGGTGAGATCCTGTTTCGGGTTGCGTGGATTTTATTGCTTCCGCCGCGCATGTTTTCTCCACAAAACCCAACAATATCTACTGAGGGTGTTCGTGCAGACCCCAAGAAGGTTGATTCAATGATGGAGTGGGATCAGCCAAAGACGTTGACAGAAGTCCACAATTTTTGGGCTTGGTAGGCTATTACATGAGGTTCATTAAGAACTTCAGTACAATGGTGTTACCCCTAGAAAAGTTGATGAGTAAAGATGTGCCTTTTGTCTGGGATGACAAGTTTCAATGTGCCTTGTAGTCGTTAAAGGAGAATTTGACTAGTGCACCAGTGCTAGTGTTGCCTGAACAGGGGAAAGGATATATATTCTTTTATGATGTGTCAGGGAATGGCTTGGGATGTGTGCTGATGCAAGACAAGAATGTGATCTCTTTTGCATTGTGACTATTGAAGAAGCATGAGGAGAACAATCCCACCTATGATCTCAAGTTGGTTGTCATGGTTCATGCCTTGAATATCTAGAGGCATTACCTATATAGTGAGAAGTATCAGATCTTCATAGATCACAAGAACTTGAAGTACATCTTTTCACAGTAGGAGTTGAACATGCTACAGAGACGCTGGATGGAGTTAATCAAGGATATGACTGCATTGTTGATTATCAACCAGGGATTGAATGTCATGGCATATGCCTTGAGTAGGAAGCCTTCTTCATAGTCATTTGTAGATAAGGCGCAGTTATGTTCCTTGGTGTGCCATAAGAGAGACATGTTGGTCTCCTTACGTCAGATGAATGTGAAGCTGGAGGTGTCATTGCTAGCATGATTATTGACACAGATATAAGTGAAACCTACGTTGAGGCAGCAGATTAAAGACACACAACAGAATGATGTTGTGATACTACAGATTTGAGTAGAGTTCGGCATCGACAAGCGTGATTGCTTCCATGAGGTAGAGGATGGGACAGTGTGTCATCACAATAGAGTTGTGGTTCATGATGTTGACAATTTGAGGAAGATGGTTCTGGAAGAGGCTCACTCTTTGATGTATGCTATGCACCCAGGTAGCACCAATATGTACCATAGCCTTAAAGATCTATATTGGTGGCCTGGTTTGAAGCGTGATGTGGCAGAGTTTGTTGCAAGGTGTCTTGTGTGTCAGTAGGTCAAGGCAGAACATTAGAAGCCTACAAGGACGTTGTAACTGTTGCCTATACCACAATTGAAATGGGATCATATTATGATGAACTTTGTGGTTGGTCTGCCTATGATAGCTGAAAGTCATTATTCAATATGGGTGATAGTTGAGAGGTTAACCAAGTCAACACACTTTTTTCCGTTGAAGACGACATGCACAATGAAGAAGCTTGCACATATATATGTTGATGAGATCGTGCATTTGCATGGCATCCCAGCTACCATCATGTCTGACAGAGGCCCTTAGTTCACCACTCACTTTTGGGAGTGCTTGCACACAACTTTGGGTACACAATTGAGGTTCAACACTGCGTTTCACCCAGAGACATATGGACAGTCTGAGAGGACAATACAAAATTTGCAGGACTTACTAAGAGCTTGTATCTTGCAATTTTTGGGTAGTTGGGATGTGCACCTTAGTCCGATAGAGTTGTCTTATAACAACAGCCATCATAGGAGCGTTGATATGGCACCTTATGAAGTGTTGTATGGGAGGTGTTATAGATCTCCGTTATGTTGGTACGAGACTGGTGAGTACCAGCTTTTAGGTCTTGAGATTGTGTAATAGATGACAAAGAAGATCAAAGTGATTCAACAATAGTTGAAAGCAACTTAGGATAGTCAGAAGTCATATGAAGATAATCAAAGTAGACCGTTGGAGTTCCAAGTGGGAGACGGCTGACCCGCTCACAAAAGCACTTTCACAGCAGAAACATGACGGACATGTTCGATCACTTGGATTGAGATTCATGTGTGATTGGGTATAAGTGTAAGTGGGAATCTGTTGGTATGTATGCCCAAAGATACTATCATTCGATGATTGTAATGGGATACTATGTAAACGATTTGTAATACTACATTGATCATATCAATAAAGGCAAGTTTCCAATCTATATGTTTGTGTTTTATATTGTGAGATGACCATAAAACTTATAGATGTCTATAGAATGATATACTCAATGACATATGTCTTCGGGTTGATGACCTGAACAGTGAGATCATATGTATGCTAAGAGTATGTATTCTTGTTTTGTTCCTAATTGATTGTTATTGTGGAAATATCCATAGCCATCAATAACACATAAGATTAGAATGTATGTTGGTTGATAGAAGAATCTCATTATCCATGATATGGAGATATCAAACCAAATACATAGATACTTGTTAGAGAACAGTGTATCGGATAGACCCACCTTGAGAGTGACACATGGATACCATGATTGGTAGTTAGAGTCACATCTCATAATGATGGTGGTGATTGTGGTTCTTAGACCTGAAGTCACTACACTTATCACATGTCGTTTGGTGTACTTTGACATCATCCGCCGTGGTCCTGAATAAGGATTTCCATGGGGATGACTGTGAGTGATGTAGATGGAATTTGTCCTTCCTACGGGAGTTTGATATTCCGGCCACTTGATAAGCGAGACTGAGAAATTCATGGCCATGTTGATGTGAGTCAATATGTGATATTGAGCTTACATATATCTCAAACATTATGCTCTAGTTCAAGGAACATGGATTGAACATTGAAAAGTATAACAATTCCATGACTCGAGTTCAATCCGGATATCAGCGACAAAGGAACTATACAATCACTGTAACACCAGTCATGAATGATAGGTTAAGTTGTTCTCCAACTTCTCCAATTACTTGGGTAGCAATGAAGTCTTGCTAGATACCAATCATTGCTTGTGAAATCATAATATGATTATGGATATCACTGCCAACGTAATTTGGAGCCTACCAGGTCACACACATAGGATGTGTTGGAATAGGAGTATAATTGTGGATTTGATTGGAATTTCTCCGAATCACATTGATTACTAAAATGTTTATGTAATGGATTAGAATAATATTGGAGTGACTAGCTCTAAGTGCAAGTGGGAGTCTGTTGGTATATGTATGCCCGTAGAGCCATCCCAAGCGATTGCATGGAGTCATATATTAATTAATCAATTAATGCGATTATTTGGTTAATTGATGAATTCCAGAATATTCTAATTAATCCACGAGCATTTTAATTAATGCAACGTTTCTATTTACCGATGGGTTTAGGAAACCCTATTTCCCTTCGTATCATGTTTAAAGGAGGATTGACGGCTGATATCTATATAAGATAGAGAGAGGCTTTTCTATTTACGCTCACGCACGTAAACCCTAGCCGTCATCATCCTTAGGAGAGAAAGTAGAGAAACGCGCTGCTAGCATGCCTCCGCAGAGACACGACTCCTTCCCGCTGGCTTGGGAAGCACGACGTGGAGTTCCGTCCATCTGCATGGATGAAGTAGAGACGTAGATGCCTTGACACCTGCGTTCGGAGGACGTCGACGACCACCTGTACGCGCCACGAGCGGCGTACATCACTGCCGCAAAGCAGCGCCGCCGGATCAACCTGCGACACATTGCTTTCTGTAGGTACTCTGCAAATCTTCACATCTCCTCATTGTACGATCTCTCGTATGAGATGGAACCTCCGTAGAATATGTTTGGAACGTTGGTGCGATCTTGGTTCTTTAGCCTGTGCAATTGCTCCATTATTGTCGCAAAACAACTCAATTGCATCACCAGCGCTTGGAACCACTCCAAGTTCATAAATGAACTTCTTGATCTACACAGCTTCCTTCGCAACATTAGATGTGGCAATATATTCAGCCTCTGTTGTAGAATCCGCAACCGTCTCTTGCTTGGAACTCTTCCAGCTCACAGCTCCATTGTTCAGGAAAAACACAAATCCAGATTGCGATCTGTAGATATCTTTGTCAGTTTGGAAGCTAGCATCGGTGTAACCCTTTACCACGAGCTCTTCTCACCACCGTATACCAAGAATTGATCCTTAGTCCTTCTCAAGTACTTTAGGATGTTCTTTACGGCTGTCCAGTGACATTCACCTGGATCTAACTGATATCGGCTCGTCATGCTCAAAGCATACGACACATTAGGACGAGTACATAACATCGCGTACATGATAGATCCAATTACTGATGCATATGGAATCTTACTCATGCATGCCCGTTCATCACTTGAACTAGGACATTGGGATTTAGAGATTGTAACCCCATGGGACATGGGCAAGTTACCTCTCTTAGAACCCTACATGCTAAACCTCTTTAGCACCTTGTCAATGTATGTGCTCTGGCTTAGGCCTAGAAGCCTTCTAGATCTATCTCTATAGATCTTGATCCCAAGTATATAGGATGCTTTGCCTAAATCCTTCATAGAGAAAGTCTTCCCTAGCCAACCTTTTACTGTCTGAAGAGTAGGGATGTCATTTCCCATCAATAGTATGTCATCCACATACAATATGAGAAATACGATTGTGCTTCCACTAACCCTTTTGTAAACACAAGGTTCATCTTCATTTTGACTAAAGCCAAACTTTTTGACTACTTCATCAAAGCGTAGATTCCAGCTCCGAGATGCTTGCTTCAATCCATAGATTGACCTTTGTAGCTTACAAACTTTATTGGCTTCCTTTAGATCAATAAAACCCTCAGGTTGTGTCATGTACACATCCTCGAGTAAATTCCCATTAAGGAATGTTGTTTTAACATCCATCTGCCAAATCTCATAGTCATGATAAGCTACAATGGCAAGCATGATCCTGATGGATTTAACCATGGCAACTGGTGAGAAGGTCTCGTCATAATCAACACCTTGAATTTGACGGAATCCTTTCGCAACCAATCTACCTTTATAGGTTTGAACATTTCAATCCACGTCAGTCTTCTTCTTGAAGACCCACTTGCACCCTATGGGTCTTACCCCTTTGGGTGGATCCACCAAGGTCCATACCTTGTTGGTGTACATGGATTCCATCTCAGATCTCATGGCTTCGAGCCATTTCTCAGATTCTGGTCCCTTAGTAGCTTCTAGATAGGAAGTTGGCTCATCTGCTATGCCCAATTCGTCACTGTCTTGAGTCACGATAAATCCAAATCTCTCAGGCTAAAGTCATGTCCTACTAGACCTACGAGGTTCCTGTGTTACATTTGGAACTTGAAATTCCACAACAACTTGTGAGTCTTCATGTTCCTTATGTACCTCCTCATGTTCTCTGCTTTCTTGTTGGTCTCGAACTTCTTCGAGCTCTACATTCCTCCCACTAATTCCTTTGGAAATAAATTCCTTTTCAAGAAATACAGCAGTCCTAGCAACAAACACTTTGTTGTCAGTTGGTGTGTAGAAGTAGTATCCAACAAAATAGCATTTTTCCGATTTGGGTCCAAGCTTTTCAGGAAATTGTTTCCTAACATAAGCTTCACATCCCCAAATCTTTAACATAGACAAATTGGGACGATTCCCATTCCATATATCATATGGTGTCTTTTGAACCGATTTGGAAGGTACACGGTTAAGTGTAAACGATGTAGTTTTAAGAGCATATCCCCAGAACGATATTGGAAGTTCGGCTGAACTCATCATTGATCGTACCATGTCTAATAATGTACGATTCCTTCTTTCTAACACACCATTATGTTGTGGTGTACCAGGTGGAGTCCATTGTGATATAATACCACGATCTCTCAGAAGGTCCTCAAACTCTTGGCTTAAGTATTTGCCACCTCGATCTGAATGGAGTGCTTTAATACTCTTACCAAGTTGCTTCTCTACTTCATTCATGAAAGTCTTGAACATTTCAAGAGTTTCTAACTTGTATTTCATAAGATACACATAGCCATACCTACTGAGGTCATCAATGAAGGTAATGAAGTATTGATAGCCTCCTCTAGCATTTGATCTAAAAGGTCCACATACATCAGTATGTATGAGCCCTAGAAGATCACTGGCTCTCTCACTGTGTCCAGTGAAAGGAGTCTTGGTCATCTTCCCTAATAAACATGCCTCACATGTCTCTAATGATTCAAAATCAAAAGAGTCTAGATAACCATCCTTATGGAGTTTAGATATGCGCTTCTCATTTATGTGCCCAAGACGACAATGCCATAAGAATGTTTTGTTTGAGTTGTCAAGTTTTAACCTTTTAGTATTTACGTTATATATGCTAGTCTCAAGTTCTAACAAGTAGATACCGTAAGACATAGGGGCATTGCCATAAAAGATCTCATCTTTAGATATAGAAATAATTCCATTCTTAATGTGAAATTCAAATCCACTCTTGTCCATACAAGATACAGAAATAATATTTCTATTAATGGCAGGTACATAATAGCAATTATCTAATTCTATTACAAGGCCCGTAGGCAAAGATAAACTAATAACTCCAACTGCGGTGGCAGCAACTCTTGCTCCATTAGCAACTCGCAGCTCGACTTGGCCCTTTCATAAAGGCTTACTTCTTATCAGATCCTGCATATTAGAACATATGTGAGATCCACATCCGGTATCCAGTACCCATGATGAAGAAGTATTTAAGTTTATCTGAATAGCGTATATACCTGAAGTGGAGATCTCTATCCCCTGCTTCTTCTTCCTCAGTTCCTCCAGGTAGAGAGGATAGTTTCTTTTCCAATGTCCAGGCTGGTGACAATGGTGACAACTGCCTTCTTTGGAGATCCCACCTTTAGCTTTGAGCGCGGATGACTTTGGCTTCTGCCCGGCTTTAGAACCTTTCTTAGCCTTGCTTTTGTCTTTTGACTTTCCCTTTGCCTTGCTGATCACCGTCACAGACTTGGGCTTGTCTTTCTTCATCTGTGCTTCAGCTGTCCTCAACATGCCCAGCAATTCTGACAACGGCTTGTCAAAATTGTTCATGTTGTAGTTCATGACAAAATGATTATATGATTCAGGCAACGATTGTAGAATCACAGCAGTGGCCAACTCTTGACCTAGGGGAAATCCCAGCTTGGATAGGCTTTCCACGTACCCAATCAAGGTGAGTATATGGGTGCCAACTGAATCTCCCTCTTTCATCTTGCTTTTGAACAAAGCCTTTGAGACATCATATCTCTCCTGTCTTGCTTGATGTTGATACATGTTCTTGAGATGTGTTACCATCTCCATGACATTCATGTTCTCATGTTTCTCTTGCAACTCATAGTTCATTGAGCACAACATCAGGCACTTGACATCCACGACATCATCAAGGTGCTTCTTGTAAGCATCCTTTTCAGCCTTGGGCGCATTTACGACGGGCTCCTCTGGCTCTGGTGTTTCAAGGACATAGAGCTTACGCTCATGTGTGAGAACAATTCTCAGCGTCCTAAACCAGTTTTGAAAGTTGGTTCTGATAAGTTTTTCCTTCTCAAGGACCGATCGCAATGAGAAAGTGTGAGTGTTGGTTGCCATTTGATTGCTACAAAAGAAAAATTTGCATTTAGTCCAAAACATTTTGACTTGTAAAGATTTGATAAACGAGATTAATTAGGCCTTTAATTAATTACGCTCCCACTATTTTATTCAAATTGATAGCCCTCACTATCAACTTGGAAGATTGCAACGCACAACCTTCTAGTAAGCCAAGACCCAAAATAATTGGATCAATGCCCATCCAACGCCGGCGTCAAAGACCAAATACTAAGGTAGGCAACTTTTGCCAATTGCATCATATGCAACTCTTGGATAGATGATCATGCACAACTCCTTGCCATGATGCATATGTGTGCCTCTAGGTACTTGATCCTATCAAGGTTCCCTAGTTAAGTCCAACCCATAATCCAACACGATTAGTGTGCACCCTGCGGAGGCAGACCCACACACCCACCATCACACTTCCACGAGATAGACAATGTACCACGCGGAGGCGTGCCCACACATAGTCGATCAAGCTTTTCATGTGTGTTGCTTTATGGAAGGCAACTAAAACTTAATATTATTAATTGAGGGGTTTTATTAATACATATACATATCCAAACACCACATACTTATAGTATGTATCATATACTACTATATCCACAACCACAAACGATAGACATGCAATCACAAACACAAATACATCGGTTATGGCCATACTATTGTAATCCTTTGGAGCAACAAAGGATTACGGTCCACCTATGGTCTTATGCATCTCATGCAATACATGTGAATCAACCTATAAGCCTGTAATGATCAACATTACAATGAACAACTTCATAGATGCTTCGTGAGGTTGGAACTTCAAGTTGCTTCTTGGAATGGGATCTTCTTGTTGCTTCTCCATGGACGCTCCTTGGAGTTGGATCTTCAGGTTGCTTCTTGGAATTAGATCTTCATGGTGCTTCTCCATGGACACTCCTTGGAGTTGGATCTTCAAGTGGCCTCCTTACATCAAGTTTACAAAAACTAAAACTAATCCTATCTCTATTACATCATATGAGTACAAATATAAAAGGAAAGAATTAATTACACTTTGAAATAAGAGATGAGGCTCGACATGCAAGCCGAATACTTTATACAAAGGATCCATATGTAACCATTATACATCCATAGAATTCACAAACAAACATATCCACAAGATCGACATCCACATTCATTCACAACATTCACAAAAGGGGATACTAGGCCATAATCATGCATGCACTCACCACATAGAATAGATTTTAAAGGCGATGTGTATGGTATCATAGGTATATCTACATATACGTATATACATATTAAAATTGCAATACTTGTAATGCGGGACATTCCCCATTAAAAAAAATTGACTCCCACGCAGACAATGCGGGGTACACAGGGGCAGCGCCCCTGAAAGGTCTACGGAATTTCACTTCCGTGCACTTAGGAAAATCAATATTTTCCATAGTCGACCCCCTCCAAAATGTCAAAAATAGAAGCCTACAACGTATGTGGAATTAGGTTTAGATTTTCACATTAGCAGGTTTAATTCGCATCGTATGCAACATAAAAACAGTATACAACGATTCGATCATATCGAAACTAATCCAAATACGCCGTAGATCGACGCTGCTCTGATACCACTGTTGGGTTTTGTGGAGAAAACATGCGCGGCAGAAGCAATAAAATCCACGCAACCCGAAACCGGATCTCGTCGACAACAATGTATTCAGAAATAGGTTTGTGGGATATACCTTATCGCGGAGCAAGTCCGGCGATATCTCGTTGCACGGCGGTGCAACACTGCTAACCTACACGGACAGAACTTCTCTCCCGTTCGCTGTCGTAGGTTGATCCGGTGGCGCTACTTTGTGGCAGTGATGTACGCCGCTTGTGGCGCGTACAGGTGGTCGTCGACATCCTCTGAACGCAGGCGTCAAGGCGTCTGCATCTCTACTTCGTCCATGCGGATGGACAGAACTCTACGTCGCACTTCCCAAGCCGGCGGGAAGGAGTCGTGTCTCTGCGACAGCGTGCTAGCGGCGCGTTTCTCTCCTTTCTCTCCTAAGGACGATGACGGCTAGGGTTTACATGCGTGAGCATAAACGGAAAAGCCTCTCTCTATCTTATATAGATATCAGTCGTCAATCCTCTTTTAAACAGGATATGAAGGGAAATAGGGTTTCCTAAACCCATCGGTAAACAGAAACGTTGCGTTAATTAAAACACTCGTGGATTAATTAGAATATTCCAGAATTCATTAATTAACCAAATAATCACATTAATTGATTAATTAATATCTGACTCCATGCCATCACTTGGGATGGCTCTATGGGCATACATATACCAGTAGATATCACAAGTCCAATAAAGGTCACTTCCTTTAGACAAAACTTGCACTTGTTGAACTTAGCGTACAACTAATGTTGTCTTAACAAGGTCAACACATGGCGTAGATGTCGCTCATACTATTGGCTATCTCAAATGTATATCACGATATATTATATAAAGACCCCAATAAACTGATCCAAATACAGCCGAAACACCCTATTCATCAGGTTCATGAACGATGTCAGTGCATTGGTTAGCTCAAATGACATACCCACAAACTCGTAATGACCATACCTCATCCAAAAATCTGACTTTGGCATGTCATATGCCTTGATCTGCAACTGGTGATATCCAAGCCTCAGGTCTATCTTAGTAAAGACTGCAACACCTTGTAACTGATCAAATTGGCCATCAACCGATGATAAAGGATAATTATTCTTGATTGTCACTTTTTTCTATTGCATGTAACCTATGGACAACCTCATAGATCCATCTTTCTTCTTCACGAACAACACAGGAGCACCCCACGATGATATGCTCAGTCTAATGAAACCTTTCTCAAGAAACTCTTACAACTGTTTCTTCAACCTTGCCATCTCAGCTGGCGGCGTCATGTACATTGTTTGTGCTATCGGTTGTGTGTTACTAGATTGATCTCAAAATCAATCTCTCGAATTAGAGGAACACCTGGAAATTCTTCTAAAAACACACGCTCAAACTCACAGACAACTGACACCTCCTGGATACTTAGACTCCTCACCTTGATATCCACCACATGGGCTAAGAATGCATCACAACCTTACCTCATCAACTTCTCTGCCACCATTGCTAACACTAGACATGTCGGAAGAATCTTCCTATGTGATAGAGTGAGTTTTTTATATTATATTCTCCATCACATAAATTTATTTCTCAAATTGTTGATAAAACATCTACAAATATATCCCTCACTAATTTGACTAGAAAGGAATCACCAATTTCAAAATAACACAAACCCTAGTTTCATATGAAGGTGAATTATAGGTATTAATGTACTCAGTCAATAACCATGATCAACATTCGGATGTGAACCTCAATTTTATATCATAGTTACATATTGACATCATGAAGCTTTCCTTAAAATTTCATTCCATTTGGATAAGACGTTCAGGAGATATAAACCTTTGAAATCATGTACATTATATCATTTATTTGAACCCTAGAACCTAAGTTGGGTTTTAAATGAATTGAATTGAATATTAGACGTGGGCCTTAATACATGAGGAGCTAACATTGTCCATTGATCAGTGATCCAACAAGGTAGACTTTCTCTCCTATCAACCTCTTATCTCAGCCCCAACCCCAAACATCTAAGTTACCTGACCTCAACCCCTTCCTCCCTATCTCACAGCTATCTCAGAAACCGCATGAGATATTCTTCCTCCCCACATAAAAATGAACCCAACCACCCTCGGCACATCCTCCCTCATCTGCGGAGTAGGGAGAATAAACTCATGATTGCTCGCGGCTCTCACGTGGAGGCGACGCCCATTTTAGGGCTTTCTATTATACTCTCCCTTGTGCCTATTTCAACACCCCAGTAGCTTTTCCCTACCCTCTTTAGTCATCCTCGAATCCCAATTCAAAGCTATCTACCCTAGAAAGCCACATCCTACTCTACCTTCATCTCACCACCGCTCCACCACAATCACACACCCCAAGCACTGCCACCCAAAATCCTCCTCTCCTTCACCTTCATCGATCTCTACCACACCCCTGCGACTACTCACACCTAACCCAAAACACCTCCTCACCTCTGACCCTCCTCTCACCGGCGGGCTCATTCTTTCTTGTGGAGGCAACATGTTCTAGAGGGAGTCATGGCTTGGAACCATGCTATATGGTTGCAGGATGAGCTCAGGAAGGTTCTCACACCTTCAACAAACCACCAGTAGCACTCCCCGCAAAGGGAGTCATCACCGGAGTCAATCTTGACTGCTCGAGCAACCAGCAGTAAAGGAAGGGGAGGATAGGATGTGGTGCTGACGTGGGACCAGCTGGCCCAATCACAACATGCCACCTCAGCAAGGGGGACAATGAGCCAACGAATAAAGGGATGGAGATTTTTGCTACCGATATCTGACATCGACCAATCCTAATTGTCCACATCTGTCAGTGATTTCCTAAAAACCCATTTTCATTATTGAAAACCTATCTATATTAGAAAAATTATAGTAAATGATAGGAATATCATATAATAACAAAACTATATACCATTTTCATTAGAAAAATGTAGGCTATCCAAATAAAATATTCTCAAGAACTAGATCTGACTCCTTTTTGAAAATGTTTGCCTATAGCGTAATGATTATGTATATGTCACTTAATATTCATAATGGACATTATTTGTTGCAACCTAACCTTTTGGATGTCCAAAAACTAATAGGGTCCATGATCCTCACATGCCTCGAAACCCTAATTAAGTAGGAATAGTTAACTCAATAATTATAGAAAACCCTAAATTCTAGTTTCTCTCTCTCTCTACATATGAATACTTTCATGCAATTATATGCCAAACCCTAACTATTTAATGATCCCTTATGATCATGACCGATCCCAAAAACCCTAGATCCAACTCTTATCGCTTTGGATCATGTGAATCTTAAAGGGAAACCATTAATGATCTAACCCATTATAGAAACCCTAATTATGGATACTCCCTTTTTGGATAGAAATATGTATCATCAAATAGATGAAACCTTAATATGAAGATCTAATCTTATAACTCCAAAATAAGATAAAAGTAATGGATAATCCCCGATCTAATCATAGGAAGGTGAAACCCCAAATAGAGATCAAACCCTAATAACCCAAAAACCCTAATATGTGATGATGAGAACCCATAATGACATTAGGTCTTTGTTTCTCTTTTAGGGTGATCTACTTTCTTAATCTAGACTTGTGGAAATCTAGATTTGAGATTTAAGGTGTGCGAATATAAGTATAAGACTAGATTTTGCTGGATGATATAATTATGAGTAATTACTTGCATGTAATTGAATAATCTTGTTGGATGTATATCTATAAATGTTGTCACTTTTTTGCCTTGAACACTAAGAACACTAAGGAAAGAAAATGGAATGTAGTTCTTGACGGTTCTTTAATCTCCCTATTAGAGAGGGAAAGTGTTACTGTTGACTTACACCTCCCTAAAGGTGTAAGGTACGTGGGGAGATCCCTAATGGTACAAGGTACGTGGGGATGGGGCCCAATAATATAAGTGTTGAATGTGCGAAGTCTACCATAGTAATACACATCCATTAAAATGTTATTAATAACTTGGGTTTACCTAATTTTCTGCCTTAAATAATGTTTTCATTTTTCTTTCTTCTTTTTCAAGTATTTTAAATATTCTATCATAGTATAGTATCTTTCAACCACATACCAACTTTATGTTGATGGTTTGTTTCTCGTATTTTCTAGGTACAAAGAACAAGTAAAGCATTGTAAAGTACTTGAAGATGTTAAATAAAGTTATTGTATGCTAGCTAGCTAGATGGTCATTTCTCATCTTTATTTCTATTTAGATAGTTGTTTCTTTCTTCTAGATGATGTATAGGATGCTCTATCTCCTATGTACTTTTCATTCCATAGAACTAGTCTTTCTCTTCTTAAATAATGTATTATGACTTTTTACCTTTATTAATGATGATTTGTGTGGCTGCATAATGATGTTTGTGAACAATAATCTGGCTTCCCATAATAAGCTAGTTGACTATCACAATCCCTTATATTTTCCCTTTTGACATCTTACAGATATGAGTGCACGCATATCTAAGGAATGTAATTATGGAAAGTATACATGAATTGGGATCATCACAGTTGGTATCAGAGCCAATGTTCACACATCATAGTCACATGAAATCTCATTCAACCTATTATTGGTCTAGGGTAGTCCTTAAGTTAGGGATATGAAGGGTGGAGGTGACTAGGATAGCATCTGCCATGGATCTGGCTAAACTCTCCAAGCCACTTAGCTTGGCAATAACGAGGCTACCTATATGGTAGTATAAGTCTACCTATTCGATACCCTAAGTGTCCCCTACTTCTTGATCATACCTTAATTAAGGACCCTTCTCATCTTTAGATGCTTCCTTTCACCTCTTCTACAGAAAAATTCCCTCCCTCATCTTTATTTTGTAAATATTTCCCTCTCATCTCTATGATATAAGGTTAGGATAAGAGTCACTCTATTTAGAAGTCCTAATGACTGACTGATAAGGATTTTAGGGTATCCTCGACAAATCATAACACTAAGATCATGAATAACTAATAAAGAAGAATAATGAAATACAATTTGACAAAAAGTGATATATCTAATATATTTCATCTAATTTTAGGATGCCTCCAAATATCCTTAACTCTAAGGATTCTGAAGAACCATCCTCTATGAAGAGGAAAGAACCTAAAACTCTTGAAGAACCTGACTCTGAAAAAATGTCTAGGGATAGGTGGGAAGAATAAAAGATAGTCCTCCTAGACTTCATGGAGACCATTGACCTAAAAGGAACCCCTGAACCCAACTCATCGAGGAAGAAGGAAGTAACTGTATTAGACTCCATCAAACTTAACCCTAACACCTTTTGGGGGGGAGGACCATCCTGAGGTGATGGATAAGGCTGAAGCCTAGACCCTGTTGGTGGAAAATGCCTTCCATACCCTAGAAGTACCCAATGAAAAGAAGGTCAAATATGCCACACACCTACTTAAGGGAGGGGAAAAACTTTAGTGGGAAAACTATGGTGGGAACGAGGGAGAAGAAGTGGATAGGATGGAATGGGAACCATTCAAAACCCTCTTCGCTGACTGTTTTATGCCTATAGCTGAGAGGAAGAGGAAGGAGAGGATGTATATCGGGCATAAGCAAGGCAATCTCTTGGTGGCTGAATACACTTGGAAGTTTATGATTATGGAGCATTATGCACCTATTAGGACTGAAGATTGCCTCGTGGAGCACTATGTTGACTGCCTAGCCACCCATCTGAAAACCCTAGTAATTTCCTCCCATCCTAGGAGCATAGATGAATCCCTAGATATGGACCTCAAGTAGGAAAGGGAATAGGGTTTGCAGAAGCCTTATAGCATGGCATACCTAGGGTTGATCACCACCGAGGAGGATAAGTCTAGGAAGTTCCACCCTGACCGTAATAATAAGGGATCAAGAAAAGGAGGAGGTTCATGTAAAGGAGGATAGAAAAACTACTAGAACCAGTAGAGGACAACTCATCCCAAGTGCAAGACTTGTGGGTGATTCCATGGTGGGGTATGCTGTCATCCCAAACTGGTTTGCTATAACTGCAAAAAGGAGGGTCATTTCATCGCCAAGTGCCCTACTTCATCTATCCTTGGCAACCCTTCAGTAGGTGCCCCACCTCCCCAAGGACACCGTAATGCTAGAGTATTTGTAGTGATTGCAGAAGAGGCTAAGGAAAATATGAATCAACTGGTTAAAGGTAACCTTAATTCCTTTCATTTAGCTAATATCTTATACAATGCCTTCAAATATGTATGCCATAATTATCATGTGCAAGCATTGTATTCTTAAATGATCATCATGCTAAAGATTTATTCAATTTTGGATCAACAAACATGTTCATTTCTCAAAATCTGGCGTCTATGTTACACCTGCATGTAAGGGACTGAGATATATTCTCAATGTGTCAACTCCTAGTTGAAAAATACTCATTACATTATAGAAAACTGTTGTCCTACCTCTAAAATTCAAAAATTATGATATTCCCTTTGAATTCCTCCTCTTAACTATGGAAGACTTTGATATTAAACTTAGTATGGATTGGATATACATGTATCATGCTCAGATTGACTGTAGAACAAGATGGTAGTCCTCTCTCAACCTCATTCTTGTCCTGTGGTGATCCCTAGGGGAAGTGGATTCTGTAATAATATTATAATTTCCTCTCTTAAAGATAAAAATCTCATTTCTAAATGATTTAAAGTCTTCCTCGCATTAGTCTCAGAGACTAGTCTTAGTAGCGGGCATGTAGAAAGACTGGGGATGGTAAGTGACCTTCTTAACATATTTTTAGAGGAGCTTCTTAGGCTGCCTCCAAATAGAGACATTGTGTTCTCCATAGATCTTCTTCCTAGAACCACTCTAATTTCTAAGGCACCGTATAGGATGTATCCTAATGATCTTATGGAGTTGAAGAAACAACTACAAGAACATATCGATAAAGGTTTTATCCATCCTAGTATTTCCCCTTGGGGTGTGCCTGTTCTTTTTGTCAAAAATAAAAATGGTTATATGCATATGTGTATTGACTACTGCATTTTGCACCAAGCCACTATTAAAAATAGTATCTCTCCTTCGCATTGGTGACCTCTTTGATCAACTTCATACTGCCAAAGTTTTCTCAAAAATTGATCTTCGTTCTAGCTACCATCAAGTTAATGTCAAAGATTTTGATATTTCTAAAACTGCTTTTCGAACTCATTATGGGCATTAGAAATTTCTAGTGATGATATTCAGGTTGACCAACACACCTGGCGTATTCATGAATATGATGAACAAATTATTCCAACCTTATCTTGATGAGTTTGTGGTTGTCTTCATTGATGATATCTTGATTTATTTTGACTCCATGGAGAAGCACTGTGAGCACTTGAAGGTAGTCCTAGAAATCCTTCGAGCTCAGAAGTTCTATGGCAAGCTCTCTGAATGCAAATGTTGGATTGATAAAGTCATGTTTCTTGGCCATGCCATTTCTGGGGGTAAACCTATTTTTTGATCCCCCCAAACTATCTGTTGCTCTTGATTGGCAACCTCCTCGAAACCCTTCTAAAATTCAAAGCTTCTTGGGCCTAGCCGAATATTATCATTGCTTCATTCCTAATTTCTCTAAATTTGTGCTTCCTCTAACTAAGGTTACTCAGAAGGACGAGCATTTCATTTGGTCAGCTGCTTATGAGTCCAGTTTCTAGGAGTTAAAGTAGAAGTTGACATCAGCCCCAGTTCTAGTTCTACCTTCTCACACTGAAGGATTTGTGATCTTCAATGATGCTTCAAGGAATGGGTTAGGATGTGTCCCACAACAACACGAAAAGGTGGTAGACTTTGCATCCAGACATCTAAATTTCAATGAAATTTATTATACCACCCATGATTTAAAAATAAGTTGCAATGATTCATGCTCTTAAAATTTGGAGGCATCACCTGTATGGGGTGACATTTGATATCTCCACTGATCATAAAAGCCTGAAGTACATCTTGACTCAAAAAGACATGAACTTGCATCAATGTCGATGGATTTGTTGGATCCTAGATGGGTGATTAGATGCTCTAGAGGGGGGTGAATAGAGCTGAAAGCACTTAAACAAAATTAATTAAACCTTCAAGATATATCACAAGATAAGGTTGCTAAATAGGAATTTTGTGTGCAACTAAAACATACATAGCAAGGGAGAGAGAGATTGAACATGCACCAATTAGACAAGCTATTTAGAGTGGTTCCACACTTCAAACAAAAAGTGTGTCAGTCCACTTGCCTAGAGAGGTCAACCTCTAGGACTTCCAAACTATTGCACTCTTATATTCATTTATAAGACTTACAATACATGACCAACCAAAGGACTTACCTATCCAATACAAAGAGTCTTCAATCTTACCAAGGACTTACCCACTTTGCAAGAGTCTTTCGCCTTTCTTCCAAGGATTTACCTACTCTTGCCCACGTCTTCAGCCTTGTAGGAATTACCCACTCTTCTTGGATCTTCCGCCTTTGACTTCACCTTCACTCGGAGAAGCTTCCACCAAGGACTTACCCACTTGAGCAAGGAGTCTTCTGCCTTCACCAAGGTCTTACCCACTCTAGCTCCAAGTCTTTAGCCTTGATCTTCACCAAGGGACTCCTTCCCTTGTTCTTCTTCACCTCTCTTAGACAAAAGAGAGAACCTTCATCTTCATGATTGAAAAGAGAGATGGAGAGGTTGTGGAAGTGAGAGCCTCACAAGATATACATATAGGACTAGCTCTCTTACAGATTTCCTCCTCACTCTAATTGATGTAGCAAGTGATTAAGCTTAGAGAGAGAGGAGGCTGTAGGAATCACTCAACTATAGAATAGGAGCCTCACATAGAGTTTTGCAATGAATGCTCAACCTTGGAATGAAGCCCAAGGGGTCATATTTATAGCTGGGGATGCCTCTTAGCCTTTGGGAACACTTGAGAACGAAAACTAGCCATTTTGTGGCTTGCAACAGATCTATTTTCACTTGTTGCAACTTTACAACGGCTAGAAGCACTTTTCTGCACTTTTTCGTACAGTGCAATCGGTCGAGTTTCTATAATGGTAACTCGACCGATAGAGTAAAAGACAAAGCCGATATTCAGACCATCGATCGAGTTTGTCCTAAGGAAACTCGACCAACCAATGAAAATCGATTTGGTCAGTTACTCCATCGGTCGAGTTCTGTGTAAACACAACTCGATCGATGCAATCTCCAGAAAATTGATCAAGGATGATCGGTCGAGTTTTTAGGCTGGGAAACTCGACCGACAAAGTGCCTGTAATCAATTTTCAAAGTTGCATCTAAATTGCTCTAATATTTGATCTAAGTGCTCCTGATATTTTTCTAAGCTTAATTACAAGTCATACAATCATTACAAGCGATTTACAACATGATTCTAATGGATTTACATTGTATTACAAAAACCTGCACTTGTATTGACTTTGACTTGTCTTTTCTCCAATTTGAGATGCGCAAGTTAGGGCATTTGGAGTGTGTCTATACCTAATCTGAAATCACTCAAGTAGAGACATTAGACACCAATATGTGGAATGGTTAGTCATCATCAAAACACGGGTTTAGTCAATTTAGACGTGAGTCAACATTGACCTAATTGACCTTGAGTCAACAAGATTGAGTATCTGAAAGACTACGATTTCACAATTGGCTACCATCCGGGCAAAGCTAATGTAGTCACTGATGCTATTAACAGAAAAAAGGCAATATGTGCATCTTTATTTGTTCCCAAGTAGAGGAACATGGATGATCTAGTGGGATGAAAGACAGTTTCTATTTGATCTCTAGGTCCAAAACATCTCTATCATGTTTGGTCTTCAGTCTGAACTTCTTGAGGCACAAAAAGCTAGTCCTGATCGAGAGGAGCTCTCCTCTCTCATGTCAAAGCCTCAAACACATCCATCTATGGGTCTTGATGGTGGTCTTTGATATAAGAACACTATGTGAGTTCCTGAGAAGTTAGCTGTGAAGACAAAGATTCTTAGTGAAGCACATAGGTCAAAGCACACAGTTCATCCCTACACCACTAAGATGTACAAAGACCTACAATGTTAGTTTTAGTGGAGGGGCATGAAGCATGATATTGCTGAATTTGTGTCTAGATGTCTGACATTCCTGAGAATCAAAGCAGAGCACCAGAGACCAGGTGGTCTACTACAACCCTTAGAAATCCCAGAATGGAAATGGGAACACATCACCATGGATTTTGTTGTGAGACTACCCAGGACCAGAAAGGGATATGATGTTGCATGGGTTATAGTGAATCGTTTCATGAAGTCAGGTCACTTTCTCTTTATAAAGACTACTGTCAAAGTATCTGAGCTGGCTGATCTCTATGTACGGGAGATAATACGTATGCATGGATTTCCAACATCCATTCTCTCATACATGGACCCAAAGTTCACTTCAAAGTTGTGGAAATAGGTTCAAGAAGAACTGGGCACCAAGTTGAACTTCATTACAACTTACCATTTGCAGATAAATAGGCAGTTAGAATGCATAATACAGATTCTGCAATCTTGTGTTCTTGATTGGGAAGGCTCGTGTGACCACTATTTTTCTTTAGTTGAGTTTGCATATAATAATAGTTACCAGGAAAGTATTGGGATGCCTCCTTATGACACTCTATATGGCCGACCATGTAGGTCTTCACTACACTGGGATGACATTGGGGAATACACTTTGATGAAATATGAGGACATGCAACTATATATAGATAAAGTTGCATTGATCATGCAAAGGATGAAATGGGCATAGGATAGGCAAAAATCTTATACAGATGCTCACCGACAGGAAGGTCAGTTCTAGGAAGGTGACCATGTCTTTCTAAAAATCCAACCTATCCGAGCTTTAGAAAAGAATAAGGGAAAGCTCAGTCCTCGCTATGTTGGACCCTTTGAGATCCTAGAAAGGGTTGGTGAATGTGCCTATCATATTGCTTTGTCACCTCAATATAGTTCCATGCACAATGTCTTTCATGTCTCTAATCTGAAGCCCTATATCAAAGACCCCAGTCACATTCTGAATCATGAGCCTCTAGAGCTGGAAGATGATCTAACGTATGTTGAATCCCCATTCAAAATTATTGACTCTAAGATGAAGGATCTTTGCAGTAATCGACATATAAATACGCTGAAAGTTCTTTGGATCCACCATGATCAGACTGATGCCACCTGGGAGCTCAACTCCGAAATTGTGCAGAAACATCCAGATCTCTTTCAAGCAGTTTGAATTTTGAGGGCAAAATTCTTAAAAAGGAGGGGAGAATGCGAAAGAGTGAGTTTTTTTTTATATTATTTCCTCCATCATATAACTTTGCTTCTCAAATTGTTGATAAAAATATCATCAAGTAGCTCCCTCACTAATTTGATTAGAAAGGAATCACCAATTTCAAAATAACGCAAACCCTAGTTTCATATGAAGGTGAATTATAGGTTTCAATGTACTTTGTTAATAACCAATATCAATATTCGAATTTGAACCTCAATTTTATACCACAATTACATATTAACATCATGAAGCTTACCTTAAAATTTCATTCCATTTGGATAAGATGTTTAGGAGATATAGGCCTTTGAAATCATGTACATTATATCATTTATTTGAACCCTAGAACCTAAGTTTGGGTTTTAAGTGAATTCAATGTGTGACACTATGTGTCATGCGACCCTTTGAAGCTTGGACATGGGACTTAATATAGGACGAGCTAACATTGTCTGTTGATCAGTGATCCAGCGGGGGAGACTTTGTCTCCTACCTCTCACTTATCTCGGCCCTGACCCCAAACAACTAAGTTACCTCGACCCCTTCCTCCCTATCTCACCGCTATCTCGCGAACCGCATGAGATATTCTTCCTCCCCACATCAAAATGAACCCAACCACCCTCAAAACATCCTCCCTCATCTGTGGAGTAGGGAGAATGAACTCCTGATTGCTCGCGGCTCTCACCTAGAGGTGACACCCATTTTAGGGCTTTCTCTTCTACTCTCCCCCGCACCTATTTAAACACCCCAATAGCTTCACCCTACCCTCTTTAGTCATCCTCGAATCCCAGTTTGAAGCTATCTACCCCAGAAAGCCACAACCTACTCTACCTTCATCTCACCGCCGCTCCACCATAGTCACCCCCGAGCACTGCCACCTAAAATCCTCCTCTCTTTCACCTTCATCGATCTCTACCACACCCCTACGACTACTCGCACCTAACTCAGAACACCTCCTCACCTTTGACCCTCCTTGTAACATCCCTGGCCTGGGTTATGAATTAACCCTAGAGGTTTTGCCTAATAAGGTTGAGTAGATTCTTAATCTTATCTTGGGAAAAGTAAATAGGGCTCACGAGAAACTTATGTTTCAATTTTGGTCCTGTTTGAACAATGTTGAATCAATGTTTTGTTTGTTTTGGACTAAAGTGCAAATTACCCAAGTTGAGGGGTTTATGTGCAAATTGTGCATGATAATATGTTCCTCATGTTTTGAAGCATCATGAGAGTGAATATGATGTTAAGGTATGGCTTATGGAAGCCTGAATACCAAGAAAGAGCTGATAAAGCAATGTTGTGCATTAAAACCTAGTTTTGGTGTAATGTGCAATTTACCCAAAACCTAGGGTTTGATATGCAAATTACCACTTCAATAAAGTCTCTAATGTTTCTTGGAATCATGTATAGCAAAGAAAATGAGAGTTACTTCTCATTTTAATTAAGATGGAGGAGAGAGAATCTTGATATTAAAATAATCAAGATTTAATCCTAAGTGAAACCCTAATCCAATTTAGGGCAAAAATGAATGTATTAATTAAAGGGCCTTCAACCAAAATGTTATTGGTTGATTTTGAATAAGGATGGACGTTCTTTTTACAAGATAAGGAACGAAAATATCTAAAGGAGGTGAAACTCCACTCACCTTATTATAAAGGAAAGTAATTTCCACTCACATGCGTGATATTAATATAATAAGCATTAAGGTGCTTATTTTCTTTTCCCTTAATTCATGGATAATATAAGGGAATTCGGTGGGGATATAGATGCCCTTGCATGAAAGAAACCAAGTGGGAAGTGGTGGCAACAATTTTGGAATTAAAAGACTTTTATAAAGTATCTTCTCTCTCCTCAATTTTCTTATAAAAGTACCTTTTCCAAGCCAAATGAAAGGCTTTTACGACCCCACTTCTTCTCCTTGCTTGCAAAACCGACCAAGAAGGCTAAGGACAGCAGGGAGCACGTCCCCAACCTTTTGGTAAGCCTTTGATCTTCGTTCTTCATGATTTCATGGTGAAAATCATAAAAACAATGTGTAATTCCTTCATTTCTTCACTCAATCTTCAATTCTAGCCGATCATTTCACTCCAAATCTTGAAGTTGAGCCTTGGAATAGTTGGAGAATCTTCATCCACCATTTGAGCCGTGTAGCTTGGAGCTTGGAGATCAGATTTGAGGCGGGTTTTAAAACTCAAACCCTTAATCATTGATATTGCATCAATTCTCTATACTTTGTTGATTGTTTTCTTTAAATTGCTACACTCTTGTTTCTTTGCTGCAATTTCCATCAAGAACGGTTGCTGTAACGGTTGCTGTTCTTGGTCGTTCGAAGGAAGGGGATGATGACATCATCCTAGATGCTTATCCAAATAAAAGTACCAAGCCAAACGGTTTTGATAGCTATTCCAAATCGTTTTAATTTGATTGTCTATGCGGTTTCAGCAAACCGTTTAAAGGCAAACGGTTTGAAACCGTTTGGGAGAAAACGGTTTCAAGACCGTTTGAGGTGGTTGACCAAGCGTTGACCGTTTTGGAATTTTGTTCCTAATTATGTAGGCTAATGACCCACCAAATTTGAGGGGTTAAATCCAAAGGAATCGTAGGTTGAAGGCCAACCAATTAGGCAAATCAAATTGAATTAAATGCTGATTTTCTACCTGATTAACTTGACCTGTTTGGGAAAACGATTTCAAGACCATTTGAGTGAGTTGACCAAGCATTGAACGTTTGGGATTCCTGTTCATAATTATTTTGGTTGATGACCCTCCAAATTTGAGGGATTAACGCCCAAGTAATCGTTATTTGAAGGCTAATCAATTAGGGAAACCTAATTGGATTAAGTGCTGATTATCAATCTGATTTAATTGAACTTTTTGGGCAAATGGTCTCAAGACCGTTTGAGTGCGTTGACCAAGGGTTGAACGTTTGGGATTAATGTTCCTAATGATGTGGTATAATGACTCACCAAATTTGAGGGATTAACTCCCAAGGAATCGTGAGTTGAAGGCTATTCAATTGGGCAAACCCTAATTGAAAACAGTGCTGAAATTCCAATGAGTTAATTGGAGATTTTGGGTTGATTAGGCCAAACGGTTTCAAGACCGTTTGGGGATCACCCAAACGGTCTCAAGACCGTTTGGGGGTCACCCCAAGACAGTTTGGAGGTCTGGGGTCAAGTATAGTTGACTAATTGAAGGTCTAAAGGTACCAAATCATATTGCAATTAAGCGCTGATTTGTTGATCAACTCGATAGACCAAACCTTGATGAATTTTCACTAGAATCCAAAGGTTGGATGAGCCAAACGGTCTCAAGACCGTTTGGAGCTCATCCAAACGGTCTCAAGACCGTTTTGTGGTCACCCAAGACCGTTTGGATGTCTAGGGTTGAGTATGGTTAGGTGTTTGAAGGTCTAAAGGTACCAAGCTGATATATAATGCAATGTTGTTTTGGTGATCAATTCCATGATCCAAACCTTAATTGGATGGCTTGGATTTGAGTGATATGATGGGAAAACGGTCTCAAGACCGTTTGGAGGTCATCCAAACGACCTCAAGACCGTTTGGGGTCAGGTCATACCCAATTTGGATGATGGTTCAAAAGTTTCAAAGTAAACAATCTTGTATTGATGAGTGTTGTTGAATCATCGATTCTAAACCCTAATACAATTGAATCAAACCCTAATTGATGACCAAGTGAGGGTCAATTGAGGGTCAAATCAGTTGAAGGTTGACCTACTAAACTCAATTGAAGTATGAGCATAGGTCCAATTGATGATTGGTTCCATGAATTCAATGGTTGAAGATCCAATGCAATCAATTGAAACATAATTAGTAGCTTGATTGATGATCAACTTCAAAGCTCTAATTTGTGTTTATAAACCCTAATTCCATTGAGATCAGACCCTAATTGAAGTTACAATTAAGGGATGAGTTCATGAATCAATTGATGATTGAGTTGATGATCCAATTGGTTGAGATTCCATAGATTGGAATTGAGTGTTGTTGAAGTCTTGATTGACTCTTTGGTCCATGCGGTTTTGAGAGGTTTGGACCAAACAGTCTCAAGACCGTTTGATACAAAACGGTCTCAAACCATTTGAGACCCATGCGGTTTCAAGTCCATGCGGTTTCAAAGCTTTTTGCTTAAACAATTTCAAACCATTTGTGATTCAATTTGGTTAATTCAATTGGATACCTTATGTAATGGAGGTCCAATGTGATTGAATCTTTGAGAATTAAGATGATGAATGTTCTATTGATCCAATAATGATTAGTAATGATAATCAATGAAGGTACAAATGGTTGAAACCCTAATAGTACCTAAGTAATTAAGTGCCAATTAAGGGATGAATCCCTAATTGCTTATAGGATCAATGACTTGGTACACTATGCTAATCATAGTTGTATGTACTCAAGTGAAGGGTTGATATGACCTAATCAAGTTGAGAAGTTGATAGTATGAATTCATACATGAATATGATTCATGTGATGATTAAGGGTTATGATCCTTAAGCAAAGAGATCATGAAACCCTAAACATGAACATAAACCCTAATTGACAGGGTTATTGAACTCAAACCTTAATTGAAGGTGTATCCATGTAAAGCCCTAATTAAGGGTGATTCTATGAGAAACCCTAATGGGGATTGAGTAGTAAACCCTAATAATGGGTAATGTAAAATGAAACCCTAATGAAGGGTGGTGCTATATGCAATCCCTATTCTAATGAAGGGAAATGGTATGTGAAACCATAATTCCCTAATAAGAGAATAGAATTCATGCTTGAATATGATTCAAGAGAAGAACTCCTGTAGCACGGCCATGGTATTTTCACTTTGCACGATCGTGCAAGGTAGCACGGCCGTGGTGGCTTCCCTTAGCACAGCCGTTTTTGGTTGCACGGACGTGGTACTCTATGTTTGACTTAGAGTTTGTTTTGAATAGGACATAACATGGTATTTTTATTAATTCCTGACTTATGTATGAATCCATAGTATTGGCAATAGTTGTATATTCCAAGTAAGTGAAAATTGATCACTACTTTACATGATGAATATGATAAACTGGTGCATAAAGTATTAGGATGGGTAATACCCTAATACAAGCTAAGTATGTGAACTTAAGAAAGTTAATGGTGTTGAGGGAAGTGAGACATCAAGATATGATAGATATCATATCCAACACCCCAAATACTGGTATACCTTGTTGTGATATAAGTCCAATATGATTGGATGAATGATACATGAGATGTGTGATGGAAATCCTAATCCTAGTAAAGGATTAAGGGTAATACCCTTGAATTATTAATACATTGTTTTTGCATGATGTTGATAGATAATTGATGTGCTGCTATCATATGTGCTAACCATGCAGGTATCATGAGATGATGGGCATAGCCAGGTATGTGCTGTGATATGTTATTAATTTGAATTTGTTTATTGGGCCTTGTGTGCCATAATATATCTTGTTGTCTGATAAGAGGTAGCAAGAGAGTTAATAGGCATCAAGTATCATACTTACCTTGGTCAAATGACCTAAAGGTGTTAGTTACCTAAGGAAGTGGTAATAATGCTCAGGTGATGAGCTAAGGGTTTAAACACCCAGAATCACATGGTTAGGGTATTGAAATTGTGAAAGGATGAGAATTTCCAATGGTGAATTGAGGGATTAAGATCCCAACACTTTATAAAAAGAATAAGGCTACAGGCCATGACTCCACAATGATAATACCAGGCTTTAGATATATGATCTAATCCTGAAGAGAGTTAAAGTAGTGGTAATGATTCTGTAGTTTGAATAGATGTTATACATGTTCTTTATATTCCTTAAAGGATGAATGACATGTTGATTCTATCAAGTTATAGTTGCAATGCTTCTGATATAGAATAATGTTCTAATCTGTTAGACATTAAAATATCTACTGCTATACAAATATGATTCTTCCATTCATATTTATCTTCTTAAGTTGCAATAACAATGTTACTGGCGGAGAGTTATAACTCTCGCTGGGGCAATTTTTATGATTGTCTCACCCCCGTGGGAACCACATTTTTAGGTGGACGCAGACGAGGAGATAGGAATCCTTCAATAGGTGAAGGACAACAATAGCAGCAGCAGAGACAGCAGTGAAGTCTCAGGTGGAGACACTGACTGTTATGCCTGGTATAGATGTAAATAGAGTCCTATGTGTCGTCTCTGTACTCTCAGGTCCTCGGAGTAGTAGTTAGTGCTTTCGAGATTTTGGCTTAGAGCCTCGAGATTTTATACTGCCTGTGTTTAGCTTGACAAGACAGTTAATGCTTGTAATTCTCAAAAGGAGATGATACAGAATATGTACATGTGAACAAGAATGTAATTATGTTACTTTGGTTCTATGTGAGAAAGTTTTTCTTCAATGGATATTTTGATAAAAAGGTTTTAATTTTTAGTGATTTTTGCTAATCCGCTGCTTGATGAACGCTTCCGCATTAGTTAATCTTGTTTCCGCGAGACGGTCATCACACTCCTCTCATCAGCGAGCTCATTCTTTCTCACAGTGATGACGGGTTCTAGAGGGATCCACAACTTGGGAATGTGTTGTACAGTTGCGGGGCGAGCTCACAAAGGTGCTCACACATTTAGGGAACCATCAGGAGCACTCCCCACAAATAGACACCGGAGTCGATCCTGACTGCTCGAGCAACCAACAGTAAAGGAAAGGGAGGAGAGGACGTAGCTTTGATGTGGGACCAGCTAGCCCAGTCACAACATGCCACCTCAACAAGGGGGTACTGTGAGCCATTGAGTAAAGGGAGGGAGATTTGCACTACCCATATCTGACGTGGACCAATCCTAATCATCCACATCTGTCAGTAATTTCCTAAAACTCCATTTTCATTATTAGAAACCTATTTATATTAGAAAAAATATAGTACATGATAGGAATATCAGATAATAACAAAACTATGTACCATTTTCATCATAAAATGCAAGCTATCCAAATAAAATATTCTCAGGAACTAGATCCGACTCCTTTTAAAAAATGTTAGCCTATAGCCTAATGATTATGTATATGTCATTTAATATTCATAATGGACATAATTTGTTGCAACCTAACCTTTTGGATGTCCAAACCCTAATAGGGTCCCTGATCCTCACATCGCTCGAAACCCTAATCAAGTAGGAATAATTAACTTAATAATTATAGAAAACCCTAAATTCTAATTTCTTTACATATGAATACTTTCACGCAATTATATGCCAAACCCTAACTATTTAATGATCCCTTATGATCATTACCGACCCCAAAAACCCTAGATCCAACTCTGATTCCTTTGGATCATGTGAATCCTAAAGGGAAACCATTAATGATCTAACCCATAATAAAAACCCTAATTATGGATACTCCCTTTTTGGATAGAAATAGGTATCATCAGATGGATGAAACCTTAATACAAAGATCTGATCTTGTAACTCCAAAACAAGATAAAAGTAATGGATAATCCCTGATCTAATCATCAGAAGGTGAAAGTCACCTCAAATAGAGATCAAACCCTAATAACCCAAAAACCCTAATATGGGATGATGAGAACCCATAATGACATTAGGCATTTGTTTCTCTTTTAGGGTGATCTACTTTCTTAATCTAGACATGTGGAAATCCATATTTGAGATTCAAGGACGTGGATATAAGTATAAAACTAGATTTTACTAGATGATATACTTATGATTAATTGCTTGCATGCAATTAAATAATCTTATTGGATGTATATATATACATATTGTCACTTTTCCACCTTGAACAGTAAGAACACTAAGGAAGGAAAATGGATTTTAGTTACTGATGGTTCATTAATCTCCCTATTAGTGGGGGAAAGTATTAATGTTGACTAGCATCTCCCTAGTGGTATAAGGTACATGGGGAGATCCCTAACGATACAAGGTATGCGGGGATAGGGCCCAATAATATAAGTGTTGAATGTGCCAAGTCCACCATAGTAATAAATGTCCATTGAAATGTGATTTATAACTTGGTTTTACCTGATTTTATGCCTTAAATAATCTTTTCATTTTTCTTTCTTCTTTGTCAAGTATTTTAAATATGCCAGCATAGTATAGTATCTTTCAACCACATACCAACTTTATGTTGATCATTTGTTTCTCATATTTTCTAGGTACAAAGAACAAGTAAAGCATTTCAAAGTACCTAAAGATGTTAAATAAAGTTATTGGAGGATAGCTAGCTAGATGATCGTGTCTCATCTTTATTTCTGTTTAAATAGTTGTTTCTTTCTTCTAGATGATGTATAGGATGCTCTATCTCCTATGCACTTTTCATTCCATAGAACTAGTCTTTCTATTCTTGAATAATGTATTATGACTTTTTTACCTTTATGAATGATGATTTGTGTGGCTACATAATGACATTTGTGAACAATGATTCAGCTTCTCATAATAAGCTAGTTGACTATCACAATCCATTATATTTTCCCTTTTAACATATTATAGATATGAGTGCACACATATCTAAGGAATGTCATTATGGAAAGTATACATAAATTGGGGTTGTCGCATCCTATCTCCTTGGAAGATCCATGTCACATCACCATAAAAAAATGTTGCCACTTTGGAACTAAATTCTAAGACCACCTGATACTTCTCCAAGGTGTCCATTCCAAGGGTCACATTGAATCCATGCATATCAAGTGGTATGAGATCCACTTGAATTCTATGTCCTAAAAAAGAAAGGACACACCTCTCGCAACTCGGCAGAACCAACCAACGGGGTTTCTAAATGAAGACTATCATGTCTACAACTAACATGAAAAGAACTACTATCAATCACTTCTCAAGTGATAAAAGAATGTGTAGCACTTGGTTCAACCAAAATAGATATAAAACAAGAAGAAGACAAATAAAAATGAAATAACTCCATCTAAATTGTCACTACTTGATGGTTGACCACTCCTTCTGGATGACTCATGGTGTAGAATCGATCCGTCGCCTATTGTCAGCCCCGTCCTCTGATAGTGATGGCCTATCCAGAAGAACCAATCTGTGACACCTGTCCACGTCCTCGACCTCCACCACTGCCAAACTGCTATTTTTGCGAGCCTTCCTAACTCTGCCTTGGTTGTTGGGTCACCTCCTCATCTCTCACATGGCAATATAGTATTATATGTCTGGTCTGTCCATACTTGTAGCACGTATTGTTCTCATACCACAACCTACATGGCCCTTTCCAGACACTGATGCATCACTATGGGCTCCTGCTGGAGGAAAACTATGGCCTTTGCCTTGGCTAGGTGACCACTAAGACTGACTTGCCAATCTTTGTTGTGTCGATGGCATTGAAAACCTAGGCTTCTTGAGGCCTCCAGATGACTGTCCTCGGTATTGCACCGACCTCTTCTTGGTACTCTTCTCATGTTTCTCAACAAGGGATCGTTCCTACCTCCTGGCCAACTCCATAAATGTGGCAAACTTCTCACAGTTATCCAAAGCTGACACTAGTGTAGTCAACTCCGTACTCAAGCCTTTCTCAAAATGTCTGATCCTCTCTTGATCTACAGAAGCCATGTGGGGATAGAACCTCAGCAGCTGCATAAACATCACCTCATACTCATTGATCGACATGGATCCCTTACGAATCTTCTCAAACTGGTTGATCTTCTCGTCCATGCAGGTCTGAGGAAAGTACTGACTCACAAACTCCTGTCAAAACTCCTCCTAACCGATCTCAACTTCGAGCTCTTCTCCTCCTTAGTGACCCACCAATGGCCATCACTCCCCTTCAAAAGATACACAACATGCTTCACCTTGTCTACCTTGGGGATGTTGAGGATCTTAAAGGCCTTCTTCAACTCCGTTAGCCAAAGATCTACATCCACTGAGTATGTCGTACCAACATACTCCACAACGTCAACTCGCCTTAACCTTTCAAAGGTCTTCCCATAACCCAAAGATTCCACATTGGGGATTGCTGCTCTCGCTTAAGGAATGGGCATTTTTTCCGCCATATGTGTAATTGTGGCCATATATTGTCCAAACATAGACTGAAAAGTAGGATTGGCCACCACTACAGGATCTAACTGGGGCATCTCAAGCATAGAATCCACCCTCTCCTGCCTCCTTGCACCAGCTCTAGGTGTAGCAACACTACTATCTAGCCATCTTCTCTTCTCTTCTTCTTCTTCTTCTTCTTCTGCATAAGAAAAAGTAACCATTAATAGACTAGAGGACACTAGAACAAACATACAATGTCCTATGTCCCTATAGATTTAGTGAGCCTAAGCTCTGACTGTGACGTTTGACACGCCGTAGAGTGAGATTACTCAAAACAAAATGCAGATTTAACACTAACAAACCAGGTTACCAAAAATCATACAAAATTAAAAGTATTTCACATAACCACCTCAAGTGGAAACATATCACATCAGGATGTCTCCTCGTGAAGGGACCCAAGTTTGAATCCTAGTTGTCACCTTGATTTACCACCCTCCCCGACATTCGGCCTCTGCCATGGGCATGGGAGAGGGGGAATCTTTCTCTCTTAATTCCATATCACATCAAGGTCCACAAAAGCCACATATATATATATATTTATGTATAACACTTTCCAAAAGATTATTGCATAACATTGTTCACTGGCTCACTGACCACAACCTGTACATATGATAACCTATCACATATACATACATGCTACGCCTATACAACAAAGGCATGAAGCCAAAATTTCATCTCGGTATACAACATCTACAAAACTCCCTCAAGGACCTAAGAGTACATGGATGAAAAATAGGACTCTACTACAAAACACAAGCATATCATCGAACCTTGACTCAGCTACTGCTCCTCTTATTTCTCAGCATCAATGACATGACCTCTACCTCCTCATGCTCGACCACCTAAAAGATGTGGAAACCCACGGGGTGAGACCAAACGTCTCAACAAGAGATAGAACTCTCCACCAACGTCTATTAAAAGCACAGGTAACTAAGCAGGTAGATAACATACTTAACAGGTTGAGCAGATTCAGCTAGATGATATGTATCCAATAGATAATGCAGATTAAACAAACTAGGCAGTTATCGTAGAGCAATAGAACAATTAATATTTTAAGAAATAATATGAAGAACATGTATAACAATTGATTTCTCTTGCTGCATTATAATTCAAGAAATCAGTACAAAGATAACACAAAGGGTTCAACCAATGTTATCTGTGTTTGACCCTAAGCAAAATATACTACACAACTATATTATGTCTTTTATTATTGCCCTAAGGATTTGAATCGTACCACTCAAATCCAGCCGACCACTACTAAGTTGAAATCAGTGCCATACAAGTTCAATGGAAGAGCCGTAATCCATGACCTTTCCAACACCTCTTGGTCAGTATAAGAGTAACACTGCAGAGACATATCAGTCAACTGAAAAACAACGACATATAATCAAGCTAAATGATTGGCTCATGCATGTCCATCCATATATAAACACCTAGCCCGCATTGGTATAGGTCACGATGCTAGAAGAACAAACTCATACATGGACGTTCTTAAAAATAAGGATTGGCTCACACATGACCATCCATATAACAAGGAGAACAACTCATGCATGGCCGTCTCACACAACCTGTCATTGTAGACGTAAGGAAATAGTCAATTTGCACCCATGCATATTAAAAAATATGCACTCCAGGTTTTCCATACGAATGACTCGTTTCACCATCCAGCACTAAGACTGACATTGGAATGGATCTATGGGACAAGGCACCTACATGATTAGGGTTTCACTTGATTAGTTCAGCCATTGGGTGTCTTTCAACATCAAGTTACAACGTACAAACTATAAACAAATTCTACAAAGACAAGGGCATAATGCAACTCCAAAAGAGATATAATGTATAAGGTGTGAACTTGTCACATCATCACCACATGATACTCTCAACACTGCCATTCATAAGGCCATCATCAATGTCATACAGCCATACATGGCTATCACCAATGTCACATCACTGTGGGGTATCAATCCCTCAATCATATCACTAGGGGATATCACCTCAGAATAGGCACTAAGCCTTCACCAGGTCATAGGACCCATTACATCATATAATTTCATCATGTCTCATCAAGGCTCATAGGCATCACCCTGTGTCATATGATCACCACCACAACATACACAACCTATGCCATTCATTTCACCTTCATGATTTGGGGTTCATAAACAAGAAAGAGAATACATCATAGTGTGGTAAACACTTAAAATGAAATAAGCAAACACATCATATTTCTGAACATTAGGGTTAGGGTTACAAACACATAGCCAAATAGGGTCCCATATCATGATTCAAGCACCAAACCCTAATATCATCACCTCCCACTTTCTTGGAGCATACTAGAATTAGAACATCAATATTAAACATGATTAGAGCATTATATCAATAGCACTAAGTATTAACATCATTTACATGTGCATGTGTACCCTCTCATTATGTTATGCATGTGTTACGACCATGCACTCCAGTGAGTGTATCGACCACCCAAGCAAACATGTGTCACGACCATAAACCATCCAAGTGTCTCGAGCTCAAGCCAACTAAGTGTCTTGACCAAGATAAGAACATGTGTATCGACCACCTCAAAAGTAGGTGTCTCGACCATGCACAAAACAAGCATCTCAACCAAGACCAAAACTGATGTCCCGACCTCCCATAAAATAAGAGTCTCAATCTCAAAAAAACTATGTGTCTTGAGCACCAACTAACATGGTGTCTCAAAAACCAACTAACATGGTGTCTCGACCATTAACTAACATGGTGTCTCCACTATCAACTAACATGGTATCTTGACCACCACCAAGGACATGTCTCTACCAACACAAAAACCAAGGGTCACGACCGAAACAAAATCATGCATCTCGACCAAAAGCAAGCCATATGTTACACCCCGATCTCACAATTACCACTAATCATGAGATTAGGGTATAAATTGAGGATTTAACGTAATACAAAGATCACCCTTAACTTTTTCTTCTTTTTCAAACTCTTTGTTTTCTTGCATTGAACCACATAAACTAACTTTACAAGAGAATTAAACTTTTATTTCTCTAATGTAATCTCAACATTAATGATACACATCCATACGTTCATTATGTTTCTCACACTTCCATGTACATACGACATGACAATCATTTGCATTCTCTCTTATTAAGGAAACAAACATATAAAACATCATTTACAACTCTCTCACATCTATACAAGGACCTAGAGTGACATGGACCGACTAAACTTAACTATACTCAGACTTAACTCTTATGGTAGATCTACTCTCATGCAATGATATCTTCTTCAAGTCCATGTGATTTCCCTAAAAATTTTGAGTAGAGGGGTGAGCCTACTCGCTCAGTGAATGAGTACTTCAAAGGAACAGTCTAAAACAATGATATAATTATAGATATACTTTTGAGCAATTGATATCAATTATAATAGCAGAATGCTTTAGAGAGTCTAATAATTGACAATCATAAATATGGTAGGATACTCTAAATATCCATAAGAGTGAATCAATATATGAAATGCTTAATTAATTATAAAGAGAACTAATAATTCAGAAACATACAAAGAATAATTGAATAACTGTACACACTTGTTTGACCTCTCATTCATTTTATTATGCCCTGATCATATGCAGTGTGCTCTACATATGAAGACTCGTAGTGCACTATGATCACACCGTACAAGACTTAGCGGACACACTCAGGAAATGCTAAGTCTGACTACTCTCTTGGTCTACAACAGGGAAATGGCTCTCTGGCCTAAACTGGACTCCTCCTCTAACCTGAGCACACAGGCGGAGAGTCAAGCCACCTCTTGGCTTTTCTGTACTCTAGTGCCACCATGACTTTTGGTTGATGTTGGACACTGCTAACTATAATTTAAAGAGACTTCCACTAGGGCTTCGTCCCCCGTGACACCTGATAGCACGTTCTGACCCCCATATACTGGACGCTTCCAGGGTTAGGTCATTTCACCCCTAAGGCACAAACCTCACATAGGGGTTCTACGGTGTTCAGGGCTCGTAGGTCTATTATTTTATTATTCCTAGAAAGCTCTTTCTACATTGTAATCTTCTCTTACTTATACTTGAGTCTGGTATCTCTATGGTTTCACGTCTACTTATTTGAAGTTATAATAAAACATGTACATCATTCTAAACTTGTCAGAGCAGTTTATTCAAAACACTGTAATATACTGAGTAATCAACATACTATACATGCAGGCAGACTAAAATTCTTAAATAAATAGATTTCATGTACACTTGGCACATACACAATAGAATCATGCATATCAACCCAAATCTTGAGTTGTGCATCTCTTAATTCAATTAAGAGTTAATTACTTATCATGACAAGAATTATTAATAATAACTGAGAACATTGATATCACAATACTTGATTAATTAAACGCCCTACCCTTAGGGTTTTATTTAATCACCATAAATGCTATAAAGAAAGGTGTAATACATCTATCACATACTTTTCAAATCTTTAAAACACATGATACCTAGGATCTCAATCCCTTATCACATTACTAGGAATTCTCATCCCTTCACATCATTATCATGATTACTGGATCTGGGTATTCAAACCCTTAGATCATCACATAACATTGTTACCTCTATAACATGTAACCATTACCTCTAGGTCCTTAGACCAAGGTATTCATTTCACTGGTTGTACAAGTATTGTCATGGTTCACAAGGCCATCACACATCTTGTCACCTCTCACTAGGCAACAACTTATTCACATGGCTCCCATAAAGATTTCATGTGACATAAACATTAGTTGAATAAAGACTACTATCAACAAATCATATAAAATCAATATATGTATGAAACCTTAGAACTGAGTTGAATTTGGGTTTCCATGCCATTCACTAGGATATCATGCATCAATAATAACATTGAATAAATAAAGTCTATCATGTCAAGAAAATCCCTTCAAATGGATTTCACAATATCTATTCGCAAATATCCAACTTTCCTCGCATCTAGGGTTTCACCCTCTTTACTGAGATATCAAACAAACATTATTCACTTTGAACAAAATACAAGATAGTATCTGATATATATGTACTATGAATTTAGATAAACAATCATTCATAACCAAGGGGATCTAGATAAGCAATTTTCTCTATTTACTTACACAACAAATTTCAGTCATAGACAAATTTCCTATATTTCAATTTACTCTTATAACCTCTGTGAATATTTTGGGAATTCTCATTAGGATGTATTGTATACATTTCTAATGTGATTTTATCATCTGAACTTCATCTAAAGAGAGGAAGAATCCATTTCATATCATTTTGCAACAACTTAGAACAAATAGACAATTCAGGGTTTGTAGTCGCATACTAGCAATTAAAGATTATGGACGAATTAACCAATTTTCGTGCAATATACTATTTAAAGAAAGTTCCCACTCACCCTAAGGTGTAAAAACACCTTAAAAACGTAGCTCATCCCTGAAAATCTCGATCTCATATCAAATCCCTAGCAATTCACCCAATTCTTCTTCCTTTCAACTCAGAAACCCTAAAAATGAGGGATTATGAAGAAAGACAGAGAAAAGGGGATTTTTTATACCATTTTAGATCAAATTAGAGGAGGGACGTAATTTTGACATGTGAGAGAAGATTCACCATAAAAATATATCCAAAGAAGCTAAACTTACATGATTTTGTCATTCCTCGGACCGCAAAACCCTAGGTCAACATCTCCATCACTTTTTCCTCTGAAACCTTAAATCTCCCTCTCTCTAGGATTTCGTTTCTCTGGATTGAATCAAGAATTATGAGAGCTCCTTGTGTGCTAGACTGACCATATATAGCAATTGAGATTCTTGGGTCAATTGCCCTTTGACCCCTTACTATACTTTTTCTTATTTCAACAAATTGTTTTCTATGATAAAAAGTTTCTATAAATTCGTGTATTTTAGAGATCAAACCTCCTCCAAAAATTATTATAATTTATCATATTGTTTATAATTTAGATACAAAGATTCATTTAAATTTTGAGATCATTCCAAGCTTCCATTAAATAATTAAAAATCGAATAGTGCACTACTATCCAGAATTCTACAGAAATGTCAGTTACTGTAATTTGTCTACTGATAAGGTCTAAACGAATCCAAAAATTATTAAAATTTTACTTGTTATTTATAATTTTGTTTTAGATCTTTAGTTAAAATTTCAGATAATTTGGAGTTACCAATAAATAATTAAAAATAAAACACTATACTACTGAAAAGCACCCTGTGTGCATTTTGGTCGAAGTATAGTTCGACCGAGAACCACATTCAAAGAACACTCAAATATTATGAAATTTTTCTTCAATATGAATGATTGAGTTATACATATCATATCCAACATTAAATTAAATATTTTTTAAAAAAAATATGAAAAATCATTTACCACACTGCTATCCTTATCAAATTCCATATTCATGTACTATCAAAACCCTAATTTTTCCCGATTAGGGTTTAAATTTCTCAAACACTAATTCATCAAACTAAAATCATAGTTAGAGTTTCTTATTAGGTTTGAAACATCACAATTGATCTACCATCATTAATCAAGTCTAAATGATGTTTAATCAAATCAAGCATGTAAACATTCAAGTAAACCCTAGTTTACCAATTAAGCACAAATGTGGTCATTATAATTCTCACCCCCTTAAAAAGTTTTGTCCCCAAAACATAAACATGAAAACAAAGTATATTCAAAGTTTATTTTAAGCTGCTGAAATCTTACATGTCATTATATTCTTGTATTTCATACTTGAATGTACTTCTCAACATTAAGTCCTTTATTTGTTTTATAATCACAACATGTCTGAAACCGTTCCCAATGATACCCAACAAATTCTCTATGCCACAATCAATCATAGAGTAGATAGAGAAGCATCCATTTCAATATTTTCATACTCTTGAGGTGTTACCTCAACATTGATAATCTGATCCAACCATCTCAATTCATACGACTCAATATGTACTATTGTTATGTATTACCTCTAAGTCACAAAAGAGAGTTCACCATGTTGTTTTGAATTCTTACTATTATGCTACTCAAATAGCAAAAAAGCCTTCATTTGGAAGACTAGATTCAACAACAATTGTACAATACTACTCAAGACATCCCCATTGCATCATGGATGCATAAGGTGAAGCATTTACCATCACATTCCATATTATTCTCAAGTATGAACCCACACATAATTCAAGGTGTAACCATCAGGTTATAGCATACTAGAGTTTCAACAACAGTAACAAAGTACTCCATGATTTTATTACTCATTCAAGGACTATTCATACCCAATTACCATCACTTAGTTATATTAAATCTAGGTATAACAAGATACACCTCATTAGGATTACATATCTATACAATATGGTTATCATCCCTTCTATTCATATGAGTGAATAGGTAAGACTACCTTATTCAGGGTAACCCTTCATTTGTTCCATCATTATTCAACCCATATCACCATACCACAATTGTATAATACTAAGATGGATTACTGGTATGAATGACTACAACTATCAGACACCTGAAATTAACATATTGCTTGTACATGTACACTGAAATCACACGTAGAACCAATTTGCATCCCTTAATATACCTTCAACAAATTATACTTCTAAAAATAAATTCACATATTACTAAAAGTCATTGTTTTCTCTTATCTCTCTTCTCATTCATTACTATTTACTTTTTTCTACTTATCCTTCTCATTTTAATCATGTAGATTAAACATCCCTAAAATTGAAACATACAAGCTAAGAATAGATTATTCATCATTCTTGATATCACTGCAAGAATTTGTTTTAGATTACACTTTGCTCATCTTTCACTTCTTCTTTTGTTCAAAACACACTTGTTACATTTCAAATTTATATCTTACTCTTTACTTTGAATCATTTCCATATTGTTTATCTACCTTTCAGATTAGCTATCTTTAAACCCTAGATTACTATCAGTGCTAGTTTACTTCTCATAGTGCAAATCGCATGATCTTGTTTTATAGAGATGCTAGTATTCAAGGTCAAATCACTAGTGACATCCCTTGAACTACTACAACTCTAAACATTTTAGGGTCTGGTCCTTATCAATAGCATGCCGTTATTGTGATGTGACTTTTCTCCCTTGATTTGAAAGTAAAACTTTGTATCTCACAAGTTTCACTAAAGTTTCCTTATCTTATCAATTGAATTTCCTTTCTCTTACTTGGCCATTCAGATAGATTACATTCTCAATTTACCCTGCTAGGGTTTCATCATCATCTTGTATGTCATTATTACATTTACTAGATGCCTCTACCATGGTGGTTATGCATCAGATATAATTCATTATCTTATCACTTCATTCCCACATTGCTTTCATTCAGGAAGATATGAAAGAGAAGATGATTTTGAGACTTAGAATTCTTATCTTCAAACATTCATTTATACATTTCTCATATGTAGGTTTAATTAATTATCAACAAGGATACTTGACTAATTAGCACTTTCTTGAATCTCACAACCTCTTTCTTTTATAATCTATATTACTCCACCATGTTTCAAACCTTTTCATTACTTTCCATAATCCCCTTACCATATACTGCTATTCCACATATCATCTTTAACTTCTAGTTTTCTCTTATGATCATGTTTCTTCTTTTAGGTGTATGATCATATATACCATGTTGCACATATTTCTTTTTATCCTTCTACTAATGTAAAGTTGAAATTCTAAATCCATAATCTCTCTACTAGTTTCAACTCATGTTTAATACATTAGATATCCTTCATTTTAAATCAAACGACTCATGCATGGGTCAGACTTAATATCTCTTTTAATAAAGTTTTTACCTCTTGAATATAGTCTACCTTTGTATGACTTATTCATTGGTTAAGCTGCACTCTTGTTCTTCTTTTAGAAATTAGTTTGTTGTTCTATAGAGACTTAGAATCCAAAGGCAGTAAGATGAATGTATTAAATTCACAATAAAGGTATACATTCCATGCTCACAATTATATCATAACCCTCATTCCTTAATCAAGCTCATTATTTCCAACATTTCTATTTGTTTCAACTAAGTTTCTTATCCTAGTTTTATGATTTACATGCTCATCTAGTTCTCTTCACTTTAACTTTTCTGAAGACTCTTCACTTCTATGTACTTTTTGAATACTTAACTCTTTTCTTCTATTTTCCCTTTGCTTTGGAGTACATAAAAACATTGTACTCGATTATATAATCCATTCCTCATGATTGATTCTTACTATCTTGGCCCTTACATACTTTTCTCATATCTTTTCCATATTTCATATTTAGAGTTCATATAATACTAATGATTAAACTTAATCAGAATCTTATGTCGTGTTCCTTTATTCCCAATTAAGGGTTTCTCATATGAGGCCCCAAAGTTGGATCTCAGAAATCAGTTCCAACTGATTCTTAGTTATCCCAGTCTTTCCCTTATGCTTCAAAATTTTAGAGTACATACATTCATACTAGAATTTGGATCTAATCTATCCAAAATTGACTCTTGTTATGTTACTAATAGGAGTCATTAGATCCTAGTAATGCATCCTACCAACCGGACGAGGCCAAACCTGCCGTCCTGAAGCCAAGAGCTACTCAGAATCACTCAACTCCTATTCATCTCAAATGTGTGGAAGAAAACTTATCCACTTAGGAAAGCTCATTCAAAGATCATTTCTAGTCTACTTGATACAAAGAATGTAATCAATAAATTCTACAACTGCATAGTTTACAACAAATCTTAAAGACCCATATATATTTCAAAATACTGAATATCTGACTTCAAACATATAAGAGCTTTTCTATTCATCTCCAATAAAACAACAATATGAAATGAAAGTTCTATCTCATTTTATATTTATGCTCTTAATTCATGTTACTTATCTTGTTTCGAACCCTAATATTTCTAGGGTTCCTCTCTAGACCATCCTTCCACTGTATACCTAGCCAGTGTATACATGAAAGAATAGACAGAGTAGCTTGATACTGGTTGATCCAAGTACTCAGATATCAGGCCAGGATATCCAAATACTCAAATCCCCAGAACTAACATCATAACATCTCCTATCTGCCATACTTATGACTCTAACATACTAACTTAATGGTCCCTGAAAACTCAGCCTAAGCTCTGATACCAAGTTGCTACACCCCGATCTCACAATTACCACTAATCATGAGATTAGGGTATAAATTGAGGATTTAACGTAATACAAAGATCACCCTTAACTTTTTCTTCTTTTTCAAACTCTTTGTTTCCTCGCATTGAACCACATAAACTAACTTTACAAGAGAATTAAACTTTTATTTCTCTAATGTAATCTCAACATTAATGATACACATCCATACATTCATTATGTTTCTCACACTTCCATGTACATACGACATGACAATCATTTGCATTCTCTCTTATTAAGGAAGCAAACATATAAAACATAATTTACAACTCTCTAACATCTATACAAGGACCTAGAGTGACAGGGACTGACTAAACTTAACTATACTCAGACTTAACTCTTGTGGCATATCTACTCTGATGAAATGATATCTTCTTCAAGTCCATGTGATTTCCCTAAAATTTTTGAGTAGAGGGGTGAGCCTACTCGCTCAGTGAATGAGTACTTCAAAGAAATAGTCTAAAGCAATGATATAATTACAGATATACTTTTGAGCAATTGATATCAATTAAAACAGCAGAAAGCTTTAGAGAGTCTAATAATTGACAATCATAAATGTGGCAGGATACTCTAAATATCCATAAGAGTGAATAAATATATGAAATGCTTGATTGATCATTAAGAGAACTTATAATTTAGAAACATACAAAGAATAATTGAATAATTATACACACTTGTTTGACCTCTCATTCATTTTATTATACCCTGATCATATGCAATGTACTCTACATATGAAGACTCGTAGTGCACTACAATCACACCGTACAAGACTTAGCGGACACACCTGGGAAATGCTAAGATTTGACTACTCTCCTGGTCTGCAACAGGGAAATGGCTCTTTGTCCTAAACTGGACTCCTCCTCTAACCTGAGCACACAGGTAGAGAGTCAAGCCACCTCTTGGATTTTCTGTACTCTAGTACCACCAAGACTTTTGGTTGATGTTGGACACTGCTAACTATAATTTAAGGAGACTTCCACTAGGGCTTCGTCCCCCGTGCCACCTGATTGCACGTTCCAACCCCCGTATATTGGATGCTGCCAGGGTTAGGTCGTTTCACCCCTAAGGCGCATACCTCGCACAGGGGTTCTACGGTGTTCAGGGCTCCTAAGTCTATTATTTTATTATTCCTAGAAAGCTCTTTCTACATTGTACCCTTCTCTTACTTATACTTGACTCTGGTATCTCTATGGTGTCGCGTCTACTTATTTGAAGTTATAATGAAACATGTACATCATTCTAAACTTGGCAGAGCAATTTATTTAAAACACTGTAATATACTAATAATCAACATACTATACATGCAGGAAGACTAAAATTCTTAAATAAATAGATTTCATGTACACTTGGCACATACACACTAGAATCGTGCATATCAACCCAAATATGGAGTTGTGCATCTCATAACTCAATTAAGAGTTAATTCCTTATCATGACAAGAATTATTAATAATAACTGAGAACATTGATATCACGATACTTGATTCATTGAACACCCTACCCTTAGGGTTTCATTTAATCACCACAAATGATACAAAGAAAGGTGTAATACATCTATTGTGTACTTTTCAAATCTTTAAAACACATGATACCTGGGATCTCAATCCCTTATCACATTACTGGGAATTCTCATCCCTTCACATCATTATCATGATTACTGGATCTGGGTATTCAAACCCTTAGATCATCACATAGCATTGTTACCTATATAACATGTAACCATTACCTCTAGGTCCTTAGACCAAGGTATTCATTTCACTGGTTGTACAAGTATTCTCATGGCTCACAAGGCCATCACACATCTTGTCACCTCTCACTAGGCAACAACTTATTCACATGGCTCCCATAAAGATTTCATGCGACATAAACATTCATTGAATAAAGACTACTATCAAAAAATCATACAAAATCAATATATGTATGATCCTTGGAACTGAGTTGAATTTGGGTTTCCATGCCATTCACTAGGATATCATGCATTAATAATAACATTGAATAAATAAAGTCTATCATGTCAAGAAAATCCCTTCAAATGGATTTCACGATATCTATTTGCAAATATCCAACTTTCCTCGCATCTAGGGTTTCACCCTCTTTACTGAGATATCAAACAAAAACTATTCACTTTGAACAAAATCCAAGATAGTATCTGACATATATGTACTATGAATTTAGATAAACAATCATTCATAACCAAGGGGATCTAAATAAGCAATTTTCTCTATTTACTTATACAACAAATTTCAGTCATAGACAAATTCCCTATATTTTAGTTTACTCATAACCTCTGCGAATACTTAGGGAATTCTCATTATGATGTATTGCATACATTTCTAATGTGATTTTATCATCTGAACTTCATCCAAATATAGGAAGAATCAATTTCATATTGTTTTGCAACAACTTAGAACAAATAGACAATTCAGGGTTTGTAGTCGCATACTAGCAATTAAAGATTATGAATGAATTAACCAATTTTCATGCAATATACTATTTAAAGGAAGTTCCCACTCACCCTAAGGTGTGAAAACACCTTAAAAACATAGCTCATCCCTAAAAATCTTGATCTCATATCAAATCCCTAGCAATTCACCCAATTCTTCTTCCTTTCAACTCAGAAACCCTAAAAATGAGGGATTATGAAGAAAGAGTGAGAAAGGGGAAGTTTTGATACCATTTTGGATCAAATCAGAGGAGGAATGGAATTTTGACATGTTATAGAAGATTCACTATAAAACTATATCTAAAGAAACTAAACTTACATGATTTCATCATTCTTCGGACCGCAAAACCCTAGGTCAGCATCTCCATCACTTTCTCCTCTCAAAACCTAACTCTCCCTCTCTCTCTAGGATTTCACTTCTTTGGATTGAATCATGAGTTATGAGAGCTCCTTGTGTGTTTGTTTGACCATATAGAGCAATTGAGATGCTTGGGTCAATAGCACTTTGACCCCTTACTATACTTTTTCTTATTTTAGCAAATATTTTTGTCATAAAATAGTTTTTGTAAATTTGTATATTTAAGAGATCAAACCTCCTCCAAAAATTATTCAAATTTAGAATGTTATGTATAATTTAGTTACAAAGCTTCATTCAAAATTTGAGATCATTCCAAGCTTCCATTAAATAATTAAAAAGCTAATAGTGCACTGCTATCTAGAATTCTATAAAAGTGTCAGTTACTGTAATTCGTCTACTGATAAGGTCTAAACGCATCTAAAAATTATGAAAATTTTACATGTTATTTATGATTGAGTTTCAGATCACAATTTAAAATTTCATATCATTTGGAATTACGAATAAATAACTAAAATTAAAACACTACATTGCTAAAAAGCACTATGTGAGCATTTTGGTCGAAGTATAGTTCAACTGAGAACCACATTCAAAGAACAATCAAATATTCTGAAATTTTTCTCCAGTATGCATGATTTAGTTATATATATCATATCAAAAATTCAATTAAATACAAAATTTGTGTAAAATACGAAAAATCATTTACCACACTGCTATCCTGATCAAATTCCATATTCAAGTACTATGAAAACCCTAGTTTTTGCCGATTAGGGTTTACATTTCTCAAACCCTAATTCTTCAAACTAAAATCATAGTTAGATTTTATTCTTAGGTTTGAAACATCACAATAGATCTACTATCATTAATCAAGTCTAAATGATGTTCAATCTAATCAAGCATGTAATCATTCAGGTAAACCCTAGTTTACCAATTAAGCACAAATGTGGTCATTACACCATAGGTCTCGACCAAAATCAAAACACAAGTCATGAATAAGAAAATATCAAGGTGTAGAGACCAATAAGGTCAAGCTACCCTAGAAACACTTAGCCAACATAAAAATATAGATACACCTCGTTCAAAATAGAAGGTTAACATAAAGTAAGGTCACAATCAACAAGGCGGAAAAACTCCATGCAAGATGGGCATCAAAACCTTGAAAATCAAACTTCAACATAACCTTCAAGAAACCAAACCAAGGTATATAAGACCAAGCTTCAACCTCAAGAAAAGAAAATAAAAAACCTCAAGAAGCACAAAGGCCGAACCCAACATGGTGATGAAACTGAGAAACATGATGCATGTATCAAACTCACCTCAACTACACATAACAAGTCAGATACAAGAATTAGGGTTTAGGATATGAAGAAACTTTCAAGAGGTTATCAACAAGACTTAAACCCAAGGTCATAATAACATCATATAAAATATTAATATCAAGTTTAGGGATCAAAACAGTAGCATGAAAGCACGATTAAGGTGCAAGTAATAGAAGAAGGCAGAGAGTTATATAACCTACCTTAAGGAGAGATACAAACTCCAAGATCAAAGGGCTCCAAAGGAGAAGATCTAGATCAAACCAAGGTCAACACTTTGGCCACAAGGACACTTCAAAATAGAAGAACACCATGGTCAAAAGGATGCTCAATAAAGAGGGTAATAAACCCTAGGCCAAACCAAGAAGAAAGAAGAAGGAAGAGAAGATAACTTCCTCACACTTGGGTACCACCTTGTCAAAACATGGTCGCTAACCCTTTGCGATGAGGAGTTCTCTCTCAAAACGACCACATTGATAGTCCACAATCTACGACCAAGAAAGGGGAAGAGTAAAGGTAGGGTTCTAAAGGAAAAACGTGATCAAGAATGTAGAACCACTTACCAAGAAGAGAAACCACTAACAATCACCACAAGGAAGGTGATCAAGCTCCAAAGAACCACATGCAAGGTTGACCGACCTCCAAATCACCCAAGATCAGCCCTTCTTTCTCCTCAAGGCTCCAAAGATGAACAAAAAAGAAGGGAGAAGAAGGAGGGCCGAAAGAGATAATTGCATGAAGAAGAGAGAGGTTATATACTCAAATAGGAGAGAAGTAAGGTAGTGGTGAGGTTTCAACATAAGAGAGAGCCAAAGGGACACTTGTCCACAAAAGAAACCAACATGCAACCACTATATGCAAGCATGCAACCTATGGTGATAAAACCTAGGTAGGGTCTCGACAACGTGGGCCACCACCACCCTAGGGGTCGAAACAAACACCAAGACATCTTGTCTCGACCACAAAAAAAGGTCACCACACAACCCTGGTTGAGACACACCACAAGAAGGCAACCAAAAACACTCCAAGATCATCAAGGTCGAGACAAAACACCTAAGGAAGGGTTTTTGTTCGAGACACACTAAAAGCACACCATCATGGTTGAGACAAAGGTTACAACACCCAACCAAGCTCAACATGGTCGACACCAAGCAAACCCTATAAACCCTACCATCACCACATGATGCCACCTCATCAACTGAGGTCCAACAAGGCACCTCGTAGCATCATTATGTCTATCATTATGCTAAAGAACTAAGGGAACACTCAACATGTGACAAATTTCAAGATAACCCCTAAACATGGGTATATTGCAACTTGGCCCAAAACAAACATACAAAGCTCAAACATCATCCAAACAGGACCAAACTAGAAACATAAGATTGTCACATGTTAGATAAGCATCTCAAAAGATTAGGTTAAGGTTCTAAGCATCATATTATGCAAAGCAAGCATACTCAAACACTAAGTTAGGCCAGGGGCCTTATATTAAACTCATGTATGAGGGACAAATCCCATCTACATCACTCATTGTCATCCCCATGTGTCATAGTGTATCCAATCATCATCTTTATGGAAACCATTATTCTAGATTATGGTGGATGATGTCAAAGTACATTGAACGACATGTGATGAGTGTAGTGATTTTAGGTCTAAGAACCACAATCACCACCTTCACTATGAGAGATGACTATGATCACCAATTATGGTTTCCATGTGTCACTCTCAAGGTGGGTCTGTCTGATACACTGTTCTCTAACAAGTATCTATGTGCTTGGTTTTATATAACATATCATGACTGATGAGATTTTGTCATCAACTGACCCACACTTTAGTCTTTTATGTTATTGTTGTCTATTAGCCTTCCATAATAACATCTGACTAGGGACATAACAAGAATGTATATACTCTTAACATCTGTATGATCTCATTGTTCAGGTCACACACTTGAAGTCTTACGTCATTGAGTAATTTCATTCTTTAGACATTCATTATATTTCCCCATTATCTCATAACTGAGTGAAATTGCCTTTATTATTAATCAAATCCTTTACATAATATTCAATCAAAATCATTACATGAATTTCTGTCTAGGTTTACATACCAACATACTCTCACTTTCACTTATAGACAACCACCCAAAAATCTTATTCTTAATGATCTAAACATGCCTATCATGTTTCTACTATGCCAATTCTAATCTAGTGGGTTAGCAACACTTTGCCTTTAGTCTGTATATTGCATGTTTTGCATCTCTTCATTGTGACATCTCATATGAGATGGAATTGTAGTAGTATGCTATCTAAAATTTCTTGTATAGCTAGTATCTTCATTGTTGTCATAATATTTCTACTAGGTCATCTCTGGTGGGTACATTTCACAAGTTCGTCTATATGATCTTCTAGATCCATATTGTAACCATTCCTGTGTTCATAACACAAGGACATACAACTTCTATTATAGAATTAAAATAATGGTTTGTAGTTTGGAACCCTTTCCAACTTATAACTCTTCTATTGAGACTAAACACAATTTTACATTGCGATCATTCAGTGTCATTTTGAAAGCTTGCATCGATGTAACCCTTTACACCCAACTCTTCCTTGTTACCATAGTTCAACAACTGATCCTTAGTGATTCCCAAGTACTAATGAATATTCTTATGGTGTTCCAATGACCTTCACTGGGATCTGTGGAATCATCATGTCATGTCCAACACATATAAGATAATGGGATGAGTACATTATATAGCATACATGATAGATACAAATACAAATACATATGGAATCTCTCCATTCTTTACAAGAATTGGAACATTGGATTCTTGAGAGACTAAACCCATCTACATGGACATATTCTCTTTTACCGAATCCTTCATGCTGAACCCTTTCAACATCTTTGCTAATATATGTGTTCATTCTTAGGTTAAGAAACTTTCTAGAACTATCTCTATAGATCTCAATTCCTATCACATAGGATGTTTCACCTAATCCTTCATAATGAAGGTTTTGGTATGCTCCCACTAAATCTTTTATAATCACAAATTTCATCTTTTATCTTCACTCAAGTCAACTTGTTTGACTTTCTTGTCCAATCAAAAGATTCCAGCTCTGAGATGCTTATTTCAACCTCCAGATTGAACATTGTAGCTTATAGACTTTATTTGCATTAATGGAGTTATAAACCTTTAGCCTATGTCATGTACACATCCTCTCTATTATTCCTATTAAGGAATGATATTTTAATCTCCATATGCCAAATCAGATAGTCTTATTGAGCTCCAATAGTAAGAATGCCAATTGGTGAAGGGATTTCATCATGTTCACACTTTGAACGAGTTTGAAAACCTTTTTAACCATATAATCATTTTATGTCATCCATGTTGGTCTTCCTTATGAAAACCCAATTGCACCTTATGGGTTTTACCCTTTTAGTTGGTACCATTAAGGTCATACCTTGTTGGTGTCTATAGATTCCATTATGGATACAATGGCCTCAAGCCATTTCTCAGACTATGGTACCTAAGTAGGTATTACTTGATGTTGGCTCATCATGTTATGATCAACTCATAACTTAGTTATAGGATTCACAATATTTAACTCAGACATGTTCTACTAGAAGTATGAGTTTTATGTTACAGATGGAACTTGAGATTCCACAACAATTTCTAAGTATCCTTGTTCATATTGTACCTCCTTAGGTTGAATGTTTATTTGTTGATCTCGAACTTGGTAATTTACTCCCACTAATTATTTTGGAATTCAACTATCCTATCAACAAACATTTTGTTTTCGGATTGAGATAAGTAGTATTCAACATTTATTTGATTAAATCTTTCCAAGAAACTATCTTCTTGTATAAGTTTTGATCCTTAAGACATATTGAGACATTCCCATACCATATCTCATATGTTGTCCATTAAACCAAGTAGAGGGTACATTGTTTTAGTGCTAAACATATGCCTAAAAGGAAATTAGAATATTAGATTAAATGATAATCACATCATGACTCATCAGGTTGTGATTCCCTCATCCTGATACATTATCATGCTTTAGGTGGAGTTCATTGTGATATACTATCACAGTCTCTCTAAAAGGTCCTCAAATATCTTCCTGTAAAGTATTTCAACATTGATCATATCAAAGTATCTTAACACCTTTAAGGAAGTTTTGTACTTACTACATGTAATCTACTTGAAGAGATTTGTATTTTACTGAACACATATTAGCATATCATCAATAATTATAATGAAGTACAAATAATTACCTCTGACATTTATTCTATATGTATATATACATCATTATGTAAAAGTCCTAATAGAATGCTTGTTCTCCCACTACACCTAGTGAGAGGTGATTTGTCATGTTGCTCATATATAAGACTTGCATGTCTCTTATTGGTTTAATAGCTATAAGAGTCTAAATAAACCTCAACACGTTCTAGAGAGGCATTTCCCATATATGTGTTCTATATGACAATGTTATATATATTGATTATTTGAGTTTATCAATTGTCATCCTTTAGGTATTTATGTTTAAACATTCATCTTTAGATCCTTCATATAAAGATCACAAGACATTTGGGGCATTGCCATATAAGATCACATCTTTGAAACAGAACCATTAACAACTCTTTATTCATAATCATCCTTGTCCATACAAGATGCATAAAGTAAAATGTTTCAATTATTGAAAAAATAAAATAACAGTTCATCTAATTCAATTAGATGCCCAATGGGCTAAGATAAATTCTAAATGTAGACTAAAGCTGCAGCAACTCTTACTCCATACAGTCCAGCCTTGTCCTTTCATAAAGGCTTTACTTCTTATCATATCATGCACATCAACGTATGTCAGATCTACATCTGATACCACATACCCAAGATGAAGAAATAATCATATTTATCATATAGAATTTATACCCAAAGTAGAGGTTTCTATCCCCTCCTCCTTCTTATTTAATTCCTCCAAGTAGAGAGGGCAATTCCTTTTCCAATGTCCAGGTTGGTGACAGTGGTGACAATTGCCTCTCTTATTTGCTCCTCCCTTTGCCTTGAGTGCTGAAGACTTGGGATTCTGGCCAGCTTTAAAACTCTTCTTAGCTTTGCCTTTGCCTTTAGACTTTCCCTTTAGTTTATTGATCATCATCACAAACTTGGGCTTATCTTTCTTCATTTGTTCCTTAGTTGTTCTAAACATGCCAAGTAACTATGTCAACGACTTGTCAAAGTCATTCATGTTGTAGTTCATGACAAACTAACTATACGACTCTGACAAAGACTACAAAATCACATAAGTGGCCAACTCTTAACCCAAGGGGAGTCCAGTCTTGAAAGGTTCTCCACATACCCAATGAGCTTGAGTACATGAGGACCAACTAGATCTCCTTCTGCCATGTTACATTTGAACAATGCCTAAGAGACATCAAATCTCTCATGTCTTGCCTGATCTTGGAACATGTTCTTAAGATCTGTGACCATCTCAATAACATCCATGTTCTCACATTGTCTTTGCAACTCATAGTTTATGGAGCATAGAATTAGGAACTTTACATCAATGACATACTCAATATGCTTCTTATAAGCATCCCTACCAGCCTTAGGTGCATTAGGAAGAGGTTATTCTGACTCTAGTGCTTCCAGGACACAGAGATTGCACTGTTATGTGAGAATAATTCTCAGTGTCCTGAACCAGTCATGGAAGTTATTCCCATTCAACTTGTCCTTCTCAAGGACTGATTGCAAAAAAATGTGTTGTTGTGTATTGCTATTTAATTCTACAAGAGAAATTTGTAATCATATCAAAAACTTATTTTTGATTTGATTTGATTTTGTATAAAATTGACAATGTTTAATTAGGCCTTTAATTGACTACCGCTCTGATTATTTTGTTCAAATTGATAACCCTCAATTATCAATTCGAAAGATTGTAGTGCACAAACTTCTAATGAGCCAAGTTCTAAAATAATTCAAATTACCCTGTCAACGCCAATGTCTATTATCAATCATTAAGGTAGTCCATGTTTGCCAATTGCATCTTATGCAGTTCTTGGATAGATGGTATGCACAACTCCTTGTCATAATCATCTGCATGCCTCTAGGTGCTTAATCTCATTAAGGACACCTAGTTAACCCCAACCCAAAAGCCAACATGATAGAAATGAACCATGCTTTAGCAGTGCTACATATCTACCATCACACTTCCACAAGATAGACAACACACCACACTTGGGCATAACCTACGCTTGGTCGATCACGCTTTTCATGTGTGTTGTTAATGGAAATAATTTTGACTTAATACATTTTATTGAGGGCTATATATATAATCCAATCACCACATATATATACATTCTATATCCCACAACATAAACATGCAATATAAAAAACTTTATCGATGGTTATGGCCATACTACTATAATTCTTTAGAGAGAAAATGAAATACTACCACCTAGATCTACATCTCATGCAAGAACCTATTGTTGGTGTAGATCTGTGCCTACCAATATAAGTTAATTGGTTCAACACTTGAACTGGTCAGCCGATTGGTGGTCTAAAATGATTGTCTGGCCTCCTATCCAACCAATGTCTGGACACCTCCAAATGATCAATTGATCCACCAGGTGGTCGGTTTGCTCCTCCTATGGTCTTCCCTCCTCGGTCCTCCAGCCAGTCGACTCATCTCGTGAAGCGGTATGCTCACCTGACGTTGATCGTCTTTTTCATCATAAAAAGAAAAGAAACTATCCTACTGCTATCTATTACATTTTAAAGAGAAACCTCAAGTTATATTCGTGGGGAGAAAAGGTAAGAGAGAATAATACTTTGTACATTGGGAAGAAGGTAGAGGCTCAACATGCAAACTGAGATATAACATATACAAAACAAACCATTCAAACATACACATATATTTGGGTTATTGGCCATAACCATGCTACACATCTACTATCAAAACTAGCTTTTAGAATGACACATGTAAATTGCATACATACATACATATATACATATATATAGCCGACAAGGAGTGGCTCAAGTGGTCAAGCACAATGTCTCCTAACAAAGGGACCCGGGTTCGAATCCCAATTGCCACCTTGATTTACCACCCTCACACGCATTCGACATCCACCACATACGTGGGAGGGGGATCTTTCTTTCTTAATCCCCCCCAAACACACACACACACACACACACACACACACATATATATATATATATATATATATTAATTGGGATCTTATGTGGTGTTTTGGATATGCACATTAATCCATTTAAGTATTTACATTGCATGTAATAAATAAATAATGAAAACCAAAAATCCATTCACGTCGATTATCCCAAAACATAATGGATAGACGTGGCTCTAATACCATTGTAGGGAAATATGGAGACATAATATGCAGATGAAATAAAAAAATTAACACCATATGATGTGCACATTTCATATCTACTTTTTACACACATTCACACACAAATTCAGTTCATTTTGCCTTCCATTTAGCATCTAATCATACTTAACTTGCCATCTTTTAGTTATTTTACTTGTTGCACGATGTTGTGTTACACCCCAATCTCACAATTACCACTAATCATGAGATTAGGGTATAAATTGAGGATTTAACGTAATACAAAGATCACCCTGGACTTTTTCTTCTTTTTCAAAACTCTTTGTTTTCTCACATTGAACCACATAAACTAACTTTACAAGAGAATTAAACTTTTATTTCTCTGATATAATCTCAACATTAATGATACACATCCATACATTCATTATGTTTCTCACACTTCCATGTACATACAAAATGACAATCATTTGCATTCTCTCCTATTAAGGAAACAAACATACAAAAGATCATTTACAACTCTATCTCAGATCTATACAAGGACCTAGAGTGACAGGGACCGACTAAACTTAACTATACTCAGACTTAACTCTTATGGTAGATCTACTCTGATGCAATGATATCTTCTTCAAGTCCATGTGATTTCCCTAAAAAAATTGAGTAGAGGGGTGAGCCTACTCACTCAGTGAATGAGTACTTCAAAGAAACAATCTAAAGCACCGATATAATTACATATATACTTTTGAGCAATTGATATCAATTATAACAGAAGAAATCTTTAGAGAGTCTAATAATTGAAAATCATAAATATGGCAGGATACTCTAAATATCTGTAAGAGTGAATCAATATATGAAACATTTGATTGATCATAAGGAGAACTAATAATTCAGAAACATACAAAGAATAGTTGAATAACTATACACACTTGTTTGACCTCTCATTCATTTTGTTATGCCCTGATCATATGTAGTGTACTCTACATATGAAGACTCGTAGTGTACTACGATCACACCGTACAAGACTTAGCAGACACACTTGGGAAATGCTAAGTCTGACTACTCACCTAGTCTACAATAGGGAAATAGCTCTCTGGCCTAAACTAGACTCCTTTAACTTGAGCACACAGGTGGAGAGTCAAGCCACCTCTTGGCTTTTCTATACTCTAGTGCCACCAGGACTTCTAGTTGATGTTGGACACTGCTAACTATAATTTAAGGAGACTTCTACTAGGGCTTCATCCCCCGTGCCACCTGATAGCACGTTCTGACCCCCGTATACTGGACATTTCCAGGATTAGGTCATTTCACCCCTAAGGCGCAAACCACACATAGGGGTTTGATGGTGTTCAGGGCTCCTAAGTCTATTATTTTATTATTCCTAGAAAGCTCTTTCTACATTGTACCCTTATCTTACTTATACTTGACTCTGGTATCAATATGGTGTCGCATCTACTTATTTGAAGTTATAATACAACATGTATATCATTCTAAACTTGGTAGAGAAGTATATTCAAAACACTGTAATATACTGAGTAATCAACATACTATACATGCAGACATACTAAAATTCTTAAATAAACAAATTTCATGTCCACTTGGCACATACGCACTAGAATTGTGCATATCAACCCAAATCTTGAGTTGTGCATCTCATAACTCAATTAACAATTAATTACTTATCATGACAAGAATAATTAATAATAACTGAGAACATTAATATCACAATACTTGATTCATTGAACACCCTACCCTTAGCATTTCATTTAATCACCACAAATGCTACAAAGAAAGGTGTAATACATCTATCACGTACTTTTAAATCTTTAAAACACATGATACCTGGGATCTCAATCCCTTATCACATTACTGGGAATTCTCATCCCTTCACATCATTATCATGATTACTGGATCTAGGTATTCAAACCCTTAGATGATCACATAGCATTGTTACCTCTGTAATAGGTAACCATTACCTCTAGGTCCTTAGACCAAGGTATTCATTTCACTGGTTGTACAAGTATTCTCATGGCTCACAAGGACATCACATATCTTGTCACCTTTCACTAGAAACAACTTATTCACATAGCTCCCATAAAGATTTCATGTGACATAAACATTCATTGAATAAAGACTACTATCAACAAATCATATAAAGTCAATATATGTATGAAACCTTGGAACTGAGTTGAATTTGGGCTTCCATGCCATTCACTATGATATCATGCATCAATAATAACATTGAATAAATAAAGTCTATCATGTCAATAAAATCCCTTCAAATGGATTTCATGATATCTATTCACAAATATCCAACTTTCCTCGCATCTAGGGTTTCACCCTCTTTACTGAGATATCAAACAAACACCATTCACTTTGAATGAAATCCAAGATATTATCTGACATATATGTACTATGAATTTAGATAAACAATCATTCATAACCAAGGGGATCTAGATAAACAATTTTCTCTATTTACTTATACAACAAATTTCAGTCATAGACAAATTCCCTATATTACAGTTTACTCTTATAACCTCTGTGAATACTTAGGGAATTCTCATTAGGATGTATTGTATACATTTATAATATGATTTTATCATCTAAAATTCATCCAAACAGAGGAAGAATTTATTTCATATCACTTTGTAACAACTTAGAACAAATAGACAATTCAGGGTTTGTAGTCGCATACTAGCAATTAAAGATTATGGATGAATTAACCAATTTTCATACAATATACTATTTAAAGGAAGTTTCCACTCACCCTAAGGTGTGAAAACACTTTAAAAACGTAGCTCATCCCTGAAAATCTCAATCTCATATCAAATCCCTAGCAATTCACCCAATTCCTCTTCCTTTCAAATCGGAAACCCTAAAAATGAGGGATTATGAAGAAAGAGTGAGAAAAGGGGAAATTTTGATACCACTTTGGATCGAATTAGAGGAGGGACGGAATCTTGACATGTGATAGAAGATTTACCATTAAAGTCTATGCAAAAAATCTAAACATACATGATTTCATCATTCCTCAAACCGCAAAACCCTCCCTAGGTCAGCATCTCCATCAATTTCTCCTTTCAAGCCCTAACTCTCTCTCTCTCTAGGATTTCATTTCTCTAGATTGAATCACGAATTATTAGAGCTCCTTGTGTGTTAGGTTGACCATATAGAGCAATTGAGCTGCTTGGGTCAATTTCACTTTGATCCCTTACTATACTTTTTCTTATTTCAGCAAAATGTTTCTGTCATAAAAAGGTTTCTATAAATTCGTGTATTTCAGTAATCAAACCTAATAAAAAAATTATGAAAATTTATCTTGTTGTGTATAATTGCATTACAAAGCTTCAGTTAAAATTTTAGATCATTCCAAGCTTCCATTAAATAAATAAAAATAGAATAGTGCACTGCTATCTAGAATTTTGTAGAAATGTCAGTTACTATAATTCGTCTACTGAAAAGGTCTAAACACATCCAAAAATTATGAAAATTTTGAATATTGTTTAAGATTGAGATTCAAAGCTTTAGTTAAAATTTCAGATCATTTGGATTTACCAATAAATAATTAAAAATCAAACAATATACTACTGAACAACATTCTGTCAGCATGGTCGGTTGAAATATATCTTGACCGAGAATGACTTTTAAAGAACATCCAAAAATTCTGAAATTTTTCACTGAAATGCATGATTGATTTATACATATTATATCCAAATTTCAATTAAATCCAAATTACATAGAAAATATGATAAATTATTTACCGTACTACTATCTGGATCAAATTCCATACTCATGTACCATCAAAACCCTAATTTCAGCCAACTAGGGTTCATATTTCTCAAACCCTAATTTATCAAACAATAGAACACTTAAATTTCTTATTAGATTTAAAATATCATAATTGAATTATCATTATTAATTAGATTTAAGAAATGATCAATCCAATTAAGCATATAATCATCTAGGTAAACCCTAGTTTACCAATTAAGCTCGGATACAGTCATAACAATTCTACCCCCTTTTAAAAGGTTTCATCCCCGAAACATAAACATGCAAGAAAAGTAATTTCAAGGTTTATTTTAAGCTTATGAAATCTTACATGTCATTATATTCTTATATTTCATACTTGAATGCAGTTTTCAACATTAAGTCCTTTATTTCTTTTCTAATCACAACATATTAAATCATGACTCCTCAATGATAACAAATGAATTCTCTATGTCACAATCAATCATAGGATAGAGAGAGAAACAACCATTTCAATATTTTCATACTCTTTAGGTGTTACCTCAACATTGATAATCCAATCCAACTATCTCAATTCATACTGCTCAATATGTACTATTGTTATGTATTACCTCTAAATCACAAAAGAGAGTTCACCATTGTTTTCTCTGATCTCTCTTCTCATTCATTACTACTTACTTTTTGCTACTTATCCTTCTCATTTTAATCATGTAGATTAAACATCCCTAAAATTGAAACATACAAGCTAAGAATAGATTATTCATCATTCTTGATATCACTGCAAGAATTTGTTTTAGATTACACTTTGCTCATCTTGCACTTCTTCTTTTGTTCAAAACACACTTGTTACATTTCAATTTTATTTCTTACCCCTTGCTCTGAATCATTTTCACATTGTTCATCAACCTTTCAGATTAGCTAGGATTACTATCAGTGCTAGTTTACTTCTCATAGTGCAAATCGTATGATCTTGTTTTATAGAGATGCTAGTATTCAAGGTCAAATCACTAGTGACAACCCTTGAACTACTACAACTCTAAACATTCTAGGGTTTGGTCCTTATTAGTAGCATGACGTTGTTGTGTGTAACTTTGCTCCCTTAATTTGAAAGTCAAACTTTGGATCTCACAAGTTTTACTAAAGTCTTCTTTTTCTTATCGATTGAATTTCCTTTCTCTTACTTAGCCATTCAGATAGATTACATTCTCAATTACCCTGCTAGGGTTTCATCATCATATTGTGTGTCATTATTACATTCAATAGATATCTCTACCGCAGTGGTTATGCATCATATATGATTTATTTTCTTATCACTTCATTCCCACATTGCTCTCATTAAGGAAGATATGGAAGAGAAGATGATTTTGAGACTTAGAATTCTTATCTTCAAACATTCAATAATACATTTCTCATGTGTAGGTTTAATTAATTATCAAAAAGGATACTTGACTAATTAGCACTTTTTTGAATCTCACAACCTCTTCCTTTTATAATCTATATTACTCCATTATGTTTCAAACCCTTCTTTACTTTCCACAATCCCCTTACCATATACTAATATTCCTAATGTCATATTTAACTTCTAGTTTTCTCTTATGATCATGTTGCTTATTTTATGTGTATGATCAAGTATACCATGTTGCATATATTTCCTTTTATCCTTCTACAATGTGAAGTTGAAATTCTAAATCAATAATCTCTCTACTAGTTTCAACTCATGTTTAATACATTACATATCCTTCATTTTAAATCAAACGACTCAAGCATGGGTGAAACATAGTTTCTCTTTCAATCAAGTTTTTCCTTCCTAAATATAGTCTACCTTTGTAGGACTTATTCATTTATTTAGTTACACTTTTGTTCTTCTTTTAGAAACTAGTTTGTTTTTCTATAAAGACTTAGAATCCAAAGTAAGGATGAATGTATTAAAATTATTAATAAAGGTATACATTCCATGCTCTCAATTATATCATAACCCTCATTCCTTAATCAAGCTCATTATTTCCAACATTTCTCTTTGTTTCAACTAAGTTTCTTATCCTAGTTTTATGATTTACATGCTCATCTAGTTCTATTCATTTAACTCTTCTGAAGACTCTTCACTTCTATGTACTTATTGTATACTTAGGTCTTTTCTTCTATTTTCCCTTTGCTTTGGAGTACATAAAAACATTGTACTCGGTTATATAATCCATTCCTCATGATTGATTCTTACTATCTGCCCCCCTTACATACTTTTCTCATATCTTTTCCATATTTTATATTTATAGTTTATACAATACTAATAATTAAACTTAATCTGAACCTTATGTCGTGTTCCTTTATTCCCAGTTAAGGGTTTCTCATATGAGGCCCCAAAGTTGGATCTCATATATCAGTTCCAACTGATTCTTAGTTATCCCAATCTTTCCCTTATACTTCAAAATCTTAGAGTATTTACATTCATACTAGAATTTGGATCTAATCTATCCAGAATTTACTCTTGTTATGTTACTAATAGGAGTTATTAGATCCCAGTAATGCATCCTGCCAGCCGGACCAGGCCGAACCTGCAGTCCTGAAGCCAAAAGCTACTCAGGATTACTCAACTCCTATTCATCTCAAATGTGTGGAAGAAAAATTATCTACTTAGGAAAGCACATTCAAAGATCATTTCTAATCTACTTGATACAAATAATGTAATCAATAAATGCTACAACTACATAGTGTACAAAAAATCTTAAAGACCCATATATATTTCAAAATACTGAATATCTGAATTCAAACATATAAGAGCTTTTCTATTCATCTCCAATAAAACAACAATATGAAATGAAAGTTCTATCTCATTTTATATTTATTCTCTTAATTCATGTTACTTATCTTGTTTCCAACCCTAATATTTTTAGGGATTCTCTCTAGCCCATCCTTCCACTGTATACCTAGCTAGGGTATACATGAAATAATAGATAGAGTAGTTTGATATAGGTTGATCCAAGTACTCAAATACCGGGCCAGGATATCCAAATACTCAAATCCCCAGAGCTAACATCATAACATCTCCTATCTACCACACTTATGACTCTAATTTACTAACTTGATGGTCCCCGACGACTCAGCCTAAGCTCTGATACCAAAGCTGTTACACCCCAATCTCATAATTACCACTAATCGTGAGATTAGGGTATAAATTGAGGATTTAACGTAATACAAAGATCACCCTTAACTTTTTCTTCTTTTTCAAACTCTTTGTTTTCTTGCATAGAACCACATAAACTAACTTTACAAGAGAATTAAACTTTTATTTCTCTAATATAATCTGAACATTCATGATACACATCCATACATTCATTATGTTTCTCACACTTCCATGTACATACAACATGACAACCATTTGCATTCTCTCCTATTAAGGAAACAAACATACAAAACATAATTTACAACTCTCTCTCAGATCTATACAAGGACCTAGAGTGACAGGGACCGACTGAACTTAACTATACTCAGACTTAACTCTTGTGGCAGATTTTCTCTGATGCAATGATATCTTCTTCAAATCCATGTGATTTTCCTAAAAATTTTGAGTAGAGGGGTGAGCCTACTCGCTCATGAATGAGTACTTCAAAGAAATAGTCTAAAGCATTGGTATAATTACAGATATACTTTTGAGCAATTGATATCAATTATACAATAGAAAGCTTTAGAGAGTCTAATAATTGACAATCATAAATATGGCAGGATACTCTAAATATCTATAAGAGTGAATCAATATATGAAATGCTTGATTGATCATAAAGAGAACTAATAATTCAGAAACATATAAAGACTAATTGAATAACTATACACACTTGTTTGACCTCTCATTCATTTTATTATGCCTTGATCATATGCAGTGTACTCTACATATGAAGACTCATTGTGTACTACAATCACACCGTTCAAGACTTAGCAGACACTGATGAATGCATATTCATCAGGAATTTCATTTACCATATGGGGTCACATTTGACTCAATGCTTTTAATTTCACTTACTAAAATAACAAAATGTGCAAAATTACTTAATGGATCCAATTATCATGATTTTAATTAAATTTACGTTGATTTGATGTAGGTCTTAATGAAGTCAAACAATCATTCGGGTCCCACCTTCTCTCACCCTTGGTTTTGACCAAGCGATATGATCAGACAGTTTCATCCATTCAGTTTCCTCCATTCAGTCTCACCATTCAGTTTAATCCATTCGGTCTCAAGACCATTTGAGCCCATTTGGTCTCAAGACTGTTTGAGCCCATTCGGTCTCAACACTGATAGGCCAGCATAGACTGATTGGAAGCATAGCCCAGACCATTGGATGATTAATTCAAGACCATGAAGCACCGTCCTTGGCATGACCGTGGGGCAGCAGCATGACCACGACCGTATTGTCATGCCATGGCCATGGCACACCGCCATCAGAGCTCAAATATTCACCCGCCACGCCCGTGCGAGGCAGCACGGCCATGTGGCGGTAACCTCGCCACGACCGTGTTGTCTCATCATGGCCGTGGCGCGTCGTCTTCTACCTCCCCCCAGATTGTAGACCTCCGCCATGGAAATTTCACCTATCGATCGCTGCTATGAGATCGTTTGATGCTGCTGGGTTGTGAGGTCGATCCGACGCTGAGGTCAGAAGACCGTTTGTCATGCAAATCATTTGGAGAAGGTCGAAGACCATTTGATTTTACAAACCGATCAGAGAGCCACTGCAAATAAAGATCGTTTGACCCAGCAGACCATTTGCTGCTGTCAAGTACAAGACCGAATGAATGAATCAGAAGATCATTTGCCCTCACTATCCACGTGAAGACCGTTTGGAATTAGCTGAAGGCAAGACCGAATCGAAGACCGTTTGCTCTTGCTGTCCACACGAAGACCATTTGACAAGCAAACAGTTTGTAGACCGATTCATTGGCAAATGATCTGTGAGACCGTTTAGTCTCATTCAGTTTCCAAACCGTGAGAGCAAAAAATACTGAAGACCGTTTGGTCAGATTAACTTGAAGATCATTTGATCTATTCATTCGGTTTCCAAACTGGAAGGATCCAAAACCGTTTGGTTACTAACGGTTTACAAACCGTTTGCCAAAACTTTACAAGACCGTTTGAGAAAAAATATCCCCCAAACCGTTTGGATTGGAAACACACCAAACATGTGAAGGCCAGTTCTGTGCCTATAAACAGGACCAATAGGGTCCCCTTTTGAGGCATCGGTTCTGAGACGTCGACAGGCTTCCTATACACATGTTCGATCCAGATCCAGTGCCGTCCATGCCAGTTTCATTCCACCTACTACCCATGTTGCAACCAAGGAGACTGAGAAGAGAAGGAAGACAGAGCGAGAGAGACTGTCCAGTCTGTCTTGGCATCCCCTGTTCGCGGCCAGATCTACGCCGACACGACGTAGAAGGCCGCATCATCTTCACCGAGCTGCGACTACCTTCTGCACCGAGTTCATGGTGGATTTCTCTCTCTCTTATTCTTCTTGTTTCTCACATCATGAGCGAGTAGTACCTTTTCACTGGGGTGCGGGAACTAGCCCCTCTGCCCATGCAATCATTCTTTTGTTAAACTTTCCATGGCAATGTATATAGCTTTTCATTTTGTTATTAATTGGTATGTTGGTAGTTGATTATCTACTTGCTTTCATCTTGTTCTTTCCTATATTGTGAAATCTTCTATATGTGGGATGGAATGGTGGTTTACAAAGTTCGATTCCTTGATGAGAACTTCTGATAGGATTCCTTGAGGTCGTAAGTGTATGATCCGTGAGGGGACGAGACATCTAGCCTACATTGATGCTTCTGTGATCTAAACATCCCTCAGGGAGGACCACAACCTTAGTTGGATTTTGTATCGTCTTTGTTTATCGTTGATGTTAGTTTGTAGATCTATCACCTGCTTGCTTATCGATTAATGCGGTTGACTCCCAAACTAGAAATAGAATGGGATTTCTTCGAGGTCGTAAGTGTATGATCCGTGAGGGGATGAGCCATCTAGCCTTCGGTGACACTTCTGTGTACCTAATGCCAGTATTGGGGGCCCACAACCTTCATTGGATTTTGTATCTTCAGAGCCGTAAGTAAGTGATCTGGTTGGTGACGAGACATCTGATGCCTAAGGTGATGCTTACACGAACCTAGCGCCAGTATGGGGGGTTCCGCAACAACTCCATTTGGATCATTTTATCTTGCCTGGATTGTTTGCGTTGGAATGTGTTTGCGTGTGTAGCGGTGGTGAAACATTATACCATCCCAACGATTCCATATCATTGATCAAAACCCAACTTTAATTCAGCTTTTACTTTCTTGCAATTAGTTTAAGTAACCTCAAATCAACCAATCGTTTTAAATATTAGCCTTAACTCGAACTAGACTAGACCGACAAAGATTCTTAAAAACATCGTCCTTTGGGTTCGATCCTTAACTATACTACAATAAGACCCGTCAGCTTGCGGGTGGTATTATTGCACTTTGGTTTTGGTAAAAGCTCAGAGATTTCAACCCCGAGTGAGTTTGTTAGTGCATTCAAAATACCACATCAAATTCTGGCGCCATTGCCGGGGATAACAAAATCAGTTAGTTAAATCTAGTTCTTTTAAGGCTAATCTAGGATTTGCTTTTTCTTTTTAAAACAATCAACCATCTACTTGAATCCGACTCTACTCCGTGGTTCTCACTTTCAAAATCTTTCTATTTTCAGGTACAATCCAAAGCATAGTGTATGCACCGTTCGGACAGCCACAGATTAACAACGAGCTTTGATCCTGAGATAGACATAACTTTTCATCGTCAGATCAGAGAAAATCAAGAAAGGATGGCTCAAGAAGAAGAAGTAGCCAGAAGGGTGGCTCAAGCCATCAATGCACAGAGAAAAAGGCTCATGCAAGAAGCCAGAGCCGCAGTTCAAGAAGAAATCCTAGCGACACAAGCAGCAGCGCAAGCAGCTGAACTGCAAAAGGATCTTAGAGAGTTCTCTATCCCAAAAGCTGCGAATGTTCATCATCCAGTACAACCTCCCCCATCAATGCTACCAATTTTGAGATTAGGGCACATTGGATCACCCTGCTTCAGAACAACCCATTCTACGGCAAACAAGGAGAAGACAACCAAGAACATCTTCTGAGATTTATCGATCTATGTGCCATGACGAAACAAAACAGAGTATCCGACGATGCTATTCGACTCCGTCTTTTCAAGTATTCCCTTACTGATAGAGCCATAAGTTGGTACAATTCATTGCAAAGTGAAACATCCATCACCACCTGGGAACAACTCCAAAATGTGTTTCTAGAGAAATTCTATCCTCCATCTCTCACATATGAAATTAGAGGCTGAATAACAAATTTCACTCAAGTCCCTGGAGAAACTCTTGCTGAAGCATGAGATAGATACAAAGAACTTCTACGCAAATGTCCACACCATGGAATTCCTAAGAATCAACTCATCAAAATTTTCTATAGGGGTATGGACGACGATATCAAGAGATTCTTAGATTCCTCATCTGGAGGAAACTTCATGCGTCAAAGTTATGACAACGCATGGAGGGTCGTCACCCTTGGAGCAGAAAATCAAGACAATTGGGGTAGATCTGTAGGTAAAGGAGTTTTGAAAGTAGCTACGGCTGAAGCTACTCCCGAGTACAAGTCTATCGTTGAAACCTTAAAACTCATAGTTTCCAAGCAAGACCACATTGAATCATCTCTTGCTGCTATTGGAAGAGGACATTCGCCCACTCGACAATAAGAACAGATCAAGTCAGCTTCATTACTCTATGAAGCATGTAAAAGTACTGATCATTCCACATTAGCATGTAATGTTCTTTACGATGTTGTTCTAAGCAACGTATGTGGACAAGGAGATAATGGTCAAATGGAAAATCTTAATGCTGTTAATACCATCCCTGGTCAAAGTTACTACAATCCAAATCAAAATAGGAATCATCCAGGATTTCAATATGGAAACCCCTATGGAGCAGTAAACTCACATCAATTTGGCTTGAACAATCAGCCATGAGGCCCACCAGGATTCTTATACAATCAACAACATAATTTTGGAAATCAAGGAAATTTCAAGGGAAACTTTCAGAATAGGAACTTCAATAATTATTAAAACAATACATTGACCCAACCCACACACCTGCAATGAGGGACAGGTCCCAGAGATGTGGGACCACCCTCTCTCTCCATTTCTCTCTCGCTAGCTCTCTCTCCCTCATGCTTTGCCTACGTGGCAGGTTTTGGTTGGCCAAAATAAAATAATTCCTAAATATTATTCCAATGGTCAAAATTAAAAATAAATAGTGTTTTGAAATCAGGAAGACGAGATCTATCCATTAAAAATATTTTTGAGCTTTGATTTTGATGTTTGCAAACACGCATTTTTAGAATGATTTAATTAACTAAAAATCACCAAAATTAACCCTAAAAGTCCATATCTCCAAAATACTTAATATTATATGTCATTTTGATCAAAAAACCCTAACTAAGATGATGGTGATGTTTTTGGAGTCTAATTCTATAGTTTGCACAAAAAGTTAGTAATATTAGGGTTTTCCACCTTTAATGAGTATAATTAATTCTAATTCATAGATCTAATGATGAATTAGGGAAAGTGGGTTCTAATTTCGTGTGAAGGGTTAGAAAGAGGGTTCTAGAACACTTGAGGCTAAGGTATGTGCATCTACCCCTCTTCAGTTGGGAAAATTTTATACCAATACCCATATTCCCTAATGAGGCTTAATCTGACCTAATTCATGATTCTTGAAACTTAGTTTATTCATGCCTCAAAAATCACTTATAATATTATCTTGTTTGGGCTTTTATACCCCACTGCCTTGTTATTTAATTTTTTTTGATTAATCTTGCCATAACTCTTTGCTAGCATGTAATTAAATGTTCTATTTAATTGTAAAGTAGTGGTACTTATGTACAACCACCCACAGAGGGCATGTATATAATCGCCCTAGGGGAATGTTTATAATTCTCCCCATTATATTATAAGTGATGTGCACAAATGATATCATCTTTTGGATCATGTTTGGTTGCATATCCATGTTGTTTTGACTTAATTATCACTCTCATTCATGCTAGATTCTATATTTTTAGCTATTCTTACTTGTCATGGTTTGGATTGTAGGTACTATATTTTATAATGAAATAATGAGGAATATATCATATTATATCTTATTGGATCACTCCTCAAGTATCTACATGTTTTGGGGTTCGAAACTATGCAAATATCACTTTTTATGGCATGTAATTCGGACCTACACGCTGAAAGTTATGAGCAAAATACACAACAACCCAGAACAGCCAAGTGCACTCCGTGCACCAAAAATGCACGCCGTGCACCTGGGAGAGTTGAGCAGACTTAAAGTTCTGGAAAGTTGCACAGCGTGCACGCAATTGCACGACGTGCACCTGGGAGCTGAAAGTTTCTGGAAAGTTGCACGGCGTGCATTTCTTTAGTACACGTCGTGCACCTAGGAGCTAAAGATTTCTGGAAAGTTACACGACATGCATTTCTTCAGCACACACCATGCACAGTGCATTCTGGAGCAAATTGAAAGTTTTTGGAAAGTTGCACGGCGTGCACCTGACAGTTTTAGCATTTTGAAAAATACGAGTTTTTGTTTAAAACGAAGTGGGAACTTAATGGGCGGTTATGTCCGGTCATTTGCGGAAGTTCTCTCATCCTAGAGCAAGCCTAGAGCATAGGAGGGTGATTTTGAGGGGAAAGAAGGTGGTTTCTTGCTAAAGAAACCCCATTCTTCCTCTCTTCTTCTCCAAGGTACAGCAGAGCTTCTTCACTCCACAAAGCTTCTCGGGAGGGAAGTTTGTCCAGTTTGGAGCAGCTGTAGAAGTGGGATTTCATCCTCAAGTCGGAATTCTACCTTCCTTTGGTTACACCTTGGGATTGCTTAGCTTTTCCTTCTCTAAACCATGTTTAACTCTGAAATTTCTACATATTTTCTACTGTACATCATTATGGATGAGTAAACTCTTTTTCTTGGGCATGGGAGAGTAACTCCCATGTCATAGCTTGTATGAACATATGAATTTCGTACTAAATGTTAGTTTCTTGCATATTCCAAGAGTTGTTTCAGATTTGCAATGCTTGTTTGTGTGATTGGCCATCATACTTGCATGTTTTATACTTTCTTTTATAATTTGAGAAGATGTGTTTGAGAGTATGGAATTACTCTTTTGGCAACTTGTCCTTGACCACGAGAGTGGCTGGGATTATGTTGAGGAGCAAGGTTTGTGATTTGAAATGAAATACATACACGAGAGTGATGTATGGAGTTAAAATCTTCATCACTTCACCGGGATGTGAGTGATGACTACAAACCTCCTTTCAAGTTAATTAACATGTTTAAATTCGTATTTTAATATAAGCTATGATGTGATAGTAAAATCCCAAGTATAAGATCCTTCCAAATCTGAATCTTAACCTTTCTTAAGTGATAATTTACTATTTTGTTTTAAATCTATAATTTAGTTGTTCTAATCCAATCATCTTGTGTACAACAATCTAGATTATTGAAAATCATAACTCTTGCGCCTAACTAACCAACGCTCCTTGTGTTTGACCTCGACTACAACTACTCTCGTATACTTGCGGGATATAGCTAGTTGAGTAAAAGATCATTCTTAATGATTGAAACTCGTTAGTGTAAACAACCAACAAGTTTTTGGCGCCGTTGCCGGGGAGCATTGGTATTCCTGTTAGAGTAAGATTTTTTGATAAGTAAATGAGACTAGATCACAACCTTCATATCCACAATCATATCCATAAATCATAATTCATCATGATCATCATAATTTGTTGTATCTTCCATGTTTGTTTTTGTATCTCACTCACCTTGTTTATTTGCAGGAGCATATGGGGTGTTCATAAAAAGATCCTTGAACCGTGCATATCTCTACATTTAGAAAATGAACACACTATTTGTAGCCCTCATGGAGCAAGAAGGAGTGAAACCTAAACATGTATGGAGGAATCACAACCCACACAACCATCATCCATGTCACCATCATATGCACCACCCTCATCCACACCACCATCAATCACACCTAATTCACCGCCATCATATATACCACCAACAACCATACCACATTCTTCCACACCCTCATATACACCACCAACATCCATACAACATACACCCCCACCATCTACACCACATCTACCTAATCCTTTGGATTCACATGAAGAACTAGTCAAGGAGGATGACCTTCCTCTTAAGGACTACTTTGGTACAGCTGCAATGCACATGAGTGGGCCTATTAATATTTCAGAATTTGAGGCAGATGAGTTTTCTATCAGTGCATCCATCATACAATTGCTACAACTGAATGCATTTGGAGGGACACCAATGGAGGATCCAAACCTCCACATTGCTGAATTTCTGCAGTTGCTAAGCACCATAAAGATATATGGTGTTCCTACTGATGGGATACGCCTATTCTTTTTCCATTCTCTCTTAAAGATAGAGCCAAGGCATGGCTCTATACTTTGCCAAAGAAGTCAATCAACACCTGGGAGGATCTTTAAAAGGTCTTTTTGGCAAGATATTTTCCACCTAGCAAAACTTTATAGCTAAGGATTCAACTCATCAATTATTCTCAAAGAGATGGAGAGACCTTGTATGATACATGGGAGAGGTTCAAAGATCTTCAACATCTTTGTCCACATCACGGTCTAAGTAATTGGCTTCTATTGCAATCTTTCTATAATGGTTTGTGCTACAATACAAGGATGTCTATTGATGCAGCTGCAAATGGAGCTCTAATGAACAAATCTTATAGAGAAGCCTATGGTATTATTGAAGATATGGTAGAAAATCATTTCCAATGGATTCCGGCTGCAAACTACCACCCATCCTTTTCACATACTACTTCTAAAATGCAAGTGGAAGATCACATGGTTGATGCTATAGACTTGATTGCAGCAAGGTTAGACACTTTTTCACAAAGGTTTGAGAATCTAAGCACACAAATAATTCAAACAACCAACAATATTTATGATGCATGTGGGTTTCTTGGACACTCATCTTCTACATGTTATGCTTCTTGTATTTATTCTCCAATGGGTTACACTCCACCGGGCTTCTACAATAATGTGAACCCGGATTTCATTCAGCCACAACAACCACAAGTAACTTCTAGATTAGAGTCCATGCTTGCAACATTTATTTCATCTTAAATGCAACAAAACGAGGAGTTCCATCAACAAAGATAATCAATGAAGGGTGCCATTTTCCAACTCTCTTCTAAGGTGGAGACTATAGCCACTCATTCATACATCTTGGAGAAACAAATTGCCCAGCAAGCTCTTCCTAGCAAAGATGCATTTCCACCTTTCTTGCCTAGTCCACCGGAGACAAATCCTACATATTTCAGGCTGGTGACATTGAAGAATGGAGTTGTTATAGAGTTATATCCTTCAAAGTATGATGATGTTGATATCCATGATGATTATGAAGTTGCAACTAAAGGGGAGAAAGCTACAACACATGCTCTACATGTTGATTCTTCAAGCAAGCCACATGTCTTTCCTCCTCACACTCTAGATGACACATTTCTTTATAATGAGAACACTCTTCCCAGCTCATATTTTGATGATTCTTCAAAGGAGAATGAAAAGACAAATAGTACTGGCATACAAAAGACTATTCTTGCTGCAGCCCATAGGTGATTTTGCTTGCCCCAAATCAAGGACATATATGCAAGGAGGCATAAATCTTTAGCACAACAATTTCCAGCTGCAAATCAGAGCACCGATCCTCCATGGACTTTGATGTTTCCACCATGATGAGGTACCCGGTTGCAACCTTTTTAGTTTGATTTATGCAGTGAGGACACTGGCAATTTCAAGCTTAGGGGGGAGCAACCGGATTGTAACCTAGTTATTTTAGCTTTTCCCTTTCATGTTATTTGCTTCTTGTCATTTGCTTTTGTTTTGTGTTCACATTTCAGTCTTTTATTTCCAATTCTGCTCTTCTGGTGGCAAATCTAGTATGATATGAGGTTTATCTTTTATATTTGGATAAAACTCCTATGCTTAACTGATTGTCCTCTTTTGATGAGAAATATCATTTGGAGAAATTGTAAAAGTCATGCATTAATCAAATGAAACCTTTTGTCCATCAACATGTGCTTAACTCTGGTTTATGCTTCTAGCCTGAACATTCATCTTTCACATCCTTGATTTCTTAAAACATGTAATGGTTTCAATTTTTGTGAGTAAATCAACTTCACAATATCATTTGGAATATGGGATGCCCTTGTCAAGCTCTTAGTGCATTTTCAACCACTCTTTCAATGAAAAAATTTCAAAACAAATGAATGAAATCTAGATGATGTTGCAATTTAGTTGACTCTCCTATGTTTTGGAAATTTTTAAAATTTCTTTTGGCTTATCTCATCTTTATACCCCATAAAAGATGGCTACACTGCCCACATATCATGCTAGCCTAGTGTAAGTCTGATCTGGCCACGATGGTTAGGTGGTATGTCTTAAAAGAGGGTAAATATCCCAACCGACACTCCACGTGTGCATAAGCCTACATTAGCAGCCGAGTGTCGGAACCCATAATCCATTGTCACATCATTTTTTGGAAAGGAGAGTACAACTAAAATTGTTAATTTTAACTAAGATTTCATCTTTTGTATCCTTAATAGTTGAGAGTTTGAGTTGCACATCCACTAATTGCTTGGCTTGGTCATCCAAATTCTACTTAGTGTTGTTTAATTGATTGATTTATTTAATTGTGACCACCCCTACTGAACTAAAAATATATTTCTTGGGTGTTTAAGTTGAATTGATGGCTATGAGCATAAACATGTTGATCATGGTTGGTTTGGTCTTATACACATCTTTCATTTCATTTGATCTATTCATGAACTTGATAATTCTTCATTTATGTTTCTATGCTCTTTTTGCTTGAGGACAAGCAATGGTTTAAGCTTAGGGGGATTTGATGTGCACAAATCGTATCATCTTTTGGATCATGTTTGGTTGCATATCCATGTTGTTTTGACTCAATTATCACTCTCATTCATGCTAGATTCTATATTTTTAGCTATTCTTACTTGTCTCATGGTTTGGATTGTAGGTACTATATTTTTCAATGAAATGATGAATAATATATAATATTATCTCTTATTGGATCACTCCTCAAGTATTTACATGTTTTGGGGTTCGAAACTATGCAAATACCACTTTTTACGGTATGTAATTCGAACCTACACGCTGAAAGTTATGAGCAGAATACACAACAACCCAGAACAGCCAAGTGCACGTCGTGCACCAAAAGTGCACGCCGTGCACCTAGGAGAGTTGAGCAGACTTAAAGTTCTGGAAAGTTGCACGACGTGCACCTGGGAGCTGAAAGTTTCTAGAAAGTTGCACGGCGTGCATTTTTTTAGTGCACGTCGTGCACCTGGGAGCTAAAGGTTTCTGGAAAGTTGCACGGCGTGTATTTTTTCAGCGCACGCCGTGCACAGTGCATTCTGGAGCAAATTGAAAGTTTCTGAAAAGTTGCACGACGTGCACTTTTGGTGCACAACGTGCACCTGACATTTTCAGCATTTTGAAAAATATGAGTTTTTGTTTAAAACGAAGTGGGAACTTAATGGGCGGTTATGCCCGGTCATTTGCGGAAGTTCTCTCGTCCTAGAGCAAGCCTAGAGCATAGGAGGGTGATTTTGAGGGGAAAGGAGGTGGTTTCTTGCTAAAGAAACCCCATTCTTCCCCTCTTCTTCTCCAAGCTTCTTCTCTAAGGTGCAGCAGAGCTTCTTCACTCCACAAAGCTTCTCGGGAGGGAAGTTTGTCCGGTTTGGAGTAGTTGTAGAAGTGGGATTTCATCCTCAAGTTGGAATTCTACCTTCCTTTGGTTACACCTTGGGATTGCTTAGCTTTTCCTTCTCTAAACCATGTTTAACTCTGAAATTTCTGCACATTTTCTACTGTACATCATTATGGACGAGTAGACTCTTTTTCTTGGGTATGGGAGAGTAACTCCCATGTCATAGCTTGTATGAACATATGAATTTCGTACTAAATGTTAGTTTCTTGCATATTCCAAGAGTTGTTTCAGATCTGAAATGCTTGTTTGTGTGATTGACCATCATACTTGCATGTTTTATACTTTCTTTCATAATTTGAGAAGATGTGTTTGAAAGTATGGAATTACTCTTTTGGCAACTTGTCCTTGACCACGAGAGTGGCTGGGATTACATTGAGGAGCAAGGTTTGTGATTTGAAATGAAATACATACACGAGAGTGATGTATGGAGTTAAAATCTTCATCACTTCACCGGGAGGTGAGTGATGACTACAAACCTCCTTTCAAGTTAATTAACATGTTTAAATTCATATTTTAATATAAGCTATGATGTGATAGTGAAATCCCAAGTCTAAGATCCTTCCAAATCTGAATCTTAACCTTTCTTAAGTGATAATTTACTGTTTTATTTTAAATCTATAATTTAGTTGTTCTAATCCAATCATCTTGTGTACAACAATCTAGATTATTGAAAATCATAACTCTTGCGCCTAACTAACCAACACTCCTTGTGTTTGACCTCGACTACAACTACTCTCGTATACTTGCAGGATATAGCTAGTTGAGTAAAAGATCATTCTTAATGATTGAAACTCGTTAGTGTAAACAACCAACAATAGGTGACTGAGAATGTCTTATTCTTCCCTCACCTAGGGTTAGAGGTCCTGTAGGTGCCTCAACCCTACTTAGTTAGGTAGACATATTAATTTACATGCAAAACCCTTATTTACTTTTATTATTGGCAAGTTTCATTATATAAAGCCTCATACTCTTGATGTCTCACTTTTTAATAAATCTCTAGCCTATTTTACTTGTTACAACTTTCTTGTCACTTTTAGAATAATCTTGTAACACATACTTTTCTCTCTTTTCCTCTTGCTGGGTGTCTTCCCAACCACCTAGGTACCGGTGTTGTGCAAGGAGAAGGACAAGCTTGAAGGAAGTTTCTCTCAGGAGTTGATCTTTAGCGTTTGGAAAGGATGGCTAGGTTGCTATAGCTAGATCCTACTTATCTTATCTTTTCTTTTAGAAATCATTCTTGTAATAAACAATAAAGCCATGTGAAGGCTTATTTATTTCTTTATTTCTGCCACTATTGACATTTTATTATGTATCTGGAATCATGCTTATTTACTTGGAATATTATGCAATCATCCTCAAAGTCTCTAAATTTTGTTAAAAGTGTGGATGTTTGTATTTCCTTTAAATTTTAGTAAAGAGGTGATCTCGCCTCTTTACAGGACAAGTCATCAATATGAGCAAATCCAAACTAAGCATGTTTGACTTTTATCAAAATAAATAAAGACATAAATAAAACAAATATATCACCATTAATATTCCATAACTTACTCTTTGGGGTTGAATTTGATAAAGAAATTTGTTCATATAGGTCTGTTGTAAAACAATATGGAGTTAAAACTTTATATTAACCACAATAAATCGCTTGTACATTTTATTGAATGTAACATTTAAATCACTAAGACATCAATCAAAATATTGGTGTAGTCTTTTTTTATTCTTTGAATGCCATGTACAAGATATACTAATCTACACCAAAAGTTGAAAAAGTTAAAATTCATTAATCAATTGGAGAATTCATGTGAACGTGCGGATAAATCCATATGACGATGCAGGAAATACATTCTATGTTTTATTAACTATTGATTCAAAATATTAACTTTGAGATGGTAATTGCAGCAAATCTGAACATTATATATTTATATTTAATTGGTGTAAGATGTTACCTTGTTGTGCCAAAATAATCCTTGTTTAAATGTGTACATTCTTAGAAGATGTGGACTATGTATTCTTATTTAACAAACACACTTATTATGGTAGTTCCTTTTGTGTTTAAAAAAAATTCATTTTAGGTAGATCAATACAAACAATGGACAATCGACTTTATTTTATACTACACATGAAACTTTTCCTAACTTTATAAATTGAAAATGGCAGAGTTATATAACTCTATTATTTTACACTAGTACACTTGTGGGTTTTGACATTGATCATTTTATTCCTTTAGTGTCCGTTAAAATGCAACATGTAGGTGACAGATGCTGTTGATAAATGACCATGACGTCAATTTACCGATAAAGATAAAACTGATGTGGTATAATAGGTAGGCGGTTTAAATAAACTGATGTCTAAGATTGTAAGAACCTATGTGAATGACTTGCTGGTAAAAAAAATTATTTGATAAGGACATCAATTTCTTCAACTATTTCACATATGTCTAGAATGATATAGTTGACACGTGTATTTCTTTTGAGTTTTTCAGTCAAATCTAAAATAATTTTGCTCGAGAAGAGCAACTTCAAGCTTAGGAGTTCTGACGCACACAATATCTCCACAAAATTGTGGGCTAATGTAGAAATGTTTTCATATGAAACCCTCTGATATTCATGTATTTCATGTTTCTTGTGCCTAGATAGACAAAGTTAGCTATTATGCATCCATTTTGTCTCTAAAGCATTCTTTGCTTTATTGTAGAGAAATCAAATACACACTAGAGACAGTCAGCACCACAACTACTATCAGTACCCCAGATAAGAGATAAAGAAGGCCTTATCATAGAGAAATCTCAGTATCACCAAAATGAAGCTCCATACCACTAATATGTCAAGTTAGTGCCCTTGACGGTCATCTCAATTTTTTTGGTAAAAGAGATCACAAAGACTTAGCAGAATCTCAATACCATTGACGATTTACTCGATGATAGTAAGATAGTCTATCCTATTCATGAAAAAATATAGCTCGATGGCAATGACTTCCAATTAGGTGTCACGAAGATTTTCCTGATGACCATGATAAATAAAGTCAACATCCAACAATTCATTAGATAAGTTATGTTTTAGCCTATTACATAAAAACCTAAAAGGACAAATAGAGATGGGACATCAGCCTTTTTATGAGAGATTAGAGACCTAATGAGAAGGAGACACCAATACATGAAGAAAGGTTCATCCAGACACCTCCAATGAGAAGTTTGACGGTCAAATTGTTATCTAATTTGTGATGATATTCAGTGGGGATCAACCTTACACCTCGTTACATAGGTTTTCTTCATTCTCTATGTTGTTCATCTCCTAAAAACCTTTTTGATATCATGTCAAGTATGAGGGGATTAGGCCCCTGCTCTTTGGGATCCTAGAGTAGCATGGTGTTGAAACTATACATGTTTATTTGTAGTTCAATACAGATTGTCTTTGTTTCATATTTTAACAATGGAAGTTCATAATTTTGTTATTTAGGCTTATCACCATGTATATGTGTCAAATCTATTAGAGTGGTGTTAATAATCAAGAGAATATATTATCAACATGGTGAATAATGTGCTACGAGATTGGAATAACCACTCTGAGGTAGATTCTCCAGAGAGTTTGTATTGTTTAACTTTCCATATTGATACTACTGGACATAGTTGAGATTAAGAGAGAAAGATTTCTCCCCCCTCTCCCACGCCTGTGGAAGAGGCCGAACGCCCCAGGAGGGTGTTAAATCAAGGCGGCAACTCGGATTCGAATACGGGTCCCTTCATCACGAGACACCGTGCTTGCCCACTTGAGCCACTCCTTGTCGGCACTGGACATAGTTAGTAATTAGGTTAAATAGTATACTACAAGATATAGACGTTGAATCCTAAGAAGCAAGATAATTTATCATATTTGGGCAAAATACATGCATAGGTCACACTTTGGTGAAAGATGTATCCTAAATATCTCATTAATGTGATCCTTAAATCATTTTAATTTTTTAATATTTAATTTTTATTCTTCATTTAATAACTCAATCAATCATTTTTCTATTTAGGTCTAGCTGATCTGTTTTAGTTGGTAGTAGTCTCTTTCCTAGGACAAGCTAAATATAGGTATCAGAGTGTAGTTTAAGACTAATAGTTGAAAATAACTAGGCAATCAGAGATCTGGGGAGCTGTAGGATTTGCCCATATACTCTCCTCTCTTGTATTCAATTTAACCTAGAATATAATTATAGAATCCATATTTGTCAAGGCTATCATCCATTCTACCATCATCCATCAAATTAGGAATCATTCTTTGATATACATTCAAGAATGCTAGTACAGAGACCATGTTGTTTTAGTTGGAGACAACCGCACCGTCAAGTCATTCCTTCGTATTATTTTTTCAAAAGACACCAAATTTTCCCATATTGTTAATAAGGAAAAAAAATTATTTATTTGGAATACATCACTACTCTCTATATCAAACTTATTCTTCCACCTTCTTCTATGTTATCACTCTTCTAATCATAAGGACAACCATATACTTGGGAATTGATCTTATATTTAACATTGTTGAAACTGCACATATCCTATCTTCAAAAGTGTTATTTTGTATTTCCATGTGTACGTAACAACACCCTTTATCTTTCTAAAACCATTCCTTGCCATAAGGATTACTTTGTGTCATTCATCTCATCTTCTATCCTAACTTGCTTATTTATTTTGGTCTAGTCTCAATTCCAAGGATAGGTATCTACAACGAGAACACCTATAAAATCTTGAAGATTTATATAAACATAAGTTGTGTTGTTCGATGATCAGAAAATATATGGTGATCCTTACATACCATGATCAATAGTTTGAAACTTCTTCACTTTTGTTTTTCTTAATTTGAACTAGAATAAGCTTATAATTCTAGTTTTTTATTGGGTGGGATCACAGGGCCAACTCTTCCTTTGGTAACATGATCCTAAACGTTAGAAATTATATTTTATACATTTCTTTTTTAATTGATTGATTTTTCTTTTTGTATTTTCTTTAGTTTTCATAAAAATATAAAGGAGAATATTAATTACTTTTGATGTACCATTCCCTCTTCAATTTTCATTCTCCATCGACTTACTTCTTGGCCTTGTCCTAAAGAAGAAAATCAAAAGGACAAATTTATGGGTGAAACTAATTCCTCTAAGTTATAATTAATGAAGACACTATATTTTTATTAGGGTACAAATTATTTTTGAATCAGTTGTTTTATATACAACATTGGGTAAATCCATATTGGACCACTACAGTTTTATTAAAATGATTGGTGAAAATAGAGGAAATACTCTCCTAGATGGAACATCTTATCCAAGTAATAATATACATGAACATTCCTTGGGTAGTAACCTATGGATACATGTTTCCACTTACTTTTAAATTAACATACTTTCATATAGTTGCTTATAGGAGATCCCTTTCCACCGTATGATTTCCATCCTATGTATACTCAATTACATCATAGATTTCAAATGGATGAAAAGCGAACAATAAAAAAGAATGGATGAATTTTGATAAACAATAAAAAAATACTTCCCTTTCCTTTGTTTGTTCAATTATATTTGAATCCATCAGGAATAATAGGAACTTCTCATTGTGTTGAAGTAAATAAATGCATTTTTTTATTATTACTTTTTTGCTTCTAGATAGTGAAAGATAGACTTAGATAGAGATGTGATTATTACTTACCATCGAGAAACTTACATAAAATGGTTATGCATGTTGGAATAGGAAACCCACACCCAATGTAGTCTTAGAATATCCTAGGAGGAATCGATGTGAAAACACTCTTTATTTTTTCTACATACTATCTTTTTATTATAAAGAAATAATAAATGTCATTTCTTTCTAGTATTGAAATTCAAATTGACACTAAATACTAAATAACAAACATGTCATGTGTTAGGAAAAAATGAGGGATAATGAAAACCAATTATATAATTTGGAATAATATATACATATAGGCATGATATAAGATGTTTTTTTTAGTCTTTTTTTATTTTTGAATGTTTTTATTTGCATATTTTGTACTTTTTTATTTAATTAAACATTTAAAAATGGGAGTGGAACACAAAAGAAATCAAAATTGAATTGATATGAGACACATGGAGTATAATAATTTTTTAAAGATTTTTTAGGCTACATTTTACACGACAAATGTTGTTTCTATACTTGGTCCTTAATGAACTAATAAAGTGTGGAGATGCAAGTAATTTATATTAATATAGTGACACTTATAATAGAATAAATATTTGTATAGAGTAAGGTTTTTAGTTATGCTATTTTCTATTTAAATTTTGTTAGTTTTCACAAGGTACAACATGTAAGAAGGGATACACAAAAACTTTTACACTTTTTATTCTTTTTTACTTTAAATAAATGGTAGTGTGAAAATTTATCCCACCTCAATATCATATATACACCATAATAAATATCCTCTATATTAATAATACATTTTGGTAATAAAATATATTCTTTGATTCATTTCTGTTGTAAGTCATAGATTGACATTTCTAGTGATAACATTTTAATGAATGACTTGTACAGACCCTGAATTCTTTATTGCCATTTCTTTTGGTGGAATAATTTCAACCATTCGTTAAAATAGTATGATGAACAAGCAGATCTCAAATAAGTAGCTAAACCCAATAACTTCCAAAAGTACAATGAAGAGAATGTTTTAAATTGATAAGATGTCAGAACAAAAAACTGTTAATAAAACAAAATTTTTTAGGAACCAATCTTCCCTATTTTGATTGGCTACGTGGAGGGATATAATTAATTAAATATTATAATGCCCAAATCTATGCATATAGTGTCCTTTTTGATATGTTATCCAATTATTGTTATAGAAGATTTTCTTCCATATCAACACCAAAGACTTCTTCTAGATGTTTCCCCATGCATTTTATTAAGTTTATAAAATAAAATAGCCATTTCCAATAACAAATTCATCTTTGGATATATAAATATTCTGAAGAGGTCGACCGACACATGATTCAAAAGTATAATTCGATTCCATTATATATTTCTTGATGAAGTTAATTTTTTGTTAAAGAATATGGTATGTCACACAAAATAAAAGGAAAAATAACAACATTGAATTATTTTAAATTACTTAAAAATCACTAGTGGGACAAAGAAAAAAATCAACCAGTCTTATTTTTTAATAAAAATATCCATATCATTTTTATAAAAAATATAGAGTTATTAGAACAAATTTTTAAAAAAAGTTTAAGAAAAATTTGTCTATGTTCCCCATCATCACAAAGATACTACAAATATGCCAACACAAAAGCATGGAAAACAAATTGGGCTGCTAGTACTTTCGGAATGGCAAAGCCTATAGATCTTAATAGGTCCACATTTTTTTTGTGTCCATATCAAATGTATTAAAATTTAGAATAGTATTGTTGTTGTTATTTGGAAAGCATTTTTCACTTTATATAAATAAGCATACATAATTGGTAAGACACTTTTTTTCCCGCTCGAATTAGATAATTTTTTTAAGTCTAATAATTATATACAACCTAGTAAGATAATACTCTTAATTTTTTAGTTTAATGATGGACACTTACAACATTAGTTGTTTTTCTTATATTCAAAAACTAACAATTATGATTCTAATAATGATGTAAAAGGCATTCTTTGAAATCATATGATTTTTTAATTATATTTTCACATGAATGATAATGAAGGTCATAAAACCATTGCCTCACCTGTATCAAAAACTATATTCTTAAATATATTAACAATGGGTTTAACTATTTTGATGTAGATTCATAGGTTATTAAAAACAACTCTTTCTATTTATATAAGTATGTTAACCATAACAATAATTAATTATTTGTTCCTATCACAGTGAGTAAATTTGAACTACATTGGATCCCCATTTAGAATTAGATGTGCATATTATTATTGAAATTATAGTCAAATGTGTGTTATCATAGATATTTTTAGCTTTTTATATAATTGAAAGTCAAAATTACATAAAAAAGCCATAAATAAAATAAATATATCACCATTAAAATTTTGTAACTTGCTTTTTGGGATTGAATTTGATAAAGAAATTTGTTCATATAGGTCTATTGTAAAACATTAGAGAGTCTAAACTTTATATTAACTACAATAAATCGATTGAACATTTTTTGTAATATGTGCATGGGTAAAGGAAGAGGGATGGAAAAAACTAAAAAATATTTGTTACAATGGTATTGGGACGGAGAGGGGGGATTTGTTTGTAGAAAATACATTGTACAAGTATGTATCCTATTTATAGGATATGTTTCAAAAAATGAAAGATAATTGAAAAGAAAATTGGAAGAAAACTAAAAATATAAATATTAGTATATTTGATAAATTTGTGAAGGAATACTCAAAAATATTTGAAGAGATGAAATGTCCAACTTAATTTCTTCTCCCCAATGATAAGAATTTATCTTTTTAATGTATTTTACATTGAACACACCTATAAATTAAAAGAAATTAATATTATGTTTCAAAAAATAGGTGACACCCACTTGGGATTTTGTTCCATAGAAAAATATATATGTGGGAGTTTTTAAAGAAAGATATGGCCATGCAATTTCAAATGGATGAAAAGCGAACAACAAAAAAGAATGGATGAATTTTGACAAAATTTTTTTTCTTCCCTTTCCTTTATTTGTTCAATTATATTTGCATCCATAAGGAATAATAGGAAACATCTCATTATGTTGAAGTAAATAAATGTATTTTTTATTATTACTTTTTTCCTTCTAGATAGTGAAAGATAGACTTAGATAGAGGTGTGATTATTACTAACCATCCAGAAACTTACATAGAATGGTTATGCATGTTGGAATAGGAAACCACACCCGATGTAGTCTTAGAATATCCTAGGAGGAATCGATGTGAAAACACTCTTTATTGTTTCTACATACTATTTTTTTATAAAGAAACAATAAATGTCATTTCTTTATAGTATTGAAATTCAAATTGACACTAAATACTAATTAACAAACATGTCATATGTTACGAAACAAGGAGAGATAATGAAAACCAATTATATAATTTGGAATAATATATACATATAGGCATGATATATGAAGGTTTTTTTATCTTTTTTTTTGTTTCTGAATGTTTTTATTGGCATATTTCGTACTTTTTATTTAATTAAACATTAAAAAATGGGATTGGAACACAAAAGAACTCAAAATTGAATTGATATGAGACACATGGATTATAATATTTTTTTTAAGATTTTGTAGGCTACATTTTACACGACAAATGTTGTTTCTATACCTGGTCCTTAGTGAACTAATAAAGTGTGGAGATGCAAGTAATTTATATTAATATAGTGCCACTTATAATAGAATAAATATTTGTATAAAGTAAGGTTTTTAGTTATGCTATTTTCTATTTAAATTTTGTTAGTTTTCACAAGGTACAACATGTAAAAAGGGATACACAAAAACATTTACACTTTTTATTCTTTTTTACTTTAAATAAATGGTAGTGTGAAAATTTATCCCACCTCAATATCATATATACACCATAATAAATATCCTCTATATTAATAATACATTTTGGTAATAAAATATATTCTTTGATTCATTTCTGTTGTAAGTCATAGATTGACATTTCTAGTGATAACATTTTAATGAATGACTTGTACAGACCCTGAATTCTTTATTGCCATTTCTTTTGGTGGAATAATTTCAACCATTCGTTAAAATAGTATGATGAACAATAAGATCTCTAATAAATAGATAAACACAATAACTTCCAAAAGTACAGTGAAGAGAATGTTTTAAATTGATAAGATGCCAGAATAAAAATCCGTTAACAAAAAAAAAATTTTTAGGAACCAATCTTCCTTATTTTGATTGGCTACGTGGAGAGAAATAATTAATTAAATATGATAATGCCCAATAGTGTCCTTTTGGATCTGTTATCCAATTATTGTTATAGAAGATTATCTTCCATATCAACACCAATCACTTCTGCTAGATGTTTCCCCATGCATTTTATTAAGTTTATAAAATAAAATAGCCATTTCCGATAACAAATTCATCTTTGGATATATAAATATTTTGAAGGGGTCGACCGACACATGATTCAAAAGTACAATTCGATTCCATTATATATTTATTAATGAAGTTAATTTTTTGTTATAGAATATGGTATGTCACACAAAATAAAAGGAAAAATAACAACATTGAATTATTTAAAATTACTTAGAAATCACTATTGGGTCAAAGAAAAAAACCAACAAGTCTTTTTTTTATAAAAATATCTAAATCATTTTTATAAAAAATATAGAGTTATTTAGAACAACTGTTTTTTAAAAGTTTAAGAAAAATTAGTCTATGTTCCCCATCATCACAAAGATACTACAAATATGCCAACACAAAACATGGAAAACAAATTGGGCTGCCAGTACTTTTGGAATGGCAAAGCCTATAGATCTTAATAGGTCCACATTTTTTTGTCATCATATCAAATGTATTAAAATTTAGAATGGTATTGTTGTTGTTCTTTGGAAAGCATTTTTCACTTTATATACATAAGCATACAGAATTGGTAAGACACTTTTTTTTTCCGCTCGAATTAGATAATTTTTTAAGTCTAATAATTATTTACAACCTAGTAAGATAATACTCTTCATTTTGTAGTTAAATGATGGACACTTGCAACATTAGTTGTTTTTCTTATATTCAAAAACTAACAATTATGATTATAATAATGACATAAAAGGCATTCTTTGAAATTATATGATTTTTTATTATATCTTCACATGAATGATAATGAAGGTCATAAAACCATTGCCTCACCTGTATCAAAAACTATATTCTTAAATATATTAACAATGGGTTTAACTATTTTGATGTAGATTCATAGGTTATTAAAAACAACTATTTCTATTTATATAAGTATGTTAAACATAACAATAATTAATTATCTGTTCCTATCATAGTGAGTAAATTTGAAGTACATTGGATATCCATTTAGAATTAGATGTGCATATTATTATTGAAATGATAGTCAAAGGTGTGTTATCTTAGATATTTTTATTTTTTCATATAATTGAAACTCAAAATTACATAAAAAAGCCATAAATAAAATAAATATATCACCATTAAAATTTTGTAACTTGCTTTTTGGGATTGAATTTGATAAAGAAGTTTGTTCATATAGGTCTATTATAAAACATTACAGAATCAAAAATTTATATTAACCACAATAAATTGATTGGACATTTTTTGTAATATGTGCATGGGCAAAGGAAGAGGGATGGAAAAAACTGAAAATATATTTGTTACAATGGTATTGGGACGACGAGGGGGGATTTGTTTGTAGAAAATACATTGTACAAGTATGTATCCTATTTATTTGAATTCATTTTCCATGTGTCTAAATGAGTAGTGGAAACTATTGAAAAAGTCTTTATGATTCACCAAGATTTTCCACGGTGACAAAAACATACAAAATTTCTCCATTATTTCCCTATGCGAAATATTTCCCCTTCCCAATAACCATGGAAAACAAATAACATATTTTATTTCCCTACCATTCACCTCTCCATGATCCACCATGTTACAAACACAAACTAGGAGTAAACAATTTATCATATACACATATTTGACTGGACAAGTCATGAATATGAGCAAATCCAAACTAAATCCGTTTGTCTTTTATCAAAATGAAACAAAGATATTTCACAAGTATGAGACAAATAAGAACAAATAGACATATCGAACTTCGATAAAGATGATAACATAAGAAATAACATAGGCATGATCCCAAAATTTTTCTCCTTGACTCAAACTAATAAATAGAGACTTAGAAAATGACTGCATATATGTCATATTTCCAACAAGTAGACAAGAATGCTAATTAAGGACATAGTATAAACTTCTTAGATGCGTGATTCTTCCTTGTTCCTTGATATTCCTTCACATAAAATCATCCATAAAAAAGTTTCACACAAATAACAGACACACATCCACTATTCACATCCTCCTTATTGGCGTGACAATGTAGACATGAACCTGCATTGTGTCTCCTTGATTTAACCTGATAACCATACATATAGGTTAGTCATAAAATGAATGTCATATTGTTAGTGTTTATTCGACAACTAGTGGGTAGAATTCCAACCAGAGAAAGGACTCAAACCTGTTAGATGCAATGGAGAAAACATCAAATCATTGACAATTCTCTGGAAGATACCCACACATAGGACATACTTGTTGGCTGTCAGGACCATCATCCTTATTCTTATTAGAAGTCTTGTAGTTTTTAAAGGCGGGAATGCATTCTTGGTTGAACATGACTTGCTCTTTGTGGATCTTTATACCTTTATCAAAGAAATGTTGTGACTTCTCTGACATCTTGAAGTTTTGGTTTACCTTCCTGATGTAGTGATATGCCAATGACAAAGGCAATAGCTAGTAAAGAACACAATTGATTTTAGTTTGCTGATCAATTGTGTTTTTGTGGGCTTCACGAGTAACCTTTTTATAGTTGTTGATGACTATTAGGATTTTTTGGTTTACTCATATTGATAGGATATGTTTCCAAAAATGAAAGATGATTGAAAACAAAATGGAAAGGAAACTGGAAATAAAATGTTAGTATTTACTATAATTTTGTGGAGAAAACTCAAAAATATTTGAAGACATGAAGCCTCCAACTTAATTTCTTCTACCCAATGATTAAAAATATGTTTTTAATGTATATATACATTGAAAACACAAATAAATTAAAATATAATGTTAAGTTTCAAAAAATAGGTGACACCCACTTGGGATGTTTTTCCATAGAAAAATATATATGCGGAAGTTTATATAGAAATATATAGTCGTGTAATTTCAAATGGATGAAAAGTGAACAAGAAAAAAGAATGGATGAATTTTTACAAACAATAAGAAAAGAAAGAAAATATTTCCCTTCCCCTGTGTTTGTTCAATTATATTTGAATCCATTTGGAATAATAGGAAATATCTCATTGTGTTGAAGTAAATAAATGAACTTTTTTTTATTAATTTTTTGCTTCTAGACAGTGAAAGATAGACTTAGAGATGTTACTATTACTTTCCATCCAGAAACTTACATAAAATGGTTATGCATGTTGGAATAGGAAACCCACACCGATGTAGTCTTAGAAAATCCTAGGAGGAATCGATGTGAAAACACTCATCATTGTTTCCACATACTATTTTTTTATAAAGTAACAATAAATATGATTTCATTCTAGGTTTGAAATTTAACTTGACGCCAAATACTAAATAACAAAATGTCATATGTAATGAAAAAATGAGAGATAATGAAAAGCAGTTATATAATTTGGCATAATATACATATGTATATGCATGATATAAGAAGATTTTTTATCTTTTTTATTTATTTTCTGAATGTTTTATTTGCATATTTCATATTTTTTTATTGAATTAAACATTTAAAAATGGGAGTGGAACACTGAAGGACTCAAAATTGAATTGATATGAGAAACATGGACTATAATATTTTTTTTTCAAATTTTGTAGGCTACATTTTACATGAAAAATGTTGTTTCTATACCTGGTCCTTAGTGAACTAATAAAGTGTGTAGATGCAAGCCATTTATATTAACATAGTGCCACTTCTAACAGAAAAATATTTGTATAGAGTAAGGTTGTTAGTTATGCTATTTTCTATTTAAATTTTATTAGTTTTCACATGGTACAACATGTAACAAGGGAAACACAAAAACTTGTACACTTTTATTCTTTTTTACTTTAAATAAATGGTAGTGTGAAAATTTATCCCACCTCAATATCACACATACACCATAATAAATATCCTCTATATTAATAATACATTTTGGTAATGAAATATATTCTTTGATTCATTTCAGTTGTAAGTCGTAGATCAAAATCTCTATTGATAACTTTTTAATGGATGACTTGGACATACCCTCAATTTTTTATTATCCTTTCTTTTAGTGGAATAATTTCACCCATTCAGTAAAATAGTATGATCAACAAATGAACCTCAAATAAATAGCTAAACACAATAACTTCAAAAGTACATTGAAGATAATGTTTTAAATGGATAAGATGCCAAAATAAAAATCCGTTAACAAAAGGAATTTTTTTAGGAACCAATCTTCCCTATTTTGATTGGCTACGTGGAGAGAAATAATTAATAAAATATGATAATGCCCAAATCTATGCATATAGTGTCCTTTTGGATCTGTTATCCAATTATTGTTATAGAAGATTATCTTCCATATCAACACCAAAGACTTCTTGTAGATGTTTCCCCATGCATTTTATTAAGTTTATAAAACAAAATAGCCTTTTCCAATAACGAATTCATCTTTGGATATCTAAATATTTTGAAGAGGTCGACCGACATGTGATTCAAAAGTAAAATTCAATTTCATTTTATATTTCTTGATGAAGTTACTTTTTTTGTTATATAATATGGTATATCAGACAAAATAAAAGGAATAATAGCAACATTTAATTATTTTAAATTACTTAAAAATCACTAATGGGACAAAAAAAAATCAACCAGTCTGATTTTTTACAAAAATATCCATAATAGTTTTTATAAAAACTATAAAGTTATTTGAACTACTTATTTTAAAAATATTAAGAAAAAATAGTCTATGTTCCCCACCATCACAAAGATACTACAAAGATGCCAATGAAAATGTGTGGGAAACAAATTGGGTTGTCAGTCCTTTCAGAATGGTGAAGCCTACAGATCATAATAGGTCTATATATTCTTTTTGTCTGCATATCAAACATTTTACAATGTAGAATATTATTGTTGTTGCATATTGGAAAGCATTTTTCACTTTATCTACATAAACATAAATAATTGATAAGAAACTTTTTTTTGCACTCAAATTAGATAAATTTTTTAAGTCTATTAATTATATACAACCTAGAAAGATAATAGTCTTAATTTTGTAGTTAAATGATGGGCACTTGGAACATTAGTTGTTTTTCTTATATTAAAAAGTAACAATTACGATTCTAATAAAGATGTAAAAGGCATTCTTTGAAGCATATGATTTTTTTTTATATTATATCATCGCATGAATGATAATGAAGGTCATAAAACCATTTTCACACATGTATCACAAACAATATTCTTAAATACATTTATAATGGGTTTAACTATTCTGATGTAGATTCATAGGTTATTAAAAAATAACTCTTTCTATTTCTAAAAGTATGTTAACCATAACAATGATTACTTATTTGTTCCTGTCACAGTGAGTGAATTTGAAGTACATTGGATCTCCATGTAGAATTAGATGTGCATATTCTCATTGAAATGATGGTCCAAGGTGTTTTATCTTAAATATTTTTAAATTTTCATATAAGTGGAAATCAAATAATATGAAGTTGTATTCCATAAATAAAACAAGTAAATACATTAATAAAATAAATAAAGACATAAATAAAATAAATATATCACCATTAATATTCCATAACTTACTTTTTTGGGGTTGAATTTGATAAAGAAATTTATTCATATAGGTCTGTTGTAAAACAATATGGAGTCAAAACTTTATATTAACCACAATAAACCACTTGGAGATTTTATTGAATGTAACATTTAAATCACTAAGACATCAATCAAAATATTGGTGTAGTTTTTTTATATTCTTTGATTGCCATGTACAAGATCTACTAATCCACTCCAAAAGATGAAAAAGTTAAAATTCATTAGCAAATTGGAGAATTCATGTGAACGTGCAGATAAACCCATATGATGATGTAGGAAATACAATTTATTTTTTATTAACTATTGTTTCAAAATATTAACTTTGAGATGGTAATTGCAACAAATCTGAACATTATATATTTATATTTAATTAGTGCAAGATGTTACCTTATTGTGCCAAAATAGTCCTTGTTTAAATGTGTACATTCTTAGAAGATATGGACTATGTGTTGTTATTTAACAAACACACTTATTATGGTAGTTCCTTTAGTGTTGTTTTTAAAACATTTTTTCATTTTACATAAATCAATACAAACAATGGACAATCGAATTTATTTTATACTCCGCATGAAACTTTTCCTAATTTGATAAATTGAAAATGGCATAGTTATATAACTCTATTATTTACACTAACACACTTATGGGCTTTGATATCGATCATTTTATGCCTTTTGTGTCAGTTAAAATGCAACCTGTAGGTTGGGGACGCTGCTGATAAATGACTATGACGTCAATTTATCGAGAAAGATAAAGCTGACGTGGTATAATAGGGAGGCAACTTACAGAACTGACGTCTAGGATAATAAGAACCTATGTGAATGACTTGCCAATAATTTTTTTTATCAGATAAGGATATCAATTTCTTTTGACTATTTCACATATGTCTACAATGGTATATTTCACACGTGTGTTTCTTTTGAGTTTCTCAGTCAAATCCAAAATAATTTTGCTCAAGAAGAGAAACTTCAAGCTTAGGAGTTTTGACGCACACAATCTCTCCACGAAATTGTGGGCTAATGTAGAAATGTTTTCATAAGAAACCCTCTGATATTCATGTATTTTATGTATCTTGTGCCTAGATAGACAGAATTAGCTATTACGAATCCATTTTGTCTTATTCTAATGTATTTGGTTTGAAATTATGTATTTTATGATAATCTAAAGCATTGTTTGCTTTATTGGAGAGAAATCAAATACACACTAGAGATAGTTAGCACCACAACTACTACCATTATCCTTGATAAGATTAAAAGAAAGGCCTTGTCATAGGGAAATCTCAGTATCACCAAGATGAAGCTCCATACCACTAATATGTCAAGTTAGTGCCCCTGACGGTCAGCTCAATTTTTTTTAGTAAAAGAGATCACAAAGACTTAGTGGAATCCCAATACCATTGATAGTTTACTGGATGATACTAAGATAGTCTTCCCTATTCATGAAAAAAGATAGCTTGATGGCACTGACTTCCAATAAGGTGTCACGACGATTTTCCAGATGACCATGATAAACAAAGTCAACATCCAACAGTTCATTAGATAAGTTATCTTTTAGCCTCTTCCTTAAAAACCTAAATGGACAAATAGAGAGGGGACATAAACCATTTTACTAGAGATTAGAGACCTAATGAGAAGGAGACATTGATACATGGGGAGAAGTTCATCCAAACACCTCCAATGAGAAGTTTGATGGTCAAATTGTTATCCAATTTGCGACAATCTTCAGAGGAGATCAGCCTTACACCTCATTACATGGGTTTTCTTCATTCTCTATGTTGTTTATCTCCTATAAACCTTTTGTATATCATGTCGAGCATGAGGGGATAAGGCCCCTACCCTTGGGGACCCTAGAGCAACATGTTGTTGAAACAATGCATGTTTATTTGTAGTATAATATAGATTGTCTTTGCTTCGTATTTTAACAATGGATAGTAAGAACCTATTTTGATGACTTGTCGGTAAACAAAATTTATCTAATAAGGACATCTATTTCTTTTGACCATTTCACATATATCTGGAATGATATAGTTCACATGAGTATTTCTTTTGAGTTTTTCAGTCAAATCCAAAATAATTTTGCTCGAGAAGAGCAACTTCAATCTTAGTAGTTTTAACGCACACAATCTCTCCACGAAATTATGGGCTAATGTAAAAATGTTTTCATAAGAAACCCTCTAATATTCATGGATTTTCTGTTTCTTGTGTCTAGATAGATAGAATTATCTATTATGCATCCATTTTGTCATATTCTAATGTATTTGATTTGAAATGATGTATTTTAGAGAAATCAAATACATACTGGAGAAATCAAATACAGTGTAAAGAATTCTTTGCTTTAGAGAAATCAAATACACACTGGAGAAAGTCGGCATCCCAACTACTGTTAGTACCCCATATAAGAGAAAAAGAAGGCCTTATCATAGAGAAATCTTAGTATAACCAAAATGAGGCTCCATACCACTAAGATGTCAAGTCAGTGCACCTGACAGCCAGCTCAAATTTTCTAGTAAAAGAGATCACAAAGCCTTACTAGAATCTCAATACCATTGATAGTCTACTCGATGATAGTGAGATAGTCTTCCCTATTCAAGAAAAAAGATAGCTAAGTGGCATTCACTTCCAATTAGGTGTCATGAAGATTTTTCAGGTGACCATGATAAACAAAGTCAACATCTAATAGTTCATTAGATAAGTTACGTTTTCACCTCTACCTTAAAACCTAAAAGGACAAATAGAGAGGGGACATCATCCATTTTATGAGAGATTAGAGACCTAATGAGAAGGAGACATCAATACATGGGGAAAGGTTCATCTAAACACCTCGAATGAGAAGTTTGACGGTCAAATTGTTGTCCAATTTGCAACAATCTTCAAAGGGGATCAACCTTACACCTCGTTACACGAGTTTTCTTCATTCTCTATGTTGTTTATCTCCTAAAAACCTTTTTGATATCATGTCAAGCATGAGGGACTAAGGCCCCTGCTCTTTGGGACCCTAGAGAAGCATGGTGTTGAAAGTATGCATGTTTATTTGTAGTTTAATATAGATTTTCTTGGCTTCATATTTAACAATGGAAGCTCATAATTTCTTATTTATGCTTGATCACTATGTATATGTGTCAGATCTATTCGAGTGTCATTAATAATCAAGAGAAACCATAATCAACATGGTGAATAACGTGCTATGAGAATGGGATAACCACTATAAGGTAGACTGTCTAGAAAGTTTATATTGTTTTACTTTCCATATTGACACTACTGGACATAGTCAGTAATTAGGTTAAATAGTATACTACTCTATGATTGTGGATAGTACAAAATATAGACGTTGAATCCTAAGAAGAAAGACAATTTATCTTATTTGAACAAAATACATGAATAGGGTTGGTGAGAGTTGGTGCACTGGTTGAGGCTCGGGGGCCCCTAACAAAGGGTCACATGTTCGAAACCTAGCTGCAACACTCTCAGAAATGAATTGAGCCTGTCAGGTCAGCCGACCTCTGATCTGGCTTAAACGGGTTCTCGGGTTTGCACGCTATTCGGGCCCCCCCAGGTAGGCGTCGGGCGCAGCCCAACGGTGTCCCAGTGTCATAAAAAAAAATACATGAATAGGTAACACTTTGGTGAAACATGTATCCTAAATATTTCATTTATGTGATCCTTAAAACATTTTAATTCTTTAATATTCAATTTCAATTTTTATTTTAATCACTCAATCAAATGTTTTTGGTCTAACCGATCTATTTTAATTAGTAGTAGTCCCTTTCTGAGGACAAGCTAAATAGAGCTATCAGAGTGTGGTTCATGACTAATAGTTGAAAATAACTAAACAATCAAAGATCTAGGGAGATGTAGGATCTATCCATATATTCTCCTCTCTTGCATTCAATTTCATCTAGGAAATAATTATAGAATCCATATTCATCAAGGCTGTCATCGATTCTACCGCCATCCATCAAATTTAGAATCATTTTTTGATATCCAGTCATGAATGCTAGCCTGAAGACAATGTCATTTTAGCTAGACACAACAACACCATCATGTCATACCTTACTATCAAGAGACAAAATTTTCCCATATTGTTTATAAGAAAAAAATTTGATTTACTTGGAATGCATCACAACTCTCTTTATCAAACTTATTCTTCCATGTTATTCTATGTTATCACTCTTTTAATCATAAGTAGAACCATATACTTGGGAATTGATCTTATATTTAACATTATTTAACTACACATCTCCTATCTTCAAAAGTGTTATTTTGTATTTCCATGTGTAAGTAAGAACACCTTTTATCTTTGTAAAATCATTCCTTTCCATAAGAATTACTTTATGTCGTTCATTTCCTCTTCTCTCCCTACTTGCTTATTCACTTTGATCTAGTTTCAATTCCAAGGATATATATCTACAATGAGAACATCTATAAAATCTTGAAGATTTAAATAAACATGGGCCATGTTGTTCAAGGATAGGAAAATATATGGTTATGCTGATGTACCATGATCAATAGTTTGAAGTTTCTTCTCTTTTGTTTTTCTTAATTTGAACTAGAATAAGCTTGTAATTTTTGTTTTTAATCGGGTGGGACTAGAGCTGGCAATCGGGCGGGTCGGGTTGTGTTTGGGTTGGGTCATTTCAGGTCGGGTCATTACGGGTCAGAGATAATTCGAGTTATTTTATTCTTTCGGGTCGGTCGGGTTAGGATCGGGTTGGGTCCCGTCGGGTCATTTTGTAATTCGGGTCAACTCAGGTTCGGGTCAGGTCAATTTAGGTATAGACTTTTTCAGGTTACTTTATTGGGTCAGGTCGGGTTCAAGTCAAATCAATTTGAGTCGTCTTTATATCAGGTCGGGTCAATTTGAACTATTTCCTCAGTCTACTTGGGTTTTAGGTCGAGTCATTTTTAGGTTGGGTAGTAATCAGATCGGGTCTTCTTGGTTTGTGTTTTTTATTTGGGTCTAGATGTTTTGGGTTGGGTCTCAGTCTATTTAGGTTAGAGAGTTGGCAATCAGATGAGTCCGTTTGGGTTTGGCCATAGTCATTATGGGTCGAAGATAATTGAGGTTATTTATCCTTTCATGTTGAGTCGGGTTAGTATCTGTTTGGTCCCTTCGGTTCATTTTGCTTTTTCGGGTCAACTCATGTCCGGATCGGGTCAATTTTGGTATAAGTTTGTTCAGATTCATTTATTGGGGTTGTTTGGATTCATGTCAAATCACTTCAGGTCGTTTTAATTTACACTATTTCTTGGAGCAGGTCGTTTCAATTTACACTATTTCTTGGAGTTAACTCGAGTTTGAATCTAATCATTTTGAATTGGGTAGTTATCAAGTTGGTGTTGCATGGGTTGTATTTTTGTATAATCAAGTTGTTTTGAGTTGGACCTTATTTAGGTCACGTTGTGAGTTGTGATAATGAGTAATGACTAATATGTTGCATTAATTAAAAAAATAAAGAAAATATTTTTTTACTTGTTATTTTTCTCTTTTACTATCCAATATCTCTTATATTCCCCCTTCCTTTTCCTTACAATCAAATTATCAAGAAAACTATTTCTTATAAATAATATACTGATAAAGCTATACAAAAATCTATTGTAAAACTAAAACTTCACTTCTCAGCTTCTCGCTAGTTGGTACTCGCTAGTACTCAGTCATGATGACATTGGGTCGGGTCGATGTCCTGTTGGATTGATTTCGGGTCAGGTTGACATTGCGTTGGTCGGTGTAGGGTCGTTTTGACGTCAAGTCCAGTTGATATAGGGTCGGGTTGGTGTTGGATTGGGTTGACATTGGGTTGTGTTGGTGTTAGGTGGGTTGACGTCGAGTCAGGTCAGGTTGATATCGAGTCGGGTCAAGTCGGTTGTGATTTTTCCAGGTTGATTTGGGTCAAGCGATATCATCAGGTCGGGTGTCGGGTCAGGTTTGGGTTTGTCAATTCCGGGTCATATTGAGTTTCGGGTAAACATTGGGTCGGGTCGGGTTGAGTTCGGGTTTATATTTTCTTCAGGTTTAATCAGGTCGGGTTGCAGATAGGATAGGTCGGGTTTCTCGAGTCGGGTCAACTTTTGCCAGCTGTAGGTGGGACCATAGGGCCAACTATTCCTTTGGTGACATGATCCCAAACATTAGAAATTATATTTTCTACATTTATTTTTTAATTGATTTATTTTTATTTTGGATTTTCTTTAGTTTTCATAAAAATATAAAGGAGAATATTAATTATTTTTGAAGTACAATCCGCTCTTCAATTTTCATTCTCCATCGGCTTGCTTCTTGGCCTTGTGCTAGCGAAGAAAATCAAAAGGATATATTTATGTGTGAAACTAATTCCTCTAAGTTATAATTAAAGAAGACAATATATTTGTATTGGGGTACTAATTATTTTGCATCAATTGTTATATATACAACATTGGGTAAATCCATATTAGTCCACTATGTTGTTATTAATATTATAGATGAAAGTAGAGTAAATGCACTCCTATATGGAACATCTTATCCAAGTAATAATATACATGAACATTCCTTGGTTAGTAACCTATAGATATATGTTTACATTTACTTTTAAATTAACATACTTTCATATAGTTACTTATAGGAACCCCTTTCCACCGTATGATTTCCAACCAATACCAAGATATGTTCATTTTAAATTATAAATTACTTAGTAAACTCAATTATGTAATCCATCTATATGTTTGAGAATATATCATCTATTTGGTTATGACTACTTCATTATATATTGTTAGTTTTTTCTCTAGAAAGATGTTATGTAACTTATTTACTAGTCTCTATTCTCTTTTAGTATTTGCATAATCATTTGTGGTAATCATTTCTTGATATGGAGTGGTGAAGGTTACTATAACTATTTTACTACTTGTGCCTAATTTTTTAGCACTAGAATATTTCTGGTAACCAACGTATGATGTAAAATGAATTATTTTCTACAAAAGAACCCCTTGTAGTTTAGTATATAATGAAAAAATTTCAATCTAAATGATAGGAACATATTGCTATTTCTCTCTCATATTAAATAAATCATATTTTTGAAAGGTTCTTAGGCCCTATGATTTTAGTCTTCTTGTGGTGACCTGTATTTTCATAGATCTAATATATACTTTTAAAATATTTCAAAAACAAAAAATCATTAATATTATTTATTTCTATTACTTCAAGATGTAATAAAAAAAATCAAATGAGTGTATAATTTGATTCTAGAAAATAGTTTTTGAGATAAAATAGTCAAATGTATCTTCCTATGAGGCACTTTTATCACTATAAGAGTCAGATGGATTAGTGAATTCATATACATGGTCAAATAGTGATAAAGAGTAGTGAATTCATATACAAGGTCAAATAGTGATATAGAATAGTGAATTCATATGCATGCGACATGGTCATTGTAGGTTACTGTTGGCATTCATTGTTTTTATGAACTTCTACATTTACTTTTCCATATATTTTATTTTGTAACTTGTTTTTATTGATTCATCATCGGAATTAGTAAAAAGCTATCAGAATAAAAGAATCCCATCATAACAATCAATCAACAAAGCAATGGGACATTAGGGTTTGTGGTAGGGGACATGGAACATGAAGGAGATGGTTTTCTCAAGCGAAAATTATTAAAATATGTTGTTTTGTAATATGTGCATGGGTAAAGGGAAATGGATGGGGAAAACTTAAAAAATATTTGTTACAATGGTATGGGGATGGAGAGGGGGATTTGTTTATAGAAAACACATTGTACAAGTATGCATCCTATTTATTTGAATAATTGAATTCTTTTTCCATGTGTCAAAATGAGTAGTGGATACATGGGAAAAAGTCTTCATGATTCATCGAAATTTTTGATGGTGTCAAAAACATACAAAATTTCACCATAGATTCTTATGAAATATTCCCCTTCCCAATAACCATGGCAAACAAACTACATATTTTTTCCCTACCATTCACCTCTCCATGATCCACCATGTTTCAAACACAACCTAGGAGTAAATTGAAAACTCTATCATTACAATATAACTTTTTGCCATTTAACTTGTACACATGTTTGAATGGACAAGTCATCTCAAATCCAAACTAAGCATGTTTGAATTTTATCAAAATAAATAAAGACATAAATAAAACAAATATATCACCATTAATATTCGATAACTTACTCTTTCGGGTTGAATTTGATAAAGAAATTTGTTCATATAGGTTTGTTGTAAAACAATATGGAGTTAAAACTTTATATTAACCACAATAAATCGCTTGGACATTTTATTGAATGTAACATTTAAATCACTAAGACATCAATCAAAATATTGGTGTAGTCTTTTTTTATTCTTTGATTGCCATGTACAAGATATACTAATCTACACCAAAAGTTGAAAAAGTTAAAATTCATTAACAAATTGGAGAATTCATGTGAACGTGCGTAGGGGTGAGCAAATAACGGTCCAGACCGCAAAACCAGACCGGACCGCTCAATTCGGTCCGGTTCGGTCCGATCCATTTCGATTTCGGTCCGGTCCGCGGTCCGAGAATTTCAATAAATTCGGTCTTCGGTCCGGTCCGGTCCAAAACCGGTCCGGTCCGGTCCAAAACCGGTCCGGTCCGGTCCGGACCGCAGACTAACTTTTATATAAAATCCATATATATTTGAAGGTGTATTCTTTGATAACTACAAATAAAGTACATATATAAGTACTACTAGTATAAATGTTTGATACTAAAGTTAGATAATTGTTAGAAGTGACTAAGATTATCAACTTTGTACAATTAAATAAGTTATAAAACATGTAAAAACGGCTGATTGCGGTCCAAATGGTCCGGTCCGGTCCGCGGTTAAAACGGTTCGGTCCCGGTCCGGTATGACCACCAAACAGTCCGGTCTACGGTCCAAAAATTATTGATATTCGGTCCTCGGTCCGGTCCGGTTCGGTCCGGTCCGGTCCGGTTTTGGACCGATGTTCACCCCTAAATGTGCGGATAAACCCATATGACGATGTAGGAAATACATTCTATTTTTTTATTAACTATTGATTCAAAATATTAACTTTGAGATGGTAATTGTAGCAAATCCGAACATTATATATTTATATTTAATTGGTGCAAGATGTTACCTTGTTGTGCCAAAATAATCCTTGTTTAAATGTGTACATTCTTAGAAGATGTGGACTATGTATTCTTATTTAACAAACACACTTATTATGGTAGTTCCTTTTGTGTTTAAAAAAAAATTCATTTTAGGTAGATCAATATAAATAATGGACAATCGACTTTATTTTATACTACGCATGAAACTTTTCCTAACTGTATAAATTGAAAATGGAAGAGTTATATAACTCTATTATTTTATACTAGTACACTTGTGGGTTTTGACATTGATCATTTTATGCCTTTAGTGTCCGTTAAAATGCAACATGTAGGTGACAGATGCTGTTGATAAATGACCATGACGTCAATTTACCGATAAAGATAAAATCGACGTGGTATAATAGGTAAGTGGTTTACAGAAACTGACATCTAGGATTGTAAGAACCTATGTGAATGACTTGCCATTAAAAAAAAAAATCTAATAAGGACATCAATTTCTTCCAACTATCTCACATATGTCTAGAATGATATAGTTGACACGTGTATTTCTTATGAGTTTTTCAGTAAAATCTAAAATAATTTTGCTCGAGAAGTGCAACTTCAAGCTTAGGAGTTTTGACGCACACAATATCTCTACGAAATTGTGGGCTAATGTAGAAATATTTTCATATGAAACCCTATGATATTCATGTATTTCATGTTTCTTGTGCCTAGATAGACAAAGTTTGCTATTATGCATCCATTTTGTCTCTAAAGCATTCTTTGCTTTATTGTAGAGAAATCAAATACACACTAGAGACAGTCAACACCACAACTACTATCAGTACCCCAGATAAGAGATAAAGAAGGCCTTATCATAGGACATCTCAGTATCACCAAAATGAGGCTCCATACCACTAATATATCAAGTCAGTGCCCTTGATGGTCATCTCATTTTTTTTTGGTAAAAGAGATCACAAAGACTTAGCAGAATCTCAATACCATTGATAGTGTACTCTATGATAGTAAGATAGTCTGCCCTATTCATGAAAAAAGATAGCTCGATGGCACTGACTTCCAATTAGGTGTCACAAAGATTTTCCAAATGACCATGATAAACAAAGTCAACATCCAACAATTCATTAGATAAGTTATGTTTTAGCCTATTACATAAAAACCTAAAAGGACAAATAGAGAGGGGACATCAGCCTTTTTATGAGAGATTAGAGACCTAATGAGAAGGACACACCAATAAATGGGGAAAGGTTCATCCAGCCACCTCCAATGAGAAGTTTGATGGTCAAATTGTTATCTAATTTGCGATGATCTTCAGTGGGGATCAACCTTACACCTCGTTACATAGGTTTTCTTCATTCTCTATGTTGTTTATCTCCTACAAACCTTTTTGATATCATGTCAAGTATGAGGGGCTTAGGCCCCTGCTCTTTGGGATCCTAGAGAAGCATGATGTTGAAACTATACATGTTTATTTGTAATTCAATACATATTGTCTTTGTTTCATATTTTAACAATGGAAGTTCATAATTTCGTTATTTATGCTTATCACCATGTATATGTGTCAAATCTATTAGAGTGGTATTTATAATCAAGAGAATATATTATCAACATGGTGAATAATGTGCTACGAGATTGGAATAACCACTATGAGGTAGATTCTCCAGAGTGTTTGTATTGTTTAACTTTCCATATTGATACTACTGGACATAGTTGAGATTAAGAGAGAAAGATCCCCCCCTCTCCCATGCCCGTGGCAGAGGCCGAACGCCCAGGAGGGTGGTAAATCAAGGCGGCAACTGGGATTCGAACGTGGGTCCCTTCATCAGGAGACACCGTGCTTGCCCATTTGAGCCACTCCTTGTCGGCACTAGACATAGTTAGTAATTAGGTTAAATAGTATACTACAAGATATAGACGTTGAATCCTAAGAAGCAAGATAATTTATCATATTTGGACAAAATACATGCATAAGTCACACTTTGGTGAAAGATGTATCCTAAATATCTAATTAATGTGATCCTTAAATCATTTTAATTTTTTAATATTTTATTTCAATTCTTCATTTAATAACTCAATCAATCATTTTTCTTTTTAGGTCTAGCTGATCTGTTTTAGTTGGTAGAAGTCCCTTTCCCAGGATAAGCTAAATAGAGGTATTAGAGTGCGGTTCATGACTAATAGTTGAAAATAACTAGGCAATCAGAGATCTGAGGAGCTGTAGGATTTGCCCATATACTCTCCTCTCTTGTATTCAATTTCTCCTAGAAGATTATTATAGAATCCATATTCATCAAGGATATCATCCATCAAATTAGGAATGATTCTTTGATATACATTCAAGAATGCTAGTACAGAGACCATGTTGTTTTAGTTGGAGACAATCGCACCGTCAAGTCATTCCTTAGTATTATTTTTCAAAAGACACCAAATTTTCCCATATTGTTAATACGGAAAAAAAATTATTTATTTGGAATACATCATTACTCTCTATATCAAACTTATTCTTCCACCTTCTTCTATGTTATCACTCTTTTAATCATAAGGACAACCATATACTTGGGAATTGATCTTATATTTAACATTGTTGAAACTGCACATATCCTATCTTCAAAAGTGTTATTTTGTATTTCCATGTGTACGTAACAACACCCTTTATCTTTCTAAAATCATTCCTTGCCATAAGGATTACTTTGTGTCATTCATATCATATTCTATCTTGACTTGCTTATTCATTTTGGTCTAGTCTCAATTCCAAGGATAGGTATCTATAATGGGAACACCTATAAAATCTTGAAGATTTATTTAAACATAGGTCGTGTTGTTCGATGATAAGAAAATATATGGTGATCCTTACATACCATGATCAATAGTTTGAAACTTCTTATCTTTTGTTTTTCTTAATTTGAACTAGAATAAGCTTGTAATTCTAGTTCTTTATTGGGTGGGACCACATGGCCAACTCTTCCTTTGGTAACATGATCCTAAACATTAGAAATTATATTTTATACATTTCTTTTTTAATTGATTGATTTTTATTTTTGTATTTTCTTTAGTTTTCATAAAAATATAAAAGAGAATATTAATTACTTTTGATGTACCATTCCCTCTTCAATTTTCATTCTCCATCAACTTACTTCTTGGCCTTGTCCTAAAGAAGAAAATCAAAAGGACTGATTTATGTGTGAAACTAATTCCTCTAAGTTATAATTAATGAAGACACTATATTTTTATTAGGTACAAATTATTTTTGAATAAGTTGTTTTATATACAACATTCGGTAAATCCATATTGGACCACTACAATTTTATTAAAATGATTGGTGAAAATAGAGGAAATACTCTCCTAGATGGAACATCTTATCCAAGTAATAATATACATGAACATTCCTTAGGTAGTAACCTATGGATACATGTTTCCACTTACTTTTAAATTAACATACTTTCATATAGTTGCTTATAGAAGATCCCTTTCCATCGTATGATTTCCATCCTAGGTATACTCAATTACATCATAGATTTCTATGTTTGAGAATATATTGTCCATTTGGTTATGACTACTTCATTACATATTTTCAATTTTTCCTCTATAAAGATGTTATGTAACTTATTGTGACGTCCCCGGATTTTCACCTTCTCAAAACCCCATGGAGATGAGAAGACAAAATCCGAAAACTTTAGCAATCATATCAGAGAGCGATGCGGAAGCACAATACGCATACATGAACAAACAACTATACATACACCATAACACATCTCAACATTCAACATGTACATTATTACAACATGAATTACAATTACATATTGAAATATGATTTGACAAGTCTATGAACATGTATGCTAATTAGGATCTTAACACAAAAGGTACAACCTGAACATTGCTCACTTCACGTCTTTTATCCCATGCTAGCTTTGAACCTAAAACATACGTGAAACAACAAATCAACACATAAGGTGTTGTGTACATGGGAAGAAAGATACATATATTTATGGATTTCATAATTTTGAAAAAGATTTGTAGAAGGAAATAAAATTATAGAAAACACTTCTTTATTAAGCAAAATACGCCAATTTAAGTCATTTTCCTAGATGAATTGCATTACCAAGGTGGACTAGTACCAAAACATAAATATTGGGCCCATCCCCGTGTACCAAGTACTCTAGGGAAACTCCCCGTACACCGTGTGCTCTAGGGAGGTGTACTAGCCAACATTAATCCATTCCCTCGTAAGGGGGATAATGAACACCTTAAATAACTACAAAGCATTGATAACACCAATTTTTGTGATATTTTAGACTGTTTTTCTGTTATCAAAACTGCCATTTTTAGCTATTTTCCTCTCTTTTGTATGCACTTTCGCAATAATTGGCCAAGCAATGCTCTTAATCCTATATTTCCATCTTTTGCAGAGTTTTTCCTCATTTTGGTGCAATAAGGCCGTCCCGGCCCACAGAATAAGTCCAAGTATGTTTCGGCCTTCCTGACGCCCGATACAACCTCTGCCCGATAGGGTGGAGTGACACAATGACGCACGACAAAAGGATGCCGCGCAAGAAGGAGCAGATGGACGACACGCCTTCTACCCGACAACCCAGCTTATCGGGCGACATAGCCACCCACCGACAGGCGCACCGTCCATCACGTGACCGATAGCCGACACTCCTGAGCCGAGCGATACCAGTATCGGCTGTCCACCGATCCACAAATAAGGAGGACATGTGGCGCTTCGAGCACCATAACTTCCTCCTACTGCTGCCTATAAATAGCAGCTACAGGAAGCCGAAAAGACAGTTCAGATACTTCAGAATTCAGACAGTTGGGAGCTTTGAGTGATCTTCGAAGAAAACTGTGAGAGCAGGAGTATCGTGCCCCAGTGCTCATGCCGGGCGACACTAGGTGAGCTCTTCCTCATCCCGAGAGGGAGGGGATAGTTCACTTAGAACCGTCCCGGGCGACACTGCGGGCCGATATCGGCCAACGATGACAAGCGACACAAGTGCCCGACAGTAGGACGCGTCGCTCCATGCCCGGCACGATATCGAACCCGATACGCTTCGCCCGTAATGCGTGCTGCCCGAGAGGGTGTGTCGCCCAACTTGAGCGTATCGGCCAGGTCCTTGAATGATACAATCGGCCGTCGCGGTGTGCCGCTCGAGAGAGTGTGTCGCCCGACACCGCTGTATCGGGCTAGGCCCCTGTCCGGTATCGGGCGGGAGAGCCGCTGTAGTCTGTCGCCCTTCTACATCAAGAAGGCGACATCTAGCTTAAATTCTGTTATTTAATTCCTTTCTTACGCAATGTATTAAGACCCTTAATGTGTATGGAAATAGAAAAGCTTAATTACTTGCTGCTCTATGCTTGGTGCGATATATTGGATGATTGCTATGTTTGATATCTGAACTCTAGCTTGCATGTTTGGATCGCGTTTCGCTTAACTACCAAATCGTGTTTTTCCGTCGCAACAGCTTCGAGAGTCGTGTTGTGGCTCTAGTGTTTGGTCCGATTCTGGAGTACGAGAGTGCCTGGAACAGAGTTGTTTTAGTAACATTCCACTCTAACTTAAGTCCGACAACCTCGAGAGGGGTGTCGACGCTTGGTCAGAAGTACCCACTTTGAGAGGAGGGGTGCAGGGTGTTACTGCTGCCGCTTGTTTTGCTGTAGTCTTATCCTTCACATCTTGCCTTAGCTCTAGTATTATCTTTCTGTTTCTGTTGCATGAAAACCCCTAAAAACTGCTAAATGACTAAAACCTTAAATCTCTCTTGTAGCTCCGGTTGGAGATAGTTTTCTTTGTTTTATTTGTGACATCTTGCTATTTCCCTTTTGGGAATTTATATGTCTTTATATCCACCGGAGTGTAGCGTGTCGATTCTGGGTTCTCAACACTACCCCCTTGTCCCTGTGTTCGACCCCGTATATCTACTTCGACCCCGTAAACAAAGTTGCGGGGGCCTAGAAGGATTCGGGTTTATAAATGTAAAAGCTCGACTACCTCAAATCCGCCTCCACTTTTGGACGCGCGATTTAGGCCGGTCAACTTTTTGGCGCCGTTGCCGGGGACAAGGCAAAAATGGTACTGTAGATGAATCTGAATCCACTAACTACACTCATGTGCCTCAAGCTTAGAAATGAGTTTGACAACACTCTTTTTCTTTTTCTTTTTCCTTACTATTATTCTTTGCTTAAAATTAATAGTTCAATTTTCTAAACTTGAATTTTTGTGCTATTTCAGGCACTCTGAAGAACAGTGATCTGTTCCACTGAGCACCAACTCCAACCGTCATGCCGCCTCGCGTGGATCCATCCATTTCTGGAGACGAACGCCAAGGGGGGAGGCCTGAATCACCTCCACCAGATGGCAATGACCGCTATGGCGGCAACGATCAGCATGAAGATCATGAATCGAAGCACTCTGAGGAAGGCCACCCCCAGGTCAGGCGTCGCCACCGTCAGCGACACAGGCGACACCACAACCAAGAACAACGTCGCGAGGCTAGCGACAGCGATGACTCCGAGGAGGATGAGAAGACGTTGAGGGAGTTGGCATCAACAAAAGCCAACAACTCCAGATGTCCCGTCATCACCCCACGATTCACCACAGCCAATTTTGAGCTTAAGCCTTCTGTGATCTCTATGATCCAGAACAAAAGCTTCAGGGGAAGTTAGAAAAATGACAACCCCTACCACCACCTCGATGCCTTCAAGAACATATGTGACACGATAAAGATGCGGGGGGTCCCCCAGGAGGTTATATACTGCAAAGGATTCATCTTCTCACTGGAGGACAAAGCACTGTCCTGGTACCTCGGGTTACCCCACCGGTCCTTGAACGGATGGGGGGCGTTAGCTGAAGCCTTCGTAAATAAGTTTTACCCCACCGAGAGGCCGGTCAGAACTCGGCAGAAAATAACTTCCTTCATGCAAAAGCCGAACGAAAGCCTTCACGACGCCTAGGAGAGGTTCCAAGAGGACCTGAGGGATTGCCCCCATCATAATTACAAGAAGGGCTTCCTTGTCACCACCTTCTACAATGGCCTGACTCCCGATGAACGAGTGTCATTGAATGCGATAGCAGGAAGTGACTTCTTAGGGAAAAAGCCGAGCAAGTCTGAAAGGATCATCAAAAATATGGCCGAGCTGCAAGCCGGCGCTGAATATGATAGATCTGACAGAGGACAGGCAAAAAAGGTCGGTGAAGGGTCCTCTCTTAAATCCAAGGCCCTAGAGACCACCACTTCTCAGATTCAGAAAATAGCCACAGATGTAAAGTAGCTGAGGGAATCCGGCGCGAAAGGGAAGAAGCAGGTGGAAAAAGTAATGAAATGTGTAACATGTTGAGAAGGCGGTCATGGGATAGATAATTGCATCTACACTCGACCATAAGCATCAAGCGACACTGAGTCTGAGGTCGAAGAAACTGAAAAAGTCTCTTTCGTAAATTTCAAAAGACCAGACCACCCTGGTTTCAGCTATGGCAACAAGGAGGCAGCCGAGAATTCTCATCAGCTGCACAACTCCACTAGGCCGCCCCAAGCTTTTGAGAAGAGGGGAGTGCCAAGCCCATACATCAAAAACACCCCCTTCCAGCCGAACAAAGGAGGTTTTCAGGGGCAAGCTAAGTATCAAAGATCAGCCAGAGAGCAAGGACAGGACAAGTCTTCGAACCAAGCAGATGTGGTGGGACAGTTGTTTGATTTTGTGAAGAAGCAGGACACCGTTAACAACCAGTTGGCGCAGAGCGCGTTATCAAGTTCTGGTGTTTTGAACTCATTGTAGGTGCAAATGGCGGACATGCAGACACACCAACGCCAGATGGATCAGCAATTAGCTCAAATGGCCGAGTTAATGAAGAATCCCTCAGGGAAAATATCGTCAAACACCGAAACTGCAAAGAAGGCAGGGATGTGATCGAGAGAAGACGAAAATCGGGCTGCAAGAGAAGGTTGGATGATGTTAGCAGATAAGGAGCGGAAAGGCTGGAGCTGTCAAGCTGGAGACGAAAACTACAACGCTTCTCGGGAGGCAACCCGAGCTCGTTTTTCTTTCCTAGTATAGGGTGCTTTTACTTTCAAGCAAATTGAACATTACAAACATTTAGACTGTAATAAGGCCCGAGTTAGCGCATGCGCCACATGCGCTGACCCTTATGGACCACCGCCTTAGTTTTATCAACTGGGATGGGTAATACCATTTGAGGCTGGGATCTTAGTCTTCGGCCAATGGTGTTTTACTCATCGACCGCTTTTAAACTACTTTGTTTTCACGATGTATCAGATAGCAACCCAACCGGTGCTATGTATGCGCCCATATCGGGCAAGGGAATTTCGGGGATCGCAAGGGTCGTGCCGACGGATGAACTTGCCCATTTTACTAGTTGCCCTGACGGCCGACACACGCCCCAGATTTACCTGTTTCACCCCGGTTGAGTTTGCTATTTATAGGGGCACGTTTTTACCGTGTCGGGCTCCTTGCCTTACTGTTTCCTCACTCCCGTATCGTGCTAAGACCTTGTGCTTTTGCTCCCGTGTCACGCAAGACTGCCCTACTCTCGTGTCGTGCGGAAGTACAGATCACAGCAAGGTAATGGTCGACATACCCTATCGCCCGACATACCCTATCGCCCGGCAGACTGTGCCGCCTGACAGGTTTCCATCTTTAAGCAAGTAGCTTATCGGCCTTACATGTTTTGTGCTGGGAAGCCTTGTATCGCCCGATATGGATGTCGCGGAACGTACCTTTTAATCACGTCTGCCCGATATGCCATGACAGGCGATATCCGTGTTGCTCATCTTTGCCCCGCTTCGCCTGTTTCGATGTCGGGCGACACACCGCCTCCTTCTCGAATAACTATATCGGGTATCTCATCTTATCGCCTCGTATCACCCGACAGTCGTGATGCGTATCGCCTTGGTCTTATCGCGTGGCGAGCGTCACCCACACCGCATATCGGGCACGAGACTTCACTTCTGAAAACCTCGTATCACCCGATACGGGGGTGTGGGAACCTCGCGCTTTCAGTCTAAATATAGCGTCATCATATTTAATTAATGCAGGAGTTTGTTTACTCATTTACAGAGATGGCACACATCAAATCAACTGCTGTCCCTGTTGACGCACAAGGAAGAAGGATCTACCCCGCGACTGCCGCAGAAGCACCAACTACCGGGCAGAAACGCCCGAACCCAGGACCAGCCGGGGCGTCGACATCCGAGAAGAGGGCTAAGGTTGGAGAAGTGGCAGCTCCAGCCCCAACACCGACACCTCCAGCAGTAGCGGAACTCCCGAAGCTCTTATCAGGGAGTTTCGAACCAAGAGACGACGAGCACGCTCGCCGATATGCTGAGCTGGTAACCAAGATCTACTGACCGAGCAAGTTCTGCCATAGAGCCTCGTTTGCTGAGATAGGAATCGTGAAGAGGCTGAAGGGCGTACTGGCTGCGGCAGGACTGAAGAAGATCTGTTTCAGCCGGTCTTCTTCGTACACTAAGCTGACGATGGAGTTTATGTCTTCTCTCCGCCGGGTAAAGAACTCTGCAGTAGAGAGAGAAGAATTTGGCGGGCTAGACAGACTCCAGGCCCGACTCTACAATTCGGAGTACACCATCTCCGAGAAGCTCTTGAACAAGATCTTCTCCTCCAACGAGGAGGATAAGAACCTGATGGACAACGGTGAGAGGATCACCGAGGGAGATGGGTTCGATCCCGTGCAGCTTTGGGGAAAGCTTACCGGAGAATCTTCGTTCAAACTGGGAAGAAAGGTCATGGCGGTGCACTCCTGCTTCTGGAGGATAGTGCACAAGCTGGTGGCATGCTTGCTGTTAAGCAAGAATGAATCGAGTAACATCTACACAGAAGAGCTCCACGTCATGTGGCACATCATGGAGGGTCGAGTGATCAACCTCGGTCGGTTTTTACTGAATAGGCTGCACCCAATGAAGGAAGCTACCAAGGAGTACTGCATGGGCGGCATCGTCAATCTCATCGCAGTAGGACTCGGGTACCCAAGCGAGCCGCACAGCCATTCGAGGATGCAAGGCGACGAGGTGTTTGACACCAAATACTTGATGAGGACCAACATCGTTAAGAGGGAGGGGAGGAACTTCTTCTACAAGTTTTCAAGGACAGATATACTCGTCCCCCTCCCTCACTATGCCGACTACGACGTAGAGAAACTGATCTTCACCACCGCCGAGATTGAAGCTATAGCAAATAACACAACTGTCACACCCCGATCTCACACTAACCTCAATCCACGAGATTAGGGCACGACGGAGGGATTACTCACAAGCCAAACTTCTCATAACTTTTTTAAACCATTTTAAAGACATTAAAAAGATAAACTGATTTATGCTGTAAAATGAAACTAAACAATCTGCGGAAGCATTTTTATTTAACTAACTAGTAATATAAACAAAGTCTACAACATATTACATTGTCCGACATAAAATAAGGCATAACAGTTAATTTACATCTTTATACACATACCACATACACACTCTCTCTCACCCACTCCATGTCCCAAGGATCGAGGGGAAAGTACTAAGAGACCACTATCTAACTAAACTAACTACATATACCTTCTACAGATTAAGCGTTAGGATGAAAAGATCCTTCTGATTCCTGGAATTGTCGTTGACCTGAAAATGTTTGAGTAGAGGAATGAGCCTACTCGCTCAGTGAATAGCATTTCATTTAGCTATCACTAAACAACTCCGTATTTTACCTTTAACAGGAATATGTGAATAAAATAACAAACTGAGCAGTTCTAATTAAACAGTGCAATTATCGCAGAAAAGTATAATGAACATTTAAAGAACAAGTATTATAAATTCTAAATCTGAACATACACAAGTTTCATATTAATCTACCTTAATTCTAAGTAATCATCTTTTAACTTATGCCCTGATCATATGCAGTGTACTCTGCATATAAAGTCTCGTAGCGAACTACGAACCCACCGTACAAGACTTAGCGACACACCCGGGAAATGCTAAGTCTGACTGCCGTCCTGGTCTGCGTCAGGACTCTCAGGCTCACACGGCCTCACTGCACTCTCAAAGAGTGTACTCTAGACTCCTCCTCTAACCTAAGCACACAGGCGGAGAGTCTGGGTTACCACTGTGACACACGCACAGATTATTGTTGAATAACCCCTATTTACTCCAGTGCCACCGTGACACACGCACGGATTATTGTTGAACACTGCCTCTCTGTCCTCGTGCCACCGTGACACACGCACGGATTATTGTTAAACACGAGCCACCGACCATCTAGACTCACGCTAGGTAGGTCATTTCACCCCTAAGGCACAGACCTCCAAAAGAGGTTCTACGGTGTCAGGGCATCTAAGTCTATTAACTGGTTAACATATAAACACTTAAACAGGAATATCACATTTACTGATTTCATATCAGATCACAATACACTGTCATTCTAAACTGACAGAGCAATATATTTCAAATCATTGTAATTTCTGAGAAATTCTCATACCATGCATTCAGACAAATTAGAAATGCATAAATAACCCAACTTATTTCAATTTGGCACATACATAGCGAATTTACGCAATTGAACATCTTATTGCACAAATTAAAGAAATTTACTTCACATACGAGAATCATACTCAACATTTGTCAATTCTCTAAAATTCTCGAAAAACGTGCACATTAACCCAAATCTTGGTTTGTGCATCACTTAACTCAATTAAGAGTTAATTACATTTCACAATATAATTTAATAACAATACTTGAGAATTTCTAGTAATAATTCAGAGAAATGTGCCATTTTATGTAAATATCAATTTACACATATTAACGTCAAAAGATATATGCAATTTAGGGTTTTATTGCACATTTTATTTATTCATATCAACTTTAAAATCGTACATCTGATAATTTATCAGAAATCCTTATTGTCTGGGTTCATACCCAATCCATACCATTTTTTTTGACATGAATTTCTAATTTCAACATTCAAATAAACAATTTAGGTTCCAATGAACCATAAAAATCTACCGATTCAATCCACACTGATCAATTGCTAAATTTAATCATATAACCGCGTCTAGAAGCAATTTATGAAATAAAAAGTCGGGCGACGCTAAACGCCGCCCTACGCCTGATAACGCCTGTTATCAGCGTAATTTGCGCACAAAACAGAAAATATTCAAACGCCTGAGTTATTTAATGATAAATGAATGAAATCCTACTCACCGCGTTTCGAACTGTCTGGGTTCGTCCGGAAATGCGTTCACGGTCTAATTCCGGGCAATTCACGAGATCATCCTCAACCTTGAAACAGTTCTAAAACTACCTGTTCCGCACAGGTTCATACGCATAGCTGATTCAATGCAGCTTGAAGCTGGTTGGCGGCGGATTTGAACCCTGGGGCTCACGGCCGGACTCACAGTGTCGCTCCTGTGCTGCTCCTCAAGCCTAAACGGCTCCTGACCGTGGCTGCAGCTGGCCGTTGGTCACTATTGCTGCTGGCTGCTAACGCAGCTCTGTAGGTCAGCCAACATTGCTGCTATTTGGGGGCACTAAGGCATGGAGAAGAGAGCTAAAGGATGGAGGAAGAAGAGGAGGTTGACGGCAGAGGTTGGGCGTAGCTAAACCGAAGCTTTTAAGCCCTAATCGGCCGCCATATCCTGCTCTGCTGCTAGCTGGTCAGGCTGCCACAAAAAGGGGCGCCGCTCTTACTGAATTTGAAGCACAGGTGGGGCAAAAGGAGGCGGGGCGCTGCATGCCTGAGGCGAGGAAGAAGGAAGGAAGGTGGAGAAGGCAGGGGCGTCGCTGGTTCGGGGCTAAGGGCCATGAATCGCCCTAGGTCACTACTGCTCGAGCGGCCTACTGCTGCTCATGTTGGGCGGCCATGGCTGCTCCTTGCTAGGGCATGGAAGAAGGGGAGGAACGAAGAAGGGAGGTGAAAGGGAAGGTGGCGCCGCTGGTCGAAGGTGAGGGAGCCAAGAAATCGCCCTCACGAACCCCCCCTGCTGCGAGGATCGAGCAGCTTGGCGCTAGGTTGGGCGCCGCTCTGCGCTTTCTGGCATCGGTCGGTTGGGGAAGAAAAGAGATAAGGGAAATGAAAAAGGAAAATGATTATAAAGCAAAAAAATTGGAAAAATTGCTAATTCAACCCCAGAAATTGAAAATGCTATAACTATTGACTCGGAGGTCCGTTTGAAGTGATTCTTCTTGCAACGTTTCAAGCGCGAGGTTCTCTACAACCTTAGGGCAAGAAAATATGCAAATTAACATGTCACAACTAGTCACATCACTAATTGCAACAGTGAGTACTCAACTCGACTTAATTAACCTAACGATCATCATTGCCATTAACATTAATTACCTCAGATGTTTCAATCTCAACTATTGATTCACATATAAGCTTATCTTGATTAACCACAATGTTTAATAAGATACTCAACACTAATCAAAGTGTTTCACGTTAATTGAGGTATTTACTGGCTAACCTCAACGTGGGTCATAACAACAGCTTTCACCACATCGACCAGGGCCCCAGAGCTACCGACGACAACCGCTGACAGAGTTGTCGTCGCTCCAACCATACCAGCCACCGCCACAGCAGGGATGGTAGCTGCTGAGAAAGTGCCGGTGATCGCTGAGGTCACCAGGACAGAAACTACGAGATCTTCCGCAGAAGAGACGGCCGCAGTTCCCGGCATTGTATCGAGACCTGCAGAGGTGGAAGGGGAATTTCAGCAGGGCAACAACAACGGGATGTTCGACGAGATCATGAGGGAACTCGAAAGAACATCAACACCGCCACTGAAGTCCCCGCCTACAGCAGTCGAGGAGATCGCCGACAGTGCAGAGGTGGAGCAGAGTCCGCCCTCACCACGGTCATCTCCACCCAGACGAGAAGGCAAGGCAGCTCCTAAAAAAGCGCCGACGCCCCACCTGGGGACGTCTGGATCGCGTATGATTTTTATAGAATCTACCTCTCCTGGTGGACCATCGCGTGAACAAGACGTCATGAGGATGGAAGGGAGACCCACCCAAGCTCCTCCGTCACTCAGTAAGATGCTCGGGCACGAGCTCGATAATTTGTGGGAGGTAACAGATATCAACTCTGACGTTTATATTTCCCTAACCCGCAAATTTGCGTCTTTCCAAAACAGGCTGGAGAGCCAAGAAAGAGAGCTGCTGACTATAGCGAGCCTACCCGGCGGACTAGAGGCGCTGAATGCAACAATGCAGCAAGTTCTCCAACGATTAGACAGGCTTGAGGAGAGAATGGACAGAAGTGACGACCATCCACGCCGAAGGAGGCCGAGATGGTCGCCGTCACCTCCCAGCCGGGGCTCTCATCCCTCTTCATCAGGTTCCCCCTTAGGAACAGCGTCGCCCTCCTCCTCCAGCAGATGATCCTCAACGCCCAAGGAGGGGACGCAACAAGGATCGATCGGAGGAACTCCCAGTGGATAGGAGAGCTCCTTAGGATTGGGAAATGCAAACATCTCCGTCCCCCTGGATGAAGTCGAGGATGAAAGCATAGATATCAGCATCGGGGGAGACTCTTCCGAAGAGTCCGAGGGAGAAAAGGGGGATGTCTACACAGTCAATAAAAGACATCTACCCCGAGGGAGGCGCTCGATGGTGGACATATTTCGTGAGCCATCTGAGATACCGTCCTTCGAGATGGCCGATTTTGACAGACAAGCCATCGAATGCCTGACGATCAGAGACCAGAAGCTACTGAATAAGGTCTTACGATCGCAGGCAGATGAAGATGACATCGTCTGGACCGACGGCTACCTTTCGGTGCGGCGGAAGATTCTTCGCGGCATGTTCCGCACGCCGGCCGTGGTCGGTAAAAGATTATTCAGGGTCCTGGAGAATGCACTAATAGAGAGTATCAGCGGCACGACAGGTCAGAGAGCAGTATACATGACCACCCCGACCTTGGCAAGAAGGTTGATGAAAGGAGATCAAGACTCCCGTGTGGTAGGCGACATGCTGAAGCACATTGAAGAGCATAGGTTGAACCTGGTTTTGGCCCCGTACAAGCACCGAAACGTGTGGTTTCTCTGCATAGTAGACCTCAGAAACCGCGACGTCCGGTTGCTGTGCTGCAACAATGCCGAAGTGCCACGCTCCGGGGGTGTTTTCTGCTACCCGGAGGACGCGAAGCTGAGACTCTTGCCGCTGCATCTGCAACGAGCCATAAAGCACGGAAGCCAACATCACCAAGGACCTTGGAAGTTCTTCACTATCCGAGACCTCCCCGCTCAGATAGAAGAGGGGAGTGGAAACAACGCTATAGCCATCCTGGGTGCAATTGAGGCGCTCAACACATTTGGAAACTTGGGAGTCCTCAAAGGAACGTCCTTCTATCAACGCCGGAGCATTTACGCCATGCTCCTAATTAAGGACAAGCGCTATTTCCAGGACGCATGGGTACCATAGCAGCTGCTGAACAGTGACCTGGAAGAAAGCTCTTCTCAGTCCAACAGCTCCTCAAAAAAAGAAGAGGAAGTGGCGACCGTCATACGTGGGGCAGGCAAGCTGTTGGCAGTCCTGAGAAAAGTGCACGGGACGGAGGACACTGCTTTGCCTGAAGCTTCAGAAGAGCTGATCACAAATTTCGACCGCTTCTCGTGTGCAACTCTCACACAGGAGCAAGTCAGCATTATCCAGAAGAAGTTGGTTGATTCAACCCCATCGGTTGTTTCCTTTCAGGCAGGTGATGTCGTAGTCCCGGTTGATGATCTAAGGGACATGGTGAAGGAAGGAGGGTGCTTAGCTGTAACTGTTGCAACCGCTTACATCCAGTACATACAACCAAATCTAGAACAAGCATATATTGCCCATCCTATGCTGTTCAATGACATATGCCTCGCTGATGAAATAGGAGCGAAGAAAATATTTCTACAGAAGTTGGCGAGCGGAGTTCCACACGAGATCTTCCTCCCAGTTCTACATTACCACCACTGGACGCTCCTAGCAGTTTACACCCAGGAACGAGCATGAATTTTCTACAACAGCTCAGACGGCAACAAGAACCATCCCGTGCCGTGTACTTCTGAACCTTTGTCATCCGTCGAGCGCTTGGTCCGAAAATACTACGACGAGGTGGCAAAGATGATTCAACCATTCCTGGATACGCAAGCAAGTGACACAAGCTCCAGTTCTACCACCGCAGTCCGCAACAACTTCCTTTATCCAACGACTGCGACATCTACGTCCTGGAATGGATAGCAAACAAAGAAAAGCCTGACCAACTCCACCACACAGTCTATCACAGCAAAAGGGGAGAATATGTGTGGGAGCTTCTATCTGACGCAGGCGTAACCTCACTAGAATAAAACATTACCTTACCTTATCCACTTCACAACTCTGGGACAGAGTGTGGAATAAGTTTGGGGGGGGTACCATGTACCAGTGAGGGAGGTACAAATTTTTGAAATTTCTTCATTCTTTTGCCCCTTATTCGTTATTCTTGTGTGTACATATTTATCTTCATACCAAAATTTCGAAATTTTTTGCTTTTATTCTCCATGCTTATATACAAAGTCTATAATAGTAAAAACCTGATGCAACTGCTTGCAAAGTTAGTTTTCTTTGTGCTTAACGAGATACAAGTTCCGTTATATCTTTCTGATAATGCTGCTTCAAACGAACAGAAGATTACGTTTTCCATGCCAAAAATTTCGAAAAATATAATAATCTCACAAACAGCTAAGAGACTATGGAGAAGGAAAAAGCTGCCCAAACAGTAGAAATCTCTTTGTTTCCCCTTTACCCAACGAAAATCCCAAAAAGAGAGAGAAGCCTTATGAGTGTGAATAAAAGCATGAGAGTTGTGCCCAATAGAAGAAAAGAAAAAAAAGAAAAAAAATATATACCCGCTTGTTTTCCAAAAGTACCCATCTTTAGGCATGGTAGATCCGGGGCAGTGGTACGTAGGATGTGAAATCACTGCTCTAAAGCTAACTGGCTTGGACTGCAGGGACCATTTGCCCGCTAACGGACCCTTACCTGGATGGACTGATGGAAAACAAGATGAAAAACCCAAAAAGCCTTAGCCTACCCTTTACACAACTTTCTGCCCCGAAAATAAAGCTGTTTGGTGTGTAAGCTAACTTCAGAATCATACACTAAAGTCTCACTGAAGTTGTAAAAAAAATTCTACTGAAATAATAAGGGAGGAAACGCAAGGTCTTTTGTTCGTAATGAGACAACATTATCTCTAAAGGCATTACTATACTTGCTTTACCTCTTGGCCTGAAAGCTGTACCAAATAAGAAGAAGCATCACAAAATAAAGTTTAAATATTGATTGAGGACAATCAAAATGCTAAGTTTTGGGGAGTTGATAACACCAATTTTTGTGATATTTTAGACTATTTTTCTGTTATCAAAACTGCCATTTTTAGCTATTTTCCTCTCTTTTGTATGCACTTTCGCAATAATTGGCCAAGCAATGCTCTTAATCCTACATTTCCATCTTTTGCAGAGTTTTTCCTCATTTTGGTGCAATAAGGCCGTCCCGGCCCACAGAATAAGTCCAAGTCTGTTTCGGCCTTCCTGACGCTCGATACAACCTCCGCCCGATAGGGTGGAGCGACACAATGACGCACGACAAAAGGATGCCGCGCAAGAAGGAGCAGATGGACGACACACCTTCTACCCAACAACCCAGCTTATCGGGCAACATAGCCACCCACTGGCAGGCGCGCCGTCCATCACGTGACCGATAGCCGACACTCCTGAGCCGAGTGATACCAGTATCGGCCGTCCATCGACCCGCAAATAAGGAGGACACGTGGCACTTCGAGCACCATAACTTCCTCCAACTGCTGCCTATAAATAGCAGCTACAGGAAGCCGAAAAGATAGTTCAGATACTTCAGAATTCGGACAGTTGGGAGCTTTGAGTGATCTTCGGAGGAAACTGCGAGAGCAGGAGTATCGTGCCCCAGTGCTCGTGCCGGGCGAAACTAGGTGAGCTCTTCCTCGTCCCGAGAGGGAGGGGATAGTTCACTTAGAACCGTCTCGGGCGACACTGAGGGCCGATATCGGCCAACGATGACGAGCGACACAAGTGCCCGAAAGTAGGACGCGTCGCTCCATGCCCGTCACGATATCGAACCCGATACACTTCGTCCGTCATGCGTGCCACCCGAGAGGGTGTGTCGCCTGACTTGAGCGTATCGGCCAGGTCCTTGAACGATACAGTCGGCCGTCGCGGTGTGCCGCTCGAGAGAGTGTGTCGCCCGACACCGCTGTATCGGGCTAGGCCCCTGTCCGGTATCGGGCGGGAGAGCCGCTGTAGTCTGTCGCCCTTCTACATCAAGAAGGCGACATCTATCTTAAATTCTATTATTTAATTCCTTTCTTACGCAATGTATTAAGACCCTTAATGTGTATGGAAATAGAAAAGCTTAATTACTTGCTGCTCTATGCTTGGTGCGATATATTGGATGATTGCTATGTTTGATATCTGAACTCTAGCTTGCATGTTTGGATCGCGTTTTTCTTAGCTACCGAATCGTGTTTTCCCATCACAACAACTTCGAGAGTCGTGTTGTGGCTCTAGTGTTTGGTCCGATTTTGGAGTATGAGAGTGCCTGGAACGGAGTTGTTTCAGTAACATTCCACTCTAACTTAAGTCCGACAACCTCGAGAGGGGTGTCGACGCTTGGTCAGAAGTACCCACTCTGAGAGGAGGGGTGTAGGGTGTTACTGCTGCCACTTGTTTTACTGTAGTCTTATCCTTCACATCTTGCCCTAGCTCTAGTATTATCTTTATGTTTCTGTTGCATGAAAACCCCTAAAAACTGCTAAATGACTAAAACCTTAAATCTCTCTTGTAGCTCCGGTTGGAGATAGTTTTCTTTGTTTTATTTGTGACATCTTACTGTTTCCCTTTTGGGAATTTATATCTCTTTATACCCACCGGAGTGTAGCGTGTCGATTCTAGGTTCTCAACACTACCCCCCTTGTCCCTGTGTTTGACCCCGTATATCTACTTCGACCCCGTAAACAAAGTTGCGGGGGCCTAGAAGGATTCATGTTTATAAATGTAAAAGCTCGACTACCTCAAATCCGCCTCCACTTTTGGACGTGTGATTTAGGCCGGTCAAGCATCTACTTATCATTTATGTTTACGAGTGATAAAACATCGAGTACTATATAGTGCTACTACATCTAATATTTGTAAATAGAAGAGAGCATACATACATATCATGATTTCAAGCAAGAAAACCATAGTCATATACTTAAATAAAACCCACGTACCTGAGTTCAGAGATTCCTATTTATATTTTGGATCATCTACATATTTGGTCATCACCTGGTTAATAACAAAATCATATACTAGCATCAGATTCTGATCTTCTTAACCCTAGTCGTGTTCATTTTAGGGTTTACTTAGATCATTATGTTATTCTCATGATTACTTGTATTCTTACCTTATATTTAACTTACTGATGTCATTTTCCAGATTACAGTTCATCAACTGGATATACTCATGTGTCACATTATCATGTGGACATATTTAACATTATGTCACTTTCATTAACCATATTAGGGTTACATCACATGTATTAAGGGTGCTCTTCATATAACATGCATTATATGCATCATCATGATCTCATAATTAAAACTAAGGTTCCATATACATATATCAACTACTCTGTAAACTTTAATCAATTATTGAGCATGTATGTATTTATTGCAAATTAATTAGGGTTATTAGCCCCACTTAGCCATATTAAGCAAATTACATGATTTTGTGCATCAATATGACTATAACTGACATCACATGCATTATAAACATAATTACAGGTTTATTAGAATTTTTCCATAATTTCCTGTCATAATTTGATATTTATTATCTATTAAACAAGCATTTCACAACTAATAAGATATCACTGATATTCATGCATCAAAAGCCTGCTATTATGATTTCATATTGTTCTACACATTTTTCTGAGAAATTAGGTACCTTATTTGTATTTTTATGATTAACAGGCTATTTTCTATGAATTATTGAAGATAACATATTTTCTGGGATAATTACCTCTTTAGGCCAATAGCGTGTCGCCACGTGGCCATGTTGGGCGCAGCTCAAGGCTTGGGGGTAGGAGGGCCGGCCGGTTCTCTCTGGTTTGGCTTCTGGACCCGGTCTGACTCCCTCTCTCTCATGCATGTCATCTTCTTTCCCCGAGGCCCACTCCGTCTGCCCTCAGCGCATGCGAGAGCCGCCGCCTCGGAGCCCAGATCCGACGGGGTTCGGTTCACTAGACTGGACTCTGTCCCTCTTGTTTGTGGTGCCACTACCACTGGCCTTTCACCGACGTGAGATTGGTGCGTGGAGTCTGATCCCTCCTAAGCAGACGCCGCTGCTCTCCGACCAAAGGTAGGCTACGAGGTCTCCTCCTTTCTGGCCAGTTGCTCATGGCCTCTGCCTTCCATCTACGACAGCCTCCGCCTGGGACTCTGGTCTCGCTCTCTCTCTCTTCTATTCGACATCGCCCATCGCCGATTCTGCCGTCTCCTGATGATGGCAGCGCCGCCGCTAGGCCGGGTGGGGTGGCGTCTCTGGTTTCAGGCAGGTGATAGGACGCCGACTTCTCCTCCTCATCAACATAACGTAGCCCTTTCTTCCCAAGGCGCCGCCATGAGGTGCTCCTCCGGCGTTTGTCATCGCTGCTCGGAGCCCGACGCTTGCGTGCGTCGTCCATGGGTTCTCAACCCCGTTCAGGGTGCTACCGCGATGGCTAGCTTCTCCGTCCGCATGATCTCACCGTTGTGCCTACACCACTGCTGCAATCTACTTCAACAACCTCCCTCTCTAACTCCATTCCTTTCCTCTGGTCACCACCTGCTAGATGCAATGGAGAGGTACAAGGAACCATGTAGCTTCTCTCCCTCGTCACTCAGCTGCATGTGCCCCCAGCCGGGGCTTCTTCCTTGTCCACCTGGTTGTTGCTGTGTGCGACAGTGGAGAGATGAATGTATGACGAGAGGTTGCTCATTCTCTGTATTCTACCCCAAGACCCTTGTGACTGGTTGTTTGGATCCGATGAGTGTGGCAGACTCAGCCCCCCTAGCTAACTCCCCCATATCCATCGCAAGTGACTACTTCCTTAGGGGTTCTGATCGTGCCACCTCCCCCTACCATTTCGGAGTAGAGAGATGACAGATCCAAGACCATAGTGGCCGCATAATAAGAAAATAGTTAATCCACTATAATTCTCAACGTTAAATAAAGAAAACGATATATAGGATTCTTTCATCTTAACTAACATTTAATTGGGAACTCAATTAGATTCGAAATTTCCAATATCTTCATAGTAACCTAATGAAGAATCCCTTCTAAATTGAGACACAAAGACAAATGTTTGACAATCAATCAATTCCTCCAAACATCTTTATATTTAGGTGTACTATGGTCGATGTGATTACCGATTGACCTCCAAAAGATCTAAACAATTTTCAATGACTTTGTTTGATCTTATAATACATCATGATCCACTCATATTGCATTCTAGTCCGCGCATGTCCTCAATTGGATATTTGGTCTCCAAAATACACAATTGATTAGTAAAGGCTATTCGTTCTCAATTGAACACGATTACATATCATAGTCCTCTATCATATCTCACATAACCTAAATTAGGTGAAAGAATTCATATTAGGATTACCAATTATGTAGTTTGGTAATTCTCATCTACAAGGCATGCTTGTCTCTCAAATATTGTATTAGTTATTAAAACTCAAAAATCTAGGTTATCACATTCACCCCACCTTAGATGGAATTTCGTCCTCGAAATTCAACTAATCTCATTCTTAAGAGGCTATTTAGGAGTTCAACTTCATATACATCATCATTGCTTAGGTTCTAAGACCACCATAATTGCATGCACTCTAAGTTGTCATCTTAGGGTCTAGAGATTCTTGGGTGTGTCCACCCCAACTTATATATATGTGGAAGCATCACTTAATGTCTTAGCCATAACATGACATTATGATATCTTAGGATTACATCACCCCTAAGGATACGTGTTCTGTTCATACCTTTAAAGTTCAAGAGGAATTCATTTATATGCCATGGTATTCAGATCGTTCAAATCTAACATCATTAACATCTTACAATGATTTCAGCATTAGAGGAGATTTATCTTCCCCCTTGATATTAGAATTTTTCTACTTAAGAAGGGCTTACACAACATGTTTGACCATTAGGGTTTCACCCCATGGTGTGATATTCATACTCAACTTAGAAGCATATATTGAGAAGGATCAAAGTTACGAACTATATTTCTGATCATATATCCTATGATCCAAAAATATCTTTATATCAAGTTCATGAGTTCAACTTTTTATGTCTTGCATGTAATATGTGATGGGAAAAAGAGAATATACTAAGTTTGAATATACTAAGTTTATCCCATGATCTCAACATCATATCTTTCATGTTTCATATGAAGGGGAAGAGAATATTTTAAAGTCAAACTTATCATGATTTCAATCTTGGGTGCTACATGTATGATATAGGGGGAAATATAGAATAGGTCAAGCTTATATGAGTGACTCCTCAGATATAAATCATCTATATAGCTCAAGTGAGGTTTCTATCATCATATATTAAGAAAGAGAAGAAGAAGGGAGAACATGTATTTTGAGTATCTTTTGCAAAAAGCATCATACTCTCATAACTAGAGTTCATATATTACCTCACTTGCAACTAATGATGAGATTCACAAAATATGTCACTCCAGCTAGGACCTAACTCAGTCAAAGGATTGACTTTATCATATGGGTCATCTACCCATCCTTTTCTTTTACCCAATTCTCATATATAGATTTGAATCATGCATAAGGACACAACTCATCTACTCAGGAGTAACCCAACTTAAGACACATCATATCACATACATCTCATATTTTCATATATTGTAGGGTAGGTCCTATGACCCTCTCCTTGTGGATCTCACCTTATATGGAGTTCACCACATATCTTGTCCTAACACTGGGGGTCCTCCTTTGTAAATGAGCTTGAGGTTCATGCATATTCAACCTTATTTTAACTTAGCTCATCTTAAATAAGAAAAGGGAATATACTTTCTTCCTCAAGACTTAGCTTAGAATTTCCAAAATTGGATTCATCTTATACACAACTTAGATCCATATAAAGCAACTTATATCATTAGAGGTAGAACTTAGATACGATCAGCAATGCTTATATCAACTATCATTCTATCATCTACTCTATGTATCACATATCTTGATAAGGCTCTAGACATCTAATCTAGACTACTCCCTCTTCTAGACTGATGTCACTCCCTTTCACTTAGATTGCATGAACACCTACTACTCTCCTATGTGAGGGACACATTTTCATATTTACATATATATAATAAAATATTATATAGTTTTTCTCCGAGAAGACAGACGTCAAAGAAAACTATCGAGGCTCGAGCCGATTGGAAAACAAAACCAAATCAGCAAAACGAGTGTCCCACACACAGTAGATAGTCTAGTGCTATGTCACCTAGTGAAATGGTGAGAACGATATGTAGACTAGTGTAGCTACCCAATACATATGAGCTCTATATGGAAAGGGTTTCTCACACTTGTCTAAACCTAGTGCTCTAACATCTAGGTTCTAACTTAGAGGCTAAGTCAAACCTTATTCCTATAGAACAACTTACTAAGTTTCTAAGGTTTCAAGTTAAAGGTTCAATTATTTTTATGTTTCATGGTGAGCAATTGTTAGGTGTAGCTATTGTTCATGCTCTGATACCAACTGTGACGTCCCCAGATTTTCACCTTCTCAAAACCCCATGGAGATGAGAAGACAAAATCCGAAAACGTTAGCAATCATATCAGAGAGCGATGCGGAAGCACAATACGCATACATGAACAAACAACTATACATACACCATAACACATCTCAACATTCAACATGTACATTATTACAACACGAATTACAATTACATATTGAAAGATGATTTGACAAGTCTATGAACATGTATGCTAATCAGGATCTTAACACAAAAGGTACAACCTGAATATCGCTCACTTCACGTATTTTATCCCATGCTAGCTTTGAACCTAAACATACGTGAAACAACAAATCAACACACAAGGTGTTGTGTACATGGGCATAAAGATACATATATTTATGGCTTTCATAATTTTGAAAAAGATTTGCAGAAGGAAATAAAATTATAGAAAACACTTCTTTATTAAGCGAAATACGCCAATTTAAGTCATTTTCCTAGATGAATTGCATTACCAAGGTGGACTAGTACCAAAACATAAATATTGGGCCCATCCCCGTATACCAAGTACTCTAGGGAAACTCCCCATACACCATGTGCTCTAGGGAGGTGTACTAGCCAACATTAATCCATTCCCTCATAAGGGGGATAATGAACACCTTAAATAACTACAAAGCGTCTACTTATCATTTATGTTTACAAGTGATAAAACATCGAGTACTATATAGTGCTACTACATCCAATATTTGCAAATAGAAGAGAGCATACATACATATCATGATTTCAAGCAAGAAAACCATAGTCATATACTTAAATAAAACCCACGTACCTGAGTTCAGAGATTCCTATTTATATTCTGGATCATCTACATATTTGGTCATCACCTGGTTAATAACAAAATCATATACTAGCATCAGAATCTGATCATCTTAACCCTAGTCGTGTTCATTTTAGGGTTTACTTAGATCATTATGTTATTCTCATGATTACTTGTATTCTTACCTTATATTTATCTTACTCATGTCATTTTCCATATTACAGTTCATCAACTGGATATACTCATGTGTCACATTATCATGTGGACATATTTAACATTATGTCACTTTCATTAACCATATTAGGGTTACATCACATGTATTAAGGGTGCTCTTCATATAACATGCATTCTATGCATCACCATGATCTCATAATTAAAACTGAGGTTCCATATACTGATATCAGCTACTCTGTAAACTTTAATCAATTATTGAGCATGTATGTATTTATTGCATATTAATTAGGGTTATTAGCCCCACTTAGCCATATTAAGTAAATTACATGATTTTGTACATCAATATGACTATAACTGACATCACATGCATTATAAACATAATTACAGGTTTACTGGAATTTTTCCATAATTTCCTATCATCATTTGATATTTATTATCTATTAAACAAGCATTTCACAACTAACAAGATATCATTGATATTCATGCATCAAAATCCTACTATTATGATTTCATATTGTTCTACACATTTTTTTGAGAAATGAGGTACCTTATTTGTATTTTTCTGATCAACATGCTATTTTCTATGAATTATTGAAGATAACATATTTTCTGGGATAATTACCTCTTTAGGCCAATAGCGTGTCACCACGTGGCCATGTTGGGCGCGGCTCAAGGCTTGGGGGTAGGAGGGCCGGCCGGTTCTCTCTAGTTCGGCTTCTGGACCCGGTCCGGCTCCCTCTCTCTCACGCAGGTCATCTTCTTTCCCCGACGTCTGCTCCGTCTGCCCTCAGCGCACGCGAGAGCTGCCACCTCGGAGCCCAGATCCGACGGGGTTCGGTTCACTCGACTGGACTCTGTCCCTCTCGTTTGCGGTGCCACTACCATTGGCCTTTCACCGGCGTGAGATTGGTGTGTGGAGTCTGATCCCTCCTAAGCAGACGCCGCTTCTCTCCGACCAAAGGTAGGCTACGAGGTCTCCTCCTTGCTGGCCAGTTGCTCATGGCCTCTGCCCTCCATCTGTGACAACCTCTGCCTGGGACTCTGGTCTCTCTCTCTCTCTCTCTTCTACTCGACACCGCCCATCGCCGATTCTGCCGTCTCCTGATGATGGCAGCGCCGCCGCCAGGCCAGGTGGGGGTGGCGTCTCCGGTCTCAGGCAGGTGATAGGACGCCGACTTCTCCTCCTCATCAGCATAACGTATCCCTTTCTTCCCAAGGCGCCGCCACGAGGTGCTCCTCCGACGTTTGTCATCGCTGCTCGGACCCCGATGCTTGCGTGCGTCGTCCATGGGTTCTCAACCCCTTTTAGGGTGCTGCCGCGATGGTTAGCTTCTCCGTCTGCATGATCTCACCATTGTGCCTACACCACTACTGCAATCTGCTTCAGCAGTCTCCCTCTCTAACTCCATTCCTTTCCTCTGGTCACCACCTGCTAGATGCAATGGAGAGGTACAAGGAACCAGGTAGCTGCTCTCCCTCGTCACTCAGCTACGTGCGCCCCCAGCCGGGGCTTCTTCCTTGTCCACCTGGTTGTTGCTATGTGCGACAGTGGAGAGATGAATGTATGATGAGAGGTTGCTCGTTCTCTGTATTCTACCCCGAGACCCTTGTGACTGGTTGTTTGGATCCGATGAGTGTGGCAGACTCAGCCCACCTAGCTAACTCCCCCATATCCATCGCAAGTGACTACTTCCTTAGGGGTTCTGATCGTGCCACCTTCCCCTACCATTTCGGAGTAGAGAGATGACAGATCCAAGACCATAGTGGCCGCATAATAAGAAAATAGTTAATCCACTATAATTCTCAACGTTAAATAAAGCAAACGATATATAGAATTCTTTCATCTTAACTAACATTTAATTGGGAACTCAATTAGATTCGAAATTTCCAATATCTTCATAGTAACTTAATGACGAATCCCTTCTAAATTGAGACACAAAGACAAATGTTTGACAATCAATCAATTCCTCCAAACATCTTTATATTTAGGTGTAATATGGTCGATGTGATTACCGATTGACCTCCAAAAGATCTAAACAATTTTCAATGACTTTGTTTGATCTTATAATACATCATGATCCACTCATATTGCATTCAAGTCTGCGCATGTCCTCAATTGGATATTTGGTCTCCAAAATACACAATTGATTAGTAAAGGCTATTCATTCTCAATTGAACACGATTACATATCATAGTCCTCTATCATATCTCACATAACCTAAATTAGGTGAAAGAATCCATATTAGGATTACCAATTCCGTAGTTTGGTAATTCTCATCTACAAGGCATGCTTGTCTCTCAAATATTGTATTAGTTATTAAAACTCAAAAATCTAGGTTATCACACTTATTTACTAGTCTCTATTCTCTTTTAGTATTTGCATAATCATTTCTAGATATTGAGTGGTTAAGGTTACTATAACTATTTTATTACATGTGGCTAATTTTTTAGCACTAGAATATCCTTTACCTAGGTGGATATAAATTTTCTGGTAACCAATGGATGATGTAGAAGGAATTATTTCTACAAAAGAAACCCCTTGTATTTTAGTATATAATAAATTAATTTCAATCTAAATGACTAAGATCATATTGTTATTTCTCTCTCATACTAAATAGACCAATATTTTCATATATCTAATATACTCTTTGAAAATATTTCAAACAAAAAAATTCATTAACATTATTTATTTCTATTACTTAAAGATGTAATGAAAAGATTTGTCGAGTGTATAATTTGATGCTAGAAAATAGATTTCGAGACAAAATAGTCAAATGTATCTTACTATGAGACACTTTTGTCACTTAAGAGTCACGTGGAGTAGTGAATTCATATACAAGGTCAAAAAGTGATATAGAGTACTGATTTCATATACACGCAACATGGTCATTGCAGGTTATTATCACATTAGACACATTCAAGTCCACTGTTGGCATTCATTGTTTTTATCAATTTCTACATTTACTTTTCCATAAATTTATTTTGAATTTTATTATTATTTCATCGTTGGAATTAGTAAAAAGCTATAAAAATGAATGAAACCCATCATAACAATCAATCAAGAAAGCAATGAGACATTAGTGTTTGTGGTACGGGACATGGAATGGGAAGGAGATGGTGTTGTCAAGTGAAAATTATTAAAATATGTTGTTTTGTAATATGTGCATGGGTAAAGGGAGAGGGATGGGGAAAACTTAAAAATATAATTTGTTACATGGGTATGGGGACAGAGAGGAGGGATTTGTTTATAGAAAACACATTGTACAAGTATGTATCCTATTTTTTTGAATTCTTTTCCCATGTGTCTAAATGAGTAGTGGACACTTTAAAAAAACTCTTTATGATTCACCAAGATTTTCCATGGTGACAAAAATGTACAAAATTTCTCTGCAAATTCCCTATGAAATATTTCCCCTTCCCGATAACCATGGCAAATAAAAACATATTTTATTATCTACCATTTACCTCTCCATGATCCACCATGTTACAAACACAACCTAGGAGTAAATTGAAAACTCTATCATTACAATATACCTTTTTGCCATTTATCTTGTACACATATTTGACATGACAAGTCATCAATATGAACAAATCCAAACTAAGCATGTTTGTCTTTTATCAAAATGAAACAAAGATATTTCACAACTATGATATAAAGAAGAACACATAGACATATTGAACTTCAGTAAGGATGATAACATAAGAAATAACATAGACATGGTCCCAAAATGTTTCTCCTTGACTCAAACTAATAATAAATAACATAGACATGGTCCCAAAATGTTTCTCCTTGACTCAAACTAATAAATAGAGACTTATAACAATGACTGCATATATGTCATATTTCCAACAAGTAGACAAGAGTGCTAATTAAGGACACAATATAAACCTCTTAGATGCCTGATTCTTCCTTGTTGCTTGACATTCCTCCACATAAAATCATCCATCAAAAAGTTTCACACACATAACACATGCACCTCAACTATTCGCCTCATCCTCCTTCTTATTGGCGTGACAATGTAGACATGAACCTATATCATGTATTCTTAATTTAACCTGATAACCATATGTACAGGTCAGTCATAAAATGAATGTCATATTGTTAGTGTTTATTAGACAATAAGTGGGTAGAATTCCAACTAGATAAAGAACTCAAACATGTTAGATGCAATGGAGAAACCATCAAAGCATTGACAATTCTCTGGAAGATACCCACACCTAGGACATACTTGTTGGCTGTCAGGATTATCATCTATATTCCTATTAGAAGTCTTGTAGTTTGTAAATGTGGGAATGCATTCTTGGTTGAACATGACTTGCTCTTTGTGGACCTTTCTACCTTTACCAATGAAATGTTGTGACTTCTTCGACTTCTTGTAGTTTTGATTTACCTACCTGATGTAGTGATATACCAACGACAGATGCAATTGCTGGTAAGAACAAAGTTTATTTTAGTTTGTTGATCAATTGTGTTTTTGTGGGCTAAAAGAGCAACCTTTTTATAGTTGTTGATGCCCTACTAGGATTTTTTGGTTGTCTCTTATTGCTAGGATATGTTTCCAAAAATGAAAGATGATTGAAAAGAAATGGAAAGAAAATTGGAATTAAAATGTTAGTATTTTCAATAATTTTGTGAAGGAGAACTCAAAATTATTTGAGGACATGAAACGTCCAACCAAATTTCTTCCTCCCAACAATAAGAAACTATCTTTTTAATGTATATTTACATTGAACGCACCAATAAATTAAAATGAAATAATATTATGTTTCAAAAAATAGGTGACACCCACTTGGGATGTTTTTTCCATACAAAAAAATATATGCAGAAGTTTATAAAGAAAGATATAGCCATGTAATTTCAAAGGGATGAAAAGCGAACAAGAAAAAATAATGGATGAATTTTGGCAAACAATAAGAAAAGAAAGAAAATACTTCCCTTTCTTATGTTTGTTCAATTATATTTGAATCCATTTGGAATAATAAGAAACATTTCATTGTGTTAAAGTAAATAAATGTAAATTTTATTATTAATTTTTTGCTTTTAGATAGTTAAAGATAGACTTAGATAGAGATGGGATTATTACTTACCATCTAGAAACTAACATAAAATTGTTATGCATGTTGGAATAGGAAACCCACACCCGATGTAGTCTTAGAATATCCTAGGAGGAATCAATGTGAAAGCACTCTTTATTGGTTACACATACTATTCTTTTATAAAGAAACAATAAATGTCATTTCTTTCTAGTATTGAAATTCAACTTGATGCTAAATACTAGATAACAAACATGTCATATGTAAGGAAAAATGAGAGATAATGAAAACCAGTTATATAATTTGGATTCATATATATATATATATTAATGTATAAATTGCTTGGTAACATACTTTCATATAGTTACTTATAGGAACCCTTCCACCGTATGATTTCCAACCAATACCAAGATATGTTCATATTAATGTATAAATTGCTTGGTAAACTCAATTATGTAATCCATCTCTATGTTTGAGAATGTATCATCTATTTGGTTATGACCACTTCATTATATATTGTTAGTTTTTCCTCTAGAAAGATGTTATGTAACTTATTTACTTGTCTCTATTCTCTTTTAGTATTTGCATAATCATTTGTTGTAATCATTTCTAGATATAGAGTGGTGAAGGTTACTATAACTATTTTACTACTTGTGCCTAATTTTTTAGCACTAGAATATCCTGAATATAAAACTTATGGTAACCAACGTATGATGTAAAAGGAATTATTTTCCACAAAATAAACCCCTTGTATTTTAGTATATAATCAAATAATTTAAATCTAAATGACTAGGAACATATTGTTATTTCTCTCTCATACTAAATAAATCATATTTTTGAAAGGTTCTTATGTACAATGATTTTAGTCTTCTTGAGGTGACCTATATTTTCATAGATCTCATATATACTTTTAAAATGTTTCGAACACAAAAAATGTTAATGTTATTTATTTCTATTACTTCAAGATGTAATAAAAAGATTAATTGAGTGTATAATTTGATGCTAGAAAATAGATGTTGAGATAAAATAGTCAAATGTGTCTTCCTATGAGACACTTTTGTCACTCTAAGAGTCACATGGAGTAGTTAATTCATATACAAGGTCAACAAGTGATATAGAGTAGTGAATTTATATACAAGGTCAAATAGTGATATAGAGCAGTTAATTCATATACACATGGCATGGTCATTGTGGGTTACTATCACATTAGACACATTCAAGTCCACTGTTGGCATTCATTATTTTTATGAACCTCTACATTATTTTTCCATATATTTTATTTTGTAATTTATTTTTATTGATTCATCATTGGAATTAGTAAAATCTTATCAGAATGAAATAAATCCATCTTAACAATCAATCAACAAAGCAATGGGACATTAGGGTTTGTGGTAGGGGACATGGAACGGGAAGGAGATGATGTTGTCAAGCGAAAATTATTAAAATATGTTGTTTTGTAATATGTGCATTGGTAAAGGAAGAGGGATGGAAAAAACTAAAAAAATATTTGTTACAACGGTATTGGGATGGTGAGGGGGGATTGTTTACAGGAAACACATTGTACAAGTATGTATCCTATTTATTTGAAGTCTTTTTCCATTTGTCTAAATGAATAGTGGATACTATTGAAAAAGTCTTTATGATTCACCAAGATTTTCCACGGTGACAAAAACATACAAAATTTCTCTATTATTTCCCTATGAAACATTTCCCCTTCCCAATAACCATGGAAAACAAACAACATATTTTATTTCCCTACCATTCACCTCTCCATGATCCACCATGTTACAAACACAACTTAGGAGTAAATTGAAAACTCTATCATTACAATATATTTTTTTGCAATTTATCTTGTACACATATTTGACCGGACAAGTCATGAATATGAGCAAATCCAAACTAAGCACGTTTGTCTTTTATCAAAATGAAACAAAGATATTTCACAAGTATGAGACAAAGAAGAACACACAGACATATTGAACTTAGTTAAAGATGATAACATAAGAAATAACATAGGCATGATCCCAAAAATTTTCTCCTTGACTCAAACAAATAAATAGAGACTTAGAAAAATGACTCATATATATCATATTGCCAACAAGTAGACAAGAATGCTAATTAAGGACATAGTATAAACTTCTTAGATGCGTGATTCTTCCTTGTTCCTTGACATTCCTTCACATAAAATCATCCATCAAAAAGTTTCACACACATAACAAATGCACATCTACTATTCACATCCTCCTTATTGATGTGACAATGTAGACATGAACCTACATTGTGTCTACTTGATTTAAGTGATAACCATACATATAGGTCAGTCATAAAATGAATGTCATATTGTTAGTGTTTATTCGACAACAAGTGGGTAGAATTCCAACTAGAGAAAGGACTCAAACCTGTTAGATGCAACAGAGAAAACATCAAAGCATTGACAATTCTCTAGAAGATACCCACACCTAGGACATACTTGTTGGTTGTCAGGACCATCATCCTTATTCCTATTAGAAGTCTTGTAGTTTGTAAAGGTGGGAATACATTCTTGGTTGAACATGACTTGCTCTTTGTGGATCTTTATACCTTTACTAAAGAAATGTTGTGACTTCTCTGACATCTTGAAGTTTTGATTTACATTCCTCATGTAGTGATATATCAACGATGGAGGCAATAGCTAGTAAAGAACAGAGTTTATTTTAGTTTGCTGATGACCGGCCTAAATCACACGTCCGAAAAAGGGAGCAGATTTGAAGTAGTCGGACTTTTAAATTTATAACCCGAAACCTTCTAGGCCCCCACAACTTTATTTACGGGGTCAAAGTAGATATACAAGGTCGAACACAGGGACAAGGGTGGTAGTGCTGGGAACATGGAATCCACACGTTACACTCCGATATGGGTAAGGAGATGATAAAGTTCCCCAAGGGAACAACATGATTAAGATTGATAAAATAAAAGAAAACTATCTCCAACTGGAGCTACGAGGAAAATTAAGGTTTTAAAGGTTTATCAATTTTTAGGGTTTTCACACAATGGAAACAGAGAGGATAAAACTATTGCTTTAGTAAGGAATGAAGGAAAAAGCTTCGGTAAAACAAGTGGCAGTAGAAACATCATGTACCCCTTCTCTCGAAGCGGGTACCTCTAACTAAGCCTCAACACCTCTCTCGAGGTTGCTGGGCCTAAGTTAGAGTGGAAAGGTCGCTAAAGCAACTCCGATCCTGGGCACTCTCGTACTCTCGTATCAGACCAAACACTAGAGCCACAACACCTCTCTCGAGGCTGCTGCAACGGGAAAACACGATTCGGTAGCTAGTCGAATGTGATCCAAGCATACAAGCTAGAGTTCAGATGTTAAACAAAACAATCATCCAACAAAAGGGTCCAAACATAAAGCAACAAATAATTAAAACTCTTCTAATTCCATTAGCATAAAAGGGTCTGGTTACATCGCATAAGTAAAGAAGTAAATGACTGAAATAAGTAAAGATAAATGTCGCCTTCTTGATTTAGAAGGGCGACATGCCCCTAGATCCCTCCAGTCTGATACCAGGTGGGAGCTTTGCCCGATATGCCCGTGTCGGGCGGCACACCCTCTCGGGCGACACACTCATGATAGGCGGACGTATCGTGCGGGGCGCTCACGCCCGATACGATCGTGTCGGGTGGTACCCTCTCGGGCGACACACCGTGACTGGGGATGCATATAGGGCTTGGTATCGTGTCGGGCCAGAGTTTTGCTAAGGGTATCAGGTACTCATATCGAGTGTCCTTGTTGGCCGATATCGGTCTGCAGCGGTGCCCAGGGCCGATCCTAAGTGAACCATTCCCTCCCTCTCGGGTCAGGGAAGTGCTCACCTAGTATTGCCCGGTACACCTCTGAGGCACGACATGCTAGCTCCAGATGCTTTCCCAAGTTGGCTTTCGAGAGATTCCGGCCCGTCCCATCGGAGTCCTGTAGCTGCTATTTATAGGCAGCAATTGGGGGAAGTTATGGTTCTCCGGACGCCACGTGTCCTTCATCAACTCTATCATCACGGATTTGGGGATGCCCGATATGCGTATCGCCCGACACAAGGATGTCGGGCTGGGAGCGTGTCGGTCATCGTGATGAGTGGTGCCTGTCGGTGGGTGGCCTGTATCGTACGACACGCTTCAGCAGTCGTGGCGAGTCCGGCTCCCTGTCGGGTAAATGGCGTATCGCTCGTCCGCTCCTTCTTGCGCGGCACCCTCGTATCGCACGGTAGTGTATCGTGCTTCCCTGTATCGGGAAGCGATCATATCGACCGACTGGTAGGAAGGCCGATGCAGGTGGAACACGTTCGTGGGTCGGGACGGGCCTTTTTGCTGATAAATGAGTTGAAAAATGGGGAAAACTCTGCAAAAGATGATAATATTGAGTTAAAAGAGTAGCGTGGCCTGTTTATTCAAAAACATGACAAAAAGGAGAGGAAAACAATTTAAAAGGGCATATTTGATAACGAAATAAGGGCAAAAAACATCACAAAATTTGTTTTTTTCAACTCCCCCAAACTTAGCATTTTGATTGTCCTCAATCAATCTTTAGACTTTATTTGTGACGCTTCTTCTTGACCGGTATAGTTTTTAGACCATGGGTTTAAGCGAGCATTGAGATGTCTTACTGAGAATACAGCCCGACCACGAACAACAAACTTTACTTCTCCTGCCTTCTTTAAGCAAAAATTTTCTCCACAGCTTCGACGAGACTTGGGTGCATGATTTTGAAGTTAGCTTTCACACCAGACAACGTTTGGGGACAAAAAGTTGTGTGTTTGGGTAGGCTTAAGGATTTTTGGGTTTTTCTTGTTTCTCATCAGTCCATCCAGGTACGGGTCCGTTAATGGGCGAGTGGTCCCTGCAGTCCAACCAGTTGGCTTTAGAGCAGTGATTTCACATCTTACGTACCCCTGCCCCGGATCTACCATGCCTAAAGATGTGTACTTTTGGAAAACAAGTGTGTATATATATATATTTTCTTTTTATTTGGCACAACTCTCATGCTTTTATTCACTCTCATAAGGCTATTCTCTCTTTTTAGGATTTTTGTTGGGTAAGGGATAACAAGAGGATTTTTTTTGCTGTTTGGGCAGCTTTTTCCTTCTGCATACACGTCTCTAAGCTGTTGCGAGATTATTTTTTGAAATTTTTGGCGTGGAAAGTCAAGGTCTTTTGTTGTTTGAGGCTGCATTATCATAAAGACATAACAAAACCTGCATCTCCTTGGGTACATAGAAAACAAACTGGCAAGAAGTTGTATCATGGTTTTACTATATAGTGTCTTTGTACATATGTGTGGAGACAAAAATAAGCAAAATTTTTAGCAAAATTTTTGTATGAGCATGTATATGTATATGTACACATGATATAGGAGAAGAACAAAAGAATAAAAAGGGTGGAGTTTGAAGAAAATTTTTATACCTCCCTCACTGGTACATGGTACCCCCCTAAACTTACTCCACACTCTGTCCCAGAGTTGTGAAGTAGATAAGGTAGGGTAATGTTAACCCAGTGAGGGTTAGCTGGTGAGCGCGCCTGTACCAGATAGAAGCTCCCACACATATTCTCCTCGTTTGCTGTGGTAGTCGATGTGGTGGAGCTGGTCAGGCGTCTCTTTATTTGATATCCATTCCAAGACAAAGATGCCACAGTCATTGGATAGATGAATTTGTTGTGGACTGTGGTGGCAGAACTGGAGCTTGTGCCATTTGCTTGCTGCCGTCTCCAGGAATGGTTGTATTAACGCTGCCATCTCGTTGTAGTATTTTCGTACTAAGCACTCGAGGGATGTCAACGCTGTTGATGTACACTGCACTGGATGATCTTTGTTGTTGTGTGAGCTGTTGTAGAAGATTCTGGCTCGTTGGCGAGTGTACATCGTTAGAAGCTGACGCAAATTTACCGTGCGCAGAAATGCAAGTGAACGCGTCGAAGTAATATAGGCCTTTGTGAGGCCCGAGTCAAACTCAGGGATACATGAAATTGTCAGAGACTCCTACTAGCTACTCGCAATCAGCTAAGCCGATTAAAAAGTTGAGAGTTGTTAAAATTAAAAGAAAATAAAAATGAAACAAAACAAAGCAATCGATTAAATGTTTGGTTTAATCAATTCAAAAGGAGATCCTTAGGATTGCGGTTTCACCGCGGGTTTGTCATTGTATTAAATTCTATATAGTCACTCAATTTTATCTCTCTATCCGGGTAGTGGCCTAAAATCAGAATTGCCTACTGTCGTGGTACAATTCACTACCTATGCCAAGGTCGGTTCCACTGTCATAGTAACCTATACCCTAAACTAGGTGCATTAAAAATGACCTCTCGGTATCCACCATTAATCTTACACCACCTTGTTCAAGGGATTTGTCAATTAATATAAATTCTGTCTCTTTTCAACCATTAATTCTTCTTTCAAAGCAATTAAGGGCATTATATTATTATTATGGTGATCAAGCATAACAATATATTGGAGAAAACACAATTATACCACAGATTTAAGAGATAAGATATGAATTACTATGATAAAATCGTCATACAATGAATTCCCGGGCTACTCCCGGTCCTAAAGACAAAGGGGATTAGCCCCGCATGTTCATCTCAAAGAAAAATGTGGAGTAGAAAAAGGGAAACATGGAGAAAAACGTGATTGAGTGGTGAAACCCCTGAACGGAGAAAATCCAAGCGATCCTTGGCGTGGAATACGCGTTCTCCCGCCTTTCGGTGGTGGAAATCGTCTTCTTCGGCATCTGGATCGGCTGGGCGTGCTTCTCAGCTCCGTTCTTCTCTCCACACCTTCTCAGGATGTGTGCAACGGCTAATGACGTGATGATTCCCTCTTCGGCGCCGTCATTAGGTATATTTCCCGAATTAGGTCGCCAATTAACCACAGCCGTCCGATTAAGATCAATCTGAAACAAACTCATATCTGACGGTGTCAATATCATCGACGCGGGTCGATGGTATCGACCTAGCGCGACATTGGCAATTCTTCTTTTCTTTTGTCTCTGCGCCTGATGTCATCTCGATACCATCGACGAGGGTCGATGGTATCGACATTTATAGGCGTCAGTTTTGTCCTTTTACCGTCTTAGTAGCTCCACTAGTCGATAGTATCGACATATGAGTCGATAGTATCGACTCACTTCTCACCAGCAACTTGATGGTATCTCGATACCATCGACATCCCTGTTGATAGTATCGACTTTCTTCTGGTCCTTGCGGCTGGCAACCTGTGGTCTGGTCGATGATATCGACCACTGTCGATGGTATCGACAGTAGCTGACACTTGTTTTTCCTGAAATTAACACACGAAACCACATAAGTCCACACAAAATGTATTCTTTTGATAATTAATATTCAAAATGCTGAAATAGGGGAAATTTGACATAAAGAAGTAGCATAGACCAAAGTGAATGAATTATGCAACATTAACCATGAAAATGACTAATAAATGCATAAAACACATATCAAACAAGTCAATAAATGCGACTCAAAATCATCGCATCAAACTCCCCTAAGCTTGAACATTGCTCGCCCTCGAGCAACTAAACCTTAGATTGAACTAAAGAACAAAGTATCACTATAAATATCCCATATGACTCCCACCAGACATTCGCATACCGTCAATCGCTAACCACAGAATGATAATTACCCTAAAGGCGACAGTAATCATTCATAAAAGATATCAACCTCAAAAGTGATGAACACTATCACATAAGGTAGTTAACATAATAGAATTCGCCGGTCCAGACTTAGTGCATCTTGTGATCTCCTATACTACGTTGCTCGCCCTAACTACCATCTACATGGAAGCAGTTCTCCTGATATTCACAAGTGAGGAGAAGTTCACAGTGGCCTACCAATTCGAGCAACGGGTGGATGGAATGGGTGGCTCATGGAAGAAGTAGAAGTATTATACGGTTTCACATGCATAAAGCAAAAATGCCCTAAATGATGCAAATGCACATGAAAAATGCCCTAATGCATAAGATTGGGTGGAATGATGCATGCACTAACATTCCGTCTCAAAACGAGATGGATATCTAATTGAGCTATATCATGTACTTACTCATCTTAAAATGCAGGTGAGATTATGTTCCTTTCTCCTTCTTATTCTAGTTGCTTCTAAATGACTTTTTTTTTCAATATCAGTTTTTTTTTTCATATTTTTTTTTCGCTTTTTCTTTTCAAACCCTTATATCCATAATTGACAATGAATGCTTTATTGGGCTTATTTTTTATGCATAACTTGAATATTTGCACTCTTTAGAAGGTATGGAACAATTTAATTCACCATTAAAGAACAACTGAGGTACATGATATACTCTATGCATAAAAGTTATGAATGCAACTAAATGACATGCACCTAAAGGTAATGTGCATGTAAACCTATTCTATTTTTTTCATTTTTCATGCAAAACATATGAAAATGGTTGCAATGCAAGTCCTATCTACATGACATGCAATCAAAAAGGTTAAAACCGTACTTTACTTCCAAATCTTATGGTGGATTGTGAAAAACAATGAGGTGAACAGATCACAAGACTAATTGACTGAACCTTTGAAAAAAAATATTATGTGTCCCTCCTTACTGACCTGTGTGGTAGTTAAGAGGTTTTTCTCTCTTACTTCAAATTAAAGTCTCATTATCATTTGGTCAGTTTAGGCTCAAACAACCAATTCCGTCCACTTTCATGAATCATTAGGAATGTACAGTTGTAATTTTCTGCTTTAAAGTTGACAAAACCAATCATTTTCTAAGTTAAGTGATCAAAGTTGAACAACACTCAAGCTTGTGAACACTAAATTTTTTTTAAGTTTCCCTTAATTCCCATGTACATGCAACTGAGATGACACAAAATTTAAGACATCCACGATTACACTAGATAGAATGTGGATCCTACAAACAAACTAAGATTGCAAGAAACAAATGACAAGAAACAAAAGCAATAAAACTAAAAACAGAGAAAATAAAAGATAGAGCTGTTCCAACACCCCCCCTAAGCTTGAATTCGACTATGGCCTCATAGTCAAAAACAATCTTAAAGATCAGAACAGAGATACCGATTTACTCTTTAGGCGGAGGCTGGTACTGTGGAGCCGTAGGGTCCCAAGATGGATACTCCCCCTGGAAACTCGAATCAAACTAGGCCCTAGGTGGAGGTTGTGGATAGCCTCCAAAGTAATTCTGGCTCCAATAGCGATCGTAAAAGGGCTGCTGTTGCATCTCCATCCTATGCAACCGATCATGAATTTGTTATTGGTTGTCGAGGAGAATACGCTCGTTCTCGAAGATTGCCCGTTGATTGTCCAGTAGCCATTTTTTCGTCTCTTGAACACCGGTGTACATCATCGTGTGATGCTGCTGCGTCTGCTGTATATCTTGCAGCATAGCATACATGCCCTGCATCGAGTAGGCATCCTCGCTTGGCTGCGAGGGCGGTGGTGGTGGTGGAGGCTGCGATGATGAAAATGCACCCAGATGCATGCGAGGACGCTTCCGTGGTGCCACTCGTGCCCGAAGAGGGGTGTAGGCCTCCTCTTCCTCTGCAGCCACATCATCATTGTTATCGTCGTCGTTGCTGCCGTCTTCATCGGAGTCAGCAATGGCTATGATAGGCCATCAGAAGTGTTGCGCCCCTTCGATGTTGAAGACCGGATCGGGAAGCGAGCATTCTTGGTAAGCATGGTTGATGTGGCAGTGTGCATACGCCAAGCCATCTCGAAGAAGGATGAGGTTGGAGCGATGCAGATGTTGCAAGTTCACCTTGCTCCTGTTGGAGAGAGGAGTAAGCATCTGGAAATTCAACCCAAGGTAGGAGGCCAGCTTTGTGATAAGCTCTCCAAAGTGAATTGGAGCTTTCCGTGTACTCCTCTTCACCGCCAAAACCCGCTGTAAAAAGAAAGCTCCCCAGTTGCATTCTTGGCGCTTCGGGAGTTTATACAAGAAAAATAGGTTCGTTTCCTAAAACTTGCTGAGGGCCAGATCACCCCTAGCAAACAACGTAGAACTCAGCATCCAGTGAAGTATCTGGACAAAGGGGTGCTCGAAATCAGCTACCGCAACATTATGGTAGCTCACTGACTTGCCCGACGGCACCGTCACCAGCTCGGCGAAGATTGCATCGTAGTCGGTGCGGTTGTCTGGCCGCCGTTAGTCATGTTGCGAGTGATTCCAGTTGTAAATCCTATTGAACTGTCGGAGTGTAAGGGTGTAGTCGATGTTGTACAGCCAGAAAGACACCCGGCCCTTGATCCACTCACAGTCGGTGGCTATGACGTCGTTGGGTACGACGCAGACATCCAGTGACGCCATAAACTCAGCCACCAACTCCTTGTACGTAGGCCACTCGTCCAAGAACAGCTGGCCATCTGCATGAAACTCCAGCTCGTCAGGCCGTCTTCCCGTGTGTCAGGCCTGACCCTTCAGGACGTAGTCGAGGTTGGCTTCGAACCCCGGGTTGCGGATGGTATCCCGTTCAACATAATGGGTCGACTCGATCTTCCTCTTTAAGATCTCCTCGTAGATCTTCTTGACTTCCGTGGATGGATGGATCAACCGCAGGCGTGCGATTGATGCGGTCGTAGGTGGCACGAATTCTGGGATCTCCATCGGGTCGGCACGAGACGACGATGCACCAGCAACATGCACCATGATCGCGACAGAAAGAGGAATAGAAAGGGAGCTCGGTGAAGATCGGAGAAGTGAATCTCCGCTCGATGAAGAACGTGCTCAGTGTTGTTCGTCGTCGGGCTTGGATAGCTCTAGAATACACTCGGCAGAAGTGGAGGAGGATTGCTCTGGAGTTGTGATGTCATCTGATGCAAATCCTCCTCATATATAGCCGTGGCCGGTGCTGCTGTATGCCCGTTGATACCATCAATGCGGGTCGATGGTATCGACACGGGTAGCACAATCCGTACCACCACGAGTATCGACAGTTGTCGATGGCTGGATCTGCGGGGCTCAGATTGCTGATGACGCTAGTCGATGGTATCAACTCGTCCCCCGGATCGAACTCCTGATTGCTGCGATCGCCGTAGATCTTTCCTCGTGGATCGTTGACATGGCGCGTCGATACTATCGACGCGAGTCGATAGTATCGACTCTCTGATTAGGGCAAACCCTCGCGAGGCCCGGCTGCCGCCTTCTTTGTATGAATGTGCCGATACCATCGACTTGCCCGTCGATGGTATCGACTTTACTGAGACGATTCGTTCTGAAAATCTCTAGAGATCTCACGAGTATCGACACCCATGTCGATACCATCGACCTCTACTTGCGATCTGCCTGTTGGTATGTCGATACCATCGACAAGGCCGTCGATAGTATCGACGCAGTGCAATTTCTGTAGTCGCCAACCTGTACCATGGTCGATACCATCGACACAAGGGTCGATGGTATCGACTCTGCCTCAACCCTGCACATGTAGCAAACGATCACGATATCTTTTTTACACTACAAACTAAGTTAAAACAAATCAAACTACTAATGTAAAGGAACTAAACTAAAGTACCAATGGTTGGGTTGCCTCCTAACAAGCGCCCTTATTTAACGTCTTAGGCTAGACGACTTGAAGCACGTCAAGCATCCGAAAATGAAATGAGTTTGACCTCATTCACCTTCCTCGTGTAATCTTCACCAAAATACAACTTCAACCTTTGTCCATTCACTAAAAATGTAGTCTCGCCATCGCGCACCATGATTGCGCCATGTGGTTTGACCTCTTCCACCGTAAATGGTCCACTCCATCAGGATTTTAGCTTCCCGGGATGCAACTTCAGCCTAGAATTGAACAAAAGCACACGATCTCCTTTCTTGAAGGTGCGCATCTGAATGTGGCGATCGTGGATCAACTTTGTGCGCTCCTTGTATATCCGAGAGTTCTCATATGTAGTCATTCGCAGCTCATCCAATTCATTTAATTCAAGTAATCTCTTCTTCCCCGCTTCATCATAACTCAAGTTGAGCTTTCTCAGCGCCCAATGTGCTTTGTGCTCTAACTCCACCGGTAAGTGACAGGCCCGACCGTACGCCAACCTAAAAGGCGTGGTGCCTATAGGTGTCTTGTATGCCGTCCTGTATGCCCACAACGCATCCGGTAGTAAGGCACTCCAATTCTTCCTCATGGAAGCCACAGTACGCTCCAGGATCTTCTTAATTTCGTGATTGGAGACCTCCACTTGTTCCTGAGTTTGCGGGTGATACGCAGTACCAATGTTATGTTTGACCCCGTATTTCCTCAATAGTGCCGAGAACTTTTGATTCCGGAAGTGCGTACTCCCATCACTAATGATCATTCGGGGCACCCCAAACCTACAGAAGATATTTTCCTTAACGAACCTGCACACTACAGTAGAATCATTAGTCCTCGTGGGTATTGCTTCTACCCACTTCGACACATAGTCAACAGCTAAAAGGATATACAAATTCAAATTTGAGGACACAAAGGGTCCCATGAAATCTATACCCCATAAATCAAATACCTCAACCTCTTGGAAAACATTTAAGGGCATCTCTTGTCTCTTTGAAATGTTACCCGCCCTTTGACAGGAATCACATTGTCTCACGAACTCATAGGCGTCTCTAAATAAGGTAGGCCAATATAGGCCACTTTCCAGTACTTTGGCTGCCGTACGAGAGCTCGCATGGTGTCCGCCCGTAGGTAATGTGTGGCAATGATGAAGAACACTCTCGTATTCCACCTCAGGTACACACCTACGTAGGACACCATCCCTGCATTGCTTCAAAAGAATAGGGTCATCCCAAAAATAATATCGTAGAGAATGGAAAAATTTCTTCTTCTCTTGATACGTCCAATCATCCGGGATGATCCTGCAAGCAAGATAATTCACGATATATGAAAACCACGGATCCTTAGAATTCACTTTCAAAAGTTGTTCATCTGGGAATGTCTCGGTAATGGGTATGTGTAAATCTTTTTCATCTACCCTCTCTAACCTAGACAAATGATCCGCTACAACATTTTCAATCCCCGCATTGTCTTTGATTTTGATATCAAATTCTTGTAAGAGCAAGATCCACCTAATCAATCTAGGTTTGGCATCTTTTTTCTCCATCAAATATTTAATAGCGGCGTGGTCAGTCCAAACTACAACTTTTGATCCAACTAGATATTGCCGAAATTTTTCAAAAGCAAAAACAACAGCGAGCAATTCTTTTTCAGTAGTCGTGTAATTTAGTTGGGCGTCATTCAAAGTCTTGGAGGCATAAAAAATCACGGTGGGTTTATTATCCACCCGCTGTCCCAACACAGCTCCTACAACGAAATCAGATGCATCACACATGAGTTCAAACGACTTAGTCCAATCCGGTGTTTGAACAACCGGTGCGGAAATCAATTTCTCCTTCAGCACGTTGAACGCGTGTAAACATTTGTCATTGCAATTAAAAACAACATCCTTTTCTAGCAGCTCGGATAAAGGTTTGGCGATTTTTGAAAAATCTTTTATGAAACGACGATAGAATCCGTCGTGACCTAAGAAACTTCTTACCCCTTTTACCGAATTTGGGGGGGGGCAATTTAGAAATTACTTCAATTTTTACCAGATCTACCTCTAAACCTTTTCTAGACACTTTATGTCCTAGCACTATCCCTTCACTCACCATCATATGACATTTCTCCTAGTTGAGGACCAAATGTATGTCCTCGCATCGTTGTAACACCTTATCCAGATTGTAAAGGCATTCATCGAAAGATGCACCATAAACCGAGAAATCATCCATAAAGACCTCTAGACAGCGTTCTACCATATCAGAAAAAATGGTGAGCATACAACGCTGAAAGGTCGCCGGTGTATTGCATAATCCAAAGGGCATGCGGCGATACACGAACGTTCCATAGGGACAAGTGAAGGTGGACTTCTCTTGGTCCTTAGGATCAATTGAAATCTGATTGTACCCTGAATACCCGTCCAGAAAACAAAAGTGTGATCGGTCGGCTAAACACTCTAAAATTTGATCAATAAATGGAAGAGGAAAGTGATCCTTTAGCGTAGCGGCATTCATTCATCGGTAATCGATACAAACTCGCCACCCGGTTACCAAGCGGGTGGTGACAGGTTCATTTTAAGAGATTACGAGTAACCGTTATTCTCCCCTTTTTAGGGACTACCTGCGTGGGACTCACCCATGTCGAGTCTGAAATTGCATAGATGATACCTGCAGAAAGAAGCTTAATCACCTCCTTCACAACCTCCATCATGCTCGGATTCAGTCGACGTTGTGGTTGAATCACTGGCTTGGCTCCCTCCTCGAGCCGAATCTTATGCTGGCACAAAGTAGGAGAAATCCCCTTGATATCTGCAACAGACCACCCAAATGCTCCCCGGTGGTTCTTCAACACTATCAACAACTGGTCCTCCTCTTCAGCACTCAGATAAGCATAAATAATCACAGGCAACTTGTCTTCCTCAGCTAGAAAGGCGTACTTGAGGTGCGGTGGCAGCGGCTTCAATTCCAATTCCGGCGGGCTGATTAAGGATGATTGAAGTGGTGGTGGGAGCTCGCCTAAATCTTCATAATACCTCGCATAGAAGCATGTCAACATCTGAAGCATCTTGGCACACTCCTTGAATGATTTACTTCTCATCCAATCATGAGTGATATTGACTAAACAAGCCTCGAGTGGTAATTCCAGATATGCATCAAAAATTGAATTTGATATAGAATCATCTTCCGTAGAGGGAGGAATGTCCTCATCCTCATCGTTCGGGAACCCTACAGCCTTGCAAAGGGATACCACTTTGGTCTGCTCCATGATGTCCACAGCCAAAGTCCCTTTTTCCACCTTGGTCATTACATGGGCCATATCTAAAAATGGCTTCCCTAGACAAAGTGAGATATTGTTATCAAAATGTTTTACCATGTGACATTGCTCCTTGGATTTAGATGAAGTGGCGCTGGAAGGCATGACCATCTCAAATCGGTCATCGACTATACCTAAGGTCAACCGACCTCTCCCCATCTCAAGTATCATGTCGGCTGTAGCTTGGAAAGGTCGTCCGAGTAGCAGCATATTGCCTTGTTCATCCTGCATCTCCATGACAACAAAATCTGCTGGAAATACGAATCGATCCACTTTCACTAGCACATCTTCACAAATCCCATATGGCTTTACCACTGAATTGTCCGCCAATTGGATTGTCATGTTGCTTGGCCGTGACTCTTTTAATCCCAGCTTCTTGAATGTAGAGAGGGGCATCAAGTCAATGCTCGCCCCTGAGTCACATAGTGCTTCACCAAACTTGACCTTCCCGATGTAACATGAGATGTTGAAACAGTCCAGATCTTGCCTCTTTGGTGGCAATGTGCCCATGATGAAGGCACTCACCTGCTCCTTAAGCACAACAACCTCTGTGTCTGGGATTTTTCTCTTCTTGGTGATGATGTCTTTCAGAAATTTCCCATAAGAAGGGATTTGCTCAATAGCTTCCAATAAAGGGATGTTGACTGAAAGCTTTCTAAAACTGTCTAAAAACTTTTTAAATTGGGCGTCTACCTTCCTTGCCTTAGCACTGTTCGGATAAGGGACCGGGACAGCCTGTGCTCTTTGATGTGGTGGCACATAGGGTGTCCTTTTTTGAGGCTCCTCCTCCTCCGCAATAGGATCTTCAGTAGCATCTACTGCTATGTCACTGACTGGTTCTGTGACCGGTATGGGCAGCTCCTTAGTGGCCTCACCTTCAATTTCTGCTTGGGGTTTGCTTGGTTCATCGGCTCTGGAATTTAACAGTTTCTTGCCACTTCTTAGCAAGATGGCCTTCGCCTGCTGGTTTCCTCCTGGAACATTAGTATTACCCGGAAAACTTGGGTGTGCCGACTTCTTCAAATTGGCTATCTCTGCTGCCATTTGTGCCATGGATGTCTCTATTGTCCTCATTTGAGCCCCATGGCTCTACAGTGTCTGCCCAAATTGGTTCATAAATTCCCCTTGTTGCTTTATTTGCTGGCCAAAAGTAGTCATGAGTTCTTGATTTTGCTTTATCACTTGATTGAGCAGCTCTGTGCTCTTATCCTCCGCTACTGGCTGGGGTTTAGCATCTGGATCCTGCAAGAAGTTATTTGGATCCTTCCAGGAGAACTTCTTGTCTTTCCTCCATGAATAGTCATTATTCCTGTAGCCTTGCTACTGCCTCATGAATTTAACTTGAGCCTCATCCTCGGTCCTCCTTTGCAAGCAGTTTCTTCGCGAGAAGATCCATCTTCTCATTCAGCTCCTTGATTGCTTTAGATTCACCTGCCACTCGAACTTGCTCCACGGTGCCTCTTTTGCCCCATGATTGTTTCTTGGCCATGTTCTTTAGGATTTCCCAACACCTGGTGTCTGTGTTATTCAAGAAGAATCCTGAGCCGGCTAAATCGAGGTTGCTTCTATCATGCTTGGAGAGAGCAAAATAGAAGATCTTGACCTGTGTCTCCTTATCAAGCCCGTGATGCGGGCACCGCCTGAGCATAATCTGAAACCTTTCCCAGGTCTCAGAGTAGGTCTCTCCTGCTTGTTGGGTGAAGTTGTGGATCTTCCTGATCATGTCATTGGTCTTCTCGGGCGGGAAGAACCGTTCAAAGAAAACCTCCACCATGTGGTCCAAAGACTCCACATATTCATCGTCCAAGTTGTGTAGCCATTCTTGTGCATTTCCCGCTAGAGAACTCTGGAAAAGCTTCAAGTAGAGCACATCTTGTGGAAATCTGTCGATTTTTATCATATCACAATTCTCCACAAATTGACTTATATGCGCAACATGATCTTCATTCTTGAGCCCATGAAAAGCATTCGACTTCACCAAGTTGATTAAAGCCGGATCAATCTTGTATGTCAGAATATTAACCGCTTGCTTCTTGATCGGCCCCTTGGAAGCGGATGAGGAAGAAGCCTTGATCTTCTCCCATATTGTCTTTGGCTCGTCCATCTCTTCTTGTTCGGGTTCAGAAACTATATCCTCAAGATGGTCTTGATTATACTCGCCTTCGTCTTCCGGTCCCGGCAGCGGAACCTCTGGTGCGTGCCTTGTGTAGTCTGTACTACGCGTTTGCACCATGCACATTACCTGCAAATAGAAAAATTAAATTTAGTATAGTGCTTGACAATTGCAAATATTTAGAAAATAGATTATGAATTTTTGAAATGATAAAATAAAAAAAATGTGGCCTAGAGTGGCCGCTTGCAGCACTCGAAGTGCTGACAGTTTGCCGTATCCCCAGCAACGGCGCTAAAAACTTGACGCAAATTTACCATGCGTAGAAATGGAAGTGAACGCGTCGAAGTAATATAGGCCTTTGTGAGGCCCGAGTCGAACTCAGGGATACATGAAATTTTCGAAGACTCCTACTAGCTACTCGCAATCAGCTAAGCCGATTAAAAAGTTGTGAGTTGTTGTTAAAATTAAAAGAAAATAAAAATGAAACAAAACAAAGCAATCGATTAAATGTTTGGTTTAATCAATTCAAAAGGAGATCCTTAGGATTGCGGTTTCACCGTGGGTTTTTCATTGTATTAAATTCTATATAGTCACTCAATTTTATCTCTCTATCCGGGTAGTGGCCTGAAATCAGAATTTCCCACTGTCGTGGTACAATTCACTACCTATGTCAAGGTCAGTTCCACCGTCGTAGTAACCTATACCCTAAACTAGGTGCATTAAAAACGACCTCTCGGTATCCACCATTAATCTTACACCACCTTGTTCAAGGGATTTGTCAATTAATGTAAATTCCGTCTCTTTTCAACCATTAATTTTTCTTTCAAAGAAATTAAGGGCATTAGATTATTATTATGGTGATCAAGCATAACAATATATTGGAGAAAATGAAATTATACCACAGATTTAAGAGATAAGATATGAATTACTATGATAAAATCGTCATACAATGAATTCTCGGGCTACTCCTGGTCCTAAAGACAAAGGGGATTAGCCCCGCATGTTCATCTCAAAGAAAAATGTGGAGTAGAAAAAGGGAAACATGGAGAAAAATGTGATTGAGTGGTGAAACCCCTGAACGGAGAAGATCCAAGTGATCCTTGGTGTGGAATACGCGTTCTCCCGCCTTTCGGTGGTGGAAATCGTCTTCTTCGGCGTCCGGATCGGCTGGGGCGTGCTTCTCGGCGTCAGGATGTGTGCAGTGGATAATGACGTGATGATTCCCTCTTTAGCGCCGTCATTAGGTATATTTCCCGAATTAGGTCACCAATTAATCACTGCCATCCGATTAAGATCAATCTGAAACAAACTCATATCTGATGGTGTTGATACCATCGACGCGGGTCGATGGTATCGACCTAGCGCGATATCGACAATTCTTCTTTTCTTTTGTCTCTGCGCCTGATGTCATCTCGATACCATCGACGAGGGTCGATGGTATCGACATTTATAGGTGTCGGTTTTGTCCTTTTACCATTGCAGTAGCTCCACTAGTCGACAGTATCGACATATGAGTCGATAGTATCGACTCACTTCTCGCCAGCAACCTGATGGTATCTCGATACCATCGACATCCCTGTCGATAGTATCGACTTTCTTCTGGTCCTTGTGGCTGGCAACCTGTGGTCTGGTCGATGGTATCGACAGTAGTAGATACTTGTTTTTCCTGAAATTAACACACGAAACCACATAAGTCCACACAAAACGTATTCTTTTGATAATTAATATTCAAAATGCTGAAATAGGGGAAATTTGACATAAAGAAGTAGCATAGACCAAAGTGAATGAATTATGCAACATTAACCATGAAAATGACTAATAAATGCATAAAACAAATATCAAACAAGTCAATAAATGCGACTCAAAATCATCGCATCAGGAGCGTCCAATGGTTGTAATGCAGGATGGACAGGAAGTTTGTGCGTGGAACCCTGTGCTCCAACTCTGCCAGAAATGATTGCTTTGCTCCTGATTCATCGACGAGGCAGATGTCGTTGAACAACATTGGATGAGCAATGTATGCATGTTCAAACTTTGTCTATAGCATCTGGATGTAGGCGGCCGCCACAGATATCGCCAAACATCCTCCATCTTTTACCATGTTCCTTAAGTCATCAACTGGGACTATGACATTGACTGCCTCGTAGATGACATCCACCAGGGTAGAATGAGCTAACTTCAGAAGACTTTCATTAACATGCTCCTGTGTGAGTGTAGAGCACGAGAAACGGTCGAAATTGTTGATCAATCCTTCTGATGTTTCAGGCGAAGCAGGGTCTTCGAATCTGTGCACTTCCCGCAGGATCTCTAACTGCTTGCCTGCCCCGTAGATGTCTGTTTCCATCTCAGCTTCTTTCTCTGGAGTGCTGCTGGGTTGTGAAGATTCGTCTTCTTGATCACTGTTCCGCAGCCTCTCTGGTACCCCTGTGTCTCGGAAATAGTGCCCGTCTTTGATCAGCAGCAGGGCGTATATACTCCTGAGGTGGTAAAAGTTTTGGACCTGGAGATGCCTTATGTATCCGAATATGTTGAGCAACTCCATGGCACGTAAGATGATGAAGGCACTGTTTCCACTTCCCTCTTCTGCTTGGACGGGGAAGTCTCCAATAGAGAAGAAGTTCCAAACGCCGCCATGACGTTGGACTCTTTGCTTGATGGCTCGCAGAAGACGCAGTGGTAGAAGCCTGAGATGTTTGTCTTTTGGGCGGCTGAAGATATGCTCGGAGCATGGCACCTCCTTGTTGTAGCAGCTGAGTAGCTGGACGTCGTGATTCCAGAGATCTGCCACACACAGAAACCACATGTTCCGGTGCTTGTACGGGGCCAACACGATGTTTGTGTTGTGCTTTTCGATGTGTTGCAGCATGTTGGCCATCGCAATGGAGTCTGGCACTCCCATCATCAGCCTTCTTGCCAAGGTCGGGGTGGCATTGTATATTGTTCTCCGACCTGTCCCGGTGCTGATGTTCTCTATCATTGCACCTTCTAGGACCCTGAGCAACCTTTTTCTAACGACGGCTAGTGAGCGGAATATGCTTCTGAGTGCTCCCTGTCGTACGGAGAAGTAGCCGTCGCTCCAGACGACGTCTTCTTCATCTACCTGTGACCTCAGGACCTTGTTTAGCAGCTTCTGGTCCCTGATCGTCAGGTAGCCGATGACCTTTCTATCGAAGTCGGCCATCTCGAAAGAAGGCAACTCTGACGGCGTAGAGAATTCATCTGCCACTGAGCGTCTTCCTCTGGGGGAGTGCCTTTCATTGGTGGCGCAGATGTCCCCCCCTTCTCCCTTAGATTTATAAGAAGAGTCCTCCCCGACGTTGATGTCTTCATTATCATCTTCAACTTCGTCCAGGGGGACTGAGGGAACTGTTTCTTCCAGACCGTGGGAGCTCGCCTGTCCTGCTGGAGCTCCGTTGGCCGATCTTTGTGGCGTCCCTTCCTTGGACGTTGGGGATGGCCCGCTGGAGGAGGAAGAGGACGATGATCTTGAGGAGGCTGCTGACGAGGAAGGTTGAGAGCCTGAGCTAGGAGGCAATGGAGACCTTCTCGGCTGCCTTGGGCGTGGATGGTCGTCTCCTTGTTCAGCCTCTCCTCAATCACGTCAAGGCACTAGAGGGCCTGCTGAAGCGTGGCGTTGAGTTCCTCTAGTTGGCCAGGAAGGCCAACTAGAGTCAGCAGTTCCCTTTCCTGGCTATTCAACCTCTGCTGGAATGATGAAAACTTGCGGGTTAGAGAAGTAAATGTAGCTGAGTGGCTTTTTGTTACCTCTCGCAAATGGTCGAGTTCATGCCCCAGCATTTTCCCGAGCGACAGAGGGGCTCCTGCAGATCTCCCTCTCGTCCTGGCGATACTTCTCTCGCGTGAGGCTCTATCCGACGAGGTAGAACCTATCTCGATTGTCCGCGAGGTGGATGTTGCTGGGCGAGGCGTCAGCGCCCTTGCGGCCGTCACTGCCTCGCCTTCTTGTCATGGTGGAGAAGGCCGCGGTGTGGGTGGATGCTGCTCCACCTCTACATTGTTGGTAATCTCTTCAGCAGCTGCTATAGGGGACACCAGCGGTGGTGTCGGCGTAAGCCGTGCAGCTCCGAGCTCCATCTCTAGGATCTCGGCGAACACCCCATTACTGGCGTCCGGTTGTGCTTCTTCTTCTGCCTCTAAAGGCACCACAGAAGCTACGGGAGTTGTGGCTGTCTCTTCCGCGACAGCTCCCTTTGGGGCTTGTACTGTTGTTTCTGCCCCGGTTGTCTCGGCAACCTCGACGATTGCCGGTTCTTCTTCAGCCATGACATGTATTGTCGTGATTGTGGCTGGTATAGTAGGAGCGACGACAGCTCTATCAACTGCTGTCGTCGGTAGCTCTGGAGTGGCGGCTGGCTCGACAAAGGTCGTTGAAGTTTTGCCCTTCCTTGGGTCGAGACAGATTGATTCTCCTCTCGCATCCGCTCTCTCTTGAATACCGGTGGTGGCGGCGTAAGCTGCTTCTACCGCCACAGCTTCGATTTCTACTGCGGTGAAGACCAACTTTTTTGCGTCATAGGCGGCGCAGTGAGGGAGTGGAAGGAGGGTGCTTGACCTTGCGAACTTGTAGAAGTAGCTTCTCCTCTCCTTCTTTATGATGCCGGCCCTAATGAGGTACTTGAGGTCGATCAACTCGTCGCCCCTAGTCCTCGAAAGACTGTGCGGTTCTTCGGGTATCGTAACCCAACCGCGATCAGATTGACGATGCCACCCATGCAGTATTCCTTGGTGGCATCCTTTATCGGGTGCAGCCTATTCAGCAAAAAGCGCCCCAGATTGATCACCTTGCCCTCCATCATGTGCCACATTATACCGAGTTCTTCGGTGTAGACGTTGTTGGACTCATTTTTGTTGAAGGGCAGGCATGCTACCGACTTGTGCACTATCCTCCAGAAAAAGGAGTGCACCGCCACCACCTTGCTTCCCGGCTTGTATGATGACTCGCCGGTCATCCTCCTCTAGAGCTCCACGGGGTTGAACCCATCTCCTTCAGTGATCCTTTCACCGTGATTCAACAGCTTCTTCTCCTCCTCGCTGGAAGAGAAGATCTCATTGAGCAACTTTTCGGAGATGAAGTGCTCCGAGTTGTACAACCGCCCTTGCAGTCTGTCTGCTCTGCCATATTCTTCAACGTCCTCAACTGTATACTTTACTCGGAGGAGAGACAACATGAACTCCTTTGTGAGTTCGGTGTAGGAGGCGGAGTGGCTGAGGCAGATCTTCCTCAATCCTATTGCGGCGAGGACATTCTCCAGTCTTTCGAAAATACCCAATTGAAAGAAGGAAGACTGGTGGCAGAATCTGCTCGACCTGTAGATTTTAGTTACCAGTTCTGAGTACCGGGGTCCATGCTCGTTATCTCTTGGCACGAACCTTCCCGGTGTGTGATACATGGGTTATGATGCTGCGGTTGAAGCTGTTGCTAGAGCCGTTACTTCTTCTGTCCTCGCTCTCTTCTCAGTGATTGATGGCCTAGCTGCCTCGAGATTCGAGCGTTTCTACCCGACCGTTGTTGCTTCAGCTGCGGCCTCAATGTCGATCCTTCTGGTGTGTTCGTCAACTCGAACGACGGCTTGCTTTGTACGGGCCATATCTTTTATCATTAAACAAGTTCATTTATCATTTAAATGTTCCGATATTAGGTAGGTACAAACTTAAAATCGATACCGGCGTTTAAGAGAAAACTGGTTACATTGATAAAATTTGGTCCGATACAAAGCTACCCGACACCACCGTATCGGGCCTCAACACTGGGTGATATGACGTTTGCCCGATACGCTTGTGTCGGGTGATATGAAGCTTTCGAAGAAATCACCGTAGGCTCATGCCCGATATGAGGTCCGGGTGTCATCCATCAAAAGAACATCTAGGCGATACAAAACTGGATGATTCGGAGAAAAGCTGCGCGTCATACCCGTTTCCCGATACGCGTTTGTCGGGCGATACGGTCGCGTGAAACAAAGCGTCTGATAGGGTCTTCCCCGATATAAAAACATGTCGCCCGACAACAAGAACAAGCGAGACAACACAAGGATGGGCGACATGGTTATCACCCGATATAGGGTATCGGGAAAGCGTGTATTAAAGACGTGTCACGCGACACATGTGTCGGACGATACATGGAAATCAACCAAAGTCGTCAGCCCGATACGCTGTGTGCGATATGAAGTTCGTGTCGGACAAGTAGGCTGTCAGGCTATACCTTTGCTATCTGAAGCTACCTTGCGCGACACGAGAGCAAAAGTTAGCTGGACGACACACGAGCAAAAGGGAGAAATTACAGTACGATACGGGTAGATAGAGGAGTAAAAGCAGTAGCCCGACACGATAAAACCTCTGTACTATATACAACAATCCCAACCGGGGGTAAAATGGGTAAATCTGGGATGCGTGTCGGCTGTTGAGATAAGTCATTCCCGAGATGAGCACGATCTGTGCGCTGGCTGAGTCTTTGCCCGATACGGTCAGGAAAAAGTGTTACTTGCCCGATACACGATCGCCCGATACAAAATTTTCAGGACAAAACTCTAGATAAGAAAAACAAAAAACAAAGCGAAGGAAAAATCGATTGATGGGTAAAATATCATTGGCCTAAGGTTAAGTTCTCAGCCTCAGATAGTATTACTCATCAATGCTCATAATACAGAGCGGTGGCCCATAAAACAAAAGAGTCAGCACACGTGGCGCATGCACTGACTCGGGCCTTATTACAGTCTAAATGTTCATAATGTTTTTCTTGCAAGAAAGTAAATAACATCCTATTCTAGGAAAAGTAAAAGCTCACGCTGCCTCCCAAAGAGCGTTGTAGTTTGCATCGCCAGCTCGACAGCTCCAAGTTCTTCACTTTTCTCCTTCAGCAGTATCCATATCTTGCAAGTCGATCTCTATCCTTCTTGATCACAGCGATGCCATTTAGGCAGATTCGGTGTTGGAGGGTATCTTGCCCGAGGGATTCTTTATCAATTCAACCATTTGATCCAACTGCTGATCGATTTGGCGTTGATGCGTTTGCATGTCCGCCATCTGGACCTGCATTGTGTTCAGAACTCCTGAGTTTGAAAGCGCACTTTGCGCCAACTGGTTATTGATGGTATCTTGTTTTTTTACAAAATCGAACAACTGGCCAACCAAGTCTGGTTGGTTCGAAACCTTGTCTTGACCTTGCTCCTTGGCTTGACTTTGACCTTGACTGGTGTTTGCCACTTGGCGACCTTGGTACTTTCCTTGACCTTGGAAATTTGCCTTGTTTGATTGGAAAAAAGTGGTTCTGTTGAACTGACTTTGTCCTCCTCTTTTCTCAAAAACTTGGGGTTGCTTGGTGGGGTTATGCAACTGATGTGAGTTTTCGGCCACATCCTTGTTGCCGTAACTAAAACATGATGATCTGGCCTCTTGAAATTAACGAAAGAGACATTCTCAGTCTCCTCAGCCTTAGATTCACTTTCGCTCGACTCGTCAGGTCGGGTGTAGATACAGTTATCTACCCCGTGTCCACCTTCTCCATAGGTGACACATTTCATGACCTTTTCGACTAGTTTCTTCCCCTTTCCACTTGATTCTTTCAGTTGTTTGACATCAGTGGCTATCCTCTGGATCTGAGAGGTGATAGTTTCCAGAGCCTTGGATTCAAATGAAGGTCCTTCACTAGCCTTCTTAGCATGTCCCCTGTCTGATCTATCATAGTCGGTGCCGACTTGCAATCGACCATGTTCTTGATGATCTTTTCGGATCTGGTAGGCTTCTTCCCCATAAAGTCACCGCCTGCTGTTGCATTCAGAGAAACCCTTTCCTCAGGGGTTAGACCGTTGTAGAAGGTAGTTATCAAGAAACCCTTCTTATAGTTGTGATGACGACAGTCCCTCTGATATTCTTGATATCGTTCCCAGGCATCATGTAGATTCTCATTTGGTTTTTGCATGAAAGAAGTGATCCTCTGTCTATTCCGGACAGTTTTCTCGGTAGGATAAAACTTGTTTACAAAGGCTTCCGCCAGTGCACTCCATCCGTTAAGAGCTTGGTGTGGCTGCCCCATGTACCAAGATAGAGCCTTATCTTCTAAAGAAAAGATGAAATCTTTGCAATAAATCACTTCGTGTGGGACTCCCCACATTTTGACGGTGTCACAGATGTTTTTAAAAGCATCTAAATGGTGATAGGGATTATCATTCTTCGAACTCCCTCTACAGTTCTTATTCTGGATCATAGAGATGACTGATGGTTTTAGCTCGAAGTTGGTTGCGTTGAATCTTGCGATGATAACATGACATCTAGAATTGTTAGCCTTTGTGGCAGCTAACTCCCTTAAGGTCTTTTCTTCTTCATTGGAATCGTCACTGTCACTGTCTCGCTGGTTCTGATCCTGATTATTTTGATTCCTTCTGCGCCTCCGGTGATGACGACGTCTCTCTCGGTGATGGTCATCCTCGAACTGTTCTGTTTCAAGATCTTCAGGCTGATGATCGCCTGCCGGTGGGTGGCCTGTATTGCATGACACGCTTCAGCAGTCGTGGCGAGTCCGGCTCCCTGTCGGGTAAATGGCGTATCGCTCGTCCGCTCCTTCTTGCGTGGCACCCTCGTATCGCACGGTAGTGTATCGTGCTGCCCTGTGTCGGGCAGCAAGCGTATCGGCCGGCTGGTAGGAAGGCCGATGCAGGTGGAACACATTCGTGGGCCGGGACGGACCTTTTTGCAGATAAATGAGTTGAAAAATGAGGAAAACTCTGCAAAAGATGATAATATTGAGTTAAAAGAGTAGCGTGGCCTATTTATTCAAAAAATGATAAAAAGGAGAGGAAAACAGTTTAAAAGGACAGATTTGATAACGAAATAAGGGCCAAAAACATCACAAAATTTGGTGTTATCAGCTGATCAATTGTGTTTTCGTGGGCTTCACGAGCAACCTTTTTATAGTTTTCGATGCCCTATTAGGATTTTTTGATTTACTCATATTGATAGGATATGTTTCCAAAAATGAAAGATGATAAAAAATAAAATGGAAAGGAAATTGGAAATAAAATGTTAGTATTTACTATAATTTTGTGGAGAAAACTAAAAAATATTTGAAGACATGATGCCTCCAACTTAATTTCTTCTTCCCAATGATTAAAAATATGTTTTTAATGTATATATACATTGAACACACAAATAAATTAAAATATAATATTAAGTTTCAAAAAATAGTTGACACTCACTTGGGATGTTTTTCCATAGAAAAATATATATGCGGAAGTTTATAAAGAAAGATATAGTTGTGTAATTTCAAATGGATGAAAAGTAAGCAAGAAAAAAGAATGGATGAATTTTGACAAACAATAAGAAAAGAAAGAAAATACTTCCCTTCCCCTGTGTTTGTTCAATTATATTTGAATCCATTTGGAATAATAGGAAATATCTCATTGTGTTGAAGTAAATAAATGAAATTTTTTTTATTATTTTTTTGCTTCTAGATAGTAAAAGATAGACTTAGAGATGTTACTATTACTTTCCATCCAAAAACTTACATATAATGGTTATGGCCTCTTCAATTGGGTGACAGGGTTCCCCCTGGTCCACTCAGAGATGTGACCTCATCTCTACGGTGATGGTGGCGCCCCTTTCTGGGGCTCAATCCATTTCCTGGTCTCCAGATTCGCTTACGAGTCCCCTGGTTGGACTCGGAGGCGGAGGGTGTTCCATCTAGGTGGCTGGATTCTTCCCTACTATCCCTTGTTGTTGCATGTGGGGACGCCCACAGGGTGTTCGAAGCTTTGTTTCTTTCTGGTGCTGGTCACAGCCACATGATGGAAGGTCGAAGGAAGAAGAACAAGAAGCCATGGAGAGTTCGAACTGATGAGATTCTATGGATCGACGATTCTATCTAGACCCTCCTGGTACCTTCCTCCCTTCCTGATCAGCCTCAGATTTTCAGTGCTGCTTTGTTACTGGTTGGTAGCATAGTTCCAAGAGGACAGGTTCACTTCCAGTCCTTGAGGATGGTTCTCGTTGATTTTCCCCTCTGCTACAATTTCTGGGTGTATTTACTGTCAGCTAGTTGGAGGTGGAGCAACCAAGCAAGTATCTTCCAAAAGGCTAGATGTTGATTTCTTTTTTCTTGCATCTATCTGCCGCACAACTGCTGAGATGATGATCTGATTAGCTTTAGATTAGCATCTAAGAAGGCACATTTCTAGGTGGTCTTATTGTTAATGCTTGCTTTCTGCTGCATTTATAGCTTGAGGGTGGTTGTTTTGTCTCTGTCCCTTGGAGGACTTTTTGGTCCTTATTGGTCCTTGCTCTTGGGGTTAGTTGGTATGATGCTTCCCTACGTGGTTATGCTATCATATATAGGTTTGTTTTTAGGGGTTTGTTCTTTGTACACAAGCTCAAAGTTTTTGGTTTTAATACAACAACATGATTTTTAGCTGACAAAAAAAACAATAAATATGATTTCATTCTAGGTTTGAAATTTAACTTGATGCCAAATACTAAATAGAAAACACGTCATATGTAAGGAAAAAATGAGAGATAATGAAAAGCAGTTATATAATTTTGCATAATATACATCTGTATATGCATGATATATGAAGCTATTTTTATCCTTTTTTATATTTTTTGAATGTTTTATTGGCATATTTCATATTTTTTATTGAATTAAACATTTAAAAATGGGAGTGGAACACTGAAGGACTCAAAATTGAATTGATATGATAAATATGGACTATAATATTTTTTTAGATTTTGTAGGCTACATTTTACACAAAAAATGTTTTTTCTATACCTGGTCCTTAGTGAACTAATAAAGAGTGGAGATTCTAGTCATTTATATTAATATAGTGCCAATTCTAACAAACAAATATTTGTATAGAGTAAGGTTGTTATTTATGCTATTTTCTATTTAAATTTTATTAGTTTTCACATAGTACAACATGTAACATGGGATACACAAAAACTTGTACACTTTTATTCTTTTTACTTTAAATAAATGGTAGTGTGAAAATGTATCCCACCTCACTATCATACATACACAATAATAAATATCCTCTATATTGATAATACATTTTGGTAATAAAATATATTCTTTGATTCATTTCAGTTGTAAGTCATAGATCAAAATTTCTATTGATAACTTTTTAATGGATGACTTGGACATACCCTGAATTCTTTGTTGTCCTTTCTTTTTGTGGAATTTTTACCCTTTCGGTAAAATAGTATGATAAAAAAATGAACCTCAAATAAATAGATAAACACAATAAGTTCCAAAAGTGCAGTGAAGAGAATGTTTTAAATTGATAAGATGCCAGAATAAAAATCTGTTAACAAAAGGATTTTTTTAGGAACCAATCTTCCCTATTTTGATTGGCTACATGGAGACAAAAAAGTAATAAAATATGATAATGCCCAAATCTATGCATATAGTGTCCTTTTGGATCTATTATCCAATTATTGTTATAGAATATTATCTTCCATATCAACACCAAAGACTTCTTCTAGATGTTTCCCCGTGCATTTTATTAAGTTTATAAAATAAAATAGCCTTTTCCAATAACAAATTCACCTTTGGATATCTAAATATTTTGAAGAGGTCGAATGACATGTGATTCAAAAGTACAAATTGATTTCATTTTATATTTCTTGATGTAGTTACTTTTTTTTGTTATATAATATGGTATGTCAGAAAAAATAAAAGGAAAAATAGCAACATTGAATTATTTTAAATTACTTAAAAATCACTAATAAGACAAAGAAAAAAACCAACAAGTCTTATTTTTTTACAAAAATATCCATAATTTTTTTTATAAAAACTATAAAGTTCTTTGAACTACTTATTTTAAAAATGTTAAGAAAAAATCATCTATGTTCCCCACCATCACAAATATACTACAAAGATGCCAACACAAATGCGTGGGAAACAAATTGGGTTGTCAATCCTTTCAGAATGGTGAAGCCAACAGATCATAATAGGTCCATATTCTTTTTGTCTGCATATCAAACATTTTACAATGTAGAATATTATTGTTGTTGCTCATTAGAAAGCATTTTTCACTTTATCTACATAAACATAAAGAATTGATAAGAAACTTTTTTTTGCACTCGAATTAGATATTTTTTTAAGTCTATTAATTATATACAACCAAAAAAGATAATACTCTTAATTTTCTAGTTAAATGATGGGCACTTGCAACATTAGTTGTTTTTCTTATATTCAAAAATTAACAATTACGATTCTAATAAAGATGTAAAAGACATTCTTTGTAGTCATATGATTTTTTTATATTATATCGTCGCATGAATGATAATGAAAGTCATAAAACCATTTTCACACCTATATCGCAAACAATATTCTTAAATAAATTTGTAATGGGTTTAACTATTTTGATGTAGATTCATAGGTTATTAAGAAATAGCTCTTTCTATTTCTATAAGTATGTTAACCATAACAATGATTAATTATTTGTTCCTGTCACAGTGAGTGAATTTGAAGTACATTGGATCTCCATGTAGAATTACATGTGCATATTCTCATTGAAATGATGGTCAAAGGTGTTTTATCTTAAATATTTTTAACTTTTCATATCAGTGGAAATCAAACAATATGGAGTTGTATTCCATAAATAAAACATATAAAGACATTAATAAAATAAAAATAGACATAAATAAAATAAATATATCACCATTAATATTCCATAACTTACTTTTTTGGGGTTGAATTTGATAATGAAATTTGTTCATATAGGTCTGTTGTAAAACAATATGAAGTCAAAACTTTATATTAACCACAATAAATCGCTTGGAGATTTTATAGAATGTAACATTTAAATCACTAAGACATCAATAAAAATATGGGTGTAGTCTTTTTTTATTCCTTTATTGCCATGTACAAGATCTACTAATCCACTCCAAAAGATGAAAAAGTTAAAATTCATTAGCAAATTGGAGAATTCATGTGAACGTGCAGATAAACCCATATGACGATGCAGGAAATGCACTTTATTTTTTATTAACTATTGTTTCAAAATATTAACTTTGAGATGGTAATTGTAGCAAATCTGAACATTATATATTTATATTTAATTAGTGCAAGATGTTACCTTGTTGTGCCAAAATAGTCCTTGTTTAAATGTGTACATTCTTAGAAGATATGGACTATGTGTTGTTATTTAACAAACCCACTTATTATGGTAGTTCCTTTAGTGTTGTTTTTAAAACATTTTTTTTCATTTTACATAGATCAATACAAACAATGGACAATCGAATTTATTTTATACTCCACATGAAACTTTTCCTAACTTGATAAATTGAAAATGACATAGTAATATAAATCTATTATTTTACACTAGCACACTTTTGGGTTTTGACATCGGTCATTTTATGCCTTTCGTGTCAGTTAAAATACAATCTGTCGGTTGGGGACGCTGCTGATAAATGACTATGACATCAATTTACCAAGAAAGATAAAACTGACGTGGTATAATAGGTAGGCAGTTTACGAAACCGACGTCTAGGATAGTAAGAACCTATGTGAAAGACTTGCCAGTAAAAAAAAATTATCTGATAAAGACATCAATTTATTCTGACTATTTCATATATGTCTAGAATGGTATATTTCACACGTGTGTTTCTTTTGTGTTTCTCAGTCAAATCCAAAATAATTTTGCTCGAGAAGAGCAACTTCAAGATAAGGAGTTTTGATACACACAATCTCCCCACGAAATTATGGGCTAATGTAGAAATGTTTTCAAAAGAAACCCTCTGATATTCATGTATTTTATGTATCTTGTGCCTAGATAGACAGAATTAGCTATTACACATCCATTTTGTCTTATTCTAATCTATTTGGTTTGAAATTATGTATTTTATGATAGTCTAAAGCATTGTTTGCTTTATTTTAGAGAAATCAAATATACACTAGAGATAGTCAGCACCACAACTACTACCAGTACCCCAGATAAGATTAAAAGGAAGGACTTGTCATAGGGAAATCTCAGTATCATGAAGATGAGGCTCCATACCACTAATATGTCAAGTTCGTTCCCCTGACGATCAACTCAATTTTTCTAGTAAAAGATATCACCAAGACTTAGTGGAATCTCAATACCATTGACAGTTTACTGGATGACACTAAGATAGTCTTCCCTATTCATGAAAAAAGATAGCTCGATGTCACTGACTTCCAATTAGGTGTCACGACGATTTTCCATATGACTATGATAAACAAAGTCAACATCCAACAGTTCATTAGATAAGTTATCTTTTAACCTCTTCCTTAAAAACCTAAATGGACAAATAGAGAGGGGACATCAACCATTTTACTAGAGATTAGAGACCTAATGAGAAGGAGACACTGATTCATGGGGAAAGGTTCATCCAAACACCTCCAATGAGAAGTTTGATGGTCAAATTGTTATCCAATTTGTGACGATCTTCAAAGGGATCAGACTTACACCTCATTACATGGGTTTTCATCATTCTCTATGTTGTTTATCTCCTACAAACCTTTTTTATATCATGTCAAGCATGAGGGGATAAGGCCCCTGCTCTTTGGGACCCTAGAGCAGCATCATGTTGAAACAATGCATGTTTATTTGTAGTATAATATAGATTGTCTTTGTTTCATATTTTAACAGTGGAAGCTCATAATTTTGTTATTATGCTTGATCGCCATGTATATGTGTTAGATCTATTAGAGTGGTATTAATAATCAAGAAAATATATTATCAACATGGTGAATAATGTGCTATGAGAGTGGGATAACCACTATGATGTATATTGTCTAGAGAGTTTGTATTGTTTAACTTTCCATATTGACACTACTGGACATAGTTAGTAATTAGGTTATATAGTATACTACTCTACTATAGTGGATAGTACAAGATATAGTCATTGAATCCTAGGAAGCAAGATAATTTATCATATTTGGACAAAATACATGCATAGGTCACACTTTAGTGAAACATGTATCCTAAATATCTGATTAATGTGATCCTTAAACCATTTTAATTCTTTCATATTTAATTTCAATTCTTCATTTAATGACTCAATCAATTCTTTTTTTTGGTCTAGCTAATCTATTTTAGTTGGTAGTAGTCCCTTTCCCAGGACAAGCTAAATAGAGGTATCAGAGTGTTGTTCATGACTGATAGTTGAAAATAACTAGGAATTCAGAGATCCGGGGAGCTATAGGATTTGTCCATATTTTCTCCTCTCTTGTATTCAATTTCACCTATAACATAATCATAGATCCATATTCGTCAAGGCTATCATCCATTCTACCATCATCCATCAAATTAGGAATCATTCTTTAATATACATTCAAGATGCTAGCGTAAAGACCATGTCATTTTAGTTGGAGATAGCCACACCGTCAAGTCATTCCTTGGTATTATTTTTTCAAAAGACACTAAATTTTTCCATATTGTTAATAAGAAAAAAATGTGATTTATTAGGAATACATCACAACACTCTATATCAAACTTATTCTTCCACCTTCTTCTATGTTATCACTCTTTTAATCATAAGTAGAACCATATACTTGGGAATTGATCTCATATTTAACACTGTTGAAGTAGACATATCCTATCTTCAAAAGTGTTCTTTTGTATTTTAATGTGTACGTAAGAACACCCTTTATCTTTATAAAATCATTCCTAACCATAAGGATTACTTTGTGTCATTCATCTCCTCTTCTTTTCCCACTTTCTTATTCATTTTGGTCTAGTCTCAATTCCAAGGATAGGTATCTACAACGGGAACACCTATAAAATCTTGAATATTTAAATAAACATAGGTCGTGTTGTTCAATGATAGGAAAATATGGGTGGGACCATGGGGCCAACTTTTCCTTTGGTAACATGATCCTAAGCGTTAGAAATTATATTTTCTAAATTTCTTTTTTAATTGATTGATTTTTATTTTTATATTTTCTTTAGTTTTCATAAAAATATTAAGGAGAATATTAATTACTTTTAAAGTATAATTCCCTCTTCAATTTTGAGAAATAAAATATGTTGTTTGTATGCCATGGTTATTGGGAAGGGGAAATATTTCATAGGGAATCTGCAGAGAAATTTTATACATTTTTGTCACCATGGAAAATCTTGGTGAATGATAAAGAGTTCTTCTGAAGTGTCCACTACTCATTTATACAAATGGAAAGAATTCAAATAAATAGGATACATACTTGTACAATGTGTTTTCTATAAACATATCCCTCCTTGCCGTCCCCATACGCTTGTAACAAATTATATTTTTAAAAGTTGTCCCCATCCCTCTCCCTTTACCCATGCACAAATTACAAAACAACACATTTTAATAATTTTCTCTTGACAACACCATCTCCTTCCCATTCCAGGTCCCCTACGAAAAGCCCTAATGTCCCATTGCTTTGTTGATTGATTGTTACAATGGGTTTCTTTGATTTTGATAGCTTTTTACTAATTCTAATGATGCATCAATAAAAACAAATTACAAAATAAATTTAGGGAAAAGTAAATGTAGAAGTTCATAAAAACAATGAATGCCAACAATGGACTTGAATGTGTCTAATTTGATAATAATCTACAATGACCATGTTGTGTGTATATGAATTCAGTACTCTATATCACTCTTTGACCTTGTATATGAATTCACTAATTCACGTGACTCTTAGAGTGACAAAAGTGTCTCATAGGAAGATATAGTTGACTATTTTATCTCAAAATCTCTTTTCTAGCATCAAATTATACACTCAACAAATCTTTTTATTACATCTTGAAGTAATAGAAATAAATAATGTTAATAATTTTTTGTGTTTGAAATATTTTCAAAGAATATTTTAGATCTATGAAAATATAGGTCACACATGAATAATAAAATCATATGACTTAAGAACCTTTCAAAAATATGATCTATTTAGTACGGGAGAGAAATAATACTTTGTTCCTAGTCATTTAGATTGAAATTAGTTGATTATATACTAAAATACAAGGGGTTTCTTTTGTAGAAATAATTCCTTTTACATCATCCATTGGTTACCAGAAATTTTATATCCAACTAGGTAAACAATATTCTAGTGCTAAAAAATTAGGCACATGTAGTAAAATAGTTATAGTAACCTTCACCACTCAATATCTAGAAATGATTACTAGAAATGATTATGCAAATACTAAAAGAGAATAGAGACTTGTAAATAAGTTACATAACATCTTTCTAGAGGAAAAACTAACAATATATAATGAATTAGTCATAAACAAATGGACGATATATTCTCAAACATAGAAATCGATGATGTAATTGAGTTTGGAAATCCTGCGATGGAAAGGTATCTCCTATAAGTAACTATATGAAAGTATGTTAATTTAAAAGTAAGTTGAAACATTTATCCATAGGTTACTACACAAGGACTGTTCATGTATATTATTACTTGGATAAGATGTTTCATCTAGGAGAGTATTTCCTCTATTTTCATCAATCATTTTAATAAAACTGTAGTCGTCCAATATGGATTTACTCAATGTTGTATATAAAACAATTGATGCAAAAAATAATTAGTACCCTAATAAAAATATATTGTCTTCATTAATTATAACTTAGAAGAATTAGTTTAACATATAAATCTATCCTTTTTATTTTCTTCCTAACACAAGGCCAAGAAGCAAGTCGATGGAGAATGAAAATTGAAGAGGGAATTGTACTTCAAAAGTAATTAATATTCTCCTTTATATTTTTATGAAAACTAAAGAAAATATAAAAATAAAAATCAATAAATTAAAAAAGAAATTTAGAAAATACAATTTCAAATGCTTAGGATCATGTTACCAAAGTAAAAATTGGCCCCGTGGTCCCACCCAATAAAAAACTAGAATTACAAGCTTATTCTAGTTCAAATTAAGAAAAATAAAAGAGAAGAAGTTTCAAACTTTGATCATGGTATGTAAGGATCACCATATATTTTCCAATCATTGAACAACACAACCTATGTTTATTTAAATATTCAAGATTTTATAGGTGTTCCCGTTGTAGATACCTATCCTTGGAATTGAGACTAGACCAAAATGAATAAGCAAGTGGGGAAAGAAGAGGAGACGAATGACACAAAGTAATCCTTATGGTTAGGAATGATTTTAGAAAGATAAAGGGTGTTCTTATGTACACATGAAAATACAAAAGAACACGTTTGAAGATAGGATATGTCTACTTCAACAATGTTAAATATGAGATCAATTCCCAAGTATATGGTTCTACTTATGATTAAAAGAGTGATAACATAGAAGAAGGTGGAAGAATAAGTTTGATATAGAGTGTTGTGATGTATTCCAAATAAATCAATTTTTTTTCTTCTTATTAACAGTATGGGAAAATTTAGTGTCTTTTGAAAAAATAATACTAAGGAATAACTTGACGGTGTGGCTATCTTCAACTAAAATGACATGGTCTTTACGCTATCATCTTGAATGTATATTAAAGAATGATTCCTAATTTGATGGATGATGGTAGAATGGATGATAGCCTTGACGAATATGGATTCTATGATTATGTTATAGGTGAAATTGAATACAAGAGAGGAGAAAATATGGACAGATCCTACAGCTCCCCAGATCTCCGATTGCCTAGTTATTTTCAACTATTAGTCATGAACCACACTCTGATACCTCTATTTAGCTTGTCCTGGGAAAGGGACTACTACCAACTAAAACAGATCAGCTAGACAAAAAAAAGAATTGATTGAGTGATTAAATGACGAATTGAAATTAAATATGAAAGAATTAAAATGGTTTAAGGATCACATTAATTCGATATTTAGGATACATGTTTCACCAAAGTGTGAGCTATGCATTTATTTTGTCCAAATATGATAAATTATCTTGCTTCTTAGGTTTCAACGTCTATATCTTGTACTATCCACTATAGTTGAGTAGTATACTATATAACCTAATTACTAACTATGTCCAATAGTGTCAATATGGAAAGCTAAACAATACAAACTCTCTGGACAATCTACCTCATAGTGGTTATCCCACTCTCATAGCACATTATTCACCATGTTGATAATATATTTTCTTGATTATTAATACCACTCTAATAGATCTAACACATATACATGGTGATCAAGCATAATAACAAAATTATGAGCTTCCACTGTTAAAATATGAAGCAAAGACAATATATATTATACTACAAATAAACATGCATTGTTTCAACATCATGCTGCTCTAGGGTCCCAAAGAGCAGGGGATTTATCCCCTCATGCTTGACATGATATAAAAAAGGTTTGTAGGAGATAAAGAACATAGAGAATGAAGAAAACTCATGTAATGTGGTGTAAGTCTGATCCCTTTGACGATCGTCACAAATTGGATAACAATTTGACCATCAAACTTCTCATTGGAGGTGTTTGGATGAACCTTTCCCCATGAATCAGTGTCTCCTTCTCATTAGGTCTCTAATCTCTAGTACAATGGTTGATGTCCCCTCTCTATTTGTCCATTTAGGTTTTTAAGGAAGAGGCTAAAAGATAACTTATCTAATGAACTGTTGGATGTTGACTTTGTTTATCATGGTCATCTGGAAAATCTTCATGACACCTAATTGGAAGATAGTGCCATTGAGCTATCTTTTTTCATGAATATGGCAGACTATCTTAGTGTTATCTAGTAAATTGCACTTGGTATTGCGATTCCACTAAGTCTTTGTGATCTCTTTTACTAGAAAAAATGAGTTGACTGTCAGGGGCACGAACTTGACATATTAGTGGTATGGAGCCCCATCTTGGTGATACTGAGATTTCCCTATGACAAGTCCTTCCTTTTAATCTTATCTGGGGTACTGGTACTAGTTGTGGTGCTGACTGTCTCTAGTGTGTATTTGATTTCTCTACAATAAAGTAAACAATGCTTTAGACTATCATAAAATATATAATTTCAAACCAAATACATTAGAATAAGACAAAATGGATGCGTAATAGCTAATTCTGTCTATCTAGGTACAAGATGCATAAAATACATGAATATCTGAGGGTTTCTTATGAAAACATTTCTACATTAGCCCATAATTTTGTGGAGAGATTGTGTGCGTCAAAACTCCTAATCTTGAAGTTGCTCTTCTAAAGCAAAATTATTTTGGATTTGGCTGAGAAACTCAAAAGAAACACACGTGTGAAATATACCATTCTAGACATATGTGAAACAGTCAGAATAAATTGATGTCCTTATCAGATAATTTTTTTTGCTGGCGAGTCTTTCACATAGGTTCTTACTATCCTAGACGTCGCTTCCGTAAACTGCCTCCCTATTATACGACGTCAGTTTTATCTTTCTCGGTAAATTGATGTCATAGTCATTTATCAGCAGCGTCCCCAACCTACATGTTGCATTTTAACTAACACTAAAGGGATAAAATGACCGATGTCAAAACCCACAAGTGTGCTAGTGTAAAATAATAGAGTTATATAACTATGCCATTTTCAATTTATCAAGTTAGGAAAAGTTTCATGCGGAGTATAAAATAAAGTCGATTGTCCATTGTTTGTATTGATCTATGTAAAATGAAAAAATGTTTTAAAAACAATACTAAAGGAACTACCATAATAAGTGTGTTTGTTAAATAACAACACATAGTCCATATCTTCTAAGAATGTACACATTTAAACTAGGACTATTTTGGCACAACAAGGTAACATCTTACATTAATTAAATATAAATATATAATGTTCATATTTGCTGCAGTTACCATCTCAAAGTTAATATTTAAAAAACAATAGTTAATAAAAAATAAAATGTATTTCCTGCATCGTCATATGGGTTTATCCGCACGTTCACATGAATTCTCCAATTTACTAATGAATTTTAACTTTTTAATCTTTTGGAGTGGATTAGTAGATCTTGTACATGGCAATCAAAGAATAAAAAAAGACTACACCAATATTTTCAGTGATGTCTTAGTGATTTAAATGTTACATTCAATAAAATATCCAAGCATTTTATTGTGGTTAATATAAAGTTTTGACTCCATATTGTTTTACAACGGATCTATATGAACAAATTTCATTATCAAATTCAACCCCAAAAAAGTAAGTTATGGAATATTAATGGTGATATATTTATTTTATTTATGTCTTTATTTATTTTATTAATGTCTTTATTTGTTTTATTTATGGAATACAACTCCATATTGTTTGATTTCCACTGATATGAAAAGTTTAAAATATTTAAGATAAAACACATTTGACCATCATTTCAATGAGGATATACACATCTAATTCTACATGGAGATCCAATGTACTTCAAATTCACTCACTATGATAGGAACAAATAATTAATCATTATTATGGTTAACATACTTATAGAAATAGAAAGAGTTGTTTTTTAATAACCTATGAATCTACATCAAAATAGTTAAACCCATTATAAATTTATTTAAGAATATTGTTTGTGATATAGGTGCGAAAATGGTTTTATGACCTTCATTATCATTCATGCGATGATATAATATAAAAAAATCATATGACTTCAAAGAATGTCTTTTAAATCTTTATTAGAATCGTAATTTTTAATTTTTAAATATAAGAAAAACAACTAATGTTGCAAGTGCCCGTCATTTAACTAAAAAATTAAGAGTATTATCTTTCTAGGTTGTATATAATTAATAGACTTAAAAAAATTATCTAATTCGAGTGCAAAAAAAAAGTTTCTTATCAATTCTTTATGTTTATGTAGATAAAGTGAAAAATGCTTTCCAATGAGCAACAACAATCATATTCTACATTGTAAAATGTTTGATATGCAGACAAAAAGAAAATGGACCTATTATGATCTGTAGGCTTCACCATTCTGAAAGGACTGACAACCCAATTTGTTTCCCACACATTTGCATTGGCATCTTTGTATTATCATTGTGATGGTGGGGAACATAGACTATTTTTTCTTAAAATTTTTAAAATAAGTAGTTCAAATAACTTTATAGTATTTATAAAAAATATTATGGATATTTTTATAAAAAATAAGACTGGTTGGTTTGTTTTCTTTATCTCATTAGTGATTTTTAAGTAATTTAAAATAATTCAATGTTGCTATTATTCCTTTTATTTTGTCTCACATACCATATTATATAATAAAAAAAGTAACTTCATCAAGAAATATAAAATGAAATCGAATTGTACTTTTGAATCACATATCATTCGACCTAGCCGAGGATGAGATTGAGGGAAGTTAGCTTGATCAGGTGGGTACCTCCAGACTTACACAACCTCAAGCTGAATATTTCTATCGGCAGAAGTAAGGACCCTAATGGAAATATGAGTAGATGGTTGGCGGGGGTCCGCAACCGCAACGCTGAGGTATGCCTAGCTTTCCGGGCATGGCTCAAGACCTAAGCGTATGATTTGGCCTACTTACAAGCTTGTATGGTTGGACTCGTGATGGCAGATGATCAGATGCTTAACATTTCCAATATTGAGGTAAATGATGATTACACCTACAATGTGCTGTGAGGGAGGCCGAGGAGCCCTGGAGAGCCTCGACGTATGTCAGTGACTTTAGGGAGGAGCTCAAGAGTAAGGACATTATGGGCTCAGTTGTACACAAGGTTGCGATCTCAATACCTAATGCGATAGACAGATGGGAAGAGACATGAGCGAGACGTAAGTCTGCTCGGATATTGCTAGAGTCCTACCACCTTGTATTCGAGAGATGATGATCCTAGAAAAAAGAAGGACCCCGCATGTCGTAATCAAGATGAAGAACTATTAGAAGAGTGGTGGGTTTTCAGTTTGTTGATGTCTGTTGAGCGATCTGGGGTCTTCTGTGGCTTCTTGCTTGCTTTCTGATCTCTTTGCTCTATGGAGCCTTTGTGGGTTGATGGGAATATACATGCGTTTGCTATAAGTAGGAGATGTACTTCCTTTTAGATGATTTTGCCCATACTAGGGGGATGGGATGAATAAAGTACCCACTGGTTTAAAAAAAATGTCATTCGACCTCTTCAAAATATTTAGATATCCAAAGATGAATTTTTTATTGGAAATGGCTATTTTATTTTATAAACTTAATAAAATGCATGGGGAAACATCTAGAAGAAGTCTTTGGTGTTGATATGGAAGATAATCTTCTATAACAATAATTGGATAATACATCCAAAAGGACACTATATGCATAGATTTGGGCATTATTATATTTTGTTACTTATTTCTCTCCATGAATCCAATCAAAATAGGGAAGATTGGTTCCTAAAAAAATTCCTTTTATTAGCACATATTTATTCTGGCCTCTTATCAATTTAAAACATTTTCTTCACTATACTTTTGGAAGTTATTGTGTTTAACTATTTATTTGAGGTTCATTTGTTGATCATACTATTTTACCGAAAGGGTGAAATTATTCCACTAAAAAAACCTTTTTATATCATGCATATACAGATGTATATTATGCCAAATTATATAACTATTTTTCATTATCTCTCATTTTTTCCTTACATATGACATTTTTGTTATTTAGTATTTGGAATCAAGTTAAATTTCAAACCTAGAATGAAATCATATTTATTGTTACTTTATAAAAAATAGTATATGGAAACAATGAAGCGTCTTTTCACATCGATTCCTCCTAGGAAATTCTAAGACTACATCGGTGTGGGTTTCCTATTCCAACATGCATAACCATTATATGTAAGTTTCTGGATGGAAAGTAATAGTCAGATCTCTAAGTCTATCTTTCATTATATAGAAACAAAAAATTAATAAAAAAAGGTTCATTTATTTACTTCAACACAATTAGATATTTCTTATTATTCCAAATGTATTCAAATATAATTGAACAAACATAGGGGAAGGGAAGTATTTTCTTTCTTTTCTTATTGTTTGTCAAAATTCATCCATTCTTTTTTCTTGTTCACTTTTCATCCATTTGAAATTATATGACTATATCTTTCTTTATAAACTTCCGCATATATATTTTTCTATGGAAAAACATCCCAAGTGGGTGTCACCTATTTTTTGAAACTTAACATTATATTTTAATTTATTTGTGTGTTCAATGTATATATACATAAAAAACATATTTTTAATCATTTGGAAGAAGAAATTAAGTTGGAGGCTTCATGTCTTCAAATATTTTAGAGTTTTCTCCACAAAATTATAGTAAATACTAACATTTTATTTCAAGTTTTCTTTCCATTTTATTTTCAATCATCTTTCATTTTCAAAAACATACCCTATCAATATGAGTAAATAAAAAAATCCTAACAGGGCATCGAAAACTATAAAAAGGTTGCTCGTGAAGCCCATGAAAACAGAATTGATCAGCAAACTATAATCAACTGTGTTCTTTACTAGCTATTGCCTCCATCGTTGGTATATCACTACATCAGGAAGGTAAACCAAAACTTCAAGATGTCAGAGAAGTCACAACATTTCTTTACTAAAGGTATAAAGATCCACAAAGAGCAAGTCATGTTCAACCAAGAAGGCATTCCCACCTTTACAAACTACAAGACTTCTAATAGGAATAAGGATGATGGTCCTGACAGCCAACAAGTATGTCCTAGGTGTGGGTATCTTCCAGAGAATTGTCAATATTTTGATGTTTTCTCCGTTGCATATAACATGTTTGAGTCCTTTCTCTAGTTGGAATTCTACCCACTTGTTATCGAATAAACACTAACAATATGACATTCATTTTATGACTGACCTATATGTATGGTTATCAGGTTAAATCAAGGAGACACACTGTAGCTTTCAAAAAAAAGAGACACAATGTAGGTTCATGTCTACATTGTCACGCCAATAAGGAGGATGTGAATAGTGGATGTGTATCTGTTATGTGTGTGAAACTTTTTGATGGATGATTTTATGTGAAGGAATGTCAAGGAACAAGGAAGAATCACACATCTAAGAAGTTTATACTATGTCCTTAATTAGTATTCTTGTCTACTTGTTGGCAATATGACATATATGTTGTCATGTTTCTAAGTCTCTATTTATTACTTTGATTCAAGGAGAAAATTTTTGGGATCATGCCTATGGTATTTCTTATGTTATCATCTTTAACGAAGTTTGATATGTCTATGTGTTCTTCTTTGTCTCATACTTGTGAAATATCTTTGTTTCATTTTGATAAAAGAAAAACGTGCTTAGTTTGGATTTGCTCATATTCATGACTTGTCCGGTCAAATATGCGTACAAGATAAATTGCAAAAAAATATATAGTAATGATAGAGTTTTCAATTTACTCCCAGGTTGTGTTTGTAACATGGTGGATCATGGAGATGTGAATGGTAGGAAAACAAAATATGTTGTTTGTTTTCCATGGTTATTGGGAAGGGAAAATATTTCATAGGGAAATAATGGAGAAATTTTGTATGTTTTTGTCACCGTGGAAAAGTGAATCATAAACAAGATACATACTTGTACAATGTGTTTTCTATAAACAAATCCCCCTCGCCATCCCAATACCATTGTAACAAATATTTTTTTTAATTTTTTCCATCCCTCTTCCTTTACCCATGCACATATTACAAAACAATATATTTTAATAATTTTCACTTGACAACACCATCTCCTTCCCCTTCCATGTCCCCTACCACAAACCCTAATGTCCCATTGCTTTGTTGATTGATTGTTAAGATGGGTTTATTTCATTCTGATATGATTTTACTAATTCCAATGATGAATCAATAAAAATAAATTACAAAACAAAATATATGGAAAAGTAAATCTAGAGGTTCATAAAAATAATGAATGCCAAAAACGGACTTGAATGGTCTAATGTGATAGTAACCCACAATGACCATGCCATGTGTATATGAATTAACTGCTCTATATCACTATTTGACCTTGTATATAAATTCACTACTCTATATCACTAGTTGACCTTGTATATGAATGAACTACTCCATGTTACTCTTAGAGTGACAAAAGTGTCTCACATGAAGATACATTTGACTATTTTATCACAACATCTGTTTTCTAGCATCAAATTATACACTCAATTACTCTTTTTATTACATCTTGAAGTAATAGAAATAAATAACACTAACAATTTTTTGTGTTCGAAACATTTTAAAAGTATATATGAGATCTATGAAAATATAGGTCACCACAAGAAGACTAAAATCATTGTACATAAGAACCTTTCAAAAATATGATTTATTTAGTATGAGAGAGAAATAACAATATGTTCCTAGTCATTTAGATTTAAATTATTTGATTATATACTAAAATAAAAGGGGTTTATTTTGTAGAAAATAATTCCCTTTACATCATACGTTGGTTACCAGAATTTTTATATTCATGATATTCTAGTGCTAAAAAATTAGGCACAAGTAGTAAAATAGTTATAGTAACCTTCACCACTCTATATCTATAAATATGATTACAACAAATGATTATGCAAATACTAAAACAGAACAGAGACAAGTAAATAAGTTACATAACATCTTTCTAGAGGAAAAACTAACAATATATAATGAAGTAGTCATAACCAAATAGATGATATATTCTCAAACATAGAGATGGATTACATAATTGAGTTTACCAAGCAATTTATACATTAATATGAACATATCTTGGTATTGGTTGGAAATCATACGGTGGAAGGGTTCCTATAAGTAACTATATGAAAGTATGTTACTAAGCAATTTATACATACATACATACATATATATATATATATGATTCCAAATTATATAATTGGTTTTCATTATCTCTCATTTTTTCCTTACATATGACATGTTTGTTATATAGTATTTAGCGTCAAGTTGAATTTCAATACTAGACAGAAATGACATTTATTGTTTCTTTATAAAAGAATAGTATGTGGAACCAAAAAAGAGTGTTTTCACATTGATTCCTCCTAGGATATTCTAAGACTACATCAGGTGTGGGTTTCCTATTCCAACATGCATAACAATTTTATGTTAGTTTCTGGATGGTAAGTAATAATCACATCTCTATCTAAGTCTATCTTTCACTATCTAAAAGCAAAAAATTAATAATAATAAAATACATTTATTTACTTCAACACAATGAGATGTTTCTTATTATTCCAAATGGATTCAAATATAATCGAACAAACATAGGAAAGGGAAGTATTTTCTTTCTTTTCTTATTGTTTGCCAAAATTCATCCATTCTTTTTTGTTGCTCGCTTTTCATCCCTTTGAAATTACATGGCTATATCTTTCTTTATAAACTTATGCATATATTTTTTTGTATGTAAAAAACATCCCAAGTGGGTGCCACCTATTTTTTGAAACATAATATTATTTTATTTTAATTTATTGGTGCTTTCAATGTAAATATACATTAAAAAGATAGATTCTTATCGTTGGGAGGAAGAAATTTGGTTGGACATTTCATGTCTTCAAATAATTGAGTTCTCCTTCACAACATTATTGAAAAAACTAACATTTTAATTCTAGTTTTCTTTCCATTTTCTTTTCAATCATCTTTCATTTTTGGAAACATATCCTATCAATAAGAGACAACCAAAAAATCCTAGTAGGGCATCAACAACTATAAAAAGGTTGCTCATGAAGCCCACGAAAATACAATTGATCAACAAACTAAAATAAACTTTGTTCTTACTAGAAATTGCATCTGTCATTTGTATATCACTACATCAGGTAGCTAGGTAAATCAAAACTTCAAGAAGTCAGAGAAGTCACAACATTTCATTGGTAAAGGTAGAAAGATCCACAAAGAGCAAGTCATGTTCAACCAAGAATGCATTCCCACCTTTACAAACTACACGACTTCTAATAGGAATAAGGATGATAATCGTGACAGCCAACAAGTATGTCCTAGGTGTGGGTATCTTCCAGAGAATTGCCAATGCTTTGATGTTTTCTCCATTGCATCTAACATGTTTGAGTTCTTTATCTAGTTGGAATTATACCCACTTGTTGTCTAATAAACACTAACAATATGACATTCATTTTATGACTGACCTATACATATGGTTATAAGGTTAAATCAAGGAGACATTATATAGGTTCATGTCTACATTGTCACACCAATAAGAAGGAGGATGAGACGAATAGTTGAGGTGCATGTGTTATGTGTGTGAAACTTTTTGATGGATGATTTTATGTGGAGGAATGTCAAGCAACAATGAAGAATCAAACATCTAAGAGGGTTATATTGTGTCCTTAATTAGCATTCTTGTCTACTTGTTGGAAATATGACATATACGCATTCATTGTTGTAAGTCTCTATTTATTAGTTTGAGTCAAGGAGAAACATTTTGGGACCATGTCTATGTTATTTCTTATGTTATCATCCTTACTGAAGTTCAATAAGTCTATGTGTTCTTCTTTATAGCGTACTTGTGAAATATCTTTGTTTCATTTTGATAAATGACAAACATGCTTAGTTTGGATTTGCTCATATTGATGGCTCATCCTGTCAAATACGTGTACAAGATAAATGGCAAAAAGGTATATTGTAATGATAGAGTTTTCAATTTACTCCTAGGTTGTGTTTGTAACATGGTGGATCATGGAGAGGTAAATGGTAGAGAATAAAATATGTTTTTTATTTTCCATGGTTATCAGGAAGGGGAAATATTTCATAGGGAATCTACAGAGAAACTTTGTACATTTTTGTCACCATGAAAAATCTTGGTGAATCATAAAGAGTTATTTTAAAGTGTCCACTACTCATTTAGACACATGGGAAAAGAATTCAAAAAAGTAGGATACATACTTGTACAATGTGTTTTCTATAAACAAATCCCTCCTCTCTATCCCCATACCCTTGTTACAAATTATATTTTAAATTTTTCCCCATCCATCTCCCTTTACCCATGCACATATTACAAAAAAACACATTTTAATAATTTTCTCTTGACAACACCATCTCCTTCCCATTCCATATCCTGTACCACAAACCCTAATGTCCCATTGCTTTGCTGATTGATTGTTATGATGGGTTTCTTTCATTTTTATATCTTTTTACTAATTCCAACTATGAATCAATAAAAAAAATTCAAAATAAATTTATGGAAAAGTAAATGTAGAAATTGATAAAAACAATGAATGCCAACAGTGGACTTGAATGTGTCTAATGTGATAATAACCTGCAATGACCATGTTGTGTGTATATGAAATCAGTACTCTATATCACTCTTTGAGCTTCTATATGAATTCACTTCTCCACGTGACTCTTAAGTGACAAAAGTGTCTCATACTAACATACATTTGACTATTTTGTCTCAAAATCTCTTTTCTAGCATCAAATTATACACTTGACAAATCTTTTCATTACATCTTGAAGTAATAGAAATAAATAATGTTAACAATTTTTTGTGTTTGAAATATTTTCAAAGAGTATATTAGATATATGAAAATATAGGTCACCACAAGAACACTAAAATCATAGGACTTAAGAACCTTTCAAAAATATGATCTATTTAGTACGAGAGAGAAATAACAATATGATTTTAGTGAGTTAGATTGAAATTAATTTATTATATACTAAAATACAAGGGGTTTCTTTTGTAGAAATAATTCCTTCTACATCATCCATTGGTTACCAAAAATTTTATATCCACCTAGGTAAAGGATATTCTAGTGCTAAAAAATTAGCCACAGGTAGTAAAATAGTTATAGTAACCTTCACCACTCAATATCTAGAAACGATTACTGGAAATGATTATGCAAATAGTAAAAGAGAATAGAGACTGGTAAATGAGTTACACAACATCTTTATAGAGGAAAAACTGAAAATATGTAATGAAGTAGTCATTACCAAATGGACAATATATTCTCAAACATAGAAATCTATGATGTAATTGAGTATATCTAGGTTGGAAATCATACGGTGGAAAGGGATCTTCTATAAGAAACTATATGAAAGTATGTTAATTTAAAAGTAAGTGGAAACATGTATCCATAGGTTACTACCCAAGGAATGTTCATGTATATTATTACTTGGATAAGATGTTCCATCTAGGAGAGTATTTCCTCTATTTTCACCAATCATTTTAATAAAACTATAGTGGTCCAATATGGATTTACCCAATGTTGTATATAAAACAACTCATTCAAAAAAAATTTGTACCCTAATAAAAATATAGTGTCTTCATTAATTATAACTTAGAGGAATTAGTTGCACACATAAATCTATCCTTTTGATTTTCTTCTTTAGGACAAGGCCAAGAAGCAAGTCGATGGAGAATGAAAATTGAAGAGGGAATGGTACACCAAAAGTAATTAATATTCTCCTTTATATTTTTATGAAAACTAAAGAAAATAAAAAAATAAAAATCAATCAATTAAAAAAGAAATGTAGAAAATATAATTTCTAACGTTTAGGATCATGTTACCAAAGGAAGAGTTGACCCTGTGGTCCCACCCAATAAAAAACTAGAATTACAAGCTTATTCTAGTTCAAAATAAGAAAAACAAAAGATAAGAAGTGTCAAACTATTGATCATGGTATGTAAGGATCACCATATATATATTCTGATCATCGAACAACACGACCTATGTTTATTTAAATCTTCAAGATTTTATAGGTGTTCCCGTTGTTGATACCTATCCTTGGAATTGAGACTAGACCAAAATGAATAAGCAAGTCATGATAGAAGAGGAGATGAATGACACAAAGTAATCCTTATGGCAAGGAATGATTTTAGAAAGATAAAGGGTGTTGTTACATACACATTGAAATATAAAATAACACTTTTGAAGATAGGATATGTGTAGTTTCAACAATGTTAAATATAAGATCAATTCCCAAGTATATGGTTGTCCTTATGACTAAAAGAGTGATAACATATAAGAAGGTGGAAGAATAAGTTTGATATAGAGAGTAGTGATGTATTCCAAATAAATAATTTTTTTTCTTATTAACAATATGGGAAAATTTGGTGTCTTTTGAAAAAATAATACTAAGGAATGACTTAACAGTGCGGTTGTCTCCAACTAAAGCAACATGGTCTCTGCACTAGCATTCTTGAATGTATATCAAAGAATGATTCTTAATTTGATGGATGATGGTATAATGGATGATAGCCTTGACAAATATGGATCCTATAATTATCTTCTAGATGAAATTGAATACAAGAGAGGAGAGTATATGGGAAAATCCTACAGCTCCCCGGATCTCTGATTGCCTTGTTATTTTCAACTATTAGTCATGAATCACACTCTGATACCTCTATTTAGATTGTCCTGGGAAAGGGACTACTACCAACTAAAATAGATCAGCTAGACCTAAAAAGACAAATGATTGATTGAGTTATTAAATGAAGAATTGAAATTATATAAAAAATTAAAATGATTTAAGGATCCCATTAATGAGATATTTAGGATACATCTTTCACCAAAGTGTGACCTATGCATGTATTTTGTCCAAATATGATAAATTATCTTGCTTCTTAGGATTCAACGTCTATATCTTGTAGTATACTATTTAACCTAATTACTAACTATGTCCAGTGCCGACAAGGAGTGGCTCAAATGGTCAAGCACGTTGTCTCCTCATGAAGGGACCCATGTTTGAATCCCAGTTGTTGTCTTAATTTACCCCCCTTCTGGGCGTTTGGCCTCTGCCACGGGCCTGGGAGAGTGGGGAGAAATCTTTCTCTCTTAATCTCAACTATGTCTAGTAGTGTCAATATGGAAAGTTAAACAATACAAACTCTCTGGAGAATCTACCTCATAGTGGTTATTCCAATCTCGTAGCACATTATTCACCATGTTGATAATATATTATCTTGATTATTAATACCACTTTAATAGCTTTGACACATATACATGGTGATAAGCATAAATAACAAAATTATGAGCTTCCATTGTTAAAATATGAAGCAAAGACAATCTGTATTGAACTACAAATAAACATGTATAGTTTCAACATCATGTTGCTCTAGGATCCCAAAGAGAAGGGGCCTAATCCCCTCATGCTTGACATGATATCAAAAAAGTTTGTAGGAGATAAACAACATAGAGAATGGAGAAAACCTATGTAACGAGGTGTAAGGTTGATCCCCACTAAAGATCATCACAAATTAGATAACTATTTGACCATCAAACTTCTCATTGGAGGTGTCTAGATGAACCTTTCCCCATGTATCGGTGTCACCTCCTCATTAGGTCTCAAATCTCTCATAAAAGGCTGATGTCCCCTCTCTATTTGTCCTTTTAGGTTTTTATGTAATAGGCTAAAACATAACTTATCTAATGAATTGTTGGATGTTGACTTTATTTATCATGGTCATCTGGAAAATCTTCGTGACACCTAATTGGAAGTCAGTGCCATTGAGCTATCTTTTTTCATGAATAGGGTAGACTATCTTACTATCATCGAGTAAACTGTCAATGGTATTGAGATTCTGTTAAGTCTTTGTGATCTCTTTTACCAAAAAAATTGAGATGACCGTCAAGGGCACTGACTTGACATATTAGTGGTATGGAGCCTCATTTTGGTGATATTGAGATTTCTCTATGATAAGGCCTTCTTTATCTCTTATCTGGGGTACTGATAGTAGTTGTGGTGCTGACTGTCTCTAGTGTGTATTTGATTTCTCTACAATAAAGCAAAGAATGCTTTAGACTATCATAACATGCATAATTTCAAACCAAATACATTAGAGTAAGACAAAATGGATGCATAATAGCTAACTTTGTCTATCTAGGCACAATAAACATGAAATACATGAATATTAGAGGGTTTCATATGAAAACATTTCTACATTAGCCCACAATTTCGTGGAGATATTGTGTGCGTCAAAAATCCTAAGCTTGAAGTTGCTCTTCTCGAGCAAAATTATTTTAGATTTGACTGAAAAACTCAAAAGAAATACATGTGTCAACTATATAATTCTATACATATGTGAAATAGTTGGAAGAAATTGATTTCCTTATCAGATAATTTTTTTTATCGACAAGTCATTCACATAGATTCGTACAATCCTAGATGTCAGTTTCTGTAAACCGCCGACCTATTATACCACATCAGTTTTATCTTTCTCAGTAAATTGACGTCATGGTCATTTATCAACATCATCTCTCACCTACATGTTGCATTTTAACAGACACTAAAGGCATAAAATGATCAATGTCAAAACCCACAAGTGTACTAGTGTAAAATAATAGAGTTATATAACTCTGCCATTTTCAATTTATAAAGTTAGGAAAAGTTTCATGCGTAGTATAAAATAAAGTTTGGTCGCCGCTTCCTCGCCTTCACACCTTCCCTTCTCCTTGCTGGATGGTGTACCAGATCTAGATCTGGTTCGTGGTCTCTTGGGTGCGAGGAGGTGTCCCAGAGTGTGGTTTCGTTTCCTGGCGTCGACATCGTTCTTCGGTGCGAGGAGGTAGCTTTGTATGGTTTTCTGGAACGTTGTTCTCCGTGGGTGTGGGTGTTGTTTCTTCCCCTTCTTGCTTTGTGTTTGTGGGTCTGTTCGGTTTGGTTGTAGTCGTAGGTTTGGGGGGTTGTTCTTTGCATTTGCTTTTGTGTTGTTTTTCTTTCGGTCTTCACCTGTCTAGGTTGTTGGTGTTCTGTGTCGTCGTGCCTCGGGTTCCTTTGTGGGCGGACGGGGAGCGGGAGCCCCTTAGTACTTTAGGAAGAGGAGGAGGAAGCTGAGTTTTGTGTTTCGTGCGGGTCTTCCGGTCCCTGCTCGCAGTGGTGGTCGGGAGTGGTGGTGGGGTTCCCGGCACCCTCTACCCCCCATCGTTGTACCCGCATGTGCCATCTTTCCTTTGTATATGCACAATTGGGGTTTGACCTCCTTCTCGGGTCTCCTGGTTGGTGCACTCCTAGTGCTCGACGTTTGTCCTGTGCTTGTTTTTCCTTTTGTTTTCTTAGTCGGTAGTTGTGTCTCTTATCTAGTTTGTGGGGTGCTGTGATTGTGTTGGTTCTTGGTGGTCAAGCTCTTTTTCATGTGACCATTCGTTGTCTTCATGATGGTAATCTCTTCCAACGGCTATGTAAACTCCTATCCGATGTACTCATAGGCTCTTGTAGATTGACGAATTCCATCCCAGATAGCTGTTTGAGACAGCCACTACAAGAGGTGGACGGAGCAGAAATGTACCTTTCGCATCCCAATCTGAGCCTTGTGCTATGTCTTTCTGCAATAGGAGTTGCTGCTTGATTATTTGTTCTGAGATGTCTATCTTGTAGATGCCGTATGGCTTACTTTTAATGATATTGAACTATTTTTAAAAAAATCAATTATATTTGTATTGATCTACCTAAAATGATTTTTTTAACACAAAAGGAACTACCATAATAAGTGTGTTTGTTAAATAAGAAAACATAGTCCACATCTTCTAAGAATGTACACATCTTCTAAGAAAAAGGCATCTCTCTAGGTCTTCCGCTCCCCCTTCTCTCTAGGACTCCCGGCGGCCCCCGCTGGGGGGAGGGAGTGCCCCCTTGGCTCTTCCTCCCCCTGGCTACCACGCAGCCTCGCCAAGGTCCGAGTGTAGTGCGGTGCGAAGTCCTGGAGTTAAGGTGCGTTGTCCTGATGTTCGTGACGCGCGACATGGAGTGGTTGTTCCCCCCGAGCAGATCTGGTCGTCGGCGTCTAGAGCGGTCTCGGCTTGGAATGAGAAGGAGGCGGGGCGCAGCGTCGAGGCTAGATCCTAGGTCGTGCGGCAGCATCAACTGTTGTTGACTCCACCTCATTAATAGGGACGGGTGGAGAGGAGCCGCCACCCGTTGGATCCGGTTTCAAGCACGGCTGCTTCGCCCTCCCGTGTCCCTTCTCTATTTCCTGCCTTCCCACACTGGTCTTGGCAGACGATCCAACGATTCTACTTCACAGCGACGCTTCTTGATCGGGGGTTCCACCTTGGCGGCGCCTCATGGTCTCAAGCCCGTTGTCGTACGAAGTTGGCGCAGATATAGCCGCGGCTGCATCCGTCCCCGTTGATGTTGATGCGGCTTTTTGGGGGTAATCAACCGATGGTGCTGCGTCTGTTGGTGGTGCTGCTGCTACTGTTCCTCGGTGTCGGCTCGCAATCCTCACCGCCTTTCCCCGCAGCAGACGACCCTGCCATAGGCGGCACATCAGCGGGCCTGAGCGCCCTAATGACTCGCCTCCGACTGTGGGGTTTAGGAGGGCAGACTGAGATGAAGATGCGCCTTTCCCCCTTATTCATCTCTTCTCTGGCTTTTGCTGCTGCTGCTAGCTGGGACACCTTAGGTGTTCGCTGTGTTAGTGAGTGGGCAATGGCGGGCAGACTAAACTGAAGACACGGTAGGCATCTTGCTCCAACAGTCACCTTCGCTGCTGTTTAGTCGCCCAACAATGCTCTTGCTGGGACACTTCGCAGGTGTTCGATGTGATGCCATTGAGTACATAGATCTAGATCCCAGGATGTAATCTGTTGTGCTTCATGACTTTAGCTCTTTGCTTGGTGTGTGGAGCAGTCTACTGCTCCTGAATGGCAGATTCAACATGACCTGGGCATCTTGGTCGTGTGTATGCCTTGCTTAGATCAAAGGTAGCCATGTTTTCTGAAACTTACTCAAGGTGGTTCTGCTTGGGAGGTTGTGGATGCCAGATATCCTCTTTCTGTCACAAATTTCTGGGTGTGGTAATTCTGTCAGTGATAGGCAGGGGTATATAGATGGTATGCTCTAGTTGAACATGTTAGGCACCTGGTTCTAGTTTCTAGATTTTGGCAATGCCTCTTTGATCGCTGGGAATGGAGCTTGGTCCCAGCTGGAGATCCTTTTCCAGGATGATCTTCTTAAGCTAACTCTTCGGTTCAAGCATCTTGATGCTTGAGGAGCTACATAAGTCTGAATGTATAAGTCTACAGTTCGGATGCTTTGGTTGTTGTTATGCATACGCTGCCCTGCTTGACAGTTCTCATACCTTCTGGAATGTGGACAATGCTAATGAGGTGACTGACAAGTAGGAAAGTGCATGAATCCAGACCCTTGTGTTTGATTTTGTTTTCTTATTTCGCTCTCTTTCTGTTTGGAGTGGGCTTCCTGCGTGAAGCTTTTTATGTTTCTTTCAGTGCGCGAGGCACTAGGCCGAGGGGGCGCAAGTTATTTTGTACCCAAAGTTTTTGGAATATAGTAACACATATTTTTGACCGACCAAAAAAAGGAATGTACACATTTAAACAAGGACTATTTTGGCACAACAAGGTAACATCTTGCACCAATTAAATATAAATATATAATGTTCAGATTTGCTGCAATTACCATCTCAAAGTTAACATTTAGAAACAATAGTTAATAAAAAATAGAATGTATTTCCTGCATCATCATATGGGTTTATCCGCACGTTCACATGAATTCTCCAATTTGTTAATGAATTTTAACTTTTTCATCTTTTGGTATGGATTAGTATATCTTGTACATGGCAATCAAAGAATAAAAAAAGACTACACCAATATTTTGTTTGATGTCTTAGTGATTTAAATGTTACATTCAATAAAATGTCCAAGTGATTTATTGTGGTTAATATAAAGTTTTGACTCCATATTGTTTTACAACAGACGTATATGAACAAATTTCGTTATCAAATTCAACCCAAAGAGTAAGTTATGGAATATTAATGGTGATATATTTGTTTTGTTTATGTCTTTATTTATTTTGATAACAGTCAAACATGCATAGTTTGGATTTGCTCATATTGATGACTTGTCCAGTCAAACATGGGTACAAGTTAAATGGCAAAAAGTTATATTGTAATGATAGAGTTTTCAATTTACTCCTAGGTTGTGTTTGTAACATGGTGGATCATGGAGAGGTGAATGGTAGGGAAAAAATATGTAGTTTGTTTGCCATGGTTATTGGGAAGGGGAAATATTTCATAAGGAATATATGGGGAAATTTTGTATGTTTTTGACACCATCAAAAATCTCGGTGAATCATAAAGACTTTTTCCCATGTGTCCACTACTCATTTAGACACATGGAAAAAGAATTCAATTATTCAAATAAATAGGATGCATACTTGTACAATGTGTTTTCTATAAATATATCCCCCCTCTCCGTCCCCATACCATTGTAACAAATATTTTTTAAGTTTTCCCCATCCCTTTCCCTTTACCCATGCACATATTACAAAACAACATATTTTAATAATATTCGCTTGACAACACCATCTCCTTCATGTTCCATGTCCCCTACCACACACCCTAATGTCCCATTGCTTAGTTGATTGATTGTTATGATGGGCTTCTTTCATTCTGATAGCTTTTTACTAATTCCAATGATGAATCAATAAAAACAAGTTACAAAATAAAATATATGGAAAGTAAATGTAGGAGTTCATAAAAACAATGAACGTCAACGGTAACCTGCAATGACCATGCCGCATGTATATGAATTCACTGCTTTATATCACTATTTGACCTTGTATATGAATTCACTACTCTTTATCACTATTTGACCATGTATATGAATCCACTAATCCATGTGACTCTTAGAGTGACAAAAGTGCCTCATAGGAAGATACATTTGACTATATTATCTCAAAATCTATTTTCTAGCTTCAAATTATACACTCAATTGATTTTTTTATTACATCTTGAAGTAATAGAAATAAATAATGTTAATGATTTTTTGTTTTTGAAATATTTTAAAAGTATATATTAGATCTATGAAAATACAGGTCACCACAAGAAGACTAAAATCATAGGGCCTAAGAACCTTTCAAAAATATGATTTATTTAATATGAGAGAAATAACAATATGTTCCTATCATTTAGATTGAAATTTTTTCATTATATACTAAACTGCAAGGGGTTCTTTTGTAGAAAATAATTCATTTTACATCATACATTGGTTACCAGAAATATTCTAGTGCTAAAAAATTAGGCACAAGTAGTAAAATAGTTATAGTAACCTTCACACTCAATATCTAGAAATGATTACCACAAATTATTATGCAAATACTGAAAGAGAATAGAGACTAGTAAATAAATTACATAATATCTTTCTAGAGAAAAAACTAACAATATATAATGAAGTAGTCATAACCAAATAGATGATATATTCTCAAACATAGAGATGGATTACATAATTGAGTTTACCAAACAATTTATAATTTAAAATGAACATATCTTGGTATTAGTTGGAAATCATACGGTGGAAAGGGGTTCCTATAAGTAACTATATGAAAGTATGTTAATTTAAAAATAAATGTAAACATATATCCATAGGTTACTACCCAAGGAATGTTCATGTATATTATTACTTGGATAATATGTTCCATATAGGAGAGCATTTACTCTACTTTCATCTATAATTTTTATAACAACATAGTGGACCAATATCGATTTACCCAATGTTGTATATATAACAATTGATGCAAAATAATTAGTACCCCAATAAAAATATATTGTCTTCTTTAATTATAACTTAGAGGAATTAGTTTCACACATAAATCTATCCTTTTGATATTCTTTGCTAGCACAAGCCAAGAAGCAAGCCGATGGAGAATGAAAATTGAAGAGTGGATGGTACTTCAAAAATAATTAATATTCTCCTTTATATTTTTATGAAAACTAAAGAAAATCCAAAATAAAAATAAATCAATTAAAAAAGAAATGTAGAAAATATAATTTCTAATGTTTAGGATCATGTCACCAAAGGAAGAGTTGGCCATGTGGTCCCACCTGATTAAAAACAAGAAATACATGTTTATTCTAGTTCAAATTAAGAAAAACAAAAGAGAAGAAGCTTCAAACTATTGATCATCGTACATCAGGATAACCATATATTTTCCTATCCTTGAACAACATGACCTATGTTTATTTTAATCTTTAAGATTTTATAGATGTTCCCGTTGTAGATACATATCCTTGGAATTGAAACTAGATCAAAATGAATAAGCAAGTAGGGAGAGAAGAGGAAATGAATGACACAAAGTAATTCTTATGGAAAGGAATGATTTTACAAAGATAAAAGGTGTTCTTATTACACATGGAAATACAAAATAACACTTTTGAAGATAGGAGATGTGTAGTTAAATAATGTTAAATATAAGATCAATTCCCAAGTATATGGTTCTACTTATGATTAAAAGAGTGATAACATAGAATAAGATGGAAGAATAAGTTTGATAAAGAGAGTTGTGATGCATTCAAAATAAACAATTTTTTTTCTTATAAACAATATGGGAAAATTTAATCTCTTGATAGTAAGGTATGGCATGATGGTGTTGTTGTGTCCAGCTAAAATGACATGGTCTTTAGGCTAGCATTCTTGACTGGATATAAAAAAATGATTCCAAATTTGATGGATGGCGGTAGAATCGATGACAGCTTTGATGAATATGGATTCTATAATTATTTCCTAGATGAAATTGAATACAAGAGAGGAGAATATATGGACAGATCCTACAACTCCCTAGATGTTTGATTGTTTAGTTCAACTATTAGTCATGAACCGCACTTTGATACCTCAATTTAGCTTGTCCTCAGAAAGGGACTACTACTAATTAAAACAGTTCAGTTAGACCAAAAAAAATTGATTGAGTGATTAAAATAAAAATTGAAATTGAATATTAAAGAACTAAAATGGTTTAAGGATCACATAAATGAAATATTTAGGATACATGTTTCACCAAAGTGTTACATATTCATGTATTTTCTTCAAATAAGATAAATTATCTTTCTTCTTAGGATTCAACGTCTATATTTTGTACTATCCACTATCATAGAGTAGTATACTATTTAACCTAATTACTGACTATGTCCAGTAGTGTCAATAAGGAAAGTAAAACAATATAAACTTTCTGGACAATCTACGTTATAGTGGTTATCTCATTCTCATAGCACGTTATTCACCATGTTGGTTATGGATTCTCTTGATTATTAATGACACTCGAATAGATCTGACACATATACATAGTGATCAAGCATAAATAAGAAATTATGAGCTTCCATTGTTAAATATGAAACAAATACAATCTATATTAAACTACAAATAAACATGCATACTTTCAACACCATGCTTCTCTAGGGTCCCAAAGAGAAGGGGCCTTAGTCCCTCATGCTTGACATGATATCAAAAAGGTTTTTAGGAGATAAACAACATAGAGAATGAAGAAAACCCATGTAACAAGGTGTAAGGTTGATCCCCTTTGAAGATCGTTGCAAATTGGACAACAATTTGACCGTCAAACTTCTCATTTGAGGTGTTTGGATGAACCTTTCCCCATGTATTGGTGTCTCCTTCTCATTAGGTCTCTAATCTCTCATAAAATGGCTGATGTCCCCTCTCTATTTATCCTTTTAGGTTTTAAGGTAGAGGTGAAAACGTAACTTCTCTAATGAACTGTTAGAATGTTGACTTTGTTTATCATGGCCATCTAAAAAATCTTCGTGACACCTAATTGGAAGTGAATGTCACCGAGCTATCTTTTTTCTTGAATAGGGAAGATTATCTCACTATCATAGAGTAGATTGTCAATGGTATTGAGATTCTAGTAAGGCTTTGTGATCTCTTTTACTAGAAAAATTGAGCTGACCGTCAGGTGAACTGACTTGACATCTTAGTGGTATGGAGCCTCATCTTGGTTATACTAAGATTTCTCTATGATAAGGCCTTCTTTTTCTCTTATATGGGGTACTAACAGTAGTTGGGGTGCCGACTTTCTCCAGTGTCTATTTGATTTCTCTAACACAAAGAATGCTTTAGACTATCATAAAATACATCATTTCAAATCAAATACATTAGAATAAGACAAAATGGATGCATAATAGCCAATTCTATCTATCTAGATACATGAAACAGAAAATACATGAATATTAGAGGGTTTCTTATGAAAACGTTTTTACATTAGCCTATAATTTTGTGGAGAGATTGTGTGTGTCAAAACTACTAAGATTGAAGTTGCTCTTCTTGAGCAAAATTATTTTGGATTTGACTGAAAAACTCAAAAGAAATACTCCTGTGAACTATATCATTCCAGACATATGTGAAATAGTCGAAAGAAATTGATGTCCTTGTTAGACAAATTTTGTTTACCAGCAAGTCATTCACATAGGTTCTTACTATCCATTGTTAAAATATGAAGTAAAGACAATCTATATTATACTACAAATAAACATGCATTGTTTCAACATCATGCTGCTCTAGGGTCCCCAAGGGTAGGGGCCTTTTCCCCTCATGCTTGATGTTGGTTGTTTACACTAATGAGTTTCAATCATAAGAATGATCTTTTACTCAACTAGCTATATCCTGCAAGTATACAAGAGTAGTTGTAGTCGAGGTCGAATACAAGGAGCGTTGGTTAGTTAGGCACAAGAGTTATGATTTTCAATAATCTAGATCATTGTACATAAGATGATTGGATTAGAATAACTAAATTATAGATTTAAAACAAAATAGTAAATTATCACTTAATAAAGGTTAAGATTCAGATTTGGAAGGATCTTAGACTTGAGATTTCACTATCACATCATAGCTTGTATTAAAATACGAATTTAAACATGTTAATTAACTTGCAAAGGAGGTTTGTAGTCATCGCTCACCTCCCGGTGAAGTGATGACAATTTTAACTCCATATATCACTCTCGTGTATGTATTTCATTTCAAATCACAAACCTTACTCAACATAATCTCAGCCACTCTCGCGGTCAAGGACAAGTTGCCAAAAGAGTAACTCCATACTCTCAAACACATCTTCTCAGATTATGAAAGAAAGCATAAAATATACAAGTATGATGGCCAATCACACAAAAAAGCATTTCAGATCTGAAACAACTCTTAGAACATACAAGAAACTAACATTTAGTACGAAATTCATATATTCATACAAGATATGACATGAGAGTTACTCTCCCATGCCCAAGAAAAAGAGTCTACTCATCCATAATGATGTACAGAAGAAAATGTGCAAAAATTTCAGAGTTTAACATGGTTTAGAGAAGGAAAAGCTAAGCAATCCCAAGGTGTAACCAAATAAAGGTAGAATTCCAATTTGAGGATGAAATCCTACTTCTATAGCTGCTCCAAACCGTGCAAACCTTTCTCCCAAGAAGCTTGGTGGAGTGAAGAAGCTCTGTTGCACCTTGGAGAAGAAGCTTGGAGAAGAAGAGAAGAAGAATGGAGGTTCTTTGACAAGGAACCACCTCTTTTCTCCTCCAAATCATCCTCCTCTACTCTAAGCTTTCTCTGGGATGAGGGAACTGACACAAATGACCGAGCCTAACCGCCCATTATGTTCCCACTTCATTTTAAATAAAAACTCATATTTTTCAAAATGCTGAAACTACCAGGTGTACATCGTACACCTAAAGTGCACGTCGTGCACCTAAAGTGCACGTCGTGTAACTTTCCAGAAACTATGGTCTACTTGACGCTCCCAGGTGCACGGCGTGCACCTGACTATTCTGGGCTGTTGTGTATTCTGCTCATAACTTTCAGCGTGTATGGCCGATTTACATGTCGTAAAACATGACATTTGCGTAGTTTCAAACCCCAAAACATGTAGATACTTGAGGAGTGATCCAATAAGTGATAATATGATATTTTACTCATAATTTCATTACAAAATGTAGTACCTACAATTCTAACCATGAGACAAGTAAGAATAGCTAAAAATATAGAATCTGCATGAATGATAGTGATAATTGAGTCAAAACAACATGGATATGCAACCAAACATGATCCAAAAGATGATATGATTTGTTCACATTACTTGACATGATATAAAAAAGGTTTGTAGGAGATAAACAACATAGAGAATGAAGAAAATCCATGTAATGAGGTGTAAGGCTGATCCCCTCTGAAGATCGTCGCAAATTGGATAACAATTTGACCATCAAACTTCTCATTGGAGGTGTTTGGATGAACCTTTCCCCATGTATCAATGTCTCCTTCTCATTAGGTCTCTAATCTTTAGTAAAATGGCTGATGTCCCCTCTCTATTTGTCCATTTAGGTTTTTCTCTCTATTTGTCCATTTAGGTTTTTAAGGAAGAGGATAAAAGATAACTTATCTAATGAACTGTTGGATGTTGACTTTGTTTATCATGGTCATCTAAAAAATCATCGTGATACCTAATTGGAAGTTAGTTCCATTGAGCTATATTTTTTCATGAATAGGGCAGACTATCTTAGTTTCATACAATAAACTGTCAATGGTATTGGGATTCCACTAAGTCTTCGTGATCTCTTTTACTAGAAAAACTGAGCTGACCGTCAGGGGCACTAACTTGACATATTAGTGGTATGGAGCCTCATCTTGGTGATATTGAGATTTCCCTATGATAAGGCCTTCCTTTTAATCTTATTTGGGGTAATGGTAGTAGTTGTGGTGCTAACTGTCTCTAGTGTGTATTTGATTTCTCTACAATAAAGCAAACAATGCTTTAGACTATCATAAAATACATAATTTCAAACCAAATACATTAGAATAAGACAAAATGGATTCGTAATAGCTAATTCTATCCATCTAGGCACAAGGTACATACAATACAAGAATATCAGAGGGTTTCTTATGAAAAAATTTCTACATTAGCCCACAATTTCGTGGAGAGATTGTGTGCGTCAAAACTCCTAAGCTTGAAGTTGCTCTTCTCGAGCAAAATTATTTTGGATTTGATTGAGAAACTCAAAAGAAACACACATGTGAAATATACCATTGTAGACATATGTGAAATAGTCAGAAGAAATTGATGTCCTTATCAGATAATTTTTTTTATTGGAAAGTCATTCACATAGGTTCTTATTATCCTAGACGTCGGTTCCATAAATTGCCTCCCTATTATACCACGTTAGATTTATCTTTCTCGATAAATTGACGTCATAGTCATTTATCAACAGCGTCCCCAACCTACAGGTTACATTTTAACTGACACAATAGGCATAAAATGATTGATGTCAAAACCCACAAGTGTGCTAGTATAAAATATTAGAGTTATATAACTATGCCATTTTCAATTTATCAAGTTAGGAAAAGTTTCATGCGGAGTATAAAATAAAGTCGATTGTCCATTGTTTGTATTGATCTATGTAAAATGAAAAAATGTTTTAAAAACAACATTTAAGGTACTACCATAATAAGTGTGTTTGTTAAATGACAACACATAGTCCATTTCTTCTAAGAATGTACACATTTAAACAAAGACTATTTTGGCACAACAAGGTAACATCTTGCACTAATTAGATATAAATATATAATATTCAGATTTGCTGCAATTACCATCTCAAAGTTAATATTTTGAAACAATAGTTAATAAAAAATAAAATGTATTTCATGCATCGTCATATGGGTTTATCCACACGTTCACATGAATTCTCCAATTTGCTAATGAATTATAACTTTTTCATCTTTTGGAGTGGATTAGTAGATCTTGTACATGGCAATCAAAGAATAAAAAAAGACTACACCAATATTTTGATTGATGTCTTAGTGATTTAAATGTTACATTCAATAAAATATCCAAGCAATTTATTGTGGTTAATATAAAGTTTTGACTCCATATTATTTTACAACAGACCTATATGAACAAATTTCTTTATCAAATTCAACCCCAAAAAAGTAAGTTATGGAATATTAATGGTGATATATTTATTTTATGTATGTCTTTATTTATTTTATTAATGTGTTTATTTGTTTTATTTATGGAATACAACTCCATATCGTTTGATTTCCACTTATATGAAAAGTTAAAAATATTTAAGATAACACACCTTTGACCATCATTTCAATGAGAATATGCACATCTAATTCTACATGGAGATCCGATGTACTTCAAATTCACTCAATGTGATTGGAAAAAATAATTAATCATTGTTATGGTTAACATACTTATAGAAATAGAAAGAGCTATTTTTTAATAACCTATGAATCTACATCAGAATAGTTAAACCCATTATAAATGTATTTAAGAATATTGTTTGTGATACATGTGCGAAAATGGTTTTATGACCTTCATTATCATTCATGTGATGATATAATATAAAAAAATCATATGACTTCAAAGAATGCCTTTTACATCTTTATTAGAATCGTAATTGTTAATTTTTGACTATAAGAAAAATAGCTAATGTTGCAAATGCCCATCATTTAACTACAAAATTAAGAGTATTATCTTTCTAGGTTGTATATAATTAATAGACTTACGAGCGCAAAAAAAAGTTTATTATCAATTCTTTATGTTTATGCAGATAAAGTAGTATCTTTGTAGTATCTTTGTGATGGTGGGGAACATAAACTATTTTTTCTTAACATTTTTAAAATAAGTAGTTCAAATAAATTTATAGTTTTTATAAAAAATATTATGGACATTTTGTAAAAAATCAGACTGGTTGATTTTTTTCTTTGTCCCATTAGTGATTTTTAAATAATTTGAAATAATTCAATGTTGCTATTATTCCTTTTATTTTGTCTGATATACCATATTATATAACAAAAAAAGTAACTTCATCAAGAAATATAAAATGAAATCGAATTGTACTTTTGAATCACATGTCGGTCGACCTCTTCAAAATATTTAGATATCTAAAGATGAATTTGTTATTGGAAAAGGCTATTTGGTTTTATAAACTTAATAAAATGAACAGGGAAACATCTAGAAGAAGTCTTTGGTGTTGATATGGAAGATAATCTTGTATAACAATAATTGGATAACATATCCAAAAGGACACTATATGCATAGATTTGGGCATTATCATATTTTATTAATTATTTCTCTCCACGTAGCCAATCAAAATAGGGAAGATTGGTTCCTAAAAAAATTCCTTTTGTTAACGGATTTTTATTTTGGTATCTTATCAATTTAAAACATTCTCTTCATTATACTTTTGGAAGTTATTGTGTTTAGCTACTTATTTGAGGTTCATTTGTTGATCATACTATTTTTCCGAATGGGTGAAATTATTCCACTAAAAGAAAGGACAACAAAGAATAATTCAGGGTATCTCCAAGTCATCCATTAAAAAGTTATCAATATAAATTTTGATCTATGACTTACAACTGAAATGAATCAAAGAATATATTTCATTACCAAAATATATTATTAATATAAAGGATATTTATTATGGTGTATGTATGATATTGAGGTGGGATAAATTTTCACACTACCATTTATTTAAAGTGAAAAAGAATAAAAGTGTACAAGTTTTTGTGTATCCCTTGTTACATGTTGTACCATGTGAAAACTAATAAAATTTAAATAGAAAATAGCATAACTAACAACCTTACTATATACAAATATTTTTCTATTAGAAGTGGCACTATATTAATATAAATGAATTACATCTGCACACTTTATTAGTTCACTAAGGACCAGGTATAGAAACAACATTTTTTGTGTAAAATGTAGCCTACAAAATCTGAAAAAAATATTATAATCCATGTTTCTCATATCAATTCAATTTTGAGTCCTTCAGTGTTCCACTCACGTTTTTAAATGTTTAATTCAATAAAAAATATGAAATATGCCAATAAAACATTCATAAAATAAAAAAAGATAAAAAAACCTTCTTATATCATGCATATACATATGTATATTATCCCAAATTATATAACTGCTTTTCATTATCTCTCATTTTTTCATTACATATGACATGTTTGTTATTTAGTATTTGGCGTCAAGTTAAATTTCAAACCTAGAATGAAATCATATTTATTGTTACTTTATAAAACATAGTATGCGGAAATAATGAAGAGTGCTTTCACATCGATTCCTCCTGGGATATTCTAAGACTACATCAGTGTGGGTTTCCTATTCCAACATGCATACCCATTTATGTAAGTTTCTAGATGGAAAGTAATAGTCACATCTCTAAGTCTATCTTTCACTATCTAGAAGCAAAAAAATAATAAAAAAAGTTCATTTATTAACTTCAACACAATGAGATATTTCCTATTATTCCAAATGGATTCAAATATAATTGAACAAACACAAGGGAAGGGAAGTATTTTCTTTATTTTCTTATTGTTTGTCAAAATTCATCCATTCTTTTTTCTTGTTCACTTTTCATCCATTTGAAATTGCATGACTATATCTTTCTTTATAAACTTTCACATATATATTTTTCTATGGAAAAACATCCCAAGTGGGTGTCACCTATTTTTTGAAACTTAACATTATATTTTAATTTATTTGTATGTTCAATGTATATATACATTAAAAACATATTTTTTAATCATTGAGAAGAAGAAATTAAGTTGGAGGCTTAATGTCTTCAAATATTTTAGAGTTTTCTCAACAAAATTATAGTAAATACTAACATTTTATTTCCAATTTCCTTTCCATTTTGTTTTCAATCATCTTTCATTTTTGGAAAGATATCCTATCAATATGAGTAAACCAAAAAATCCTAATAGGGCATCAACAACTATAAAAAGGTTACTCGTGAAGCCCATGAAAACACAATTGATCAGCAAACTAAAATCAACTGTGTTCTAATAGGAATAAGGATGATGGTCCTGACAGCCAACAAGTATGTCCTATATGTATGGTTATCAGGTTAATAAGGAGGATGTGAATAGTGGATGCGCATCTGTTATTTGTGTGAAACTTTTTGATGGATGATTTTATGTGAAGGAATATCAAGGAACAAGGAAGAATCATGCATCTAAAAAGTTTATACTATGTCCTTAATTAGCATTCTTGTCTACTAGTTGGAAATATGACATATATGTAGTCATTTTTCTAAGTCTCTATTTATTAGTTTGAGTCAAGAAGAAATTTTTTGGGATCATGCCTATGTTATTTCTTATGTTATCATCTTTAATGAAGTTCTATATGTCTATGTGTTCTTATTTGTCTCATACTTGTGAAATATCTTTGTTTCATTTTGATAAAAGACAAACATGCTTAGTTTAGATTTTCTCATATTCATGATTTGTCTGGTCAAATATGTGTATAAGATAAATTGCAAAAAAATATATTGTAATGATAGAGTTTTCAATTTACTCCTAGCTTGTATTTTTAACATGGTGGATCATGGAGAGGTGAATGTTAGGGAAATAAAATATGTTGTTTGTTTTCCATGGTTATTGGGAAGGGGAGATATTTCATAGGGAAATAATGGAGAAGTTTTGTATGTTTTTGTCACCGTGGAAAATCTTGGTGAATCATAAAAACTTTTTCAATACTGTCCACTACTCATTTAGACACATGGAAAAAGAATTCAAATAAATAGGATACATACTTGCACAATGTATTTTCTATAAACAAATCCTCCCTCATCGTCCCAATACCGTTGTAACAAATATTTTTTTAGTTTTTTTCATCCCTCTTCCTTTACCCATGCACATATTACAAAAAATGTCCAATCGATTTATTGTGGTTAATATAAAGTTTTGACTCTCTAATGTTTTACAATAGACCTATATGAACAAATTTCTTTATCAAATTCAATCCCAAAAAGCAAGTTACAAAATTTTAATGGTGATATATTTATTTTATTTATGGTTTTTAATGTAATTTTGACTTTCAATTATATGAAAAGTTAAAAATATCTAAGATAAAACACCTTTGACTATCATTTCAATAATAATATGCACATCTAATTCTAAATGGGGATCCAATGTACTTCAAATTTACTCACTGTGATAGGAACAAATAATTAATTATTATTATTGTTAACATATATAAATAGAAAGAGTTGTTTTTGATAACCTATGAAACTACATCAAAATAGTTAAATGCATTTTTAATATATTTAAGAATATAGTTTTTTATACATGTGAGGCAATGGTTTTATGACCTTCATTATCATTCATGTGAAGATATAATAAAAAAAATCATATGAGTTCAAAGAATGCCTTTTACATCATTATTAGAATCATAGTTGTTAGTTTTTGAATATAAGAAAAACAACTAATGTTGCAAGTGTCCATCATTTAACTACAAAATGAAGAGTATTATCTTACTAGGTTGTATATAATTATTAGACTTAAAAAATTATCTAATCGAGCGGGAAAAAAAGTGTCTTCATAATTCTGTATGCTTATGTATGTAAAGTGAATTTTTTTTCTAAAGAACAACAACAATACTATTCTAAATTTTAATACATTTGATATGCACATAAAAAAAATGTGGACCTATTAAGATCTATAGGCTTTTCCATTCTGAAAGTACTCGCAGCCCAATTTGTTTTCCATGCTTTTGTGTTGGCATATTTGTAGTATCTTTGTGATGATGGGGAACATAGACTAATTTTTCTTAAACTTTTTTAAAAAAGTTGTTCAAATAACTCTATATTTTTTATAAAAATGATATGGATATTTTTATAAAAAATAAGACTGGTTGATTTTTTTCTTTGTCCCGTTAGTGATTTTAAAGTAATTTAAAATAATTCAATGTTGTTATTTTTCCTTTCATTTTGTATGACATACCATATTCTTTAACAAAAAAATAACTTCATCAAGAAATATATAATGGAATCGAATGTACTTTTGAATCATGTGTTGGTCGACCTCTTCAGAATATTTATATATCCAAAGATGAATTTGTTATTAGAAATGGCTATTTTATTTTATAAAATAATAAAATGCATGGGGAAACATCTAGAAGAAGTCTTTGGTGTTGATATGGAAGATACTCTTCTATAACAATATTGGATAATAGATCCAAAAGGACACTATATGCATAGATTTGGGCATTATAATATTTAATTATTTATATCTCTCCACGTAGCCAATCAAAATAGGGAAGATTGGTTCCTAAAAAAATTTGTTTGTTAACAGATTTTTATTCTGGCATCTTATCAATTTAAAACATTCTCTTCACTGTACTTTTGGAAGATATTGTGTTTAGCTACTTATTTGAGATCCGTTTTTTCATCATACTATTTTAACGAATGGTTGAAATTATTCCACCAAAAGAAATGACAACAAAGAATTCAGGGTATATACAAGTCATTCATTAAAATGTTATCACCATAAATGTTGATCTACGACTTACAACAGAAATGAATCAAAGAATATATTTATTACCAAAAATGTATTATTAATATAGAGTATATTTATTATGGTGTGTATATATGATATTGAGGTGGGATAAATTTTCACACTACCATTTATTTAAAGTAAAAAAGAATAAAAAGTGTAAATGTTTTTGTGTATCCCTTGTTACATGTTGTACCTTGTGAAAACTAACAAAATTTAAATAGAAAATAGCATAACTAAAAACCTTACTCTATACAAATATTTATTCTATTATAAGTGGCACTATATTAATATAAATTACTTGCATCTCCACACTTTATTAGTTCACTAAGGACCATGTACACAAACAACATTTTTCGTGTAAAATGTAGCCTACAAAATCTTAAAAAATTTATTATACTCCATGTGTCTCATATCAATTCAATTTTGAGTTCTTTTGTGTTCCACTCCCATTTTTAAATGTTTAATTAAATAAAAAGTACGAAATATGCAAATAAAAACATTCAGAAACAAAAAAAGATAAAAAAAAACCTTCTTATATCATGCCTATATGTATATATTATTCCAAATTACATAACTGGTTTTCATTATCTCTCATTTTTTCCTAACATATGACATGTTTGGAAACATATCCTATCAATAGGAGACAACCAAAAAATCCTAGTACGGCATCAACAACTATAAAATGGTTGCTTGTGAAGCCCGCAAAAACATAATTGATCAACAAAATAAAATCAACTTTGTTCATTGCTAGATATTGCATCCCTCGCTGGTATACCACTACATCAGGAAGGTAAATCAAAACTTCAAGATGTCTGAGAAGTCACAACATTTCTTTGGTAAAGGTAGAAAGATCCACAAAGAGCAAGTCATGTTCAACAAAGAATGCATTCCCACCTTTATAAACTATAAGACTTCTAATAGGAATAAGGATGATGGTCCTGACAGTCAACAAGTATGTCCTAGGTGTGGGTATCTTCCAGAGAATTGCCAATGCTTTTATGTTTTCTCCACTGCATTTAACAGGTTTGAGTCCTTTATCTAGTTGGAATTCTACCCACTTATTGTCGAATAAACATTAATAATATGACATTCATTGTATGACTGACCGATATGTATGGTTATCATGTTAAATCAAAGAGACACAATGTAGGTTCATGTCTACATTATCACGCCAATAAGGAGGATGAGGTGAATAGTTGAGGTGCATGTGTTATGTGTGTGAAGCTTTTTGATCGGTGATTTTATGTGGAGGAATGTCAAGGAACAAGGAAGAATCATGTGTCTAGGAGGTTTATTTTGTGTCCTTAATTAGCATTCTTGTCTACTTGTTGGCAATATGACATATATGCAGTCATTGTTATAAGTCTCTATTTATTAGTTTGAGCCAAGGAGAAACATTTTGGGACCATGTCTATGTTATTTCTTATGTTATCATCCTTAATGAAATTTAATACGTCTGTTTGTTCTTCTTTATATCGTACTTGTGAAATATCTTTGTTTCATTTTGGATTTCCTCATATTGATGACTTTTCTAGTCAAATATATGAACAAGATAAATGGTAAAAATGTATATTATAATGATAGAGTTTTCAATTTACTCCTAGGTTGTATTTGTAACATGGTGGATCATGGAGAGGTGAATGGTATAGAAATAAAATATGTTGTTTGTATGTCATGGTTATTGGGATGGGGAAATATTTCATAGGGAATCTATAGAGAAATTTTATACATTTTTGTCACCATGGAAAATCTTGGTGAACCATAAATAGTTCTTCTCAAGTGTCCACTACTCATTTAGATACATGGAAAAAGAATTCATATAAATAGGATACATACTTGTAAAATGTGTTTTCTATAAACAGATACCTCCTCGCCATCCCCATACGCTTGTAACAAGTTATATTTTTTTTAAGTTTTTCCCATCCCTCTCCCTTTACCCATGCACATATTACAAAACAACACATTTTAATAATTTTCTCTTGACAACACCATCTCCTTCTCATTCCATGTCCCCTACCACAAACCCTAATGTCACTTTGCTTTGTTGATTGATTTTTACAATGAGTTTCTTTGATTCTGATAGATTTTTACTAATTCTAACGATAAATCAATAAAAACAAATTACAAAATAAATTTATGGAAAAGTAAATGTAGAAATTCATAAAAACAATGAATTCCAATAGTGGACTTGAATGTGTCTAATGTGATAATAATCTACAATGACCATGTTGTGTGTATATGAATTCAGTACTCTATATTACTCTTTGACCTTGTATATGAATTCACTACTCCACATGACTCTTAGAGTGACAAAAGTTTCTGATAGGAAGATACATTTGACTATTTTATCTCAAAATCTCTTTTCTAGCATCAAATTATACACTTGACAAATCTTTTTATTACATCTTGAAGTGATAGAAATAAATAATGTTAATGATTTTTTGTGTTTGAAATATTTTCAAAGAATATATTAGATCTATGAAAATATAGTTCACCACAAGAACACTAAAATCATAGGACTTAAGAACCTTTTAAAAATATGATCTATTTAGTACGAAAGAGAAATAACAATATGTTGAAAGGTCATTTATATTGAAATTAGTTGATTATATACGAAAATACAAGGAGTTTCTTTTGTAGAAATAATTCCTTTCACATCATCCATTGGTTACCAAAAAAATTATATCCAAATAGGTGAATGATATTCTAGTGCTAAAAAATTAGGCACATGTAATAAAATAGTTATAGTAACCTTCACCACTCAATATCTAGAAATGATTACTAGAAATGATTATGCAAATACTAAAAGAGAATAGAGACTAGTAAATAAGTTACATATCATCTTTCTAGAGGAAAAACTAACAATATATAATGAATTAGTCATAACCAAATGGATGATATATTCTCAAACATAGAAATCATTGACGTAATCGAGTTTACCAAGGTTGTAAATCCTATGATGGAAAGGGATCTCCTATAAGTAACTATTTGAAAGTATGTCAATTTAAAAGTAAGTGGAAACATGTATCCATAGGTTACTACCCAAGGAATGTTCATGTATATTATTACTTGGATAAGATGTTTCATCTAGGAGAGTATTTCCTCTATTTTCATCAATCATTTTAATAAAATCATAGTCGTCCAATATGGATTTACTCAATATCGTATATAAAACAACTAATGCAAAAATAATTAGTACCCTAATAAAAATATATTGTCTTCATTAATTATAACTTAGAAGAATTAGTTTAACACATAAATCTATTCTTTTGATTTTCTTCCTAACACAAGGCCAAGAAGCAAGTCGATGGAGAATGAAAATTGAAGAGGGAATTGTACTTCAAAAGTAATTAATATTCTCCTTTATATTTTTATGAAAACTAAATAAAATATAAAAATAAAAATCAATCAATAAAAAAATAGAAAATATAATTTCTAACACTTAGGATCATGTTACCAAAGGAAGAGTTGGCCTGGTGGTCCCACCCAATAAAAAACTAGTATTACAAGCTTATTCTAGTTAAAATTAAGAAAAAAAAGAAGTTTCAAACTATTGATCATGGTATGTAAGGATCACCATATATTTTCCTATCATTGAATAAGACGACCTATGTTTATTTAAATCTTCAAAATTTTATAGGTGTTCCCGTTGTTGATACCTATCCTTGGAATTGTGACTAGACCAAAATGAATAAGCAAGTGGGGAAAGAAGAGGAGATGAATGACACAAAGTAATCCTTATGGTAAGGAATGATTTTAGAAAGATAAAGTGTGTTCTTACGTACACATGAAAATACAAAAGAACACTTTTGAAGATAGGATGTGTCTAATTTAACAGTGTTAAATATGAGATCAATTCCCAAGTATATGGTTCTTTTAATGATTAAAAGAGTGATAGCATAGAAGAAGGTGGAAGAATAAGTTTGATATAGAGTGTTGTGATTTATTCCAAATAAATCAAATTTTTTTTCTTATTAACAATATGGAAAATTTAGTGTCTTTTGAAAAAATAATACTAAGGAATGACTTGTCGGTGTGGCTATCTCCAACTAAAATGACATGGTCTTTACGCTAGATTCTTGAATGTATATGAAAGAATGATTCCTAATTTGATGGATGATGGTAGAATGGATGATAGCCTTGACTAATATGGATTCTATGATTATGTTATAGGTGAAATTGAATACAAGAGAGGAGAAAATATGGGCAAATCCTAAAGTTCCCCAGATCTCTGATTGCCTCATTATATTCAACTATTAGTCATGAACCACACTCTGATACCTCTATTTAGCTTGTCCTGGGAAAGGGACTACTACCAACTAAAATAGATCAGCTAGGCCAAAAAAAAGAATTGATTGAGTGATTAAATGAAGAATTGAAATTAAATATGAAAGAATTAAAATGGTTTAAGGATCACATTAATCAGATATTTAGGATACATGTTTCACCAAAGTGTGACCTATGCATGTATTTTGTCCAAATATGATAAATTATCTTGCTTCTTAGGATTCAACGTCTATATCTTGTAATATCCACTATAGTAGAGCAGTATACTATATAACCTAATTACTAACTATGTCCAGTAGTGTTAATATGGAAAGTTAAACAATACAAACTCTCTGGACAATCTACCTCATATTGGTTATCCCACTCTCGTAGCACATTATTCATGATGTTGATAATATATTCTCTTGATTATTAATACCACTCTATTAGATCTAACACATATACACGGTGATCAAGCATAAATAATGAAATTATGAGCTTCCATTGTTAAAATATGAAGCAAAGACAATATATATTATAATACAAATAAACATGCATTGTTTCTACATCAGGCTGCTCTAGGGTCCCAAAGAGCAGGGGCCTTATCCCCTCATGATTGACATGATATCAAAATGGTTTTTCAGAGATAAACAACGTAGAGAATGAAGAAAACCCATGTAATCAGGTGTAAGGCTGATCCCCTCTGTAGATTGCCGCAAATTGGATAATAATTTGACCATCAAACTTCTCACTGGAGGTGTTTGGATGAACCTTTCCCCATGTATCAGTGCCTCCTTCTCATTAGGTCTCTAATCTCTAGTAAAATGACTGATGTCCTCTCTCTATTTGTCCATTTAGGTTTTTAAGGAAGAGATGAAAATATAACTTATCTAATGAACTGTTGGATGTTGACTTTGTTTATCATGGTCATCTGAAAAATCTTCGTGACACCTAATTGAAAGTTAATGCCATCGAGCTATCTTTTTCCATGAATAGGGCAAACTATCTTACTATCATCAAGTAAACTGTCAATGGTATTGAGATTCTACTACGTCTTTGTGATATCTTTTACTAGAAAAATTGAGCTGACCGTCAGGGGCACTGACTTGACATATTAGTGGTATGGAGCCTCATCTTGGTGTTACTGAGATTTCTCTATGACAAGGCCTTATTTTTATCTTGTCTGGGGTACTGGTAGTAGTTGTGGTGTTGACTATCTCTAGTGTGTATTTGATTTCTCTACAATAAAGCAAAGAATGCTTTAGACTATAACAAAATACATAATTTGAAAACCAAATACATTAGAATAAGACGAAATAGATGCATAATAGCTGATTTTTTCTATCTTGGCACAAGAAACATACAAATACATGAATATCAGAGGGTTTCTTATAAAAACTTTTCTACATTATCCCATAATTTCGTGGAGAGATCGTGTGCGTCAAAACTCCTAAGCTTGAAGTTGCTCTTCTCGAGAAAAAATATTTTGGAATTGACTGAGAAACTCAAAAGAAACAGAATTATATCATTCTAGACATATGTGAAATAGTAAGAAGAAATTGATGTCCTAATTAGATAAAATTGTTTTACTGGCAAGTCATTCACATAGGTTCTTACTATCCTAGACGTCAATTCTGTAAACTGCCTCCCTATTATACCACGTCAGTTTTACCTTTCTCAATAAATTGACATCATGGTCATTTATTAGCAGCGTCCCCAACGTACAAGTTTCATTTTAACGGACACTAAAGGCATAAAATGATCGATGTCAAAACCCACAAGTGTACTTGTGTAAAATAATAGAGTTATATAACTATACCATTTTCAATTTATCAAGTTAGGAAAAGTTTCATGCAGAGTATAAAATAAAGTTGATTGTCCATTGTTTGTATTGATCTACATAAAATGATTTTTTTTAAAAACAACACTAAAGGAACTATCATAATAAGTGTGTTTGTTAAATAACAATACATAGTCCACATTTTTTAAGAATGTACACTTTTAAGAAAGGACTATTTTGACACAACAAGGTAACAACTTGCACCAATTAAATATAAATATATAATGTTTGGATTTGCTGCAATTACCATCTCAAAGTTAATATTTTGAAATAATAGTTATTAAAAAATAGAATGTATTTCCCGCATCGTGATATGGTCCATCCACACGCTTAGATGAATTCTTCAATTTGCTAATGAATTTTAAATTTTTCATATTTTGGTGTGGATTAGTAGATCTTGTACATGGCAATCAAAGAATAAAAAAATACTACAATAATATTTTGATTGATGTCTTAGTGATTTAAATGTTACATTCAATAAAATTTCCAAGCAATTTATTGTGGTTAATATAATGTTTTGACTCCATATTGTTTTACAACAGACCTATATGAACAAATTTCTTTATCAAATTCAACCCCAAAAGAGTAATTTATCGAATACTAAAGGTGATATATTTATTTTATATATGTCTTTATTTGTTTATTAATGGAATATAACTCCATATTGTTTGAATTCCACTTATATGAAAAGTTAAAAATATTTAAGATAACACACCTTTGACCATAATTTGAATAAGAATATGCACATCTAATTCTATGTGGAGATCCAATGTACTTTAAATTCACTCACTGTTATAAGAACAAATAATTAATCATTGTTATGGTTAACATATTTATAGAAATAGAAAGAACCATTTTTAATGACCTATGAATCTACATCGGAATAGTTAAACCCATTATAAATATATTTAAGAATATAGTTTGTGATACATGTGTGAAAATGTTTTTATGACCTTCATTATCATTGATGCGACATTTTAATATAAAAGAATCATTAGACTTCAAAGAATGCCCATTACATCTTTATTAGAATTGTAATTGTTAATTTTTAAATATAAGAAAAATAACTAATGTTGCAAGTGCCCATCATTTAACTACAAAATTAAGAGTGTTATCTTTCGAGGTTTCATATAATTAATAGACTTAAAAAATTATCTAATTTGAGTGCAAAAAAAAGTTTCTTACCAATTCTTTATGTTTATGCAGATAAAGTGAAAAATGCTTTCCAATGAGAAACAAAAATAATATTATAAATTATAATATGTTTGATGTGCAGACAAAAAGAATATGGACCTATTATGATCTATATGCTTCACCATTCTAAAAGTATTGACACCCCAATTTGTTTCCCATGCTTTTGCGTTGGCATCTTTGTAGTATATTTGTGATGGTGGGGAACATAGACTATTTTTTCTTAAAATTTTTAAAATAAGTGGTTCTAAATAACTTTATAGTTTTTTAAAAAATATTTTGGATATTTTTGTAAAAAATAAGACTGGTTGATTTTTTTTTCTTTATCCCATTAGTGATTTTTAAGTAATTTAAAATAATTCAATGTTGCTATTATTCCTTTTATTTTGTCGGACATACCATATTATATAACAATAGAATAACTTTATAAAGAAATATAAAATGAAATCAAATTGTACTTTTTAATCACATGTCGCTTGACCTCTTCAAATTATTTAGATATCCAAAGATGAATTTGCTATTGGAAAATGCTATTTTGTTTTATAAACTTAATAAAATGCACGGGGAAACATCTAGAAGAAGTCTTTGATGTTGACAAGGACGATAATATTCTATAAAAATAACTGGATAACAGATCCAAAAGGACACTATTTGTATATATTTGGACATTATCATATTTTATTAATGATTTCTCTCCACATTGCCAATCAAAATAGGGAAGATTGATTCCTAAAAAAATCCTTTTGTTAACGTATTTTTATTTTGGCATCTTATCAATTTAAAACATTCTCTTCACTGTACTTTTGGAAGTTATTGTGTTTAGCTATTTATTTCAGGTTCATTTGTTGATCGTACTATTTTACTGAATGGGTGAAATTATTCCACTAAAAGAAAGGACAACAAAGAATTCAAGGTATGTACAAGTCATCCATTAAAAGTTATCAATAGAAATTTTGATCAACGACTTACAACAGAAATGAATCAAAGAATATATTTTATTACCAAAATGTATTATTAATATAGAGGATATTTATTATGGTGTATATATTATATTGAGGTGGGATAAATTTTCACACTACCATTTATTTAAAGTAAACAGGAATAAAAGTAAAAAAGTTTTTGTGTATCCCTTGTAACATTTTGTACCTTGTGAAAACTAATAAAATTTAAATAGAAAAAAGCATAACTAACAACCTTACTCTATACAAATATTTTTCTATTATAAGTGGCACTATATTAATATAAATGACTTGCATCTCCACACTTTATTAGTTCACTAAGGACCAAGTATAGAAACAACATTTTTCATGTAAAATGCAGCCTACAAAATCTGAAAAAAAATATTATAGTCTATTTTTCTCATATCAAATCAATTTTGAGTCCTTAAGTGTTCCACTCCCATTTTTAAATGTTTAATTCAATAAAAAATACGAAATATGCAAATAAAACATTCAAAAAATAAAAAAAGATAAAAAAACCTTCTTATATCATGCATATACATATATGAATTATGCCAAATTATATAACTACTTTTCATTATCTCTCTTATTTTTCTTACACATGACATGTTTGTTATTTAGTATTTGGCATCAAGTTAAATTTCAAACCTAGAATGAAATCATATTTATTGTTACTTTATAAAAAATAGTATGTGGAAACAATAAAGAGTGTTTTCACATCGATTCCTCCTAGGATATTCTAAGACTGCATCGGTGTGGGTTTCCTATTCCAACATGCATAACCATTTTATGTAAGTTTCTGGATGGCAAGTAATAATCACATCTCTATCTAAGTCTATCTTTCACTATCTAGAAGCAAAAAAATAATAAAAATGTTCATTTCAACACAATGAGATATTTCTTATTATTCCAAATGGATTCATATATAATTGAACAAACACAGGGGAAGAGAAGTCTTTTCATTCTTTTCTTATTGTTTGTCAAAATTCATCCATTCATTTTTCTTGTTCACTTTTCATCCATTTGAAATTTCACGGCTATATATCTTTCTTTATAAACTTCGGCATGCATATTTTTCTATGGAAAAAAACATCCCAACTGGGTGTCACCTATTTTTTGAAACTTAACATTATATTTTAATTTATTTGTGTGTTCAATGTAAATTTACATTAAAAATATATTTGTAATCATTGGAAAGAAGAAATTAAGTTGGAGGCTTCATGTCTTCAAATATTTTAGAGTTTTCTCCACAAAATTATAGTAAATACTAACATTTTATTTCCAGTTTCCTTTCTATTTTATTTTCAATCATCTTTCATTTTCGGAAACATATCCTATCAATATGAGTAAATCAAAAAATCCTAATAGGGCATCGAAAACTATAAAAAGGTTGCTCGTGAAGCCCACGAAAACACAATATTTGATCAGCAAACTAAAATCAACTGTGTTCTTTACTAGCTATTGCCTCCATCGTTGGTATATCACTACATCAGGAAGGTAAATTAAAACTTTAAGATGTTAGAGAAGTCACAACATTTCTTTGGTAAAGGTAGTAAGATCCACAAAGAGCAAGTCATGTTCAACCAAGAATGCATTCCCAACTTTACAAACTACAAGACTTCTAATAGGAATAAGGATGATGGTCCTGACAGCCAACACGTATGTCCTAAGTGTGGGTATCTTCCAGAGAATTGTCAATGCTTTGATGTTTTCTCTATTGCATCTAATAGGTTTGAGTCCTTTCTCTAGTTGGAATTATACCCCCTTGTTGTCGAATAAACACTAACAATATGACATTCATTTAATGACTGACCTATATGTATGGTTAACAGGTTAAATCAAGAAGACACAATGTAGGTTCATGTCTACATTGTGACGCCAATAAGGAGGATGAACTGAATAGTGGAGGTGCATCTGTTATGTGTATGAAACTTTTTGATTGATGATTTTATGTGGAGGAATGCCAAGGAACACGGAAGAATCACGCATCTAAGAAGTTTATATTGTGTTCTTAATTAGCATTCTTGTCTACTTGTTGGCAATATGACATATATGTAGTATTTTTTCTAAGTCTCTATTTATTAGTTTAAATCAAGGAGAAAATTTTTGGGACCATGCCTATGTTATTTCTTATGTTATCATCCTTAATGAAGTTCGATATGTTTATGTGTCCTTCTTTATCTCGTACTTGTGAAATATCTTTGTTTCATTTTTATAAAAGATAAACATGATTAGTTTGGATTTGCTCATATTCATGAGTTGTCCGGTCAAATATGTGTACAACATAAATGGCAAAAAATTATATTGTAATGATAGTGTTTTCGATTTACTCCTAGGTTGTGTTTGTAACATGGTGGGTCATGGAGAGGTGAATGGTACAGAAATTAAATATGATGTTTGTTTGCCATAGTTATTGGGAAGGGGAAATATTTCATTGGGAAATAATGGAGATTTTGTATGTCTTTGTCACCATGGAAAATCTTGGTGAATCATAAAGAATTTTTCAATAGTGTCCACTACTAATTTAGACACATGGAAAAAGAATTCAAATAAATTGGATTCATACTTGTACAATGTGTTTTCTATAAACAAATCCCCCCTCACCATCCCAATATCGTTGTACAATTTTTTTATGTTTTTTCCATCCCTCTTCCTTTACCCATGCACATATTACAAAACAACATATTTTAATAATTTTTAATTGACAACACCATCTCCTTCCCATTCCATGTCCCCTACCACAAGCCATAACATCCCATTGCTATGTTGATTGATTGTTAAGATGGGTTTATTTCATTTTGATAAGATTGTACTAATTACAATGATGAATCAATAAAAATAAATTACAAAATAAAATATATGCAAAAGTAAATGTAGAGGTTCATAAAAATAATGAATGCCTACAGCGGACTTGAATGTGTCTAATGTAATAGTAACCCACAATGACCATGCCATGTGTATATGAATTCACTACTCTATATTATTGTTTGATGTTGTATATAAATTCATTACTCTATATCACTAGTTGACCTTGTATATGGATTAACTACTCCATGTGACTCTTAGAGTGACAAAAGTGTCTCATAGGAAGACACATTTGACTATTTTATCTCAAAATATAATTTCTAGCATCAAATCAAACACTCAATTAATCTTTTTATAACATCTTAAAGTAATAGAAATAAATAAAGTTAACGATTTTTTGTGTTCAAAATATTTTAAAAGTATATATGAGATCTATGAAAATATAGGTCACCACAAGAAGACTAAAATCATAGGACATAAGAACCTTTCAAAAATATGATTTACTTAGTATGAGAGAGAAAGAACAATGTGTTCCTAGTCATTTAGATTTAAATTATTTGATTATATGCTAAAATACAAGGGGTTTATTTTGTAGAAAATAATTCCTTTTACATCGTACATTGTTTACCAGAAGTTTTATATTCAGGATGTTCTAGTGCTAAAAAATTAGGCACAAGTAGTGAAATAGTTATATTAACCTTCACCACTCTATATCTAGAAATGATTACAACAAATGATTATGCAAATACTCAAAGAGAATAGAGACAAGTAAATAAGTTACATAACATCTTTCTATAGAAAAAACTAACAATATATAATGTAGTAGTCATAACCAAATAGATGATATATTCTCAAACATAGAGATGGATTACATAATTAAGTTTACCAAGAAATTTATAATTTAATATGAACATATCTTGGTATTGGTTGGAAATCAAACGGTGGAAAGGGGTTCCTATAAGTAACTATATGAAGGTATGTTAATTTAAAAGTAAATGTAAACATGTATCCATAGGTTACTACCCAAGGAATGTTCATGTATATTATTACTTGGATAAGATGTTCCATCTAGGAGAGTATTTACTCTACTTTCATCTATCATTTTAATAACAACATAGTGGTCCAATATGGATTTACCCAATGTTGTATATATAATAACTGATGCAAAATAATTAGTACCCCAATACAAATATATTGTTTTCAATAATTATAACTTAGAGGAATTAGTTTCACATGAATATGTCCTTTTGATTTTCTTCGCTAGCACAAGGCCAAGAAGCAAGTCAATGGAGAATGAAAATTGAAGAGGGGATGATACTTCAAAAACAATTAATACTCTCCTTTATATTTTTATGAAAACTAAAGAAAATACAAAATAAAAACCAATCAATTAAAAAAGAAATGTAGAAAATATAGTTTCTAATGTTTAGGATCATGTCACCAAAGGAAGAGTTGGCCTTGTGATTGCACCCGATTAAAAACAAGAATTACAAGCTTATTCTAGTTCAAATTAAGAAAAATAGAAGAGAAGAAGTTTCAAACTATTGATCATGGTACGTCAGGTTAACCATATATTTTCCTATCCTTGAACAACACGACCTATGTTTATTTAATCTTCAAGATTTTATAGGTGTTCCCGTTGTAGATACGTATCCTTGGAATTGAGATTAGACCAAATGAATAAGCAAGTAGGGAGAGAAGAGGAAATGAATGACACAAAGTAATTCTTATGGAAATGAATGATTTTACAAAGATAAAGGGTGTTCTTACTTACACATGGAAATACAAAGTAACACTTTTGAAGATAGGAAATGTGTAGTTAAATAATGTTAAATATAAGATCAATTCCCAACTATATGGTTCTACTAATGATTAAAAGAGTGATAACATAGAATAAGATGGAAGAATAAGTTTGATATAGAGAGTTGTGATATATTCCAAATAAATTTAATTTTTTTTCTTATTAACAATATGGGAAAATTTAGTCACTTGTGAAAAAATAATACTAAGATATGACATGATGGTGTGGTTGTATCCAGCTAAAATGACATGGTCTTCAGGCTAGCATTCTTGACTGGATATCAAAGAATGATTCCTAATTTGATAGATGGAGGTAGAATCGATGATAGTCTTGATGAATATGGATTCTATAATTATGTTCTATATGAAATTGAATACAAAAGAGGAGAATATATGGACAGATCCTACAACTCCCCATATCCTTGATTGTTTAGTTATTTTCAACTATTAGTCATGAACCGCACTCTGATACCTCTATTTAGCTTGTACTCCAAAAGGGACTACTAGGGACTAAAATAACTCTATAGTTTTTATAAAAATGATATGGATATTTTTATTAAAAAAGACTGGTTGATTTTTTTTGTCCCATTAGTGATTTTTAAGTAATTTAAAATAATTCAATGTTGTTATTTTTCCTTTTATTTTGTGTGACATACCATATTCTATAAAAAAAATTAACTTCATCAAGAAATATATAATGGAATCGAATTATACTTTTGAATCACATGTCGGTCGACCTCTTCAAAATATTTATACATCTAAAGATGAATTTGTTATTAGAAATGGCTATTTTATTTTATAAACTTAATAAAATGCATGGGGAAACATCTAGAAGAAGTCTTTGTTGTTGATATGGAAGATAATCTTCTATAACAATAATTGGATAATAGATTCAAAAATGACACTATATGGTAAGATTTGGGCATAATCATATTTAATTAATTATTTCTCTCCACATAGCCAATCAAAATAGGGAAGATTGGTTCCTAAAAAAATTCCTTTTGTTAATGGATTTTTATTCTGGCATCTTATCAATTTAAAACATTCTCTTCACTGTACTTTTGGAAGTTATTGTGTTTATCTATTTATTTGAGGTCCATTTGTTCATACTATTTTATCGAATGGTTGAAATTATTCCACCAAAAGAAATGACAACAAAGAATTCAGGGTATGTACAAGTCATTCATTAAAATGTTATCACCAGAAATATTGATCTATGACTTACAACAGAAATGAATCATATATTTTATTACCAAAATATATTATTAATATAGAGGATATTATTATGGTGTACATTTGATATTGAGGTGGGTTAAATTTTCACACTACCATTTATTTAAAGTAAAAAAGAATAAAAAGTGTAAATGTTTTTGTGTATCCCTTGTTACATGTTGTACCTTATCAAAACTAACAAAATTTAAATAGAAAATGGAATAACTAAAAACCTTACTCTATAAAAATATTTATTTTATTATAAATGGCACTATATTAATATAAATGACTTGCATCTCCACACTTTATTAGTTCACTAAGGACCAGGTATAGAAACAACATTTGTCGTGTAAAGTGTAGCCTACAAAATCTTTTAAAAAAATTATACTCCATGTTTCTCATATCAATTCAATTTTGACTTCTTTAGTGTTCCACTCCCATTTTTAAATGTTTAATTCAATAAAAAATACGAAATATGTCAATAAAAACATTCATAATTAAACAAAGATAAAAAAACCTTCTTATATCATGCCTATATGTATATATTATTCAAAATTATATAACTTGTTTTCATTATCTCTCATTTTTTCCTAACATATGACATGTTTTTTATTTAGTATTTAGTGTCAAGTTGAATTTCAATACTAGAAAGAAATGACATTTATTGTTTCTTTAAAAAAAATAGTATGTAGAAACAATAAAGAGTGTTTTCACATCAATTCCTCCTAGGATATTCTAAGACTACATTGGGTGTGGGTTTCCTATTCCAACATGTATAACCATTTTATGTAAGTTTCTGGATGGTAAGTAATAATCACATCTCTATCTAACTCTATCTTTCACTATCTAGAAGCCAAAAAGTAATAATAAAAAAATGCATTTATTTACTTCAACACAATGAGATGTTTCCTATTATTCCTGATGGATTCAAATATAATTGAACAAAAAAAGGAAAGGGAAGTATTTTTTTTATTATTTGTCAAAATTCATCCATTCTTTTTTATTGTTCGCTTTTCATCCATTTGAAATTACATGGTTTTATCTTTCTTTATAAACTTAAACATATATATTTTTCTATGGAAAAAAATCACAAGTGGGTGTCACCTATTTTTTGAAACATAATATTAATTTCTTTTAATTTATGGGTGTGTTCAATGAAATCATACATTAAAAAGATATATTCTTATCATTGGGGAGAAGAAATTAAGTTGGACATTTCAGAAATAAAATATGTTGTTTGTATGCCATGGTTATTGGGAAGGGGAAATATTTCATAGGGAATCTACAAAGAAATTTTATACGTTTTTTTCACCATGGAAAATCTTGGTGAATCATAAAGAGTTCTTCTCAAGTGTCCACTACTCATTTATACAAATGGAAAGAATTCAAATAAATATGATACATACTTGTACAATGTGTTTTCTATAAACAGATCCCTCCTCACCATCCCCATACGCTTGTAACAAATTGTATTTTTTTAAGTTTTCCCCATCCTCTCCCTTTACCCATGCACAAAATACAAAACAAAACATTTTAATAATTTTCTCTTGACAACACCATCTCCTTCCCATTCCATGTCCCCTACCAAAAACCCTAATGTCCCATTGCTTTGTTGATTGATTGTTGTAATGGGTTTCTTTGATTTTGATAGCTTTTCACTAATTCTAACGATGCATCAATAAAAACAAATTACAAAATAAATTTAGGGAAAAGTAAATGTAGATGTTCATAAAAACAATGAATGCCAACAATGGACTTGAATGTGTCTAATTTGATAATAATATGCAATGACCATGTTGTGTGTATATGAATTCAGTACTCTATATCACTCTTTGACCTTGTATATGAATTCACTACTCCACGTGACTCTTAGAGTGATAAAAGTGTCTCATAGGAAGATACATTTAACTATTTTATTTCAAAATCTCTTTTCTAGCATCAAATTATACACTCGACAAATCTTTTTATTACATCTTGAAGTAATAGAAATAAATAATGTTAATGATTTTTTGTGTTTGAAATATTTTCAAAGAATATATTAGATCTATGAAAATATATGTCACACATGAACATTAAAATCATAGGACTTAAGAACCTTTCGAAAATATGATCTATTTAGTACGGGAGAGAAATAATAATCTGTTCCTAGTCATTTAGATTGAAATTAATTGATTATATACTAAAATACAAGGGGTTTCTTTTGTAGAAATAATTCCTTTTACATCATCCATTGGTTACCAGAAATTTTATATCCAACTAGGTAAACAATATTCTAGTGATAAAGAATTAGGCACATGTAGTAAAATAGTTATAGTAACCTTCAACACTCAATATCTAGAAATGATTACTAGAAATAATTATGCAAATACTAAAACAGAATAGAGACAAGTAAATAAGTTACATAACATATTTCTAGAGGAAAAACTGTGGCAACACATCTCACTATCACACAGACAGCGAGGTGTTACGTGAAAACGTGCGGAAATCACCATAACCACAGATTATCGAAAACACGGGTTAATTAAAACCGATTGCGGAAAACTGATAAACTAAGAAACTATTACATTCCAGTCCACATCCTGCAAGAAAATAGGTTATATAATCATATACAAGCCTTGATACATGTCCACAGCCTAGAGCAACAGCTGTCCTGCCATCATACGAGTTCATCACCTGTTCATACATATAGAGGCCCACATCCGGCCAACAACAGGATATACAAAACATCTACGACTGTTATCGTGAAACAACGTCAAAACACTGCCAAGGACCTGAGAGTACATGGATGACTCTAGACTCTATCGCAAAACATCCAAAACAACAACACGTCCATCGCTTGCCTTCTACTGTTCTTCTTGCTGCTCAGCCGTAACTCCGCAACCACCACCGCGTCTAGCTCGACCACCTAAAAAGGGTGTAACTCAGCGGAGTGAGACAATTAAATATTGTCCCAGCGGGAAACATAACTCCCCCCCAAAACTACAAAACCTCAGATGAATATAGAAGCTAACTGATAAAGAGTATAACGTGACAAGAGCAGTTAAATAAGGTAAAGCTGTTCATACATAGCAAGCTTACAGGAAGTACAAGTATTTCTTTGTGGAACATGATTAGTCAAGATAGATATATAAGTCCTACTTTATATGGGAAACATATAAGCAACTGCAAGATATAATGAGAGTAACTACACAAACAAGGCCTCAACCAATGTTTCGTGTTTATCTTAAGCAGTAATACTATTCGACTGAATTACGTATTATTATGCCCTGAGGAAGTGAGCCGTACCGCTCAAATCCAACCTTCAGTTGCGAAACCCAAGCCAGCGTCATACAAGGTCAATGGAAGAGCCAGACTCCACGACCTCACCCCTCGTGGTCAGTGCACGAGTACAACACAAGTAGGACCGCAGTCTCATGTTGAAGTGGTCTTAGCCACAGGGTCAGGCTACCCTCTGCCTAGCCCGCCTCGGTACAGGTCTCGGCGCTAGTGAAACTGAGCCACGGGCCTATTCACCATGCTCTGAGCCATGAACGCATTCATGCTCCTCATATCACATATCCTGAGCCATGGGCCTGTTCACCATGCTCTTCAACACAATTGGGCTATGGGCCTGAATCTACACCCTTGAGTCTACAACCGCAGTTGCACTCTTACCTCCTCACTTTAGGCTAGGAGAAACCTCGCATATTCAACAATATACACTCTGGGTTAACCCGCAGGAGAACCCATTTCACCATCACCAAATCCTGACGATGATGGATCTACGGCCAGGGAAACTACATGATAGATTTCACTGTGATTAATTAGTATCTTTTAGATGGATTGCAAGATTCAACCAAGTTGTATAACATGAAAGCTATAAAAGGAAATAAACAACATAAACTCATCATTATGCTTTTACTACAATTCACGTCATATTGATCCATCACAAGGATCCCACATCACATGTTATCACTTGGCCTCTTGCCAATCATCCAGATCCATCTCAAGGATCATCACATACCATGGGATCTCAATCCCTCATCATGTATTGCCACTGCCTCTCAAGGCTTATATCATCATCATGGAACATCATTCATAATGTATCTGTCATCTCATTGTTCACATATAATCATTCCTCATAGCCTTTCATTTGGCTATGCATTACCTGCATGGTTATCATCATTCAATAATCAACATGAATAACTTAGAGACTTATATTATTAACACAGGGTGACATTTAGGATTAAGCGCATTATCAAAACAAAGTGACAGTAGGGATTATATCCTTTCTCTTAATCATGCCTCATAACACTCTACATTACATTCTCATTATTATTCTTGGGTATTATACTGATGATTATGATGATTAAGATAAAAGGGACTAACGTTGCCATCATCATTATTAAGCATAGCACAGACCATCATCATGGTAAACGTGGTATGAGATTAACACCTCAATTTCTATGACTGACAGAACCCTTACTAGAGGTAACTTAAGCCCTTACTAAAAGGTTGTGTCGGGCATCATGCCCTCACCTAAGGCTCAGCCATAAAGCTCATCTCATGATGGCCGACACACTCAGCCATACCCACGACGCTACATTGGGCATACCAGCTGCAATGCCCGTCACACTGAGTATGTCGGGTGACACACTAGGATAATGTGACGCCCATCACAAGACTACCAGCCATGCCCACCAGCTATGTATAAGTCTGGTGTTCTAAACTCAAGCAACCAGAAAATGGATCTATCATCCGACCTATTAACTTATGGCCTATCGGCCGACACAAGGCATAGTAATGGTGTGACGCCCGTCACAACTTCAAGTGTGTCGTCCAAGACCAAACCAAAGGAAGGTGTCGTCCGTTACAAACAGATACAAGAATCAAGGTATCGTCCAAACCAGCATAGCATATCGCCCAAGAGTTTAGGTCAAGAGGACTGTCGGGCAGCACCTCCCCAAAGCTTATATCGTCCAAGGTGTTAACTTACAAGATCCTCTTCCACCTCACACAAGGACACCCGAACCCTAGTGGGTCAAGAAGAGGCTCGCCTCAATCAACTAAGAAGGAGGGGTCTTGCACTTCTTCTATCACCAAACGGGTCACAAGGAGAAACCCTAGAAAACAGTCACCACTAACCGAGATCACCTTCTAGCCCATGGTGAGAGGAGAGTATTGCTCAAGCAATTAGAACACAAGCTCACCTCAATCGACCAAGAAAGAGGGGTGTTGCTCATGCTACTAGAAACCCAAGCTCACTCCTCTAGACCAATAGGAGAAAGGAGTATTGCTCACCTACAAACCCTAGATCACAAGGATCGACCAACATGAAAGTTAAGCAAGAAACTAAGCTACCAACATGTGAATGAGATCATAGCAAGAGATAATGTAGTTAGAGTTAGAAGTTATGCAACCCGCCTTAAGAAACTCTAAGCTCCGTGCTCCAAGAACCACCAAGCAAGGAAGATGGAGGCTCCAAGGCTATCAGCCACCACTTGCTCCTCCAAGGTGTGTCGGCCGACAAGCTTGCTCCTCCAAGGGTGTATCGGACACCACTCTTCTTCTTCAAGGGGATATCGACCACCACTAGCAAGGTAGAGGGGTTGTGTCATGCAACAAGGTGGAGAGGAACCAAAGGGACCTTAAGCTAAGGAAAGAACCGCCTATATAGAAGGAAAGGGAGGAGAAAACAAGGTTGGTTCAAGCAAGGTGTCACTTGCCTAGGGACACTTGTCCTAGTACACGAGCCACTACTCTATCAAGCTCCATACACATGTCCAAGACGTGCTCTAAGTGTCCACTAAACAAGGTCAAGGCTAGGGCAAGCATCATGGGTGACACAACATGTTGCTCCTCGGGCGACACACTCCATTGGCCGATACACATCCACACTTGGCTGATACACATCCACACTTGGCCGATACAAGGCTCAACCCTAAACAAAGCAAGGCACCTCAAGGTCCAACAAGCTCAACTAGGCCCAAAAGAACTCAGGCAACGAGCCCAAGCCTACCTCTCAACCCTAGAGGAGGCAAAGAGAGAGGAAAACACCACACAAGGTGGAAAACTTGCCTACAAACACTAGACTTGGGTTATTTGCAAGTAGCACCTCCAACTCTCAACAAGGCATAACCAAAACCCTAATCACCACTAAAGGTGATTAGCAAGCACCAAAGCACCAGGGTTAAGCAAAGAAAATAGGGTAAGCCCTAAACGAAGGTCAGGGTCCTTACAAAAACTAACAATATATAATGAATTAGTCATAACCAAATGGATGATATATTCTCAAACATAGAAATCGATGATGTAATCGAGTTTACCAAGGTTGGAAATCCTACAATGGAAAGGGATCTACTACAAGTAACTATATGAAAGTATGTCAATTTAAAAGAAAGTGGAAACATGTATCCATTGGTTACTACCCAAGGAATGTTCATCTATATTATTACTTGGATAAGATGTTACATCTAGGAGAGTATTTTCTTTATTTTCATCAATCATTTTATTAAAACTTTAGTCATCCAATATGGATTTACTCAATGCTGTATATAAAACAACTGATGCAAAAATAATTAGTACCCTAAAATAATATATTGTCTTCATTAATTATAACTTAGAAGAATTAGTTTAACACATAAATCTATCCTTTTTATTTTCTTCCTAACACAAGGCCAAGAAGCAAGTCGATGGAGAATGAAAATTGAAGAGGAAATTGTACTTCAAAAGTAATTAATATTCTCCTTTATATTTGTGTGAAAACTAAAGAAAATATAAAATAAAAATCAATCAATTAAAAAAGAAATTTAGAAAATATAATTTTGAACTCTTAGGATCATGTTACCAAGGGAAAAGTTGGCCCCGTGGTCCCACCCAATAAAAAACTAGAATTACAAGCTTATTCTAGTTCAAATTAACAAAAACAAAAGAGAAGAAGTTTCAAACTTTGATCATGGTATGTACGAATCACCATATATTTTCCTATCATTGAACAACATAACCTATGTTTATTTAAATATTCAAGATTTTATAGGTGTTCCCGTTGTAGATACCTATCCTTGGAATTGAGACTAGACCAAAATGAATAAGCAAGTGGGGAAAGAAGAGACGAATGACACAAAGTAATCCTTATGGTTAGGAATGATTTTAGAAAGATAAAGGGTGTTCTTATGTACACATGAAAATACAAAAGAACACTTTTGAAGATAGGATATGTCTACTTCAACAATGTTAAATATGAGATTAATTCCCAAGTATATGGTTCTACTTATGATTAAAGAGTGATAACATAGAAGAAGGTGGAAGAATAAGTTTGATATAGAGTGTTGTGATGTATTCCAAATAAATCAAATTTTTTTCTTATTAACAATATGGGAAAATTTAGTGTCTTTTGAAAAAATAATACTAAGGAATGACTTGATGGTGTGTCTATCTCCAACTAAAATGACATGGTCTTTACGCTAGCATCTTGAATGTATATTAAAGAATGATTCCTAATTTGATGGATGATGGTAGAATGGATGATAGCATTGACGAATATGGATTCTATGATTATGTTACATGTGAAATTGAATACAAGAGAGGAGAAAATATGGACAAATCCTACAGCTCCCTAGATATCTGATTGCCTAGTTATTTTCAACTATTAGTCATGAACCACACTCGGATACCTCTATTTAGCTTGTCGTGGGAAAGGGACTACTACCGACTAAAATAGATCAGCTAGACCAAAACAAAAATTGATTGAGTGATTAAATGAAGACTTGAAATTAAATATGAAAGAATTAAAATGGTTTAAGGATCACATGAATCAGTTATTTAGGATACATGTTTCAACAAGGTGTGACGTATGCATGTATTTTGTCCAAATATGATAAATTATCTTGCTTCTTAGGATTCAACGTCTATATCTTGAACTATCCACTATAGTAGAGTAGTATACTATATAACCTAATTACTAACTATGTCCAGTAGTGTCAATATGGAAAGTTAAACAATACAAACTCTCTGGGCAATGTACCTCATAGTGGTTATCCCACTCCCATAGCACATTATTCACCATGTTGATAATATATTTTCTTGATTATTAATAACACTCTAATAGATCTAACACATATACATTGTGATCAAGAATAATAACAAAATTACGAGCTTCCATTGTTAAAATATGAAGCAAAAACAATCTATATTACACTACAAATAAACATGCATTGTTTCAACATCATGCTGCTCTAGGGTCCCAAAGAGAAGGGGCCTTATCCCCTCATGCTTGACACAATATAAAAAAGGTTTGTAGGAGATAAACAACATAGAGAATGAAGAAAACCCATGTAACGAGGTGTAAGGGTTATCCCCTTTGAAGATCGCCGGAAATTGGATAAAAATTTGACCATCAAACTTCTCATTGGAGGTGTTTGGATGAACCTTTCCCCATGTATCAGTGTCTACTTCTCATTAGGTCACTAATCTCTAGTAAAATGGCTGATGTCCCCTCTCCATTTGTCCATTTAGGTTTTTAAGGAAGAGGCTAAAACATAACTTATCTAATGAACTATTGGATGTTGACTTTGTTTATCATGGTCATCTGGAAAATCTTCGTGACACCAAATTGGAAGTCAATGCCATCGAGCTTTTTTTTTCTATGAATAGGGAAGACTATCTTACTGTCATCAAGTAAACCGTCAATGGTATTGAGATTCTACTAAGTCTTTTTGATATCTTTTACTAGAAAAATTGAGCTGACCATTAGGGGCACTAACTTGACATATTAGTAGAATGGAGCCTCATCTTGGTGTTATTGAGATTTCTCTATGAGAAGGCCTTCTTTTTATCTTGTCTGGGGTACTGGTAGTAGTTGTGGTGCTAACTGTCTCTAGTGTGTATTTGATTTCTCTACAATAAAGCAAAGAATACTTTAGGCTATCATAAAATACATAATTTCAAACGAAATACATTATAATAAGACAAAATAGATGCATAATAACTAATTCTGTCTATCTAGGTACAAGAAACATAAAATACATGAATATCAGAGGGTTTCTTATGAAAAAATTTCTACATTAGCCCACAATTTCATGGAGAGATTGTGTTCGTCAAAACTCCTAAGCTTGAAGTTGCTCTTCTCGAGAAAAATTATTTTGGATTTGATTTAAAAACTCAAAAGAAATAGAATTATATCATTCTAGACATATGTGCAATAGTCAGAAGAAATTGATGTCCTAATAAGATAAAATTGTTTTATTGGAAAGTCATTCACATAGGTTCTTACTATCCTAGACATCGGTTCTGTAAACTGCGTCCCTATTATACCACGTCAGTTTTATCTTTTTTGATAAATTGACGTCATGGTCATTTATCAAAAACGTCCCCAACGTACAAATTGCATTTTAACTAACACTAAAGGCATAAAATGATTGATGTCAAAACCCACAAGTGTGCTAGTGTAAAATAATAGAGTTATATTGTTGGGTTTTAGGGGAGACATAGAAGGCAGCGGAAACAAAAATTTCTTCTCCCAAACCCAGAATAAAGGAATCACGTCAATATCTATACAGTAGGAAGGATGGTTTGTAGAGGCATACCTTGTCCCGAGGCTTTCTCGGAGACGTTACCTCACGGCTTGCGCGGTCTTCACCTCCGGTCTTGGACGATGTCTGTGAAACTCCTGGTCTCACCGAGACTGTCAGGATTGACAGGTGTCCTCCGAGCGGCAGAAGTCTCCTGCCTCTGTAGTAGTCCACATGGACCAACTGGAACTCCGATCTCCTTGTACCACAAGTAATCGGAAGGATTCACACCCTCCTGTCGGCACACTAGCTACCGACACACTCTCCTACAACCAGTTGCCTTTCTGCAGTTGTCTTTCCCTTGTTGTGCCTCCCTTATCGGGTAGAACTTACTCGGGCTCTCCTGGTTACCACAACCAGAGGGAACAACAACTTTGTAGAGAAACTGGTGTTCTGAGTTGTACTTTGAGAAACCCCAATACTGCTATATATAAGAAGGTCATGGGATAGGGTTCTCTACCCCCGGCAATGCAGGATTAAAACAGGAGTAGCAGGGTTCGAGATTTTCCATAAAATCTGACAAGTTGTGCCAGTTGAACTGATCGGTTCAGCCCTGAACCGATCGTATGGGCCCTTGAGATGATCAGTTCAAGCATGAGCCAATCGGTTTGAGGTCCTGGTCCAACTCAAATTGACTTTCTATGTTCGTTTCCAACTAATCAAATATTAGTCCTTGTCCAAATCAAATTTGACAAGTGAAACAAACTCGGTTGGTCATTCGACCAGTTCAACACTATGAACCTATCAGTGCATTGACCTGAGCCGGTCGGCTCACCAGCCTGAGTTGATCGGTTCATCTCTATGAGCTGATCGGTTGGGGTAGCAGATCAGTCAATTGCAGTTTCAATCAATTCGATACACTAATCATCTAGTCCAACACCTTGAATACTATGATTTTGAGCTATCAATCGATTGGGTGTTTAATTGAACACTAAACTCATTTAGTAATCAATCTAAACATCATTTGTGGACAAACTCCTCTTCCAGGTTAAATCCTTTGTGTGTGACCCTGCAGGTCCATTTCACGTTGGCAATGAAAGTCCATAACACTTATGACTTCACAAGCAAAGAGCGGTGCCTAGTCACACATCAGTGCTACCCAAGTGAAAATAGAAATTTGGAGAACAACTTTCAATCCTAGAATCCGTGAATAGTGTTACAGTGAATGTATAATTCCTTTGTCACTAATGTCCTGAATGAACTCAAGGTATGGTGCAGTCATCCTTTCAACATTCATTCATTCCCTTGATCTTAGAGCAGATGGGTGAGATGTGTGTGACATCAATATCACATATTGATTCACACATGCATGCACATGCCTTTCTCAATCCTTATCATCAAGTGGCCATGGACATCAAACTCCCTTAGGAGGGACAAATCCCATATCTATCACTCACCCCTCAATAGCCCCATGTGTCAAAGTCACCCAATCATTAACTTTTGTAACAACCCATGTTTCAGGACTGCGTTTGATGATGTCAAGGTGTACCCAACAACATGTGTTGAGTGTAGTGATTTCAGGTCGAAGAATCACACTCACCACCATCACTGTGAGAGCTGACTGTGACTACTAAATCATGGTTCCATGTGTCACTCTCACGGTGGGTCTGTTCGGTACACTTGTTCTCTAACAAGTACCCATGTACTTGGTTTGATATCACCATATCATGACTAATGAGATTTTGTCATCAACCAACACACAATCTAGTCATTAGTGTTGTTGATATCTATGTTTATTTCTATAATAACAACCGACTAGGGACTAAACAAGAAAGTATACTCTTAATATCCGTATGATTTCATCGTTTAGGTCCTCAACCCAAAAGCATACGTCATCGAGTAAAATAATTCTTTAGACATCTATCATGTTACACTATCATCTCAGAAACAGTTAAAACATATAGATCGGAAATTGGCTTTATAATTATTCAAATCATTTACAAAGTATCCCATTACAATCATCACATGACTTGCTCTATGGGTTTACATACCAACAGACTCCCACTTGCATTTAGAACCAGTCACCTAGGAACCTCAGTCCTTGTGACCTAGCATGACCATCATGCTTATGCTGAGAAAGGACCTTCATTAGTGGATCAACTATGTTGTATTCAGTTGGTACTTTGCAAATCTTCACATCTCCTCACTGTACGATCTCTTGTATGAGATGGAAGCTCCGCAGTATGTGCTTGGACCACTGATGTGATCTGGGCTCCTTAGCTTGAGCAATAGCTCCATTATTATCACAATAAAGCTCAATTGCATCACAACTACTGGGATCTACACCAAGTTCAGTGATGAACTTCCTGATCCACATAGCTTCCTTTGTTTCATGTGAAGCAGCGATATACTCGACCTCTGTAGTAGAATCAGCAACTGTTTCCTGCTTGGAACTCTTCCAGCTCACAGCTCCATTGTTTAGGAAAAATACAAATTTTGATTGCGATCTGTAATCATCTTTGTCAGTTTGGAAGCTTGCATCGGTGTAACCTCTTACAACCAGTTCTTCCTCACTTCCGTATATAAGGAATTGATCCTTATTCCTTTACAAGTACTTGAGGATGTTCTTTACGGCTTTCCAGTGAGCATCCCCGGGATCTGACTGGTACCTTCTCGTCATGCTGAGGGCATACGAGACACCTGGGCATGTGCACAAAATAGAGTACATAATGGATCCGATGGCTGATGCATATGGGATCCCATTCATACGCTCCCTCTCTTCACAAGATTGGGGACATTGAGCTCTAGAGATGGTGACTCCATGTAGCATGGGGATGTTGCCTCTCTTTGAGTTCTCCATGTTGAACCGCTTCAACACTTTGTCAATGTACGTGCTTTGACTTAATCTGAGAAGCCTTTTAGATCTATCTCTTTAGATTTTAATGCCTAGTATGTAGGATACTTCTCCTAAGTCCTTCATTGAGAAAGTATTCCCAAGTAAAGTCTTTACCTTCTCTAAGGTTGTGACATCATTCCCCATCAATAGTATGTCATCCACATACAATATGAGGAATGTGGTCGTGCTCCCACTAACCTTCTTGTACACACAAGGTTCATCTTCATTTTGAATAAATCTAAACACTTTGACTTCCTCATCAAATTGAAAATTCCAACTCCGAGATGCTTGTTTCAATCCATAGATTGACTTTTGCAGCTTACAGACTTTATTGGCATTCTTTAGATCTAAAAAACCTTCAGGTTGTGTCATGTACACATCCTTAATTATATTCCCATTAAGGAATGCAGTTTTAACATCCATTTGCCAAATCTCATAGTCATAGTAAGCCGCAATAGCAAGCATGATCCTGATGGACTTAATCATGGAAACTGGAGAAAACGTTTTGTCATAGTCAACCCCTTGAACTTGTCAGAAACCCTTCACAACCAATCTGCCTTTATAAGTCTGCACATTGCCATCCATGTCGGTCTTCTTCCTGAAGACCCACTTGCACCCTATGGGTTTTACCCCTTCATGTGGTTCCACCAAAGTCCATTCTTTGTTGGAGTACATGGATTCCATCTCGAATTTCATGGCCTCAAGCCATTTCTCAAAATCTGGTCCCTCCATAGCCTCTAGATAGGTAGTTGGATCATCATCTATGATCAACTCACCGCCTTCCTGAGTCACAAGGTATCCAAACCTCTCAGGTTCAAGGCATGTCCTACTAGATCTACGATGTCCTTGTTTTACTTGAGGAGACTGAGATTCTACAACACCTTGTGAATCTCTATGTTCCTCTTGTACGTCTATTGGTTCAATGTTTTCTTGTTGGGCTTGAACCTCTTCAAGCTCTATTTTCCTCCCACTGCTTCTTTGGAAATAAATTCCTTCTCTAGGAACACAACATCCCTGGCAACAAACACTTTGTTGTCAGTTGGGTGGTATAAGTAATATCCCTTGGTTTCCTTAGGATATCCAACAAAATAACATTTATCAGATCTAGGGCCTAGTTTGTCAGGAAACATTTTCTTGACATATGACTCACATCACCAAATCCTCATAAAAGACATATTGGGATGCTTCCCAGTCCATATCTCATATGGTGTCTTTTAAACTGATTTAGATGGTACTCAGTTAAGTGTAAACGCGGCGGTTTCAAGAGCATAACCCCAGAAGGAAATCAGAAGATCAGCAAAACTCATCATCGATCACACCATATCCAGTAAAGTGTGATTCCTTCTTTTAGACACACTGTTATGCTGTGGTGTTCCAGGAGGAGTCCATTGTGATACGATACCACTGGCTCACAGAAGATCCTCAATCTCTTGGCTTAAGTATTCTCCACCTCGATCAGATCGAAGTGCTTTAATACTTTTACCAAGTTGGTTCTATACTTCATTCATTAAATCCTTGAACCTTTCAAGGGTTTCTGACTTATGTTTCATCAGGTACACATAGCCATACCTACTAAAGTCATCAGTGAAGGTAATGAAGTACTGATACCCACCTCTGGCATTAGTTCTAAAAGGCCCACATACATCAGTATGTATGAGTCCTAATAGATCACTAGCTCTCTCACCTTTACCTAAAAAGGGAGTCTTGGTCATCTTGCCCAGCAAAAAAGATTCACATGTCTCTATTGATTCATAATCAAAAGAGTCTAGATAACCATCTTTATGGAGTCTAGAAATGCGCTTCTCATTTATGTGCCCTAGACGACAATGCCAAAGATATGTTTTATTTGAGTTGTTGAGTTTTTGCCTTTTGGTGTTTACATTGTATACACTTTTCTCTAGATCTATCAAGCATAGACCATAAGACATTGGGGCACTTCCATAAAAGATCCCATCTTTTGAAATGGAACACTTTCCATTCTTAATAAGAAAATCAAAACCATCCTTATCCAAACAAGAGACGGAAATGATATTCCTATTTATGGTAGGTACATAATAGCAGTTATTCAACTCTATTATTAGCCCACTAGATAGAGTTAACTCATAGGTTCCTACGGAACTGGAGGCAACTCTTGCCCCATTGGAAACACGTAGTTCAACCTCGCCTTTCCCCAAAGGCCTACTTCTCTTGAGATCCTTCACATTTGAACAAATGTGAGATCCACATCCGGTATCAAGTACCCATGACAAAGAAGTAGTAAAGTTAATCTCTATCATATATACCAGAAGTAGAGATATTTATCTCTTGCTTCTTCTTCCATCGTTCCTTCCATCCTCTCCATGTTTGGAGCATAGAAGATTCTGACATTGGTTTGGCGAGAGAACCCTTCTCTCCCTCACCTTTGTCCTTAGACTTTGTTCCATTGATCTCCATCAATGAACTATCCTTCTTCTTAAGCACACATAGAGCGGATTCAAAGGCTACTGATATATCTAGATTGTGCAAAACACTTCTCACAATCCCTAACCAATTATGGAATTTATTCTCAATTAATTTGCCCATTTTAAAAGATGATTCTTTTGCCATTCTACAAGAGAAAATTGCATTTGTAAAAAATCCTTTTGATTTGATTTGATTTGAATAAAATTTGACAGTAGTTAATTAGGCCTTTAATTAATTACCGCTCCCACTATTTTGATTCAAATTGACAACCCTCACCATCAATTCAGAAGATTGCAACGTACAATCTCCTAATGGGTCAAGATCCGTATTTCATCAAGTCATGAGTCAACTTTGGCTGATCGCCCACAACTTGACTATTTAGGTAGGCCATCATGCCAATTGCATCATATGCAACTCTTGATGAATGAACATGCACAACATCTTGCCATGAACATTATGTGCCTCTGGGCTTAGCCGCTCTAAGAATCACCAATTAAGTCTAACCCAAAAGCTGACACAGTAAACATGCACCCTGCTTTGGCAGAACCTACATATTTACCCTTCACACTTCCGCGAGATAGATGGCGCACCACGCTTTGGCATAACCTACGCTTGGTCGATCAGGTTTTTCATGTGTGTCGCTAATGGAAGGCATAAAAGACTTAATATTTAAATGAGGGATTTGATTTTACAGGTACATATACATATCCAATCACCACAATATATAGTAAGTATCATATACATGCTATATCCCATAGAAAACATGAGAAACAATAAAAGCAATGGTTATGGCCATCCTAATGTGATTCCTTGAGCTAAGAGGAATCACGATCATCTAGGTCCACATCACATGCAACCTGTACAAGATGATCTCTGTGCTTTGCCTTTCTGGGTTTGATCAACTCATCTCTATGATTGATCGGCTCGCCATCAGATCGGTCGGTTGGTTGCCACCAGCCGATCGTCTGGTGCCTCCAGCCAATCAGTTCACTGGCCGTCGTGCATCTCCTTAGGTCGCCACCCGCTCATCTCACTCCTTGAAATGGTTGTCTGTATCGCCAACCGATCGGTTCACGCCTTGAACTGATCGTCTCAATTTTCGTCAGATTGTCCTTTGTTCTTTGACATAACAGGAAATAAAAATCTATCATATTTACATTTAAAAGAGAAACCCCGAGTTACATTCGGGGGGAGCAAAGGTAGGAAAGAAATCTTGAGTTATCTTGAGTTAAATCATGAATAGGAGATAGGGAATCAGTGCGCAGACTGAGATGCAAGCAAACACATTCAACCAAGCACACACATACATAGGGTTTATTGGCCATAACCGTGCTATACATCCACCACAAAAACTCGTTTAAGGGCGACGCATATCGAGTGTATTCATATTACATATCATATATGTATTTTGGTATTTGTGGATTGGACATGCATAAAGCCAATTTTATTTGCATCGTATGCAATAAATAAAGGCGACAAATCAAAACCGATCATATCGATAATCCTAAAGTATAGAACAGTTGACGTGGCTCTGATACCACTGTTGGGTTTTATGGGAGACAGAGAAGGCAGTAGAAGCAAAATTTTCTTCTCCCAAACCCAGAATAAAGGAATCACGTCAACATCTATACAGTAGGAAGGATGGTTTGTAGAGACATACCTAATCTCGAGGCTTGCTCGGAGACATTACCTCATGGCTTGCGCGGTCTTCACCTATGGTCTTGGATGGTGTCTGTGCAGCTCCTGGTCTCACCGGGACTGTCAGGATTGACAGCTGTCCTCCGAGCGGCAGAAGTCTCCCGCCTCTGTAGTAGTCCACACAGACCACCTAGAACTCCGATCTCTTTGTCCTCCAAGAAATTGGAAGGAGGCGCAATAGCCACCGACACACTCTCCTGCAACTAGTTACCTTTCTGTAGTTGTCTTTCCCTTGCTCTGCCTCCCTTATCGGGTAGGACTTTCTCGGGCTCTCCTGGTTACCACAACCAGAGAGAATGACAACTTTGCAGAGCAAATGGTGTTCTGAGTTGTACTTTGAGAAGTCCCAATACCCCTATATATATAGGAGGGTCATGGGACATGGTTCTCTACCCCGGGAAATGCAGGATTAAAGCAGGAGTAGAAGGGTTCGAGATTTTCCACAAAATCTGACAAGTTGCACCAGTTGAACCGATCGGTTCAGCCCTGAACCAATTGTCTGGGCCCTTGAGCCGATCAGTTCATGCATGAGATGATCAGTTTGAGGTCCTGGCCCAAATCAAATTGAATTTCTATGTTCGTTTCTAACTAATCAAATATTAGTCCTTTTCCAAATCAAATTTGACAAGTGAAACAAACTCAGTTGGTCATCCGACCAGTTCAACACTGTGAACCAATCGATTCATTGACCTGAGCCGGTCGGCTCACCAACCTGAGCCGATCGGTTCATCTCTATGAGCTGATTGGTTGGGGCAGTAGATCAGTCAATTGCAGTTTCAATCAATCTGATACTCTAATCATCTGATTCAACACCTTGAATACTATGATTTTGAGCTATCAATCGATTGGGTGTTTAATTGAAATGCTAAACTCTTTTAGTAATCAATCTAAACATCATTTGTGGACAAACTCCTCTTTCAGGTTAAATCCTTTGTGTGTGACCCTACAGGTCCATTTCACGTTGGCAGTGAAAGTCCATAACACTTATGACTTCACAAGAAAAGAGTGGTGCCTAGTCACACATCAGTGCTACCCAAGTGAAAATAGAAAGTTGGAGAACAACTTTCAATCCTACAATCTGTGAATGGTGTTACAACGAATATATAATTCCTTTGTCACTAATGTCCTGAATGAACTCAAGGCATGGTGCAGTCATCCTTTCAACATTCATTCATTTCCTTGATCTCAGAGCAGACTGGGTGAGATGTGTGTGACATCAATATCACATATTGATTCACACATGCATGTGCATGCCTTTCTCAATACTACTCATCAAGTGGCCATGGACATCAAACTCCCTTAGGAGAGACAATCCCATATCTATCACTCACCCTCAATAGCCCCATGTGTCAAATTCACCCAATCATCACCTTTATAACAACCCATGTTTCAGGACTACGTTTGATGATGTCAAGGTGTACCCAACAACATGTGTTGAGTGTAGTGATTTCAGGTCGAAGAATCACACTCACCACCATCACTATGAGAGCTGACTGTGACTACCAAATCATGGTTCCATGTGTCACTCTCACGGTGGGTCTATCTGGTATACTTGTTCTGTAACAAGTACCTATGTGCTTGGTTTGATATCACCATATCATGACTAATGAGATTCTGTCATCAACCAACACACAATCTAGTCTTTAGTGTTATTGATGTCTATGGTTGTTTCCATAATAGCAACCGACTAGGGACTACACAAGAAAGTATACTCTCAACATCTGTATGATCTCATCGTTTAGGTCCTCAACCCAAAAGCATACGCCATCGAGTAAAACAATTCTTTAGACATCTATCATGTTACACTATCATCTCAGAAACAGTTAAAACATGTAGATCAGAAATTGCCTTTATTATTATTCAAATCATTTACAAAGTATCCCATTACAATCATCACATGACTTGCTCTATGGGCATACATACCAACATATATAACTATGACATTTTTAATTTATCAAGTTAGAAAAAGTTTCATAAGGAGTATAAAATAAAGTCAATTGTCCATTGTTTGTATTGATCTACATGAAATGAAAAAATGTTTTAAAAACAACACTAATTGAACTACCATAATAAGTGTTTTTGTTAAATAACAATACATAGTCCATGTCTTCTAAGAGTGTACACATTTAAGAAAGGACTATTTTGGCACAACAAGGTAACATCTTGCACCAATTAAATATAAATATATAATGTTCAGATTTGCTGCAATTACCATCTCAAAGTTAATATTTTGAAACAATAGTTAATAAAAAATAGAATGTATTTCCTACATCGTGATATGGTCCATCCACACACTCACATGAATTATCCAATTTCACACCCCGTATGTCATCATCAAGAAGAAGTGTTGTAGAGGAGTGATGGGTTTTCTGTTTGTTGATGTTTGTTGAGTGATCTGGGGTCTTCCATGGCTTCTTGCTTGCTTTCTGATCTCTTTGCTGTGTGGAGCCTTTGTGGGTTGATGGGAATATACTTGCGTTTGCTATAAGCCGGATATGTACTTCCTTTTGGATGATTTTTCCCATACTAGGGGGATGAGATGAATAAAGTACCCCCTGGTTTTAAAAAAAATGTCATTCGACCTCTTCAAAATATTTAGATATCCAAAGATGAATTTGTTATTGGAAAAAGCTATTTTATTTTATAAACTTAATAAAATGCACGGGGAAACATCTAGAAGAAGTCTTTGGTGTTGATATGGAAGATAATCTTCTATAACAATAATTGGATAATAGATCCAAAAGGACACTATATGCATAGATTTCGGCATTATCATATTTTATTACTTATTTCTCTCCATGAAGCCAATCAAAATAGGGAAGATTGGTTCCTAAAAAAATTCTTTTTGTTAACAGATTTTTATTCTGGCCTCTTATCAATTTAAAACATTCTCTTCACTGTACTTTTGGAAGTTATTGTGTTTAGCTATTTATTTGAGGTTCATTTGTTGATCATACTATTTTATCGAAAGGGTGAAATTATTCCACTAAAAGAAAGGACAACAAAGAATTCAGGGTATATCCAAGTCATCCATTAAAAAGTTATCAATAGAAATTTTGATCTATGACTTACAACTGAAATGAATCAAAGAATATATTTTATTACCAAAATGTATTATTAATATATAGGATATTTATTATGGTGTATGTATGATAGTGAGGTGGGATAAATTTTCACACTACCATTTATTTAAAGTAAAAAAGAATAAAAGTGTATAAGTTTTTGGGTATCCCTTATTACACGTTGTACTATGTGAAAACTAATAAAATTTAAATCGAAAATAGCATAAATAACAACCTTACTCTATACAAATATTTTTCTATTAGAATTGGCACTATATTAATATAAATGACTTGCATCTCCACACTTTATTAGTTCACTAAGGACCGGGTATAGAAACAACATTTTTCATGTAAAATGTAGCCTAGAAAATCTAAAAAAATATTATAGTCCATGTTTCTCATATCAATTCAATTTTGAGTCCTCCCGTGTTCCACTCCAATTTTTAAATATTTAATTTAATAAAAAAATATGAAATATGCCAATAAAACATTTAGAAAATAAAAAAGATAAAAAAACCTTCTTATATCATGCATATACAAATGTATATTATGCCAAAGTATATAACTGCTTTTCATTATCTCTCATTTTTTCCTTACATATGACATTTTTGTTATTTAGTATTTGGCATCAAGTTAAATTTCAAACCTAGAATGAAATCATATTTATTGTTACTTTATAAAAAATAGTATGTGGAAACAATGAAGAGTGTTTTCACATCGATTCCTCCTAGGATATTCTAAGACTACATCGGTGTGGGTTTCCTATTCCAACATGCATAACCACTATATGTAAGTTTCTGGATGGAAAGTAATAGTCACATCTCTAAGTCTATCTTTCACTATCTAGAAGCAAAAAATTAATAAACAAAGTTCATTTATTTACTTCAGCACAATGAGATATTTACTATTATTCCAAATAGATTCAAATATAATTGAACAAACACAGGGGAAGAGAAGTATTTTCTTTCTTTTCTTATTGTTTGTCAAAATTCATCCATTCTTTTTTCTTGTTCACTTTTCATCCATTTGAAATTATATGACTATATATTTCTTTATAAACTTCCACATATATATTTTTCTGTGGAAAAACATCCCAAGTGGGTGTCACCTATTTTTTGAAACTTAACATTATATTTTAATTTATTTGTGTGTTCAATGTATATATACATTAAAAACATATTTTTAATCATTGGGAAGAAGAAATTAAGTTGGAGGCTTCATGTCTTCAAATATTTTAGAGTTTTCTCCACAAAATTATAGTAAATACTAACATTTTATTTCTAGTTTCCTTTCCATTTTATTTTCAATCATCTTTCATTTTCGGAAACATATCCTATCAATATGAGTAAATCAAAAAATCCTAATATGGCATCGAAAACTATAAAAAAGGTTGCTCGTGAAGCTCACGAAAACACAATTGATCAGCAAACTAAAATCAATTGTGTTCTTTACTAGCTATTGCCTCCATCGTTGGTATATCACTACATCAGGAAGGTAAAACAAAAATTCAAGATGTCAGAGACATCACAACATTTCTTTAGTAAAGGTATAAAGATCCACAAAGAGCAAGTCATGTTCAACCAAGAAGGCATTCCCACCTTTACAAACTACAAGACTTCTAATAGGAATAAGGATGATGGTCCTGACAGCCAACAAGTATGTCCTAGGTGTGGGTATCTTCCAGAGAATTGTCAATGCTTTGATGTTTTCTCCGTTGCATATAACAGGTTTGAGTCCTTTCTCTAGTTGGAATTCTACCCACTTGTTGTCGAATAAACACTAACAATATGGCATTCATTTTATGACTGACCTATATGTATGGTTATCAGGTTAAATCAAGGAGACACAATGTAGGTTCATGTCTACATTGTCACGCCAATAAGGAGGATGCGAATAGTGGATGTGTATCTGTTATGTGTGTGAAACTTTTTGATGGATGATTTTATGTGAAGGAATGTCAAGGAACAAGGAAGAATAAAACATATAAGAAGTTTATACTATGTCCTTAATTAGCATTCTTGTCTACTTGTTGGCAATATGACATATATGTTGTCATGTTTCTAAGTCTCTATTTATTAGTTTGAATCAAGGAAATTTTTTTTGGGATAATACCTATGTTATTTCTTATGTTATCATCTTTAACGAAGTTCAATATGTCTATGTGTTCTTCTTTGTCTCATACTTGTGAAATATCTTTATTTCATTTTGATAAAAGACAAATGTGCTTAGTTTGGATTTGCTCATATTCATGACTTGTCCGGTCAAATATGTGTACAAGATAAATTGCAAAAAATTATATAATAATGATAGAGTTTTCAATTTACTCCTAGGTTGTGTTTGTAACATGGTGGATCATGGAGAGGTGAATGGTAGGAAAACAAAATATGTTGTTTGTTTTCCATGGTTATTGGGAAGGGAAAATATTTCATAGGGAAATAATGGAGAAATTTTGTATGTTTTTGTCACCATGGAAAATCTTGGTGAATCATAAAGACTTTTTCAATATTGTCCACTACTCATTTAGAAACATGGAAAAAGAATTCAAATAAATTGGATACATACTTGTACAATGTGTTTTCTATAAACAAATCCCCCCTCGCCATCCCAATACCGTTGTAACAAACATTTTTTTAGTTTTTTTCCATCCCTCTTCTTTTACCCATGCACATATTACAAAACAAAATATTTTAATAATTTTCACTTGACAACACCATCTCCTTCCCGTTCCATGTCCCCAACCACAAACCCTAATGTCCCATTGCTTTGTTGATTGATTGTTAAGATGGGTTTATTTCATTATGATATGATTTTACTAATTCCAATGATGAATCAATAAAAATAAATTACAAAACAAAATATATGGAAAAGTAAATCTAGAGGTTCATAAAAATAATGAATGCTAAAAACGGACTTGAATGTGTCTAATGTGATAGTAACCCACAATGACCATGCCATGTGTATATGAATTAACTGCTCTATATCACTATTTGACCTTGTATATAAATTCACTACTCTATATCACTAGTTGACCTTGTATATGAATTAACTACTCCATGTGACTCTTAGAGTGACAAAAGTGTCTCATAGGGAAGATACATTTGACTATTTTATCACAACATCTATTTTCTAGCATCAAATTATACACTCAATTACTCTTTTTATTACATCTTCAAGTAATAGAAATAAATAACACTAACAATTTTTTGTGTTCGAAACATTTTAAAAGTATATATGAGATCTATGAAAATATAGGTCACCACAAGAAGACTAAAATCATTGTACATAAGAACCTTTCAAAAATATGATTTATTTAGTATGAGAGAGAAATAACAATATGTTCCTAGTCATTAGATTTAAATTATTAGATTATATACTAAAATACAAGGGGTTTATTTTGTAGAAAATAATTCCCTTTATATCATACGTTGGTTACCAGAATTTTTATATTCATGATATTCTAGTGCTAAAAAATTAGGCACAAGTAGTAAAATAGTTATAGTAACCTTCACCACTTTATATCTAGAAATATGATTACAAAAATGATTATGCAAATACTAAAAGAGAATAGAGACAAGTAAATAAGTTACATAACATCTTTCTAGAGGAAAAACTAACAATATATAATGAAGGTAGTAAGATCAACTGTGTTCTTTACTAGCTATTGCCTCCATCGTTGGTATATCACTACATCAGGAAGGTAAATTAAAACTTCAAGATGTTAGAGAAGTCACAACATTTCTTTGGTAAAGGTAGTAAGATCCACAAAGAGCAATCATGTTCAACCAAGAATGCATTCCCAACTTTACAAACTACAATACTTCTAATAGGAATAAGGATGATGGTCCTGACAGCCAACAAGTATGACCTAGGTGTGGGTATCTTCCAGAGAATTGTCAATGCTTTGATGTTTTCTCCATTGCATCTAATAGGTTTGAGTCCTTTCTCTAGTTGGAATTATACCCCCTTGTTGTCGAATAAATACTAACAATATGACATTCATTTTATGACTGACCTATATGTATGGTTATCAGGTTAAATCAAGAAGACACAATGTAGGTTCATGTCTACATTGTGACGCCAATAAGGAGGATGAACTGAATAGTGGAGGTGCTTCTCTTATGTATGTGAAACTTTTTGATTGATGATTTTATGTGGAGGAATGTCAAGGAACAAGGAAGAGTCATGCATCTAAGAAGTTTATATTGTGTCCTTAATTAGCATTCTTGTCTACTTGTTAGCAATATGAAATATATGCAGTCTTTTTTCTAAGTCTCTATTTATTAGTTTAAATCAAGGAGAAAATTTTTGGGACCATGCCTATGTTATTTCTTATGTTATCATCTTTAATGAAGTTCGATATGTCTATGTGTCCTTCTTTATCTCGTACTTGTCAAATATCTTTGTTTCATTTTGATAAAAGATAAACATGCTTAGTTTGGATTTGCTCATATTCATGAGTTGTCTGGTCAAATATGTGTACAACATAAATGGCAAAAAATTATATTGTAATGATAGTGTTTTCGATTTACTCCTAGGTTGTGTTTGTAACATGGTGGGTCATGGAGAGGTGAATGGTACGGAAATAAAATATGTTGTTTGTTTTCCATGGTTATTGGGAAATAATGGAGATTTTGTCACCATGGAAAATCTTGGTGAATCATATATAATTTTTCAATAGTGTCCACTACTAAATTCGACACATGGAAAAATAATTCTAATAAATTGGATACATACTTGTACAATGTGTTTTCTATAAACAAATCCCCCCTCACCATCCCAATATCATTGTACAAAATTTTTTATGATTTTTCCATCCCTCTTCCTTTACCCATGCACATATTACAAAACAACATATTTTAATAATTTTCGTTTGACAACACCATCTGCTTCCCGTTCCATGTCCCCTACCACAAGCCATAACGTCCCATTGCTCTGTTGATTGATTGTTAAGATGGGTTTATTTCATTTTAATAAGATTGTACTAATTCCAATGATGAATCAATAAAAATAAATTACAAAATAAAATATATGCAAAAGTAAATGTAGAGGTTCATAAAAATAATGAATGCCTACAGCGGACTTGAATGTGTCTAATGTAATAGTAACCCACAATGACCATGCCATGTGTATATGAATTCACTACTCTATATTATTGTTTGACGTTGTATATAAATTCATTACTCTATATCACTAGTTGACCGTGTATATGGATTAACTACTCCATGTGACTCTTAGAGTGACAAAATTGTCCCATAGGAAGATACATTTGACTATTTTATCTCAAAATATATTTTCTAGCATCAAATCAAACACTCAATTAATCTTTTTATAACATCTTAAAGTAATAGAAATAAATAAAGTTAACGATTTTTTGTGTTCAAAATATTTTAAAAGTATGTATGATATCTATGAAAATATAGGTCACCACAAGAAGACTAAAATCATAGGACCTAAGAACCTTTCAAAAATATGATTTGCTTAGTATGAGAGAGAAAGAACAATGTGTTCCTAGTCATTTAGATTTAAATTATTTGATTATATGCTAAAATACAAGGGGTTTATTTTGTAGAAAATAATTCCTTTTACATCGTACATTGTTTAGCAGAAGTTTTATATTCAGGATGTTCTAGTGCTAAAAAATTAGGCACAAGTAGCGAAATAGTTATATTAACCTTCACCACTCTATATCTAGAAATGATTACAACAAATGATTATGCAAATACTCAAAAGAGAATAGAGATAAGTAAATAAGTTACATAACATCTTTCTATAGGAAAAACTAACAATATATAATGTAGTAGTCATAACCAAATAGATGATATATTCTCAAACATAGAGATGGATTACATAATTGAGTTTACCAAGCAATTTATAATTTAATATGAACATATCTTAGTATTTGTTGGAAATCAAACGGTGGAAAGGGGTTCCTATAAGTAACTATATGAAAGTATGTTAATTTAAAAGTAAATGTAAACATGTATCCATAGGTTACTACCCAAGGAATGTTCATGTATATTATTACTTGGATAAGATGTTCCATCTAGGAGAGTATTTACTCTACTTTCATCTATCATTTTAATAACAACATAGTGGTCCAATATGGATTTACCCAATGTTGTATATATAACAACTGATTCAAAATAATTAGTACCCCAATACAAATATATTGTCTTCAATAATTATAACTTAGAGGAATTAGTTTCACATAAATATGTCCTTTTGATTTTCTTCGCTAGCACAAGGCCAAGAAGCAAGTCAATGGAGAATGAAAATTGCAGAGGGGATGACACTTCAAAAATAATTAATATTCTCCTTTATATTTTTATGAAAACTAAAGAAAATACAAAATAAAAACCAATCAATTAAAAAAGAAATGTAGAAAATATAATTTCTAACGTTTAGGATCATGTCACCAAAGGAAGAGTTGACCTTGTGATTGCACCCGATTAAAAACAAGAATTACAAGCTTATTCTAGTTCAAATTAAGAAAAATAGAAGAGAAGAAGTTTCAAACTATTGATCATGGTACGTAAGGATAACCATATATTTTCCTATCCTTGAACAACACGACCTATGTTTATTTAAATCTTCAAGATTTTATAGGTGTTCCCATTGTAGATACGTATCCTTGGAATTGAGATTCAACCAAATGAATAAGCAAGTAGGGAGAGAAGAGGAAATGAATGAAACAAAGTAATTCTTATGGAAAGGAATAATTTTACAAAGATAAAGGTGTTCTTACTTACACATGGAAATACAAAGTAACACTTTTGAAGATAGGAGATGTGTAGTTAAATTATGTTAAATATAAGATCAATTCCCAAGTATATGGTTCTACTAATGATTAAAAGAGTGATAACATAGAATAAGATGGAAGAATAAGTTTGATATAGAGAGTTGTGATATATTCCAAATAAATTTAATTTTTTTTTCTTATTAACAATATGGGAAAATTTAGTCACTTGTGAAAAAATAATACTAAGGTATGACATGATGGTGTGGTTGTATCCAACTAAAATGACATGGTCTTCAGGCTAGCATTCTTGACTGGATATCAAAGAATGATTCCTAATTTGATAGATGGAGGTAGAATCGATGATAGTCTTGATGAATATGGATTATATAATTATGTTCTATATGAAATTGAATACAAGAGAGGAGAATATATGGACATATCCTACAACTCCCCATATCCTTGATTATTTAGTTATTTTCAACTATTAGTCATGAACCACACTCTGATACCTCTATTTAGCTTGTACTCCAAAAGGGACTACTAGGGACTAAAATAACTCTATAGTTTTTATAAAAATGATATGGATATTTTTATTAAAAAAGACGGGTTGATTTTTTTTGTCCCATTAGTGATTTTAAGTAATTTAAAATAATTCAATGTTGTTATTTTTCTTTTTATTTTGTGTGGCATACCATATTCTATATAAAAAAATTAACTTCATCAAGAAATATATAATGGAATCGAATTATACTTTTGAATCACATGTCGGTCGACCTCTTCAAAATATTTATATATCTAAAGATGAATTTGTTATTAGAAATGGCTATTTTATTTTATAAACTTAATAAAATGCATGGGGAAACATCTAGAAGAAGTCTTTGTTGTTGATATGGAAGATAATCTTCTATAACAATAATTGGATAATAGATTAAAAAAGGACACTATATGCAAAGATTTGGGCATCATCATATTTAATTAATTATTTCTCTCCACATAGCCAATCAAAATAGGGAAGATTGGTTCCTAAAAAAATTCCTTTTGTTAATGGATTTTTATTCTGACATCTTATCAATTTAAAACATTCTCTTCACTGTACTTTTGGAAGTTATTGTGTTTATCTATTTATTTGAGGTCCATTTGTTCATACTATTTTACCGAATGGTTGAAATTATTCCACCAAAAGAAATGACAACAAAGAATTCAGGGTATGTACAAGTCATTCATTAAAATGTTGTCACCAGAAATGTTGATCTATGACTTACAACAGAAATGAATCATATATTTTATTACCAAAATATATTATTAATATAGAGGATATTTATTATGGTGTACATTTGATATTGAGGTGGGTTAAATTTTCACACTACCATTTATTTAAAGTAAAAGAGAATAAAAAGTGTAAATGTTTTTGTGTATCCCTTGTTACATGTTGTACCTTATCAAAACTAACAAAATTTAAATAGAAAATGGAATAACTAAAAACCTTATTCTATACAAATATTTATTTTATTATAAATGGAACTATATTAATATAAATAACTTGCACCTCCACACTTTATTAGTTCACTAAGGACTAGGTATAGAAACAACATTTGTCGTGTAAAATGTAGCCAAAAAATCTTTAAAAAAATTATACTCCATGTTTCTCATATCAATTCAATTTTGAGTTCTTTAGTGTTCCACTCCCATTTTTAAATGTTTAATTCAATAAAAAATACGAAATATGTCAATAAAAACATTCAGAATTAAACAAAGATAAAAAACCTTCTTATATCATGCCTATATGTATATATTATTCAAAATTATATAACTTGTTTTCATTATCTCTCATTTTTTCCTAACATATGACATGTTTTTTATTTAGTATTTAGTGTCAAGTTGAATTTCAATACTAGAAAGAAATGACATTTATTGTTTCTTTAAAAAAAATAGTATGTAGAAACAATAAAGAGTGTTTTCACATCAATTCCTCCTAGGATATTCTAAGACTACATTGGGTGTGGGTTTCCTATTCCAACATGTATAACCATTTTGTGTAAGTTTCTGGATGGTAAGTAATAATCACATCTCTATCTAACTCTATCTTTCACTATCTAGAAGCAAAAAAGTAATAATAAAAAAATGCATTTATTTACTTCAACACAATGAGATGTTTCCTATGATTCCTGATGGATTCAAATATAATTGAACAAACAAAGGAAAGGGAAGTATTTTTTTATTGTTTGTCAAAATTCATCCATTCTTTTTTATTGTTCGCTTTTCATCCATTTGAAATTACATGGTTTTATCTTTCTTTATAAACTTCTGCATATATATTTTTCTATGGAAAAAAATCACAAGTGGGTATCACCTATTTTTTGAAACATAATATTAATTTCTTTTAATTTATAGGTGTGTTCAATGAAAATATACATTAAAAAGATAGATTCTTATCGTTGGGGAGAAGAAATTAAGTTGGACATTTCAGAAATAAAATATGTTGTTTGTATGCCATGGTTATTGGGAAGGGGAAATATTTCATAGGGAATCTACAAAGAAATTTTATACGTTTTTTTCACCATGGAAAATCTTGTTGAATCATAAAGAGTTCTTCTCAAGTGTCCACTACTCATTTATACAAATGGAAAGAATTCAAATAAATAGGATACATACTTGTACAATGTGTTTTCTATAAACAGATCCCTCCTCACCATCCCCATACGCTTGTAACAAATTATATTTTTTTAAGTTTTCCCCATCCCTCTCCCTTTACCCATGCACAAAATACAAAACAAAACATTTTAATAATTTTCTCTTGACAACACCATCTACTTCCCATTCCATGTCCCCTACCAAAAACCCTAATGTCCCATTGCTTTGTTGATTGATTGTTATAATGGGTTTCTTTGATTTTGATAGCTTTTCACTAATTCTAATGACGCGTCAATAAAAACAAATTACAAAATAAATTTAGGGAAAAGTAAATGTAGATGTTCATAAAAACAATGAATGCCAACAATGGACTTGAATGTGTCTAATTTGATAATAATCTGCAATGACCATGTTGTGTGTTTATGAATTCAATACTCTATATCACTCTTTGACCTTGTATATGAATTCACTACTCCACTTGACTCTTAGAGTGACAAAAGTGTCTCATAGGAAGATACATTTAACTATTTTATCTCAAAATCTCTTTTCTAGCATCAAATTATACACTTGACAAATCGTTTTATTACATCTTGAAGTAATAAAAATAAATAATGTTAATGATTTTTTGTGTTTGAAATATTTTCAAAGAATATATTAGATCTATGAAAATATACGTCACACATGAACACTAAAATCATAGGACTTAAGAACCTTTCGAAAATATGATCTATTTAGTACGGGAGAGAAATAATAATTTGTTCCTAGTCATTTAGATTGAAATTAATTGATTATATACTAAAATACAAGGGGTTTCTTTTGTAGAAATAATTCCTTTTACATCATCCATTGGTTACCAGAAATTTTATATCCAACTAGGTAAACAATATTCTAGTGATAAAGAATTAGGCACATGTAGTAAAATAGTTATAGTAACCTTCACCACTCAATATCTAGAAATGATTACTAGAAATGATTTTGCAAATACTAAAAGAGAATAGAGACTAGTAAATAAGTTACATAAAATATTTCTAGAGGAAAAACTAACAATATATATTGAATTAGTCATAACCAAATGGATGATATATTCTCAAACATAGAAATTGATGATGTAATTGAGTTTACCAAGGTTGGAAATCCTACAATGGAAAGGGATCTACTACAAGTAACTATATGAAAGTATTTCAATTTAAAAGTAAGTGGAAACATGTATCCATACGTTACTACCCAAGGAATGTTCATGTATATTATTACTTGGATAAGATGTTTCATCTAGGAGAGTATTTCCTCTATTTTCATCAATCATTTTATTAAAACTGTAGTCATCCAATATGGATTTACTCAATGTTGTATATAAAACAACTGATGCAAAAATAATTAGTACCCTAAAATAATATATTGTCTTCATTAATTATAACTTAGAAGAATTAGTTTAACACATAAATCTATCCTTTTTATTTTCTTCCTAACACAAGGCCAAGAAGCAAGTCGATGGAGAATGAAAATTGAAGAGGAAATTGTACTTCAAAAGTAATTAATATTATCCTTTATATTTTTGTGAAAACTAAAGAAAATATAAAAATAAAAATCAATCAATTAAAAAAGAAATTTAGAAAATATAATTTTGAACGCTTAGGATCATGCTACCAAGGGAAAAGTTGGCCCCGTGGTCCCACCCAATAAAAAACTAGAATTACAAGCTTATTCTAGTTCAAATTTAGAATGACAAAAGAGAAGAAGTTTCAAACTTTGATCATGGTATGTAAGGATCACCATATATTTTCCTATCATTGAACAACACAACCTATGTTTATTTAAATATTCAAGATTTATAGGTGTTCCCGTTGTAGATACCTATCCTTGGAATTGAGACTAGACCAAAATGAATAAGCAAGTGGGGAAAGAAGAGGAGACGAATGACACAAAGTAATCCTTATGGTTAGGAATGATTTTAGAAAGATAAAGGGTGTTCTTATGTACACATGAAAATACAAAAGAACAGTTTTGAAGATAGGATATGTCTACTTCAACAATGTTAAATATGAGATCAATTCCCAAGTATATGGTTCTACTTATGATTAAAGAGTGATAACATAGAAGAAGGTGGAAGAATAAGTTTGATATAGAGTGTTGTGATGTATTCCAAATAAATCAATTTTTTTTCTTATTAACAATATGGGAAAATTTAGTATCTTTTGAAAAAATAATACTAAGGAATGACTTGACGGTGTGGCTATCTCCAACTAAAATGATATGGTCTTTACGCTAGCATCTTGAATGTATATTAAAGAATGATTCCTAATTTGATGGATGATGGTAGAATGGATGATAGCATTGACGAATATGGATTCTATGATTATGTTACAGGTGAAATTGAATACAAGAGAGGAGAAAATATGGACAAATCCTACAACTCCCTAGATCTCCGATTGCCTAGTTATTTTCAACTATTAGTCATGAACCACACTCTGATACCTCTATTTAGCTTGTCGTGGGAAAGGGACTACTACCGACTAAAATAGATCAGCTAGACCAAAACAAAAATTGATTGAGTGATTAAATGAAGACTTGAAATTAAATAGGAAAGAATTAAAATGGTTTAAGGATCACATTAATCAGATATTTAGGATACATGTTTCAACAAGGTGTGACGTATGCATGTATTTTGTACAAATATGATAAATTATCTTGCTTCTTAGGATTCAAAGTCTATATCTTGCACTATCCACTATAGTAGAGTAGTATACTATATAACCTAATTACTAACTATGTCCAGTAGTGTCAATATGGAAAGTTAAACAATACAAACTCTCTGGACAATGTACCTCATAGTGGTTATCCCACTCCCATAGCACATTATTCACCATGTTGATTATATATTTTCTTGATTATTAATACCACACTAATAGATCTAACACATACACATGGTGATCAAGAATAATAACAAAATTATGAGATTCCATTGTTAAAATATGAAGCAAAAACAATCTATATTATACTACAAATAAACATGCATTGTTTCAACATCATGCTGCTCTAGGGTCCCTAAGAGCAGGGGCCTTATCCCCTCATGCTTGACATGATATAAAAAAGGTTTGTAGGAGATAAACAACATAGAGAATGAAGAAAACCCATATAATGAGGTGTAAGGCTTATCCCCTATGAAGATCGCCGCAAATTGGATAAAAATTTGACCATCTAACTTCTCATTGGAGGTGTTTGGATGAACCTTTACCCATGTATCAGTGTCTACTTCTAATTAGGTCACTAATATCTAGTAAAATGGCTGATGTCCCCTCTCCATTTGTCCATTTAGGTTTTTAAGGAAGAGGCTAAAACATAACTTATCTAATGAACTATTGGATGTTGACTTTGTTTATCATGGTCATCTAGAAAATCTTCGTGACACCAAATTGGAAGTCAATGCCATCGGGCTTTTTTTTCTATGAATAGGGCAGACTATCTTACTGCCATCAAGTAAACCGTCAATGGTATTGAGATTCTACTAAGTCTTTGTGATATCTTTTACTAGAAAATTTGAGCTGACCATTAGGGGCACTAACTTGACATATTAGTAGTATGGAGCCTCATCTTGGTGTTATTGAGATTTCTCTATGAGAAGGCCTTCTTTTTATCTTGTTTGGGGTACTGGTAGTAGTTGTGGTGCTAACTGTCTCTAGTGTGTATTTGATTTCTCTACAATAAAGCAAAGAATACTTTAGGCTATCATCACATACATAATTTCAAACGAAATACATTATAATAAGACAAAATAGATGCATAATAACTAATTCTATCTATCTAGGTACAAGAAACATAAAATACATGAATATCAGAGGGTTTCTTATGAAAAAATTTCTACATTAGCCCACAATTTCATGGAGAGATTGTGTTTGTCAAAACTCCTAAGCTTGAAGTTGCTCTTCTCGAGCAAAGTTATTTTGGATTTGATTTAGAAACTCAAAAGAAATAGAATTATATCATTCTAGACATATGTGAAATAGTCAGAAGCAGTGTTCAGAAAAGTGCTATTCGGTGTACGGGCGGATGGGGCACTGAACAGAGTATATGCAGTATGCGGGAGTATATGCGGTTTTGGATTTTTTTAATAAATTAATATATCTATGTATATTTATATATCATTCATATAGAATTATATATCACATTGAACAATTACATACAAGGACAATATAGAATGATTAATTAGAAGAAAGGGAGCAACAATAACATATAAATATTTAATTAGAAACAACCAAAAAGATCATATAAATTTCATTTCTTCAATTCCATGTATGTGTGTTTGGAAAAGCGGTGATTAAGCGGCCGCATAAGCGGGTAATCAGCCGCATAATCAGGCCTAGACTGATTATTGGTCCTCTTTGACATATGCGGTGCGGTCCCCTGTCCGAACCACTTAAGCGGCCACATATGTGGCCGCACGGACCGATTTCCTGAACACTGGTCAGAAGAAATTGATGTCCTAATAAGATAAAATTGTTTTATTCAAAAGTCATTCACATAGGTTCTTACTATCCTAGACATCGGTTCTGTAAACTGCCTCCCTATTATACCACATCAGTTTTATCTTTTTCGATAAATTGACGTCATGGCCATTTATCAACAACGTCCCCAACGTACAAATTGCATTTTAACTAACACTAAAGGCATAAAATTATCGATGTCAAAACCCACAAGTGTGCTAGTGTAAAATAATAGAGTTATATTGTTGGGTTTTAGGTGAGACAGAGAAGGCAGCGGAAACAAAAATTTCTTCTCCCAAACCCAGAATAAAGGAATCACATCAACATCTATACAGTAGGAAGGATGGTTTGTAGAGGCATACCTTGTCCCGAGGCTTGCTCGGCGACGTTACCTCGCGGCTTGTGCGGTCTTCACATTCGGTCTTGGATGATGTCTGTACAACTCCTGGTCTCACCAAGACTGTTAGGATTGACAGCTGTCCTCCGAGCGACAGAAGTCTCCCGCCTCTGTAGTAGTCCACACGGACCACCTGAAACTCCGATCTCCTTGTACCACAAGGAATCAGAAGGATTCACACCCTCCTGTCGGCGCACTAGCTACCGACACACTCTCCTACAACCAATTGCCTTTCTACAGTTGTCTTTCCCTTGTTGTGCCTCCCTTATCGGGTAGAACTTGCTCGGGCTCTCCTGGTTACCACAACCAGAGGGAATGACAACTTTGTAGAGCAACTAGTGTTCTGAGTTGTACTTTGAGAAGCCCCAATACTGCTATATATAGGAAGGTCATGGGATAGGGTTCTCTACCCCCAGCAATGCGGGATTAAACCAGGAGTAGTAGGGTTCAAGATTTTCCATAAAATCTGACAAGCTGTGCCAGTTGAACTGATCGGTTCAGCCCTGAACCGATCGTATGGGCCCTTGAGACGATCGGTTCAAGCATGAACCAATCAGTTTGAGGTCCTGGTCCAACTCAAATTGACTTTCTATGTTCATTTCCAACTAATCAAATATTAATCCTTGTCCAAATCAAATTTGACAAGTGAAACAAACTCGGTTGGTCATCCGACCAGTTCAACACTGTGAACCTATCGGTTCATTTACCTGAGCCAGTCATCTCACCAGCCTGAGTCGATCGGTTCATCTCTATGAGCTGATCGGTTGGGGTAACAGATCAGTCAATTGCAGTTTCAATCAATTCGATACTCTAATCATCTGATCCAACACCTTGAATACTATGATTTTGAGCTATCAATCGATTGGGTGTTTAATTGAACACTAGACTCCTTTAGTAATCAATCTAAACATCATTTGTGGACAAACTCCTCTTCCAGGTTAAATCTTTTGTGTGTGACCCTGCAGGTCCATTTCACATTGGCAATGAAAGTCCATAACACTTATGACTTCACAAGCAAAGAGCGGTGCCTAGTCACACATCAGTGCTACCCAAGTGAAAATAGAAAGTTGGAGAACAACTTTCAATCCTACAATCCATGAATAGTGTTACAGTGAATGTATAACTCCTTTGTCACTAATGTCCTGAATGAACTCAAGGCATGGTGCAGTCATCCTTTCAACATTCATTCATTCCCTTGATCTCAGAGCAGACTGGGTGAGATGTGTGTGACATCAATATCACATATTGATTCACACATGCATGCACATGCCTTTCTCAATCCTACTCATCAAGTGGACATGGACATCAAACTCCCTTAGGAGGGACAAATCCCATATCTATCACTCACCCCTCAATAGCCCCATGTGCCAAAGTCACCCAATCATTAACTTTTGTAACAACCCATGTTTCAGGACTGCGTTTGATGATGTCAAGGTGTACCCAACAACATGTGTTGTGTGTAGTGATTTTAGGTCGAAGAATCACACTCACCACCATCACTTTGAGAGATGACTGTGACTACCAAATCATGGTTCCATGTGTCACTCTCACGGTGGGTCTGTTCAGTACACTTGTTCTCTAACAAGTACCTATGTGCTTGGTTTGATATCACCATATCATGACTAATGAGATTTTGTCATCAACCAACACACAATCTAGTCATTAGTGTTGTTGATATCTATGGTTATTTCTACAATAACAACCGACTAGGGACTAAACAAGAAAGTATACTCTTAATATCCGTATGATTTCATCGTTTAGGTCCTCAACCCAAAAGCATACATCATCGAGTAAAATAATTCTTTAGACATCTATCATGTTACACTATCATCTCAGAAATAGTTAAAACATATAGATCGGAAATTGGCTTTATTATTATTCAAATCATTTACAAAGTATCCCATTACAATCATCACATGACTTGCTCTATGAGCATACATACCAACAGACTCCCACTTGCACTTAGAGCCAGTCACCTAGGAACCTGAGTCCTTGTGACCTAGCATGACCATCATGCTTATGCTAAGAAAGAGCCTTCGTTAGTGGATCATCTATGTTGTCTTCAGTTGGTACTTTGCAAATCTTCACATCTCCTCACTGTATGATCTCTCGTATGAGATGGAAGCGTCGCAGTATGTGCTTGGACCGCTGATGTGATCTGGTCTCCTTAGCTTGAGCAATAGCTCCATTATTATCACAATAAATCTCAATTGCATCACAACTACTGGGAACTACACCAAGTTCAGTGATGAACTTCCTGATCCACATAGCCTCCTTTGTTGCATGTGAAGCAGTGATATACTCAACCTCTGTAGTAGAATCGGCAACTGTTTCCTGCTTGGAACTCTTCCAGCTCATAGCTCCATTGTTTAGGCAAAATACAAATCTTGATTGCGATCTGTAATCATCTTTGTCGGTTTGGAAGCTTGCATCAGTGTAACCTCTTACAACCAGTTGTTCCTCACTTCCGTATATGAGGAATTGATCCTTAGTTCTTCACAAGTACTTGAGGATGTTCTTTACAACTTTCCAGTGAGCATCCCCGGGATCTGACTGGTACCTGCTCGTCATGCTGAGGGCATACGAGACATCTGGGCGTGTGCACAACATAGAGTACATAATGGATCCGATGGCTGATGAATATGGGATCCCATTCATACGCTCCCTCTCTTCACAAGATTGGGGACATTGAGCTCTAGAGATGGTGACTCCATGTAGCATGGGGATGTTGCCTCTCTTTGAGTTCTCCATGCGGAACCGCTTTAACACTTTGTCAATGTACGTGCTTTGACTTAATCTGAGAAGCCTTTTAGATCTATCTCTATAGATTTTAATGCCTAGTATGTAGGATACTTCTCCTAAGTCCTTCATTGAGAAAGTATTCCCAAGTAAAGTCTTTACCTTCTCTAAGGTTGTGACATCATTCCCCATCAATAGTATGTCATCCACATACAATATGAGGAATGTAGTCGTGCTCCCACTAACCTTCTTATACACACAAGGTTCATCTTCATTTTGAATAAAGCTAAACACTTTGACTTCCTCATCAAATCGAAGATTCCAACTCCGAGATGCTTGTTTTAATCCATAGATTGACTTTTGCAGCTTACATACTTTATTGGCATTCTTTGGATCTACAAAACCTTCAGGTTGTGTCATGTACACATCCTCAATTATATTCCCATTAAGGAATGCAGTTTTAACATCTATTTGCCAAATCTCATAGTCATAGTAAGCCACAATAGCAAGCATGATCCTGATGGACTTAATCATGGAAACTGGAGAAAAAGTTTCATCATAGTCAACACCTTGAACTTGTCGGAAACCCTTCACAACCAATCTGCCTTTATAAGTCTGCACATTGCCATCCATGTCGGTCTTATTCTTGAAGACCCACTTGCACCCTATGGGTTTTAACCCTTCATGTGGTTCCACCAAAGTCCATACTTTGTTGGAGTACATGGATTCCATCTCGAATTTCATGGCCTCAAGCCATTTCTCAAAATCTGGTCCCTCCATAGCCTCTAGATAGGTAGTTGGATCATCATCTATGATCAACTCACCACCTTCCTGAGTCACAAGGTATCCAAACCTCTCAGGTTCAAGGCATGTCCTACTAGATATACGATGTACTTGTGTTACTTGAGGAGACTGAGATTCTACAACACCTTGTGAATCTCTATGTTCCTCTTGTACATCTATTGGTTCAATGTTTTCTTGTTGGGCTTGAACCTCTTCAAGCTCTATTTTCCTCCCACTGCTTCTTTGGAAATAAATTCCTTCTCTAGGAACACAACATCCCTGGCAACAAACACTTTGTTGTCAGTTGGGTGGTATAAGTAATATCCCTAGGTTTCCTTAGGATATCCAACAAAATAACATTTATCAGATCTAGGGCCTAGTTTGTCAGGAAACATTTTCTTGACATATGCCTCACATCACCAAATCCTCATAAAAGACATATTGGGATGCTTCCCAGTCCATATCTCATATGGTGTCTTTTAAACTAATTTAGATGGTACTCGGTTAAGTGTAAACGCGGTGGTTTCAAGAGCATAACCCCAGAAGGAAATTGGAAGATCAACAAAACTCATCATCAATCACACCATATCCAGTAAAGTGTGATTCCTTCTTTTAGACACACTGTTATGTTGTTGTGTTCCAGGCGGAGTCCATTGTGATACGATACCACTGGCTAACATAAGATCCTCAATCTCTTGGCTTAAGTATTCTCCACCTCGATCGGATCGAAGTGCTTTAATACTTTTACCAAGTTGGTTCTATACTTAATTCATTAAATCCTTGAACCTTTCAAGGGTTTCTGACTTATGTTTCATCAGGTACACATAGCTATACCTACTGAAGTCATCAGTGAAGGTAATGAAGTACTGATACCCACCTCTGGCATTAGTTCTAAAAGACTCACATACATCAATATGTATGAGTCCTAATAGATCACTAGCTCTCTCACCTTTACCTAAAAAGGGAGTCTTGGTCATCTTGCCCAGCAAACAAGATTCACATGTCTCTATTGATTAATAATCAAAAGAGTCTAGATAACCATCTTTATGGAGCCTAGAAATGCACTTCTCATTTATGTGCCCTAGACGACAATGCCAAAGATATGTTTTGTTTGAGTTGTTGAGTTTTTGCCTTTTGGTGTTTACATTGTATACACTCGTCTCTAGATCTATCAAGTATAGACCATAAGACATTGGGGCACTACCATAAAAGATCCCATCTTTTGAAATGGAACACTTTCCATTCTTAATAAGAAAATCGAAACCATCCTTATCCAAACAAGAGACGGAAATGATATTCCTATTTATGGTAGGTACATTATAGCAGTTCTTCAACTCTATTATTAGCCCACTAGGTATCGTTAACTCATAGGTTCCTACGGCACTGGAGGAAACTCTTGCCCCATTGGAAACACGTAGTTCAACCTCGCCTTTCCCCAAAGGCCTACTTCTCTTGAGATCCTTCACATTTGAACAAATGTGAGATCCACATACGGTATCAAGTACCCATGACAAAGAAGTAGTAAAGTTAATCTCTATCATATATACCAGAAGTAGAGATATCTATCTCTTGCTTCTTCTTCCAGCGTTCCTTCCATCCTCTCCATGTTTTGAGCACAGAAGATTCTGACATTGGTTTGGCGAGAGAACCCTTCTCTCCCTCACCTTTGTCCTTAGACTTTGTTCCATTGATCTCCATCAATGAACTATCCTTCTTCTTAAGCACACATAGAGCGGATTCAAAGGCTACTGGTATATCTAGATTGTGCAGAACACTTCTCACAATCCCTAACCAGTTATGGAATTTATTCTCAATTAATTTGCCCATTTTAAAAGATGATTCTTTTGCCATTCTATAAGAGAAAATTGCATTTTTCAAAACTCCTTTTGATTTGATTTGATTTGATTTGAATAAAATTTGAAAGTAGTTAATTAGGCCTTTAATTAATTACCGCTCCCACTATTTTGATTCAAATTGACAACCCTCACCATCAATTTGGAAGATTGCAGCGTACAATCTCCTAGTGGGTCAAGATCCGTATTTCATCAAGTCATGAGTCAACTTTGGCTGATCGCCCACAACTTGACTATTTAGGTAGGCCATCATGCCAATTGCATCATATGCAACTCTTGATGTATGAACATGCGCAACACCTTGCCATGAACATTTTGTGCCTCTGGGCTTATCCGCTCTAAGAATCACCAGTTAAGTCTAACCCAAAAGCCGACACGGTAAACATGCAGCCTGCTTTGGCAGAACCTACATATTTACCCTTCACACTTCTACGAGATAGATGGCGCACCACGATTTGGCATACCCTACACTTGGTCAATCAGTTTTTTCATGTGTGTCGCTAATGGAAGGCATAAAAGACTTAATATTTAGATGAGGGATTTGGTTTTACAAGTACATATAGATATCCAATCACCACAATATATAGTAAGTATCATATACATGCTATATCCCACATAAAACATGTGAAACGATAAAAGCAATGATTATGGCCATCCTAATGTGATTCCTCGAGCTAAGAGGAATCACGATCATCTAGGTCCACATCACATGCAACCTGTACAAGATGATCTCTGTGCTTTGCCTTTCTGGGTTTGATCAACTCATCTCTATGATTGATCGGCTCGCCATCAGTCCGGTCAGTTGGTTGCCACCAGCCGATCGACTGGCGCCTCCAGCCAATCGGTTCACTGGTCGTCATGCATCTCCTCATGTCGCCACCCGCTCATCTCACTCCTTGAAATGGTTGTCTGGATCGCCAACCGATTAGTTCACGCCTTGAACTAATCATCTCAGTTGTCGTTAGATTGTCCTCTGTTCTTTGACATAATAGGAAATAAAAATCTACCATATTTACATTTAAAAGAGAAACCCTGAGTTACATTCGGGGGGAGCAAAGGTAGGAAAGAAATCTTGAGTTATCTTGAGTTACATCAAGAATAGGAGATAGGGAATCAGTGCGCCGACCGAGATGCAAGCAACCACATTCAACCAAGCACACACATACATAGGGTTTATTGGCCATAACCATGTATACAACCACCACAAAAACTCGTTTAAGGGCGACGCGTATTGAGTGTATTCATATTACATATCATATATGTATTTTGGGATTTGTGGATTGGACATGCATAAAGCTAATTTATTCGCATCGTATGCAATAAATAAAGGCAACAAATCAAAATCGATCATATCGATAATCCTAAAGTATAGAGCAGTTGACGTGGCTCTGATACCACTGTTGGGTTTTAGGGGAGATAGAGAAGGCAGTGGAAGCAAAATTTTCTTCTCCCAAACCCAGAATAAAGGAATCGCGTCAATATCTATACAGTAGGAAGGATGGTTTGTAGAGACATACCTTATCTCGAGGCTTGCTCGGCGACGTTACCTCGTGGCTTGCGCAGTCTTCACCTCTGGTCTTGGACGATGTCTGTGCAGCTCCTGGTCTCACCGAGACTGTCGAGATTGACAACTGTCCTCCGAGCAGCAGAAGTCTCCCACCTCTGTAGTAGTCCACACGGACCACCTAGAACTTCGATCTCTTTGTCCCCCAATAAATTGGAAGGAGGCGCACTAGCCACCGACACACTCTCTTGCAACCAGTTACCTTTCTACAGTTGTCTTTCCCTTGCTCTGCCTCCCTTACCGGGTAGGACTTGCTCGGGCTCTCCTGGTTACCACAACTAGAGAGAATGACAACTTTGCAGAGCAACTGGTGTTATGAGTTGTATTTTGAGAAGTCCCAATACTCCTATATATATAGGAGGGTCATGGGATAGGGTTCTCTACCCCGGGAAATGCAGGATTAAAGCAGGAGTAGAAGGGTTCGAAATTTTCCACAAAATCTAACAAGTTGCGCCAGTTGAACCGATCGGTTTAGCCCTGAACCAATCATCTGGGCCCTTGAGCCGATCGGTTCAAGCATGAGACGATCAGTTCGAGGTCCTAGCCCAAATCAAATTGACTTTCTATGTTCGTTACCAACTAATCAAATATTAGTCCTTTTCCAAATCAAATTTGACAAGTGAAACAAACTCAGTTGGTCATCCGACCAGTTCAACACTGTGAACCAATCGGTTCATTGACCTGAGCCGGTCGGCTCACCAGCCTGAGCCGATCGGTTCATCTCTATGAGCTGATCGGTTGGGGAAGCAGATCAGTCAAATGCAGTTTCAATCAATCTGATACTCTAATCATCTGATCCAACACCTTGAATACTATGATTTTGAGCTATCAATCGATTGGGTGTTTAATTGAACTGATAAACTCTTTTAGTAATCAATCTAAACATCATTTGTGGACAAACTCCTCTTTCATGTTAAATCCTTTGTGTGTGACCCTACATGTCCATTTCACATTGGTAGTGAAAGTCCATAACACTTATGACTTCATAAGCGAAGAGTGGTGCCTAGTCACACATCAGTGCTACCCAAGTGAAAATAGAAAGTTGGAGAACAACTTTCAATCCTACAATCTGTGAATGGTGTTACAACAAATGTATAATTCCTTTGTCACTAATGTCTTGAATGAACTCAAGGCATGGTGCAGTCATCCTTTCAACATTCATTCATTTCCTTGATCTCAGAACAGACTGGGTGAGATGTGTGTGACATCAATATCACATATTGATTCACACATGCATGTGCATGCCTTTCTCAATCCTACTCATCAAGTGGCCATGGACATCAAACTCCCTTAGGAGAGACAATCCCATATCTATTACTCACCCTCAATAGTCCCATGTGTCAAATTCACCCAATCATCACCTTTATAACAACCCATATTTCAGGACTGCGTTTGATGATGTCAAGGTGTACCCAACAACATGTGTTGAGTGTAGTGATTTCAGGTCGAAGAATCACACTCACCACCATCACTCTAAGAGTTGACTGTGACTACCAAATCATGGTTCTATGTATCACTCTCATAGTGGGTCTATCTGGTATACTTGTTCTCTAACAAGTACCTATGTGCTTGGTTTGATATCACCATATCATGACTAATGAGATTCTGTCATCAACCAACACACAATCTAGTCTTTAGTGTTATTGATGTCTATGGTTGTTTCCATAATAGCAACCGACTAGGGACTACACAAGAAAGTATACTCTTAACATCCGTATGATCTCATCGTTTAGGTCCTCAACCCAAAAGCATACGTCATCGAGTAAAACAATTCTTTAGACATTTATCATGTTACACTATCATCTCACAAATAGTTAAAACATATAGATCGGAAATTGCCTTTATTATTATTCAAATCATTTACAAAGTATCCCATTACAATCATCACATGACTTTCTCTATGGGCATACATACCAAAATATATAACTATGACATTTTTATTTTATCAAGTTAGAAAAAGTTTCATGCGGAGTATAAAATAAAGTCAATTGTCCATTGTTTGTATTGATCTACATGAAATGAAAAAATGTTTTAAAAACAACACTAACTGAACTACCATAATAAGTGTTTTTTTTTAAATAACAATACATAGTCCACGTCTTCTAAGAGTGTACACATTTAAGAAAGGACTATTTTGGCACAACAAGGTAACATCTTGCACCAATTAAATATAAATATATAATGTTCAGATTTGCTGCAATTACCATCTCAAAGTTAATATTTTGAAGCAATAGTTATTAAAAAATAGAATGTATTTCATGCATCGTGATATGGTCCATCCGCACGCTCACATGAATTCTCCAATTTCACACCCCGTATGTCATCATCAAGAAGAAGAGTTGTTAGAGGAGTGATGGGTTTTCTGTTTGTTGATGTTTGTTGAGCGATCTGGGGTCTTCCATGTCTTCTTGCTTGCTTTCTGATCTCTTTGCTGTGTGGAGCCTTTGTGGGTTGATGGGAATATACCTGCGTTTGCTATAAGTAGGAGATTTACTTCCTGTTAGATGATTTTGCCCATACTAGGGGGATGAGATGAATAAAGTAACCCCTGGTTTAAAAAAAATGTCATTCGACCTCTTTAAAATATTTAGATATCCAAAGATGAATTTGTTATTGGAAAAAGCTATTTTATTTTATAAACTTAATAAAATGCACGGGGAAACATCTAGAAGAAGTCGTTGGTGTTGATATGGAAGATAATCTTCTATAACAATAATTGGATAATAGATCCAAAAGGACACTATATGCATAGATTTGGGCATTATCATATTTTATTACTTATTTCTCTCCATGAAGCCAATCAAAATAGGGAAGATTGGTTCCTAAAAAAATTCTTTTTGTTAACAGATTTTTATTCTGGCCTCTTACCAATTTAAAACATTCTCTTCACCGTACTTTTGGAAGTTATTGTGTTTAGCTATTTATTTGAGGTTCATTTGTTGATCATACTATTTTATCGAAAGGGTGAAATTATTCCACTAAAAGAAAGGACAACAAAGAATTCAGAGTATGTCCAAGTCATCTATTAAAAAGTTATCAATAGAAATTTTGATCTATGACTTACAACTGAAATGAATCAAAGAATATATTTTATTACCAAAATATATTATTAATATAGATGATATTTATTATGGTGTATGTATGATAGTGAGGTGGGATAAATTTTCACACTACCATTTATTTAAAGTAAAAAAGAATAAAACTGTACAAGTTTTTGGGTATCCCTTATTACACATTGTACTATGTGAAAACTAATAAAATTTAAATAGAAAATAGCATAAATAACAACCTTACTCTAAACAAATATTTTTCTGTTAGAATTGGCACTATATTAATATAAATGACTTGCATCTCCACACTTTATTAGTTCAGTAAGGACCGGGTATAGAAACAACATTTTTCATGTAAAATGTAACCTACAAAATCTAAAAAAATATTATAGTCCATGTTTCTCATATCAATTCAATTTTGAGTCCTCCAGTGTTCCACTCCCATTTTTAAATATTTAATTCAATAAAAAATATGAAATATGCCAATAAAACATTCAGAAAATAATAAAAGATAAAAAAACCTTCTTATATCATGCATATACAGATGTATATTATGCCAAATTATATAACTGCTTTTCATTATCTCTCATTTTTTCCTTACATATGACGTTTTTGTTATTTAGTATTTGGCATCAAGTTAAATTTTAAACCTAGAATGAAATCATATTTATTGTTACTTTATAAAAAATAGTATGTGGAAATAATGAAGAGTGTTTTCACATCGATTCCTCCTAGGATATTCTAAGACTACATCGGTGTGGGTTTCCTATTCCAACATGCATAACCATTATATGTAAGTTTCTAGATGGAAAGTAATAGTCACATCTCTAAGTCTATCTTTCACTATCTAGAAGCAAAAAATTAAGAAAAAAAGTTCATTTATATACTTCAACACAATTAGATATTTCCTATTATTCCAAATAGATTCAAATATAATTGAACAAATACAGGGGCAGAGAAGTATTTTCTTTCTTTTCTTATTGTTTGTCAAAATTCATCCATTCTTTTTTCTTGTTCACTTTTCATCCATTTGAAATTATATGACTATATCTTTCTTTATAAACTTCCATATATATATTTTTCTGTGGAAAAACATCCCAAGTGGGTGTCACCTATTTTTTAAAACTTAACATTATATTTTAATTTATTTGTGTGTTCAATGTATATATACATTAAAAACATATTTTTAATCATTGGGAAGAAGAAATTATGTTGGAGGCTTCATGTCTTCAAATATTTTAGAGTTTTCTCCACAAAATTATAGTAAATACTAACATTTTATTTCTAGTTTCCTTTCCATTTTATTTTCAATCATCTTTCATTTTCGGAAAGATATCCTATCAATATGAGTAAATAAAAAAATCCTAATAGGGCATCGAAAACTATAAAAAGGTTGCTCGTGAAGCCCACGAAAACACAATTGATCAACAAACTAAAATCAAATGTGTTCTTTACTAGCTATTGCCTCCATCGTTGGTATATCACTACATCAGGAAGGTAAACCAAAACTTCAAGATGTCAGAGACGTCACAACATTTCTTTAGTAAAGGTATAAAGATCCACAAAGAGCAAGTCATGTTCAACCAAGAAGGCATTCCCACCTTTACAAACTACAAGACTTCTAATAGGAATAAGGATGATGGTCCTGATAGCCAACAAGTATGTCCTAGGTGTAGGTATCTTCCAGAGAATTGTCAATGCTTTGATGTTTTCTCCGTTGGATATAACAGGTTTGAGTCCTTTCTCTAGTTGGAATTCTACCCAGTTGTTGTCGAATAAACACTAACAATATGACATTCATTTTAATACTGACCTATATGTATGGTTATCAGGTTAAATCAAGGAGACACAATGTAGGTTCATGTCTACACTGTCACACCAATAAGGAGGATGTGAATAGTGGATGTGTATCTGTTATGTGTATGAAACTTTTTGATGGATGATTTTATGTGAAGGAATGTCAAGGAACAAGGAAGAATCAAACATATAAGAAGTTTATACTATGTGCTTAATTATCATTCTTGTCTACTTGTTGGCAATATGACATATATGTTGTCATGTTTCTAAGTCTCTATTTATTAGTTTGAGTCAAGGAGATTTTTTTGGGATAATGCCTATGTTATTTCTTATGTTATCATCTTTAACGAAGTTTGATATGTCTATGTGTTCTTCTTTGTCTCATACTTGTGAAATATCTTTGTTTCATTTTGATAAAAGACAAACATGCTTAGTTTGGATTTGCTCATATTCATGACTTGTCCGGTCAAATATGTGTACAAGATAAATTGCAAAAATATATATAGTAATGATAGAGTTTTCAATTTACTCCTAGGTTGTGTTTGTAACATGGTGGATCATGGAGAGGTGAATGGTAGGAAAACAACATATGTTGTTTGTTTTCCATGGTTGGGAAGGGAAAATATTTCATAGGGAAATAATGGAGAAATTTTGTATGTTTTTGTCACCATGGAAAATCTTGGTGAATCATAAAGACTTTTTCAATAGTGTCCACTACTGATTTAGAAACATGGAAAAAGAATTCAAATAAATGGGATACATACTTGTACAATGTGTTTTCTATAAACAAATCCCCCCTCGCCATCCCAATACCGTTGTAACAAACATTTTTTTAGTTTTTTTCCATCCCTCTTCCTTTACCCATGCACATATTACAAAACAATATATTTTAATAATTTTCGCTTGACAACACCATCTCCTTCCCGTTCCATGTCCCCTACCACAAACCCTAATGTCCCATTGCTTGGTTGATTGATTGTTAAGATGGGTTTATTTCATTCTGATATGATTTTACTAATTCCAATGATGAATCAATAAAAATAAATTACAAAACAAAATATAGGGAAAAGTAAATCTAGAGGTTCATAAAAATAATGAATGCTAAAAACGGTCTTGAATGTGTATAATGTGATAGTAATCCACAATGACCATGCCATGTGTATATGAATTAACTGCTCTATATCACTATTTGACCTTGTATATAAATTCACTACTCTATATCACTAGTTGACCTTGTATACGAATTAACTACTCCATGTGACTCTTAGAGTGACAAAACTGTCTCATAGGGAAGATACATTTGACTATTTTATCACAACATCTATTTTCTAGCATCAAATTATACACTGAATTACTCTTTTTATTACATCTTCAAGTAATAGAAATAAATAACACTAACAATTTTTTGTGTTCGAAACATTTTAAAAGTATATATGAGATCTATGAAAATATAGGTCACTACAAGAAGACTAAAATCATTGTACATAAGAACCTTTCAAAAATATGATTTATTTAGTATGATAGAGAAATAACAATATGTTCCTAGTCATTAGATTTAAATTATTTGATTATATACTAAAATACAAGGGGTTTATTTTGTAGAAAATAATTCCCTTTATATCATACGTTGGTTACCAGAATTTTTATATTCATGATATTCTAGTGCTAAAAAATTAGGCACAAGTAGTAAAATAGTTATAGTAACCTTCACCACTCTATATCTAGAAATATGATTACAACAAATGATTATGCAAATACTAAAAGAGAATAGAGACAAGTAAATAAGTTACATAACATCTTTCTAGAGGAAAAACTAACAATATATAATGAAGTAGTCATAACCAAGTAGATGATATTTTCTCAAACATAGAGATGGATTACATAATTGAGTTTACCAAGCAATTTATACATTAATATGAACATATCTTGGTATTGGTTGGAAATCATACGGTGGAAGGGTTCCTATAAGTAACTATATGAAAGTATGTTACTAAGAAATTTATACATTAATATATATATATATATATATATATATATATATATATATATATATATATATATATATATATATGATTCCAAATTATATAATTGGTTTTCATTATCTCTCATTTTTCCTTACATATGACATGTTTGTTATATAGTATTTAGCGTCAAGTTGAATTTCAATACTAGAAAGAAATGACATTTATTGTTTCTTTATAAAAGAATAGTATGTGGAACCAAAAAATAGTGTTTTCACATTGATTCCTCCTAGGATATTCTAAGACTATATCGGGTGTGGGTTTCCTATTCAAACATGCATAACAATTTTATGTTAGTTTCTGGATGATAAGTAATAATCACATCTCTATCTAAGTCTATCTTTCACTATCTAAAAGCAAAAAATTAATAATAATAAAATACATTTATTTACTTCAACACAATGAGACGTTTCTTATTATTCCAAATGCATTCAAATATAATTGAACAAACATAGGAAAGGGAAGTATTTTCTTTCTTTTCTTATTTTTTTTGCCAAAATTCATCCATTCTTTTTTCTTGTTCGCTTTTCATCCCTTTGAAATTACATAGCTATATCTTTCTTTATAAACTTCTGCATATATTTTTTTGTATGGAAAAAACATCCCAAGTGGGTGCCACCTATTTTTTAAAACATAATATTATTTTATTTTAATTTATTGGTGTGTTCAATGTAAATATACATTAAAAAGATGATTCTTATCATTGGGAGGAAGAAATTTGGTTGGACATTTCATGTCTTCAAATAATTGAGTTCTCCTTCACAAAATTATTGAAAAACTAACACTTTAATTCTAGTTTTCTTTCCATTTTCTTTTCAATCATCTTTCAATTTTGGAAACATATCCTATCAATAAGAGACAACCAAAAAATCCTAGTAGGGAATCAACAACTATAAAAAGGTTGCTCATGAAGCCCAAGAAAACACAATTGATCAACAAACTAAAATAAACTTTGTTCTTACTAGCAATTGCATTTGTCGTTGGTATATCACTACATCAGGTAGCTAGGTAAATCAAAACTTCATGAATTCAGAGAAGTCACAACATTTCATTGGTAAAGGTAGAAAGATCCACAAAGAGCAAGTCATGTTCAACCAAGAATGCATTCCCACCTTTACAAACTACAACTCTTCTAATAGGAATAAGGATGATAATCCTGACAGCCAACAAGTATGTCCTAGGTGTGGGTATCTTCCAGAGAATTGCCAATGCTTTGATGTTTTCTCCATTGCATCTAACATGTTTGAGTTCTTTATCTAGTTGGAATTATACCCACTTGTTGTCTAATAAACACTAACAATATGACATTCATTTTATGACTGACCTATACATATGGTTATAAGGTTAAATCAAGGAGACATTATATAGGTTCATGTCTACATTGTCACGCCAATAAGGAGGATGAGGCGAATAGTTGAGGTGCATGTGTTATGTGTGTGAAAATTTTTCATGGATGATTTTATGTGGAGGAATGTCAAGCAACAAGGAAGAATCAGGCATCTAAGAGGTTTATATTGTGTCCTTAATTAGCATTCTTTGTCTACTTGTTGGAAATATGACATATATGCAGTCATTGTTAAAGTCTCTATTTATTAGTTTGAGTCAAAGAGAAACATTTTGGGACCATGTCTATGTTATTTCTTATGTTATCATCCTTACTGAAGTTAAATTTGTCTATGTGTTCTTCTTTATATCGTACTTGTGAAATATCTTTGTTTCATTTTGATAAATGACAAACATGCTTAGTTTGGATTTGCTCATATTCATGAGTTGTCCGGTCAAATATGTATACAAGATAAATGGAAAAAAATATATATTGTAATGATAGTGTTTTTGATTTACTCCTAGGTTGTGTTTGTAACATGGTGGGTCTTGGAGAGGTGAATGGTACGAAAATAAAATATGTTGTTTGTTTGCCATGGTTATTGGGAAGGGGAAATATTTCATTGGGAAATAATGGAGATTTTGTCACCATGGAAAATCTTGGTGAATCATAAAGAATTTTTCAATAGTGTCCACTACTAATGTAGACACACGGAAAAAGAATTCAAATAAATTGGATACATACTTGTACAATGTGTTTTCTATAAACAAATCCCCCCTCACCATCTCAATACCGTTGTACAAATATTTTTTTATGTTTTTCCATCCCTCTTCCTTTACCAATGCACATATTACAAAACAACATATTTTAATAATTTTCACTTGACAACACCATCTCCTTCCCGTTCCATGTCCCCTACCACAAACCATAACGTCCCATTGCTCTGTTGATTGATTGTTAAGATGGGTTTATTTCATTTTGATAAGATTGTACTAATTCCAATGATGAATCAATAAAAATAAATTACAAATAAAAATATATGCAAAAGTAAATGTAGAGGTTCATAAAAATAATGAATGCCAACAGCGGACTTGAATGTGTTTAATGTGATAGTAACCCACAATGACCATGCCATGTGTATATGAATTCACTACTGTATATTACTGATTGATGTTGTATATAAATTCATTACTCTATATCACTAGTTAACCTTGTATATGAATTAACTACTCCATGTGACTCTTAGAGTGACAAAAGTGTCTCATAGGAAGATACATTTGACTATTTTATCTCAAAATATGTTTTCTAGCATCAAATCAAACACTTAATTAATCTTCTTATTACATCTTAAAGTAATAGAAATAAATAAAGTTAACGATTTTTTGTGTTCAAAATATTTTAAAAGTATATATGAGATCTATGAAAATATAGGTCACCACAAGAAGACTAAAATCATAGGACCTAAGAACCTTTCAAAAATATGATTTAATTAGTATGAGAGAGAAATAACAATGTGTTCCTAGTCATTTAGATTTCAATTATTTGATTATATGCTAAAATACAAGGGTTTTATTTTGTAGAAAATGATTCCTTTTACACCATACATTGTTTACCAGAAGTTTTATATTCAGGATGTTCTAGTGCTCAAAATTAGGCACAAGCAGTGAAATAGTTATAGTAACCTTCACCACTCTATATCTAGAAATGATTACAACAAATTATTATGCAAATGCTCAAAGAGAATAGAGACAAGTAAATAAGTTACATAACATCTTTCTAGAGGAAAAACTAACAATATATAATGAAGTAGTCATAACCAAATAGATGATATATTCTCAAACATAGAGATGGATTACATAATTGAGTTTACCAAGCAATTTATAATTTAATATGAACATATCTTGGTATTGGTTGGAAATAAAACGGTGGAAAGGGGTTCCTATAAGTAACTATATGAAAGTATGTTAATTTAAAAGTAAATGTAAACATGTATCCATAGGTTACTACCCAAGGAATTTTCATGTATATTATTACTTGGATAAGATGTTCCATGTAGCAGAGTATTTACTATACTTTCATATATCATTTTAATAACAACGTAGTGGTCCAATATGGATTTACCCAATGTTGTATATATAACAACTGATGCAAAATAATTAGTACTCCAATACATATATATTGTCTTCAATAATTATAACTTAGAGGAATTAGTTTCACATAAATATGTCCTTTTCATTTTTCTTCACTAGCACAAGGCCAAGAATCAAGTCAATGGAGAATGAAAATTTAAGAGGGGATGATACTTCAAAAATAATTAATATTCTCCTTTATATTTTTATGAAAACTAAAGAAAATACAAAATAAAAATCAATGAATTAAAAAAGAAATGTAGAAAATATAATTTCTAATGATTAGGATCATGTCACCAAAGGAAGAGTTGGCCCTGTGATCCACCCAATTAAAAACAAGAATTACAAGCTTATTCTAGTTCAAATTAAGAAAAATAGAAGAGAAGAAGTTTCAAACTATTGATCATGTCACGTCGGGATAACCATATATTTTCCTATCCTTGAACAACACGACCTATTTTTATTTAAATCTTCAAGATTTTATAGGTGTTCCCGTTGTAGATACCTATCCTTGGAATTGAGATTAGACCAAATGAATAAGCAAGTAGGGAGAGAAGAGGAAATGAATGACACAGAGTAATTCTTATGGAAAGTAATGATTTTACAAAGATAAAGGGTGTTGTTACTTATACATGGAAATCCAAAGTAAGACCTTTGAAGATAGGACATGTGTAGTTAAATAATGTTAAATATAAGATCAATTCCCAAGTATATCGTTCTACTTATGATTAAAAGAGTGATATCATAGAATAAGATGGAAGAATAAGTTTGATATAGAGAGAGTTGTGATGTATTCCAAATAAATTTCATTTTTTTTTCTTAATAACAATATGGGAAAATTTAGTCACTTGTGAAAAAATAATACTAATGTATGACATGATGGTGTGGTTGTATCCATCTAAAATGACACGGTCTTCAGGCCAGCTTGCTTGGATATCAAAGAATGATTCCTAATTTGATAGATGGAGGTATAATCAATGATAGCCTTGATGAATATGGATTCTATAATTATGTTCTAGATGAAATTGAATACAAGAGAGGAGAATATATGGACAGATCCTACAGCTCCCCATATCTTTGATTGTTTAGTTATTTTCAACTATTAGTCATGAACCGCACTCTAATACCTCTATTTAGCTTGTCCTCGAAAAGGGACTATTAGGGACTAAAATAACTCTATAGTTTTTATAAAAATGATATGGATATTTTTATTAAAAAAAGACTGGTTGATTTTTTTGTCCCATTAGTGATTTTTAAGTAATTTAAAATAATTCAATGTTGTTATTTTTCCTTTTATTTTGTGTGACATACCATATTCTATAACAAAAAAATTAACTTCATCAAGAAATATATAATGGAATCAAATTATACTTTTGAATCACATGTCGGTCCACCTCTTCAAAATATTTATATATCTAAAGATGAATTTGTTTTTAGAAATGGCTATTTTATTTTATAAACTTAATAATTGGATAATAGATTCAAAATAGATTCAAAATTGCATAATTTGATTAAAAAAGGACACTATATGCAAAGATTTGGGCATCATCATATTTAATTAATTATTTCTCTCCACGTAGCCAATCAAAATACGGAAGATTGGTTCCTAAAAAAATTCCTTTTGTTAATGGATTTTTATTCTGGCATCTTATCAAATTAAAACATTCTCTTCACTGTACTTTTGGAAGTTATTGTGTTTATCTATTTATTTGAGGTCCATTTGTTCATCATACTATTTTAACAAATGGTTGAAATTATTCCACCAAAAGAAATGACAACAAAGAATTTAGGGTATGTACAAGTCATTCATTAAAATGTTATCACCAGAAATGTTGATCTACGACTTACAACATAAATGAATCATATATTATATTACCAAACTATATTATTAATATAGAGGATATTTATTATGGTGTACATTTGATATTGAGGTGGGTTAAATTTTCACACTACCATTTATTTAAAATAAAAAAGAATAAAAAAGTGTAAATGTTTTTGTGTATCCTTGTTACATGTTGTACCTTGTGAAAACTAACAAAATTTAAATAGAAAATGACATAACTACAAACCTTACTCTATACAAATATTTATTCTATTATAAATGGCACTATATTAATGTAAATGACTTGCATCTCCACACTTTATTAATTCACTAAGGACTAGGTATAGAAACAACATTTGTCGTGTAAAATGTAGCCTACAAAATCTTAAAAAAATATTATACTCCATGTTTCTCATATCAATTCAATTTTGAGTTTTTTAGTGTTCCACTCCCATTTTTATATGTTTAATTCAATAAAAAAATACGAAATATTCCAATAAAACATTCAAAAATAAAAAAAGATAAAAAAAACTTCTAATATCATGCCTATATGTATATATTATTCAAAATTATATAACTAGTTTTCATTATCTCTCATTTTTTCCTAACATATGACATGTTTGTTATTTAGTATTTAGTGTCAAGTTGAATTTCAATACTAGAAAGAAATGACATTTATTGTTTCTTTATAAAAAAATAGTATGTAGAAATAATAAAGAGTGTTTTCACATCGATTCCTCCTAGGATATTCTAAGACTACATTGGGTGTGGGTTTCCTATTCCAACATGTATAACCATTTTATGTAAGTTTCTAGATGGTAAGTAATAATCACATCTCTATCTAAGTCTATCTTTCACTATCTAGAAGCAAACAAGTAATAATAAAAAAATGCATTTATTTACTTCAACACAATGAGATGTTTCCTATTATTCCTGATGGATTCAAATATAATTGAACAAACAAAGGAAAGGGAAGTATTTTTTTATTGTTTGTCAAAATTCATCCATTCTTTTTTATTGTTCACTTTTCATCCATTTGAAATTACATGGTTATATCTTTCTTTATAAACTTCTGCATATATATTTTTCTATGGAAAAAAATCACAAGTGGGTGTCACCTATTTTTTGAAACATAATATTAATTTCTTTTAATTTATAGGCGTGTTCAATGAAAATATACATTAAAAAGATATATACTTATCGTTGGGGAGAAGAAATTAAGTTGGACATTTCATGTGTTCAAATATTTTTGAGTTCTCCTTCACAGATTTATCGAATATACTAACATTTTATTTCCAGTTTTCTTCCAATTTTCTTTTCAATTATCTTTTATTTTTGGTAACATATCCTATCAATAGGAGACAACCAAAAAATCCTAGTAGGGCATCAACAACTATAAAATGGTTGCTAGTGAAGCACACAAAAACACAATTGATCAATAAAAGCCACAACATTTCATTGGTAAAGATAGAAAGATCCACAAAGAGCAAGTCATGTTCAACAAAGAATGGATTCCCACCTTTACAAACTACAAGACTTCTAATAGGAATAAGGATGATGGTCCTGACAGCCAACAAGTATGTCCTAGGTGTGGGTATCTTCCAGAGAATTGTCAATGCTTTGATGTTTTCTCCACTGCATCTAATAGGTTTGAGTCCTTTATCTAGTTGGAATTCTACCCACTTGTTGTCGAATAAACACTAACAGTATGACATTCATTGTATGACTCACCTATATGTGTGGTTATCAGGTTAAATCAAGGAGACACAATGTAGGTTCATGTCTACATTGTCATACCAATAAGAAGGAGGATGAGACGAATAGTTGAGATGCATGTATTATGTGTGTGAAACTTTTTTATGGGTGATTTTATGTGAAGGAATGTCAAGGAACAAGGAAGAATCATGTGTTTAGGAGGTTTATCTTATGTCCTTAATTAGCATTCTTGTCTACTTGTTGGAAATATGACATATATGCAGTCATTGTTATAAGTCTCTATTTATTAGTTTGAGTCAAGGAGAGACATTTTGGGATCATGTCTATGTTATTTCTTATGTTATCATCCTTAATGAAGTTCAATATGTCTGTTTGTTCTACTTTATATCATACTTGTGAAATATCATTCTTTCATTTTAATAAAAGACAAACGTGCTTAGTTTGGATTTCCTCATATTGAGGACTTGTCCAGTCAAATATATGTGCATGATAAATGGTAAAAAGGTATATTGTAATGATAGAGTTTTCCATTTACTCCTAGGTTGTGTTTGTAACATGGTGGATCATGGAGAGGTGAATGGTAGAGAAATAAAATATGTTGTTTGTATGCCATGGTTATTGGGAAGGGGAAATATTTCATAGGGAATCCGCAGAGAAATTTTATACATTTTTGTCACCATGGAAAATCTTGGTGAATCATAAAGAGTTCTTCTTAAGTGTCCACTACTCATTTATACAAATGGAAAGAATTCAAATAAATAGGATATGTACTTGTACAATGTGTTTTCTATAAACATATCCCTCCTCGCCGTCCCCATACGCTTGTAACAAATTATATTTTTTTAAGTTTTCCCCATCCCTCTCCCTTTACCCATGCACAAATTGCAAAACAACACATTTTAATAATTTTCTCTTGACAACACCATCTCCTTCCCATTCCAGGTCCCCTACGAAAAGCCCTAATGTCCCATTACTTTGTTGATTGATTGTTACAATGGGTTTCATTGATTTTGATAGCTTTTTACTAATTCTAACGATGCATCAATAAAAAAAATTAAAAAATAAATTTAGGGAAAAGTAAATGTAGAAGTTCATAAAAACAATGAATGCCAACAATGGACTTGAATGTGTCTAATTTGATAATAATATGCAATGACCATGTTGTGTGTATATGAATTCAGTACTCTATATCACTCTTTGACCTTGTATATGAATTCACTACTCCACGTGACTCTTAGAGTGACAAAAGTGACTCATAGGAAGATATAGTTGACTATTTTATCACAAAATCTCTTTTCTAGCATCAAATTATACACTCAACAAATCTTTTTATTACATCTTGAAGTAATAGAAATAAATAATGTTAACAATTTTTTGTGTTTGAAATATTTTCAAAGAATATATTAGATCTATGAAAATATAGGTCACACATGAACACTAAAATCATATGACTTAAGAACCTTTCAAAAATATGATCTATTTAGTACGGGAGAGAAATAATAATTTGTTCCTAGTCATTTAGATTGAAATTAATTGATTATATACTAAAATACAAGGGGTTTCTTTTGTAGAAATAATTCCTTTTACATCATCCATTGGTTACCAAAAATTTTATATCCAACTAGGTAAACAATATTCTAGTGCTAAAAAATTAGGCACATGTAGTAAAATAGTTATAGTAACCTTCACCACTCAATATCTAGAAATGATTACTAGAAATGATCATGCAAATACTAAAAGAGAATAGAGACTAGTAAATAAGTTACATAACATATTTCTAGAGGAAAAACTAACAATATATAATGAATTAGTCATAAACAAATGGAGTATATATTCTCAAACATAGAAATCGATGATGTAATCGAGTTTACCAAGGTTGGAAATCCTACGATGGAAAGGTATCTCCTATAAGTAACTATATGAAAGTATGTTAATTTAAAAGTAAGTGGAAACATGTATCCATAGGTTACTACACAAGGACTGTTCATGTATATTATTACTTGGATAAGATGTTTCATCTAGGAGAATATTTCTTCTATTTTCATCAATCATTTTAATAAAACTGTAGTCGTCCAGTATGGATTTACTCAATGTTGTATATAAAACAATTGATGCAAAAAATAATTAGTACCCTAATAAAAATATATTGTCTTCATTAATTATAACTTAGAAGAATTAGTTTAACACATAAATCTATCCTTTTTATTTTCTTCCTAACACAAGGCCAAGAAGCAAGTCGATGGAGAATGAAAATTGAAGAGGGAATTGTACTTCAAAAGTAATTAATATTCTCCTTTATATTTTTATGACAACTAAAGAAAATATAAAATAAAAATCAATCAATTAAAAAAGAAATTTAGAAAATACAATTTCGAACGCATAGGATGATGTTACCAAAGGAAAAATTGGCCCCGTGGTCCCACCCAATAAAAACCTAGAATTACAAGCTTATTCTAGTTCAAATTAAGAAAAATAAAAGAGAAGAAGTTTCAAACTTTGATCATGGTATGTAAGGATCACCATATATTTTCCTATCATTGAACAACACAACCTATGTTTATTTAAATATTCAAGATTTTATAGGTGTTCCCGTTGTAGATACCTATCCTTGGAATTGAGACTAGACCAAAATGAATAATCAAGTGGGGAAAGAAGAGGAGACGAATGACACAAAGTAATCCTTATGGTTAGGAATGATTTTAGAAAGATAAAGGGTGTTATTATGTACACATGAAAATACAAAAGAACACTTTTGAAGATAGGATATGTCTACTTCAAAAATTTTAAATGTGAGATCAATTCCCACGTATATGGTTCTACTTATGATTAAAAGAGTGATAACATAGAAGAAGATGGAAGAATAAGTTTGATATAGAGTGTTGTGATGTATTCCAAATAAATCAATTTTTTTTCTTATTAACAATATGGGAAAATTTAGTGTCTTTTGAAAAAATAATACTAAGGAATGACTTGATGGTGTGGCTATCTCCAACTAAAATGACATGGTCTTTACGCTAGCATCTTGAAAGTATATTAAAGAATGATTCCTAATTTGATGGATGATGGTAGAATGGATGATAGCCTTGACGAATATGGATTCTATGATTATGTTATAGGTGAAATTGAATACAAGAGAGGAGAAAATATGTACATATCCTACAGCTCCCCAGATCTCTGATTGCCTAGTTATTTTCAACTATTAGTCATGAACCACACTCTGATACCTCTATTTAGCTTGTCCTGGGAAAGGGACTACTACCAACTAAAACAGATCAGCTAGACAAAAAAAAAGAATTGATTGAGTGATTAAATGAAGAATTGAAATTAAATATAAAAGAATTAAAATGGTTTAAGGATCACATTAATCAGATATTTAGGGTACATGCTTCACCAAAGTGTGAGCTATGCATGTATTTTGTCCTAATATGATAAATTATCTTGCTTCTTAGGTTTCAACTCTATATCTTGTACTATCCACTATAGTAGAGTAGTATACTATATAACCTAATTACTAACTATGTCCAGTAGTGTCAATATGGAAAGCTAAACAATACAAACTCTCTGGACAATCTATCTCATAGTGGTTATCCCACTCTCATAGCACATTATTCACCATGTTGATAATATATTTTCTTGAATATTAATACTACTCTAATAGATCTAACACATATACAAGGTGATCAAGCATAATAACAAAATTATGAGCTTCCACTGTTAAAATATGAAGCAATGACAATATATATTATACTATAAATAAACATGCATTGTTTCAACATCATGCTGCTCTAGGCTCCCAAAGAGCAGGGGATTTATCCCCTCATGCTTGACATGATATAAAAAAGGTTTGTAGGAGACAAACAACATAGAGAACGAAGAAAACTCATGTAATGAGGTGTAAGTCTGATCCCTTTGAAGATCGTTACACATTGGATAACAATTTGACCATCAAACTTCTCATTGGAGGTGTTTGGATGAACCTTTCCCCATGAATCAGTGTCTCCTTCTCATTAGGTCTCTAATCTCTAGTAAAATGGTTGATGTCCCCTCTCTATTTGTCCATTTAGGTTTTTAAGGAAGAGGCTAAAAGATAACTTATATAATGAAATGTTGGATGTTGACTTTGTTTATCATGGTCATCTGGAAAATCGTCGTGACACCTAATTGGAAGTCAGTGCCATCGAGCTATCTTTTTTCATGAATAGGGCAGACTATCTTAGTGCCATCCAGTAAATTGTCAATGATATTGAGATTGCACTAAGTCTTTGTGATCTCTTTTACTAGAAAAATTGACTTGACCATCAGGGGAACGAACTTGACATATTAGTGGTATGGAGCCTCATCTTGGTGATACTGAGATTTTCCTATGACAAGTCCTTCCTTTTAATCTTATCTGGGGTACTGGTAGTAGTTGTGGTGCTGATTGTCTCTAGTGTGTATTTGATTTCTCTACAATAAAGTAAACAATGCTTTAGACTATCATAAAATACATAATTTCAAACCAAATATATTAGAATAAGATAAAATGGATGTGTAATAGCTAATTCTATCTATCTGGGCACAAGATACATCAAATACATGAATATCTAAGGGTTTCTTATGAAAACATTTCTACAATAGCCCACAATTTCATGGAGAGATTGTGTGCGTCAAAACTCCTAATCTTGAAGTTGCTCTTCTAAAGCAAAATTATTTTGGATTTGACTGAGATTCTCAAAAGAAACACACGTGTGAAATATACCATTCTAGACATATGTGAAATAGTCAGAATAAATTGATGTCCTTATTAGATAATTTTTTTTACTGGCAAGTCTTTCACATAGGTTCTTACTATCCTAGACGTTGGTTCTGTAAACTGCCTCTCTATAATACCACGTCAGTTTTACCTTTCTCAATAAATTGACATCATGGTCATTTATCAGCAGCTTCCCCAACGTACAAGTTTCATTTTAACTGACACTAAAGGCATAAAATGATCGATGTCAAAACCCACAAGTGTGCTTGTGTAAAATAATAGAGTTATATAACTATACCATTTTCAATTTATCAAGTTAGGAAAAGTTTCATGCAGAGTATAAAATAAAGTCGATTGTCCATTGTTTGTATTGATCTATGTAAAATGAAAAAATGTTTTAAAAACAATACTAAAGGAACTACCTTAATAAGTGTGTTTTTTAAATAACAACACATAGTCCATATCTTCTAAGAATGTACACATTTAAACAAGGACTATTTTGGAACAACAAGGTAACATCTTACATTAATTAAATATAAATATATAATGTTCATATTTGTTGCAATTACCATCTCAAAGTTAATATTTTGAAACAATAGTTAATAAAAAATAAAATGTATTTCTTGTATCGTCATATGGGTTTATCCGCACGTTCACATGAATTCTCCAATTTACTAATGAATTTTAACTTTTTTATCTTTTGGGGTGGATTAGTAGATCTTGTACATGGCAATCAAAGAATAAAAAAAGACTGCACCAATATTTTCGTTGATGTCTTAGTGATTTAAATGTTACATTCGATAAAATATCCAAGCATTTTATTGTGGTTAATATAAAGTTTTGACTCCATATTATTTTACAACAGACCTATATGAACAAATTTCATTATCAAATTCAACCCCAAAAAAGTAAGTTATGGAATATTAATGGTGATATATTTATTTTATTTATGTCTTTATTTATTTTATTAATGTCTTTATTTGTTTTATTTATGGAATGCAACTCCATATTGTTTGATTTCCACTGATATAAAAAGTTTAAAATATTTAAGATAAAACACATTTGAACATCATTTCAATGAGAATATGCACATCTAATTCTACATGGAGATCCAATGTACTTCAAATTCACTCACTATGATAGGAACTAATAATTAATCATTGTTATGGTTAACATACTTATAGAAATAGAAAGAGTTGTTTTTTAATAACCTATGAATCTACATCAAAACAGTGAAACCCATTATAAATGTATTTAAGAATATTGTTTGTGATATAGGTGCAAAAATGGTTTTATGACCTTCATTATCATTCATGCGACGATATAATATAAAAAAATCATATGACTTCAAAGAATGTCTTTTAAATCTTTATTAGAATCATAATTTTTTATTTTTGAATATAAGAAAAACAACTAATGTTGCAAGTGCCCATCATTTAACTAAAAAAATTAAGAGTATTATCTTTCTAGGTTGTATATAATTAATAGACTTAAAAAAAATTATCTAATTCGAGTGCAAAAAAAAGTTTCTTATCAATTCTTTATGTTTATGTAGATAAAGTGAAAAATGCTTTCCAATGAGCAACAACAATCATATTCTACATTGTAAAATGTTTGATATGCAGACAAAAAGAATATGGACCTATTATGATATGTAGGCTTCACCATTCTGAAAGGACTGACAACCCAATTTGTTTCCCACACATTTGCATTGGCATCTTTGTATTATCATTGTGATGGTGGGGAACATAGACTATTTTTTCTTAACATTTTTAAAATAAGTAGTTCAAATAACTTTATAGTTTTTATAAAAAATAGTATGGATATTTTTATAAAAAATAGGACTGATTGGTTTTTTTCTTTATCTCGTTAGTGATTTTTAAGTAATTTAAAATAATTCAATGTTGCTATTATTCCTTTTATTTTGTCTGACATACCATATTATATAATAAAAAAAGTAACTTCATCAAGAAATATAAAATGAAATTGAATTGTACTTTTGAATCACATATCATTCGACCTAGCCGAGGATGAGATTGAGGGATGTTAGCTTGATCAGGTGGGTACCTCCGGACTTACACAACCTCAAGCTGAATATTTCTATCGGCAGAAGGACCCTAATGGAAATATGAGTAGATGGTTGGCAGGGGTCGTCCGCAACCACAATGCTGAGGTATGCCTAGCTTTCCGGGCATGGCTCAAGACCTAAGTGTATGATTTGGCCTACTTGCAAGCTTGTATGGTTGGGCTCATGATGGCAGATGATCAGATGCTCAACATTTCCAATATTGAGGTAGATGATGATTACACCTACAACGTGCTATGAGGGAGGCCGAGGAGCCCTGGAGAGCCTCGACGTACGTTAGAGACTTTAGGGAGGAGCTCAAGAGTAAGGACATTATGGGCTCGGTTGTACACAAGGTTGCGATCTCTATACCAAATGCGATAGACAGATGGGAAGAGATATGAGCGAGACGTTCGTCTGCTCAGATATTGCTAGAGTCCTACCACCTTGTATTCGAGGGATGATGATCCTAGAAAAAAGGAGGACCTCGTATGTCGTCATCAAGAAGAAGAACTATTAGAGGAGTGGTGGATTTTCTGTTTGTTGATGTCTGTTGAGTGATCTGGGGTCTTTTGTGGCTTCTTGCTTGCTTTCTGATCTCTTTGCTCTGTGGAGCCTTTGTTGGTTGATGGGAATATACTTGTGTTTGCTATAAGTAGGAGATGTACTTCCTTTTAGATGATTTTTCCCATACTAGGGGGATGGGATGAATAAAGTACCCACTGGTTTAAAACAAAATGTCATTCGACCTCTTCAAAATATTTAGATATCCAAAGCTGAATTTTTTTATTGGAAAAGTCTATTTTATTTTATAAACTTAAGAAAATGCACATGGAAACATCTAGAAAAGTCTTTGGTGTTGATATGGAAGATAATCTTCTATAACAATAATTGGATAATAGATCCAAAAGGACACTATATGCATAGATTTGGGAATTATCATATTTTGTTACTTATTTCTCTCCATAAAGCCAATCAAAATAGGGAAGATTGGTTCCTAAAAAAATTCCTTTTGTTAACACATATTTATTCTGATCTCTTATCAATTTAAAACATTCTCTTCACTGTACTTTTGGAAGTTATTCTGTTTAGCTATTTATTTGAGGTTCATTTGTTGATCATACTATTTTATCAAAAGGGTGAAATTATTCCACTAAAAGAAAGGACAACAAAGAATTCAGGGTATGTCCAAGTCATCCATTAAAAAGTTATCAATAGAAATTTTGATCTATGACTTACAACTGAAATGATTCAAAGAATATAGTTTATTACCAAAATGTATTATTAATATAGAAGATATTTATTATGGTGTATGTATGATAGTGAGGTGGGATAAATTTCCACACTACCATTTATTTAAAGTAAATAAGAATAAAAGTGTACAAGTTTTTGGGTATCCCTTATTACATGTTGTACAATGTGAAATGTAGCCTACAAAATCTAAAAAAATATTATAGTCCATGTTTCTCATATCAATTGAATTTTGAGTCCTCCAGTGTTCCACTCCCATTTTTAAATATTTAATTCAATAAAAAATGTGAAATATGCCAATAAAACATTCAGAAAATAAAAAAGATAAAAAAAACCTTCTTATATCATGAATATACAAATGTATATTATGCCAAATTATATAACTATTTTTCATTATCTCTTATTTTTTCCTTACATATGACGTTTTTGTTATTTAGTATTTGGCATCAAGTTAAATTTCAAACCTAGAATGAAATCATATTTATTGTTACTTTATAAAAAATAGTATATGGAAACAATGAAGAGTGTTTTCACATCGATTCCTCCTAGGATATTCTAAGACTACATCAGTGTGGGTTTCCTATTCCAACATGAATAACCATTATATGTAAGTTTCTGGATGGAAAGTAATAGTCAGATCTCTAAGTCTATCTTTCACTATATAGAAGAAAAAAATTAATAAAAAAAACGTTCATTTATTTACTTCAACACAATGAGATATTTCCTATTATTCCAAATGTATTCAAATATAATTGAACAAACACAGGGGAAGGGAAGTATTTTCTTTCTTTTCTTATTGTTTGTCAAAATTCATCCATTCTTTTTTCTTGTTCACTTTTCATCCATTTGAAATTATATGACTATATCTTTCTTTATAAACTTCCGCATATATATTTTTCTATGGAAAAAACATCCCAAGTGGGTGTCACCTATTTTTTAAACTTAACATTATATTTTAATTTATTTGTGTGTTCAATGTATATATACATTAAAAACATATTTTTAATCATTGGGAAGAAGAAATTAAGTTGGAGGCTTCATGTCTTCAAATATTTTAGAGTTTTCTCCACAAAATTATAGTAAATACTAACATTTTATTTCCAGTTTCCTTTCCATTTTATTTTCAATCATCTTTCATTTTCGGAAACATATCCTATCAATATGAGTAAATCAAAAAATCCTAATAGGGCATCAAAAACTATAAAAAGGTTGCTCGTGAAGCCCATGAAAACACAATTGATCAGCAAACTATAATGGTATATCACTACATCACGAAGGTAAACCAAAACTTCAAGATGTCAGAGAAGTCACAACATTTCTTTAGTAAAGGTATAAAGATACACAAAGAGCAAGTCATGTTCAACCAAGAAGGCATTCCCACCTTTACAAACTACAAGACTTCTAATAGGAATAAGGATGATGGTCCTGACAGCCAACAAGTATGTCCTAGGTGTGGGTATCTTCCAGAGAATTGTCAATGCTTTGATGTTTTCTCTGTTGCATATAACAGGTTTGAGTCCTTTCTCTAGTTGGAATTCTACCCACTTGTTGTCGAATAAACACTAACAATATGGCATTCATTTTATGACTGACCTATATGTATGGTTATCAGGTTAAATCAAGGAGACACAATGTAGGTTCATGTCTACATTGTCACGCCAATAAGGAGGATGCGAATAGTGGATGTGTATCTATTATGTGTGTGAAACTTTTTGATGGATGATTTTATGTGGAGGAATGTCAAGAAACAAGGAAGAATCAAGCATCTAAGAGGGTTATATTCTGTCCTTAATTAGCATTCTTGTCTACTTGTTGGAAATATGACATATATGCAGTCATTGTTATAAGTCTCTATTTATTATATTGAGTCAAGGAGAAACATTTTGGGACCATGTCTATGTTATTTCTTATGTTGTCATCCTTACTGAATTTCAATATGTCTATGTGTTCTTCTTTATATCATACTTGTGAAATATCTTTGTTTTATTTTGATAAATGACAAACATGCTTAGTTTGGATTTGCTCATATTGATGGCTCATCCTGTCAAATACGTGTACAAGATAAATGGCAAAAAGGTATATTGTAATGATAAAGTTTTCAATTTACTCCTAGGTTGTGTTTGTAACATGGTGGATCATGGAGAGGTGAATGGTAGGAAAGCAAAATATGTTGTTTGTTTTCCATGGTTATTGGGAAGGGAAAATATTTCATAGGGAAATAATGGAGAAATTTTGTATGTTTTTGTCACCGTGGAAAATCTTGGTGAATTATAAAGACTTTTTCAATAGTGTCCACTAATCATTTAGAAACATGAAAAAGAATTCAAATAAATAGGATACATACTTGTACAATGTGTTTTCTATAAATAAATCCCCCCTCGCCGTCCCAATTGTAACAAATATTTTTTTAGTTTTTTCCATCTCTCTTCCTTTACACATGCACATATTACAAAACAATATATTTTAATAATTTTCACTTGACAACACCATCTCCTTCCCCTTCCATGTCCCCTACCACAAACCCTAATGTCCCATTGCTTTGTTGATTGATTGTTAAGATGAGTTTATTTCATTCTGATATGATTTTACTAATTCCAATGATGAATCAATAAAAATAAATTACAAAACAAAATATATGGAAAAGTAAATCTAGAGGTTCATAAAAATAATGAATGCCAAAAACGGACTTGAATGGTCTAATGTGATAGTAACCCACAATGACCATGCCATGTGTATATGAATTAACTTCTCTATATCACTATTTGACCTTGTATATAAATTTGAAACTCTATATCACTAGTTGACCTTGTATATGAATTAACTACTCCATGTGACTCTTAGAGTGACAAAAGTGTCTCATAGGAAGATACATTTGACTATTTTATCACATCTGTTTTCTAGCATCAAATTATACACTCAATTACTCTTTTTATTACATCTTGAAGTAATAGAAATAAATAACACTAACAATTTTTTGTGTTCGAAACATTTTAAAAGTATATATGAGATCTATGAAAATATAGGTCACCACAAGAAAACTAAAATCATTGTACATAAGAACCTTTCAAAAATATGATTTATTTAGTATGAGAGAGAAATAACAATATGTTCCTAGTCATTTAGATTTAAATTATTTGATTATATACTAAAATACAAGGGGTTTATTTTGTAGAAAATAATTCCCTTTACATCATACATTGGTTACCAGAATTTTTATATTCATGATATTCTAGTGCTAAAAAATTAGGAACAAGTAGTAAAATAGTTATAGTAACGTTCACCACTCTATATCTAGAAATATGATTACAACAAATGATTATTCAAATACTAAAATAGAACAGAGACAAGTAAATAAGTTACATAACATCTTTCTAGAGGAAAAACTAACAATATATAATGAAGTAGTCATAACCAAATAGATGATATATTCTCAAACATAGAGATGGATTACATAATTGAGTTTACCAATCAATTTATACATTAATATGAACATATCTTCGTATTGGTTGGAAATCATACGGTGGAAGGTTTCCTATAAGTAACTATATGAAAGTATGTTACTAAGCAATTTATACATTAATATATATATATATATATATATATATATATATATATATATGATTCCAAATTATATAACTGGTTTTCATTATCTCTCATTTTTTCCTTACATATGACATGTTTGTTATATAGTATTTATCATTAAGTTGAATTTCAATACTAGACAGAAATGACATTTATTGTTTCTTTATAAAAGAATAGTATGTGGAACCAAAAAAGAGTGTTTTCACATTGATTCCTCCTAGGATATTCTAAGACTACATCAGGTGTGGGTTTCCTATTCCAACATGCATAACAATTTTATGTTAGTTTCTAGATGGTAAGTAATAATCACATCTCTATCTAAGTCTATCTTTCACTATCTAAAAGAAAAAAATTAATAATAAAAAATACATTTATTTACTTCAACACAATGAGATGTTTCTCATTATTCCAAATGGATTCAAATATAATTGAACAAACATAGGAAAGGGAAGTATTTTCTTTCTTTTCTTATTGTTTGCCAAAATTCATCCATTCTTTTTTCTTGTTCGCTTTTCATCCCTTTGAAATTACATGGCTATATCTTTCTTTATAAACTTCTGCATATATTTTTTTTTGTATGGAAGAAACATCCCAAGTGGGTGCCACCTATTTTTTGAAACATAATATTATTTTATTTTAATTTATTGGTGTGTTCAATGTAAATATACATTAAAAAGATAGATTCTTATCGTTGGGAGGAAGAAATTTGGTTGGACATTTCATGTCTTGAAGTAATTGAGTTCTCCTTCACAACATTATTGAAAAAACTAACATTTTAATTCTAGTTTTCTTTCCATTTTCTTTTCAATCATCTTTCGTTTTTGGAAACATATCCTATCAATAAGAGACAACCAAAAAATCCTAGTAGGGCATCAAAAACTATAAAAAGGTTGCTCGTGAATCCCACAAAAACACAATTGATCAACAAACTAAAATAAACTTTGTTCTTACTAGCAATTGCATCTGTCGTTGGTACATCACTACATCAGGTAGCTAGGTAAATCAAAACTTCAAGAAGTCAGAGAAGTCACAACATTTCATTGGTAAAGGTAGAAAGACCCACAAAGAGCAAGTCATGTTCAACCAAGAATGCATTCCCACCTTTACAAACTACAAGACTTCTAATAGGAATAAGGATGATAATCCTGACAGCCAACAAGTATGTCCTAGGTGTGGGTATCTTCCAGAGAATTGTCAATGCTTTGATGTTTTCTCCATTGCATCTAACATGTTTGAGTTCTTTATCTAGTTGGAATTATACCCACTTGTTGTCTAATAAACACTAACAATATGACATTCATTTTATGACTGACCTATACGTATGGTTATAAGGTTAAATCAAGGAGACATTATATAGGTTAATGTCTATATTGTCACGCCAATAAGAAGGAGGATGAGATGAATAGTTGAGGTGCAAGTGTTATGTGTGTGAAACTTTTTGATGGATGATTTTATGTGGAGGAATGTCAAGCAACAAGGAAGAATCAAGCATCTAAGAGGGTTATATTGTGTCCTTAATTAGCATTCTTGTCTACTTGTTGGAAATATGACATATATGCAGTCATTGTTATAAGTCTCTATTTATTAGTTTGAGTCAAGGATAAACATTTTGGGACCATGTCTATGTTATTTCTTATGTTATCATCCTTACTGAAGTTGAATATGTCTATGTGTTCTTCTTTATATCGTACTTGTGAAATATATTTGTTTCATTTTGATAAATGACAAACATGCTTAGTTTGGATTTGCTCATATTGATGGCTCATCCTGTCAAATACGTGTACAAGATAAATGGCAAAAAGGTATATTGTAATGATAGAGTTTTCAATTTACTCCTAGGCTGTGTTTGTAACATGGTGGATCATGGAGAGGTAAATGGTAGAGAATAAAATATGTTTTTGTTTGCCATGGTTATCAGGAAGGGGAAATATTTCATAGGGAATCTACAGAGAAATTTTGTACATTTTTGTCACCATGAAAAATCTTGGTGAATCATAAAGAGTTTTTTTTAAGTTTCCACTACTCATTTAGACACATGGGAAAAGAATTCAAAAAAATAGGATACATACTTGTACAATGTGTTTTCTATAAACAAATCCCTCCTCTCTATCCCCATACCCTTGTAACAAATTATATTTTTAATTTTTCCCCATCCCTCTCCCTTTACCCATGCACATATTACAAAACAACACATTTTAATAATTTTCTCTTGACAACACCATCTCCTTCCCATTCCATATCCCGTACCACAAACCCTAATGTCCCATTGCTTTGCTGATTGATTGTTATGATGGGTTTCTTTCATTTTTATAGCTTTTTACTAATTCCAACTATGAATCAATAAAAAAAATTCAAAATAAATTTATGGAAAAGAAAATGTAGAAATTGATAAAAACAATGAATGCCAACAATGGACTTGAATGTGTCTAATGTGATAATAACCTGCAATGACCATGTTGTGTGTATATGAAATCAGTACTCTATATCACTCTTTGAGCGTGTATATGAATTCACTTCTCCACGTGACTCTTAAGTGACAAAAGTGTCTCATACTAACATACATGTGACTATTTTGTATCAAAATCTCTTTTCTAGCATCAAATTATACACTTGATAAATCTTTTCATTACATCTTGAAGTAATAGAAATAAATAATGTTAACAATTTTTTGTGCTTGAAATATTTTCAAAGAGTATATTAGATATATGAAAATATAGGTCACCACAAGAACACTAAAATCATAGGACTTAACAACCTTTCAAAAATATGATCTATTTAGTACGAGAGAGAAATAACAATATGATTTTAGTCATTTAGATTGAAATTAATTTATTATATACTAAAATACAAGGGGTTTCTTTTGTAGAAATAATTCCTTCTACATCATCCATTGGTTACCAGAAATTTTATATCCACCTAGGTAAAGGATATTCTAGTGCTAAAAAATTAGCCACAGGTAGTAAAATAGTTATAGTAACCTTCACCACTCAATATCTAGAAATGATTACTGGAAATGATTATGCAAATACTAAAAGAGAATAGAGACTAGTAAATGAGTTACACAACATCTTTATAGAGGAAAAACTGAAAATATGTAATGAAGTAGTCATTACCAAATGGACGATATATTCTCAAACATAGAAATCTATGATGTAATTGAGTATACCTAGGTTGGAAATCATACGGTGGAAAGGGATCTTCTATAAGAAACTATATGAAAGTATGTTAATTTAAAAGTAAGTGGAAACATGTATCCATAGGTTACTACCCAAGGAATGTTCAGGTATATTATTACTTGGATAAGATGTTCCATCTAGGAGAGTATTTCCTCTATTTTCACCAATCATTTTAATAAAACTATAGTGGTCCAATATGGATTTACCCAATGTTGTATATAAAACAACTCATTCAAAAATAATTTGTACCCTAATAAAAATATAGTGTCTTCATTAATTATAACTTAGAGGAATTAGTTGCACACATAAATCTATCCTTTTGATTTTCTTCTTTAGGACAAGGCCAAGAAGCAAGTCGATGGAGAATGAAAATTGAAGAGGGAATGGTACACCAAAAGTAATTAATATTCTCCTTTATATTTTTATGAAAACTAAAGAAAATACAAAAATAAAAATCAATCAATTAAAAAAGAAATGTAGAAAATATAATTTCTAACGTTTAGGATCATGTTACCAAAGGAAGAGTTGACCCTGTGGTCCCACCCAATAAAAAACTAGAATTACAAGCTTATTCTAGTTCAAATTAAGAAAAACAAAAGATAAGAAGTGTCAAACTATTGATCATGGTATGTAAGGATCACCATATATATATTCTGATCATCAAACAACACGACCTATGTTTATTTAAATCTTCAAGATTTTATAGGTGTTACCGTTGTAGATACCTATCCTTGGAATTGAGACTAGACCAAAATGAATAAGCAAGTCATGATTGAAGAGGAGATCAATGACACAAAGTAATCCTTATGGAAAGGAATGATTTTAGAAAGATAAAGGGTGTTGTTACGTACACATCGAAATATAAAATAACACTTTTGAAGATAGGATATGTGTAGTTTCAACAATGTTAGATATAAGATCAATTCCCAAGTATATGGTTGTCCTTATGACTAAAAGAGTGATAACATATAAGAAGGTGGAAGAATAAGTTTGATATAGAGAGTAGTGATGTATTCTAAATAAATATTTTTTTTCTTATTAACAATATGGGAAATTTGGTGTCTGTTGAAAAAATAATACTAAGGAATGACTTGACGGTGCGGGTGTCTCCAACTAAGGCAACATGGTCTCTGCACTAGCATTCTTGAATGTATATCAAAGAATGATTCTTAATTTGATGGATGATGGTAGAATGGAGGATAGCCTTGAAAAATATGGATTCTATAATTATCTTCTAGATGAAATTGAATACATGAGAGGAGAGTATATGGGAAAATCCTACAGCTCCCCGGATCTCTGATTGCCTAGTTATTTTCAACTATTAGTCATGAATCGCACTCTGATACCTCTATTTAGATTGTCCTGGAAAAGGGACTACTACCAACTAAAATAGATCAGCTAGACCTAAAAAGAAAAATGATTGATTGAGTTATTAAATGAAGAATTGAAATTATATAAAAAATTAAAATGATTTAAGGATCACATTAATGAGATATTTAGGATACATCTTTCACCAAAGTGTGACCTATGCATGTATTTTGTCCAAATATGATAAATTATCTTGTTTCTTAAGATTCAACGTCTATATCTTGTAGTATACTATTTAACCTAATTACTAACTATGTCTAGTGTCGACAAGGAGTGGCTCAAGTGGTCAAGAATGTGGTCTCCTCATGAAGGGACCCATGTTCAAATCCCAGTTGTTGTCTTAATTTACCACCCTTCCAGGCATTCGACCTCTGCCACGGGCGTGGGAGAGGGGGGAGAAATCTTTCTCTCTTAATCTCAACTATGTCCAGTAGTGTCAATATGGAAAGTTAAACAATACAAACTCTCTGGAGAATCTACCTCACAGTGGTTATTCCAATCTCATAGCACATTATTCACCATGTTGATAATATATTCTCTTGATTATTAATACCACTCTAATAGATTTGACACATATACATGGTGATAAGCATAAATAACGAAATTATGAGCTTCCATTGTTAAAATATGAACCAAAGACAATCTGTATTGAACTACAAATAAACATGTATAGTTTCAACATCATGTTGCTCTAGGCTCCCAAAGAGCAGGGGCCTAAGCCCCTCATACTTGACATGATATCAAAAAGGTTTGTAGGAGATAAACAACATAGAGAATGAAGAAAACCTATGTAACGAGGTGTAAGGTTGATCCCCACTAAAGATCATCACAAATTAGATAACTATTTGACCATCAAACTTCTCATTGGAGGTTTCTGGATGAACCTTTCCCCATGTATCAGTGTCTCCTCCTCATTAGGTCTCAAATCTCTCATAAAAAGGCTGATGTCTCCTCTCTATTTGTCCTTTTAGGTTTTTATGTAATAGGCTAAAACATAACTTATCTAATGAATTGTTGGATGTTGACTTTATTTATCATGGTCATCTGGAAAATCTTCGTGACACCTAATTGGAAGTCAGTGCCATCGAGCTATCTATTTTCATGAATAGGGTAGACTATCTTACTATCATCGAGTAAACTGTCAATGGTATTGAGATTCTGCTAAGTCTTTGTGATCTCTTTTACCAAAAAAATTGAGATGACCGTCAAGGGCACTGACTTGACATATTAGTGGTATGGAGCCTCATTTTGGTGATACTGAGATTTCTCTATGATAAAGCCTTCTTTATCTCTTATCTGGGGTACTGATAGTAGTTGTGTTGCTGACTGTCTCTAGTGTGTATTTGATTTCTCTACAATAAAGCAAAGAATGCTTTAGACTATCATAAAATGCATAATTTCAAACCAAATACATTAGAGTAAGACAAAATGGATGCATAATAGCTAACTTTGTCTATCTAGGAACAAGAAACAAGAAATACATGAATATCAGAGGGTTTCATATGAAAACATTTCTACATTAGCCCACAATTTCGTGGAGATATTGTGTGCGTCAAAACTCCTAAGCTTGAAGTTGCTCTTCTCGAGCAAAAATATTTTAGATTTGACTGAAAAACTCAAAAGAAATACCCGTGTCAATTATATCATTCTATACATATGTGGAATAGTCGGAAGAAATTGATGTCGTTATTAGATAATTTTTTTTACCGTCAAGTCATTCACATAGATTCGTACAATCCTAGATGTCAGTTTCTGTAAACCGCCTACCTATTATACCACATCCGTTTTATATTTCTCAGTAAATTGACGTCATGGTCATTTTCAACATCATCTCTCACCTACATGTTGCATTTTAACAGACACTAAAGGCATAAAATGATCAATGTCAAAACCCACAAGTGTACTAGTGTAAAATAATAGAGTTATATAACTATGCCATTTTCAATTTATAAAGTTAGGAAAAGTTTCATGCGTAGTATAAAATAAAGTCAATTGTCCATTATTTGTATTGATCTACCTAAAATGATTTTTTTAACACAAAAGGAACTACCATAATAAGTGTGTTTGTTAAATAAGAATACATAGTCCACATCTTCTAAGAATGTACACATTTAAAAACAAGGACTATTTTGGCACAACAAGGTAACATCTTACACCAATTAAATATAAATATATAATGTTCAGATTTGCTGCAATTACCATCTCAAAGTTTATATTTTGAAACAATAGTTAATAAAAATAGAATGTATTTCCTGCATCATCATATGGGTTTATCCGCACGTTCACATGAATTCTCCAATTTGTTAATGAATTTTAACTTTTTCATCTTTTGGTGTGGATTAGTATATCTTGTACATGGCAATCAAAGAATAAAAAAAGACTACACCAATATTTTGATTGATGTCTTAGTGATTTAAATGTTACATTCAATAAAATGTCCAAGTGATTGATTTATTGTGGTTAATATAAAGTTTTGACTCCATATTGTTTTACAACATACCTATATGAACACATTTCGTTATCAAATTCAACCCAAAGAGTAAGTTATGGAATATTAATGGTGATATATTTGTTTTGTTTATGTCTTTATTTATTTTGATAACAGGCAAACATGCATAGTTTGGATTTTCTCATATTGATGACTTGTCCAGTCAAACATGTGTACAAGTTAAATGGCAAAAAGTTATATTGTAATGATAGAGTTTTCAATTTACTCCTAGGTTGTGTTTGTAACATGGTGGATCATGGAGAGGTGAATGGTAGGGAAAAAATATGTAGTTTGTTTTCCATGGTTATTGGGAAGGGGAAATATTTCATAAGGAATCTATGGAGAAATTTTGTATGTTTTTGACACCATCAAAAATCTCAGTGAATCATAAAGACTTTTTCCCGTGTGACCACTACTCATTTAGACACATGGAAAAAGAATTCAATTATTCAAATAAATAGGATGCATACTTGTACAATGTGTTTTCTATAAACAAATCCCCCCTCTCCATCCCCATACCATTGTAACAAATATTTTTTAAGCTTTCCCCATCCCTTTCCCTTTACCCATACACATATTACAAAACAACATGTTTTAATAATTTTCGCTTGAAAACACCATCTCCTTCATGTTCCATGTCCCCTACCACACACCCTAATGTCCCATTGCTTAGTTGATTGATTGTTATGATGGGCTTCTTTCATTCTGATAGCTTTTTACTAATTCCAATGATGAATCAATAAAAACAAGTTACAAAATAAAATATATGGAAAAGTAAATGTAGAAGTTCATAAAAACAATGAATGCCAACAGTAACATGCAATGACCATGCCGTGTGTATATGAATTCACTGCTTTATATCACTATTTGACCTTGTATATGAATTCACTACTCTTTATCACTATTTGACCATGTATATGAATCCACTAATCCATGTGACTCTTAGAGTGACAAAAGTTCCTCATAGGATGATACATTTGACTATATTATCTCAAAATCTATTTTCTAGCTTCAAATTATACACTCAATTGATTTTTTTATTACATCTTGAAGTAATAGAAATAAATAATGTTAATGATTTTTTGTTTTTGAAATATTTTAAAAGTATATATTAGATCTATGAAAATACAGGTCACCACAAGAAGACTAAAATCATAGGGCCTAAGAACCTTTCAAAAATATGATTTATTTAATATGAGAGAGAAATAACAATATGTTCCTATCATTTAGATTGAAAATGTTTCATTATATACTAAATTGTAAGGGGTTCTTTTGTAGAAAATAATTCATTTTACATCATACATTGGTTACCAGAAATATTCTAGTGCTACAAAATTAGGCACAAGTAGTAAAATAGTTATAGTAACCTTCACCACTCAATATCTAGAAATGTTTACCACAAATGATTATGCAAATACTAAAAGAGAATAGAGACTAGTAAATAAATTACATAACATCTTTCTAGAGAAAAAACTAACAATATATAATGAAGTAGTCATAACGAAATAGATGATATATTCTCAAACATAGAGATGGATTACATAATTGAGTTTACCAAGCAATTTATAATTTAAAATGAACATATCTTGGTATTAGTTGGAAATCATACGGTGGAAAGGGGTTCCTATAAGTAACTATATGAAAGTATGTTAATTTAAAAATAAATGTAAACATATACCCATAAGTTACTACCCAAGGAATGTTCATGTATATTATTACTTGGATAATATGTTCCATATAGGAGAGCATTTACTCTACTTTCATCTATAATTTTTATAACAACATAGTGGAGCAATATGGATTTACCCAATGTTTTTTTTGGAAATCGGTAAATATATTGCGAAAAGGAGCCTGTCTAAAAGCATGACCTACAAAACGAACCCATATACAAGGGGGTATTATCTACAAAAACCCCAATATCTCTTAGCTTTCTCAGACAGGCCTGAGGCTAAGCCTTTTTTACACATAAGAGCACGGGATAAGAAACTGGCTATTATAGAAATAACCCTCTCCTCATCCCTATCTTGTCTACCATGATTCCTATTGTTCCTTTCCTCCCAAACCAAGTAGCAGGTACCGGTAAAACAAAAACCACCTACTGCAAGCTCTCTCCTAGTGAGCGGTTTATCTATAATCTTCTTGATCGTATCATTTATGTTGTCCCCCATCGTCTGCCCCCATTCGCAATTGAGACACACCGTCAGCCAAATTCTCCTGAAATAACTGCATTGTCCAAACAAGTGGTTGTGGCTTTCCTCTTCTCTGTTGCACAGGCGGCACCGAGCATCGACCTGCAGCCCCCACCTATTAAGCCTATCCGCGGTAGGGAGTTTGGAAAGAATATCTCTATATGTAACCGTACTCCATTTGGGGATATGAAAGGGGTTTCAGAGTAGATAATGCCAAGGCACATCATCACTGATATCCATGTTGACCCATGGTCTCACCCTAGGAACAACTAGGCTGACAAACCCAAGTTGATCAACATTATACCAGTGTTGCGCTACCATCCACTGCTTGCACATGTTCTTCCATATCCGAGAGGAACTGTTATCAAAGCCATCTTGTAGCCTTCCATACCTTTTAATCATCCAACCAGTCCAAACATTATCATTCTGAATCAAAAATCTATTAACCCTCTTCAACTGACTTTGGTATACCATCATTTTTGGTTCAATAATATTCAACCCCTCCTTACGGAAAGGCCTAGCAATATAATAAGTACCCCAATATATTGTCTTCTTTAATTATAACTTAGAGGAATTAGTTTCACACATAAATCTATCCTTTTGATTTTCTTCGCTAGCACAAGACAAGAAGCAAGCCGATGGAGAATGAAAATTGAAGAGCGGATGGTACTTCAAAAATAATTAATATTCTCCTTTACATTTTTATGAAAACTAAAGAAAATCCAAAATAAAAATAAATAAATTAAAAAAGAAATGTAGAAAATATAATTTCTAATGTTTAGGATCATGTCACCAAAGGAAGAGTTGGCCATGTGGTCCCACATGATTAAAAACAAGAATTACAAGCTTATTCTAGTTCAAATTAAGAAAAACAAAAGAGAAGAAGCTTCAAACTATTGATCATGGTACATGAGGATAACCATATATTTTCCTATCCTTAAACAACATGACCTATGTTTATTTAAATCTTCAAATTTTATAGATGTTCCCGTTGTAGATACATATCCTTGGAATTGAAACTAGATCAAAATGAATAAGCAAGTAGGGAGAGAAGAGGAAATGAATGACACAAAGTAATTCTTATGGAAAGGAATGATTTTACAAAGATAAAAGGTATTCTTATTACACATGGAAATACAAAATAACACTTTTGAAGATAGGAGATGTGTAATTAAATAATGTTAAATATAAGATCAATTCCCAAGTATATGGTTCTACTTATGATTAAAAGAGTGATAACATAGAATAAGATGGAAGAATAAGTTTGATAAAGAGAGTTGTGATGCCTTCCAAATAAACAATTTTTTTTCTTATAAACAATATGGGAAAATTTAGTCTCTTGATAGTAAGGTATGACATGATGGTGTTGTTGTGTCCAGCTAAAATGACATGGTCTTTAGGCTAGCATTCTTGACTGGATATCAAAAAATGATTCCAAATTTGATGGATGGCGGTAGAATCGATGACAGCTTTGATGAATATGGATTCTATAATTATTTCCTGATGAAATTGAATACAAGAGAGGAGAATATATGGACAAATCCTATAGCTCCCCAGATGTTTGATTATTTAGTTCAACTATTAGTCATGAACCGCACTCTGATACCTCAATTTAGCTTGTCCTCAGAAAGGGACTACTACTAATTAAAACAGATCGGTTAGACCAAAAAAATTTGATTGAGTGATTAAAATAAAAATTGAAATTGAATATTAAAGAATCAAAATGGTTTAAGGATCACATAAATGAAATATTTAGGATACATGTTTCGCCAAAGTGTTACATATTCATGTATTTTCTTCAAATAAGATAAATTATCTTTCTTCTTAGGATTCAACGTCTATATTTTGTACTATCCACTATCATAGAGTAGTATATTATTTAACCTAATTACTTATTATGTCCAGTAGTGTCAATATGGAAAGTAAAACAATATAAACTTTCTGGACAATCTACGTTATAGTGGTTATCCCATTCTCATAGCACGTTATTCACCATGTTGATTATGGATTCTCTTGATTATTAATGACACTCGAATAGATCTGACACATATACATAGTGATCAAGCATAAATAAGAAATTATGAGCTTCCATTGTTAAATATGAAGCAAATACAATCTATATTAAACTACAAATAAACATGCATACTTTCAACACCATGCTTCTCTAGGGTCCCAAAGAGAAGGGGCCTTAGTCCCTCACGCTTGACATGATATCAAAAAGGTTTTTAGGAGATAAACAACATAGAGAATGAAGAAAACCCATGTAACGAGGTGTAAGGTTGATCCCCTTTGAAGATCGTTGCAAATTGGACAACAATTTGACCGTCAAACTTCTCATTTGAGGTGTTTGGATGAACCTTTCCCCATGTATTGATGTCTCCTTCTCATTAGGTCTCTAATCTCTCATAAAATGGCTGATGTCCCCTCTCTATTTGTCCTTTTAGGTTTTAAGGTAGAGGTGAAAACGTAACTTCTCTAATGAACTATTAGATGTTGACTTTGTTTATCATGGCCATTTGAAAAATCTTCGTGACACCTAATTGGAAGTGAATGCCACCGAGCTATCTTTTTTCTTGAATAGGGCAGACTATCTCACTATCATCGAGTAGACTGTCAATGGTATTGAGATTCTAGTAAGGCTTTGTGATCTCTTTTACTAGAAAATTGAGCTGACCGTCATGTACACTGACTTGACATCTTAGTGGTATGGAGCCTCATCTTGGTTATACTAAGATTTCTATGATAAGGCCTTCTTTTTCTCTTATATGGGGTACTAACAGTAGTTGGGGTGTCGACTTTCTCCAGTGTCTATTTGATTTCTCTAACACAAAGAATGCTTTAGACTATCATAAAATACATCATTTCAAATCAAATACATTAGAATAAGACAAAATGGATGCATAATAGCTAATTCTATCTATCTAGATACATGAAAAAGAAAATACATGAATATTAGAGGGTTTCTTATGAAAACATATTTACATTAGCCTATAATTTCGTGGAGAGATTGTGTGCATCAAAACTACTAAGATTGAAGTTGCTCTTCTCGAGCAAAATTATTTTGGATTTGACTGAAAAACTCAAAAGAAATACTCCTGTAAACTATATCATTCCAGACATATGTGAAATAGTCGAAAGAAATTGATGTCCTTATTAGATAAATTTTGTTTACCAGCAAGTCATTCACATAGGTTCTTACTATCCATTGTTAAAATATGAAGCAAAGACAATCTATATTATACTACAAATAAGCATGCATTGTTTCAACATCATGCTGCTCTAGGGTCCCCAAGGGTAGGGGCCTTTTCCCCTCATGCTTGATGTTGGTTGTTTACACTAATGAGATTCAATTATAAGAATGATCTTTTACTCAACTAGCTATATCCCGCAAGTATACGAGAGTAGTTGTAGTCAAGGTCGAATACAAGGAGCGTTGGTTAGTTAGGCACAAGAGTTATGATTTTCAATAATCTAGATCGTTGTACATAAGATGATTGGATTAGAACAACTAAATTATAGATTTAAAATAAAATAGTAAATTATCACTTAATAAAGGTTAAGATTCAGATTTAGAAGGATCTTAGACTTGGGATATCACTATCACATCATAGCTTGTATTAAAATACAAATTTAAACATGTTAATTAACTTGCAAAGGAGGTTTGTAGTCATCGCTCACCTCCCGGTGAAGTGATGATGATTTTAACTCAATACATCACTCTCGTGTATGTATTTCATTTCAAATCACAAACCTTACTCAACATAATATCATACACTCTCACGGTCAAGGACCAAGTTGCCAAAAAAGTAACTCCATACTCTCAAACACATCTTCTCAGATTATGAAAGAAAGCATAAAACATACAAGTATGATGGCCAATCACACAAACAAGCATTTCAGATCTAAAACAACTCTTGGAACATGCAAGAAACTAACATTTAGTACGAAATTCATATGTTCATACAAGATATGACATGGGAGTTACTCTCCCATGCCCAAGAAAAAAAGTCTACTCATCCATAATGATGTACAGAAGAAAATATGCAGAAATTTTAGAGTTTAACATGGTTTAGAGAAGAAAAAGCTAAGCAATCCCAAGGTGTAACCAAATAAAAGTAGAATTCCGATTTGAGGATGAAATCCCACTTCTATAGCTGCTCCAAACCGTGCAAACCTTTCTCCCAAGAAGCTTGGTGGAGTGAAGAAGCTCTGTTACACCTTGGAGAAGAAGCTTGGAGAAGAAGAGAAGAAGAATGGAGGTTCTTTGACAAGGAACCACCTCTTTTCTCCTCCAAATCATTCTCCTCTACTCTAAGCTTGCTCTGGATGAGGGAACTGACACAAATGACTGAGCCTAACCGCCCATTAAGTTCCCACTTCATTTGAAATACAAACTCATATTTTTCAAAATGTTGAAACTGCCAGGTGCACGTCGTGCAACTTTCCAGAAACTTTGGTCTGCTTGACGCTCCCAGGTGCACGACGTGCACCTGACTGTTTTGGGCTGTTGTGTATTCTGCTCATAACTTTCAGCGTGTATGTCCGATTTACATGCCGTAAAAAGTGACATTTGCGTAGTTTCGAACCCCAAAACATGTAGATACTTGAGGAGCGATCCAATAAATGATAATATGATATTTTCCTCATAATTTCATTACAAAATGTAGTACCTACAATCCTAACCATGAGACAAGTAAGAATAGTTAAAAATATAGAATCTAGCATGAATGGGAGTGATAATTGAGTCAAAACAACATAGATATGCAACCAAACATGATCCAAAAGATGATATGATTTATTCACATCATTTGACATGATATAAAAAAGGTTTGTAGGAGATAAACAACATAGAGAATGAAGAAAATCCATGTAATGAGGTATAAGGCGGATCCCCTCTAAAGATCGTCGCAAATTGGATAACAATTTGACCATCAAACTTCTCATTGGAGGTGTTTGGATGAACCTTTACCCATGTATCAATGTCTCCTTCTCATTAGGTCTCTAATCTTTAGTAAAATGGCTGATGTCCCCTCTCTATTTGTCCATTTAGGTTTTTCTCTCTATTTGTCCTTTTAGGTTTTTAAGGAAGAGGCTAAAAGATAACTTATCTAATGAACTGTTGGATGTTGACTTTGTTTATCATGCTAATCTAAAAAATTATCATGACACCTAATTGGAAGTCAGTGCCATTGAGCTATCTTTTTTCATGAATAGGGCAGACTATCTTAGTATCATCCAGTAAACTGTTAATGGTATTGGGATTCCACTAAGTCTTTGTGATCTCTTTTACTAGAAAATTTGAGCTGACCGTCAGGGGCACTAACTTGACATATTAGTGGTATGGAGCCTCATCTTGGTGATACTGAGATTTCTCTATGATAAGGCCTTCCTTTTAATCTTATTTGAGGTAATGGTAGTAGTTGTGGTGCTAACTGTCTCTAGTGTGTATTTGATTTCTCTACAATAAAGCAAACAATGCTTTAGACTATCATAAAATACATAATTTCAAACCAAATACATTAGAATAAGACAAAATGGATTCGTAATAGCTAATTCTATCTATCTAGGCACAAGATACATAAAATACATGAATATCAGAGGGTTTCTTATGAAAACATTTCTACATTAGCCCACAATTTCGTGGAGAGATTGTGTGCGTCAAAACTCCTAAGCTTGAAGTTGCTCTTCTCGAGCAAAATTAATTTGGATTTGACTGAGAAACTCAAAAGAAACACACGTGTGAAATATACCATTGTAGACATATGTGAAATAGTCAGAAGAAATTGATGTCCTTATCAGATAAAAAAAATTTACTGGAAATTCATCCACATAGGTTCTTATTATCCTAGACGTCGGTTCCATAAATTGCCTCCCTATTATACCACGTTAGATTTATCTTTCTCAATAAATTGACATCATAGTCATTTATCAACAACCTCCCCAACCTACAGGTTGCATTTTAACTGACACAAAAGGCATAAAATGATTGATGTCAAAATCCACAAGTGTGCTAGTGTAAAATAATAGAGTTATATAACTATGCCATTTTCAATTTATCAAGTTAGGAAAAGTTTCATGCGGAGTATAAAATAAAGTCGATTGTCCATTGTTTGTATTGATCTATGTAAAATGAAAAAATGTTTTAAAAACAACATTTAAGGTACTACCATAATAAGTGTGTTTGTTAAATGACAACACATAGTCCATATCTTCTAAGAATGTACACATTTAAACAAGGACTATTTTGTCACAACAAGGTAACATCTTGCACTAATTAAATATAAATATATAATGTTCAAAGTTGCTGCAATTACCATCTCAACGTTAATATTTTGAAACAATAGTTAATAAAAAAATAAAATGTATTCCATGCATCGTCATATGGGTTTATCCGCACGTTCACATGAATTCTCCAATTTGCTAATGACTTTTAACTTTTTCATCTTTTGGAGTGGATTGGTAGATCTTGTACATGGCAATCAAAGAATAAAAAAAAGACTACACCAATATTTTGATTGATGTCTTAGTGATTTAAATGTTACATTCAATAAAATATCCAAGCGATTTATTGTGGTTAATATAAAGTTTTGACTCCATATTATTTTACAACAGACCTATATGAACAAATTTCTTTATCAAATTCAACCCCAAAAAAGTAAGTTATGGAATATTAATGGTGATATATTTATTTTATGTATGTATTTATTTATTTTATTAATGTGTTTATTTGTTTTATTTATGGAATACAACTCCATATCATTTGATTTCCACTTATATGAAAAGTTAAAAATATTTAAGATAACACACCTTTGACCATCATTTCAATGAGAATATGCACATCTAATTCTACATGGAGATCTGATGTACTTCAAATTCACTCAATGTGACTGGAAAAAATAATTAATCATTGTTATGGTTAACATACTTATAGAAATAGAAAGAGCTATTTTTTAAAACTTATGAATCTACATCAGAATAGTTAAACCCATTATAAATGTATTTAAGAATATTGTTTGTGATACAGGTGTGAAACTGGTTTTATGACCTTCATTATCATTCATGCGACGATATAATATAAAAGAATCATATGACTTCAAAGAATGCCTTTTACATCTTTACTAGAATCATAATTGTTAATTTTTGAATATAAGAAAAACAACTATTGTTGCAAGTGCCCATCATTTAACTACAAAATTAAGAGTATTATCTTTCTAGGTTGTATATAATTAATAAACTTATGAGTGCAAAAAAAATTTTCTTATCAATTCTCTATGTTTATGCAGATAAAGTAGTATCTTTGTAGTATCTTTGTGATGGTGGGGAACATAGACTATTTTTTCTTAACATTTTTAAAATAAGTAGTTCAAATAACTTTATAGTTTTTATAAAAATATATTATGGACATTTTTGTAAAAAAATCAGACTGGTTGATTTTTTCTTTATCCCATTAGTGATTTTTAAATAATTTATTCCTTTTATTTTGTCTGATATACCATATTATATAACAAAAAAAGTAACTTCATCAAGAAATATAAAATGAAATTGAATTGTACTTTTGAATCACATGTCGGTCGACCTCTTCAAAATATTTAGATATCTAAAGATGAATTTGTTATTGGAAAAGGCTATTTTGTTTTATAAACTTAATAAAATGAACAAGGAAACATCTAGAAGAAGTCTTTTGTGTTGATATGGAAGATAATCTTGTATAACAATAATTGGATAACATATCCAAAAGGACACTATATGCATAGATTTGGGCATTGTCATATTTTATTAATTATTTCTCTCCACGTAGCCAATCAAAATAGGGAAGATTGGTTCCTAAAAGAATTCCTTTTGTTGACGGATTTTTATTTTGGCATCTTATCAATTTAAAACATTCTCTTCATTGTACTTTTGGAAGTTATTGTGTTTAGCTACTTATTTGAGGTTCATTTGTTGATCATACTATTTTACCGAATGGGTGAAATTATTCCACTAAAAGAAAGGACAACAAAAAATTCAGGGTATGTCCAAGTCATCCATTAAAAAGTTATCAATAGAAATTTTGATCTACGACTTACAACTTAAATGAATCAAAGAATATATTTCATTACCAAAATATATTATTAATAAAAAAGAATGAAAGTGTACAAGTTTTTGTGTATCCCTTGTTACATATTGTACCATGTGAAAACTAATAAAATTTAAATAGAAATAGCATAACTAACAACCTTAATATATACAAATATTTTTCTGTTAGAAATGGCACTATATTAATATAAATGACTTGCATCTGCACACTTTATTAGTTCACTAAGGACCAGGTATAGAAACAACGTTTTTTGTGTAAAATGTAGCCTACAAAATCTGAAAAAAAATATTATAATCCATGTTTCTCATATCAATTCAATTTTGAGTCCTTCAATGTTTCACTCCCATTTTTAAATGTTTAATTCAATAAAAAATATGAAATATGCCAATAAAACATAAAAAAAAGATAAAAATATGAAATATGAAATATGCATATACATATGTATATTATCCCAAATTATATAACTGCTTTTCATTATCTCTCATTTTTCATTACATATGACATGTTTGTATTTTAGAATTTAGCGTCAAGTTAAATTTCAAACCTAGAATGAAATCATATTTATTGTTACTTTATAAAACATAGTATGTGGAAACAATGAAGAGTGCTTTCACATCGATTCCTCCTAGGATATTCTAAGACTACATCGGTGTGGGTTTCCTATTCCAACATGCATAACCATTTTATGTAAGTTTCTGGATGGAAAGTAATAGTCACATCTCTAAGTCTATCTTTCACTATCTAGAAGCAAAAAAATAATAAAAAACATTCATTTATTAACTTCAACACAATGAGATATTTCCTATTATTCCAAATGGATTCAAATATAATTGAACAAACACAGGAAAAGGAAATTATTTTCTTTATTTTCTTATTGTTTGTCAAAATTCATCCATTCTTTTTTCTTGTTCACTTTTCATCCATTTGAAATTGCATGACTATATCTTTCTTTATAAACTTTCACATATATATTTTTCTATGGAAAAACATCCCAAGTGGGTGTCACCTATTTTTTGAAACTTAACATTATATTTTAATTTATTTGTGTGTTCAATGTATATATACATTAAAAACATATTTTTAATCATTGGGAAGAAGAAATTAAGTTGGAGGCTTCATGTCTTCAAATATTTTAGAGTTTTCTCCACAAAATTATAGTAAATACTAACATTTTATTTCCAGTTTCCTTTCCATTTTGTTTTCAATCATCTTTCATTTTTAGAAAGATATCCTATCAATATGAGTAAACCAAAAAATCATAATAGGGCATCAAAAACTATAAAAAGGTTACTCGTGAAGCCCACGAAAACATAATTGATCGCAAAGTAAAATCAACTGTGTTCTAATAGGAATATTCTAATAGGAATAAGGATGATGGTCCTGACAGCCAACAAGTATGTCCTAGGTGTGGGTATCTTCCAGAGAATTGTCAATGCTTTGATGTTTTCTCCATTGCATCTAACAGGTTTGAGTCCTTTCTCTAGTTGGAATTCTACCCACTTGTTGTCGAATAAACACTAACAATATGACATTCATTTTATGACTGACCTATATGTATGGTTATCAGGTTAATAAGGAGGATGTGAATAGTGGATGTGCATCTGTTATTTGTGTGAAACTTTTTGATGGATGATTTTATGTGAAGGAATATCAAGGAACAATGAAGAATCATGCATCTAAGAAGTTTATATTATGTCCTTAATTAGCATTATTGTCTACTAGTTGGAAATATGACATATATGTAGTCATTTTTCTAAGTCTCTATTTATTAGTTTGAGTCAAGAAAAAAAAATTGGGATCATGCCTATGTTATTTCTTATGTTATCATCTTTAATGAAGTTCGATATGTCTATGTGTTCTTATTTGTCTCAGACTTGTAAAATATCTTTGTTTCATTTTGATAAAAGACAAACGTGCTTAGTTTGGAATTGCTCATATTCATGATTTGTCCGGTCAAATATGTGTATAAGATAAATTGCAAAAATATATATTGTAATGATAGAGTTTTCAATTTACTCCTAGGTTGTGTTTTTAACATGGTGGATCATGGAGAGGTGAATGGTAGGGAAATAAAATATGTTTTTTTTTCCATGGTTATTGGGAAGGGGAGATATTTCATAGGGAAATAATGGAGAAATTTTGTATGTTTTTGTCACTGTGGAAAATCTTGGTGAATCATAAAAACTTTTTCAATATTGTTCACTACTCATTTAGACACATGGAAAACGAATTCAAATAAATAGGATACATACTTGTAGAATGTATTTTCTATAAACAAATCCTCCCTCGCCGTCCCAATACCGTTGTAACAAATATTTTTTTAGTTTTTTTCATCCCTCTTCCTTTACCCATGCACATATTACAAAAAATGTCCAATCGATTTATTGTGGTTAATATAAAGTTTTGACTCTCTAATGTTTTACAATAGACCTATATGAACAAATTTCTTTATCAAATTCAATCCCAAAAAGCAAGTTACAAAATTTTAATTGTGATATATTTATTTTATTTATGGTTTTTTAATGTAATTTTGACTTTCAATTATATGAAAAGTTAAAAATATCTAAGATAACACACCTTCGACTATCATTTCAATAATAATATGCACATCTAATTCTAAATGGGGATCCAATGTACTTCAAATTTACTCACTGAAATAGGAACAAATAATTAATTATTATTATTATGGTTAACATACTTATATAAATAGAAAGAGTTGTTTTTAATAACCTATGAAACTACATCAAAATAGTTAAACCCATTGTTAATATATTTAAGAATATAGTTTTTGATACATGTGAGGCAATGGTTTTATGACCTTCATTATCATTCATGTGAAGATATAATACAAAAATCATATGATTTCAAAGAATGCCTTTTACATCATTATTAGAATCATAATTGTTAGTTTTTGAATATAAGAGAAACAACTAATGTTGCAAGTGTCCATCATTTAACTAAAAAATTAAGAGTATTATCTTACTAGGTTGTATATAATTATTAGACTTAAAAAATTTATCTAATTTGAGCGGAAAAAAAAGTGTCTTACCAATTCTGTATGCTTATGTATATAAAGTGAAAAATGCTCTCCAAAGAACAACAACAATACTATTCTAAATTTTAATACATTTGATATGCACATTAAAAAAATGTGGACCTATTAAGATCTATAGGCTTTGCCATTCTGAAAGTATTGGCAGCCCAATTTGTTTTCCATGCTTTTGTATTGGTATATTTGTAGTATCTTTGTGATGATGGGGAACATAGACTAATTTTTCTTAAACTTTTTTAAAAAGTTGTTCTAAATAACTCTATATTTTTTATGAAAATAATATGGATATTTTTATAAAAAAATAAGACTGGTTGATTTTTTTCTTTGTCTCGTTAGTGATTTTTAAGTAATTTAAAATAATTCAATGTTGTTATTTTTCCTTTTTTTTTGTGTGACATACCATATTCTTTAACAAAAAATTAACTTCATCAAGAAATATATAATGGAATCGAATGTACTTTTGAATCATGTGTCGGTCGACCTATTCAGAATATTTATATATCCAAAGATGAATTTGTTATTGGAAATGGCTATTTTATTTTATAAAATAATAAAATGCATGGGGAAACATCTAGAAGAAGTCTTTGGTGTTGATATGGAAGATAATATTCTATAATAATATTGGATAACATATCCAAAAGGACACTATATGCATATATTTGCGCATTATAATATTTAATTATTTATATCTCTCCACGTAGCCAATCAAAATAGGGAAAATTGGTTCCTAAAAAAATTTGTTTGTTAACATATTTTTATTCTGACATCTTATCAATTTAAAACATTCTCTTCACTATACTTTTGGAAGTTATTGTGTTTATCTACTTATTTGAGATTCGTTTGTTCATCATACTATTTTAACGAATGGTTGAAATTATTCCACTAAAAGAAATGACAACAAAGAATTCAGGGTATGTACAAGTCATTCATTAAAATGTTATCACCAGAAATGTTGATCTACAACTTACAACAGAAATGAATCAAAGAATATATTTATTACCAAAAATTTATTATTAATATAGAGTATAATTATTATGGTGTATATATGATATTGAGGTGGGATAAATTTTCATACTACCATTTATTTAAAGTAAAAAAGAATAAAAAGTGTAAATGTTTTTGTGTATCCCTTGTTACATGTTGTACCTTGTGAAAACTAACAAAATTTAAATAGAAAATAGCATAACTAAAAACCTTACTCTATACAAATATTTATTCTATTATAAGTGGCACTATATTAATATAAATTACTTGCATCTCCACACTTTATTAGTTCACTAAGGACCAGGTATAGAAACAACATTTTTCATGTAAAATGTAGCCTACAAAATCTTAAAATTATTATTATACTCCACGTGTCTCATATCAATTCAATTTTGAGTTCTTTTGTGTTCCACTCCCATTTTTAAATGTTTATTTAAATAAAAAGTACGAAATATGCAAATAAAAACATTCAGAAACAAAAAAAGATAAAAAAACTTTTTTATATCATGTCTATATGTATATATTATTCCAAATTACATAACTGGTTTTCATTATCTCTCATTTTTTCCTAACATATGACATGTTCGGAAACATATCCTATCAATAGGAGACAACAAAAAAATCCTAGTACGGCATCAACAACTATAAAATGGTTGCTTGTGAAGCCCACAAAAACACAATTGATCAACAAAATAAAATCAACTTTGTTCATTGCTAGATATTGCATCCCTCGCTGGTACACCACTACATCAGGAAGGTAAATCAAAACTTCAAGATGTCTGAGAAGTCACAACATTTCTTTGGTAAAGGTAGAAAGATCCACAAAGATCAAGTCATGTTCAACAAAGAATGCATTCCCCCCTTCACAAACTATAAGACTTCTAATAGGAATAAGGATGATGGTCCTGACAGCCAACAAGTATGTCCTAGGTGTGGGTATCTTCCAGAGAATTGCCAATGCTTTGATGTTTTCTCCACTGCATTTAATAGGTTTGAGTCCTTTATCTAGTTGGAATTCTACCCACTTGTTGTCGAATAAACATTAACAATATGACATTCATTGTATGACTGACTGATATGTATGGTTATCAGGGTAAATCAAAGAGACACAATGTAGGTTCATGTCTACATTGTCACGCCAATAAGAAGGAGGATGAGGTGAATAGTTGAGGTGCATGTGTTATGTGTGTGAAGCTTTTTGATGGGTGATTTTATGTGGAGGAATGTCAAGGAACAAGGAAGAATCATGCGTCTAGGAGGTTTATTTTGTGTCCTTAATTAGCATTCTTGTCAACTTGTTGGCAATATGACATATATGCAGTCATTGTTATAAGTCTCTATTTATTAGTTTGAGCCAAGGAGAAACATTTTGGGACCATGTCTATGTTATTTCTTATGTTATCGTCCTTAATGAAATTTAATATGTTTGTTTGTTCTTCTTTATATCATACTTGTGAAATATCTTTGTTTCATTTTGGATTTCCTCACATTGATGACTTTTCTAGTCAAAAATGTGAACAAGATAAATGGTAAAAAGGTATATTATAATGATAGAGTTTTCAATTTACTCCTAGGTTGTATTTGTAACATGGTGGATCATGGAGAGGTGAATGGTATAGAAATAAATTTTTTTGTTTGTATGTCATGGTTATTGGGATGGGGAAATATTTCATAGGGAATCTACAGAGAAATTTTTTACATTTTTGTCACCATGGAAAATCTTGGTGAATCATAAAGAGTTCTTCTCAAGTGTCCACTACTCATTTAGACACATGGAAAAAGAATTCATATAAATAAGATACATACTTGTATAATGTGTTTTCTATAAACAGATACCTCCTCGCCATCCCCATATGCTTGTAACAAGTTATATTTTTTTAAGTTTTTCCCATCCCTCTCCCTTTACCCATGCACATATTACAAAACAACACATTTTAATAATTTTCGCTTGACAACACCATCTCCTTCTCATTCCATGTCCCCTACCACAAACCCTAATGTCACTTTGCTTTGTTGATTGATTTTTACAATGAGTTTCTTTGATTCTGATAGCTTTTTACTAATTCTAACGATAAATCAATAAAAACAAATTACAAAATAAATTTATGGAAAAGTAAATGTAGAAATTCATAAAAACAATGAATTCCAACAGTGGACTTGAATGTGTCTAATGTGATAATAATCTACAATGACCATGTTGTGTGTATATGAATTTAGTACTCTATATTACTCTTTGACCTTGTATATGAATTCACTACTCCACATGACTCTTAGAGTGACAAAAGTGTCTCATAGGAAGACACATTTGACTATTTTATCTCAAAATCTCTTTTCTAGCATCAAATTATACACTCGACAAATCTTTTTATTACATCTTGAAGTAATAGAAATAAATAATGTTAATGATTTTTTGTGTTTGAAATATTTTCAAAGAATATATTAGATCTATGAAAATATAGGTCACCACAAGAACACTAAAATCATAGGACTTAAGAACGTTTTAAAAATATGATATATTTAGTACAAAAGTGAAATAACAATATGTTCAAAGGTCATTTATATTGAAATTAGTTGATTATATATGAAAATACAAGGGCTTTCTTTTGTAGAAATAATTCCTTTCACATCATCCATTGGTTACCAAAAAATTTATATCCAACTAGGTAAACGATATTCTAGTGCTAAAAAATTAGGCACATGAAATAAAATAGTTATAGTAACCTTCACCACTCAATATCTAGAAATGATTACTAGAAATGATTATGCAAATACTAAAAGAGAATAGAGACTAGTAAATAAGTTACATACCATCTTTCTAAAGGAAAAACTAACAATATATAATGAATTAGTCATAACCAAATGGATGATATATTCTCAAACATAGAAATCATTGACGTAATCGAGTTTACCAAGGTTGTAAATCCTATGATGGAAAGGGATCTCCTATAAGTAACTATTTAAAAGTATGTCAATTTAAAAGTAAGTGGAAACATGTATCCATAGGTTACTACCCAAGGAATGTTCATGTATATTATTATTTGGATAAGATGTTGCATCTAGGAGAGTATTTCCTCTATTTTCATCAATCATTTTAATAAAAGCATAGTCGTCCAATATGGATTTACTCAATATTGTATATAAAACAACTGATGCAAAAATAATTAGTACCCTAATAAAAATATATTGTCTTCATTAATTATAACTTAGAAGAATTAGTTTAACACATAAATCTATCCTTTTGATTTTCTTCCTAACACAAGGCCAAGAAGCAAATCGATGGAGAATGAAAATTGAAGAGGGAATTTTACTTCAAAAGTAATTAATATTCTCCTTTATATTTTTATGAAAACTAAATAAAATATAAAAATAAAAATCAATCAATAAAAAATAGAAAATATAATTTCTAACACTTAGGATCATGTTACCAAAGGAGAGTTGGCCCCGTGGTCCCACCCAATAAAAAACTAGTATTACAAGCTTATTCTAGTTCAAATTAAGAAAAAAAAAGTTTCAAACTATTGATCATGGTATGTAAGGATCACCATATATTTTCCTATCATTGAATAACACGACCTATGTTTATTTAAATCTTCAAAATTTTATAGGTGTTCCCGTTGTTGATACCTATCCTTGGAATTGAGACTAGACCAAAATGAATAAGCAAGTGGGGAAAGAAGAGGAGATGAATGATACAAAGTAATCCTTATGGTAAGAAATGATTTTAGAAAGATAAAGCGTGTTCTTACGTACACATGAAAATACAAAAGAACACTTTTGAAGATAGGATGTGTCTAATTTAACAATGTTAAATATGAGATCAATTCCCAAGTATATGGTTCTTTTTATGATTAAAAGAGTGATAGCATAGAAGAAGGTGGAAGAATAAGTTTGATATAGAGTGTTGTGATGTATTCCAAATAAATCAAATATTTTTCTTATTAACAATATGGAAAATTTAGTGTCTTTTGAAAAAATAATACTAAGGAATGACTTGTCGGTGTGGCTATCTCCAACTAAAATGGCATGGTCTTTATGCTAGATTCTTAAATGTATATTAAATAATGATTCCTAATTTGATGGATGATGGTAGAATGGATGATAGCCTTGACGAATATGGATTCTATGATTATGTTATAGGTGAAATTGAATATAAGAGAGGAGAAAATATGGACAAATCCTACAGCTCCCCAGATCTCTGATTGCCTCATTATATTCAACTATTAGTCATGAACCACACTCTGATACCTCTATTTAGCTTGACCTGGGAAAGGGACTACTACCAACTAAAACAGATCAGCTAGACCAAAAAAAAGAATTGATTGACTGATTAAATGAAGAATTGAAATTAAATATGAAAGAATTAAAATGGTTTAAGGATCACATTAATCATATATTTAGGATACATGTTTCACCAAAGTGTGACCTATGCATGTATTTTGTCCAAATATGATAAATTATCTTGCTTCTTAGGATTCAACGTCTTTATCTTGTACTATCCACTATAGTAGAGCAGTATACTATATAACCTAATTACTAACTATGTCCAGTAGTGTCAATATGGAAAGTTAAACAATACAAACTCAATGGACAATATACCTCATATTGGTTATCCCACTCTCATAGCACATTATTCATGATGTTGATAATATATTCTCTTGATTATTAATACCACTCTATTAGATCTAACACATATACACGGTGATCAAGCATAAATAATGAAATTATGAGCTTCCATTGTTAAAATATGAAGCAAAGACAATATATATTATAATACAAATAAACATGCATTGTTTCTACATCAGGCTGCTCTAGGGTCCCAAAGAGCAGGGGCCTTATCCCCTCATGCTTGACATGATATCAAAATGGTTTGTAGGAGATAAACAACATAGATAATGAAGAAAACCAATGTAATCAGGTGTAAGGTTGATCCCCTCTGAAGATCGCTGCAAATTGGATAATAATTTGACCATCAAACTTCTCACTGGAGGTGTTTGGATGAACCTTTCCCATGTATCAGTGTCTCCTTCTCATTAGGTCTCTAATCTCTAGTAAAATGATTGATGTCCTCTCTCTATTTGTCCATTTAGGTTTTTAAGGAAGATACGAAAATATAACTTATCTAATGAACTGTTGGATGTTGACTTTGTTTATCATGGTCATCTGAAAAATCTTCGTGACACCTAATTGGAAGTTAATGCCATCGAGCTATCTTTTTCCATGAATAGGGCAAACTATCTTACTATCATCAAGTAAACCGTCAATGGTATTGAGATTCTACTAAGTCGTTGTGATATCTTTTACTAGAAAAATTGAGTTGACCGTCAGGGGCACTGACTTGACATATTAGTGGTATGGAGCCTCATCTTGGTGTTACTGAGATTTCTCTATGACAAGGCCTTCTTTTTATCTTGTCTGGGGTACTGGTAGTAGTTGTGGTGTTGACTATCTCTAGTGTGTATTTGATTTCTCTGCAATAAAGCAAAGAATGCTTTAGACTATCACAAAATACATAATTTCAAGCCAAATACATTAGAATAAGACGAAATAGATGCATAATAGCTAATTTTGTCTATCTAGGCACATGAAAAATACAAATACATGAATATCAGAGGGTTTCTTATGAAAACTTTTCTACATTATCCCATAATTTCATGGAGAGATTGCGTGTGTCAAAACTCCTAAGCTTGAGGTTGCTCTTCTCGAGAAAAATTATTTTGGATTTGATTGAGAAACTCAAAAGAAATAGAATTATATCAATATAGACATATGTGAAATAGTAAGAAGAAATTGATGTCCTAATCAGATAAAATTGTTTTACTGGCAAGTCATTCACATAGGTTCTTACTATCCTAGACGTCGGTTCTGTAAATTGCCTCCCTATTATACCACGTCAGTTTTACCTTTCTCAATAAATTGACATCATGGTCATTTATCAGCAGCGTCCCCAACCTACAAGTTTCATTTTAACTGACACTAAAGGCATAAAATGATCGATGTCAAAACCCACAAGTGTGCTTGTGTAAAATAATAGAGTTATATAACTATATAATTTTCAATTTATCAAGTTAGGAAAAGTTTCATGCAGAGTATAAAATAAAGTCGATTGTCCATTGTTTGTATTGATCTACATAAAATGATTTTTTTTTAAAACAACACTAAAGGAACTACCATAATAAGTGTGTTTGTTAAATAACAATACATAGTCCACATCTTCTAAGAATGTACACTTTTAAGAAAGGACTATTTTGGCACAACAAGGTAACAACTTGTACCAATTAAATATAAATATATAATGTTCGGATTTGCTGCAATTACCATCTCAAAGTTAATATTTTGAAATAATAGTTATTAAAAAATAGAATGTATTTCCTGCATCGTGATATGGTCCATCCGCACATTCAGATGAATTCTTCAATTTGCTAATGAATTTTAACTTTTTCATATTTTGGTGTGGATTAGTAGATCTTGTACATGGCAATGAAAGAATAAAAAAATACTATAGCAATATTTTGATTGATGTCTTAGTGATTTAAATGTTACATTCAATAAAATGTTCAAGCAATTTATTGTGGTTAATATAATGTTTTGACTCCATATTGTTTTACAATAGACCTATATGAACAAATTTCTTTATCAAATTCAACCCCAAAAAAGTAAGTTATGGAATAATAAAGGTCATATATTTATTTTATATATGTCTTTATTTGTTTATTTATGGAATATAACTCCATATTGTTTGACTTCCACTTATATGAAAAGTTAAAAATATTTAAGATAACACACCTTTGACCATAATTTGAATAAGAATATGCACATCTAATTCTATGTGGAGATCCAATGTACTTCAAATTCACTCACTGTTATAGGAACAAATAATTAATCATTGTTATGGTTAAAATATTTATAGAAATAGAAAGAACCATTTTTTAATGACCTATGAATCTACATCGGAATAGTTAAACCCATTATAAATATATTTAAGAATATAGTTTGTAATACATGTGTGAAAATGTTTTTATGACCTTCATTATCATTGATGCGACATTTTAATATAAAAGAATCATATGACTTCAAAGAATGCCCTTTACATCTTTATTAGAATTGTAATTGTTAATTTTTAAATATAAGAAAAAAAATAATGTTGCAAGTGCCCATCATTTAACTACAAAATTAAGAGTGTTATCTTTCGAGGTTTCATATAATTAATAGACTTAAAAAATTATCTAATTCGAGTGCAAAAAAAAGTTTCTTACCAATTCTTTATGTTTATGCAGATAAAGTGAAAAATGCTTTCCAATGAGCAACAACAATAATATTATAAATTGTAATATGTTTGATGTGCCGACAAAAAGAATATGGACCAATTATGATCTATAGGCTTCACCATTCTAAAAGTATTGACAACCCAATTTGTTTCCCATGCTTTTGCGTTGGCATCTTTGTAGTATATTTGTGATGGTGGGGAACATAAACTATTTTTTCTTAAAAATTTTAAAATAAGTGGTTCTAAATAACTTTATAGTTTTTTAAAAAAATATTTTGGATATTTTTGTAAAAAATGAGACTGGTTGATTTTTTTTCTTTGTCCCATTAGTGATTTTTAAGTAATTTAAAATAATTCAATGTTGTCATTATTCCTTTTATTTTGTCAGACATACCATATTATATAACAATAGAATAACTTTATAAAGAAATATAAAATGAAATCAAATTGTACTTTTGAATCACATGTCGCTTGACCTCTTCAAAATATTTAGATATCCAAAGATGAATTTGTTATTGGAAAAGGCTATTTTGTTTTATAAACTTAATAAAATGCACGGGGAAACATCTAGAAGAAGTTTTTGATGTTGAAATGGAAGATAATTTTCTATAACAATAACTAGATAACAGATCCAAAAGGGCACTATTTGCATAGATTTGGACATTATCATATTTTATTAATGATTTCTCTCCCCATTGCCAATCAAAATTGGGAAGATTGATTCCTAAAAAAAATCCTTTTGTTAACGTATTTTTATTTTGGCATCTTATCAATTTAAAACATTCTCTTCATTGTACTTTTGGAAGTTATTGTGTTTAGCTATTTATTTCAGGTTCATTTGTTGATCGTACTATTTTACTGAATGGGTGAAATTATTCCACTAAAAGAAGGGACAACAAAGAATTCAGGGTATGTACAAGTCATCCATTAAAAGTTATCAATAGAAATTTTGATCTACGACTTACAACGGAAATGAATCAAAGAATATATTTTATTACCAAAATGTATTATTAATATAGAGGATATTTATTATGGTGTATATATGATATTGAGGTGGGATAAATTTTCACACGACCATTTATTTAAAGTTACAAAGAATAAAAGTATAGAAACAACATTTTTCATGTAAAATGCAGCCTACAAAATCTGAAAAAAAATATTATAGTCCATTTTTCTCATATCAAATCAATTTTGAGTCCTTCAGTGTTCCACTCCCATTTTTTAATGTTTAATTCAATAAAAAATACGAAATATGCAAATAAAACATTCAGAAAATAAAAAAAGATAAAAAACCTTCTTATATCATGCATATACATATATGAATTATGCCAAATTATATAACTACTTTTCATTATCTCTCTTTTTTTCCTTACACATGACATGTTTGTTATTTAGTATTTGGAATCAAGTTAAATTTCAAACCTAGAATGAAATCATATTTATTGTTACTTTATAAAAAATAGTATCTGAAAACAACAAAGAGTGTTTTCACATCGATTCCTCCTAGGATATTCTAAGACTGCATCGGTGTGGGTTTCCTATTCCAACATGCATAACCATTTTATGTAAGTTTTTGGATGGCAAGTAATAATCACATCTCTATCTAAGTCTATCTTTCACTATCTAGAAGCAAAAAAATAATAAAAAATGTTCATTTCCACACAATGAGATATTTCTTATTATTCCAAATGGAGTCATATATAATTGAACAAACACAGGGGAAGGGAAGTCTTTTCTTTCTTTTCTTATTGTTTGTCAAAATTCATCCATTCCTTTTTCTTGTTCACTTTTCATCCATTTGAAATTTCACGGCTATATATCTTTCTTTATAAACTTCGGCATGCATATTTTTCTATGGAAAAAACATCCCAACTGGGTGTCACCTATTTTTTGAAACTTAACATTATATTTTAATTTATTTGTGTGTTCAATGTATATTTACATTAAAATTATATTTTTAATCATTGGAAAGAAGAAATTAAGTTGGAGGCTTCATGTCTTCAAATATTTTAGAGTTTTCTCCACAAAATTATAGTAAATACTAACATTTTATTTCCAGTTTCCTTTCTATTTTATTTTCAATCATCTTTCATTTTTGGAAACATATCCTATCAATATGAGTAAATCAAAAAATCCTAATAGGGCATCGAAAACTATAAAAAGGTTGCTCGTGAAGCCCATGAAAACACAATTGATCAGCAAACTAAAATCAACTGTGTTCTTTACTAGCTATTGCCTCCATCGTTGGTATATCACTACATCAGGAAGGTAAATTAAAACTTCAAGATGTTAGAGAAGTCACAACATTTCTTTGGTAAAGGTAGTAAGACCCACAAAGAGCAAGTCATGTTCAACCAAGAATGCATTCCCAACTTTACAAACTACAAGACTTCTAATAGGAATAAGGATGATGGTCCTGACAGACAACAAGTATGTCCTAGGTGTGGGTATCTTCCAGAGAATTGTCAATGCTTTGATGTTTTCTCCATTGCATCTAATAGGTTTGAGTCCTTTCTCTAGTTGGAATTATGCCTCCTTGTTGTCGAATAAACACTAACAATATGACATTCATTTTACGACTGACCTATATGTATGGTTATCAGGTTAAATCAAGAAGACACAATGTAGGTTCATGTCTACATTGTGACACCAATAAGGAGGATGAACTGAATCGTGGAGGTGCATCTCTTATGTGTGTGAAACTTTTTGATTGATGATTTTATGTGGAGGAATGTCAAGGAACAAGGAAGAATCACGCATCTAAGAAGTTTATATTGTGTCCTTAATTAGCATTCTTGTCTACTTGTTGGCAATATGACATATATGTAGTCTTTTTTCTAAGTTTCTATTTATTAGTTTAAATCAAGGAGAAAAATTTTGGGACCATGCCTATGTTATTTCTTATGTTATCATCTTTAATGAAGTTCGATATGTCTATGTGTCCTTCTTTATCTCGTACTTGTGAAATATCTTTGTTTTATTTTGATAAAAGATAAACATGCTTAGTTTGGGTTTGCTCAAATTCATGAGTTGTCCGGTCAAATATGTGTACAACATAAATGGCAAACAATCATATTGTAATGATAGTGTTTCCGATTTACTCCTAGGTTGTGTTTGTAACATGGTGGGTCATGGAGAGGTGAATGGTACAGAAATAAAATATGTTGTTTGTTTGCCATGGTTATTGGGAAGGGGAAATATTTCATTGGGAAATAATGGAGATTTTGTATTTTTTTTCACCATGGAAAATCTTGGTGAATCATAAAGAATTTTTCAATAGTGTCCACTACTAATTTAGACACATGGAAAAAGAATTCAAATAAATTGGATACATACTTGTACAATGTGTTTTCTATAAACAAATCCCCCCTCACCATCCCAATATCGTTATACAAATATTTTTTATGGTTTTTCCATCCCTCTTCCTTTACCCATGCACATATTACAAAACAACATATTTTAATAATTTTTGCTTGACAACACCATCTCCTTCCCGTTCCATGTCCCCTACCACAAGCCATAACGTCCCATTGCTCTGTTGATTGATTGTTAAGATGAGTTTATTTCATTTTTTTAAGATTGTACTAATTCCAATGATGTATCAATAAAAATAAATTACAAAACAAAATATATGCAAACGTAAATGTAGAGGTTTATAAAAATAATGAATGCCAACAGCGGACTTGAATGTGTCTAATGTAATAGTAACCCACAATGACCATGCCATGTATATGAATTCACTACTCTATATTACTGTTTGACGTTGTATATAAATTCATTACTCTATATCACTAGTTGACCTTGTATATGAATTAACTACTCCATGTGACTCTTAGAGTGACAAAAGTCTCATAGGAAGATACATTTGACTATTTTATCTCAAAATATATTTTCTAGCATCAAATCAAACACTCAATTAATCTTTTTATAACATCTTAAAGTAATAGAAATAAATAAAGTTAACAATTTTTTGTGTTCAAAATATTTTAAAAGTATATATGAGATCTATGAAAATGTAGGTCACCACAAGAAGACTAAAATCGTAGGACCTAAGAACCTTTCAAAAATATGATTTACTTAGTATGAGAGAGAAATAACAATGTGTTCCTAGTCATTTAGATTTAAATTATTTGATTATATGCTAAATACAAGGGGTTTATTTTGTAGAAAATAATTCTTTTTACATCGCACATTGTTTACCAGAAGTTTTATATTCAGGATGTTCTAGTGCTAAAAAATTAGGCACAAGTATTGAAATAGTTATATTAACCTTCACCACTCTATATCTAGAAATGATTACAGCAAATTATTATGCAAATACTCAAAGAGAATAGAGACAAGTAAATAAGTTAAATAACATCTTTCTACAGGAAAAACTAACAATATATAATGTAGTAGTCATAACCAAATAGATGATATATTCTCAAACATAGAGATGGATTACATAATTAAGTTTACCAAGCAATTTATAATTTAATATGAACATATCTTGGTATTGGTTGGAAATCAAACGGTGGAAAGGGGTTCCTATAAGTAACTATATGAAAGTATGTTAATTTAAAAGTAAATGTAAACATGTATCCATATGTTACTACCCAAGGAATGTTCATGTATATTATTACTTGGATAAGATGTTCCATCTAGGAGAGTATTTACTCTACTTTCATCTATCATTTTAATAACAGCGTAGTGGTCCAATATGGATTTACCGAATATTGTATATATAACAACTGATGCAAAATAATTAGTACCCCAATACAAATATATTGTCTTCAATAATTATAACTTAGAGGAATTAGTTTCCCATAAATATGTCCTTTTGATTTTCTTCGCTAGCACAAGGCCAAGAAGCAAGTCAATGGAGAATGAAAATTGAAGAGGGGATATACTTCAAAAATAATTAATATTCTCCTTTATATTTTTATGAAAACTAAAGAAAATACAAAATAAAAATCAATCAATTAAAAAAGAAATGTAGAAAATATAATTTATAATGTTTAGGATCATGTCACCAAAGGAAGAGTTGGCCTTGTGATCCCACCCGATTAAAAACAAGAATTACAAGCTTATTCTAGTTCAAATTAAGAAAAATAGAAGAGAAGAAGTTTCAAACTATTGATCATGGTACGTCAGGATAACCCTATATTTTCCTATCCTTGAACAACACGACCTATGTTTATTTAAATCTTCAAGATTTTATAGGTGTTCCCATTGTAGATACGTATCCTTGGAATTGAGATTAGACCAAATGAATAAGCAAGTAGGGAGAGAAGAGGAAATGAATGACACAAAGTAATTCTTATGGAAAGGAATGATTTTACAAAGATAAAGGGTGTTCTTACTTACACATGGAAATACAAAGTAACACTTTTGAAGATAGGAGATGTGTAGTTAAATAATGTTAAATATAAGATCAATTCCCAAGTATATGGTTCTACTAATGATTAAAAGAGTGATAATATAGAATAAGTTTGATATAGAGAGTTGTGATATATTCCAAATAAATTTAATTTATTTCTTATTAACAATATGGGAAAATTTAGTCACTTGTGAAAAAATAATACTAAGGTCTGACATGATGGTGTGGTTGTATCCAGCTAAAATGACATGGTCTTCATGCTAGCATTCTTGACTGGATATCAAAGAATGATTCCTAATTTGATAGATGGAGGTAGAATCGATGATAGTCTTGATGAATATGGATTCTATAATTATGTTCTATATGAAATTGAATACAAGAGAGGAGAATATATGGAGAGATCCTACAGCTCCCCATATCCTTGATTGTTTAGTTATTTTCAACTATTAGTCATGAACCGCACTCTGATACCTTTATTTAGATTGTACTCCAAAAGGGACTACTAGGGGCTAAAATAACTCTATAGTTTTTATAAAAATGATATGGATGTTTTTATTAAAAAAAGACTGGTTGGTTTTTTTTGTCCCATTAGTGATTTTTAAGTATAAAATAATTCAATGTTGTTATTTTTCCTTTTATTTTGTGTGACATACCATATTCTATAAAAAAATTAACTTCATCAAGAAATATATAATGGAATCGAATTATACTTTTGAATCACATGTCGGTCGACCTCTTCAAAATATTTATATATCTAAAGATGAATTTGTTATTAGAAATGGCTATTTTATTTTATAAACTTAATAAAATGCATGGGGAAACATCTAGAAGAAGTCTTTGTTGTTGATATGGAAGATAATCTTCTATAACAAAAATTGGATAATATATTAAAAAAGGACACTATATGCAAAGATTTGGGCATCATCATATTTAATTAATTATTTCTCTCCAGATAGCCAATCAAAATAGGGAAGATTGGTTCCTAAAAAAATTCCTTTTGTTAATGGATTTTTATTCTGGCATCTTATCAATTTAAAACATTCTCTTCACTGTACTTTTGGAAGTTATTGTGTTTATCTATTTATTTGAGGTCCATTTGTTCATACTATTTTACTGAATGGTTGAAATTATTCCACGAAAAGAAATGACAACAAAGAATTCAGGGTATGTACAAGTCATTCATTAAAATGTTCTCACCAGAAATGTTGATCTATGACTTACAACAGAAATGAATCATATATTTTATTACCAAAATATATTATTAATATAGAGGATATTTATTATGGTGTACATTTGATATTGAGGTGGGTTAAATTTTCACACTACCATTTATTTAAAGTAAAAAAGAATAAAAAGTGTAAATGTTTTTGTGTATCCCTTGTTACATGTTGTACCTTATCAAAACTAACACAATTTAAATAGAAAATGGCATAACTAAAAACCTTACTCTATACAAATATGTATTCTATTATAAATGGCACTATATTAATATAAATGACTTGCATCTCCACACTTTATTAGTTCACTAAGGACCAGGTATAGAAACAACATTTGTCGTGTAAAATGTAGCCTACAAAATCTTTAAAAAAATTATACTCCATGTTTCTCATATCAATTCAATTTTGAGTTATTTACTATTCCACTCCCATTTTTAAATGTTTAATTCAATAAAAAATATGAAATATGTCAATAAAAACATTCAGAATTAAACAAAGATAAAAAAACCTTCTTATATCATGCCTATATGTATATATTATTCAAAATTATATAATGGGTTTTCATTATCTCTCATTTTTTCCTAACATATGACATGTTTTTTATTTACTATTTAGTGTCAAGTTGAATTTCAATACTAGAAAGAAATGACATTTATTGTTTCTTTATAAAAAAAAATAGTATGTAGAAACAATAAAGAGTGTTTTCACATCAATTCCTCCTAGGTTATTCTAAGACTACATTGGGTGTGGGTTTCCTATTCCAACATGTATAACCATTTTATGTAAGTTTCTGGATGGTAAGTAATAATCACATCTCTATCTAACTCTATCTTTCACTATCTAGAAGCAAAAAAGTAATAATAAAAAAATGCATTTATTTACTTCAACACAATGAGATGTTTCCTATTATTCCTGATGGATTCAAAATATAATTGAACAAATAAAGGAAAGGGAAGTATTTTTTTATTGTTTGTCAAAATTCATCCATTATTTTTTATTGTTCACTTTTCATCCATTTGAAATTACATGGTTTTATCTTTCTTTATAAACTTATGCATATATATTTTTCTATGGAAAAAAATCACAAGTGGGTGTCACCTATTTTTTGAAACATAATATTAATTTCTTTTAATTTATAGGTGTGTTCAATCAAAATATACATTAAAAATATAGATTCTTATCGTTGGGGAGAAGAAATTAAGTTGGACATTTCAGAAATAAAATATGTTGTTTGTATGCCATGGTTATTGGGAAAGGGAAATATTTCATAGGGAATCTACAAAGAAATTTTATACGTTTTTTCACCATGGAAAATCTTGGTGAATCATAAAGAGTTCTTCTCAAGTGTCCACTACTCATTTATACAAATGGAAAGAATTCAAATAAATAGCATACATACTTGTACAATGTGTTTTCTATAAACAGATCCCTCCTCACCATCCCAATACACTTGTAACAAATTATATTTTTTTAAGTTTTCCCCATCCCTCTCCCTTTACCCATGCACAAAATACAAAACAACACATTTTAATAATTTTCTCTTGACAACACCATCTCCTTCCCATTCCATGTCCCCTACCAAAAACCCTAATGTCCCATTGCTTTGTTGATTGATTGTTACAATGGGTTTCTTTGATTTTCATAGCTTTTCACTAATTCTAACGATGCATCAATAAAAACAAATTACAAAATAAATTTAGGGAAAAGTAAATGTAGAAGTTCATAAAAACAATGAATGCCAACAATGGACTTGAATGTGTCTAATTTGATAATAATCTGCAATGACCATGTTGTGTGTATATGAATTCAGTACTCTATATCACTCTTTGACCTTGTATATGAATTCACTACTCCACGTGACTCTTAGAGTGACAAAAGTGTCTCATAGGAAGATACATTTGACTATTTTATCTCAAAATCTCTTTTCTAGCATCAAATTATACACTCGACAAATCTTTTTATTACATCTTGAAGTAATAGAAATAAATAATGTTAATGATTTTTTGTGTTTGAAATATTTTCAAAGAATATATTAGATCTATGAAACTATACGTCACACATGAACACTAAAATCATAGGACTTAAGAACCTTTCGAAAATATGATCTATTTAGTACGGGAGAGAAATAATAATTTGTTCCTAGTCATTTAGATTGAAATTAATTAATTATATACTAAAATACAAGGGGTTTCTTTTGTAGAAATAATTCCTTTTACATCATCCATTGGTTACCAGAAATTTTATATCCAACTAGGTAAACAATATTCCTGTGATAAAGAATTAGGCACATGTAGTAAAATAGTTATAGTAACCTTCACCACTCAATATCTAGAAATGATTACTAGAAATGATTATGCAAATACTAAAAGAGAATAGAGACTAGTAAATAAGTTACATAACATATTTCTAGAGGAAAAACTAACAATATATAATGAATTAGTCATAACCAAATGGATGATATATTCTCAAACATAGAAATCGATGATGTAATCGAGTTTACCAAGGTTGGAAATCCTACAATGGAAAGGGATCTACTACAAGTAACTATATGAAAGTATGTCAACTTAAAAGTAATTGGAAACATGTATCAATAGGTTACTACCCAAGGAATGTTCATGTATATTATTACTTGGATAAGATGTTTCATCTAGGAGAGTATTTCCTCTATTTTCATCAATCATTTTATTAAAACTGTAGTCATCCAATATGGATTTACTCAATTATGTATATAAAACAACTAATGCAAAAATAATTAGTACCCTAAAATAATATATTGTCTTCATTAATTATAACTTAGAAGAATTAGTTTAACACATAAATCTATCCTTTTTATTTTCTTCCTAACACAAGGCCAAGAAGCAAGTCGATGGAGAATGAAAATTGAAGAGGGAATTGTACTTCAAAAGTAATTAATATTCTCCTTTATATTTTTGTGAAAACTAAAGAAAATATAAAAATAAAAATCAATCAATTAAAAAAGAAATTTAGAAAATATAATTTTGAACGCTTAGGATCATGTTACCAAAGGAAAAGTTGGCCCCGTGTTCCCACCCAATAAAAAACTAGAATTACAAGCTTATTCTAGTTCAAATTAAGAAAAACAAAAGAGAAGAAGTTTCAAACTTTGATCATGGTATGTAAGTATCACCATATATTTTCCTATCATTGAACAACACAACCGATGTTTATTTAAATATTCAAGATTTTATAGGTGTTCCCGTTGTAGATACCTACCCTTGGAATTGAGACTAGACCAAAATGAATAAGCAAGTGGGGAAAGAAGAGGAGACGAATGACACAAAGTAATCCTTATGGTTAGGAATGATTTTAGAAAGATAAAGGGTGTTCTTATGTACACATGAAAATACAAAAGAACACTTTTGAAGATAGGATATGTCTACTTCAACAATGTTAAATATGAGATCAATTCCCAAGTATATGGTTCTACTTATGATTAAAGAGTGATAACATAGAAGAAGGTGGAAGAATAAGTTTGATATAGAGTGTTGTGATGTATTCCAAATAAATAATTTTTTTTTCTTATTAACAATATGGGAAAATTTAGTGTCTTTTGAAAAAATAATACTAAGTAATGACTTGACGGTGTGGCTATCTCCAACTAAAATGACATGGTCTTTATGCTAGCATCTTGAATGTATATTAAAGAATGATTCCTAATTTAATGGATGATGGTAGAATGGATGATAGCATTGATGAATATGGATTCTATGATTATGTTATAGGTGAAATTGAATACAAGAGAGGAGAAAATATGGACAAATCCTACAGCTCCCCAGATCTCCAATTGCCTAGTTATTTTCAACTATTAGTCATGAACCACACTCTGATACCTCTATTTAGCTTGTCATGGGAAAGGGACTACTACCGACTAAAATAGATCAGCTAGACCAAAAAAATTGATTGAGTGATTAAATGAAGACTTGAAATTAAATATGAAAGAATTAAAATGGTTTAAGGATCACATTAATCAGATATTTAGGATACATGTTTCAACAAAGTGTGACGTATGCATGTATTTTGTCCAAATATGATAAATTATCTTGCTTCTTAGGATTTTACGTCTATATCTTGCACTATCCACTATAGTAGAGTAGTATACTATATAACCTAATTACTAACTATGTCCAGTAGTGTCAATATGGAAAGTTAAACAATACAAACTCTCTGGACAATGTACCTCATAGTGGTTATCCCACTCCCATAGCACATTATTCACCATGTTGATAATATATTTTCTTGATTATTAATACCACTCTAATAGATCTAACACATATACATGGTGATCAAGAATAATAACAAAATTATGAGCTTCCATTGTTAAAATATGAAGCAAAAACAATCTATATTATACTACAAATAAACATGCATTGTTTCAACATCATGCTGCTCTAGGGTCCCAAAGAGCAGGGGCCTTATCCCCTCATGCTTGACATGATATAAAAAAGGATTTTAGGAGATAAACAACATAGAGAATGAAGAAAACCCATGTAACGAGGTGTAAGGCTTATCCCCTCTGAAGATCGCCGCAAATTGGATAAAAATTGACCATCAAACTTCTCATTGGAGGTGTTTGGATGAACCTTTCCCCATGTATCAGTGTCTACTTCTCATTAGGTCACTAATCTCTAGTAAAATGGCTGATGTCCCCTCTCTATTTGTCCATTTAGGTTTTTAAGGAAGAGGCTAGAACATAACTTATCTAATGAACTGTTGGATGTTGACTTTGTTTATCATGGTCATCTGGAAAATCTTCATGACACCAAATTGGAAGTCGATGCCATCAAGCTATTTTTTCTATGAATAGGGCAGACTATCTTACTGTCATCAAGTAAACCATCAATGGTATTGAGATTCTACTAAGTCTTTGTGATATCTTTTACTAGAAAAATTGAGTTGACCATTAGGGGCACTAACTTGACATATTAGTAGTATGGAGCATCATCTTGGTGTTATTGAGATTTCTCTATGAGAAGGCCTTCTTTTTATCTTGTCTGGGGTACTGGTAGTAGTCGTGGTGCTGACTGTCTCTAGTGTGTATTTGATTTCTCTACAATAAAGCAAAGAATACTTTAGGCTATCATAAAATACATAATTTCAAACGAAATACATTATAATAAGACAAAATAGATGCATAATAGCTAATTCTGTCTATCTAGGCACAAGACACATAAAATACATGAATATCAGAGGGTTTCTTATAAAACAATTTCTACATTAGCCCACAATTTCATGGAGAGATTGTGTTCGTCAAAACTCCTAAGCTTGAAGTTTCTCTTCTCGAGCAAAATTATTTTGGATTTGATTTAGAAACTCAAAAGAAATAGAATTATATCATTCTAGACATATGTGAAATAGTCAGAAGAAATTGATGTCCTAATAAGATAAAATTGTTTTATTAGAAAGTCATTCACATATGTTCTTACTATCCTAGACATCAGTTCTGTAAATTGCCTCCCTATTATACCACGTCAGTTTTATCTTTTTCGATAAATTGACGTCATGGTCATTTATCAACAACGTCCCCAATGTACAAATTGCATTTTAACTAACACTAAAGGCATAAAATGATCGATGTCAAAATCCACAAGTGTGCTAGTGTAAACTAATAGAGTTATATTGTTGGGTTTTAGGGGAGACAGAGAAGGCAACGGAAACAAAATTTTCTTCTCCCAAACCCGGAATAAAGGAATCGCATCAACATCTATACAGTAGGAAGGATGGTTTGTAGAGGCATACCTTGTCCTGAGGCTTTCTCGGCGACGTTACCTCGCGGCTTGCGCGGTCTTCACCTCCAGTCTTAGACAATGTCTGTGCAGCTCCTGGTCTCACCGAGACTGTCAGGATTGACAGCTGTCCTCTAAGCGGCAAAAGTCTCCCGCCTCTGTAGTAGTCCACACGGATCACCTAGAACCCCAATCTCCTTGTACCACAAGGAATTGGAAGGATTCACACCCTCCTATCAGCGCACTAGCTACTGACACACTCTCCTGCAACCAGTTGCCTTTCTGCAGTTGTCTTTCCCTTATTGTGCCTCCCTTATCGGGTAGCACTTGCTCGGGCTCTCCTGGTTACCACAACTAGAGGAATTGACAACTTTGTAGAGAAACTGGTGTTCTGAGTTGTACTTTGAGAAGCCCCAATACTGCTATATATAGTAAGGTCATGGGATAGGGTTCTCTACCCCTGGCAATGCAGGATTAAAATAGGAGTAGCATTGTTCGAGATTTTCCATAAAATCCGACAAGTTGTTCCAGTTGAACTGATCGGTTCAGCCCTGAACCGATCGTATGGGCCCTTGAGATGATCGGTTCAAGCATGAGAAAATCGGTTTGAGGTCCTGGTCCAATTCAAATTGACTTTCTATGTTCGTTTCCAACTTATCAAATATTAGTCCTTGTCCAAATCAAATTTGACAAGTGAAACAAACTTGGTTGGTCATCTGACCAGTTCAACACTGTGAACCTATCGGTTCATTGACCTGAGCTGGTCGGCTCACCAGCCTGAGTCGATCGGTTCATCTCTATGAGTTGATCGGTTGGGGTAGCAAATCAGTCAATTGTAGTTTCAATCAATATGATACTCTAATCATCTGATCTAACACCTTGAATACTATGATTTTGAGCTATCAATCGATTGGGTGTTTAATCGAACACTAAACTCCTTTAGTAATCAATCTAAACATCATTTGTGGACAAACTCCTCTTCCAGGTTAAATCCTTTATGTGTGACCCTGCAGGTCCATTTCACGTTGGTAGTGAAAGTCCATAACACTTATGACTTCCCAAGCAAAGAGCGGTGTCTAGTCACACATCAGTGCTACCCAAGTGAAAATAGAAAGTTGGAGAACAACTTTCAATCCTACAATCCGTGAATGGTGTTACAGTGAATGTATAATTCCTTTGTCACTAATGTCCTGAATGAACTCAAGGCATGGTGCAGTCATCCTTTCAACATTCATTCATTACCTTGATCTCAGAGCAGACTGGGTGAGATGTGTGTGACATCAATATCACATATTGATTCACACATGCATGCACATGCCTTTCTCAATCCTACTCATCAAGTGGCCATGGACATCAAACTCCCTTAGGAGGGAAAAATCCCATATCTATCACCCACCCCTCAATAGCCCCATGTGTCAAAGTCACCCAATCATCACCTTTATAACAACCCATGTTTCAAGACTACATTTGATGATGTCAAGGTGTACCCAACAACATGTGTTGAGTGTAGTGATTTCAGGTCGAAGAATCACACTCACCACCATCACTGTGAGAGCTGACTATGACTACCAAATCATGGTTCCATGTGCCACTCTCACGGTGGGTCTATCCGGTACACTTGTTCTCTAACAAGTACCTATGTGCTTGGTTTGATATCACCATATCATGACTAATGAGATTTTGTCATCAACCAACACACAATCTAGTCTTTAGTGTTGTTGATGTCTATGGTTATTTCTACAATAACAACCGACTAGGGACTAAACAAGAAATTATACTCTTAATATCTGTATGATTTTTTCGTTTAGGTCCTCAACCCAAAAGAATATGTCAGTGAGTAAAACAATTATTTAGACATCTATCATGTTACACTATCATCTCAGAAATAGTTAAAACATATAGATCGGAAATTGCCTTTATTATTATTCAAATCATTTACAAAGTATCCCATTACAATCATCACATGACTTGCTCTATGGGCATACATACCAACAGACTCCCACTTGCACTTAGAGCCAGTCACCTAGGAACCTCAGTCCTTGTGACCTAGCATGACCATCATGCTTATGCTGAGAAAGGGCCTTCGTTAGTGGATCAGCTATGTTGTATTCAGTTGGTACTTTTCAAATCTTCACATCTCCTCACTGTACGATCTCTCGAATGAGATGGAAGCGCCGCAGTATGTGCTTGGACCGCTAATGTGATCTGGGCTCCTTAGCTTGAGAAATAGCTCCATTATTATCACAATAAAGCTCAATTGCATCACAACTACTGGGAACTACACCAAGTTCAGTGATGAACTTCTTGATCCACACAGCTTCCTTTATTGCATGTGAAGCAGTGATATACTCGGCCTATGTAGTAGAATCGACAACTATTTCCTGCTTGGAACTCTTCCAGCTCACAGCTCCATTGTTTAGGCAAAATACAAATCCTGATTGCGATCTGTAATCATCTTTTTCGGTTTGGAAGCTTGCATCGGTGTAACCTCTTACAACCAGTTCTTTCTCACTTCCGTATATGAGGAATTGATCCTTAGTCCTTCGCAAGTACTTCAGGATGTTCTTTACGGCTTTCGAGTGAGCATCCCCGGGATCTGACTGGTACCTACTCATCATGCTGAGGGCATACGAGACATCTGGGCATGTGCACAACATAGTGTACATAATGGATCCGATGGCTGATGCATATGGGATCCCATTCATACGCTCCCTCTCTTCACAAGATTGGGGACATTGAGCTCTAGAGATGGTGACTCCATGTAGCATAGGGATGTTTCCTCTCTTTGAGTTCTCCATGCTGAACCGCCTCAGCACTTTGTCAATGTACGTTCTTTGACTTAATCCGAGAAGCCTTTTAGATCTATCTCTATAGATCGTAATGCCTAGTATGCAGGATACTTCTCCTAATTCCTTTATCGAGAAAGTATTCCCAAGTCAAGTCTTTACCTTCTCTAAGGTTGTGACATCATTCCCCATCAATAGTATGCCATCCACATACAATATGAGGAATGTGTTCATGCTCCCACTAACCTTCTTGTACACAGAAGGTTCATCTTCATTTTGAATAAAGCTAAACACTTTGACTTCCTCATCAAATCGAAGATTCCAACTCTGAGATGCTTGTTTCAATCCATAGATTGATTTTTGCAACTTACAGACTTTATTGGCATTCTTTGGATCTACAAAACCTTCAGGTTGTGTCATGTACACATCCTCAATTATATTCCCATTAAGGAATGCGGTTTTAACATCCATTTGCCAAATCTCATAGCCATAGTAAGCCGCAATAGCAAGCATGATCTTGATGGACTTAATCATGGAAACTGGTGAAAAAGTTTCGTCATAGTCAACACCTTGAACTTGTCGGAAACCCTTCACAACCAATCTGCCTTTATAAGTCTGCGCATTGCCATCCATGTCGGTCTTCTTCTTGAAGACCCACTTGCACCCTATGGGTTTTACCCCTTCATGTGGTTCCACCAAAGTCCATACTTTGTTGGAGTACATGGATTCCATCTCGAATTTCATGTCCTCAAGCCATTTCTCAAAATATGGTCCCACCATAGCCTCTAGATAGGTAGCTAGATCATCATCTATGATCAACTCACCGCCTTCCTGAGTCACAAGGTATCCAAACCTCTCAGGTTCAAGGCATGTCCTACTAGATCTACGAGGTCCTTATGTTACTTGAGGAGACTGAGATTCCACAACACCTTGTGAATCTCTATATTCCTCTTATACATCTATTGGTTCAATGTTTTCTTGTTGGGCTTGAACCTCTTCAAGCTCTATTTTCCTCCCACTGCTTCTTTGGAAATAAATTCCTTCTCTAGGAACACAACATCCCTGGCAACAAACACTTTGTTGTTAGTTGGGTGGTATTAGTAATATCCCATGGTTTCCTTAGGATATCCAACAAAATAACATTTATCAGATCTAGGGCCTAGTTTGTCAGGAAACATTTTCTTGACATATGTCTCACATCCCCAAATCCTCATAAAAGACATATTGGGATGCTTCCCATTCCATATCTCATATGGTGTCTTTTAAACTGATTTAGATGGTACTCAGTTAAGTGTAAACGCGGCGGTTTAAAGAGCATAACCCCAGAAGGAAATCATAAGATCAGCAAAACTCATCATCGATCACACCATATCCAGTAAAGTGTGATTCCTTTTTTTAGACACACTGTTATGTTGTGGTGTTCCAGGCGGAGTCCATTGTGATACGATACCATGGGCTCACAGAAGATCCTCAATCTCTTGGCTTAAGTATTCTCCACCTCGATCGGATCGAAGTGCTTTAATACTTTTACCAAGTTGGTTATATACTTCATTCATTAAATCCTTGAACCTTTCAAGGGTTTCTGACTTATGTTTCATCAGGTACACATAGCCATACCTACTGAAGTCATCAGTGAAGGTAATGAAGTATTGATACCCACCTCTGGCATTAGTTCTAAAAGGCCCACATACATCAGTATGTATGAGCCCTAATAGATCACTAGCTCTCTCACATTTACCTAAAAAGGGAGTCTTGGTCATCTTTCCCAGCAAACAAGATTCACATGTCTCTATTGATTCATAATTAAAAGAGTCTAGATAACCATCTTTATGGAGTCTAGAAATGCACTTCTCATTTATGTGCCCTAGACGACAATGCCAAATATATGTTTTGTTTGAGTTGTTGAGTTTTTGCCTTTTGGTGTTTACATTGTATACACTTGTCTCTAGATCTATCAAGTATAGACCATAAGACATTGGGGCACTGTCATAAAAGATCCCATCTTTTGAAATGAAACACTTTCCATCCTTAATAAGAAATTCAAAACCATCCTTGTCCAAACAAGAGACGGAAATGATATTCCTATTTATGGCAGGTACATAATAGCAGTTCTTCAACTCTATTATTAGCCCACTAGGTAGAGTTAACTCATAGGTTCCTACGGCACTGGAGGCAACTCTTACCCCATTGGAAACACGTAGTTCAACCTCACATTTCCCCAAAGGCCTACTTCTCTTGAGATCCTTCACATTTGAACAAATGTGAGATCCACATCCGGTATCAAGTACCCATGACAAAGAAGTAGTAAAGTTGATCTCTATCATATATACCAGAAGTAGAGATCTCTATCTCTTGCTTCTTCTTCCATCGTTCCTTCCATCCTCTCCATGTTTTGAGTGTAGAAGATTCTGACATTGGTTTGGCGAGAGAACCCTCTCTCCCTCACCTTTGTCCTTAGACTTTGTTCCATTAATCTCCATCAATGAACTATCCTTCTTCTTAAGCACACATAGAGCGGATTCAAAGGCTACTGGTATATCTAGATTGTGCAGAACACTTCTCACAATCCCTAACCAGTTATGGAATTTATTCTCAATTAATTTTCCCATTTTAAAAGGTGATTCTTTTGCCATTCTATAAGAGAAAATTGCATTTGTCAAAACTCCTTTTGATTTGATTTGATTTGATTTGAATAAAATTTGACAGTAGTTAATTAGGCCTTTAATTAATTACCGCTCCCACTATTTTGATTCAAATTGACAACCCTCGCCATCAATTCAGAAGATTGCAGCGTACAATCTCCTAGTGGGTCAAGATCCGTATTTCATCAAGTCATGAGTCAACTTTGGCTGATCGCCAACAACTTGACTATTTAGGTAGGCCATCATGCCAATTGCATCATATGCAAATCTTGATGAATGAACATGCACAACACCTTGCCATGAACATTTTGTGCCTCTGGGCTTAGACACTCTAAGAATCACCAGTTAAGTCTAACCCAAAAGCTGACACGGTAAACATGCACCCTGCTTTGGCAGAACCTACATATTTACCCTTCACACTTCCGTGAGATAGATGGCGCACCATGCTTTGGCATAACCTACGCTTGGTCGATCAGGTTTTTCATGTGTGTCTCTTATGGAAGGCATAAAAGACTTAATATTTAGATGAGGGATTTGGTTTTACATGTACATATACATATCCAATCACCACAATATATAGTAAGTATCATATACATGTTATATCCCACAGAAAACATGTGAAACAATAAAAGCAATGATTATGGCCATCCTAATGTGATTCCTCGAGCTAAGAGGAATCATGATCATCTAGGTCCACATCACATGCAACATGTACAAGATGATCTCTGTGCTTTGCCTTTCTGGGTATGATCAACTCATCTCTATGATTGATTGACATGCCATTAGACCAGTCGGTTGGTTGCCACTAGCCGGTCGACTGGCGCCTCCAGCCAATCAGTTCACTAGTCGTTGTGCATCTCCTCATGTCGCCACCCGCTCATCTCACTCCTTGAAATGGTTGTCTGGATCACCAACCGATCGCGATAGTCTCAGTTGTCGTCAGATAGTCCTCCGTTCTTTGACATAATAGGAAATAAAAATCTATCCTATTTACATTTAAAAAAGAAACCCCGAGTTACATTCGGGGGGAGCAAAGGTAGGAAAGAAATCTCGAGTTATCTTGAGTTACATCAGGAATAGGAGATAGGGAATCAGTGCACAGACTGAGATGCAAGCAACCACATTCAACCAAGCATACACATACATAGGGTTTATTGGGCATAACCATGCTATACATCTACCACAAAAACTCGTTTAAGGGTGACGTGTATCGAGTGTATTCATATTACATATCATATATGTATTTTGGGATTTGTGGATTGGACATGCATAAAGCCAATTTTATTCACATCGTATGCAATAAATAAAGGCGACAAATCAAAATTGATCATATCGATAATCCTAAAGTATAGAGCAGTTGACGTGGCTCTGATACCACTGTTGGGTTTTAGGGGAGATAGAGAAGGCAGTGGAAACAAAATTTTCTTCTCCCAAACCCAGAATGAAGGAATCGTGTCAACATCTATACAGTAGGAAGGATGGTTTGTAGAGACATACCTTGTCTCGAGGCTTGCTCGGCGACGTTACCTCGTGGCTTACGCGGTGTTCACCTCTGGTCTTGGACGGTGTCTGTGCAACTCCTAGTCTCATAGGGACTGTCGGGATTGACAGCTGTCATTCGAGCAGCAGAAGTCTCCTGCCTCTGTAGTAATCCACACAGACCACCTGGAACTCTGATCTCTTTATCCCCCAAGAAATTGGAAGGAGGCACGCTAGCCACCGACACACTCTCCTGCAACCAGTTGCCTTTCTGCAGTTGTCTTTCCCTTGCTCTGCCTCCCTTATCGGGTATCACTTGCTCGGGCTCTCCTGGTTACCACAACCAGAGAGAATGACAACTTTGCAGAGCAACTGGTGTTCTGAGTTGTACTTTGAGAAGTCTCAATACCCCTATATATATAGGAGGGTCATGGGACAGGGTTCTCTACCCCGAGCAATGCATGATTAAAGCAGGAGTAGAAGGGTTCGAGATTTTCCACAAAATCTAATAAGTTGCACCAGTTGAACCGATCGATTCAGCCCTGAACCAAACGTCTGGGCCCTTGAGATGATCGGTTCAAGCATGAGACGATCAATTCGAGGTCCTGGCCCAAATCAAATTGACTTTCTATGTTCATTTCCAACTAATCAAATATTATTCCTTTTCCAAATCAAATTTGACAAGTGAAACAAACTCAGTTGGTCATCCGACCAGTTCAACACTGTGAACTAATCGGTTCATTGACCTGAGCCGGTCGGCTCACCAGCCTAAGTCGATCGGTTCATCTCTATGAGCCGATCGGTTGGGGCAGTAGATCAGTCAATTATAGTTTCAATCAATCTGATACTCTAATCATCTGATCCAACACCTTGAATACTATGATTTTGAGCTATCAATCGATTTGGTGTTTAATTGAACTGCTAAACTCTTTTAGTAATTAGTCTAAACATCATTTGTAGACAAGCTCATCTTTCAGGTTAAATCCTTTGTGTGTGACCCTGCAGGTCCATTTCACGTTGGCAGTGAAAGTCCATAACACTTATGACTTCACAAGCAAAGAGTGGTGCCTAGTCACACATCAGTTCTACCCAAGTGAAAATAGAAAGTTGGAGAACAACTTTCAATCCTACAATCTGTGAATGGTGTTACATCGAATGTATAATTCCTTTGTCACTAATGTCCTAAATGGACTCAAGGCATGGTGCAGTCATCCTTTCAACATTCATTCATTTCCTTGATCTCAGAGCAGACTTGGTGAGATGTGTGTGACATTAATATCACATATTGATTCACACATGCTTGCGCATGCCTTTCTCAATCCTACTCATCAAGTGGCCATGGACATCAAACTCCCTTAGGAGAGACAATCCCATATCTATCACTCACCCTCAATAGCCCCATGTGTCAAATTCACCCAATCATCACCTTTATAACAACCCATGTTTCAGGACTGTGTTTGATGATGTCAAGGTGTACCCAGCAACATGTGTTGAGTGTAGTGATTTCAGGTCGAAGAATCACACTCACCACCATCACTATGAGAGCTGACCGTGACTACCAAATCATGGTTCCATGTGTCACTCTCACGGTGGGTCTATCTGGTATACTTGTTCTCTAACAAGTACCTATGTGCTTGGTTTGATATTACCATATCATGACTAACGAGATTCTATCATCAACCAACACACAATCTAGTCTTTAGTGTTATTGATGTCTATCATTGTTTCCACAATAGCAACCGACTAGGGACTAAACAAGAAAGTATACTCTTAACATCTGTATGATCTCATCATTTAGGTTCTCAACCCAAAAGCATATGTCATCGAGTAAAACAATTCTTTAGACATCTATCATGTTACACTATCATCTCAGAAACAGTTAAAACATATAGATTGGAAATTGCCTTTATTATTATTAAAATCATTTACAAAGTATCCCATTACAATCATCACATGACTTGCTCTATGGGCATACATACCAACATATATAACTATGACATTTTTAATTTATCAAGTTAGAAAAAGTTTCATGCAGAGTATAAAATAAAGTCAATTGTCCATTGTTTGTATTGATCTACATGAAATGAAAAAATGTTTTAAAAACAACACTAACTGAACTACCATAATAAGTGTTTTTGTTAAATAACAATACATAGTCCACGTCTTCTAAGAGTGTACACATTTAAGAAAGGACTATTTTGGCGCAACAAGGTAACATCTTGCACCAATTAAATATAAATATATAATGTTCGGATTTTCTGCAATTACCATCTCAAAGTTAATATTTTGAAACAATAGTTAATAAAAAATAGAATGTATTTCCTGCATCGTGATATGGTCCATCCGCACGCTCACATGAATTCTCCAATTTGCTAATGAATTTTAACTTTTTCATCTTTTGGTGTGGATTAGTAGATCTTGTACATGGCAATCAAAGAATAAAAAAATACTACACCAATAATTTGTTTGATGTCTTAGTGATTTAAATGTTACATTCAATAAAATGTCCAAGTGATTTATTGTGGTTAATATAATGTTTTGACTCCATATTGTTTTACAACAGACCTATATGAACAAATTTCTTTATCAAATTCAACCCCAAAAAAGTAAGCTATGGAATACTAAAGGTGATATATTTATTTTATTTATTTCTTTATTTATTTTATTAATGTCTTTATTGGTTTTATTTATGGAATACAACTCCATATTGTTAGATTTCCACTTATATGAAAAGTTAAAAATATTTAAGATAACACACCTTTGACCATCATTTGAATAAGAATATGCACATCTAATTCTACATAAAGATCCAATGTACTTCAAATTCACTCAGTGCGATAGGAACAAATAATTAATCATTGTTATGGTTAACATACTTATAGAAATAAAAAGAGCTATTTTTTTAATAACCTATGAATCTACATCGGAATTGTTAAACCCATTATAAATATATTTAATAATATAGTTTGTGATACAGGTGCGGAAATGGTTTTATGACCTTCATTATCATTGATGCGATGATTTAATATAAAAGAATCATTTGACTTCATACAATGCCTTTTACATCTTTATTAGAATCGTAATTGTTAATTTTTTAATATAAGAAAAACAACTAATGTTGCAAGTGCCCATCATTTAACTACAAAATTAAGAGTGTTATCTTTCTAGGTTGTATATAATTAATAGATCTAAAAAATTATCTAATTCGAGCACAAAAAAAGTTTCTTACCAATTCTTTATGTTTATGCAGATTAAGTGAAAAATGCTTTCCAATGAGAAACAACAATAATATTACAAATTGTAATATGTTTGATATGCAGACAAAAAGAATATGGACATATTATGATCTATAGGCTTCACCGTTCTGAAAAGATTGACAACCCAATTTGTTTCCCACGCTTTTGGGTTGCCATCTTTGTAGTATCTTTGTGATGGTGGGAAACATAGACTATTTTTTCTTAAAATTTTTAAAATAAGTGGTTCTAAATAACTTTATAGTTTTTAAAAAAATAATTTGGGTTTTTTAAAAAAAATAAGACAAGTTGGTTTTTTTTCTTTGTCCCATTAGTGATTTTTAAGTAATTTAAAATAATTCAATGTTGCTATTATTCCTTTTATTTTGTCAGACATACCATATTATATAACAAAAAATAACTTCATCAAGAAATATAAAATGAAATCAAATTGTACTTTTGAATCACATGTCGGTCAACCTCTTCAAAATATTTAGATATCCAAAGATGAATTTGTTATTGGAAAAGGCTATTTTGTTTTATAAACTTAATAAAATGCATAGGGAAACATCTAGAAGAAGTCTTTTGTTGTTGATATGGAAGATAATCTTCTATAACAATAATTGGATAATGATCCAAAAGGACACTATATGCATAGATTTGGGCATTATCATATTTAATTAATTATTTCTCTTCATGTTGCCAATCAAAATAGGGAAGATTGATTTTTATTCTGGCATCTTATCTATTTAAAACATTCTCTTCACTATACTTTTGGAAGTTATTGTGTTTAGATATTTATTTGAGGTTCATTTGTTGATCGTACTATTTTACTGAATGGGTAAAATTATTCTACTAAAAGAAAGGACAACAAAGAATTCAGGGTATGTACAAGTCATACATTAAAAGTTATCAATAGAAATTTTGATCTACGACTTACAACAGAAATGAATCAAAGAATATATTTTATTACCAAAATTTATTATTAATATAGAGGATATTTATTATGGTGTATATATGATATTGAGGTGGGATAAATTTTCACACTACCATTTATTTAAATTAAAAAAGAAAAATAGTGTAAAACTTTTTGTGTATCCCTTGCAACATGTTGCACCTTGTGAAAACTAATAAAATTTAAATATTAAAAAGCATAACAAACAACCTTACTATATACAAATATTTTTCTATTAGAAGTGGCACTATATTAATATAAATTACTTGCATCTCCATACTTTATTAGTTCACTAAGGACCAAGTATAGAAACAACATTTTTCATGTAAAATGTAGCCTACAAAATCTGAAAAAAAATATTATAGTCCATGTTTCTCATATCAATTCAATTTTGAGTCCTTCAGTGTTCCACTCCCATTTTTAAATGTTTAATTCAATAAAAAATACGAAATATGCAAATAAAACATTCAGAAAATAAAAAAAGATAAAAAAACCTTCTTCTATCATGCATATACATATATATATTATGCCAAATTATATAACTGCTTTTCATTATCTCCTTTTTTTCCTTATATATGACATGTTTGTTATTTAGTATTTGGTGTCAAGTTAAATTTCAAACCTAGAATGAAATCATATTTATTGTTACTTTATAAAAAATAGTATGTGGAAACAATAAAGAGTGTTTTCACATCAATTCCTCCTAGGATATTCTAAGACTACATCGGTATGGGTTTCCTATTCCAACATGCATAATTGTTTTATGTAAGTTTTTGGATGGCAAGTAATAATCACATCTCTATCTAAGTCTATCTTTCACTATCTAGAAGCAAAAAATTAATAAAAAAAAGTTCATTTATTTACTTCAACACAATGAGATATTTCCTATTATTCCAAATGGATTCAAATATAATTGAACAAACACAGGGGAAGGGAAGTCTTTTCTTTCTTTTCTTATTGTTTGCCAAAATTCATCCATTCTTTTATCTTGTTCACTTTTCATCCATTTGAAATTTCACGGCTATATCTTTCTTTATAAACTTTGGCATACATATTTTTCTATGGAAAAAACATCCCAACTGGGTGTCACCTATTTTTTGAAACTTAACATTATATTTTAATTCATTTGTGTGTTCAATGTAAATATATGTTAAAAACATATTTTTAATAATTGGGAAGAAGAAATTAAGTTGGAGGCTTCATGTCTTCAAATATTTTTGAGTTTTCTCCTCAAAATTATAGTAAATACTAACATTTCATTTCCAGTTTCCTTTCCATTTTGTTTTCAATCATCTTTCATTTTTGGAAACATATCCTATCAATGTGAGACAACCAAAAAATCTTAATAGGGAATCAACCCTATAAAACGGTTGCTCGTGAAGCCCATAATAACACAATTGATCGACAAACTAAAATCAACTGTGATCTTTACTAGCTATTGCATTTGTGGTTGGTATATCACTACATCAGGAAGGTAAATCAAAACTTTAAGATGTCGGAGAAGTCACAACATTTCTTTGGTAAAGGTAGTAAGATCCACAAAGAGCAAGTCATGTTCAATCAAGAATGCATTCCCACCATTACAAACTACAAGACTTCTAATAGGAATAAGGATGATGGTCTTGATAGCCAACAAGTATGTCCTAGGTGTGGGTATCTTCCAGAGAATTGTCAATGCTTTGATATTTTCTCCATTGAATCAAATAGGTTTGTGTCTTTTCTCTAGTTGGAATTCTACCCACTTGTTGGCGAATAAACACTAACAATATGACATTCATTTTATGACTGACCTATATGTATGGTTATCAGGTTAAATCAAGAAGACACAATGTAGGTTCATGTCTACATTGTCACGCCAATAAGGAGGATGAGCTGAATAGTGGAGGTGCATCTGTTATGTGTGTGAAACTTTTTGATGGGTGATTTTATGTGGTGCAATGTCAATGAACAAGAAATAATCACACATTTAAGAAGTTTATATTGTGTCCTTAATTAGCATTCTTATCTACTTTTTGTCAATATGACATATATGCAGTCATTTTTCTAAGTCTCTACTTATTAGTTTAAATCAAGGAGAAAATTTTTGGGACCATGCCTATGTTATTTCTTATGTTATCATATTTAATGAAGTTCAATATGTCTATGTGTTATTCTTTGTCTCGTACTTGTGAAATATCTTTGTTTCATTTTGATAAAAGACAAACATGCTTAGTTTGGATTTGCTCATATTCATGACTTGTTCGGTCAAATATGTGTACAAGATAAATTGCAAAAAATTATATTGTAATGATAGAGTTTTCTATTTACTCCTAGGTTGTGTTTGTAACATGATGGATCATGGATAGGTGAATGGTATATAGGTAAATAAAATATGTTGTTTGTTTGCCATGGTTATTGGCAAGGGGAAATATTTCATTGGGAAATAATGGAGATTTTGTATGCTTTTGTCACCATGGAAAATCTTGGTGAATCATAAAGAATTTTTTAATAGTGTCCACTATTAATTTAGACACATGAAAAAGAATTCAAATAAATATGATACAAACTTATACAATGTGTTTTCTATAAACAAATCCCCCCTCACCTTCCCAATACTATTGTAACAAATATTTTTTAAGTTTTTTCCATCCCTCTTCCTATACCCATGTATATATTACAAAACAACATATTTTAATAATTTTCACTTGACAACACCATCTCCTTCCCGTTTCATGTCCCCTACCACAAACCCTAACATCCCATTGCTTTGTTGATTGATTGTTAAGATGGGTTTATTTCATTTTGATAAGATTTTACTAATTCTAATGATGAATCAATAAAAATAAATTACAAAACAAAATATATGGAAAAGTAAATGTAGAGGTTCATAAAAATAATGAATGCCAACATCGGACTTGAATGTGTCTAATGTGAAAGTAACCCACAATGACCATGCCATGTGTATATGAATTCACTACTCTATATCACTATCTGAGCTTGTATATAAATTCATTACTCTATATCCCTAGTTGACCTTGTATATGAATTAACTACTCCATGTGACTCTTAGAGTGACAAAAGTGTCTCATAGGAAGATACATTTGACTATTTTATCTCAAAATATATTTTCTAGCTTCAAATTAAACACTCAATTAATCTTTTTATTACATCTTAAAGTAATAGAAATAAATAACGTTAAGGATTTTTTGTGTTCAAAATATTTTAAAAGTATATATGAGATCTATGAAAGTATAGGTCACCATAAGAAGACTAAAATCATAGGACCTAAGAATTAGGCACAAGCAGTGAAATAGTTATAGTAACCTTCACCACTCTATATCTAGAAATGATTACAACAAATGATTATGCAATTACTAAAAGAGAACAGAGACAAGTAAATAAGTTACATAACATCTTTATAGAGGAAAAACTAACAATATATAATGAAGTAATCATAACAAAATAGATGATATATTCTCAAACATAGAGATGGATTACATAATTGAGTTTACCAAACAATTTATAATTTAATATGAACATATCTTGGTATTGGTTGGAAATCAAACGGTGGAAAGGGTACCTATAAGTAATTATATGAAAGTATGTTAATTAAAAAGTAAATGTAAACATGTATCCATAGGTCACTACCCCAAGGAATGTCCATGTATATTATTACTTGGATAAGATGTGTTTATCATAAAGAGATTCATTGTTCCTGACCCTGGTTCGCCTTAATTGTATGGTCCAATATGGATTTACCCAATGTTGTATATATAACAACTGATGCAAAATAATTAGTACCCCAATACAAATATATTGTCTTCATTAATTATAACTTAGAGGAATTAGTTTCACACATAAATATGTCCTTTTGATTTTCTTCGCTAGCACAAGGCCAAGAAGCAAGTCGATGGAGAATGAAAATTGAAGAGGGGATGGTAATTCAAAAATAATTTATATTCTCCTTTATATTTTTATGAAAACTAAAGAAAATACAAAATAAAAATCAATCAATTAAAAAAGAAATTTAGTTAATATAATTTCTAATGTTTAGGATCATGTCACCAAAGGAAGAGTTGGCCCTGTGGTCCCACCCAATTAAAAACAAGAATTACAAGCTTATACTAGTTCAAAATAAGAAAAATAGAAGAGAAGAAGTTTCAAACTATTGATCATGGTACGTTAGGATAAACATATATTTTCCTATCCTTGAACAACATGACCTATGTTTATTTAAATCTTCAAGATTTTATAGGTGTTCCCATTGTAGATACCTATCCTTGGAATTGAGACTAGACCAAAATGAATAAGCAAGTAGGGAGAGAAGAGTAAAAAAATGACACAAAGTAATTCTTATGGAAAGGAATGATTTTTCAAAGATAAAGGGTGTTCTTACTTACACATGGAAATACAAAGTAACACTTTTGAAGATAGGAGATGTTTAGTTAAATAATGTTAAATTTTTATTTATGATTAAAAGAGTGATAACATAGAATAAGATGGAAGAATAAGTTTGATATAGAGAATTGTGATGTATTCCAAATAAATAAAAAAAATCTTATTAACAATATGGGAAAATTTAGTCTCTTTTGACAAAAATTATACTAAGGTATTACATGATGGTGTGGTTGTGTCCAGCTAAAATGACATGGTCTTCAGGCTAGCATTCTTGACTGGATATCAAAGAATGATTCCTAATTTGATGGATGGAGGAAGAATCGATGAAAGCCTTAATGAATATGGATTCTTTAATTATGTCCTAGATGAAATTGAATACAAGAGAGGAGAATATATGGACAAATCCTACATCTCCCCATATCTTTGATTGTTTAGTTATTTTCAACTATTAGTCACGAACCACACTGTGATACATCTATTTAGCTTGTCCTCGAAAAGGGACTACTAGGGACTAAAATAACTTTATGGTTTACATAAAAATGATATGGATATTTTTATAAATAAAAAAATTGGTTGATTTTTTTGTCCCATTAGTGATTTTGAAGTAATTTCAAATAATTCAATGTTGCTATTTTTCCTTTTATTTTGTGTGACATACCATATTCTATAACAAAAAAATTAACTTCATCAAGAAATATATAATGGACTCGAATTGTACTTTTGAATCACATGTCGGTCAACCTCTTCAAAATATTTATATATCCAAAGATGAATTTGTTATTGGAAATGGCTATTTTATTTTACAAACTTAATAAAATGCATTTGGAAACATCTAGAAGAAGTCTTTGGTGTTGATATGGAAGATTATTTTCTATAACAATAATTGGATAACAGATCCAAAAGGACACTATATGCAAAGATTTGGACATTCTCATATTTAATTAATTATTTCTCTCCACGTAGCCAATCAAAATAGGGAAGTTTGGTTCCTAAAAAAATTCCTTTTGTTAAAAAAATTTATTCCGGCATCTTATCAATTTAAAACATTCTCTTCATTGTACTTTTGGAATTTATTGTGTTTATCTATTTATTTGAGGTATGATTGTTCATCATACTATTTTACTGAATGGTTGAAATTATTCCACCAAAAGAAATGACAACAAAGAATTCAGGGTATGTACAAGTCATTCATTAAAATGTTATCACCAGAAATATTGATCTATGACTTACAACAGAAATGAATCATATATTTTATTACCAAAATGTATTTTTAATATACAAAATATTTATTATGGTGTACATATGATATTGAGGTGGGATAAATTTTCACACTACCATTTATTTAAAGTAAAAAGGAATAAAAAGTGTAAATGTTTTTGTGTATCCCTTGTTACATGTTGTAACTTGTGAAAACTAAAAAATTTAAATAGAAAATGGAATAACAAGAAACCTTACTCTATACAAATATTTATTCTATTATACATGGCACTATATTAATATAAATGACTTGCATCTCCACACTTTATTAGTTCACTAAGGACCAGGTATAGAAACAACTTTTGTTGTGAAAAATGTAGCCTACAAAATCTTTAAAAAATATATATTATACTCCATGTTTCTCATATCAATTCAATTTTGAGTTCTTTAGTGTTCCACTCACATTTTTAAATATTTAATTCAATAAAAAATACGAAATATGCCAATAAAAACATTCAAAAATAAAAAAAGATAAAAAAAACCTTCTTATATCATGCCTATATGTATATATTATTCAAAATTATATAACTGGTTTTCATTATCTCTCATTTTTTCCTAACATATGACATGTTTGCTATTTAGTATTTAGTGTCAAGGTAAATTTCAATACTAGAAAGAAATGACATTTATTGTTTCTTTATAAAAAAAATAGTATGTAGAAACAATAAAGAGTGTTTTCACATCGATTCCTCCTAGGATATTCTAAGACTACATTGGGTGTGGGTTTCCTATTCCAACATGCATAACCATTTTATGTAAGTTTCTGGATGGTAAGTAATAATCACATTTCTATCTTAGTCTATCTTTCACTATCTAGAAGCAAAAAAGTAATAATAAAAATGCATATATTTACTTCAACACAATGAGATGTTTCATATTATTCCTGATGGATTCAAATATAATTGAATAAACAAAGGAAAGGGAAGTATTTTTTTATTGTTTGTCAAAATTCATCCATTCTTTTTTATTGTTCCCTGTTCATCCATTTGAAATTACATGGCTATATCTTTCTTTATAAACTTCCGCATATACATTTTTCTATGAAAAAAATCACAAGTGGGTGTCACCTATTTTTTAAAACATAATATTAATTTCTTTTAATTTATAGGTGTGTTCAATGTAAATATACATTAAAAAGATAGATTCTTATCATTGGGGAGAAGAAATTAAGTTGGACGTTTCATGTCTTCAAATATTTTTGAGTTCTCCTTCACAAATTTATAGAATATACTAACATTTTATTTTTAGTTTTCTTCCAATTTTCTTCTCAATTATCTTTCATTTTTGGTAACATATCCTATCAGTAGGAGGCAACCAAAAAATCCTACTAGGGCCACTAGTACATAACCCACATTTAGTGTCGGTTATTTAAGACATTTAGTGTCGGTTTCAATGCGACACCTATGTGGGCGCCGCTAAAAGGCAAACTGTTAGGCGTCGGTTTTCAAAATGATGCCAGAAACCTTCGTGTGCCACCGAAAATGTGCCAGCAGGGGGATATAGGCATCAGTTATTATTACGGAAACCGACGCCATAAACCTTCGCGCTACAGAAAGGGCATCATCTAGGGCACCATCAGCATCGGTTTTTTATTGATAACTGGCGTCATATCACCTGTTGCCACGGCCATACTGGTCAGTACAGTCGTGGTGTCTGGCCTCATTAGGCGTTGGTTTTAGCTATTAGCCGATGTTGTACGTATCCATCAACATTGGTTTATGATTGATAACTGACACCATATCACCTGCTACCACGGCCGTGCTGGCCAGCACGGCCATGGTGTCTGGTCTCATTAGGCGTCAGTTTTAGCTATTATCCAATGATGTAAGCATTTGTCGTCGGTTTTTTCAAATAACTGATGCCTATTGTATGTATTTTTTTATCAGTCTGCAGGCCTGTTGGTTGGTTGCTGGATGAGAAACCTGCAGTTCAGTTATGAATTGCAGGTTTTACGACATCCATTGATATCATCCAACAACAGGCCACAAACCTGTAAAAGTAACAACATTAATTTTCACACATTTAGCAACCTGCAGTTACATTCAATTTTCACACATGTAGAAACATTCATGTAGCAATCTGCAGTTCCATTTATTTTCACATTCACACATGTAGAAACATTCATGTAGCAACCAACAGTTTCATTCATTTTCACATTCACATATGTAAAAATATTTAGACATGTAGAAACATTCACACATATTATAATTCAGAAATTCATTCACAAAATATCATTCTTTAGTCATTATTCGCTATCAACATCCCAATTATACTTAAAAAACCCCCACTACTTGTATGGCTTTTGCCCAATCTTCTCTTACATCATTTAATTCTACCGTCATATAGGGAGCATGTACATATAGTAAGGTCTTTCCTGTAGTGTGGTCAATTTTAAACACCTATAAAGAGAATGATGTATATATATAATTAATGATACATAAATAAGATTGATATATTTCATATTATCTAATGCGACTATATATAATACCTCAAGAATGGTATCGATGTCCACTGCAACATATTTAATAATCATGTGCATAAATCGCATCACATAGTATGCACATGCCCATATGTTGTCTTTTATAGCACACTATAAATAAAAACATACAAAATATTAAAAAATACAACTAATTAAGCATTATTCACATAAATAATATATACATTGCAGTCGGGAACTTACTTCCACGTTCTTCCAAATTATTGGCTGGTTTTTTTCTTGGGGACCTTTCTTCCAGCCTTTTTGAACTCATCTAAACCCCTACATATTAATGTAACATAGTACATTACATAATTAAATAGTAATATAATAACATATGTTAACAGATATGAAAATGAAATATTTCTCACCAGAATAATGTCATTCTCATTGTGTGTCTATATTTTGAATTCAATTTAGTCCCTTTAGGATCTAGATAATAGATAGTGAATGTCTCGGGGACAATAACTAGTAACTCTCAATGCACACCCCTAGAGGTAAAAAAGTTAAAAATTAATAACTCAAAATCCACAATAAAAATGTAATTTTCTTAAGTCTAAATTATAAGCAAAGTAAATTTACTCCACATTGAATGGAGCTATTATCACCGTCTTGTTATTTTGAGAAAAATTTGTAAAAGCATCACAACAATATTGTTGAATTGATGAAGGGTTTTTATCTACTAGACTAATCAAAGATGGAATCAAAAATCCTACATGTTCGAATGAAAAATCTACACATATCTTGTCTAAGTAGCTGCAAAACATGTATTATGTATGCATTAATATATAAGAAACCAGATCACCAGATCCTACACAAGGTATATAGATGTATAAAGAAGATCTCACCTTATCTATAGCTCTATCATAGATGTATTCAGCCAATCATATCGAAAAAACTCCAAAATATCTTATATAAATAGTTTGTTTTCGTATGATTGACCTGCAACATATGCATCTATAAAAATAGTTATAGGGCAATTTATATCATGTTCGTCTAACCATATTACCATACCCCTACAATTAGGACCTAACGGGACAGGTAGGTCCTGTGGAACCCAACTTGGTAATGTAGGAGGTGGAGGTGGAGGCCTAGATGCTCTGGATGTCTTCTTTTAAACATGTATATATATATAATTTAAGATCAATTGACATCATATACACACACTAACAATTTAATGTAATGTAAATTTACCATACAATTTCAGTATAGAGGACATCTGCTTTTGGCCACAATATCACTCTTCCTTCTGCCTCACCAAGCGTTTCACAATCTGGGTGGGCATATGGCAATGGAAGATCCATCCACTTGGGGAATATATGTAGCGAGCTCACACGAACCCAACCAGCTGGTAATGGAGACCCATGAAATATTCCCCTGGTAGGGATGGGTAAGTTGACGCCTCTGCAACGATGTATTCTTTACTTTTTAGACGGCATGGCTTCAACCCCTACAAATTTGTATAAAGATTGTTATATATATATATATATACATATCAACTTGAAAAGACTAGTTACTATGTCATAAAAATACTTACAGCGGATGTGCTAGGTGGTGGGTCTACAGGATTACTACTCCCAACCTCTATAGTAGGAGTAGAGTGGGACGCCATAGGTATTGTCTGTTGAGTGGCAGTCAGAGATGCCTGCCACTTGCTCATTGCTTCATGGAGTGTCTTATCAAATGCTTCCTTGATTCTCTTATCAACTACTTCTTCGACTCTCCTATCAACTATCTTATCTACCTAAACATGGATAAAAGAAACGTTAGCTTCTTATTATTGAATTCTCTTTTACAGTAACATTCTAAAGAAAGAATAGGTTACCTCTTCTTGTGAAATTCCCACTTTTGGGACATGTTTGCGCTGGGATGGCCCAAAGAACGCTTTGATGCCCAAACCAGCGTCTGCAGCCCTAACACGTCCAGGATGCTCTGGGTTACCCAGAGCAACTGTTAATTCATCTATTGTTCCCTCAAGGATGAACTTGCCTTGTTTCCTCAGCTCGTGCAGCTCCCGCTAATCGCCAAAAAAAATTTGTAATTAAGTAAACATCACAAATAATCAATATTTGAATGATGGCTCTAAGAGTTGTATTTTACCATTTTTGCAGTCGCCTCAGCAATTGCGGGCTTCCTTATTTCTCCCTTCTTATTTTGCCTCCCAGCTATCCAGACATCATGGCGAGGCAGAGGTGTGGTACATATAGTAGAGGACTCCAGAGTAGCAGCAGACTGAGTAGTAGACTCAGCCTGTAGTCTTTGGCGAATGCCTGCATACCCCTTTGGACCCATTGTGTGGTCATGCACATTCAGTGCACGCCTTGCTCTTTGCGCCTCACTGAGGGCCTAGTTAGTATGCACATTAATGATTTGGTTAGTAACACTAAATGTTAATCTTGAATAGGTGAATACAACGTATATTAATTAAATTTAGAGTGATGCCTAATACCTTGAATTCATCAGTTTTTCTTGAAGCAACAAACGCGTCCCATTCTTCTTGGTCCAGGAAGTTCCACTGTTCAGTGGTTGTCTTCTTCCTCTTGTCACCTTCTTTTATGTATTCTCGGGTGAGATTTGTCCTATAGTTCATTAGGACTCTCCCACAGTGTTGCATCACGCATTTACGATGCAGCTTTTCATCCAATGTAAATATACTCTGCAAAATAGAATTGTTATTAACTAGTATCCAAAAAATTAGTAATCTACAAAATAGAATTGCAAATTAATAATAACTCACGCATAAATCCTTCCATATTATGTCTTTCTTCCCCTTAGGAACTTTATGCCAAGAATCTATCTTACAACTGCAATGGCTACAAGTAACATACCCAAGATATGAAACAAACGAATTGCGAATCACACCAATTGCATTTCCTACATTATCAAAATCTACAACAAGTTTGGGTCCATTGCCCCTTAGCATTGTTAACTTCTTCATCATAGTGATGCCCCTTCTCTTGTCAACTTTTTGGTGTTGCTCATCAAGTGCCTCAAGTGCTTTAGAGGGTACATGTGCATCCTCAACCTAAAATTTTACAAAATAAACACACTTACATGATATAACTATAAATGGACATATAGATATAAATATATGATATATTTTTAAAACTTACATTGTGAGGCGACACATTGATGTCCTCACCCTCATGGTAATCATCATTACGGTCATCAGGAGAATGATCACCCATATAAAAGTTCACATTCACATTGTAAAGTTCACATTGTAAAGTAATTCACATTCTAAAGCTCACATTGTAAAGTAATTCACATTGTAAAATTCACATTGTAAAGTTCACATTCAAAAAAATAAAACATACAAAAAAATATAAACATGTCTCTAATATTGCGATTTTTTATCAATTAACAATCCTTCATTGTGATCTCTGCGCACATACAAGTCATCATTAGCTTCAATATTTGCTGGTGTTGGCAACCCAACTAAGAATTGACTGGAGTCATCATACTTATCATAATACTCTTCTTCATTTATAGGATCTTCAATGAACTGTCTTTTACCATGAAGAACAACCGATCATTTATCATTTGCAGGATCATCGATATAAAATACTTGTTTCGCCTGTGATGCCGATATGAATGGTTCACCCTTCTCGCCAATCTTTTCAAAGTTCACTAAAGTGAAACCCAATTCATCCACTATAACTCCTTAGGTGTTATCAACCCAATTACATTTGAAGAGTGGAATTCTAAAATCTATGTAGTCAAACTCCCATATGTCTTCAATGACACCGTAATATGACATTTTAGCTTCACGTGGACTCTTATCCTTTGCACTTGCAAAAAACATAGTCAACGCTTGAAGGGTGATTCCACTGTTTTGGACGACACTCTTATCATCTTGGCACTTTATGTAATATGTGAATCCATTAATGTCATACCCTTCATAAGACATAACATTCAATTTTGGTTTAAAGGTGAGGCATTTGATAGTTTCAGTAATATCATCTGGTGTGTGAGATAGTTGATGTAAGACTTTATCTTCAAACCACTTAATAAATGTCTTGTTATGCTCTCTAGAAAGCCACATTGTATTGGCTCGAGGATATTGTCTCTTGATGAAATTGGTATGTTCCTCGATATAAACACTCACTTCGTCCATGTTGTGTAAAATATACAAGTGACCTTGTTTCAACTGCTCACGACTGATTACTTTCACATGTGATCCCAAAATTCCTTTGCCAAATTGCTCCTCAATATTCTTGTCATTACCAGGAGTGTCATTGCCACTGAGAAAGTTATTGCAAAAATCCATAACCTCTCTTGCCACATAACCCTCAATAATACTCCCTTCAGGCCGATAACGGTTTCGAACATCACTTTAAAAAATGCTCATGTATCATTCAAAGGGATACATCCAATGCAAGAAAACTGGTCCCAACATTTTCACTTCCCTAGTCAAGTGGACAACAAGATGTACCATGATATCAACGAACGAAGGAGGGAAATACATCTCAAGCTGACATAGGGTAACAACCACTTCTCTTTGCAAATTATCGAGAGTATTAGGGTCAATAACTTTGCTGCACATATTGTTGAAAAAGAAATAAAGTCTAGTGATTGCAAACCTTACATGCTTCAACAATATAGATCGAATTGTCACATGCAATATTTGTCGCATTAGAGTGTGACAATCATGAGATTTAAGACTTATCAACTTCAGATCTTTCATTGATACCAATCTGCAGATGTTGGATGAGTAACCCTGTAGAACCTTAACATTTACCAAACATTCACAAAAGCACTGCTATCGACATCGGAGGCAATTTCTTCTTCCACACAAGCACTACTATCGACATCCACTGGTTTTGGGTTTGAAATCTCTCCATGTCAGTGCTATTCTGTATAGCCTTGTACAATCCCGTTGCACATGACATGACTTTTGATTTCGTCACCAGTGCTGACTTTCAAGTTGTTACCGCAATGCCTACATGGACAGTAGAACCTATCTCCAGGTTGTTTCCTATGTTCCTCGGCAAATCTAATAAACTAGTCAAGACCAGAAATAAACTTTGAGGTGCAGCGATTGTGAATGGACATCCATGATCTATCCATTCTATGATCAAAGAGAAAATAAGCTATATATTACAACAAGACTATGGTCTAGGGGTAACAGATTAGAGTTTATGCATGGTTAAAACTTTAGGCCAACAAATACATGTGTTGTCATTCTTATATATAATAAATGTGTACCACCTTTCCCATTCTTGAACACCTAATATCACTAGTAAGTGTATAATGTGTATTGGGTTTTAAAAAAAAATTCGGCAACATTTCCCCATTGTTCTCCAAGTACATATGTACTTAGAGAACAAACGGGGAAATGCTAACAAAATTTTCTTGAAAACCCAATACACATTATACACTTACATTCTAAGTGAGATTAGTTGTTCAAGAACAGTCTCAAACTGGGGACTATCCAAGATTTACTCCTAATGAGTAAATCTTGGATGGGTTTCTAGGCCAGTAAATACATGTATGTTGTCATCTAATACCTACAAACCTAATTTCATCATTCATATCCTAAGTTTTGTGTAACATCATTAATCATGCTTGTTAGTAAATACTAAACAGTAAATAAACCTTGATTCCATATATCAAAGATTTGAATCAGGGGTCAATCTTGAAGTTTTAACTAGAGCTTCATATATCAACATACATACTAGGTCATATTTCAAGTCAAGATTTAGGCATTTAATCACCTTATGGTGCATACATGATTCACAAGGTATTGGGGTGCACAAAGAATAATATATGTTACTGATTTAGGAGTTTACATAATCATTTAGAAGACCCACATGTGAGTTAATTTTGACATTCAACATCAATGTATATTTAACACGCATGTTTCAAGGGTTCAAAGCACATAATCAAATCAAATTAGGATGCTAGAATGGACAAGTTTGAATCTTATTTCAACATGCATAAAAATTTATTGAATTAGGTCAAGCATGAGAATTAGACAAGTTAAAATAGTACATTATTACTAACCAATAGATAAATGAATAAAAACCAGTGGATAATAAATACAAATCAATAGATAAGTAAATACAAATCAGTACATACAAATCAGTAGATAAGTAAATACTAATCAGTTGATGGAAATCAGTAAAATCAAGATATGTAACCTACCTAGCAGTAGGGGAAGCAAAAGCTAGCTTCGGTGACCTCAGGCTCAAGCTCAGACGGTGCAGCAGCTCCTCTGGAGACCTCAGGCTCGAGCTCTGACGGTGTGAGGAGCAGGGGCAGAGGCTTGATCGGGCGGTGGTGGCTTGACCACGGCCGTGCGACAAGCGGGAGCAGGGTAGGAGCAGGACCGGCGGTAAAGGGCATCTGGAGCAGGAGTAGGAGCAGGACGGCGTCAGGAGCAGGAGCAGGAGAAGGAGCAGCGGCAATAGCATGCGGCAATGGTAGAAAGCGGCGGCGGTGCACGTGGAAGCAGGCGACGGCGGCAGGAGCACAACAAGCAAGCGATGACGACGGCGGCAGGAGAACCACAAATCGCCAGCCCTATGTTCTCGGCAATGAAACAGAAAGACAGGGGAGATTCTGGCTTGAGCGGGTGGTGTTAAGTTAACAATAGACATCAGTTATTTAAAAAACTGACACCTAAATGGAATAAACGTCGGTTGCTACTAAAAATCGACGTTCAATTGGACAAACTTTACCCTAAAATTTTTGGCGGGAATCATTATCAGTGTCAGTTACACCAAGAAAACCGACGCCCATATTGGAACTTTGCGTGCAATTTTTGGCTTCTTACGCGTCAGTTATTAGGTAAAACACTGACGATGTATGTGACACTTTGGGGGCAATTTTTTTCGCTCGAAAAATTGGATTTCGCGGGCTATTTTAGGCGTTGGTTTCTTTTCTTCAGTCAGCGCTGAATTAAAAGCGATACCCGTGTCTGGCTGGTCTTCAAACATAGATGTCGGTTTTCTTAAATCACCGACGTTGAAGATGTTCAGCGTCGGTTTTTGTAAATAACTGACACCTCTAAAAGCGACGTTGATCGCTGTTTCTATAGTAGTGGGCATCAAAAACTAAAAAAATGGTTTCTTGTAAAGCCCACAAAAACACAATTGATCAACAAAATAAAATCAACTTTGTTCTTTGCTAGATATTGCATCTGTCGTTGGTATATCACTACATCAGGAAGGTAAATTAAAACATCAAGATGTTAGATAAGTCACAACATTTTATTGGTAAAGGTAGAAAGATCCACAAAGAGCAAGTCATGTTCAACAAAGAATGCATTCCCACCTTTACAAACTACAAGACTTCTAACAAGAATAAGGATGATGGTCCTGACAGCCAACAAGTATGTCCTAGGTGTGGGTATCTTCTAGAGAATTGTCAATGCTTTGATATTTTCTCCACTGCATCTAATAGGTTTGAGTCTTTTATCTAGTTATAATTCTACCCACTTGTTGTCGAATAAACACTAACAATATGACATTCATTGTATGACTGACCTATATGTATGGTTATCATGTTAAATCAAGGAGACGCAATGTAGGTTCATGTCTACATTGCCACACCAATAAGAAGGAGGATGAGGCGCATAGTTGAGGTGCATGTATTATGTGTGTGAAACTTTTTGATGCGTGATTTTATGTGAAGGAATGTCAAGGAACAAGGAAGAATCATGTGTTTAGGAGGTTTATATTGTGTCCTTAATTAGCATTCTTGTCTACTTGTTGGCAATATGACATATATGCAGTCATTGTTATAAGTCTCTATTTATTAGTTTGAGTCAAGGAGAAACATTTTGGGATCATGTCTATGTTATTTCTTATGTTATCATCCTTAATGAAGTTCAATATGTCTGTTTGTTCTACTTTATATTGTACTTGTGAAATATCTTTGTTTCATTTTGATAAAAGACAAACGTGCTTAGTTTGGATTTCCTCATATTGAGGACTTGTCCAATTAAATATATGTACAAGATAAATGGTAAAAAGGTATATCATAATGATAGAGTTTTCCATTTACTCCTAGGTTGTGTTTGTAACATGGTGGATCATGCAGAGGTTAATGGTAGAGAAATAAAATATAATGTTTGTATGCCATGGTTATTGGGAAGGGGAAATATTTCATAGGGAATCTACGGAGAAATTTTATACATTTTTTTCACCATGGAAAATCTTGGTAAATCATAAAGAGTTCTTCTCAAGTGTCCACTACTCATTTAGACACATGGAATGAATTCAAATAAATAGGATACATACTTGTGCAATGTGTTTTCTATAAACATATTCCTCCTCGCCATCCCCATATGCTTGTAACAAATTATATTTTTTTAAGTTTCCCCATCCCTCTCCTTTTACCCATGCACATATTACAAAACAACACATTTTCATAATTTTCTCTTGACAACACCATCTCCTTCCCATTCCATGTCCCCTACCAAAAACCCTAATGTCCCATTGCTTTGTTGATTGATTGTTACAATGGGTTTCTTTGATTCTGATAGCTTTTTACTAATTCTAACGATGAATCAATAAAAACAAATTACAAAATAAATTTATGGAAAAGTAAATGTAGAAGTTCACAAAAATAATGAATGGAAACAGTGGACTTGAATGTGTCTAATTTGATAATAATTTGCAATGACCATGTTGTGTGAATATGAATTCAGTACTCTATATCACTCTCTGACCTTGTATGTGAATTCACTACTCCACGTGACTCTTAGAGTGACAAAAGTGTCTCATAGGAAGATACATTTCACTATTTTATCTCAAAATCTCTTCTCTAGCATCAAATTATACACTCGAAAAATCTTTTTATTACATCTTGAAGTAATAGAAATAAATAATGTTAATGATTTTTTGTGTTTGAAATATTTTCAAAGAATATATTAGATCTATGAAAATATAGGTCACCACATTAACACTAAAATCATAGGACTTAAGAACCTTTCAAAAATATGATCTATTCAGTATGAGAGAGAAATAATAATATGTTCCTAGTCAATTAGATTGAAATTAATTGATTATATACTAAAATACAAGGGGTTTCTTTTATAGAAATAATTCCTTTTACATCATCCATTGGTTACCAGAAATTATATATCCAACTAGGTAAATGATATTCTAGTGCTAAAAAATTAGGCACATGTAGTAAAATAGTTATAGTAACCTTCACCACTCAATATCTAGAAATGATTATGCAAATACTAAAAGAGAATAGAGACTAGTAAATAAGTTACATAACATATTTCTAGAGGAAAACTAACAATATATAATGAATTAGTCATAAACAAATGGATGATATATTCTCAAACATTGAAATCGATGATGTAATCGATTTTACCAAGGATGGAAATCCTACGATGGAAAGGGATCTCCTATAAGTAACTATATGAAAGTCTGTTAATTTAAAAGTAAGTGGAAACATGTATCCATAGGTTACTACCCAAGGAATGTTCGTGTATATTATTACTTGTATAAGATGTTTCATCTAGGAGAGTATTTCCTCTATTTTCATCAATCATTTTAATAAAATTGTAGTCGTCCAATATGGATTTACTCAATGGTGTATATAAAACAACTGATGCAAAAATAATTAGTACCCTAATAAAAATATATTATCTTCATTAATTATAACTTAGAAGAATTAGTTTAACACATAAATATATCCTTTTGATTTTCTTCCTAACACAAGGCCAAGATGCAAGTCGATACCTCTCCATGATCCACCATGTTACAAACACAACCTAGGAGTAAATGGAAAACTCTATCATTAAAATATACCTTTTTACCATTTATCCTACACATATATTTGAGTGGATAAGTCCTCAATATGAGGAAATCCAAACTAAGCACGTTTGTCTTTTATTAAAATGAAAGAATGATATTTCACAAGTATTGAACTTCATTAAGGATGATAACATAAGAAATAACATAGACATGATCCCAAAATGTCTCTCCTTGACTCAAACTAATAAATAGAGACTTATAGCAATGACTGCATATATGTCATATTGCCAACAAGTAGACAAGAATGCTAATTAAGGACACAATATAAACCTCCTAAGAGCATGATTCTTCCTTGTTCTTTGACATTCCTTCACATAAAATCACCCATCAAAAAGTTTCACACACATAATACATGCACCTCAACTATTTGTTTCATCCTCCTCCTTATTGGCGTGACAATGTAGACATGAACCTACATTGTGTCTCCTTGATTTAACCTGATAACCATACATATAGGTCAGTCATACAATGAATGTCATATTGTTAGTGTTTATTCGACAACAAGTGGGTATAATTGCAACTAGATAAAGGACTCAAACCTATTAGATGCAGTGGAGAAAACATCAAAGCATTGACAATTCTCTGGAAGATACCCACACCTAGGACATACTTGTTGGCTGTCAGGACCATCATCCTTATTCCTATTAGAAGTCTTGTAGTTTGTAAAGGTGGGAATCCATTCTTTGTTGAACATGACTTGATCTTTGTGGATCTTTCTATCTTTACCAATGAAATATTGTGGCTTCTCTGACATCTTGAAGTTTTGATTTACCTTCCTGGTGTAGTGATATACCAACGACGGATGCAATAGCTAGCAAAGAACAAAGTTGATTTTATTTTGTTGATCAATTGTGTTTTTGTGGGATTCACGAGCAACCATTTTATAGTTGTTGATGCCCTACTAGGATTTTTTGGTTGTCTCCTATTGATAGGATATGTTACCAAAAATGAAAGATAATTGAAAAGAAAATTGGAAGAAAATTGGAAATAAAATGTTAGTATATTCGATAAATCTGTGAAGGAGAACTCAAAAATATTTGAAGACATAAAATGTTCAACTTAATTTCTTCTCCCCAACGATAAGAATCTATCTTTTTAATGTATATTTTAATTGAACACACCTATAAATTAAAAGAAATTAATATTATGTTTCAAAAAATAGGTGACACCCACTTGTGATTTTTTTCCATAGAAAAATATATATGCAGAAGTTTATAAAGAAAGATATAAACATGTAATTTCAAATGGATGAAAAGCGAATAATAAAAAAGAATGGATGAATTTTGACAAACAATAAAAAAAATACTTCCCTTTCCTTTGTTTGTTCAATTATATTTGAATCCATCAGGAATAATAGGAAACATCTCCTTGTGTTGAAGTAATTAAATGCATTTTTTTATTATTACTTTTTTGCTTCTAGATAGTGAAAGATAGACTTAGATAGAGATATGATTATTACTTACCATCCAGAAACTTACATAAAATGGTTATACATGTTGGAATAGGAAACCCACACCCAATGTAATCTTAGAATATCCTAGGAGGAATCGATGTGAAAACACTCTTTATTATTTCTACATACTATTTTTTTATAAAGAAACAATAAATGTCATTTCTTTCTAGTATTGAAATTCAACTTGACACTAAATACTAAATAACAAACATGTCATATGTTAGGAAAAAAATGAGAGATAATGAAAACTAGTTGTATAATTTTGAATAATATATACATATAGGCATGATATAAGAAGGTTTTTTATCTTTTTTTTTTATTTCTGAATGTTTTTATTGGCATATTTCGTATTTTTTTATTGAATTAAACATTTAAAAATGGGAGTGGAACACTAAAGAACTCAAAATTGAATTGATATGAGAAACGTGGAGTATAATATTTTTTTAAGATTTTTTAGGCTACACTTTACACGACAAATGTTGTTTCTATACCTAGTCCTTAGTGAACTAATAAAGTGTGGAGATGCAAGCCATTTATATTAATATAGTGCCACTTATAATAGAATAAATATTTGTATAGAGTAAGGTTTTTAGTTATGCCATTTTCTATATAAATTTTGTTAGTTTTCACAAGGTACAACATGTAACAAGGATACACAAAAACATTTACACTTTTTATTCATTTTTACTTTAAATAAATGGTAGTGTGAAAATTTAACCCACCTCAATATCAAATGTACACCATAATAAATATCCTCTATATTAATAATATAGTTTGGTAATAAAATATATGATTCACTTCTGTTGTAAGTCGTAGATCAACATTTCTGGTGAAAACATTTTAATGAATGACTTGTACATACCTTGAATTCTTTGTTGTCATTTCTTTTGGTGGAATAATTTCAACCATTCAGTAAAATAGTATGATGAACAAATGGAACTCAAATAAATATATAAACACAATAACTTCCAAAAGTACAGTGAAGAGAATGTTTTAAATTGATAAGATGCCAGAATAAAAATCCATTAACAAAAGGAATTTTACGTGGAGAAAAATAATTAATTAAATATGATGATGCCCAAATCTTTGCATATAGTGTCCTTTTTGAATCTATTATCCAATTATTTCTTCTAGATATTTCCCAATGCATTTTATTAAGTTTATAAAATAAAATAGCCATTTCTAATAACAAATTCATCTTTAGATATATAAATATTTTGAAGAGGTCGACCGACATGTGATTCAAAAGTATAATTCGATTCCATTATATATTTCTTGATGAAGTTAATTTTTTTTTATAGAATATGGTATGTCACACAAAATAAAAGGAAAAATAACAACATTGAATTATTTTGAATTACTTAAAAATCACTAATGGGACAAAAAAATCAACCAATCTTTTTTTAATAAAAATATCCATATCATTTTTATAAAAACTATAGAGTTATTTTAGTCCCTAGTAGTCCCTTTTGGAGGACAAGCTAAATAGAGGTATCAGAGTGTGGTTCATGACTAATAGTTGAAAATAACTAAACAATCAAAGATATGGAGAGTTGTAGGATCTGTCCATATATTCTCCTCTCTTGTATTCAATTTCATCTAGAACATAATTATAGAATCCATATTCATCAAGACTATCATTGATTCTACCTCCATCTATCAAATTAGGAATCATTCTTTGATATCTAGTCAAGAATGCTAGCCTGAAGACCGTGTCATTTTAGCTGGATACAACCACACCATCATGTCATACCTTAGTATTATTTTTTCACAAGTGACTAAATTTTCCCATATTGTTAATAAGAAAAAAAAATTATTTGGAATACATCACAACTCTCTCTATATCAAACTTATTCTTCCATCTTATTCTATGGTATCACTCTTTTAATCATAAGTAGAACCATATACTTGGGAATTGATCTTATATTTAACATTATTTAACTACACATCTTCTATCTTCAAAAGTCTTACTTTGGATTTCCATGTGTAAGTAAGAACACCCTTTATCTTTGTAAAATCATTCCTTTCCATAAGAATTACTTTGTGTCATTCATTTCCTCTTCTCTCCCTACTGGCTTATTCATTTGGTCTAATCTCAATTCCAAGGATAGGTATCTACAATGGGAACACCTATAAAATCTTGAAGATTTAAATAAACATAGGTCGTGTTGTTCAAGGATAGGAAAAAATATGGTTATCCTGACGTGACATGATCAATAGTTTGAAACTTCTTCTCTTCTATTTTTCTTAATTTGAACTAGAATAAGCTTGTAATTCTTGTTTTTAATCGGGTGGGATCACAGGGCCAACTCTTCCTGTGGTGACATGATCCTAATCATTAGAAATTATATTTTCTACATTTCTTTTTTAATTGAATGGTTTTTATTTTGTATTTTCTTTAGTTTTCATAAAAATATAAAGGAGAATATTAATTATTTTTGAAGTATCATCCCCTCTTCAATTTTTCATTCTCCATTAACTTGCTTCTTGGCCTTGTGCTAGTGAAGAAAATGAAAAGGACATATTTATGTGAAACTAATTCCTCTAAGTTATAATTATTGAAGACAATATATTTGTATTGGGGTACTAATTATTTTGCATCAGTTGTTATATATACAACATTGGGTAAATCCATATTGGACCACTACGTTGTTATTAAAATGATAGATGAAAGTATAGTAAATACTCTCTTACATGGAACATATTATCCAAGTAATAATATACATGAACATTCCTTGGGTAGTAACCTATGGATACATGTTTACATTTACTTTTAAATTAACATACTTTCATATAGTTACTTATAGGAACCCCTTTCCACCGTTTGATTTCCAACCAATACCAAGATATGTTCATATTAAATTATAAATTGCTTGGTAAACTCAATTATGTAATCCATCTCTATGTTTAAGAATATATCATCTATTTGGTTATGACTACTTCATTATATATTGTTAGTTTTTCCTCTAGAAAGATGTTATGTAACTTATTTACTTGTCTCTATTCTCTTTGAGCATTTGCATAATCATTTGTTGTAATCATTTCTAGATATAGAGTGGTGAAGGTTACTATAACTATTTCACTGCTTGTGCCTAATTTTTTAGCAATAGAACATCCTGAATATAAAACTTCTGGTAAACAATGTATGGTGTAAAAGGAATTATTTTCTACAAAATAAACCCCTTGTATTTTAGCATATAATCAAATAATTTAAATCTAAATGACTAGGAACACATTGTTATTTCTCTCTCATACTAATTAAATCATATTTTAGAAAGGTTCTTAGGTCCTATGATTTTTGTCTTCTTGTGGTGACCTATATTTCATAGATCTCATATATACTTTTAAAATATTTTGAACACAAAAAATCGTTAACTTTATTTATTTCTATTACTTTAAGATGTAATAAAAAGATTAATTGAGTGTTTGATTTGATGCTAGAAAATATATTTTGAGATAAAATAGTCAAATGTATCTTCCTATGAGACACTTTTGTCACTCTAAGAGTCACATGGAGTAGTTAATTCATATACAAGGTTAACTAGTGATATAGAGTAATGAATTTATATACAACGTCAAACAGTAATATAGAGTAGTGAATTCATATACACATGGCATGGTCATTGTGGGTTACTATCACATTAGACACATTCAAGTCCGTTGTTGGCATTCATTATTTTTATGAACCTCTACATTTACTTTTGCATATATTTTGTTTTTTAATTTATTTTTATTAATTCATCATTGGAATTAGTACAATCTTATCAAAATGAAATAAACTCATCTTAACAATCAATCAACAGAGCAATGGGACGTTATGGTTTGTGGTAGGGGACATGGAATGGGAAGGAGATGGTGTTGTCAAGTGAAAATTATTAAAATATGTTGTTTTGTAATATGTGCATGGGTAAAGGAAGAGGGATGGAAAAACATAAAAAATATTTGTACAACGGTATTGGGATGGTGAGGGGGGATTTGTTTATAGAAAACACATTGTACAAGTATGTATCCAATTTATTTGAATTCTTTTTCCATGTGTCTAAATTAGTAGTGGACACTATTAAAAAATTCTTTATGATTCACCAAGATTTTCCAAGGTGACAAAAACATACAAAATCTCCATTATTTCCCAATGAAATATTTCCCCTTCCCAATAACCATGGCAAACAAACAACATATTTTATTTTCATACCATTCACCTCTCCATGACCCACCATGTTACAAACACAACCTAGGAGTAAATCGAAAACACTATCATTACAATATAATTTTTTGCCATTTATCTTGTACACATATTTGACCGGACATCTCATGAATATGAGCAAATCCAAATTAAGCATGTTTGTCATTTATCAAAATGAAACAAAGATATTTCACAAGTACGGTATAAAGAAGAACACATAGACAAATTGAACTTCAGTAATGATGATAACATAAGAAATAATATAGACATGGTCCCAAAATGTTTCTCCTTGACTCAAACTAATAAATAGAGACTTATAACAATGACTGCATATATGTCATATTTCCAACAAGTAGACAAGAATGCTAATTAAGGACACAATATAAACCTCTTAGATGCCTGATTCTTCCTTGTTTCTTGACATTCCTCCACATAAAATCATCCATCAAAAAGTTTCACACACATAACACATGCACCTCAACTATTCGCCTCATCCTCCTTATTAGCGTGACAATGTAGACATGAACCTATATAATGTCTCCTTGATTTAACCTTATAACCATATGTATAGGTTAGTCATAAAATGAATGTCATATTATTAGTGTTTATTAGACAACAAGTAGGTATAATTCCAACTAGATAAAGAACTCAAACATGTTAGATGCAATGGAGAAAACATCAAAGCATTGACAATTCTCTCGAAGATACCCACACCTAGGACATACTTGTGGGCTCTCAGGATTATCATCCCTATTCCTATTAGAAGAGTTGTAGTTTGTAAAGGTGGGAATGCATTCTTGGTTGAACATGACTTGCTCTTTGTGGATCTTTCTATCTTTTCCAATGAAATGTTGTGACTTCTCTGAATTCTTGATGTTTTGATTTACCTAGCTACTTAATGTTGTGATATATCAACGACAGATGCAATTGCTAGTAAGAACAAAGTTTATTTTAGTTTGTTGATCAATTGTGTTTTCGCGGGCTTCATGAGCAACCTTTTTATAGTTGTTGATTCCCTACTAGGATTTTTTGGTTGTCTCTTATTGATAGGATATGTTTCCAAAAATGAAAGATGATTGAAAAGAAAATGGAAAGAAAACTAGAATTAAAATGTTAGTTTTTTCAATAATGTTGTTAAGGAGAACTCAATTATTTGAAGACATGAAATGCCCAACCAAATTTCTTCCTCCCAACGATAAGAATCTATCTTTTTAATGTATATTTACATTGAACGCACCAATAAATTAAAATAAAATAATATTATGTTTCAAAAAATAGGTTGCACCCACTTGGGATGTTTTTTCCATACAAAAAAATATACGTAGAAGTTTATAAAGAAAGATATAGCCATGTAATTTCAAAGGGGTGAAAAGAGAACAAGAAAAAAGAATGGATGAATTTTGGCAAAAAATAAGAAAAGAAAGAAAATACTTCCCTTTCCTATGTTTGTTCAATTATATTTGAATGCATTTGGAATAATAAGAAATGTCTCATTGTGTTGAAGTAAATAAATGTATTTTTTTATTATTAATTTTTTGCTTTTAGATAGTGAAAGATAGACTTAGATAGAGATGTGATTATTACTTACCATCCAGAAACTAACATAAAATTGTTATGCATGTTTGAATAGGAAACCCACACCCGATATAATCTTAGAATATCCTAGGAGGAATCAATGTGAAAACACTCTTTTTTGGTTCCACATACTATTCTTTTATAAAGAAACAATAAATGTCATTTCTTTCTAGTATCGAAATTCAACTTGACGCTAAATACTATATAACAAACATGTCATATGTAAGGAAAAAATGAGAGATAATGAAAACCAGTTATATAATTTGGAATTATATATATATATATATATATATATATATATATATATATATATATATGCTTAGTAACATACTTTCATATAGTTACTTATAGGAACCCTTCCACCGTATGATTTCCAACCAATACCAAGATATGTTCATATTAATGTATAAATTGCTTGGTAAACTCAATTATGTAATCCATCTCTATGTTTGAGAATATATCATCTATTTGGTTATGACTACTTCATTATATATTGTTAGTTTTTCGTCTAGAAAGATGTTATGTAACTTATTTACTTGTCTCTATTCTCTTTTAGTATTTGCATAATCATTTGTTGTAATCATATTTCTAGATATAGAGTGGTGAAGGTTACTATAACTATTTTACTACTTGTGCCTAATTTTTTTAGCACTAGAATATCATGAATATAAAAATTCTGGTAACCAATGTATGATATAAAGGGAATTATTTTCTACAAAATAAACCCCTTGTATTTTAGTATATAATCAAATAATTTAAATCTAATGACTAGGAACATATTGTTATTTCTCTCTCACACTAAATAAATCATATTTTTGAAAGGTTCTTATGTACAATGATTTTAGTCTTCTTGTGGTGACCTATATTTTCATAGATCTCATATATACTTTTAAAATGTTTCGAACACAAAAAATTGTTAGTGTTATTTATTTCTATTACTTCAAGATGTAATAAAAAGAGTAATTGAGTGTATAATTTGATGCTAGAAAATAGATGTTGTGATAAAATAGTCAAATGTATCTTCCCTATGAGACACTTTTGTCACTCTAAGAGTCACATGGAGTAGTTAATTCGTATACAAGGTCAACTAGTGATATAGAGTAGTGAATTTATATACAATGTCAAATAGTGATATAGAGCAGTTAATTCATATACACATGGCATGGTCATTGTGGGTTACTATCACATTAGACACATTCAAGTCCGTTTTTAGCATTCATTATTTTTATGAACCTCTAGATTTACTTTTCCATATATTTTGTTTTGTAATTTATTTTTATTGATTCATCATTAAATTAGTAAAATCATATCAGAATGAAATAATCCCATCTTAAAAATCAATCAACAAAGCAATGGGACATTAGGGTTTGTGATAGGGGACATGGAACGGGAAGGAGATGGTGTTGTCAAGCAAAAATTATTAAAATATATTGTTTTATAATATGTGTATGGGTAAAGGAAGAGGGATGGAAAAAAACTAAAAAAATATTTTTTATAACGGTATTGGGATGACGAGGGGGGATTTGTTTACAGAAAACATATTGTACAAGTATGTATCCTATTTATTTGAATTATTTTTCTATGTTTCTAAATGAGTAGTGGACACTATTGAAAAAGTCTTTATGATTCACCAAGATTTTCCACGGTGACAAAAACATACAAAATTTCTCCATTATTTCCCTATGAAATATTTTTCCTTCCCAATAACCATGGAAAACAAACAACATATTTTGTTTTCCTACCATTCACCTCTCCATGATCCACCATGTTACAAACACAACCTAGGAGTAAATTGAAAACTCTATCATTACTATATAATTTCTTGCAATTTATCTTGTACACATATTTGACCGGATAAGTCATGAATATGAGAAAATCCAAACTAAGCACGTTTGTCTTTTATCAAAATGAAACAAAGATATTTCACAAGTATGAGACAAAGAAGAACACATAGACATATCGAACTTCGTTAAAGATGATAACATAAGAAATAACATAGGCATTATCCCAAAAAAAATTTCCTTGACTCAAACTAATAAATAGAGACTTAGAAACATGACAACATATATGTCATATTGCCAACAAGTAGAAAAGAATGCTAATTAAGGACATAATATAAACTTCTTAGATGTTTGATTCTTCCTTGTTCCTTGACATTCCTTCACATAAAATCATCCATCAAAAAGTTTCACACACATAACAGATACACATCCACTATTCGCATCCTCCTTATTGGCGTGACAATGTAGACATGAACCTACATTGTGTCTCCTTGATTTAACCTGATAACCATACATATAGGTCAGTCATAAAATGAATGTCATATTGTTAGTGTTTATTCGAAAACAAGTGGGTAGAATTCCAACTAGAGAAAGGACTCAAACCTGTTATATGCAACAGAGAAAACATCAAAGCATTGACAATTCTGTGGAAGATACCCACACCTAGGACATACTTATTGGCTGTCAGGAGCATCATCCTTATTCATATTAGAAGTCTTGTAGTTTGTAAAGGTGGGAATGCCTTCTTGGTTAAACATGACTTGCTCTTTGTTGATCTTTATACCTTTACTCAAGAAATGTTGTGACTTCTCTGACATCTTGAAGTTTTGGTTTACCTTCCTGATGTAGTGATATACCAACGATGGAGGCAATAGCTAGTAAAGAACACAGTTGATTTTAGTTTGCTGATCAATTGTGTTTTCGTGGGGTTCACGAGCAACCTTTTTATAGTTTCGATGCCCTATTAGGATTTTTTATTTACTCATATTGATAGGATATGTTTCCAAAAATGAAAGATGATTGAAAATAAAATGGAAATGAAACTGGAAATAAAATGTTAGTATTTACTATAATTTTGTGGAGAAAACTCTAAAATATTTGAAGACATGAAGCCTCCAACTTAATTTCTTCTTACCAATGATTAAAAATATGTTTTTAATGTATATATACATTGAACACACAAATAAATTAAAATATAATGTTATGTTTCAAAAAATAGGTGACACCCACTTGGGATATTTTTCCATAGAAAAATATATATGCGGAAGTTTATAAAGAAAGATATAGTCATATAATTTCAAATGGATGAAAAGTGAACAAGAAAAAAGAATGGATGAATTTTGAAAAACAATAAGAAAAGAAAGAAAATACTTCCCTTCCCCTGTGTTTGTTCAATTATATTTGAATCCATTTGGAATAATAGGAAATATCTCATTGTGTTGAAGTAAATAAATGAACTTTTTTAAATTAATTTTTTGCTTCTAGATAGTGAAAGATAGACTTAGAGATGTGACTATTAATTTCCATCCAGAAACTTACATATAATGGTTATGCATGTTGGAATAGGAAACCCACACCGATGTAGTCTTAGAATATCCTAGGAGGAATCAATGTGAAAACACTCTTCATTGTTTCCACATACTATTTTTTATAAAGTAACAATAAATATGATTTCATTCTAGGTTTGAAATTTAACTTGATGCCAAATAGTAAATAAAAAACACATCATATGTAAGGAAAAAATGAGAGATAATGAAAAGCAATTATATAATTTGGTATAATATACATCTGTATATGCATGATATAAGAAGGTTTTTATATCTTTTATTTATTTTTTGAATGTTTTATTGGCATAATTCATATTTTCTATTGAATTAAACATTTAAAAATGGGAGTGGAACACTGGAGGACTCAAAATTGAATTGATATGAGAAACATGGACTATAATATTTTTTAGATTTTGTAGGCTACATTTTACACGAAAAATGTTGTTTCTATACCTGGTCCTTAGTGAACTAACAAAGTTTGGAGATGCAAGTCATTTATATTAATATAGTTCGAATTCTAACAGAAAAATATTTGTAAAGAGTAAGGTTGTTATTTATGCTATTTTCTATTTAAATTTTATTAGTTTTCACATAGTACAATGTGTAACAAGGGACACACAAAAACTTGTACACTTTTATTCTTTTTTACTTTAAATAAATGGTAGTGTGAAAATTTATCCCACCTCACTATCATACATACACCATAATAAATATCCTCTATATTAATAATACATTTTGGTAATAAAATATATTCTTTGATTCATTTCAGTTGTAAGTCATAGATCAAAATTTCTATTGATAACTTTTTAATGGATGACTTGGACATATCCTGAATTCTTTGTTGTCCTTTCTTTTAGTGGAATAATTTTACCATTTCGGTAAAATAGTATGATCAACAAATGAACCTAAAATAAATAGCTAACACAATAACTTCCAAAAGTACAGTGAAGAGAATGTTTTAAATTGATAAGAGGCCAGAATAAAAATATGTTAACAAAAGGAATTTTTTTAGGAACCAATCTTCCCTATTTTGATTGGCTACATAGAGAGAAATAAGTAATAAAATATGATAATGCCCATATCTATGCATATAGTGTCCTTTTGGATCTATTATCCAATTATTTTTATAGAAGATTATCTTCCATATCAACACCAAAGACTTCTTCTAGATGTTTCCTCGTGCATTTTATTAAGTTTATAAAATAAAATAGCCTTTTCCAATAAAAAATTCATCTTTGGATATCTAAATATTTTGAAGAGGTCGAATGACATTTATTTCTAAACCAGGGGGGTACTTTATTCATCCCATTCCCCTAGTATGAGCAAAATCATCTAAAAGGAAGTACATCTCCTACTTATAGCAAACGCAGGTATATTCCCATCAACCCACAAAGGCTCCACAGAGCAAAGAGATCCCAGATCGCTCAACAGACATCAACAAATAGAAAACCCATCACTCATCACTCCTCTAACAGCTCTTCTTCTTGATGATGACATACGGTGTCCTCCTTTTTTCTAGGATCATCATCCCTCGAATACGAGGTGGTAGGACTCTAGCATCCGAGCAGACGAACGTCTCACTCATGTCTTTTCCCCATCTGCCTACCGCATTAGGTATCGAGATCGCAACCTTGTGCACAACTGAGCCTGTAATGTCCTTACTCTTGAGCTCCTCCCTAAAGTCTCTGACGTACGTCGAGGCTCTCCAGGGCTCCTTGGCCTCCCTCACAGGATGTTGTAGGTGTAATCATCATCTACCTCAATAATGGAAATGTTAAGCATCTGATCATCTGCCATCATGAGCCCAACCATACAAGCTTGCAAGTAGGCCAAATCATACGCTGAGGTCGTGAGCCATGCCCGGAAAGCTAGGCATACCTCAGCGTTGTGGTTGCGGACGACCCCTACCAACCATCTACTCATATTTCCATTAGGGTCCTTACTTCTGCCGATAGAAATATTCAGCTTGAGGTTGTGTAAGTCCGGAGGTACCCACCTGATCAAGCTAACTTCCCTCAATCTCGTCCTCGGCTAGGTTGAATGATATGTGATTCAAAAGTACAATTCGATTTCATTTTATATTTCTTGATGAAGTTACTTTTTTTATTATATAATATGATATGTCAGACAAAATAAAAAGAATAATAGCAACATTGGATTAATTTAAATTACTTAAAAATCACTAATGAGATAAAGAAAAAACCCAACCAGTCTTATCTTTTATAAAAATATCCATAATATTTTTTATAAAAACTATAAATTTATTTGAACTACTTATTTTAAAAATGTTAAGAAAAAATAGTTTATGTTCCCCACCATCACAAAGATACTACAAAGATGCCAACGCAAATGTGTGGGAAACAAATTGGGTTGTCAGTCCTTTCAGAATGGTGAAGCCTACAGATCATAATAGGTCCATAATCTTTTTTTTCTGCATATCAAACATTTTACAATGTAGAATATTATTGTTGTTGCTCATTGGAAAGAATTTTTCATTTTATCTACATAAACATAAAGAATTGATACGGGACTTTTTTTTGTGCTTGAATTAGATAATTTTTTTAAGTCTATTAATTATATACAACCTAGAAAGATAATACTCTTAATTTTGTAGTTAAATGACGGACACTTGCAACATTAGTTGTTTTTCTTATATTCAAAAATTAAAAATTACGATTCTAATAAAGATTTAAAAGACATTCTTTGAAGTCATATGATTTTTTTATATTATATCATCGCATGAATGATAATGAAGGTCATAAAATCATTTTTACACCTATATCACAAACAATATTCTTAAATAAATTTATAATGGGTTTAACTATTTTTATGTAGATTCATACGTTATTAAAAAATATCTCTTTCTATTTCTATAAGTATGTTAACCATAACAATGATTAATTATTTATTCCTATCATAGTGAGTGAATTTGAAGTACATTGGATCTCCATGTAGAATTAGATGTGCATATTCTCATTGAAATGATGGTCAAAGGTGTTTTATCTTAAATATTTTAAACTTTTCATATCAGTGGAAATCAAACAATATGGAGTTGTATTCCATAAATAAAACAAATAAAGACATTAATAAAATAAATAAAGACATAAATAAAATAAATATATCACCATTAATATTCCATAACTTACTTTTTTGGGGTTGAATTTGATAATGGAATTTGTTCATATAGGTCCGTTGTAAAACAATATGGAGTCAAAACTTTATATTAACCACAATAAAATGCTTGGATATTTTATTGAATGTAACATTTAAATCACTAAGACATCAATGAAAATATTGGTGTAGTCTTTTTTTATTCTTTGATTGTCATGTACAAGATCTACTAATCCACTCCAAAAGATGAAAAGTTAAAATTTATTAGCAAATTGGAGAATTCATGTGAACGTGCGGATAAACCCATATGACGATGTAGGAAATACATTTTATTTTTTATTAACTATTATTTCAAAATATTAACTTTGAGATGGTAATTGCAGCAAATCTGAAAATTATATATTTATATTTAATTAATGTAAGATGTTACCTTGTTGTGCCAAAATAGTCCTTGTTTAAATGTGTACATTCTTAGAAGATATGGACTATGTGTTGTTATTTAACAAACACACTTATTATGGTAGTTCCTTTAGTATTGTTTTTAAAATATTTTTTCATTTTACATAGATCAATACAAATAATGGACAATCGACTTTATTTTATACTCCACATGAAACTTTTCCTAACTTGATAAATTGATAATGGCATAGTTATATAACTCTATTATTTTACACTAGCACACTTGTGGGTTTTGAAATCGGTCATTTTATTCCTTTAGTGTCAGTTAAAATGCAACTTGTAGGTTGGGAACGTTGTTGATAAATGACTATGACATCAATTTACTGAGAAAAATAAAACTGACATCGTATAATAGGGAGGCAGTTTACGGAAGCAACGTCTAGGATAGTAAGAACCTATGTGAAAGACATGCTAGTAAAAAAATTATCTGATAAGGACATCAATTTATTCTTACTATTTCACACATGTCTAGAATGGTAGATTTTACAAGTGTGTTTCTTTTGAGTTTCTCAATCAAATCCAAAATAATTTTGCTTTAGAAGAGAAACTTCAAAATTAGGAGTTTTGACGCACACAATCTCTCCACGAAATTGTGGGCTAATGTAGAAATGTTTTCATAAGAAACCCTCTGATATTCATGTATTTTATGTATCTTGTGCCTAGATAGATAGAATTAGCTATTACACATCCATTTTGTCTTATTCTAATGTATTTGGTTTGAAATTATGTATTTTATGATAGTCTAAAGCATTGTTTACTTTATTGTAGAGAAATATAATACACACTAGAGACAGTCAGTACCAAAACTACAACCAGTACCCCTGATAAGATTAAAAGTAAGGACTTGTCATAGGGAAATCTCAGCATCACCAAGATGAGGCTCCATACCACGAATATGTCATGTTCGTGCCGCTGACGGTCAGCTCAATTTTTCTAGTAAAAGAGATCACAAAGACTTAGTGGAATCTCAATACCATTGACAGTTTACTGGATGACACTAAGATAGTCTGCCCTATTCATGAAAAAAGATAGCTCGATGGCATTGACTTCCAATTAGGTGTCACGACGATTTTCCAGATGACCATGATAAACAAAGTCAACATCCAACAGTTCATTAGATAAGTTATCTTTTAGCCTCTTCCTTAAAAACCTAAATGGACAAATAGAGAGGGGACATCAACCATTTTACTAGGGATTAGAGACCTAACAAGAAGGAGACACTGATTCATGGGGAAAGGTTCATCCAAACACCTCCAATGAGAAGTTTGATGGTCAAATTGTTATCCAATTTGTGACGATCTTCAAAGGGATCAAACTTACACCTCATTACATGGGTTTTCTTCATTCTCTATGTTGTTTATCTCCTACAAACCTTTTTTATATCATGTCAAACATGAGGGGATAAATCCCCTACTCTTTGGGACCCTAGAGTAGCATGATCTTGAAACAATGCATGTTTATTTGTAGTATAATATATATTGTCTTTGCTTCATATTTTAACAGTGGAAGCTCATAATTTTGTTATTATGCTTGATCACCATGTATATGTGTTAGATCTATTATAGTGGTATTAATAACCAATAAAATATATTATCAACATGGTGAATAATGTGCTATGAGAGTGGGATAACCACTATGAGGTAGATTGTCCAGAGAGTTTGTATTGTTTAGCTTTCCATATTGAAACTATTAGACATAGTTAGTAATTTGGTTATATAGTATACTACTCTACTATAGTGGATAGTACAAGATATAGACGTTGAAACCTAAGAAGCAAGATAATTTATCATATTTGGACAAAATACATGCATATCTCACACTTTGGTGAAACATGTATCCTAAATATCTGATTAATGTGATCCTTAAACCATTTTAATTCTTTCATATTTAATTTCAATTCTTCATTTAATCACTCAATCAATTCATTCTTTTTCTAGATGATCTGTTTTAGTTGGTAGTAGTCTCTTTCCCAGGACAAGCTAAATAGAGGTATCACGGTATTATTCATGACTAATAGTTGAAAATACCTAGGCAATCAGAGATATGGGGAGCTCTAGGATTTGTCCATATTTTCTCCTCTCTTGTATGCAATTTCACCTATAACATAATCATAGAATCCATATTCATCAAGGCTATCATCCATTCTACCATCATCCATCAAATTAGGAATCATTCTTTAATATACATTCAAGATGCTAGTATAAAGACCATGTCATTTTAGTTGGAGATAGCCACACCCTCAAGTCATTCCTTAGTATTATTTTTTCAAAAGACACTAAATTTTCCCATATTGTTAATAAGAAAAAAAATTGATTTATTTGGAATACATCACAACACTCTATATCAAACTTATTATTCCACCTTCTTCTATGTTATCACTCTTTTAATCATTAGTTGAACCATATACTTGGGAATTGATCTCATATTCAACACTGTTGAAGTAGACATATCCTATCTTCAAAAGTGTTCTTTTGTATTTTAATGTGTACGTAAGAACACCCTTTATCTTTCTAAAATCATTCATAACCATAAGGATTACTTTGTGTCATTCATCTCCTCTTCTTTCCCCACTTGCTTATTCATTTTGATCTAGTCTCAATTCCAAGGATAGGTATCTACAACGGGAACACCTATAAAATCTTGAATATTTAAATAAACATAGGTCGTGTTGTTCAATGATAGGAAAATATATGGTGATCCTTACATACCGTGATCAAAGTTTAAAACTTCTTATCTTTTGTTTTTCTTAATTTGAACTAGAATAAGCTTGTAATTCTAGTTTTTTATTGGGTGGGACCACGGGGCCAACTTTTCCTTTGGTAACATGATCCTAAGTGTTAGAAATTATATTTTCTAAATTTCTTTTTTAATTGTCTGATTTTTATTTTTATATTTTATTTAGTTTTCATAAAAATATAAAGGAGAATATTAATTACTTTTGAAGTACAATTCCCTCTTCAATTTTCATTCTCCATCGACTTGCTTCTTGGCCTTGTGTTAGGAAGAAAATCAAAAGGATAGATTTATGCATTAAACTAATTCTTCTAAGTTATAATTAATGAAGACAATATATTTTTATTAGGGTACTAATTATTTTTTTGCATTAGTTGTTTTATATACAACATTGAGTAAATCCATATTGGACGAATACAGTTTTATTAAAATGATTGATGAAAATAGAGGAAATACTCTCCTACATGAAACATCTTATCCAAGTAATAATATACATGAACAATCCTTGGGTAGTAACCTATGCATACATGTTTCCACTTACTTTTAAATTAACATACTTTCATATAGTTACTTATAGGAGATACCTTTCCATTGTAGAATTTCCAACCTTGGTAAACTCGATTACATCATCGATTTCTATGTTTGAGAATATATCATCCATTTGTTTATGACTAATTCATTATATATTGTTAGTTTTTCCTCTAGAAAGATGTTATGTAACTTATTTACTAGTCTCTATTCTCTTTTAGTATTTGCATAATCATTTCTAGATATTGAGTGGTGAAGGTTACTATAACTATTTTACTACGTGTGCCTAACTTTTTAGCACTAGAATATCATTTACCTAGTTGGATATAAAATTTCTGGTAACCAATGGATGATGTAAAACGAATTATTTCCACAAAAGAAACCCCTTGTATTTTAGTATATAATCAATTAATTTCAATCTAAATGACTAGGAACATATTATTATTTCTCTCTCGTACTAAATAGATCATATTTTTGAAAGGTTCTTAAGTCCTATGATTTTAGTGTTCATGTGGTGACCTATATTTTCATAGATCTAATATATTCTTTGAAAATATTTCAAACACAAAAAATCATTAACATTATTTATTTCTATTACTTCAAGATGTAATAAAAAGATTTGTCGAGTGTATAATTTGATGCTAGAAAAGAGATTTTGAGATAAAATAGTGAAATGTATCTTCCTATGAGACACTTTTTTCACTCTAAGAGTCACGTGGAGTAGTTAATTCACATACAAGGTCAAAGAGTGATATAGAGTACTGAATTCATATACACACAACATGCTCATTGCAGATTATTATCAAATTAGACACATTCAAGTCCACCGTTGGCATTCATTGTTTTTGTGAACTTCTACATTTACTTTACCATAAATTTATTTTGTAATTTATTTTCATTGTTTTTGTGAACTTCTACGTTTACTTTTCCATAAATTTATTTTGTAATTTATTTTTATTGATTCATCATTAGAATTAGTAAAAAGCTATCAGAATCAAAGAAACCCATTGTAACAATCAATCAACAAAGCAATGGGACATTAGGGTTTTTGGTAGGGGACATGGAATGGGAAGGAGATGTTGTTGTCAAGAGAAAATTATTAAAATGTGTTGTTTTGTAATATGTGCATGGGTAAAAGGAGAGGGATGGGGAAACTTAAAAAAATATAATTTCTTACAAGGGTATGGGGATGGCGAGAAGGGATCTGTTTATAGAAAACATGTTGTACAAGTATGTATCATATTTATTTGAATTATTTCCATGTGTCTAAATGAGTAGTGGACACTTGAGAAGAACTCTTTATGATTCACCAAGATTTTCCATGGTGACAAAAATGTATAAAATTTCTCCATAGAGTCCCCATGAAATATTTCTCCTTCCCAATAACCATGGCATACAAACAACATATATTATTTCTCTACCATTAACCTCTCCATGATCCACCATGTTACAAACACAACCTAGGAGTAAATTTAAAACTCTTTCATTACAATATACCTTTTTACCATTTATATTGTACAAGATATCTTGTACATACATCTATAGGAGCTTGCCCAAATCTGGAGATGATGCAACGTTCCAAAGATACAAGCAAGCAAAGAAAGAAGCTAAAAAGGTGGTTCGGGAGGCAAGGTCTAGATACTTTGATGATATGTATAAGAAGCTGGATACTAGAGAAGGGGAAAAAGATATATATAAAATGGCTCGTATAAGAGAAAGGAAAGGAAGAGACTTGAGTCAAGTAAAATGCATAAAGAATGAAGATGGTAGAGTATTAGTGAAGGACGATGATATCAAAAACCAGTGGAGAAATTACTTCCATAAACTTTTCAATGGAGATATTGCATATAATGTCAGCGACTCGTGTGACATGAATACAAGAGATATCATTTACACACGACGAGTTTCACCATTTGAGGTCAAGAATGCTTTGAAAAAGATGAAAATGAGAAAGGCATGCGGACCAGACAATATTCCCATTGATGTATGGAAGAGTATGGGGGATGAGGGAGTTACATGGTTAAAAAATTTCTTTAACAAGATTATGAAGACCAAGAAGATGTTGGATGAGTGGAGATATAGTATTATAGTCCCAATCTACAAGAACAAAGGTGACGTTCAAAGCTATACAAACTATAGAGGTATCAAGTTGATGAGTTACACGATGAAGCTTTGGGAGAGGATTATTGAGCAGAGGTTAAGATCTATAACGCATGTATCAAACAACCAATTTGGTTTCATGCATGGAAGATCAACAACAGAGGCTATTTTTCTGATAAGGAGGCTTATGGAGAAGTGTAGACAAAGCAAAAGAGATCTTCATATGGTGTTTATCGATCTAGAGAAGGCTTACGATCGAGTACCCAGAGAAGTGTTATGGATGGTTTTGAAGAAAAAGGGTGTGTTTATCCAATACATTGACTTGATCAAAGTCATGTATGATAGCTCTACTGCAAGTTTCAAGACTCCTGGAGGAGAGACACTAACTTTTCCTATTACAGTTGGGGTACACCAAGGATCCACACTCAGCCCATATCTATTCGTTCTGGTTATGGATGAGTTAACAAAGAATGTTCAGGATGATATTCCTTGGTGTATGTTATTTGCTGATGATATTGTTTTGATTGATGAAACAAAAGATGGATTGAATGATAAAGTTGAATGTTGGAGAAAGGCATTGGAATCAAATGGATTGATGATTAGCAGGAGCAAAACTGAGTATATGCATTGCAATTTCAGCCAATCTCGCAGTGTGAATGATGGAGCCAAGTTGGACAGAGTAGATATACCAAAATGTGACAAATTTTGTTACTTAGGTTCTATTATTCAAATAGACGGGGATGTCCAAAATGATGTTTGTCACCGAATCACTGTAGGATGGTTGAAATGGAGGAGTGCAACTGGAGTTTTATGCGATCAGAAGATCCCTCTCAGGTTAAAAAGTAAGTTTTATAGAACAACTATACGACCAACCATGCTCTATGGGAGTGAATGTTGGGCGGTGAAGAAACAAGGTCTCAACAAGATGAACGTGGTTGAAATGTGTATGCTGGGATGGATGTGTGGGAAGACAAGAAAAGATCATTTGAGAAATGACTATATGAGGAATAAAGTGGGGGTGGCGAGCATTGAGGACAAGTTGTGTGAGGGCCGACTCAGATGGTACGGACATGTGCAACGCAGACCTACTAGTACGCTTATACGAAGCAATGCTATTGAGCCAAACACTATAAATAGAAGAAGAGGAAGGCCTAAATTAACATGGGATGAGCTTATAAAGAGAGATTTTGAATCTCTACATCTCAATCAGAATATGACCCATGATAGAGCTGAATGGAAACGAAGGATCCATGTAGCCGACCCCAACTTAGTTGGGATTGAGGCTTAGATGATGATGATAATGATGATGATGATGATGATGATATATTTGACTGGATAAGTCCTCAATATGAGGAAATCCAAACAAAGCATGTTTGTCTTTTATCAAAATGAAACAAAGATATTTCACAAGTACGATATAAAGTAGAACAAATAGGCATATTGAACTTCATTAAGGACGATAACATAAGAAATAACATAGACATGATCCCAAAATGTTTCTCCTTGACTCAAACTAATAAATAGAGACTTATAACAATGACTGCATATATGTCATATTGCCAACAAGTAGACAAGATTGCTAATTAAGGACACAATATAAACCTCCTAAACACATGATTCTTCCTTGTTCCTTGACAATCCTTCACATAAAATCACCCATCAAAAAGTTTCACACACATAATACATGCACCTCAACTATTCGCATCATCCTCCTTCTTATTGGCATGACAATGTAGACAGGAACCTACATTGTGTCTCCTTGATTTAACTTGATAACCATACATATAGGTCAATCATACAATGAATTTCATATTGTTAGTGTTTATTCGACAACAAGTGGGTAGAATTATAACTAGATAAAGGACTCAAACCTATTAGATGCAGTGGAAAAAACATCAAAGCATTGACAATTCTCTTGAAGATACCCATACCTAGGTGACTAGGAACATATTGTTATTTCTCTTTCGTACTAAATAGATCATATTTTTGAAAGGTTCTTAAGTCTTATGATTTTAGTGTTCTTGTGGTGACCTATATTTTCATAGATCTAATATATTCTTTGAAAATATTTCAAACACAAAAAATCATTAACATTATTTATTTCTATTACTTCAAGATGTAATAAAAAGATTTGTCAAGTGTATAATTTGATGCTAGAAAACATATTTTGAGATAAAATAGTCAAATGTATCTTCCTATGAGACACTTTTATCACTCGAAGAGTCACGTGGAGTAGTGAATTCATATACAAGGTAAAAGAGTGATATAGAGCACTGAATTCATATACACACAACATGGTCATTGTAGATTATTATCACATTAGACACATTCAAGTCCACTATTGGCATTCTTTGTTTTTATGAATTTCTACATTTACTTTTCCATAAATTTATTTTGTAATTTTTTTTATTGATTTGCCATTAGAATTAGTAAAAAGCTATCAGAATCAAAGAAACCCATTGTAAAAATCAATCAACAATGCAAAGGGACATTAGGGTTTGTGGTAGGGGATATGGAATGAGAAGGAGATGGTGTTGTCAAGTGAAAATTATTAAAATGTGTTGTTTTGTAATATGTGCATGGGTAAAGGGAGAGGGATGGGAAAAACTTAAAAAAATCTAATTTGTTACAAGCGTATGGGGACGGCGAGGAGGGATCTGTTTATAGAAAACATGTTGTACAAGTATGTATCTTATTTATATGAATTCTTTTTCCATGTGTCTAAATTAGTAGTGGACACTTGAGAAGAACTCTTTATGATTCACCAAGATTTTTCATGGTGACAAAAATGTATAAAATTTCTCTGTAGATTCCCTATGAAATATTTCCCCTTCCCAATAACCATGGCATACAAACAACATATTTTATTTCTCTACCATTCACCTCTCCATGATCCACCATGTTACAAATACAACCTAGGAGTAAATTGAAAATTCTATCATTATAATATACCTTTTTACAATTTATCTTGTTCACATATTTGACTAGAAAAGTCATCAATATGAGGAAATCCAAAATGAAACAAAGATATTTCACAAGTACGATATAAATAAGAACAAACAGACATATTAAACTTCATTAAGGGCGATAACATAAGAAATAACATAGACATGGTCCCAAAATGTTTCTCCTTGACTCAAACTAATAAATAGAGACTTGTAACAATGACTGCATATATGTCATATTGCCAACAAGTAGACAAGAATGCTAATTAAGGACGCAATATAAACCTCCTAGATGCATGATTCTTCCTTGTTCCTTGATATTACTCCACATAAAATCACCCATCAAAAAGCTTCACACACATAACACATGCACCTCAACTATTCACCTCATCCTCCTTCTTTTTGGTGTGACAATGTAGACATGAACCTACATTGTGTCTCCTTGATTTAACTTGATAACCATACATATCGGTCAGTCATACAATGAATGTCATATTGTTAGTGTTTATTCAACAACAAGTGGGTAGAATTCCAACTAGATAAAGGAATCAAACATGTTAAATGCAGTGGAGAAAACATCAAAGTATTGGTAATTCTCTGGAAGATACCCACACCTAGGACATACTTGTTGGTTGTCAGGACCATCATCCTTATTCCTATTAGAAGTCTTATAGTTTGTAAAGGTGGGAATGCATTCTTTGTTGAACATGACTTTCTCTTTGTGGATCTTTCTACCTTTACCAAAGAAATGTTGTGACTCATCTGACATCTTGAAGTTTTGATTTACCTTCCTGATGTAGTGGTATACCAACGACGAATGCAATAGCTAACAATGAACAAAGTTATTTTTATTTTGTTGATCAATTGTGTTTTTGTGGACCTCACGAGCAACCATTTTATAGTTGTTTATGTCGTACTAGGATTTTTTTGTTGACTCCTATTGATAGGATATGTTAGGAAAAAATGAGAGATAATGAAAACCAGTTATATAATTTGGAATAATATATACATATAGGCATGATATAAGAAGGTTTTTTTATCTTTTTTTTGTTTCTGAATGTTTTTATTTGCATATTTCGTAATTTTTATTTAATTAAACATTTAAAAATGGGAGTGGAACACAAAAGAACTCAAAATTGAATTGATATGAGACACATGGAGTATAATAAAACAAATTTAAGATTTTGTAGGCTACATTTTACACGACAAATGTTGTTTCTATACCTGGTCCTTAGTGAACTAATAAAGTGTGAAGATACAAGTAATTTATATTAATATAGTGCCACTTATAATAAAATAAATATTTGTATAGAGTAAGGTTTTTAGTTATGCTATTTTCTATTTAAATTTTGTTAGTTTTCACAAGGTACAACATGTAACAAGGGATACACAAAAACATTTACACTTTTTATTCTTTTTTACTTTAAATAAATGGTAGTGTGAAAATGTATCCAACCTCAATATCATATATACACCATAATAAATGTCCTCTATGTTAATAATACATTTTGGTAATAAATATTTTCTTTGATTCATTTCTGTTGTAAGTCGTAGATCAACATTTATGGTGATAACATTTTAATGAATGACTTGTACATACCCTGAATTCTTGTTGTCATTTCTTTTGGTGGAATAATTTCAACCATTCACTAAATAGTATGATGAACAAATGGATCTCAAATAAGTAGCTAAACACAATAACTTCCAAAAGTACAGTGAAGAGAATGTTTTAAATTGATAAGATACCAGAATAAAAATATGTTAACAAAACATATTATTTTAGGAACCAATCTTCCCTATATTGATTGGCTACGTGGAGAGATATAATTAATTAAATATTATAATTCCCAAATCTATGCATATAGTGTCCTTTTGGATTTGTTATCCAATTATTGTTATAGAAGATTATCTTCCATATCAACACCAAAGGCTTTTTCTAGATGTTTCCCCATGCCACTCTATATTTTTTATAAAAATGATATGGATATTTTTATTACAAAAATAAGACTGGTTGATTTTTTTCTTTGTCTCGTTAGTGATTTTTAAGTAATTTTAAATAATTCAATGTTGTTATTTTTCCTTTTATTTTGTGTGATATATCATATTCTATAACAAAAAATTAACTTCATCAAGAAATATATAATGGAATCGAATTGTACTTTTGAATCATGTGTCGGTCAACCTCTTCATAATATTTATATATCCAAAGATGAATTTGTTATTGGAAATGGCTATTTTATTTTATAAACTTATTATCTATTGTTGCCATGTTATCTACAATGAAAAATGTCTACATCAATCACAATTTTTATTTGATTAGTTTGAGAAAAGTAATTAAGAATTCAACTAAAATTCTTCCCACAATGTTGATTGAAGTTAATAGCCCTCACTATTAATTCAAAAGATTATAGAGAATAATTATCTTTGTGGACCAAGATCTATAATTTATTATCATGATTCAACTTTGGCTAATTATCCACAATGTAACTATCATATACTATTAATAGTTGGTTGAAAAGTCAGTCAATAAATTGGATTACATATTTAAGGAATTATTAAGTTGATGATGACGTCATTACTTCGATCTTCATCACAATCATTCCAAGGACCCACCCTAAAAATATGTGCTTCTAGTCAAGTCCTTATCTCCTTCTTTGTTCACAGATGATATCATTACATCATTCGAATATACTAAATATTAATTTACATAATAGTAGGTATAGACATGGCACACAATCCTACACATAATACATGTTTAAAATCAAGAATAAAAAATGTGATTACATGTTTTGTACTAGTCAAGAATACATCAAATGACCTAAAGGCCATAACCATTTCCACAAAAAAAAAATTTAAAGGTGTCACACTAGATTTATATAATATACATATATCATATCATATCATACATGATAGTTTATCATTGTTCTTGGATACAATTATGCATGTGTCATCCAATTATAATGTGATAGTTGTCCAAAACCTAAGAAAAACACATGACATGGATCTAATACTAGTGTAGGATTGTTTGGAGGGGATGAAAAACAAAATTATAAATATATTCCCATATAAAACCCAAGCCTAGCCATAAAAAGATATAATAAAGACAAAGTAGGGATACTGAATATACCCTGTACTATTGTTGTCTAATAATAAGAAACAATGATGTTGTCATCATACATTCATATCCAACTCTGAAGGCGATGTCGTAGCAGCTTGGTTGTCCTCTCAAAAATAACAATATAAAACACATCTTCTTTCTTTGTCAAATAAGATCCTCCTACCTTTGTGCATGTGTCAATGCCTCTACGTAGTTCACACAAACAGAAGGGAACACCTCAAAACACCACTATGGTCTCTAAAGAGGAGTAGATCTACACTGTTGATGTGATATCATCTTCATATTCTCTTCTCTTGTAAAGTGTATATGTCAGGTATTTCTCTCTCTCTATCTCTGTCATAGGGATATATTCAAACTCAAAATTTTCAAGATTTTATGGATAAAAGAAAGAGATACTCAAATTTGAGTCCTCATCCCCTAGATGTCACCCCTTATATATAAAGATTCATGTTTAAGGGTTTCCTAGAACTGACATCCTTTTCCTAATTAAAATTTCCATTTAATCACAAAATAGGCAAGACTTGGACATGTTTTTAGTTGATCAACTGGTTTCCAAGTCAATAACTTGAACATATTTGTCTTGCACACATTTCATGTCACTGTAGTGATTAAAATCTCAACATATTGTATGGAAAAGTCAATCCATCATTTACATTTTAAATTATCAGTTGATACTTCTACAAATTTCCTAATACATGCACCAACCAATCCATTCAAATTCAGTCGATCATTTGGTACCTCTATATATTGATAATCATGCGATCAATTAGCATTCAATCGACCTAATAGTTCACCTAATTAACAGATGATCAACTAATATATCATTTGATTGGTTGGATTAATATTCAGTCTATACATAATCCAAAACCACTATAATAATGATTGTGTTTGCAAACTTCTTTTTCTTTGAGCATCCTATTTTTGTGATCTTGTAGGTTTCATGCTAGGTGGATAGTAATCTGAATGACCTCACAAATAATGAGTGATATCTAACAACACATCATTCCTACCCACGTAATTGGAATAAGTTGGATAGAAACTTCAACCTAAGTGTAACCATCACTTACATGACTATATAATTTCATTATAATAGATATTCAAATTAAACATGAGGTATGGAGTCTGAAGTTAAAATATTTTTATCTAGAATAGACCATTGAGATATAGTTAGGTCCATATTAACCATTGACTTACACAAACATGACTATGCCTAAAGTCTCAGTTATCAAGGGGCTAGGATATCACTCTAATAGAAGGGACAAATTCCATCTACGCCACTCACAACAACTGTATGTGTCAAAGCACATTCTATCACTACTTGTATGATAACTCATATTTAATGCTATGTTCAGTAGTGTTAAAGTACACTGAACAATAGATGATGATTTTAGTAACTTGGTGTATAAGATTAGAATCACCACTATCACCTTAAGATATGATTTTGAATGTCATTTCATGTTTTCCATTATCATTCTCAAAGAGGGTATGTGCAGTACATATCTTTTCCAATAAGTATCCATGTGTCTGACTTGATATCTAATATTATGACTAACAATATCTACTCTTCAGTCAACACGTGCACACACACTAGTCTTATGTATTATTGTTGTCCATATCTCTTCCACAGTAATATCTAACGAGGGACGTAACAATAATTAATAATCTAAGTACACATATGATCTCATGTTTAGGTCCTTAACCAAAACAACATGTGATGTAGTCAAAAATTCTTAGTACATTCTTACAGTCATTCATTATCTCATACCACAATAACCATAATAAGTGGAATTTACATTAATTATTATCAAATCAAGTACAAGCAAATCTATTACAATCATCATATGAGTGCCTTCAGGGAATACAACCAAGAAATATTTATAGTCCTGGTGTAATCAACTCATGAAGTCAGTGCGAGAAGGCATACTAGCACATATTTTTCAATTAATGTTATAGCAACACCAAATTTATTGTCTCGGTGCTAACACATTTTGTAGATTTGAAAACTAATTTTATAGATTTTCTAATAGTTTTGAAACCAAAACCATGTATAACCCTTCACTATGAGTGAAGATATAAAACAAACACTACATATTTATTTTTACCCATGGGTGATGAAGTATAGTCAAGAAGAAGAATGCAACAAAAAACCCTATAACTAGAGTGAACCATAATTAATTACAAATTTTGTTTTAAAAAACTATTGAATCTAACATTTATGTTCTTTACTATCCTCCTTTTTCCCCATAATATGGAAAAACTAAATCCAAAAATTCTCTTATATTTTCCTGATGATTTGTTTTTCATGTGTTCCAACTATTTCAAAAAGAACATTATTGTAATTTTATCTATAGGGAATCAATTAAAGGGAATAAATGTCAACTTTTAATTTTAAGTACACTTAAATCAAATATAAGTTGGTCCTGGGTTTATACGAATGAACGAAACATTTCCTATGCTATAAAAATTTTAACTATATTAAATTTTTACAAGGTGGTGCATGACCATGTGATCTTTAGACTTCTATTTATTGTAAATCATCAATTTGTTTATATATAAATTTAAGTAAATTTCAAAGGATTTAATATTTATTTTAGTGATACTTTTTTTTATGTGTATCCTTTTGGATTTTTTTGATGATTTTGAAAATACAATTAGTATATTATATATATTTCAATTTCATGATTTGTTTTGCATTATGAAACTAGAAGTGTTGGTTCCAAATTCAATGTGGTGGTACTCCAAGCTACAATGATTTTTAGCATTGAAATGCCTAATTTATTTATCCAACATAAATAGGATTTACAATGTCATTTAGAGATTGATATATATTAGTTCCTTAGACTATGAGTATTAGAAAATTGGATACCTTACTCCAACTTGAGTTCGTGGTTCTACTAGATATAACTATATTAAAGTTAGATCTAAATACAATGGGATAAAATTCATAGTTTAATGAAGAATAGGAATCCAATGATTATTTTTCCATTACTAGGAATGAACACTCTAGAAAATTTCTAAGAGGTTTGTTCAAGGAAATGGGAAACAAACTCATATAATGGAAATACTATGAGGAAGTAGGATCAAATTATACAATTTCACTACATTAACATGGACTAAGATTTAAGTGAAAACTATCTCATTAACTTAATTGAGTGTCGAGAAATAATAATAGAGCCATGGGGTACTTAAATTTTAGTTAGTAACTAATGATAATAGGAGTATATTACTCATTATGCTTCCTTAAGTGAGTCACCCTCTGTATAACCACTTGACTAGGTTTGCAGATTTCTCCCCTAAAACCCAACAATATAACTCTATTATTTTACACTAGCACACTTGTGAGTTTTGACATCGATCATTTTATGCCTTTAGTGTTAGTTAAAATGCAATTTGTACGTTGGGGACGTTTTTGATAAATGACCATGATGTCAATTTATCGAAAAAGATAAAACTGACATGGTATAATAGGGACGCAGTTTACAGAACCGATGTCTAGGATAGTAAGAACCTATGTGAATGACTTTCCAATAAAACAATTTTATCTTATTAGGACATCAATTTCTTATGACTATTTCACATATGTCTAGAATGATATAATTCTATTTCTTTTGAGTTTCTAAATCAAATCCAAAATAATTTTTCTCGAGAAGAGCAACTTCAAGCTTAGGAGTTTTGACGAACACAATCTCTCCATGAAATTGTGGGCTAATGTAGAAATTTTTTCATAAGAAACCCTCTGATATTCATGTATTTTATGTTTCTTGTACCTAGATAGACAAAATTAGTTATTATGCATCTATTTTGTCTCATTATAATGTATTTCGTTTGAAATTATGTATTTTATGATAGCCTAAAGTATTCTTTGCTTTATTGTAGAGAAATCAAATACACACTAGAGACAGTTAGCACCACAACTACTACCAGTACCCCAGACAAGATAAAAAGAAGGCCTTCTCATAGAGAAATCTAAATAACACCAAGATGAGGCTCCATACTACTAATATGTCAAGTTAGTGCCCCTAATGGTCAGCTCAATTTTTCTAGTAAAAGATATCAAAAAGACTTAGTAGAATCTCAATACCATTGACGGTTTACTTGATGACAGTAAGATAGTCTACCCTATTCATAGAAAAAAAAATCTTGATGGCATTGACTTCCAATTTGGTGTCACGAAGATTTTCCAGATGACCATGATAAACAAAGTCAACATCCAATAGTTCATTAGATAAGTTATGTTTTAGCCTCTTCCTTAAAAACCTAAATGGACAAATGGAGAGGGGACATCAGCCATTTTACTAGAGATTAATGACCTAATGAGAAGTAGTCACTGATACATGGGGAAAGGTTCATCCAAACACCTCCAATGAGAAGTTTGATGGTCAAATTTTTATCCAATTTGCGGCGATCTTCAGAGGGGATAACCCTTACACCTCGTTACATGGGTTTTCTTCATTCTCTATGTTGTTTATCTCCTACAAACCTTTTTTATATCGTGTCAAGCATTAGGGGATAAGGCCCCTTCTCTTTGGGACCCTAGAGTAGCATGATGTTGAAACAATGCATGTTTATTTGTAGTGTAAAATAGATTGTTTTTGCTTCATATTTTAACAATGGAAGCTCGTAATTTTGTTATTATTCTTGATCACAATGTATATGTGTTAGATCAATTAGAGTGTTATTAATAATCAAGAAAATATATTATCAACATGGTGAATAATGTGCTATGGGAGTGGGATAACCACTATGAGGTACATTGCCCAGAGAGTTTGTATTGTTTAACTTTCCATATTTACACTACTGGACATAGTTAGTAATTAGGTTATATAGTATACTACTCTACTATAGTGGATAGTTCAAGATATAGACGTTGAATCCTAAGAAGCAAGATAATTTATCATATTTGGACAAAATACATGCATACGTCACACCTTGTTGAAACATGTATCCTAAATATCTGATTAATGTGATCCTTAAACCATTTTAATTCTTTCATATTTAATTTCAAGTCTTCATTTAATCACTCAATCAATTTTTGTTTTGGTCTAGCTGATCTATTTTAGTCGGTAGTAGTCCCTTTCCCACGACAAGCTAAATAGAGGTATCCGAGTGTGGTTCATGACTAATAGTTGAAAATAACTAGGCAATCGGATATCTAGGGAGCTGTAGGATTTGTCCATATTTTCTCCTCTCTTGTATTCAATTTCACCTATAACATAATCATAGAATCCATATTCGTCAATGCTATCATCCATTCTACCATCATCCATCAAATTAGGAATCATTCTTTAATATACATTCAAGATGCTAGCGTAAAGACCATGTCATTTTAGTTGGAGATAGCCACACCATCAAGTCATTCCTTAGTATTATTTTTTCAAAAGACACTAAATTTTCCCATATTGTTAATAAGAAAAAAAAATGATTTATTTGGAATACATCACAACACTCTATATCAAACTTATTCTTCCACCTTCTTCTATGTTATCACTCTTTAATCATAAGTAGAACCATATACTTGGGAATTAATCTCATATTTAACATTGTTGAAGTAGACATAACCTATCTTCAAAAGTGTTCTTTTGTATTTTCATGTGTACATAAGAACACCCTTTATCTTTCTAAAATCATTCCTAACCATAAGGATTGCTTTGTGTCATTCGTCTCCTCTTCTTTCCCCACTTGCTTATTCATTTTGGTCTAGTCTCAATTCCAAGGATAGGTATCTACAACGGGAACACCTATAAAATCTTGAATATTTAAATAAACATAGGTTATGTTGTTCAATGATAGGAAAATATATGGTGTCCTTACATACCATGATCAAAGTTTGAAACTTCTTCTCTTTCGTTTTTCTTAATTTGAACTAGAATAAGCTTGTAATTCTAGTTTTTTATTGGGTGGGACCACGGGGCCAACTTTTCCCTTGGTAACATGATCCTAAGCGTTCAAAATTATATTTTCTAAATTTCTTTTTTAATTGATTGATTTTTATTTTTATATTTTCTTTAGTTTTCACAAAAATAGAAAGGAGAATATTAATTACTTTTGAAGTACAATTTCCTCTTCAATTTTCATTCTCCATCGACTTGCTTCTTGGCCTTGTGTTAGGAAGAAAACAAAAAGGATAGATTTATGTGTTAAACTAATTCTTCTAAGTTACAATTAATGAAGACAATATATTATTTTAGGGTACTAATTATTTTTGCATCAGTTGTTTTATATACAGCATTGAGTAAATCCATATTGGATGACTAAAGTTTTAATAAAATGATTGATGAAAATAAAGAAAATACTCTCCTAGATGAAACATCTTATCCAAGTAATAATATAGATGAACATTCCTTGGGTAGTAACCTATGGATACATGTTTCCACTTACTTTTAAATTGACATACTTTCATATAGTTACTTGTAGTAGATCCCTTTCCATTGTAGGATTTCCAACCTTGGTAAACTCGATTACATCATCGATTTCTATTTTTGAGAATATATCATCCATTTGGTTATGACTAATTCATTATATATTGTTAGTTTTTGTAAGGACCCTGACCTTCGTTTAGGGCTTACCCTGTTTGCTTTGCTTAACCCTGGTGCTTTGGTGCTTGCTAATCACCTTTAGTGGTGATTAGGGTTTTGGTTATGCCTTGTTGAGAGTTGGAGGTGCTACTTGCAAATAACCCAAGTCTAGGGTTTGTAGGCAAGTTTTCCACCTTGTGTGGTGTTTTCCTCTCTCTTTGCCTCCTCTAGGGTTGAGAGGTAGGCTTGGGCTCGTTGCCTGAGTTCTTTTGGGCCTAGTTGAGCTTGTTGGACCTTGAGGTGCCTTGCTTTGTTTAGGGTTGAGCCTTGTATCGGCCAAGTGTGGATGTGTATCGGCCAAGTGTGGATGTGTATCAGCCAATGGAGTGTGTCGCCCGAGGAGCAACATGTTGTGTCACCCATGATGCTTGCCCTAGCCTTGACCTTGTTTAGTGGACACTTGGAGCACATCTTGGACATGTGTATGGAGCTTGCTAGAGTAGTGGCTCGTGTACTAGGACAAGTTTCCCTAGGCAAGTGACACCTTGCTTGAACCAACCTTGTTTTCTCCTCCCTTTCCTTCTATATAGGCGGTTCTTTCCTTAGCTTAAGGTCCCTTTGGTTCCTCTCCACCTTGTTGCATGACACAACCCCTCTACCTTGCTAGTAGTGGCCGATATCCCCTTGAAGAAGAAGAGTGGTGGCTGATACACCTTTGGAGGAGCAATCTTGTCGGCCGACACACCTTGGAGGAGCAAGTGGTGGCTGATAGCCTTGGAGCCTCCATCTTCCTTGCTTGGTGGTGCTTGGAGCATGGAGCTTAGAGTTGCTTAAGGAGGGTTGCATAACTTCTAACTCTAACTACATTATCTCTTGCTATGATCTCATTCACATGTTGGTAGCTTAGTTTCTTGCTTAACTTTCATGTTGGCCGATCCTTGTGATCTAGGGTTTGTAGGTGAGCAATACTCCTTTCTCCTCTTGGTCTAGAGGAGTGAGCTTGGGTTTCTAGTAGCATGAGAAACACCCCTCTTTCTTGGTCGATTGAGGTGAGCTTGTGTTCTAATTGCTTGAGCAATACTCTCCTCTCACCATGGGCTAGAAGGTGAGCTCGGTTAGTGGTGACTGTTTTCTAGGGTTTCTCCTTGTGACCCGTTTGGTGATAGAAGAAGTGCCAGACCCCTCCTTCTTAGTTGATTGAGGCGAGCCTCTTCTTGACCCACTAGGGTTCGGGTGTCCTTGTGTGAGGTGGAAGAGGATCTTGTAAGTTAACACCTTGGACGATATAAGCTTTGGGGAGGTGCTGCCCGACAGCCCTCTTGACCTAAACTCTTGGGCGATATGCTATGCTGGTTTGGACGATACCTTGATTCTTGTATCTGTTTGTAACGGACGACACCTTCCTTTGGTTTGGTCTTGGACGACACACTTGAAGTTGTGACGGGCGTCACACCATTACTATGCCTTGTGTCGGCCGATAGGACATAAGTTAATAGGCCAGATGATAGATCCGTTTGCTGGTTGCTTGAGTTTAGAACACCAGACTTATACATAGCTGGTGGGCATGGCTGGTAGTCCTGTAACGGGTGTCACATTAGCCTAGTGTGTCACCCGACATACTCAGTGTGACGGGCATTGCAACTGGTATGCCCAATGTAGCGTCGTGGGTATGGCTGAGTGTGTCGGCCGTCATGAGATGAGCTTTATGGCTGAGCCTTAGGTGAGGGCATGATGCCCGACACAACCTTTTAGTAAGGGCTTAAGTTACCTATAGTAAGGGTTCCGTCAGTCATAGAAACCGAGGTGTTAATCTCATACCACGTTTACCATGATGATGGTCTGTGCTATGCTTAATAATGATGATGGCAACGTTAGTCCCTTTTATCTTAATCATCATAATCATCGGTATAATACTCAAGAATAATAATGAGAATGTAATGCAGAGTGTTATGAGGCATGATTAAGAGAAAGGATATAATCCCTACTGTCACTTTGTGTTGATAATGAACTTAATCCTAAATGTCACCCTGTATTAATAATATAAGTTTCTAAGTTATTCATGTTGATTATTGAATGATGCTAACCATGCAGGTAATGCATAGCCAAATGAAAGGCTATGAGGAATGATTATATGTGAACAATGAGATGACAGATACATTATGAATGATGTTCCATAATGATGATATAAGCCTTGAGAGGCAGTGGCAATACATGATGAGGGATTGATATCCCATGGTATGTGATGATCCTTGAGATGGATCCGGATGATTTGCAAGAGGCCAAGTGATAACATGTGATGTGGGATCCTTGTGATGGATCAATATGACGTGAATTGTAGTAAAAGCATAATGAGGAGTTTATGTTGTTTATTTCCTTTTATAGCTTTCATGTTATACAACTTGGTTGAATCTTACAATCCATCTAAAAGATACTAATTAATCACAGTGAAATCTATCATGTAGTTGCCCTGGCCATAGATCCATCATCGTCAGGATTTGGTGATGGTGAAACGGGTTCTCCTGCGGGTTAACCCAGAGCGTATATTGTTGAATATGCGAGGTTTCTCCTAGCCTAAAGTGAGGAGGTAAGAGTGCAACTGCGGTTGTAGACTCAAGGGTGCAGATTCAGGCCCGTAGCCCAATTGTGATGAAGAGCATGGTGAACAGGCCCATGGCTCAGGATATGTGATATGAGGAGCATGAATGCGTTCATGGCTCAGAGCACGGTGAACAAGCCTGTGGCTCAGTTTCACTAGCGCCGAGACCTGTACCGAGGCGGGCTAGGCAGAGGGTAGCCTGACCCTGTGGCTAAGACCACTTCAGCATGAGACTGCGGTCCTGCTTGTGTTGTACTCGTACACTGACCACGAGGGGCGAGGTCGTGGAGTCCGACTCTTCCATTGACCTTGTATGGCACCTTCTTGGGTTTCGCAACCGAAGGTTGGATTTGAGCGGTACGACTCACTTCCTCATGGCATAATAATAATACGTAATTCAACCGAATAGTATTACTGCTTAAGACAAACACGAAATATTGGTTGAGGCCTTGTTTGTGTAGTTACTCTCATTATATCTTGCAGTTTCTTATATGTTTCCCATATAAAGTAGGACTTATATATCTGTCTTGACTAATCATGTTCCACAAAGAAATACGTGTACTTCCGGTAAGCTTGCTATGTATGAATAGCTTTACCTTATTTAACTGCTCTTGTCATGTTATACTCTTTATCAGTTAGCTGCTATATTCATCTGAGGTTTTGTAGTTTTGGCGGGGAGTTATGTTTCCCGCTGGGACAATGTTTAATTGTCTCACTCCGCTGAGTTACACCCTTTTTAGGTGGTCGAGCTAGACGCGGTGGTGGTCGCAGAGTTGCGGCCGAGCAGCAAGAAGAACAGTAGAAGGCAAGCGATGGACATGTTGTTGTTTTGGATGTTTTGCGATAGAGTCTAGAGTCATCCATGTACTCTCAGGTCCTTGGCAGTGTTTTGACGTTGTTTCACGATAACAGTCGTAGATGTTTTGTATATCCTGCTGTTGGCCGGATGTGGGCCTCTATATGTATGAATAGGTGATGAACTCGTATGATGGCAGGACAGCTGTTGCTCTAGGCTGTGGACATGTATCAAGGCTTGTATATGATTATATAACCTATTTTCTTGCAGGATGTGGACTAGAATGTAATAGTTTCTTAGTTTATCAGTTTTCCGCAATCGGTTTTAATTAACCCGTGTTTTCGATAATCTGTGGTTATGGTGATTTCCGCACGTTTTCGCGTAACACCTCGCTGTCTGTGTGATAGTGAGATGTGTTGCCACAGTTTTTCCTCTAGAAATATGTTATGTAACTTATTTACTACTCTCTATTCTCTTTTAGTATTTGCATAATCATTTCTAGTAATCATTTCCAGATATTGAGTGCTGAAGGTTACTATAACTATTTTACTACATGTGCCTAATTCTTTATCACTAGAATATTGTTTACCTAGTTGGATATAAAATTTCTGGTAACCAATGGATGATGTAAAAGGAATTATTTCTACAAAAGAAACCCCTTGTATTTTAGTATATAATCAATTAATTTCAATCTAAATGACTAGGAACATATTATTATTTCTCTCCCGTACTAAATAGATCATATTTTCGAAAGGTTCTTAAGTCCTATGATTTTAGTGTTCATGTGTGACATATATTTTCATAGATCTAATATATTCTTTGAAAATATTTCAAACACAAAAAATCATTAACATTATTTATTTCTATTACTTCAAGATGTAATAAAAAGATTTGTCGAGTGTATAATTTGATGCTAGAAAAGAGATTTTGAGATAAAATAGTTAAATGTATCTTCCTATGAGACACTTTTATCACTCTAAGAGTCACGTGGAGTAGTGAATTCATATACAAGGTCAAAGAGTGATATAGAGTACTGAATTCATATACACACAACATGGTCATTGCATATTATTATCAAATTAGACACATTCAAGTCCATTGTTGGCATTCATTGTTTTTATGAACATCTACATTTACTTTTCCCTAAATTTATTTTGTAATTTGTTTTTATCAATGCATCGTTAGAATTAGTGAATAGCTATCAAAATCAAAGAAACCCATTATAACAATCAATCAACAAAGCAATGGGACATTATGGCTTTTAATAGGGGACATGGAATGGGAAGGAGATGGTGTTGTCAAGAGAAAATTATTAAAATGTTTTGTTTTGTATTTTGTGCATGGGTAAAGGGAGAGGATGGGGAAAACTTAAAAAATACAATTTGTTACAAGCGTATGGGGATGGTGAGGAGGGATCTGTTTATAGAAAACACATTGTACAAGTATGTATCATATTTATTTGAATTCTTTCCATTTGTATAAATGAGTAGTGGACACTTGAGAAGAACTCTTTATGATTCACCAAGATTTTCCATGGTGAAAAAAACGTATAAAATTTCTTTGTAGATTCCCTATGAAATATTTCCCCTTCCCAATAACCATGGCATACAAACAACATATTTTATTTCTGAAATGTCCAACTTAATTTCTTCTCCCCAATGATAAGAATATATCTTTTTAATGTATGATTTCATTGAACACACCTATAAATTAAAAGAAATTAATATTATGTTTCAAAAAATAGGTGACACCCACTTGTGATTTTTTTCCATAGAAAAATATATATGCAGAAGTTTATAAAGAAAGATAAAACCATGTAATTTCAAATGGATGAAAAGCGAACAATAAAAAAGAATGGATGAATTTTGACAAATAATAAAAAATACTTCCCTTTCCTTTTTTTGTTCAATTATATTTGAATCCATCAGGAATAATAGGAAACATCTCATTGTGTTGAAGTAAATAAATGCATTTTTTATTATTACTTTTTGGCTTCTAGATAGTGAAAGATAGAGTTAGATAGAGATGTGATTATTACTTACCATCCAGGAACTTACATAAAATGGTTATACATGTTGGAATAGGAAACCCACACCCAATGTAGTCTTAGAATATCCTAGGAGGAATTGATGTGAAAACACTCTTTATTGTTTCTACATACTATTTTTTTTAGAGAAACAATAAATGCCATTTCTTTCTAGTATTGAAATTCAACTTGACACTAAATACTAAATAAAAAACATGTCATATGTTAGGAAAAAATGAGAGATAATGAAAACAAGTTATATAATTTTGAATAATATATACATATAGGCATGATATAAGAAGGTTTTTTTATCTTTGTTTAATTCTGAATGTTTTTATTGACATATTTCGTATTTTTTATTGAATTAAACATTTAAAAATGGGAGTGGAACACTAAAGAAGTCAAAATTGAATTGATATGAGAAACATGGAGTATAATTTTTTTTAAAGATTTTGTAGGCTACATTTTACACGACAAATGTTGTTTCTATACCTGGTCCTTAGTGAACTAATAAAGTGTGGAGATGCAAGTCATTTATATTAATATAGTGCCATTTATAATAAAATAAATATTTGTATAGAGTAAGGTTTTTAGTTATTCCATTTTCTATTTAAATTTTGTTAGTTTTGATAAGGTACAACATGTAACAAGGGATACACAAAAACATTTACACTTTTTATTCTTTTTTACTTTAAATAAATGGTAGTGTGAAAATTTAACCCACCTCAATATCAAATGTACACCATAATAAATATCCTCTATATTAATAATATATTTTGGTAATAAAATATATGATTCATTTCTGTTGTAAGTCATAGATCAACATTTCCGGTGATAACATTTTAATGAATGACTTATACATACCCTGAATTCTTTGTTGTCATTTCTTTTGGTGGAATAATTTCAACCATTCGATAAAATAGTATGAACAAATGGACCTCAAATAAATAGATGAACACAATAACTTCCAAAAGTACAGTGAAGAGAATGTTTTAAATTGATAAGATGCTAGAATAAAAATCCATTAACAAAAGGAATTTTTTTAGGAACCAATCTTCCCTATTTTGATTGGCTATGTGGAGAGAAATAATTAATTAAATATGATTATGCCCAAATCTTACCATATAGTGTCATTTTTGAATCTATTATCCAATTATTGTTATAGAAGATTATCTTCCATATCAACAAAAAAGACTTCTTCTAGATGTTTCCCCATGCATTTTATTAAGTTTATAAAATAAAATAGCCATTTCTAATAACAAATTCATCTTTAGATGTATAAATATTTTGAAGAGGTCGACCGACATGTGATTCAAAAGTATAATTCAATTCCATTATATATTTCTTGATGAAGTTAATTTTTTTTATAGAATATGATATGTCACACAAAATAAAAGGAAAAATAACAACATTGAATTATTTTAAATTACTTAAAAATCACTAATGGGACAAAGAAAATCAACCAGTATTTTTTAATAAAAATATCCATATCATATTTATAAAAACTATAGAGTTATTTTAGTCCCTAGTAGTCCCTTTTGGAGTACAAGCTAAATAGAGGTATCAGTTCATGACTAATAGTTGAAAATAACTAAACAATCAAGGATATGGGGAGTTGTAGGATCTGTCCATATATTCTCCTCTTTTGTATTCAATTTCATATAGAACATAATTATAGAATCCATATTCATCAAGACTATCATCGATTCTACCTCCATCTATCAAATTAGGAATCATTCTTTGATATCCAGTCAAGAATGCTAGCCTGAAGACCATGTCATTTTAGCTGGATACAACCACACCATCATGTCATATCTTAGTATTATTTTTTCACAAGTGACTAAATTTTCCCATATTGTTAATAAGAAAAAAAATTAAATTTATTTGGAATATATCACAACTCTCTATATCAAACTTATTCTTCCATCTTATTCTATGTTATCACTCTTTTAATCATTAGTAGAACCATATACTTGGGAATTGATCTTATATTTAACATTATTTAACTACACATTTCCTATCTTCAAAAGTGTTACTTTGTATTTCCATGTGTAAGTAAGAACACCCTTTATCTTTGTAAAATCATTCATTTCCATAAGAATTACTTTGTGTCATTCATTTCCTCTTCTCTCCCTACTTGCTTATTCATTTGGTCTAATCTCAATTCCAAGGATACGTATCTACAAAGGGAACACTTATAAAATCTTGAAGATTTAAATAAACATAGGTCGTGTTGTTCAAGGATAGGAAAATATATGGTTAACCTGACGTACCATGATCAATAGTTTGAAACTTCTTTTCTTCTATTTTTCTTAATTTGAACTAGAATAAGCTTGTAATTCTTGTTTTTAATCGGGTGCAATCACAAGGCCAACTCTTCCTTTGGTGACATGATCCTAAACATTAGAAATTATATTTTCTACATTTCTTTTATAATTGATTGGTTTTTATTTTGTATTTTCTTTAGTTTTCATAAAAATATAAAGGAGAGTATTAATTGTTTTTGAAGTATCATCCCCTCTTCAATTTTCATTCTCCATTGACTTGCTTCTTGGCCTTGTGCTAGAGAAGAAAATCAAAAGGACATATTCATGTGAAACTAATTCCTCTAAGTTATAATTATTGAAAACAATATATTTGTATTGGGGTACTAATTATTTTGCATCAGTTGTTATATATACAACATTGGGTAAATCCATATTGGACCACTATGTTGTTATTAAAATGATAGATGAAAGTAGAGTAAATACTCTCCTAGATGGAACATCTTATCCAAGTAATAATATACATGAACATTCCTTGGGTAGTAACCTATGGATACATGTTTACATTTACTTTTAAATTAACATACTTTCATATAGTTACTTATAGGAACCCCTTTCCACCGTTTGATTTCCAACCAATACCAAGATATGTTCATATTAAATTATAAATTGCTTGGTAAACTCAATTATGTAATCCTTCTCTATGTTTGAGAATATATCATCTATTTGGTTATGACTACTACATTATATATTGTTAGTTTTTTCTATAGAAAGATGTTATGTAACTTATTTACTTGTCTCTATTCTCTTTGAGTATTTGCATAATCATTTGTTGTAATCATTTCTAGATATAGAGTGGTTAAGGTTAATATAACTATTTCACTACTTGTGCCTAATTTTTTAGCACTAGAACATCCTGAATATAAAACTTCTGGTAAACAATGTACGATGTAAAAGGAATTATTTTCTACAAAATAAACCCCTTGTATTTTAGCATATAATCAAATAATTTAAATCTAAATGACTAGGAACACATTGTTCTTTCTCTCTCATACTAAGTAAATCATATTTTTGAAAGGTTCTTAGGTCCTATGATTTTAGTCTTCTTGTGGTGACCTATATTTTCATAGATCTCATATATACTTTTAAAATATTTTGAACACAAAAAATCATTAACTTTATTTATTTCTATTACTTTAAGATGTTATAAAAAGATTAATTGAGTGTTTGATTTGATGCTAGAAATTATATTTTGAGATAAAATAGTCAAATGTATCTTCCTATGAGACACTTTTGTCACTCTAAGAGTCAAATGGAGTAGTTAATCCATATACAAGGTCAACTAGTGATATAGAGTAATGAATTTATATACAATGTCAAACAATAATATAGAGTAGTGAATTCATATACACATGGCATGGTCATTGTGGGTTACTATTACATTAGACACATTCAAGTCCGCTGTAGGCATTCATTATTTTTATGAACCTCTACATTTACTTTTGCATATATTTTATTTTGTAATTTATTTTTATTGATTCATCATTGGAATTAGTACAATCTTATCAAAATGAAATAAACCCATCTTAACAATCAATCAACATAGCAATGGGACGTTATGGCTTATGGTAGGGGACATGGAACGGGAAGGAGATGGTGTTGTCAAGTAAAAATTATTAAAATATGTTGGTTTGTAATATGTGCATGGGTAAAGGAAGAGGGATGGAAAAAACATAACAAAATTGTACAACGATATTGGGATGGTGAGGGGGGATTTGTTTATAGAAAACACATTGTACAAGTATGAATCCAATTTATTTGAATTCTTTTTCCATGTGTCTAAATTAGTAGTGGACACTATTGGAAAATTCTTTATGATTCACCAAGATTTTCCATGGTGACAAAAACATACAAAATCTTCATTATTTCCCAATGAAATATTTCCCCTTCCCAATAACTATGAAAAACAAACATCATATTTTATTTCTGTATCATTCATCTCTCCATGACCCACCATGTTACAAACACAACCTAGGAGTAAATCGAAAACACTATCATTACAATATAATTTTTTGCCATTTATGTTGTACACATATTTGACCAGACAACTCATGAATATGAGCAAATCCAAACTAAGCATGTTTATCTTTTATCAAAATGAAACAAAGATATTTTACAAGTACGAGATAAAGAAGGACACATAAACATATCGAACTTCATTAAAGATGATAACATAAGAAATAACATAGGCATGGTCCCAAAAATTTTCTCCTTGATTTAAACTAATAAATAGAGACTTAGAAAAAATACTGCATATATGTCATATTGCCAACAAGTAGACAAGAATGCTAATTAAGGACACAATATAAACTTCTTAGATGCGTGATTCTTCCTTGTTCCTTGACATTCCTCCACATAAAATCATCAATCAAAAAGTTTCATACACATAACAGATGCACCTCCACTATTCAGTTCATCCTCCTTATTGGCGTCACAATGTAGACATGAACCTACATTGTGACCATACATATAGGTCAGTCATTAAATGAATGTCATATTGTTAGTGTTTATTCGACAACAAGGGGGTATAATTCCAACTAGAGAAAGGACTCAAACCTATTAGATGCAATGGAGAAAACATCAAAGCATTGACAATTCTCTGGAAGATACCCACACCTAGGACATACTTGTTGGCTGTTAGGACCATCATCCTTATTCCTATTAGAAGTCTTGTAGTTTGTAAAGTTGGGAATGCATTCTTGGTTGAACATGACTTGCTCTTTGTGGATCTTACTATCTTTACCAAAGAAATGTTGTGACTTCTCTAACATCTTGAAGTTTTAATTTACCTTCATGATGTAGTGATATACCAACGATGGAGGCAATAGCTAGTAAAGAACACAGTTGATTTTAGTTTGCTGATCAAATATTGTGTTTTCGTGGGCTTCACGAGCAACCTTTTTATAGTTTTCGATGCCCTATTAGGATTTTTTGATTTACTCATATTGATAGGATATGTTTCCGAAAATGAAAGATGATTGAAAATAAAATAGAAAGGAAACTGGAAATAAAATGTTAGTATTTACTATAATTTTGTGGAGAAAACTCTAAAATATTTGAAGACATGAAGCCTCCAACTTAATTTCTTCTTTCCAATGATTACAAATATATTTTTAATGTAAATTTACATTGAACACACAAATAAATTAAAATATAATGTTAAGTTTCAAAAAATAGGTGACACCCAGTTGGGATGTTTTTTCCATAGAAAAATATGCATGCCGAAGTTTATAAAGAAAGATATATAGCCGTGAAATTTCAAATGGAAAAGTGAACAAGAAAAATGAATGGATGAATTTTGACAAACAATAAGAAAAGAATGAAAAGACTTCTCTTCCCCTGTGTTTGTTCAATTATATATGAATCCATTTGGAATAATAAGAAATATCTCATTGTGTTGAAATGAACATTTTTTATTATTTTTTTGCTTCTAGATAGTGAAAGATAGACTTAGATAGAGATGTGATTATTACTTGTCATCCAGAAACTTACATAAAATGGTTATGCATGTTGGAATAGGAAACCCACACCGATGCAGTCTTAGAATATCCTAGGAGGAATCGATGTGAAAACACTCTTTATTGTTTCCACATACTATTTTTTATAAAGTAACAATAAATATGATTTCATTCTAGGTTTGAAATTTAACTTGATGCCAAATACTAAATAACAAACATGTCATGTGTAAGGAAAAAAAAGGAGATAATGAAAAGTAGTTATATAATTTGGCATAATTCATATATGTATATGCATGATATAAGAAGGTTTTTTTATCTTTTTTTATTTTTTGAATGTTTTATTTGCATATTTCGTATTTTTTATTGAATTAAACATTTAAAAATGGGAGTGGAACACTTAAGGACTCAAAATTGATTTGATATGAGAAAAATAGACTATAATATTTTTTTTCAGATTTTGTAGGCTGCATTTTACATGAAAAATGTTGTTTCTATACTTGGTCCTTAGTGAACTAATAAAGTGTGGAGATGCAAGTCATTTATATTAATATAGTGCCACTTCTAATAGAAAAATATTTGTATAGAGTAAGGTTGTTAGTTATGCTTTTTTCTATTTAAATTTTATTAGTTTTCACAAGGTACAAAATGTTACAAGGGATACACAAAACTTTTTTACTTTTATTCTTTTTTACTTTAAATAAATGGTAGTGTGAAAATTTATCCCACCTCAATATAATATATACACCATAATAAATATCCTCTATATTAATAATACATTTTGGTAATAAAATATATTATTTGATTCATTTCTGTTGTTAGTCGTTGATCAAAATTTCTATTGATAACTTTTAATGGATGACTTGTACATACCTTGAATTCTTTGTTGTCCTTTCTTTTATTGGAATAATTTCACCCATTTACGATCAACAAATGAACCTGAAATAAATAGCTAAACACAATAACTTTCAAAAGTACAGTGAAGAGAATGTTTTAAATTGATAAGATGCCAAAATAAAAATACGTTAACAAAAGGATTTTTTTAGGAATCAATCTTCCCTATTTTGATTGGCAATGTGGAGAGAAATCATTAATAAAATATGATAATGTCCAAATATATACAAATAGTGTCCTTTTGGATCTGTTATCCAGTTATTTTTATAGAAGATTATCTTCCTTGTCAACATCAAAGACTTCTTCTAGATGTTTCCCCGTGCATTGTATTAAGTTTATAAAACAAAATAGCATTTTCCAATAACAAATTCATCTTTGGATATCTAAATATTTTGAAGATGTCAAGCGACATGTGATTAAAAAGTACAATTTGATTTCATTTTATATTTCTTTATAAAGTTATTCTATTGTTATATAATATGGTATGTCCGACAAAATAAAAGGAATAATAGCAACATTGAATTATTTTAAATTACTTAAAAGTCACTAATGGGATAAAGAAAAAAAATCAACCAGTCTTATTTTTTACAAAAATATCCAAAATATTTTTTAAAAAAACTATAAAGTTATTTAGAACCACTTATTTTAAAATTTTTAAGAAAAAATAGTCTATGTTCCCCACCATCACAAATATACTACAAAGATGCCAACGCAAAAGCATGGGAAACAAATTGGGGTGTCAATACTTTTAGAATGGTGAAGCATATAGATCATAATAGGTCCATATTCTTTTTGTCTACACATCAAACATATTATAATTTATAATATTATTGTTGTTGCTCATTGGAAAGCATTTTTCACTTTATCTGCATAAACATAAAGAATTGGTAAGAAACTTTTTTTTGCACTCAAATTAGATAATTTTTTAAGTCTATTAATTATATGAAACCTCAAAAGATAACACTCTTAATTTTTTAGTTAAATGATGGGCACTTGCAACATTAGTTATTTTTCTTATATTTAAAAATTAACAATTACAATTCTAATAAAGATGTAAAGGGCATTCTTTGAAGTCATATGATTCTTTTATATTAAAATGTCGCATCAATGATAATGAAGGTCATAAAAACATTTTCACACATGTATCACAAACTATATTCTTAAATATATTTATAATGGGTTTAACTATTCCGATGTAGATTCATAGGTCATTAAAAATGGTTCTTTCTATTTCTATAAATATGTTAACCATAACAATGATTAATTATTTGTTCCTATAACAGTGAGTGAATTTAAAGTACATTGGATCTCCACATAGAATTAGATGTGCATATTCTTATTCAAATTATGGTCAAAGGTGTGTTATCTTAAATATTTTTAACTTTTCATATAAGTGGAAGTCAAACAATATGGAGTTATATTCCATAAATAAACAAATAAAGACATCTATAAAATAAATATATCACCTTTAGTATTCGATAACTTACTTTTTTGGGGTTGAATTTGATAAAGAAATTTGTTCATATAGGTCTGTTGTAAAACAATATGGAGTCAAAACATTATATTAACCACAATAAATTGCTTGGACATTTTATTGAATGTAACATTTAAATCACTAAGACATCAATCAAAATATTGTTGTAGTATTTTTTTATTCTTTGATTGCCATGTACAAGATCTACTAATCCACACCAAAATATGAAAAATTTAAAATTCATTAGCAAATTGAAGAATTCATCTGAGCGTGTGGATGGACCATATCACGATGCGGGAAATACATTCTATTTTTTAATAACTATTATTTCAAAATATTAACTTTGAGATGGTAATTGTAGCAAATCCAAACATTATATATTTATATTTAATTGGTGCAAGTTGTTACCTTGTTGTGTCAAAATAGTCCTTTCTTAAAAGTGTACATTCTTAGAAAATGTGGACTATGTATTGTTATTTAACAAACACACTTATTATGATAGTTCCTTTAGTGTTGTTTTAAAAAAAATCATTTTATGTAGATCAATACAAACAATGGACAATCAACTTTATTTTATACTCTGCATGAAACTTTTCCTAACTTGATAAATTGAAAATGGTATAGTTATATAACTCTATTATTTTACACAAGTACACTTGTGGGTTTTGACATCGATCATTTTATGCCTTTAGTATCCGTTAAAATGAAACTTGTACGTTGGGGACGCTGCTAATAAATGACCATGATGTCAATTTATTGAGAAAGGTAAAACTGACGTGGTTTAATAGGGAGGCAGTTTACAGAATTGACGTCTAGGATAGTAAGAACCTATGTGAATGACTTGCCAGTAAAACAATTTTATCTGATTAGGACATCAATTTCTTCTTACTATTTCACATATGTCTAGAATGATATAATTCTGTTTCTTTTGAGTTTCTCAGTCAATTCCAAAATATTTTTTCTCGAGAAGAGCAACTTCAAGCTTAGGAGTTTTGACGCACACGATCTCTCCACAAAATTATGGGATAATGTAGTAAAGTTTTCATAAGAAACCCTCTGATATTCATGTATTTGTATGTTTCTTGTGCCTAGATAGAAAAAATTAGCTATTATGCATCTATTTCGTCTTATTCTAATGTATTTGGTTTTGAAATTATGTATTTTGTTATATTCTAAAGCATTCTTTGCTTTATTGTAGAGAAATCAAATACACACTAGAGATAGTCAACACCACAACTACTACCAGTACCCCAGACAAGATAAAAATAAGGCCTTGTCATAGAGAGATCTCAGTAACACCAAGATGAGGCTCCATACCACTAATATGTCAAGTCAGTGCCCCTGACGGTCAGCTCAATTTTTCTAGTAAAAGATATCACAAAGACGTAGTAGAATCTCAATACCATTGAAAGTTTACTTGATGATAGTAAGATAGTTTGCCCTATTCATGGAAAAAGATAGCTCGATGGCATTAACTTTCAATTAGGTGTCACGAAGATTTTTCAGATGACCATGATAAACAAAGTCAACATCCAACAGTTCATTAGATAAGTTATATTTTCATCTCTTCCTTAAAAACCTAAATGGACAAATAGAGAGAGGACATCAGTCATTTTACTAGAGATTAGAGACCTAATGAGAAGGAGGCACTGATACATGGGGAAAGGTTCATCCAAACATCTCCAGTGAGAAGTTTGATGGTCAAATTATTATCCAATTTGCGGCAATCTACAGAGGGGATCAACCTTACACATGATTACATGGGTTTTCTTCATTCTCTACGTTGTTTATCTCCGACAAACCATTTTGATATCATGTCAATCATGAGGGGATAAGGCCCCTGCTCTTTGGGACCCTAGAGCAGCCTGATGTAGAAACAATGCATGCTTATTTGTATTATAATATATATTGTCTTTGCTTCATATTTTAACAATGGAAGCTCATAATTTCATTATTTATGCTTGATCACCGTGTATATGTGTTAGATCTAATAGAGTGGTATTAATAATCAAGAGAATATATTATCAACATCATGAATAATGTGCTACGAGAGTGGGATAACCAATATGAGGTAGATTGTCCAGAGAGTTTGTATTGTTTAACTTTCCATATTAACACTACTGGACATAGTTAGTAATTAGGTTATATAGTATACTGCTCTACTATAGTGGATATTACAAGATATATACGTTGAATCCTAAGAAGCAAGATAATTTATCATATTTGGACAAAATACATGCATAGGTCACACTTTGGTGAAACATGTATCCTAAATATCTGATTAATGTGATCCTTAAACCATTTTAATTCTTTCATATTTAATTTCAATTCTTCATTTAATCACTCAATCAATTCTTTTTTTTGGCCTAGCTGATCTGTTTAAGTTGGTAGTAGTCCCTTTCCCAGGACAAGCTAAATAGAGGTATCAGAGTGTGGTTCATGACTAATAGTTGAATATAATGAGGCAATCAGAGATCTGGGGAACTTTAGGATTTGTCCATATTTTCTCCTCTCTTGTATTCAATTTCACCTATAACATAATCATAGAATCCATATTAGTCAAGGCTATCATCCATTCTACCATCATCCATCAAATTAGGAATCATTCTTTAATATACATTCAAGAATCTAGCGTAAAGACCATGTCATTTTAGTTGGAGATAGCCACACCGAAAAGTCATTCCTTAGTATTATTTTTTCAAAAGACACTAAATTTTCCATATTGTTAATAAGAAAAAATTTTGATTTATTTGGAATAAATCACAACACTCTATATCAAACTTATTCTTCCACCTTCTTCTATGCTATCACTCTTTTAATCATAAAAAGAACCATATACTTGGGAATTGATCTCATATTTAACACTGTTAAATTAGACACATCCTATCTTCAAAAGTGTTCTTTTGTATTTTCATGTGTACGTAAGAACACACTTTATCTTTCTAAAATCATTCCTTACCATAAGGATTACTTTGTGTCATTCATCTCCTCTTCTTTCCCCACTTGCTTATTCATTTTGGTCTAGTCACAATTCCAAGGATAGGTATCAACAACGGGAACACCTATAAAATTTTGAAGATTTAAATAAACATAGGTCGTGTTATTCAATGATAGGAAAATATATGGTGATCCTTACATACCATGATCAATAGTTTGAAACTTCTTTTTTTTTCTTAATTTTAACTAGAATAAGCTTGTAATACTAGTTTTTTATTGGGTGGGACCACGGGGCCAACTCTTCCTTTGGTAACATGATCCTAAGTGTTAGAAATTATATTTTCTATTTTTTTATTGATTGATTTTTATTTTTATATTTTATTTAGTTTTCATAAAAATATAAAGGAGAATATTAATTACTTTTGAAGTACAATTCCCTCTTCAATTTTCATTCTCCATCGACTTTCCTCTTGGCCTTGTGTTAGGAAGAAAATCAAAAGAATAGATGTATGTGTTAAACTAATTCTTCTAAGTTATAATTAATGAAGACAATATATTTTTATTAGGGTACTAATTATTTTTGCATCAGTTGTTTTATATACGATATTGAGTAAATCCATATTGGACGACTATGATTTTATTAAAATGATTGATGAAAATAGAGGAAATACTCTCCTAGATGAAACATCTTATCCAAGTAATAATATACATGAACATTCCTTGGGTAGTAACCTATGGATACATGTTTCCACTTACTTTTAAATTGACATACTTTCAAATAGTTACTTATAGGAGATCCCTTTCCATCATAGGATTTACAACCTTGGTAAACTCGATTACGTCAATGATTTCTATGTTTGAGAATATATCATCCATTTGGTTATGACTAATTCATTATATATTGTTAGTTTCTCCTCTAGAAAGATGGTATGTAACTTATTTACTAGTCTCTATTCTCTTTTAGTATTTGCATAATCATTTCTAGTAATCATTTCTAGATATTGAGTGGTGAAGGTTACTATAACTATTTTATTACATGTGCCTAATTTTTTAGCACTAGAATATCATTCACCTATTTGGATATAAATTTTTTGGTAACCAATGGATGATGTGAAAGGAATTATTTCTACAAAAGAAACTCCTTGTATTTTCGTATATAATCAACTAATTTCAATATAAATGACCTTTGAACATATTGTTATTTCTCTTTCGTACTAAATAGATCATATTTTTAAAAGGTTCTTAAGTCCTATGATTTTAGTGTTCTTGTGGTGACCTATATTTTCATAGATCTAATATATTCTTTGAAAATATTTCAAACACAAAAAATCATTAACATTATTTATTTCTATTACTTCAAGATGTAATAAAAAGATTTGTCGAGTGTATAATTTGATGCTAGAAAAGAGATTTTGAGATAAAATAGTCAAATGTATCTTCCTATGAGACACTTTTGTCACTCTAAGAGTCATGTGGAGTAGTGAATTCATATACAAGGTCAAAGAGTAATATAGAGTACTGAATTCATATACACACAACATGGTCATTGTAGATTATTATCACATTAGACACATTCAAGTCCACTATTGGAATTCATTGTTTTTATGAATTTCTACATTTACTTTTCCATAAATTTATTTTGTAATTTGTTTTTATTGATTTATCGTTAGAATTAGTAAATAGCTATCAGAATCAAAGAAACTCATTGTAAAAATCAATCAACAAAGCCAAGTGACATTAGGGTTTGTGGTAGGGGACATGGAATGAGAAGGAGATGGTGTTGTCAAGAGAAAATTATTAAAATGTGTTGTTTTGTAATATGTGCATGGGTAAAGGGAGAGGGATGGGAAAAACTTAAAAAAATTATAACTTGTTACAAGCGTATGGGGATGGCGAGGAGGTATCTATTTATAGAAAACACGTTTTACAAGTATGTATCCTATTTATATGAATTCTTTTTCCATGTGTCTAAATGAGTAGTGGACACTTGAGAAGAACTCTTTATGATTCACCAAGATTTTCCATGGTGACAAAAACGTATAAAATTTCTCTATAGATTCCCTATGAAATATTTCCCCATCCCAATAACCATGACATACAAACAACATATTTTATTTCTATACCATTCACCTCTCCATGATCCACCATGTTACAAATACAACCTAGGAGTAAATTGAAAACTCTATCATTATAATATACATTTTTACCATTTATCTTGTTCATATATTTGACCAGAAAAGTCATCAATATGAGGTAATCCAAAATGAAACAAAGATATTTCACAAGTACGATATAAAGAAGAATAAACAGACATATTAAATTTCATTAAGGATGATAACATAAGAAATAACATAGACATGGTCCCAAAATGTTTCTCCTTGGCTCAAACTAATAAATAGAGACTTATAACAATGACTGCATATATGTCATATTGCCAACAAGTAGACAAGAATGTTAATTAAGGACACAAAATAAACCTCCTAGACGCATGATTCTTCCTTGTTCCTTGACATTCCTCCACATAAAATCACCGATCAAAAAGCTTCACACACATAACACATGCACCTCAACTATTCACCTCATCCTCTTTATTGGCGTGATAATGTAGACATGAACCTACATTGTGTCTCTTTGATTTAACATGATAACCATACATATCGGTCAGTCATACAATGAATGTCATATTGTTAATGTTTATTCGACAACAAGTGGGTAGAATTCCAACTAGATAAAGGACTCAAACCTGTTAAATGCGGTGGAGAAAACATAAAAGCATTGGCAATTCTCTGGAAAATACCCACACCTAGGACATACTTGTTGACTGTCAGGACCATCATCCTTATTCCTATTAGAAGTCTTATAGTTTATAAAGGTGGGAATACATTCTTTGTTGAACATGACTTGCTCTTTGTGGATCTTTCTACCTTTACCAAAGAAATGCTGTGACTTCTCAGACATCTTGAAGTTTTGATTTACCTTCCTGATGTAGTGGTATACCAGCGAGGGATGCAATATCTAGCAATGAACAAAGTTGAATTTATTTTGTTGATCAATTGTGTTTTTGCGGGCTTCACAAGCAACCATTTTATAGTTGTTGATGCCGTACTAGGATTTTTTGGTTGTCTCCTATTGATAGGATATGTTTCCAAACATGTCATATGTTAGGAAAAAATGAGAGATAATGAAAACTAGTTATGTAATTTGGAATAATATATACATATAGGCATGATATAAGAAGGTTTTTTTATCTTTTTTTGTTTCTGAATGTTTTTATTTGCATATTTTGTACTTTTTATTTAATTAAACATTTAAAAATGGGAGTGGAACACAAAAGAACTCAAAATTGAATTGATATCAGACACATGGAGTATAATAATTTTTTTTAAGATTTTGTAGGCTACATTTTACATGAAAAATGTTGTTTGTATACATGGTCCTTAGTGAACTAATAAAGTGTGGAGATGCAAGTAATTTATATTAATATAGTGCCACTTATAATAGAATAAATATTTGTATAGAGTAAGGTTTTTAGTTATGCTATTTTCTATTTAAATTTTGTTAGTTTTCACAAGGTACAACATGTAACAAGGGATACACAAAAACATTTACACTTTTTATTCTTTTTTACTTTAAATAAATGGTAGTGTGAAAATTTATCCCACCTCAATATCATATATACACACCATAATAAATATACTCTATATTAATAATACATTTTTGGTAATAAATATATTCTTTGATTCATTTTTGTTGTAAGTCGTAGATCAACATTTATGGTGATAACATTTTAATGAATGACTTGTATATACCCTGAATTCTTTGTTGTCATTTCTTTTGGTGGAATAATTTCAACCATTCGTTAAAATAGTATGATGAAAAAACGGATCTCAAATAAGTAGCTAAACACAATATCTTCCAAAAGTACAGTGAAGAGAATGTTTTAAATTGATAAGATGCCAGAATAAAAATTTGTTAACAAACAAATTTTTTTAGGAACCAATCTTCCCTATTTTGATTGGCTACGTGGAGAGATATAAATAATTAAATATTATAATTCCCAAATCTATGCATATAGTGTCCTTTTGGATCTATTATCCAATATTGTTATAGAAGAGTATCTTCCATATCAACACCAAAGACTTCTTCTAGATGTTTCCCCATGCATTTTATTATTTTATAAAATAAAATAGCCATTTCTAATAACAAATTCATCTTTGGATATATAAATATTCTGAAGAGGTCGACCGACACATGATTCAAAAGTACATTCGATTCCATTATATATTTCTTGATGAAGTTATTTTTTTGTTAAAGAATATGGTATGTCATACAAAATGAAAGGAAAAATAACAACATTGAATTATTTTAAATTACTTAAAAATCACTAACGGGACAAAGAAAAAAATCAACCAGTCTTATTTTTTATAAAATATCCATATCATTTTTATAAAAAATATAGAGTTATTTAGAACAACTTTTTTAAAAAAGTTTAAGAAAAATTAGTCTATGTTCCCCATCATCACAAAGATACTACAAATATGCCAACACAAAAGCATGGAAAACAAATTGGGCTGCGAGTACTTTCAGAATGGAAAAGCCTATAGATCTTAATAGGTCCACATTTTTTTAATGTGCATATCAAATGTATTAAAATTTAGAATAGTATTGTTGTTGTTCTTTAGAAAACATTTTTCACTTTACATACATAAGCATACAGAATTGTGAAGACACTTTTTTTCCCGCTCGAATTAGATAATTTTTTTAAGTCTAATAATTATATACAACCTAGTAAGATAATACTCTTCATTTTGTAGTTAAATGATGGACACTTGCAACATTAGTTATTTTTCTTATATTCAAAAACTAACAACTATGATTCTAATAATGATGTAAAAGGCATTCTTTGAACTCATATGATTTTTTTTATTATATCTTCACATGAATGATAATGAAGGTCATAAAACCATTGCCTCACATGTATCAAAAACTATATTCTTAAATATATTAAAAATGCATTTAAATATTTTGATGTAGTTTCATAGGTTATAAAAAACAACTCTTTCTATTTATATAAGTATGTTAACAATAATAATAATAATTAATTATTTGTTCCTATCACAGTGAGTAAATTTGAAGTACATTGGATCCCCATTTAGAATTAGATGTGCATATTATTATTGAAATGATAGTCAAAGGTGTGTTATCTTAGATATTTTTAACTTTTCATATAATTGAAAGTCAAAATTACATAAAAAACCATAAATAAAATAAATATATCACCATTAAAATTTTGTAACTTGCTTTTTGGGATTGAATTTGATAAAGAAATTTGTTCATATAGGTCTATTGTAAAACATTAGAGAGTCAAAACTTTATATTAACCACAATAAATCGATTGGACATTTTTTGTAATATGTGCATGGGTAAAGGAAGAGGGATGAAAAAAACTAAAAAAATATTTGTTACAACGGTATTGGGACGGTGAGGGAGGATTTGTTTATAGAAAATACATTGTGCAAGTATGTATCCTATTTATTTGAATTCTTTTTCCATGTGTCTAAATGAGTAGTGGACAGTATTGAAAAAGTTTTTATGATTCACCAAGATTTTCCACGGTGACAAAAACATACAAAACTTCTCCATTATTTCCCTGTGAAATATCTCCCCTTCCCAATAACCATGGAAAACAAACAACATATTTTATTTCCCTACCATTCACCTCTCCATGATCCACCATGTTAAAAATACAAGCTAGGAGTAAATTGAAAACTCTATCATTGCAATATATTTTTTTTGCAATTTATCTTATACACATATTTGACCAGAAAAATCATGAATATGAGCAAATCCAAACTAAGCATGTTTGTCTTTTATCAAAATGAAACAAAGATATTTCACAAGTATGAGACAAATAAGAACACATAGACATATCGAACTTCATTAAAGATGATAACATAAGAAATAACATAGGCATGATCCCAAAAAATTTCTTCTTGACTCAAACTAATAAATAGAGACTTAGAAAAATGACTACATATATGTCATATTTCCAACTAGTAGACAAGAATGCTAATTAAGGACATAGTATAAACTTCTTAGATGCATGATTCTTCCTTGTTCCTTGATATTCCTTCACATAAAATCATCCATCAAAAAGTTTCACACAAATAACAGATGTGCATCCACTATTCGCATCCTCCTTATTAACCTGATAACCATACATATAGGACATACTTGTTGGCTATCAGGACCATCATCCTTATTCCTATTAGAACACAGTTGATTTTAGTTTGCTGATCAATTGTGTTTTCGTGGGCTTCACGAGTAACCTTTTTATAGTTGTTGATGCCCTATTAGGATTTTTTGGTTTACTCATATTGATAGGATATCTTTCCAAAAATGAAAGATGATTGAAAACAAAATGGAAAGGAAACTGGAAATACAATGTTAGTATTTACTATAATTTTGTTGAGAAAACTCTAAAATATTTGAAGACATTAAGCCTCCAACTTAATTTCTTCTTCTCAATGATTAAAAAATATGTTTTTAATGTATATATACATTGAACATACAAATAAATAAAAATATAATGTTAAGTTTCAAAAAATATGTGACACCCACTTGGGATGTTTTTCCATAGAAAAATATATATGTGAAAGTTTATAAAGAAAGATATAGTCGTGCAATTTCAAATGGATGAAAAGTGAACAAGAAAAAGGAATGGATGAATTTTGACAAACAATAAGAAAATAAAGAAAATACTTCCCTTCCCCTGTGTTTGTTCAATTATATTTGAATCCATTTGGAATAATAGGAAATATCTCATTGTGTTGAAGTTAATAAATGAACTTTTTTTATTATTTTTTTGCTTCTAGATAGTGAAAGATAGACTTAGAGATGTGACTATTACTTTCCATCTAGAAACTTACATAAATGGTTATGCATGTTGGAATAGGAAACCCACACCGATGTAGTCTTAGAATATCCTAGGAGGAATCGATGTGAAAGCACTCTTCATTATTTCCGCATACTATGTTTTATAAAGTAACAATAAATATGATTTCATTCTAGGCTTGAAATTTAACTTGACGCCAAATACTAAATAACAAACATGTCATATGTAATGAAACAATGAGAGATAATGAAAAGCAGTTGTATAATTTGGGATAATATACATATGTATATGCATGATATAAGAAGGTTTTTTTATCTATTTTTTATTTTCCGAATGTTTTATTGGCATATTTCATATTTTTTATTGAATTAAACATTTAAAAACGTGAGTGGAACACTGAAGGACTCAAAATTGAATTGATATGAGAAACATGGATTATAATATTTTTTTTCAGATTTTGTAGGCTACATTTTACACAAAAAATGTTGTTTCTATACCTGGTCCTTAGTGAACTAATAAAGTGTGCAGATGTAATTCATTTATATTAATATAGTGCCACTTCTAATAGAAAAATATTTGTATATAGTAAGGTTGTTAGTTATGCTATTTTCTATTTAAATTTTATTAGTTTTCACACGGTACAACATGTAACAAGGGATACACAAAAACTTGTACACTTTTATTCTTTTTCACTTTAAATAAATGGTAGTGTGAAAATTTATCCCACCTCAATATCATACATACACCATAATAAATATCCTTTATATTAATAATATATTTTGGTAATGAAATATATTCTTTGATTCATTTCAGTTGTAAGTCGTAGATCAAAATTTCTATTGATAACTTTTTAATGGATGACTTGGAGATACCCTGAATTCTTTGTTGTCCTTTCTTTTAGTGGAATAATTTCACCCATTCGGAAAAATAGTATGATCAACAAATGAACCTCAAATAAGTAGCTAAACACAATAACTTCCAAAAGTACAATGAAGAGAATGTTTTAAATTGATAAGATGCCAAAATAAAAATCCGTTAACAAAAGGAATTTTTTTAGGAACCAATCTTCCCTATTTTGATTGGCTACGTGGAGAGAAATAATTAATAAAATATGATAATGCCAAAATCTATGCATATAGTGTCCTTTTGGATATGTTATCCAATTATTGTTATACAAGATTATCTTCCATATCAACACCAAAGACTTCTTCTAGATGTTTCCCTGTTCATTTTATTAAGTTTATAAAACCAAATAGCCTTTTCCAATAACAAATTCATCTTTAGATATCTAAATATTTTGAAGAGGTCGACCGACATGTGATTCAAAAGTACAATTCGATTTCATTTTATATTTCTTGATGAAGTTACTTTTTTTGTCATATAATATGGTATATCAGACAAAATAAAAGGAATAATAGCAACATTGAATTATTTCAAATTATTTAAAAATCACTAATGGGACAAAGAAAAAAATCAACCAGTCTGATTTTTTACAAAAATGTCCATAATATTTTTTATAAAAATTATAAATTTATTTGAACTACTTATTTTAAAAATGTTAAGAAAAAATAGTCTATGTTCCCCACCATCACAAAGATACTACAAAGATACTACTTTATCTGCATAAACATAAAGAATTGATAATAAACTTTTTTTTGCGCTCGTAAGTCTATTAATTATATAAAACCTAGAAAGATAATACTCTTAATTTTGTAGTTAAATGATGGGCACTTGCAACATTAGCTATTTTTCTTATATTCAAAAATTAACAATTACGATTCTAATAAAGATGTAAAAGGCATTCTTTGAAGTCATATGATTTTTTTATAATATATCATCACATGAATGATAATGAAGGTCATAAAACCATTTTCGCACATGTATCACAAACAATATTCTTAAATACATTTATAATGGGTTTAACTATTCTGATGTAGATTCATAGGTTACTAAAAAATAGCTCTTTCTATTTCTATAAGTATGTTAACCATAACAATGATTACTTATTTTTTCCAGTCACATTGAGTGAATTTAAAGTACATCGGATCTCCATGTAGAATTAGATGTGCATATTCTCATTGAAATGATGGTCAAAGGTGTGTTATCTTAAATATTTTTAACTTTTCATATAAGTGGAAATCAAATGATATGGAGTTGTATTCCATAAAAAAAACAAATAAACACATTAATAAAATAAATAAAGACATACATAAAATAAATATATCACCATTAATATTCCATAACTTACTTTTTTGGGGTTGAATTTGATAAAGAAATTTGTTCATATAGGTCTGTTGTAAAATAATATGGAGTCAAAACTTTATATTAACCACAATAAATTGCTTGGATATTTTATTGAATGTAACATTTAAATCACTAAGACATCAATGAAAATATTGGTGTAGTCTTTTTTTATTCTTTGATTGCCATGTACAAGATCTACTAATCCACTCCAAAAGATGAAAAAGTTATAATTCATTAGCAAATTGGAGAATTCATGTGAACGTGTGGATAAACCCATATGACGATGCATGAAATACATTTTATTTTTTATTAACTATTGTTTCAAAATATTAAATTTGAGATGGTAATTGCAGCAAATCTGAATATTATATATTTATATCTAATTAGTGCAAGATGTTACCTTGTTGTGCCAAAATAGTCTTTGTTTAAATGTGAACATTCTTAGAAGAAATGGACTATGTGTTGTCATTTAACAAACACACTTATTATGGTAGTACCTTAAATGTTGTTTTTAAAACATTTTTTCATTTTACATAGATCAATACAAACAATGGACAATCGACTTTATTTTATACTCCGCATGAAACTTTTCCTAACTTGATAAATTGAAAATGGCATAGTTATATAACTCTATTATTTTATACTAGCACACTTGTGGGTTTTGACATCAATCATTTTATGCCTTTTGTGTCTGTTAAAATGTAACCTGTAGGTTGGGGACGCTGTTGATAAATGACTATGACTTCAATTTATCGAGAAAGATAAATCTAACGTGGTATAATAGGGAGGCAATTTATGGAACCGACGTCTAGGATAATAAGAACCTATGTGAATGACTTTCCAATAAAAAAAATTATCTGATAAGGACATCAATTTCTTCTGACTATTTCACATATGTCTACAATGGTATATTTCACATGTGTGTTTCTTTTGAGTTTCTCAATCAAATCCAAAAGAATTTTGCTCGAGAAGAGCAACTTCAAGCTTAGGAGTTTTGACGCACACAATCTCTCCACGAAATTGTGGGCTAATGTAGAAATGTTTTCATAAGAAACCCTCTGATATTCATGTATTGTATGTACCTTGTGCCTAGATAGATAGAATTAGCTATTACGAATCCATTTTGTCTTATTCTAATGTATTTGGTTTGAAATTATGTATTTTATGATAGTCTAAAGCATTGTTTGCTTTATTGTAGAGAAATCAAATACACACTAGAGACAGTTAGCACCACAACTACTACCATTACCCCAAATAAGATTAAAAGGAAGGCCTTATCATAGGGAAATCTCAATATCACCAAGATGAGGCTCCATACCACTAATATGTCAAGTTAGTGCCCCTGACGGTCAGCTCAATTTTTCTAGTAAAAGAGATCACGAAGACTTAGTGGAATCCCAATACCATTGACAGTTTATTGTATGATACTAAGATAGTCTGCCCTATTCATGAAAAAAGATATCTCAATGGAACTAACTTCTAATTAGGTATCACGATGATTTTTTAGATGACCATGATAAACAAAGTCAACATCCAACAGTTCATTAGATAAGTTATCTTTTAGCCTCTTCCTTAAAAACCTAAATGGACAAATAGAGAGAAAAACCTAAATGGACAAATAGAGAGGGGACATCAGCCATTTTACTAAAGATTAGAGACCTAATGAGAAGGAGACATTGATACATGGGGAAATGTTCATCCAAACACCTCCAATGAGAAGTTTGATGGTCAAATTGTTATCCAATTTGCGACGATCTTCAGAGGGGATCAGCCTTACACCTCATTACATGGATTTTCTTCATTCTCTATGTTGTTTATCTCCTACAAACCTTTTTTATATCATGTCAAATAATGTGAACAAATCATATCATCTTTTGGATCATGTTTGGTTGCATATCCATGTTGTTTTGACTCAATTATCACTATCATTCATGCTAGATTCTATATTATTAGCTATTCTTACTTGTCTCATGGTTAGGATTGTAGGTACTACATTTTGTAATGAAATTATGAGGAAAATATCATATTATCACTTATTGGATCACTCCTCAAGTATCTACATGTTTTGGGGTTTGAAACTACGCAAATGTCACTTTTTACGACATGTAAATCGGACATACACGCTGAACGTTATGAGCAGAATACACTACAGCCCAGAACAATCAGATGCACGCCGTGCACTTGGGAGCGTCAAGCAGACCATAGTTTCTGGAAAGTTACACGACGTGCACTTTAGGTGCACGATGTGCACCTGGTAGTTTCAGCATTTTGAAAAATACGAGTTTTTATTTAAAATGAAGTGGGAACATAATGGGTGGTTAGGCTCAGTCATTTGTGTCAGTTCCCTCATCCCAGAGAAAGCTTAGAGTAGAGGAGGATGATTTGGAGGAGAAAAGAGGTGGTTCCTTGTCAAAGAACCTCCATTCTTCTTCTCTTCTTCTCCAAGCTTCTTCTCCAAGGTGCAACAGAGCTTCTTCACTCCACCAAGCTTCTTGAGAGAAAGGTTTGCACGGGTTTGGAGCAGCTATAGAAGTAGGATTTCATCCTCAAATTGGAATTCTACCTTTATTTGGTTACACCTTGGGATTGCTTAGCTTTTCCTTCTCTAAACCATGTTAAACTCTGAAATTTTTGCACATTTTCTTCTGTACATCATTATGGATGAGTAGACTCTTTTTCTTGGGCATGCGAGAGTAACTCTCATGTCATATCTTGTATGAATATATGAATTTCGTACTAAATGTTAGTTTCTTGCATGTTCTAAGAGTTGTTTCAGATCTGAAATGCTTGTTTGTGTGATTGGCCATCATACTTGTATATTTTATGCTTTCTTTCATAATCTGAGAAGATGTGTTTGAGAGTATGGAGTTACTCTTTTGGCAACTTGTCCTTGACCGTGAGAGTGGTTGAGATTATGTTGAGTAAGGTTTGTGATTTGAAATGAAATACATACACGAGAGTGATGTATGGAGTTAAAATTGTCATCACTTCACCGGGAGGTGAGCGATGACTACAAACCTCCTTTGCAAGTTAATTAACATGTTTAAATTCGTATTTTAATACAAGCTATGATGTGATAGTGAAATCCCAAGTCTAAGATCCTTCCAAATCTGAATCTTAACCTTTATTAAGTGATAATTTACTATTTTGTTTTAAATCTATAATTTAGTTATTCTAATCCAATCATATTATGTACAATGATCTAGATTATTGAAAATCATAACTCTTGTGCCTAACTAACCAACGCTCCTTGTATTCGACCTCGACTACAACTACTCTTGTATACTTGCAGGATATAGCTAGTTGAGTAAAAGATCATTCTTATGATTGAAACTCATTAGTGTAAACAACCAACATCAAGCATGAGGGGAAAAGGCCCCTACCCTTGGGGACCCTAGAGCAGCATGATGTTGAAACAATGCATGTTTATTTGTAGTATAATATAGATCGTCTTTACTTCATATTTTAACAATGGATAGTAAGAACCTATGTGAATGACTTGCTGGTAAACAAAATTTGTCTAACAAGGACATCAATTTCTTTCGACTATTTCACATATGTCTGGAATGATATAGTTCACATGAGTATTTCTTTTGAGTTTTTCAGTCAAATCCAAAATAATTTTGCTCAAGAAGAGCAACTTCAATCTTAGTAGTTTTGACACACACAATCTCTCCACAAAATTATAGGCTAATGTAAAAACGTTTTCATAAGAAACCCTCTAATATTCATGTATTTTCTGTTTCATGTATCTAGATAGATAGAATTAGCTATTATGCATCCATTTTGTCTTATTCTAATGTATTTGATTTGAAATGATGTATTTTATGATAGTCTAAAGCATTCTTTGCGTTAGAGAAATCAAATAGACACTGGAGAAAGTCGGCACCCCAACTACTGTTAGTACCCCATATAAGAGAAAAAGAAGGCCTTATCATAGAGAAATCTTAGTATAACCAAGATGAGGCTCCATACCACTAAGATGTCAAGTCAGTTCACCTGACGGTCAGCTCAATTTTTCTAGTAAAAGAGATCACAAAGCCTTACTAGAATCTCAATACCATTGACAATCTACTCGATGATAGTGAGATAATCTGCCCTATTCAAGAAAAAAGATAGCTCGGTGGCATTCACTTCCAATTAGGTGTCACGAAGATTTTTCAGATGGCCATGATAAACAAAGTCAACATTCTAACAGTTCATTAGAGAAGTTATGTTTTCACCTCTACCTTAAAACCTAAAAGGATAAATAGAGAGGGGACATCAACCATTTTATGAGAGATTAGAGACCTAATAAGAAGGAGACACCAATACATGGGGAAAGGTTCATCCAAACACCTCAAATGAGAAGTTTGACGGTCAAATTGTTGTCCAATTTGCAACGATCTTCAAAGGGGATCAACCTTACACCTCGTTACATGGGTTTTCTTCATTCTCTATGTTGTTTATCTCCAAAAAACCTTTTTGATATCATGTCAAGCATGAGGGACTAAGGCCCCTTCTCTTTGGGACCCTAGAGAAGCATGGTGTTGAAAGTATGCATGTTTATTTGTAGTTTAATATAGATTGTATTTGTTTCATATTTAACAATGGAAGCTCATAATTTCTTATTTATGCTTGATCACTATGTATATGTGTCAGATCTATTCGAGTGTCATTAATAATCAAGAGAATCCATAACCAACATGGTGAATAACGTGCTATGAGAATGGGATAACCACTATAACGTAGATTGTCCAAAAAGTTTATATTGTTTTACTTTCCTTATTGACACTACTGGACATAGTCAGTAATTAGGTTAAATAGTATACTACTCTATGATAGTGGATAGTACAAAATATAGACGTTGAATCCTAAGAAGAAAGATAATTTATCTTATTTGAAGAAAATACATGAATATGTAACACTTTGGCGAAACATGTATCCTAAATATTTCATTTATGTGATCCTTAAACCATTTTAATTCTTTAATATTCAATTTCAATTTTTATTTTAATCACTCAATCAATTTTTTTTGGTCTAACTGAACTATTTTAATTAGTAGTAGTCCCTTTTTGAGGACAACCTAAATTGATGTATCAAAGTGCGGTTCATGACTAATAGTTGAACTAAACAATCAAACATCTAGGGAGTTGTAGGATCTGTCCATATATTCTCCTCTCTTGTATTCAATTTCATCTAGGAAATAATTATAGAATCTATATTCATCAAAGCTGTCATCGATTCTACCGCCATCCATCAAATTTGGAATCATTTTTTGATATCCAGTCAAGAATGCTAGCCTAAAGACGATGTCATTTTAGCTGGACACAACAACACCATCATGCCATACCTTACTATCAAGAGATTAAATTTTCCCATATTGTTTATAAGAAAAAAAATTGTTTATTTGGAATGCATCACAACTCTCTTTATCAAACTTATTCTTCCATCTTATTCTATGTTATCACTCTTTTAATCATAAGTAGAACCATATACTTGGGAATTGATCTTATATTTAACATTATTTAACTACACATCTCCTATCTTCAAAAGTGTTATTTTGTATTTCCATGTGTAATAAGAACACCTTTTATCTTTGTAAAATCATTCCTTTCCATAAGAATTACTTTGTGTCATTCATTTCCTCTTCTCTCCCTACTTGCTTATTCATTTTGATCTAGTTTCAATTCCAAGGATATGTATCTACAACGGGAACATCTATAAAATCTTAAAGATTTAAATAAACATAGGTCATGTTGTTCAAGGATAGGAAAATATATGGTTATCCTGATGTACGATGATCAATAGTTTGAAGCTTCTTCTCTTTTGTTTTTCTTAATTTGAACTAGAATAAACTTGTAATTCTTGTTTTTAATCAGGTGGGACCACATGGCCAACTCTTCCTTTGGTGACATGATCCTAAACATTAGAAATTATATTTTCTACATTTCTTTTTTAATTGATTTATTTTTATTTTGGATTTTCTTTAGTTTTCATAAAAATATAAAGGAGAATATTAATTATTTTTGAAGTACCATCCACTCTTCAATTTTCATTCTCCATCGGCTTGCTTCTTGGCTTGTGCTAGCGAAGAAAATCAAAAGGATATATTTATGTGTGAAACTAATTCCTCTAAGTTATAATTAAAGAAGCCAATATATTTTTATTGGGGTACTAATTATTTTGCATCAATTGTTATATATACAACATTGGGTAAATCGATATTGGTCCACTATGTTGTTATAAAAATTATAGATGAAAGTAGAGTAAATGCTCTCCTATATGGAACATATTATCCAAGTAATAATATACATGAACATTCCTTGGGTAGTAACCTATGGATATTTGTTTACATTTATTTTTAAATTAACATACTTTCATATAGTTACTTATAGGAACCCCTTTCCACCGTATGATTTCCAACTAATACCAAGATATGTTCATTTTAAATTATAAATTGCTTGGTAAACTCAATTATGTAATCCATCTCTATGTTTGAGAATATATCATCTATTTGGTTATGACTACTTCATTATATATTGTTAGTTTTTTCTCTAGAAAGATGTTATGTAATTTATTTACTAGTCTCTATTCTCTTTTAGTATTTGCATAATAATTTGTGGTAATCATTTCTAGATATTGAGTGTGAAGGTTACTATAACTACTTTACTACTTGTGCCTAATTTTTTAGCACTAGAATATTTCTGGTAACCAATGTATGATGTAAAATGAATTATTTTCTACAAAAGAACCCCTTGCAGTTTAGTATATAATGAAAAATTTTCAATCTAAATGATAGGAACATATTGTTATTTCTCTCTTATATTAAATAAATCATATTTTTGAAAGGTTCTTAGGCCCTATGATTTTAGTCTTCTTGTGGTAACCTGTATTTTCATAGATCTAATATATACTTTTAAAATATTTCAAAAACAAAAAATCATTAACATTATTTATTTCTATTACTTCAAGATGTAATAAAAAAATCAATTGAGTGTATAATTTGAAGCTAGAAAATAGATTTTGAGATAATATAGTCAAATGTATCTTCCTATGAGGCACTTTTGTCACTCTAAGAGTCACATAGATTAGTGGATTCATATACATGGTCAAATAGTGATAAAGAGTAGTGAATTCATATACAAGGTCAAATAGTGATATAAAGCAGTGAATTCATATACACGCGGCATGGTCATTGCAGGTTACTGTTGACGTTCATTGTTTTTATGAACTTCTACATTTACTTTCCATATATTTTATTTTGTAACTTGTTTTTATTGATTCATCATTGGAATTAGTAAAAAGCTATTAGAATGAAAGAAGCCCATCATAACAATCAATCAACTAAGCAATGGGACATTAGGGTGTGTGGTAGGGGACATGGAACATGAAGGAGATGGTGTTGTCAAGCGAAAATTATTAAAATATGTTGTTTTGTAATATGTGCATGGGTACAGGGAAAGGGATGGGGAAAACTTAAAAAATATTTGTTATAATGGTATGGGGATGGAGAGGGGGGATTTGTTTATAGAAAACACATTGTACAAGTATGCATCCTATTTATTTGAATAATTGAATTCTTTTTCCATGTGTCTAAATGAGTAGTGGACACATGGGAAAAATTCTTTATGATTCACCGAGATTTTTGATGGTGTCAAAAACATACAAAATTTCCCCATATATTCCTTATGAAATATTTCCCCTTCCCAATAACCATGGCAAACAAAGTACATATTTTTTCCCTATTATTCACCTCTCCATGATCCACCATGTTACAAACACAGCCTAGGAGTAAATTGAAAACTCTATCATTACAATATAACTTTTTGCCATTTAACTTGTACCCATGTTTGACTGGACAAGTCATCAATATGAGCAAATACAAACTATGCATGTTTGACTGTTATCAAAATAAATAAAGACATAAACAAAACATATATATCACCATTAATATTCCATAACTTACTCTTTGGGTTGAATTTGATAACGAAATTTGTTCATATAGGTCTGTTGTAAAACAATATGGAGTCAAAACTTTATATTAACCACAATAAATCACTTGGACAATTCTATTGAATGTAACATTTAAATCACTAAGACATCAAACAAAATATTGGTGTTGTCTTTTTTTATTCTTTGATTGCCATGTACAAGATATACTAATCCATACCAAAAGATGAAAAAGTTAAAATTCATTAACAAATTGGAGAATTCATGTGAACGTGCGGATAAACCCATATGATGATGCAGGAAATACATTCTATTTTTTATTAACTATTGTTTCTAAATGTTAACTTTGAGATGGTAATTGCAGCAAATCTGAACATTATATATTTATATTTAATTGGTGCAAGATGTTACCTTGTTGTGCCAAAATAGTCCTTGTTTAAATGTGTACATTCTTAGAAGATGTGGACTATGTATTCTTATTTAACAAACACACTTATTATGGTAGTTCCTTTTGTGTTAAAAAAATCATTTTAGGTAGATCAATACAAATAATGGACAATTGACTTTTTTTGAAAATAGCTCAATATCATTAAAAGTAAGCCATACGACATCTACAAGATAGACATCTCAGAACAAATAACCAACCAGCAACTCCTATTGCAGAAAGACATAGCACAAGGCTCAGATTGGGATGCGAAAGGTACATTTCTGCTCCGTCCACCTCTTGTAGTGGCTGTCTCAAACAACTATCTGGGATGGAATTCGTCAATCTACAAGAGCCTATGAGTACATCAGATAGGAGTTTGCATAGCCGTTGGAAGAGATTACCATCATGAAGACAACGAATGGTCACCTGAAAAAGAGCTTGACCACCAAGAACCAACACAATCACAGCACCCCACAAACTAGATAAGAGACACAACTACTGACTAAGAAAACAAAAGGAAAAACAAGCACAGGACAAACGTTGAGCACTAGGAGTGCACCAACCAGGAGACCCGAGAAGGAGGTCAAACCCCAACTGTGCATATACAAAGGAAGGATGGCACATGTGGGTACAACGATGGGGGGTAGAGGGTGCCGGGAACCCCACCACCACTCCCAACCACCACTGCGAGCAGGGACCGGAAGACCCGCATGAAACACAAAACTCAGCTTCCTCCTCCTCTGCCTAAAGTACTAAGGGGCTCCCGCTCCCCGTCCGCCCACGAAGGAACCCGAGGCACGACGACACAGAACACCAAAAACCTAGACAGGTGAAGACCGAAAGAAAAACAACACAAAAGCAAATGCAAAGAACAACCCTCCAAACCTACGACTACAACCAAACCGAACAGACCCACAAACAGAAAGCAAGAAGGGGAAGAAACAACACCCACACCCACGGAGAACAACGTTCCAGAAAACCATACAAAGCTACCTCCTCGCACCGAAGAACGATGCCGACGCCAGGAAACGAAACCACGCTCTGGGACACCTCCTTGCACCCAAGAGACCACAAACCAGATCTGGATCTGGGACACCGTCCAGCAAGGAGAAGGGAAGGTGTGAAGGTGAGGAAGCGGCGACCAAACTTTATTTTATACTACGCATGAAACTTTTCCTAACTTTATAAATTGAAAATGGCAGAGTTATATAACTCTATTATTTTACACTAGTACACTTGTGGGTTTTGACATTGATCATTTTATGCCTTTAGTGTCTGTTAAAATGCAACATGTAGGTGAGAGATGATGTTGATAAATGACCATGACGTCAATTTACTGAGAAAGATAAAACTGATGTGGTATAATAGGTCGGCGGTTTACAGAAACTGACATCTAGTATTGTACAAATCTATGTGAATGACTTGTCGATAAAAAAAATTATCTGATAAGGAAATCAATTTCTTCCAACTATTCCACATATGTATAGAATTATATAGTTGACACATGTATTTCTTTTGAGTTTTTCAGTCAAATCTAAAATAATTTTGCTCGAGAAGAGCAACTTCAAGCTTAGGATTTTTGACGCACACAATATCTCCACGAAATTGTGGGCTAATGTAGAAATGTTTTCATATGAAACCCTCTGATATTCATGTATTTCATGTTTATTGTGCCTAGATAGACAAAGTTAGCTATTATGCATCCATTTTGTCTTACTCTAATGTATTTGGTTTGAAATTATGCATGTTATGATAGTCTAAAGCATTCTTTGCTTTATTGTAGAGAAATCAAATACACACTAGAGACAGTCAGCACCACAACTACTATCAGTACCCCAGATAAGAGATAAAGAAGGCCTTATCATAGAGAAATCTCAATATCACCGAAATGAGGCTCCATACCACTAATATGTCAAGTCAGTGCCCTTGACGGTCATCTCAATTTTTTTGGTAAAAGAGATCACAAAGACTTAGCAGAATCTCAATACCATTGACAGTTTACTCGATGATAGTAAGATAGTCTACCCTATTCATGAAAAAAGATAGCTCGATGGCACTGACTTCCAATTAGGTGTCACGAAGATTTTCCAGATGACCATGATAAATAAAGTCAACATCCAACAATTCATTAGATAAGTTATGTTTTAGCCTATTACATAAAAACCTAAAAGGACAAATAGAGAGGGGACATCAGCCTTTTTATGAGAGATTTGAGACATAATGAGGAGGTGACACCGATACATGGGGAAAGGTTCATCCAGACACCTCCAATGAGAAGTTTGATGGTCAAATAGTTATCTAATTTGTGATGATCTTTAGTGGGGATCAACCTTACACCTCGTTACATAGGTTTTCTCCATTCTCTATGTTGTTTATCTCCTACAAACCTTTTTGATATCATGTCAAGCATGAGGGGCTTAGGCCCCTTCTCTTTGGGAACCTAGAGCAACATGATGTTGAAACTATACATGTTTATTTGTAGTTCAATACAGATTGTCTTTGCTTCATATTTTAACAATGGAAGCTCATAATTTTGTTATTTATGCTTATCACCATGTATATGTGTCAAAGCTATTAAAGTGGTATTAATAATCAAGAGAATATATTATCAACATGGTGAATAATGTGCTACGAGATTGGAATAACCACTATGAGGTAGATTCTCCAGAGAGTTTGTATTGTTTAACTTTCCATATTGACACTACTAGACATAGTTGAGATTAAGAGAGAAAGATTTCTCCCCACTCTCCCATGCCCGTGGCAGAGGCCGAACGCCTGGAAGGGGGTAAATTAAGACAACAACTGGGATTCGAACATGGGTCCCTTCATGAGGAGACAACGTGCTTGACCATTTGAGCCACTCCTTGTCGACACTGGACATAGTTAGTAATTAGGTTAAATAGTATACTACAAGATATAGACGTTGAATCCTAAGAAGCAAGATAATTTATCATATTTGGACAAAATACATGCATAGGTCACACTTTGGTGAAAGATGTATCCTACATATCTCATTAATGTGATCCTTAAATCATTTTAATTTTTTATATGATTTCAATTCTTCATTTAATAACTCAATCAATCATTTGTCTTTTTAGGTCTAGCTGATCTATTTTAGTTGGTAGTAGTCCCTTTCTCAGGACAATCTAAATAGAGGTATCAGAGTGTGATTCATGACTAATAGTTGAAAATAACAAGGCAATCAGAGATCCGGGGAGCTGTAGGATTTTCCCATATACTCTCCTCTCTTGTATTCAATTTCATCTAGAAGATAATTATAGGATCCATATTTGTCAAGGCTATCATCCATTATACCATCATCCATCAAATTAAGAATCATTCTTTGATATACATTCAAGAATGCTAGTGCAGAGACCATGTTGCTTTAGTTGGAGACAACCGCACCGTTAAGTCATTCCTTAGTATTATTTTTTCAAAAGACACCAAATTTTCCCATATTGTTAATAAGAAAAAAAATTTATTTATTTGGAATACATCACTACTCTCTATATCAAACTTATTCTTCCACCTTCTTATATGTTATCACTCTTTTAGTCATAAGGACAACCATATACTTGGGAATTGATCTTATATTTAACATTGTTGAAACTACACATATCCTATCTTCAAAAGTGTTATTTTATATTTTGATGTGTACGTAACAACACCCTTTATCTTTCTAAAATCATTCCTTGCCATAAGGATTACTTTGTGTCATTCATCTCCTCTTCTATCATGACTTGCTTATTCATTTTGGTCTAGTCTCAATTCCAAGGATAGGTATCTACAACGGGAACACCTATAAAATCTTGAAGATTTAAATAAACATAGGTCGTGTTGTTCGATGATCAGAATATATATATGGTGATCCTTACATACCATGATCAATAGTTTGACACTTCTTATCTTTTGTTTTTCTTAATTTGAACTAGAATAAGCTTGTAATTCTAGTTTTTTATTGGGTGGGACCACAAGGTCAACTCTTCCTTTGGTAACATGATCCTAAATGTTAGAAATTATATTTTCTACATTTCTTTTTTAATTGATTGATTTTTATTTTTGTATTTTATTTAGTTTTCATAAAAATATAAAGGAGAATATTAATTACTTTTGGTGTACCATTCCCTCTTCAATTTTCATTCTCCATCGACTTGCTTCTTGGCCTTGTCCTAAAGAAGAAAATCAAAAGGATAGATTTATGTGTGCAACTAATTCCTCTAAGTTATAATTAATGAAGACACTATATTTTTATTAGGGTACAAATTATTTTTGAATGAGTTGTTTTATATACAACATTGGGTAAATCCATATTGGACCACTATAGTTTTATTAAAATGATTGGTGAAAATAGAGGAAATACTCTCCTAGATGGAACATCTTATCCAAGTAATAATATACATGAACATTCCTTGGGTAGTAACCTATGGATACATGTTTCCACTTACTTTTAAATTAACATACTTTCATATAGTTTCTTATAGAAGATCCCTTTCCACCGTATGATTTCCAACCTAGGTATACTCAATTACATCATAGATTTCTATGTTTTAGAATATATTGTCCATTTGGTAATGACTACTTCATTACATATTTTCAGTTTTTCCTCTATAAATATGTTGTGTAACTCATTTACTAGTCTCTATTCTCTTTTACTATTTGCATAATCATTTCCAGTAATCATTTCTAGATATTGAATGGTGAAGGTTACTATAACTATTTTACTACGTGTGGCTAATTTTTTAGCACTAGAATATCCTTTACCTAGGTGGATATAAAATTTTTGGTAACCAATGGATGATGTAGAAGGAATTATTTCTACAAAAGAAACCCCATGTATTTTAGTATATAATAAATTAATTTCAATCTAACTCACTAAAATCATATTGTTATTTCTCTCTCGTACTAAATAGATCATATTTTTGAAAGGTTCTTAAGTCCTATGATTTTAGTGTTCTTGTGGTGACCTATATTTTCATATATCTAATATACTCTTTGAAATATTTCAAACACAAAACATTGTTAACATTATTTATTTCTATTACTTCAAGATGTAATGAAAAGATTTATTAAGTATATAATTTGATGCTAGAAAAGAGATTTTGAGACAAAATAGTCAAATGTATGTTAGTATGAGACACTTTTGTCACTTAAGAGTCACGTGGAGAAGTGAATTCATATAGAAGCTCAAAGAGTGATATAGAGTACTGATTTCATATACACACAACATGGTCATTGCAGGTTATTATCACATTAGACACATTCAAGTCCACTGTTGGCATTCATTGTTTTTATCAATTTCTACATTTACTTTTCCATAAATTTATTTTGAATTTTTTTATTGATTCATAGTTGGAATTAGTAAAAAGCTATAAAAATGAAAGAAACCCATCATAACAATCAATCAGCAAAGCAATGGGACATTAGGGTTTGTGGTACAGGATATGGAATGGAAAGGAGATGGTGTTGTCAAGAGAAAATGATTAAAATGTGTTTTTTTGTAATATGTGCATGGGTAAAGGGAGATGGATGGGGAAAAATTAAAAATATAATTTGTAACAAGGGTATGGGGATAGAGAGGAGGGATTTGTTTATAGAAAACATATTGTACAAGTATGTATCCTATTTTTTTGAATTCTTTTCCCATGTGTCTAAATGAGTAGTGGACACTTTAAAATAACTCTTTATGATTCACCAAGATTTTTCATGGTGACAAAAATGTACAAAATTTCTCTGTAGATTCCCTATGAAATATTTCCCCTTCCTGATAACCATGGAAAACAAAAAACATATTTTATTCTCTACCATTTACCTCTCCATGATCCACCATGTTACAAACACAACCTAGGAGTTAATTGAAAACTCTATCATTACAATATACCTTTTTGCCATTTATCTTGTACATGTATTTGACAGGATGAGCCATCAATATGAGCAAATCCAAACTAAGCATGTTTGTCATTTATCAAAATGAAACAAAGATATTTCACAAGTACGCTATAAAGAAGAACACATAGACATATTGAACTTCAGTAAGGATGATAACATAAGAAATAACATAGACATGGTCCCAAAATGTTTCTCCTTGACTCAAACTAATAAATAGAGACTTACAACAATGAATGCATATATGTCATATTTCCAACAAGTAGACAAGAATGCTAATTAAGGACACAATATAACCCTCTTAGATGTTTGATTCTTCATTGTTGCTTGACATTCCTCCACATAAAATCATCCATCAAAAAGTTTCACACACATAACACATGCACCTCAACTATTCGTCTCATCCTCCTTCTTATTGGTGTGACAATGTAGACATGAACCTATATAATGTCTCCTTGATTTAACCTTATAACCATATGTATAGGTCAGTCATAAAATGAATGTCATATTGTTAGTGTTTATTAGACAACAAGTGGGTATAATTCCAACTAGATAAAGAACTCAAACATGTTAGATGCAATGGAGAAAACATCAAAGCATTGACAATTCTCTGGAAGATACCCACACCTAGGACATACTTGTTGGCTGTCAGGATTATCATCCTTATTCCTATTATAAGTCGTGTAGTCTGTAAAGGTGGGAATGCATTCTTGGTTGAACATGACTTGCTCTTTGTGGATCTTTCTACCTTTACCAATGAAATGTTGTGACCTCTCTGACTTCTTGAAGTTTTGATTTACCTAGCTACCTGATGTAGTGATATACAAATGACAGATGCAATTGCCAGTAAGAACAAAGTTTATTTTAGTTTGTTGATCAATTATATTTTCGTGGGCTTCATGAGCAACCATTTTATAGTTGTTGATGCCCTACTAGGATTTTTTGGTTGTCTCTTATTGATAGGATATGTTTCCAAAAATGAAAGATGATTGAAAAGTAAATGGAAAGAAAACTAGAATTAAAATGTTAGTTTTTTCAATAATGTTGTGAAGGAGAACTCAATTATTTGAAGACATGAAATGTCCAACCAAATTTCTTCCTCCCAACGATAAGAATCTATCTTTTTAATGTATATTTACATTGAAAGCACCAATAAATTAAAATAAAATAATATTATGTTTCAAAAAATAGGTGGCACCCACTTGGGATGTTTTTTACATACAAAAAAATATATGCAGAAGTTTATAAAGAAAGATATAGCCATGTAATTTCAAAGGGATGAAAAGCGAGCAATAAAAAAGAATGGATGAATTTTGGCAAACAATAAGAAAAGAAAGAAAATACTTCCCTTTCCTATGTTTGTTCGATTATATTTGAATCCATTTGGAATAATAAGAAGCATCTCATTGTGTTGAAGTAAATAAATGTATTTTTTTATTATTAATTTTTTGCTTTTAGATAGTGAAAGATAGACTTAGATAGAGATGTGATTATTACTTACCATCCAGAAACTAACATAAAATTGTTATGCATGTTGGAATAGGAAACCCACACCTGATGTAGTCTTAGAATATCCTAGGAGGAATCAATGTGAAAACACTCTTTTTTGGTTCCACATACTATTCTTTTATAAAGAAACAATAAATGTCATTTCTGTCTAGTATTGAAATTCAACTTGACGCTAAATACTATATAACAAACATGTCATATGTAAGGAAAAAATAAGAGATAATGAAAACCAATTATATAATTTGGAATCATATATATATATATATATATATATATATATATATATATATATATATATATATTAATGTATAAATTGCTTAGTAACATACTTTCATATAGTTACTTATAGGAACCCTTCCACCGTATGATTTCCAACCAATACCAAGATATGTTCATATTAATGTATAAATTGCTTGGTAAACTCAATTATGTAATCCATCTCTATGTTTGAGAATATATCATCTATTTGGTTATGACTACTTCATTATATATTGTTAGTTTTTCCTCTAGAAAGATGTTATGTAACTTATTTACTTGTCTCTGTTCTTTTTTAGTATTTGCATAATCATTTGTTGTAATCATATTTCTAGATATAGAGTGGTGAAGGTTACTATAACTATTTTACTACTTGTGCCTAATTTTTTAGTCGAGGATGAGATTGAGGGAAGGTTATTTAACAAACACACTTATTATGGTAGTTCCTTTAGTATTGTTCTTAAAACATTTTTTCATTTTACATAGATCAATACAAACAATGGACAATGGACTTTATTTTATACTCCGCATGAAACTTTTCCTAACTTGATAAATTGAAAATGGCATAGTTATATAACTCTATTATTTTACACTAGCACACTTGTGGGTTTTGACATCGGTCATTTTATGCCTTTAGTGTTAGTTAAAATGCAAAATGTAGGTTGGGGACGCTGCTGATAAATGACTATGACATCAATTTACCGAGAAAGATAAAACTGACGTCGTATAATAGGGAGGCAGTTTACGGAAGCGACGTCTAGGATAGTAAGAACCTATGTGATAGACTTGCCAGCAAAAAAATTATCTGATAAGGACATCAATTTATTTTGACTGTTTCACATGTGTCTAGAATGGTATATTTCACACATGTGTTTCTTTTGAGTTTCTCAGTCAAATCCAAAATAATTTTGCTTTAGAAGAGCAACTTTAAGATTAGGAGTTTTGACGCACACAATCTCTCCACAAAATTATGGGCTAATGTAGAAATGTTTTCATAAGAAACCCTCAGATATTCATGTATTTTATGCATCTTATACCTAGATAGACAGAATTAGCTATTACGCATCCATTTTGTCTTATTCTAATGTATTTGGTTTGAAATTATATATTTTATGATAGTCTAAAGCATTGTTTACTTTATTGTAGAGAAATCAAATACACACTAGAGACAGTCAGCACCACAACTAGTACCAGTACCCCAGATAAGATTAAAATGAAGGACTTGTCATAGGGAAATCTCAGTATCACCAAGATGGGGCTCCATACCACTAATATGTCAAGTTCGTGCCCCTGACGGTCAACTCATTTTTTCTAGTAAAAGAGATCACAAAGACTTAGTGGAATCTCAATACCAAGTGCAATTTACTAGATAACACTAAGATAGTCTGCCATATTCATGAAAAAAGATAGCTCGATGGAACTATCTTCCAATTAGGTGTCACGACGATTTTCTAGATGACCATGATAAACAAAGTCAACATCCAACAGTTCATTAGATAAGTTATCTTTTAGCCTCTTCCTTAAAAACCTAAATGGACAAATAGAGAGGGGACATCAACCATTGTACTAGAGATTAGAGACCTAATGAGAAGGAGACACTGATTCATGGGGAAAGGTTCATCCAAACACCTCCAATGAGAAGTTTGATGGTCAAATTGTTATCCAATTTGTGACGATCTTCAAAGGGATCAGACTTACACCACATTACATGGGTTTTCTTCATTCTCTATGTTCTTTATCTCCTACAAACCTTTTTTATATCATTTCAAGCATGAGGGGATAAATCCCCTGCTCTTTGGGACCCTAGAGCAGCATGATGTTGAAACAATGCATGTTTATTTGTAGTATAATATATATTGTCTTTACTTCATATTTTAACAGTGGAAGCTCATAATTTTGTTATTATGCTTGATCGTCATGTATATGTGTTAGATCTATTAGAGTGGTATTAATAATCAAGAAAATATATTATCAACATGGTGAATAATGTGCTATGAGAGTGGGATAACCACTATGAGGTAGATTGTCCAGATAGTTTGTATTGTTTAGCTTTCCATATTGACACTATTGGACATAGTTAGTAATTAGGTTATATAGTATACTACTCAACTATAGTGGATAGTACAAGATATAGACGTTGAAACCTAAGAAGCAAGATAATTTATCATATTTGGACAAAATAAATGCATAGCTCACACTTTGGTGAAACATGTATCCTAAATATCAAATTAATGTGATCCTTAAACCATTTTAATTCTTTCATATTTAATTTCAATTCGTCATTTAATCACTCAATCAATTCTTTTTTTTGTCTAGCTGATCTGTTTTAGTTGGTAGTAGTCCCTTTCCCAGGACAAGCTAAATAGAGGTATCAGAGTGTGGTTCATGACTAATAGTTGAAAATAACTAGGCAATCGGAGATCTGGGGAGCTGTAGGATCTGTCCATATTTTCTCCTCTCTTGTATTCAATTTCACCTATAACATAATCATAGAATCCATATTCGTCAAGGCTATCATCCATTCTACCATCATCCATCAAATTAGGAATCATTCTTTAATATACATTCAAGATGCTAGCGTAAAGACCATGTCATTTTAGTTGGAGATAGCCACACCGTCAAGTTATTCCTTAGTATTATTTTTTCAAAAGACACTAAATTTTCCCATACTGTTAATAAGAAGAAAAAAAAATTGATTTATTTGGAATACATCACAACACTCTATATCAAACTTATTCTTCCACCTTCTTCTATGTTATCACTCTTTTAATCATAAGTAGAACCATATACTTGGGAATTGATCTCATATTTAACATTGTTGAAGTAGACATATCCTATCTTCAAACGTGTTCTTTTGTATTTTCATGTGTACATAAGAACACCCTTTATCTTTCTAAAATCATTCCTAACCATAAGGATTACTTTGTGTCATTCGTCTCCTCTTCTTTCCCCACTTGCTTATTCATTTTGGTCTAGTCTCAATTCCAAGGATAGGTATCTACAACGGGAACACCTATAAAATCTTGAATATTTAAATAAACATAGGTTGTGTTGTTCAATGATAGGAAAATATATGGTGATCCTTACATACCATGATCAAAGTTTGAAACTTCTTCTCTTTTATTTTTCTTAATTTGAACTAGAATAAGCTTGTAATTCTAGTTTTTTATTGGGTGGGACCACGGGGCCAATTTTTCCTTCGGTAACATGATCATAAGCATTTGAAATTGTATTTTCTAAATTTCTTTTTTAATTGATTGATTTTTATTTTTATATTTGCTTTAGTTTTCATAAAAATATAAAGGAGAATATTAATTACTTTTGAAGTACAATTCCCTCTTCAATTTTCATTCTCCATCGACTAGCTTCTTGGCCTTGTGTTAGGAAGAAAATAAAAAGGATAGATTTATGTGTTAAACTAATTCTTCTAAGTTATAATTAATGAAGACAATATATTTTTATTAGGGTACTAATTATTTTTTGCATCAATTGTTTTATATACAACATTGAGTAAATCCATATTGGACGACTACAGTTTTATTAAAATGATTGATGAAAATAGAGGAAATACTCTCCTAGATGAAACATCTTATCCAAGTAATAATATACATGAACAGTCCTTGTGTAGTAACCTATGGATAAATGTTTCCACTTACTTTTAAATTAACATACTTTCATATAGTTACTTATAGGAGATACCTTTCCATCACAGGATTTCCAAACTCAATTACATCATCGATTTCTATGTTTGAGAATATGTCGTCCATTTGTTTATGACTAATTCATTATATATTGTTAGTTTTTCCTCTAGAAAGATGTTATGTAACTTATTTACAAGTCTCTATTCTCTTTTAGTATTTGCATAATCATTTCTAGTAATCATTTCTAGATATTGAGTGGTGAAGGTTACTATAACTATTTTACTACATGTGCCTAATTTTTTAGCACTAGAATATTGTTTACCTAGTTGGATATAAAATTTCTGGTAACCAATGGATGATGTAAAAGGAATTATTTCTATAAAAGAAACCCCTTGTATTTTAGTATATAATTAATTAATTTCAATCTAAATGACTAGGAACAAATTATTATTTCTCTCCCGTACTAAATAGATCATATTTTTGAAAGGTTCTTAAGTTATATGATTTTATTATTCATGTGTGACCTATATTTTCATAGATCTAAAATATTCTTTGAAAATATTTCAAACACAAAAAATCATTAACATTATTTATTTCTATTACTTCAAGATGTAATAAAAAGATTTGTTGAGTGTATAATTTGATGCTAGAAAAGAGATTTTGAGATAAAATAGTCAACTATATCTTCCCATGAGACACTTTTGTCACTCTAAGAGTCACGTGAATTAGTGAATTCATATACAAGGTCAAAGAGTGATATAGAGTACTGAATTCATATACACACAACATGGTCATTGTAGATTATTATCAAATTAGACACATTCAAGTCCATTGTTGGCATTCATTGTTTTTATGAACTTCTACATTTACTTTTCCCTAAATTTATTTTGTAATTTGTTTTTATTGATGCATCATTAGAATTAGTAAAAAGCTATCAAAATCAAAGAAACCCATTGTAACAATCAATCAACAAAGCAATGGGACATTAGGGCTTTTCGTAGGGGACCTGGAATGGGAAGGAGATGGTGTTGTCAAGAGAAAATTATTAAAATGTGTTGTTTTGTAATTTGTGCATGGGTAAAGGGAGAGGGATGGGGACAACTTTTAAAAATATAATTTGTTACAAGCGTATGGGGACGGCGAGGAGGGATATGTTTATAGAAAACACATTGTACAAGTATGTATCCTATTTATTTGAATTCTTTCCATTTGTATAAATGAGTAGTGGACACTTCAGAAGAACTCTTTATCATTCACCAAGATTTTCCATGGTGACAAAAATGTATAAAATTTCTCTGCCGATTCCCTATGAAATATTTCCCCTTCCCAATAACCATGGCATACAAACAACATATTTTATTTCTCTACCATTCACCTCTCCATGATCCACCATGTTACAAACACAACCTAGGAGTAAATGGAAAACTCTATCATTTAAATATACCTTTTTACCATTTATCCTACACATATATTTGAGTGGGTAAGTCCTCAATATGAGGAAATCCAAACTAAGCATGTTTGTCTTTTATTAAAATGAAAGAATGATATTTGACAAGTATTGAACTTCATTAAGGATGATAACATAAGAAATAACATAGAAATGATCCCAAAATGTCTCTCCTTGACTCAAACTAATAAATAGAAACTTATAACAATGAATGCATATATGTCATATTGCCAACAAGTAGATAAGAATGCTAATTAAGGACACAATATAAACCTCCTAAGAGCATGATTCTTCCTTGTTCCTTGACATTCCTTCACATAAAATCACCCATCAAAAAGTTTCACACACAATAAATACATGCACCTCAACTATTTGTTTCATCCTCCCCCTTATTGGCGTGACAATGTAGACATGAACCTACATTGTGTCTCCTTGATTTAACCAGATAACCATACATATAGGTCAGTCATACAATGAATGTCATATTGTTAGTGTTTATTCGACAACAAGTGGGTATAATTCCAACTAGATAAAGGACTCAAACCTATTAGATGCAGTGGAGAAAACATCAAAGCATTGACAATTCTCTGGAAGATACCCACACCTAGGACATACTTGTTGGCTGTCAGGACCATCATCCTTATTCCTATTAGAAGTCTTGTAGTTTGTAAAGGTGGGAATCCATTCTTTGTTGAACATGACTTGCTCTTTGTGGATCTTTCTATCTTTACCAATGAAATGTTGTGGCTTCTCTGACATCTTGAAGTTTTGATTTACCTTCCTGGTGTAGTGATATACCAACGATGGATGCAATAGCTAGCAAAGAACAAAGTTGATTTTATTTTGTTGATCAATTGTGTTTTTGTGGGATTCACGAGCAACCATTTTATAGTTGTTGATGCCCTACTAGGATTTTTTGGTTGTCTCCTATTGATAGGATATGTTACCAAAAATGAAAGATAATTGAAAAGAAAATTGGAAGAAAACTGGAAATAAAATGTTAGTATATTCGATAAATCTGTGAAGGAGAACTCAAAAATATTTGAAGACATAAAATGTCCAACTTAATTTCTTCTCCCCAACAATAAGAATCTATCTTTTTAATGTATATTTTAATTGAACACACCTATAAATTAAAAGAAATTAATATTATGTTTCAAAAAATAGGTGCCACCCACTTGTGATTTTTTTCCATAGAAAAATATATATGCATAAGTTTATAAAGAAAGATAAAACCATGTAATTTCAAATGGATGAAAAGCGAACAATAAAAAAGAATGGATGAATCCATCAGGAATAATAGGAAACATCTCATTGTGTTGAAGTAATTAAATGCATTTTTTTATTATTACTTTTTGCTTCTAGATAGTGAAAGATAGACTTTGATAGAGATATGATTATTACTTACCATCCAGAAACTTACATAAAATGGTTATACATGTTGGAATAGGAAACCCACACCCAATGTAGTCTTAGAATATCCTAGGAGGAATCGATGTGAAAACACTCTTTATTATTTCTACATACTATTTTTTATAAAGAAATAATAAATGTCATTTCTTTCTAGTATTGAAATTCAACTTGATACTAAATACTAAATAACAAACATGTCATATGTTAGGAAAAAAATGAGAGATAATGAAAACTAGTTGTATAATTTTGAATAATATATACATATAGGCATGATATAAGATGGTTTTTTATCTTTTTTTATTTCTGAATGTTTTTATTGGCATATTTCGTATTTTTTTATTGAATTAAACATTTAAAAATGGGAGTGGAACACTAAATAACTCAAAATTGAATTAATATGAGAAACGTGGAGTATAATATTTTTAAAGATTTTTTAGGCTACACTTTACACGACAAATGTTGTTTCTATACCTAGTCCTTAGTGAACTAATAAAGTGTGGAGATGCAAGCCATTTATATTAATATAGTGCCATTTATAATAGAATAAATATTTGTATAGAGTAAGGTTTTTAGTTATGCCATTTTCTATTTAAATTTTGTTAGTTTTCACAAGGTACAACATGTAACAAGGATACACAAAAACATTTACACTTTTATTCTTTTTTACTTTAAATAAATGGTAGTGTGAAAATTTAACCCACCTCAATATCAAATGTACACCATAATAAATATCCTCTATATTAATAATATAGTTTGGTAATAAAATATATGATTCATTTCTGTTGTAAGTCGTAGATCAACATTTCTGGTGAAAACATTTTAATGAATGACTTGTACATACCTTGAATTCTTTGTTGTCATTTCTTTTGGTGGAATAATTTCAACCATTCAGTAAAATAGTATGATGAACAAATGGACCTCAAATAAATATATAAACACAATAACTTCCAAAAGTACAGTGAAGAGAATGTTTTAAATTGATAAGATGCCAGAATAAAAATCCATTAACAAAAGGAATTTTTTTAGGAACCAATCTTCCTTATTTTGATTGGCTACGTGGAGAGAAATAATTAATTAAATATGATGATGCCCAAATCTTTGCATATAGTGTCCTTTTTGAATCTATTATCCAATTATTTCTTCTAGATATTTCCCAATGCATTTTATTAAGTTTATAAAATAAAATAGCCATTTATAATAACAAATTCATCTTTAGATATATAAATATTTTGAAGAGGTCGACCGACATGTGATTCAAAAGTATAATTCGATTCCATTATATATTTCTTGATGAAGTTAATTTTTTTGTTATAGAATATGGTATGTCACACAAAATAAAAGGAAAAATAACAACATTGAATTATTTTAAATTACTTAAAAATCACTAATGGGACAAAAAAATCAACCAATCTTTTTTTAATAAAAATATCCATATCATTTTTATAAAAACTATAGAGTTATTTTAGTCCCTAGTAGTCCCTTTTGGAGGACAAGCTAAATAGAGGTATCAGAGTGTGGTTCATGACTAATAGTTGAAAATAACTAAAGAATCAAAGATATGGAGAGTTGTAGGATTTGTCCATATATTCTCCTCTCTTGTATTCAATTTCATCTAGAACATAATTATAGAATCCATATTCATCAAGACTATCATTGATTCTACCTCCATCTATCAAATTAGGAATCATTCTTTGATATCTAGTCAAGAATGCTAGCCTGAAGACCGTGTCATTTTAGCTGGATACAACCACACCATCATGTCATACCTTAGTATTATTTTTTCACAAGTGACTAAATTTTCCCATATTGTTAATAAGAAAAAAAAATATTTGGAATACATCACAACTCTCTCTATATCAAACTTATTCTTCCATCTTATTCTATGGTATCACTCTTTTAATAATAAGTAGAACCATATACTTGGGAATTGATCTTATATTTAACATTATTTAACTACACATCTTCTATCTTCAAAAGTCTTACTTTGGATTTCCATGTGTAAGTAAGAACACCCTTTATCTTTGTATATTCATTCCTTTCCATAAGAATTACTTTGTGTCATTCATTTCCTCTTCTCTCCCTACTGGCTTATTCATTTGGTCTAATCTCAATTCCAAGGATAGGTATCTACAATGGGAACACCTATAAAATCTTGAAGATTTAAATAAACATAGGTCGTGTTGTTCAAGGATAGGAAAATATATGGTTATCCTGACGTGACATGATCAATAGTTTGAAACTTCTTCTCTTCTATTTTTCTTAATTTGAACTAGAATAAGCTTGTAATTCTTGTTTTTAATCGGGTGGGATCACAGGGCCAACTCTTCCTTTGGTGACATGATCCTAATCATTAGAAATTATATTTTCTACATTTATTTTTTAATTGAATGGTTTTTATTTTGTATTTTCTTTAGTTTTCATAAAAATATAAAGGAGAATATTAATTATTTTTGAAGTATCATCCCCTCTTCAAATTTTCATTCTCCATTGACTTGCTTCTTGGCCTTGTGCTAGTGAAGAAAATGAAAAGGATATATTTATGTGAAACTAATTCCTCTAAGTTATAATTATTGAAGACAATATATTTGTATTGGGGTACTAATTATTTTGCATCAGTTGTTATATATACAACATTGGGTAAATCCATATTGGACCACTACGTTGTTATTAAAATGATAGATGAAAGTATAGTAAATACTCTCTTACATGGAACATATTATCCAAGTAATAATATACATGAACATTCCTTGGGTAGTAACCTATGGATACATGTTTACATTTACTTTTAAATTAACATACTTTCATATAGTTACTTATAGGAACCCCTTTCCACCGTTTGATTTCCAACCAATACCAAGATATGTTCATATTAAATTATAAATTGCTTGGTAAACTCAATTATGTAATCCATCTCTATGTTTGAGAATATATCATCTATTTGGTTATGACTACTTCATTATATATTGTTAGTTTTTCCTCTAGAAAGATGTTATGTAACTTATTTACTTGTCTCTATTCTCTTTGAGCATTTGCATAATCATTTGTTGTAATCATTTCTAGATATAGAGTGGTGAAGGTTACTATAACTATTTCACTGCTTGTGCCTAATTTTTTTAGCAATAGAACATCCTGAATATAAAACTTCTGGTAATCAATGTATGATGTAAGAGGAATTATTTTCTACAAAATAAACCCCTTGTATTTTAGCATATAATCAAATAATTTAAATCTAAATGACTAGGAACACATTGTTATTTCTCTCTCATACTAATTAAATCATATTTTAGAAAGGTTCTTAGGTCCTATGATTTTTGTCTTCTTGTGGTGACCTATATTTCATAGATCTCATATATACTTTTAAAATATTTTGAACACAAAAAATCGTTAACTTTATTTATTTCTATTACTTTAAGATGTAATAAAAAGATTAATTGAGTGTTTGATTTGATGCTAGAAAATATATTTTGAGATAAAATAGTCAAATGTATCTTCCTATGAGACACTTTGTCACTCTAAGAGTCACATGGAGTAGTTAATTCATATACAAGGTTAACTACTGATATAGAGTAATGAATTTATATACAACGTCAAACAGTAATATAGAGTAGTGAATTCATATACACATGGCATGGTCATTGTGGGTTACTATCACATTAGACACATTCAAGTCCGTTGTTGGCATTCATTATTTTTATGAACCTCTACATTTACTTTTGCATATATTTTGTTTTTTAATTTATTTTTATTAATTCATCATTGGAATTAGTACAATCTTATCAAAATGAAATAAACTCATCTTAACAATCAATCAAAAGAGCAATGGGACGTTATGGTTTGTGGTAGGGGACATGGAATGGGAAGGAGATGGTGTTGTCAAGTGAAAATTATTAAAATATGTTGTTTTGTAATATGTGCATGGGTAAAGGAAGAGGGATGGAAAAACATATAAAATATTTGTACAACGGTATTGGGATGGTGAGGGGGATTTGTTTATAGAAAACACATTGTACAAGTATGTATCCAATTTATTTGAATTCTTTTTCCATGTGTCTAAATTAGTAGTGGACACTATTAAAAAATTCTTTATGTTTCACCAAGATTTTCCATGGTGACAAAAACATACAAAATCTCCATTATTTCCCAATGAAATATTTCCCCTTCCCAATAACCATGGCAAACAAACAACATATTTTATTTTCATACCATTCACCTCTCCATGACCCACCATGTTACAAACACAACCTAGGAGTAAATCGAAAACACTATCACTACAATATAATTTTTTGCCATTTATCTTGTACACATATTTGACCGGACATCTCATGAATATGAGCAAATCCAAATTAAGCATGTTTGTCATTTATCAAAATGAAACAAAGATATTTCACAAGTATGGTATAAAGAAGAACAAATAGACAAATTGAACTTCAGTAAGGACGATAACATAAGAAATAATATAGACATGGTCCCAAAATGTTTCTCCTTGACTCAAACTAATAAATAGAGACTTATAACAATGACTGCATATATGTCATATTTCCAACAAGTAGACAAGAATGCTAATTAAGGACACAATATAAACCTCTTAGATGCCTGATTCTTCCTTGTTTCTTGACATTCCTCCACATAAAATCATCCATCAAAAAGTTTCGCACACATAACACATGCACCTCAACTATTCGCCTCATCCTCCTTATTGGCGTGACAATGTAGACATGAACCTATATAATGTCTCCTTGATTTAACCTTATAACCATATGTATAGGTTAGTCATAAAATGAATGTCATATTATTAGTGTTTATTAGACAACAAGTAGGTATAATTCCAACTAGATAAAGAACTCAAACATGTTAGATGCAATGGAGAAAACATCAAAGCATTGACGATTCTCTGGAAGATACCCACACCTAGGACATACTTGTGGGCTCTCAGGATTATCATCCCTATTCCTATTAGAAGAGTTGTAGTTTGTAAAGGTGGGAATGCATTCTTGGTTGAACATGACTTGCTCTTTGTAGATCTTTCTATCTTTACCAATGAAATGTTGTGACTTCTCTGAATTCTTGATGTTTTGATTTACCTAGCTACTTAATGTTGTGATATACCAACGACAAATGCAATTGCTAGTAAGAACAAAGTTTATTTTAGTTTGTTGATCAATTGTGTTTTCGTGGGCTTCATGAGCAACCTTTTTATAGTTGTTGATTCCCTACTAGGATTTTTTGGTTGTCTCTTATTGATAGGATATGTTTCCAAAAATGAAAGATGATTGAAAAGAAAATGGAAAGAAAACTAGAATTAAAATGTTAGTTTTTTCAATAATGATGTTAAGGAGAACTCAATTATTTGAAGACATGAAATTCCCAACCAAATTTCTTCCTCCCAATGATAATAATCTATCTTTTTAATGTATATTTACATTGAACGCACCAATAAATTAAAATAAAATAATATTATGTTTCAAAAAATAGGTGGCACCCACTTGGGATGTTTTTTCCATACAAAACAATATATGTAGAAGTTTATAAAGAAAGATATAGCCATGTAATTTCAAAGGGATGAAAAGCGAACAAGAAAAAAGAATGGATGAATTTTGGCAAAAAATAAGAAAAGAAAGAAAATACTTCCCTTTCCTATGTTTGTTCAATTATATTTGAATGCATTTGGAATAATAAGAAACGTCTCATTGTGTTGAAGTAAATAAATGTATTTTTATTATTATTAATTTTTTGCTTTTAGATAGTGAAAGATAGACTTAGATAGAGATGTGATTATTACTTACCATCTAGAAACTAACATAAAATTGTTATGCATGTTTGAATAGGAAACCCACACCCGATATAATCTTAGAATATCCTAGGAGGAATCAATGTGAAAACACTCTTTTTTGGTTCCACATACTATTCTTTTATAAAGAAACAATAAATTTCATTTCTTTCTAGTATCGAAATTCAACTTGACGCTAAATACTATATAACAAACATGTCATATGTAAGGAAAAAATGAGAGATAATGAAAACCAGTTATATAATTTGGAATTATATATATATATATATATATATATATATATATATATATATATGTATGTATAAATTGCTTAGTAACATACTTTCATATAGTTACTTATAGGAACCCTTCCACCGTATGATTTCCAACCAATACCAAGATATGTTCATATTAATGTATAAATTTCTTGGTAAACTCAATTATGTAATCCATCTCTATGTTTGAGAATATATCATCTATTTGGTTATGACTACTTCATTATATATTGTTAGTTTTTCCTCTAGAAAGATGTTCTGTAACTTAATTACTTGTCTCTATTCTCTTTTAGTATTTGCATAATCATTTGTTGTAATCATATTTCTAGATATAGAGTGGTGAAGGTTACTATAACTATTTTACTACTTGTGCCTAATTTTTTTAGCACTAGAATATCATGAATATAAAAATTCTGGTAACCAATCTATGAAATAAAGGGAATTATTTTCTACAAAATAAACCCCTTGTATTTTAGTATATAATCAAATAATTTAAATCTAATGACTAGGAACATATTGTTATTTCTCTCTCATACTAAATAAATCATATTTTTGAAAGGTTCTTATGTACAATGATTTTAGTCTTCTTGTGGTGACCTATATTTTCATAGATCTCATATATACTTTTAAAATGTTTCGAACACAAAAAATTGTTAGTGTTATTTATTTCTATTACTTCAAGATGTAATAAAAAGAGTAATTGAGTGTATAATTTGATGCTAGAAAATAGATGTTGTGATAAAATAGTCAAATGTATCTTCCCTATGAGACACTTTTGTCACTCTAAGAGTCACATGGAGTAGTTAATTCGTATACAAGGTCAACTAGTGATATAGAGTAGTGAATTTATATACAATGTCAAATAGTGATATAGAGCAGTTAATTCATATACACATGGCATGGTCATTGTGGGTTACTATCACATTATACACATTCAAGTCCGTTTTTGGCATTCATTATTTTTATGAACCTCTAGAATTACTTTTCCATATATTTTGTTTTGTAATTTATTTTTATTGATTCATCATTAGAATTAGTAAAATCATATCAGAATGAAATAAACCCATCTTAACAATCAATCAACAAAGCAATGGGACATTAGGGTTTGTGATAGGGGACATGGAATGGGAAGGAGATGGTGTTGTCAAGCAAAAATTATTAAAATATATTGTTTTGTAATATGTGTATGGGTAAAGGAAGAGGGATGGAAAAAAACTAAAAAAATATTTTTTATAACGGTATTGGGATGACGAGGGGGGATTTGTTTACAGAAAACATATTGTACAAGTATGTATCCTATTTATTTGAATTCTTTTTCTATGTTTCTAAATGAGTAGTGGACACTATTGAAAAAGTCTTTATGATTCACCAAGATTTTCCACGGTGACAAAAACATACAAAATTTCTCCATTATTTCCCTATGAAATATTTTTCCTTCCCAATAACCATGGAAAACAAACAACATATTTTGTTTTCCTACCATTCACCTCTCCATGATCCACCATGTTACAAACACAACCTAGGAGTAAATTGAAAACTCTATCATTACTATATAATTTTTTGCAATTTATCTTGTACACATATTTGACCGGATAAGTCATGAATATGAGCAAATCCAAACTAAGCACGTTTGTCTTTTATCAAAATGAAACAAAGATATTTCACAAGTATGAGACAAAGAAGAACACATAGACATATCGAACTTCGTTAAAGATGATAACATAAGAAATAACACAGGCATTATCCCAAAAAAAATTTCCTTGACTCAAACTAATAAATAGAGACTTAGAAACATGACAACATATATGTCATATTGCCAACAAGTAGACAAGAATGCTAATTAAGGACACAATATAAACTTCTTAGATGTTTGATTCTTCCTTGTTCCTTGACATTCCTTCACATAAAATCATCCATCAAAAAGTTTCACACACATAACAGATACACATCCACTATTTGCATCCTCCTTATTGGCGTGACAATGTAGACATGAACCTACATTGTGTCTCCTTGATTTAGATAACCATACATATAGGTCAGTCATAAAATGAATGTCATATTGTTAGTGTTTATTCAAAAACAAGTGGGTAGAATTCCAACTAGAGAAAGGACTCAAACCTGTTATATGCAATGGAGAAAACATCAAAGCATTGACAATTCTCTGGAAGATATGCACACCTAGGACATACTTATTGGCTGTCAGGAGCATCATCCTTATTCCTACTAGAAGTCTTGTAGTTTGTAAAGGTGGGAATGCCTTCTTGGTTAAACATGACTTGCTCTTTGTTGATCTTTATACCTTTACTCAAACAATGTTGTGACTTCTCTGACATCTTGAAGTTTTGGTTTACCTTCCTGATGTAGTGATATACCAACGATGGAGGCAATAGCTAGTAAAGAACACAGTTGAATTGTGTTTTCGTGGGTTTCACGAGCAACCTTTTTATAGTTTTCGATGCCCTATTAGGATTTTTTATTTACTCATATTGATAGGATATGTTTCCAAAAATGAAAGATGATTAAAAATAAAATGGAAAGGAAACTGGAAATAAAATGTTAGTATTTACTATAATTTTGTGGAGAAAACTCTAAAATATTTGAAGACATGAAGCCTCCAACTTAATTTCTTCTTCCCAATGATTAAAAATATGTTTTTAATGTATATATACATTGAACACACAAATAAATTAAAATATAATGTTATGTTTCAAAAAATAGGTGACACCCACTTGGGATATTTTTCCATAGAAAAATATATATGCGGAAGTTTATAAAGAAAGATATAGTCATATAATTTCAAATGGATGAAAAGCGAACAAGAAAAAAGAATGGATGAATTTTGACAAACAATAAGAAAAGAAAGAAAATACTTCCCTTCCCCTGTGTTTGTTCAATTATATTTGAATCCATTTGGAATAATAGAAAATATCTCATTGTGTTGAAGTAAATAAATGAACTTTTTTAATTAACTTTTTGCTTCTAGATAGTGAAAGATAGACTTAGAGATGTGACTATTAATTTCCATCCAGAAACTTACATATAATGGTTATGCATGTTGGAATAGGAAACCCACACCGATGTAGTCTTAGAATATCCTAGGAGGAATCGATGTGAAAACATCTTCATTGTTTCCACATACTATTTTTTATAAAGTAACAATAAATATGATTTCATTCTAGGTTTGAAATTTAACTTGATGCCAAATAGTAAATAACAAACACATCATATGTAAGGAAAAAATGAGAGATAATGAAAAGCAATTATATAATTTGGCATAATATACATCTGTATATGCATGATATAAGAAGGTTTTTTTATCTTTTATTTATTTTTTGAATGTTTTATTGGCATATTTCATATTTTCTATTGAATTAAACATTTAAAAATGGGAGTGGAACACTGGAGGACTCAAAATTGAATTGATATGAGAAACATGGACTATAATATTTTTTTAGATTTTGTAGGCTACATTTTACACGAAAAATGTTGTTTCTATACCTGGTCCTTAGTGAACTAATAAAGTTTGGAGATGCAAGTCATTTATATTAATATAGTTCCAATTCTAACAGAAAAATATTTGTAAAGAGTAAGGTTGTTATTTATGCTATTTTCTATTTAAATTTTATTAGTTTTCACATAGTACAATGTGTAACAAGGGACACACAAAAACTTGTTCACTTTTATTCTTTTTTACTTTAAATAAATGGTAGTGTGAAAATTTATCCCACCTCACTATCATACATACACCATAATAAATATCCTCTATATTAATAATACAATTTGGTAATAAAATATATTCTTTGATTCATTTCAGTTGTAAGTCATAGATCAAAATTTCTATTGATAACTTTTTAATGGATGACTTGGACATATCCTGAATTCTTTGTTGTCCTTTCTTTTAGTGGAATAATTTTACCATTTCGGTAAAACAGTATGATCAACAAATGAACCTCAAATAAATAGCTAACACAATAACTTCCAAAAGTACAGTGAAGAGAATGTTTTAAATTGATAAGAGGCCAGAATAAAAATATGTTAACAAAAGGAATTTTTTTAGGAACCAATCTTCCCTATTTTGATTGGCTACATAGAGAGAAATAAGTAATAAAATATTATAATGCCCATATCTATGCATATAGTGTCCTTTTGGATCTATTATCCAATTATTGTTATAGAAGATTATCTTCCATATCAACACCAAAGACTTCTTCTAGATGTTTCCTCGTGCATTTTATTAAGTTTATAAAATAAAATAGCCTTTTCCAATAAAAAATTCATCTTTGGATATCTAAATATTTTGAAGAGGTCGAATGACATTTATTTCTAAACCAGGGGGGTACTTTATTCATCCCATCCCCCTAGTATGGGCAAAATCATCTAAAAGGAAGTACATCTCCTACTTATAGCAAACGCAGGTATATTCTCATCAACCCACAAAGGCTCCACAGAGCAAAGAGATCAGAAAGCAAGCAAGAAGCCACGGAAGACCCCAGATCGCTCAATAGACATCAACAAATAGAAAACCCATCACTCATCACTCCTCTAACAGCTCTTCTTCTTGATGATGACATACGGCGTCCTCCTTTTTTCTAGGATCATCATCCCTCGAATACGAGGTGGTAGGACTCTAGCATCTGAGCAGACGAATGTCTCACTCATGTCTTTTCCCCATCTGCCTACCGCATTAGGTATCGAGATCGCAACCTTGTGTACAACTGAGCCTGTAATGTCCTTACTCTTGAGCTCCTCCCTAAAGTCTCTGACGTACGTCGAGGCTCTCCAGGGCTCCTCGGCCTCCCTCACAGCACGTTGTAGGTGTAATCATCATCTACCTCAATAATGGAAATGTTAAGCATCTGATCATCTTCCATCATGAGCCCAACCATACAAGCTTGCAAGTAGGCCAAATCATACGCTGAGGTCATGAGCAATGCCCGAAAAGCTAGACATACCTCAGCGTTGTGGTTGCGGACGACCCCTGCCAACCATCTACTCATATTTCCATTAGGGTCCTTACTTCTGCCGATAGAAATATTCAGCTTGAGGTTGTGTAAGTCCGGAGGTACCCACCTGATCAAGCTAACTTCCCTCAATCTCGTCGTCGGCTAGGTTGAATGATATGTGATTCAAAAGTACAATTCGATTTCATTTTATATTTCTTGATGAAGTTACTTTTTTATTATATAATATGGTATGTCAGACAAAATAAAAAGAATAATAGCAACATTGAATTATTTTAAATTACTTAAAAATCACTAATGAGATAAAGAAAAAACCCAACCAGTCTTATCTTTTATAAAAATATCCATAATATTTTTTATAAAAACTATAAATTTATTTGAACTACTTATTTTAAAAATGTTAAGAAAAAATAGTTTATGTTCCCCACCATCACAAAGATACTACAAAGATGCCAACGCAAATGTGTGGGAAACAAATTGGGTTGTCAGTCCTTTCAGAATGGTGAAGCCTACAGATCATAATAGGTCCATAATCTTTTTTTCTGCATATCAAACATTTTACAATGTAGAATATTATTGTTGTTGCTCATTGGAAAGCATTTTTCATTTTATCTACATAAACATAAAGAATTGATACGGAACTTTTTTTTGTGCTTGAATTAGATAATTTTTTAAGTCTATTAATTATATACAACCTAGAAAGATAATACTCTTAATTTTGTAGTTAAATGACGGACACTTGCAACATTAGTTGTTTTTCTTATATTCAAAAATTAAAAATTACGATTCTAATAAAGATTTAAAAGACATTCTTTGAAGTCATATGATTTTTTTATATTATATCATCGCATGAATGATAATGAAGGTCATAAAATCATTTTTACACCTATATCACAAACAATATTCTTAAATAAATTTATAATGGGTTTAACTATTTTGATGTAGATTCATAGGTTATTAAAAAATAGCTCTTTCTATTTCTATAAGTATGTTAACCATAACAATGATTAATTAATTATTCCTATCATAGTGAGTGAATTTGAAGTACATTGGATCTCCATGTAGAATTAGATGTGCATATTCTCATTGAAATGATGGTCAAAGGTGTTTTATCTTAAATATTTTAAACTTTTCATATCAGTGGAAATCAAACAATATGGAGTTGTATTCCATAAATAAAACAAATAAAGACATTAATAAAATAAATAAAGACATAAATAAAATAAATATATCACCATTAATATTCCATAACTTACTTTTTTGGGGTTGAATTTGATAATGAAATTTGTTCATATAGGTCTGTTGTAAAACAATATGGAGTCAAAACTTTATATTAACCACAATAAAATGCTTGGATATTTTATTGAATGTAACATTTAAATAACTAAGACCAATGAAAATATTGGTGTAGTCTTTTTTTATTTTTTGATTGTCATGTACAAGATCTACTAATCCACTCCAAAAGATGAAAAGTTAAAATTTATTAGCAAATTGGAGAATTCATGTGAACGTGCAGATAAACCCATATGACGATGTAGGAAATACATTTTATTTTTTATTAACTATTATTTCAAAATATTAACTTTGAGATGGTAATTGTAGAAAATCTGAAAATTATATATTTATATTTAATTAATGTAAGATGTTACCTTGTTGTGCCAAAATAGTCCTTGTTTAAATGTGTACATTCTTAGAAGATATGGACTATGTGTTGTTATTTAACAAACACACTTATTATGGTAGTTCCTTTAGTATTGTTTTTAAAATATTTTTTCATTTTACATAGATCAATACAAATAATGGACAATCGACTTTATTTTATACTCCGCATGAAACTTTTCCTAACTTGATAAATTGATAATGGCATAGTTATATAACTCTATTATTTTACACTAGCACACTTGTGGGTTTTGACATCGGTCATTTTATTCCTTTAGTGTCAGTTAAAATGCAACTTGTAGGTTGGGAACGTTGTTGATAAATGACTATGACATCAATTTGCTAAGAAAAATAAAACTGACATCGTATAATAGGGAGGCAGTTTACGGAAGCGACGTCTAAGATAGTAAGAACCTATGTGAAAGACTTGCTAGTAAAAAAAATTATCTGATAAGGACATCAATTTATTCTTACTATTTCACACATGTCTAGAATGGTAGATTTTACACGTGTGTTTCTTTTGAGTTTCTCAATCAAATCTAAAATAATTTTGCTTTAGAAGAGAAACTTCAAAATTAGGAGTTTTGACGCACACAATCTCTCCATGAAATTGTGGGCTAATGTAGAAATGTTTTCATAAGAAACCCTCTGATATTCATGTATTTTATGTATCTTGTGCCTAGATAGATAGAATTATCTATTACGCATCCATTTTGTCTTATTCTAATGTATTTGGTTTGAAATTATGTATTTTATGATAGTCTAAAGCATTGTTTACTTTATTGTAGAGAAATATAATACACACTAGAGACAGTCAGTACCACAACTACAACCAGTACCCCTGATAAGATTAAAAGGAAGGACTTGTCATACGGAAATCTCAGCATCACCAAGATGAGGCTCCATACCACGAATATGTCAAGTTCGTGCCCCTGACGGTCAGCTCAATTTTTCTAGTAAAAGAGATCACAAAGACTTAGTGGAATCTCAATACCATTGACAGTTTACTGGATGACACTAAGATAGTCTGCCCTATTCATGAAAAAAGATAGCTCGATGGCACTGACTTCCAATTATGTGTCACGACGATTTTCCAGATGACCATGATAAACAAAGTCAACATCCAACAGTTCATTAGATAAGTTATCTTTTAGCCTCTTCCTTAAAAACCTAAATGGACAAATAGAGAGGGGACATCAACCATTTTACTAGGGATTAGAGACCTAATGAGAAGGAGACACTGATTCATGGGGAAAGGTTCATCCAAACACCTCCAATGAGAAGTTTGATGGTCAAATTGTTATCCAATTTGTGACGATCTTCAAAGGGATCAAACTTACACCTCATTACATGGGTTTTCTTCATTCTCTATGTTGTTTATCTCCTACAAACCTTTTTTATATCATGTCAAACATGAGGGGATAAATCCCCTGCTCTTTGGGACCCTAGAATAGCATGATGTTGAAACAATGCATGTTTATTTGTAGTATAATATATATTGTCTTTGCTTCATATTTTAACAGTGGAAGCTCATAATTTTGTTATTATGCTTGATCACCATGTATATGTGTTAGATCTATTAGAGTGGTATTAATAATCAATAAAATATATTATCAACATGGTGAATAATGTGCTATGAGAGTGGGATAACCACTATGAGGTAGATTGTCCAGAGAGTTTGTATTGTTTAGCTTTCCATATTGACACTATTAGACATAGTTAGTAATTTGGTTATATAGTATACTACTCTACTATAGTGGATAGTACAAGATATAGACGTTGAAACCTAAGAAGCAAGATAATTTATCATATTTGGACAAAATACATGCATAGCTCACACTTTGGTGAAACATGTATCCTAAATATCTGATTAATGTGATCCTTAAACCATTTTAATTCTTTCATATTTAATTTCAATTCTTCATTTAATCACTCAATCAATTCATTCTTTTTCTAGATGATCTGTTTTAGTTGGTAGTAGTCTCTTTCCCAGGACAAGCTAAATAGAGGTATCAGAGTATTATTCATGACTAATAGTTGAAAATACCTAGGCAATCAGAGATCTGGGGAGCTCTAGGATTTGTCCATATTTTCTCCTCTCTTGTATGCAATTTCACCTATAACATAATCATAGAATCCATATTCATCAAGTATATCATCCATTCTACCATCATCCATCAAATTAGGAATCATTCTTTAATATACGTTCAAGATGCTAGTATAAAGACCATGTCATTTTAGTTGGAGATAGCCACACCCTCAAGTCATTCCTTAGTATTATTTTTTCAAAAGACACTAAATTTTCCCATATTGTTAATAAGAAAAAAAATTGATTTATTTGGAATACATCACAACACTTGATATCAAACTTATTATTCCACCTTCTTCTATGTTATCACTCTTTTAATCATTAGTTGAACCATATAATTGGGAATTGATCTCATATTCAACACTGTTGAAGTAGACATATCCTATCTTCAAAAGTGTTCTTTTGTATTTTAATGTGTACGTAAGAACACCCTTTATCTTTCTAAAATCATTCATAACCATAAGGATTACTTTGTGTCATTCATCTCCTCTTCTTTCCCCACTTGCTTATTCATTTTGATCTAGTCTCAATTCCAAGGATAGGTATCTACAACGGGAACACCTATAAAATCTTGAATATTTAAATAAACATAGATCGTGTTGTTCAATGAGAGGAAAATATATGGTGATCCTTACATACCATGATCAAAGTTTAAAACTTCTTCTCTTTTGTTTTTCTTAATTTGAACTAGAATAAGCTTGTAATTCTAGTTTTTTATTGGGTGGGACCACGGGGCCAACTTTTCCTTTGGTAACATGATCCTAAGTGTTAGAAATTATATTTTCTAAATTTCTTTTTTAATTGTCTGATTTTTATTTTTATATTTTATTTAGTTTTCATAAAAATATAAAGGAGAATATTAATTACTTTTGAAGTACAATTCCCTCTTCAATTTTCATTCTCCATCGACTTGCTTCTTGGCCTTGTGTTAGGAAGAAAATCAAAAGGATAGATTTATGCATTAAACTAATTCTTCTAAGTTATAATTAATGAAGACAAAATATTTTTATTAGGGTACTAATTATTTTTTGCATTAGTTGTTTTATATACAACATTGAGTAAATCCATATTGGACGAATACAATTTTATTAAAATGATTGATGAAAATAGAGGAAATACTCTCCTACATGAAACATCTTATCCAAGTAATAATATACGTGAACAGTCCTTGGGTAGTAACATATGCATACATGTTTCCACTTACTTTTAAATTAACATACTTTCATATAGTTACTTATAGGAGATACCTTTCCATTGTAGGATTTCCAACCTTGGTAAACTCGATTACATCATCGATTTCTATGTTTGAGAATATATCATCCATTTGTTTATGACTAATTCATTATATATTGTTAGTTTTTCCTCTAGAAAGATGTTATGTAACTTATTTACTAGTCTCTATTCTCTTTTAGTATTTGCATAATCATTTCTAGATATTGAGTGGTGAAGGTTACTATAACTATTTTACTACGTGTGCCTAACTTTTTAGCACTAGAATATCATTTACCTAGTAGGATATAAAATTTCTGGTAACCAATGGATGATGTAAAACGAATTATTTCCACAAAAGAAACCCCTTGTATTTTAGTATATAATCAATTAATTTCAATCTAAATGACTAGGAACATATTATTATTTCTCTCTCATACTAAATAGATCATATTTTTGAAAGGTTCTTAAGTCCTATGATTTTAGTGTTCATGTGGTGACCTATATTTTCATGGATCTAATATATTCTTTGAAAATATTTCAAACACAAAAAATCGTTAACATTATTTATTTCTATTACTTCAAGATGTAATAAAAAGATTTTTCGAGTGTATAATTTGATGCTAGAAAAGAGATTTTGAGATAAAATAGTGAAATGTATCTTCCTATGAGACACTTTTTTCACTCTAAGAGTCACGTGGAGTAGTTAATTCACATACAAGGTCAAAGAGTGATATAGAGTACTGAATTCATATACACACAACATGCTCATTGCAGATTACTATCAAATTAGACACATTCAAGTCCACCATTGGCATTCATTGTTTTTGTGAACTTCTACATTTACTTTACCATAAATTTATTTTGTAATTTATTTTCATTGTTTTTGTGAACTTCTACGTTTACTTTTCCATAAATTTATTTTGTAATTTATTTTTATTGATTCATCATTAGAATTAGTAAAAAGCTATTAGAATCAAAGAAACCCATTGTAACAATCAATCAACAAAGCAATGGGACATTAGGGTTTTTGGTAGGAGACATGGAATGGGAAGGAGATGATGTTGTCAAGAGAAAATTATTAAAATGTGTTGTTTTGTAATATGTGCATGGGTAAAAGGAGAGGGATGGGGAAACTTAAAAAAATATAATTTCTTACAAGGGTATGGGGATGGCGAGAAGGGATCTGTTTATAGAAAACATGTTGTACAAGTATGTATCATATTTATTTGAATTATTTCCATGATGTCTAAATGAGTAGTGGACACTTGAGAAGAACTCTTTATGATTCACCAAGATTTTCCATGGTGACAAAAATGTATAAAATTTCTCCATAGAGTCCCTATGAAATATTTCCCCTTCCCAATAACCATGGCATACAAACAACATATTTTATTTCTCTACCATTAACCTCTCCATGATCCACCATGTTACAAACACAACCTAGGAGTAAATGGAAAACTCTTTCATTACAATATACCTTTTTACCATTTATATTGTACAAGATATCTTGTACATACATCTATAGGAGCTTGCCCAAATCTGGAGATGATGCAATGTTCCAAAGATACAAGCAAGCAAAGAAAGAAGCTAAAAAGGTGGTTCGGGAGGCAAGGTCTAGATACTTTGATGATATGTATAAGAAGCTGGACACTAGAGAAGGGGAAAAAGATATATATAAAATGGCTCATTTAAGAGAAAGGAAGGAAGAGACTTGAGTCAAGTAAAATGCATAAAGAATGAAGATGGTAGAGTATTGGTGAAGGACAATGATATCAAAAACCAGTGGAGAAATTACTTCCATAAGCTTTTCAATGGAGATATTGCATATAATGTCAGCGACTCGTGTGACATGAATACAAGAGATATCATTTACACACGACGAGTTTCACCATTTGAGGTCAAGAATGCTTTGAAAAAGATGAAAATGAGAAAGGCATGCGGACCAGACAACATTCCCATTGATGTATGGAAGAGTATGGGGGATGAGGGAGTTACATGGTTAACAAATTTCTTTAACAAGATTATGAAGACCAAGAAGATGATGGATGAGTGGAGATATAGTATTATAGTCCCAATCTACAAGAACAAAGGTGACGTTCAAAGCTATACAAACTATAGAGGTATCAAGTTGATGAGTTACACGATGAAGCTTTGGGAGAGGATTATTGAGCAGAGGTTAAGATCTATAACGCATGTATCAAATAACCAATTTGGTTTCATGCATGGAAGATCAACAACAGAGGCTATTTTTCTGATAAGGAGGCTTATGGAGAAGTGTAGACAAAGCAAAAGAGATCTTCATATGGTGTTTATCGATCTAGAGAAGGCTTATGATCGAGTACCCAGAGAAGTGTTATGGATGGTTTTGAAGAAAAAGGGTGTGTTTATCCAATACATTGACTTGATCAAAGTCATGTATGATAGCTCTACTGCAAGTGTCAAGACTCCTGGAGGAGAGACACTAACTTTTCCTATTACAGTTGGGGTACACCAAGGATCCACACTCAGCCCATATCTATTCGTTCTGGTTATGGATGAGTTAACAAAGAATGTTCAGGATGATATTCCTTGGTGTATGTTATTTGCTGATGATATTGTTTTGATTGACGAAACAAAAGATGGATTGAATGATAAAGTTGAATGTTGGAGAAAGGCATTGGAATCAAATGGATTGATGATTAGCAGGAGCAAAACTGAGTATATGCATTGTAATTTCAGCCAATCTCGCAGTGTGAATGATGGAGCCAAGTTGGACAGAGTAGATATACCAAAATGTGACAAATTTTGTTACTTAGGTTCTATTATTCAAATAGACGGGGATGTCCAAAATGATGTTTGTCACCGAATCACTGTAGGATGGTTGAAATGGAGGAGTGCAACTGGAGTTTTATGCGATCAGAAGATCCCTCTCAGGTTAAAAAGTAAGTTTTATAGAACAACTATACGACCAACCATGCTCTATGGGAGTGAATGTTGGGCGGTGAAGAAACAAGGTCTCAACAAGATGAACGTGGTTGAAATGCGTATGCTGGGATGGATGCGTGGGAAGACAAGAAAAGATCATTTGAGAAATGACTATATCAGGAATAAAGTGGGGGTGGCGAGCATTGAGGACAAGTTGTGTGAGGGTCGACTCAGATGGTACGGACATGTGCAACGCAGACCTACTAGTACGCCTATACGAAGCAATGCTATTGAGCCAAACACTATAAATAGAAGAAGAGGAAGGCCTAAATTAACATGGGATGAGCTTATAAAGAGAGATTTTGAATCTCTACATCTCAATCAGAATATGACCCATGATAGAGCTGAATGGAAATGAAGGATCCATGTAGCCGACCCCAACTTAGTTGGGATTGAGGCTTAGATGATGATGATGATGATGATGATGATGATATATTTGACTGGACAAGTACTCAATATGAGGAAATCCAAACAAAGCATGTTTGTCTTTTATCAAAATGAAACAAAGATATTTCACAAGTACGATATAAAGTAGAACAAACAGGCATATTGAACTTCATTAAGGACGATAACATAAGAAATAACATAGACATGATCCCAAAATGTTTCTCCTTGACTCAAACTAATAAATAGAGACTTATAACAATGACTGCATATATGTCATATTGCCAACAAGTAGACAAGATTGCTAATTAAGGACACAATATAAACCTCCTAAACACATGATTCTTCCTTGTTCCTTGACAATCCTTCACATAAAATCACCCATCAAAAAGTTTCACACACATAATACATGCACCTCAACTATTCGCATCATCCTCCTTCTTATTGGCGTGACAATGTAGACAGGAACCTACATTGTGTCTCCTTGATTTAACTTGATAACCATACATATAGGTCAATCATACAATGAATGTCATATTGTTAGTGTTTATTCGACAACAAGTGGGTAGAATTCTAACTAGATAAAGGACTCAAACCTATTAGATGCAGTGGAAAAAACATCAAAGCATTGACAATTCTCTTGAAGATACCCACACCTAGGTGACTAGGAACATATTGTTATTTCTCTTTCGTACTAAATAGATCATATTTTTGAAAGGTTCTTAAGTCTTATGATTTTAGTGTTCTTGTGGTGACATATATTTTCATAGATCTAATATATTCTTTGAAAATATTTCAAACATAAAAAATCATTAACATTATTTATTTCTATTACTTCAAGATGTAATAAAAAGATTTGTCAATTGTATAATTTGATGCTAGAAAACATATTTTGAGATAAAATAGTCAAATGTATCTTCCTATGAGACACTTTTATCACTCTAAGAGTCACGTGGAGTAGTGAATTCATATACAAGGTAAAAGAGTGATATAGAGCACTGAATTCATATACACACAACATGGTCATTGTAGATTATTATCACATTAGACACATTCAAGTCCACTATTGGCATTCTTTGTTTTTATGAATTTCTACATTTACTTTTCCATAAATTTATTTTGTAATTTTTTTTATTGATTCGCCATTAGAATTAGTAAAAAGCTATCAGAATCAAAGAAACCCATTGTAAAAATCAATCAACAATGCAAAGGGACATTAGGGTTTGTGGTAGGGGATATGGAATGAGAAGGAGATGGTGTTGTCAAGTGAAAATTATTAAAATGTGTTGTTTTGTAATATGTGCATGGGTAAAGGGAGAGGGATGGGAAAAACTTAAAAAAATATAATTTGTTACAAGTGTATGGGGACGGTGAGGAGGGATCTGTTTATAGAAAACATGTTGTACAAGTATGTATCTTATTTATATGAATTCTTTTTCCATGTGTCTAAATTAGTAGTGGACACTTGAGAAGAACTCTTTATGATTCACCAAGATTTTTCATGGTGACAAAAATGTATAAAATTTCTCTGTAGATTCCCTATGAAATATTTCCCCTTCCCAATAACCATGGCATACAAACAACATATTTTATTTCTATACCATTCACCTCTCCATGATCCACCATGTTACAAATACAACCTAGGAGTAAATTGAAAATTCTATCATTACAATATACCTTTTTACAATTTATCTTGTTCACATATTAGACTAGAAAAGTCATCAATATGAGGAAATCCAAAATGAAACAAAGATATTTCACAAGTACGATATAAATAAGAACAAATAGACATATTAAACTTCATTAAGGGTGATAACATAAGAAATAACATAGACATGGTCCCAAAATGTTTCTCCTTGACTCAAACTAATAAATAGAGACTTGTAACAATGACTGCATATATGTCATATTGCCAACAAGTAGACAAGAATGCTAATTAAGGACACAATATAAACCTCCTAGATGCATGATTCTTCCTTGTTCCTTGATATTACTCCACATAAAATCACCCATCAAAAAGCTTCACACACATAACACATGCACCTCAACTATTCACCTCATCCTCCTTCTTTTTGGTGTGACAATGTAGACATGAACCTACATTGTCTCCTTGATTTAACCTGATAACCATACATATCGGTCAGTCATACAATGAATGTCATATTGTTAGTGTTTATTTGACAACAAGTGGGTAGAATTCCAACTAGATAAAGGACTCAAACATGTTAAATGCAGTGGAGAAAACATCAAAGTATTGGTAATTCTCTGGAAGATACCCACACCTAGGACATACTTGTTGGTTGTCAGGACCATCATCCTTATTCCTATTAGAAGTCTTATAGTTTGTAAAGGTGGGAATGCATTCTTTGTTGAACATGACTTGCTCTTTGTGGATCTTTCTACCTTTACCAAAGAAATGTTGTGACTCATCTGACATCTTGAAGTTTTGATTTACCTTCCTGATGTAGTGGTATACCAACGACGAATGCAATAGCTAACAATGAACAAAGTTATTTTTATTTTGTTGATCAATTGTGTTTTTGTGGGCCTCACGAGCAACCATTTTATAGTTGTTTATGTCGTACTAGGATTTTTTTTGTTGTCTCCTATTGATAGGATATGTTTCCAAACATGTCATATGTTAGGAAAAAATGAGAGATAATGAAAACCAGTTATATAATTTGGAATAATATATACATATACGCATGATATAAGAAGGTTTTTTTTATCTTTTTTTGTTTCTGAATGTTTTTATTTGCATATTTCGTAATTTTTATTTAATTAAACATTTAAAAATGGGAGTGGAACACAAAAGAACTCAAAATTGAATTGATATGAGACACATGGAGTATAATAAAACAAATTTAAGATTTTGTAGGCTACATTTTACACGACAAATGTTGTTTCTATACCTGGTCCTTAGTGAACTAATAAAGTGTGGAGATACAAGTAATTTATATTAATATAGTGCCACTTATAATAGAATAAATATTTGTATAGAGTAAGGTTTTTAGTTATGCTATTTTCTATTTAAATTTTGTTAGTTTTCACAAGGTACAACATGTAACAAGGGATACACAAAAACATTTACACTTTTTATTCTTTTTTACTTTAAATAAATGGTAGTGTGAAAATGTATCCAACCTCAATATCATATATACACCATAATAAATGTCCTCTATATTAATAATACATTTTGGTAATAAATATTTTCTTTGATTCATTTCTGTTGTAAGTCGTAGATCAACATTTATGGTGATAACATTTTAATGAATGACTTGTACATACCCTGAATTCTTGTTGTCATTTCTTTTGGTGGAATAATTTCAACCATTCACTAAATAGTATGATGAACAAATGGATCTCAAATAAGTAGCTAAACACAATAACTTCCAAAAGTACAGTGAAGAGAATGTTTTAAATTGATAAGATACCAGAATAAAAATCCGTTAACAAAACAAATTTTTTTAGGAACCAATCTTCCCTATTTTGATTGGCTACGTGGAGAGATATAATTAATTAAATATTATAATTCCCAAATCTATGCATATAGTGTCCTTTTGGATTTGTTATCCAATTATTGTTATAGAAGATTATCTTCCATATCAACACCAAAGGCTTTTTCTAGATGTTTCCCCATGCCACTCTATATTTTTTATAAAAATGATATGGATATTTTTATTAAAAAAATAAGACTGGTTGATTTTTTTCTTTGTCCCGTTAGTGATTTTTAAGTAATTTGAAATAATTCAATGTTGTTATTTTTCCTTTTATTTTGTGTGATATATCATATTCTATAACAAAAAATTAACTTCATCAAGAAATATATAATGGAATCGAATTGTACTATTGAATCATGTGTCGATCAACCTCTTCATAATATTTATATATCCAAAGATGAATTTGTTATTGGAAATGGCTATTTTATTTTATAAACTTATTATCTATTGTTGCCATCTTATCTACAATGAAAAATGTCTACATCAATCTCAATTTTGATTTGATTAGTTTGAGAAAAGTAATTAAGAATTCAACTAAAATTCTTCCCACAATTTTGATTGAAGTTAATAGCCCTCACTATTAATTCAAAAGATTATAGAGAATAATTATCTTTGTGGACCAAGATCTATAATTTATTATCATGATTCAACTTTGGATAATTATCCACAATGTAACTATCATATACTATTAATAGTTGGTTGAAAAGTCAGTCAATAAATTGGATTACATATTTAAGGAATTATTAAGTTGATGATAACGTCATTACTTCGATCTTCATCACAATCATTCCAAAGACCCTCCCTAAAAATATGTGCTTCTAGTCAAGTCCTTATCTCCTTCTTTGTTCACAGATGATATCATTACATCATTCGAATATACTAAATATTCATTTACATAATAGTAGGTATAGACATGGCACACAATCCTACACATAATACATGTTTAAAATCAAGAATAAAAAATGTGATTACATGTTTTGTACTAGTCAAGAATACATCAAATGACCTAAAGGCCATAACCATTTCCACAAAACAAAATAATTTTAAAGGTGTAACACTAGATTTATATAATATACATATATCATATCATATCATACATGATAGTTTATCATTGTTCTTAGATACAATTATGCATGTGTCATCCAATTATAATGTGATAGTTGTCCAAAACCTAAGAAAAACACATGAAATGGATCTAATACTAGTGTAGGATTGTTTGGAGGGGATGAAAAACAAAATTATAAATATATTCCCATATAAAACCCAAGCCTAGCCATAAAAAGATATAATAAAGACAAAGTAGGGATAATGAATATACCTTGTACTATTGTTGTCTAATAATAAGAAACAATGATGTTGTCATCATACTTTCATATCCAACTCTGAAGGCGATGTCGTAGCAGCTTGGTTTCCCTCTCAAAAATAACAATATAAAACACATCTTCTTTCTTTGTCAAATAAGATCCTCCTACCTTTGCACACGTGTCAATGCCTCTATGTAGTTCACACAAACAGAAGGGAACACCTCAAAACACCACTATGGTCTCTAAAGAGGAGTAGATCTACACTGTTGATGTGATAGCATCTTCGTATTCTCTTCTCTTGTAAAGTGTATATGTCAGGTATTTCTCTCTCTCTATCTCCGTCATAGGGATATATTCAAACTCAAAATTTTCAAGATTTTATGGATAAAAGAAAGAGATACTCAAATTTGAGTCCTCATCCCCTAGATGTCACCCCTTATATATAAAGATTCATGTTTAAGGGTTTCCTAGAACTGACATCCTTTTCCTAATTAAAATTTCCATTTAATCACAAAATAGGCAAGACTTGGACATGCTTTTAGTTGATCAACTGGTTTCCAAGTCAATAACTTGAACATATTTGTCTTGCACACATTTCATGTCACTGTAGTGATTAAAATCTCAACATATTGTATGGAAAAGTCAATCCATCATTTACATTTTAAATTATTAGTTGATACTTCTACAAATTTCCTAATACATGCACCAACAAATCCATTCAAATTCAGTCGATCATTTGGTACCTCTATATATTGATAATCATGCGATCAATTAGCATTCAATCGACCTAATAGTTCACCTAATTAGCATATGATCAACTAATATATCATTTGATTGGTTGGATTAATATTCAGTCTATACATAATCCAAAACCACTATAATAATGATTGTGTTTGCAAACTTCTTTTTCTTTGAGCATCCTATTTTTTTGATCTTGTAGGTTTCATGCTAGGTGGATAGTAATCTGAATGACCTCACAAATAATGAGTGATATCTAACAACACATCATTCCTACCCACGTAATTGGAATAAGTTGGATAGAAACTTCAACCTAAGTGTAACCATCACTTACATGACTATATAATTCCATTATAATAGATATTCAAATTAAACATGAGGTATGGAGTCTGAAGTTAAAATATTTTTATCTAGAATAGACCATTGAGATATAGTTAGGTCCATATTAACCATTGACTTACACAAACATGACTATGCCTAAAGTCTCAGTTATCAAGGGGCTAGGATATCACTCTAATAGAAGGGACAAATTCCATCTACGCCACTCACAACAACTGTATGTGTCAAAGCACATTCTATCACTACTTGTATGATAACTCATATTTAATGCTATGTTCAGTAGTGTTAAAGTACACTGAACAATAGATGATGATTTTAGTAACTTGGTGTATAAGATTAGAATCACCACTATCACCTTAAGATATGATTTTGAATGTCATTTCATGTTTTCCATTATCATTCTCAAAGAGGGTATGTGCAGTACATATCTTTTCCAATAAGTACCCATGTGTCTGACTTGATATCTAATATTATGACTAACAATATCTACTCTTCAGTCAACACGTGCACACACACTAGTCTTATGTATTATTGTTGTCCATATCTCTTCCACAGTAATATCTAATGAGGGATGTAACAATAATGAATACTCTAAGTACACATATGATCTCATGTTTAGGTCCTTAACCAAAACAACATGTGATGTAGTCAAAAATTCTTAGTACATTCTTACAGTCATTCATTATCTCATACCACAATAACCATAATAAGTGGAATTTACATTAATTATTATCAAATCAAGTACAAGCAAACCTATTACAATCATCATATGAGTGCCTTCAGGGAATACAACCAACAAATATTTATAGTCCTGGTGTAATCAACTCATGAAGTCAGTGTGAGAAGGCATACTAGCACATATTTTTCAATTAATGTTATAGCAACACCAAATTTATTGTCTCGGTGCTAACACATTTTGTAGATTTGAAAACTAATTTTATAGATTTTCTAATAGTTTTGAAACCAAAACCATGTATAACCCTTCACTATGAGTGAAGATATAAAACAAACACTACATATTTATTTTTACCCATGGGTGATGAAGTATAGTCAAGAAGAAGAATGCAACAAAAAACCCTATAACTAGAGTGAACCATAATTAATTACAAATTTTGTTTTCAAAAACTATTGAATCTAACATTTATGTTCTTTACTATCCTCCTTTTTCCCCATAATATGGAAAAACTAAATCCAAAAATTCTCTTATATTTTCCTGATGATTTGTTTTTCATGTGTTCCAACTATTTCAAAAAGAACATTATTGTAATTTTATCTATAGGGAATAAATTAAAGGGAATAAATGTCAACTTTTAATTTTAAGTACACTTAAATCAAATATAAGTTGGTCCTGGGTTTATACGAATGAACGAAACATTTCCTATGCTATAAAAATTTTAACTATATTAAATTTTTACAAGGTGGTGCATGACCATGTGATCTTTAGACTTATATTTATTGTAAATCATCAATTTGTTTATATATAAATTTAAGTAAATTTCAAAGGATTAAATATTTATTTTAGTGATACTTTTTTTTATGTGTATCCTTTTGGATTTTTTTGATGATTTTGAAAATACAATTAGTATATTATTTATATTTCAATTTCATGATTTGTTTTGCATTATGAAACTAGAAGTGTTGGTTCCAAATTCAATGTGGTGGTACTCCAAGCTACAATGATTTTTAGCATTGAAATGCCTAATTTATTTATCCAACATAAATAGGATTTACAATGTCATTTAGAGATTGATATATATTAGTTTAGACTAAGAGTATTAGAAAATTGGATACCTTACTCCAACTTGAGTTCGTGGTTCTACTAGATATAACTATATTAAAGTTAGATCTAAATACAATGGGATAAAATTCATAATTTAATGAAGAATAGGAATCCAATGATTATTTTTCCATTACTAGGAATGAACACTCTAGAAAATTTCTAAGAGGTTTGTTCAAGGAAATGGGAAACAAACTCATATAATGGCAATACTATGAGGAAGTAGGATCAAATTATATAATTTCACTACATTAACATGGACTAAGATTTAAGTGAAAACTATCTCATTAACATAATTGAGTGTCGAGAAATAATAATAGAGCCATGGGGTACTTAAATTTTAGTTAGTAACTAATGATAATAGGAGTATATTACTCATTATGCTTCCTTAAGTGAGTCACCCTCTGTATAACCACTTGACTAGGTTTGCAGATTTCTCCCCTAAAACCCAACAATATAACTCTATTATTTTACACTAGCACACTTGTGGGTTTTGACATCGATCATTTTATGCCTTTAGTGTTAGTTAAAATGCAATTTGTATGTTGGGGACGTTTTTGATAAATGACCATGACGTCAATTTATCGAAAAAGATAAAACTAACGTGGTATAATAGGGACGCAGTTTACAGAACCGATGTCTAAGATAGTAAGAACCTATGGGAATGATTTTCCAATAAAACAATTTTATCTTATTAGGACATCAATTTCTTCTGACTATTTCACATATGTCTAGAATGATATAATTCTATTTCTTTTGAGTTTCTAAATCAAATCCAAAATGATTTTTCTCGAGAAGAGCAACTTCAAGCTTAGGAGTTTTGACGAACACAATCTCTCCATGAAATTGTGGGCTAATGTAGAAATTTTTTCATAAGAAACCCTCTGATATTCATGTATTTTAGGTTTCTTGTACCTAGATAGACAGAATTAGTTATTATGCATCTATTTTGTCTTATTATAATGTATTTCGTTTGAAATTATGTATTTTATGATAGCCTAAAGTATTCTTTGCTTTATTGTAGAGAAATCAAATACACACTAGAGACAGTTAGCACCACAACTACTACCAGTACCCCAGACAAGATAAAAAGAAGGCCTTCTCATAGAGAAATCTCAATAACACCAAGATGAGGCTCCATACTACTAATATGTCAAGTTAGTTCCCCTAATGGTCAGCTCAATTTTTCTAGTAAAAGATATCAAAAAGACTTAGTAGAATCTCAATACCATTGACGGTTTACTTGATGACAGTAAGATAGTATGCCCTATTCATAGAAAAAAAAAAGCTTGATGGAATTGACTTCCAATTTGGTGTCACGAAGATTTTCCAGATGACCATGATAAACAAAGTCAACATCCAATAGTTCATTAGATAAGTTATGTTTTAGCCTCTTCCTTAAAAACCTAAATGGACAAATGGAGAGGGGACATCAGCCATTTTACTAGAGATTAATGACCTAATGAGAAGTAGACACTGATACATGGGGAAAGGTTCATCTAAACACCTCCAATGAGAAGTTTGATGGTCAAATTTTTATCCAATTTGCGGCGATCTTCAGAGGGGATAACCCTTACACCTCATTACATGGGTTTTCTTCATTCTCTATGTTGTTTATCTCCTACAAACCTTTTTTATATCGTGTCAAGCATGAGGGGATAAGGCCCATTCTCTTTGGGACCCTAGAGCAGCATGATGTTGAAACAATGCATGTTTATTTGTAGTGTAATATAGATTGTTTTTGCTTAATATTTTAACAATGGAAGCTCGTAATTTTGTTATTATTCTTGATCACAATGTATATGTGTTAGATCTATTAGAGTGTTATTAATAATCAAGAAAATATATTATCAACATGGTGAATAATGTGCTATGGGAGTGGGATAACCACTATGAGGTACATTGCCCAGAGAGTTTGTATTGTTTAACTTTCCATATTGACACTACTGGACATAGTTAGTAATTAGGTTATATAGTATACTACTCTACTATAGTGGATAGTTCAAGATATAGACGTTGAATCCTAAGAAGCAAGATAATTTATCATATTTGGACAAAATACATGCATACGTCACACCTTGTTGAAACATGTATCCTAAATATCTGATTAATGTGATCCTTAAACCATTTTAATTCTTTCATATTTAATTTCAAGTCTTCATTTAATCACTCAATCAATTTTTGTTTTGGTCTAGCTGATCTATTTTAGTCGATAGTAGTCCCTTTCCCACGACAAGCTAAATAGAGGTATCCGAGTGTGGTTCATGACTAATAGTTGAAAATAACTAGGCAATCAGATATCTAGGGAGCTGTAGGATTTGTCCATATTTTCTCCTCTCTTGTATTCAATTTCACCTGTAACATAATCATAGAATCCATATTCGTCAATGCTATCATGCATTCTACCATCATCCATCAAATTAGGAATCATTCTTTAATATACATTCAAGACGCTAGCGTAAAGACCATGTCATTTTAGTTGGAGATAGCCACACCATCAAGTCATTCCTTAGTATTATTTTTTCAAAAGACACTATATTTTCCCATATTGTTAATAAGAAAAAAATTTGATTTATTTGGAATACATCAAAACACTCTATATCAAACTTATTCTTCCACCTTCTTCTATGTTATCACTCTTTAATCATAAGTAGAACCATGTACTTGGGAATTAATCTCATATTTAACATTGTTGAAGTAGACATATCCTATCTTCAAAAGTGTTCTTTTGTATTTTCATGTGTACATAAGAACACCCTTTATCTTTCTAAAATCATTCCTAACCATAAGGATTACTTTGTGTCATTCGTCTCCTCTTCTTTCCCCACTTGCTTATTCATTTTGGTCTAGTCTCAATTCCAAGGATAGGTATCTACAACGGGAACACCTATAAAATCTTGAATATTTAAATAAACATAGGTTATGTTGTTCAATGATAGGAAAATATATGGTGATCCTTACATACCATGATCAAAGTTTGAAACTTCTTCTCTTTTGTTTTTCTTATTTTGAACTAGAATAAGCTTGTAATTCTAGTTTTTTATTGGGTGGGACCACGGGGCCAACTTTTCCCTTAGTAACATGATCCTAAGCGTTCAAAATTATATTTTCTAAATTTCTTTTTTAATTGATTGATTTTTATTTTTATATTTTCTTTAGTTTTCACAAAAATATAAAGGAGAATATTAATTACTTTTGAAGTACAATTTCCTCTTCAATTTTCATTCTCCATCGACTTTCTTCTTGGCCTTGTGTTAGGAAGAAAATAAAAAGGATAGATTTATGTGTTAAGCTAATTCTTCTAAGTTATAATTAATGAAGACAATATATTATTTTAGGGTACTAATTATTTTTGCATCAGTTGTTTTATATACAGCATTGAGTAAATCCATATTGGATGACTAAAGTTTTAATAAAATGATTGATGAAAATAAAGAAAATACTCTCCTAGATGAAACATCTTATCCAAGTAATAATATAGATGAACATTCCTTGGGTAGTAACCTATGGATACATGTTTCCACTTACTTTTAAATTGACATACTTTCATATAGTTACTTGTAGTAGATCCCTTTCCATTGTAGGATTTCCAACCTTGGTAAACTCGATTACATCATCGATTTCTATTTTTGAGAATATATCATCCATTTGGTTATGACTAATTCGTTATATATTGTTAGTTTTTGTAAGGACCCTGACCTTCGTTTAGGGCTTACCCTGTTTGCTTTGCTTAACCCTGGTGCTTTGGTGCTTTCTAATCACCTTTAGTGGTGATTAGGGTTTTGGTTATGCCTTGTTGAGAGTTGGAGGTGCTACTTGCAAATAACCCAAGTCTAGGGTTTGTAGGCAAGTTTTCCACCTTGAGTGGTGTTTTCCTCTCTCTTTGCCTCCTCTAGGGTTGAGAGGTAGGCTTGGGCTCATTGCCTGAGTTCTTTTGGGCCTAGTTGAGCTTGTTGGACCTTGAGGTGCCTTGCTTTGTTTAGGGTTGAGCCTTGTATCGGACAAGTGTGGATGTGTATCGGCCAAGTGTGGATGTGTATCGGCCAGTGGAGTGTGTCGCCCGAGGAGAAACATGTTGTGTCACCCATGATGCTTGCCCTAGCCTTGACCTTGTTTAGTGGACACTTGGAGCACATCTTGGACATGTGTATGGAGCTTGCTAGAGTAGTGGCTTGTGTACTAGTACAAGTGTCCCTAGGCAAGTGACACCTTGCTTGAACCAACCTTGTTTTCTCCTCCCTTTCCTTCTATATAGGCGGTTCTTTCCTTAGCTTAAGGTCCCTTTGGTTCCTCTCCACCTTGTTGCATGACACAACCCCTCTACCTTGCTAGTGGTGGCCGATATCCCCTTGAAGAAGAAGAGTGGTGGCCGATACACCCTTGGAGGAGCAAGCTTGTCGGCCGACACACCTTGGAGGAGCAAGTTGTGGCTGATAGCCTTGGAGCCTCCATCTTCCTTGCTTGGTGGTGCTTGGAGCATGGAGCTTAGAGTTGCTTAAGGCGGGTTGCATAACTTCTAACTCTAACTACATTATCTCTTGCTATGATCTCATTCACATGTTGGTAGCTTAGTTTCTTGCTTAACTTTCATGTTGGCCGATCCTTGTGATCTAGGGTTTGTAGGTGAGCAATACTCCTTTCTCCTCTTGGTCTAGAGGAGTGAGCTTGGGTTTCTAGTAGCATGAGCAACACCCCTCTTTCTTGGTCGATTGAGGTGAGCTTGTGTTCTAATTGCTTGAGCAATACTCTCCTCTCACCATGGGCTAGAAGGTGAGCTCGGTTAGTGGTGACTACTTTCTAGGGTTTCTCCTTATGACCCGTTTGGTGATAGAAGAAGTGTAAGACCCCTCCTTCTTAGTTGATTGAGGCGAGCCTCTTCTTGACCCACTAGGGTTCGGGTGTCCTTGTGTGAGGTGGAAGAGGATCTTGTAAGTTAACACCTTGGACGATATAAGCTTTGGGGAGGTGCTGCCCGACAGCCCTCTTGACCTAAACTGTTGGGTGATATGCTATGCTGGTTTGGACGATACCTTGATTCTTGTATCTATTTGTAACGGACGACACCTTCCTTTGGTTTGGTCTTGGACGACACACTTGAAGTTGTGACGGGCGTCACACCATTACTATGCCTTGTGTCGGCCGATAGGCCATAAGTTAATAGGCTGGATGATAGATCCGTTTGTTGGTTGCTTGAGTTTAGAACACCAGACTTATACATAGCTGGTGGGCATGGCTGGTAGTCCTGTGAAGGGCGTCACATTAGCCTAGTGTGTCGCCCGATATACTCAGTGTGACGGACATTGCAGCTGGTATGCCCAATGTAGCGTCGTGGGTATGGCTGAGTGTGTCGGCCGTCATGAGATGAGCTTTATGGCTGAGCCTTAGGTGAGGGCATGATGCCCGACACAACCTTTTAGTAAGGGCTTAAGTTACCTCTAGTAAGGGTTCCGTCAGTCATAGAAACCGAGGTGTTAATCTCATACCACGTTTACCATGATGATGGTCTGTGCTATGCTTAATAATGATGATGGAAACGTTAGTCCCTTTTATCTTAATCATCATAATCATCGGTATAATACCCAAGAATAATAATGAGAATGTAATGCAGAGTGTTATGAGGCATGATTAAGAGAAAGGATATAATCCCTACTGTCACTTTGTGTTGATAATGCGCTTAATCCTAAATGTCACCCTGTGTTAATAATATAAGTCTCTAAGTTATTCATGTTGATTATTGAATGATGCTAACCATGCAGGTAATGCATAGCCAAATGAAAGGCTATGAGGAATGATTATATGTGAACAATGAGATGACAGATACATTATGAATGATGTTCCATGATGATGATATAAGCCTTGAGAGGCAGTGGCAATACATGATGAGGGATTGAGATCCCATGGTATGTGATGATCCTTGAGATGGATCCGGATGATTGGAAAGAGGCCAAGTGATAACATGTGATGTGGGATCCTTGTGATGGATCAATATGACGTGAATTGTAGTAAAAGCATAATGAGGAGTTTATGTTATTTATTTCCTTTTATAGCTTTTATGTTATACAACTTGGTTGAATCTTGCAATCCATCTAAAAGATACTAATTAATCACAATGAAATCTATCATGTAGTTGCCCTGGCCGTAGATCCATCATCGTCAGGATTTGGTGATGGTGAAACGGGTTCTCCTGCGGGTTAACCCAGAGCGTATATTGTTGAATATGCGAGGTTTCTCCTAGCCTAAAGTGAGGAGGTAAGAGTGCAACTGCGGTTGTAGACTCAAGGGTGCGGATTCAGGCCCGTAGCCCAATTGTGATGAAGAGCATGGTGAATAGACCCATGGCTCAGGATATGTGATATGAGGAGCATGAATGTGTTCATAGCTCAGAGCACGGTGAACAGGTCCGTGGCTCAGTTTCACTAGCGCCGAGACATGTACCGAGGCGGGCTAGGCAGAGGGTAGCCTGACCCTGTGGCTAAGACCACTTCAGCATGAGACTGCGGTCTTGCTTGTGTTGTACTCGTACACTGACCACGAGGGGCGAGGTCGTAGAGTCTGGCTCTTCCATTGACCTTGTATGGCACCTGCTTGGGTTTCGCAACCGAAGGTTGGATTTGAGCGGTACGGCTCACTTCCTCAGGGCATAATAATAATACGTAATTCAGCCGAATAGTATTACTGCTTAAGACAAACACGAAACATTGGTTGAGGCCTTGTTTGTGTAGTTACTCTCATTATATCTTACAGTTGCTTATATGTTTCCCATATAAAGTAGGACTTATATATCTGTCTTGACTAATCATGTTCCACAAAGAAATACTTGTACTTCCGGTAAGCTTACTATGTATGAACAACTTTACCTTATTTAACTGCTCTTGTCATGTTATACTCTTTATCAGTTAGCTTCTATATTCATCTGAGGTTTTGTAGTTTTGGCGGGGAGTTATGTTTCCCGCTGGGACAATGTTTAATTGTCTCACTCCACTGAGTTACACCCTTTTTAGGTGGTCGAGCTAGACGCGGTGGTGGTCGCGGAGTTGCGGCCGAGCAGCAAGAAGAACAGTAGAAGGCAAGCGATGGACGTGTTGTTGTTTTAGATGTTTTGCGATAGAGTCTAGAGTCATCCATGTACTCTCAGGTCCTTGGTAGTGTTTTGACGTTGTTTCACGATAACAGTCGAAGATGTTTTGTATATCCTGCTGTTGGCCGGATGTGGGCCTCTATATGTATGAACAGGTGATGAACTCGTATGATGGCAGGACAGCTGTTGCTCTAGGCTGTGGACATGTATCAAGGCTTGTATATGATTATATAACCTATTTTCTTGTAGGATGTGGACTGGAATGTAATAGTTTCTTAGTTTATCAGTTTTCCGCAATCGGTTTTAATTAACCCGTATTTTCGATAATCTGTGGTTATGGTGATTTCCGCACGTTTTTGCGCAACACCTCGCTGTCTGTGTGATAGTGAGATGTGTTGCCACAGTTTTTCCTCTAGAAATATGTTATGTAACATATTTACTAGTCTCTATTCTCTTTTAGTATTTGCATAATCATTTCTAGTAATCATTTCTAGATATTGAGTGTTGAAGGTTACTATAACTATTTTACTACATGTGCCTAATTCTTTATCACTAGAATATTGTTTACCTAGTTGGATATAAAATTTCTGGTAACTAATGGATGATGTAAAAGAAATTATTTCTACAAAAGAAACCCCTTGTATTTTAGTATATAATCAATTAATTTCAATCTAAATGACTAGGAACATATTATTATTTCTCTCCCGTACTAAATAGATCATATTTTCGAAAGGTTCTTAAGTCCTATGATTTTAGTGTTCATGTGTGACATATATTTTCATAGATCTAATATATTCTTTGAAAATATTTCAAACACAAAAAATCATTAACATTATTTATTTCTATTACTTCAAGATGTAATAAAAAGATTTGTCGAGTGTATAATTTGATGCTAGAAAAGAGATTTTGAGATAAAATAGTTAAATGTATCTTCCTATGAGACACTTTTATCACTCTAAGAGTCACGTGGAGTAGTGAATTCATATACAAGGTCAAAGAGTGATATAGAGTACTGAATTCATATACACACAACATGGTCATTGCATATTATTATCAAATTAGACACATTCAAGTCCATTGTTGGCATTCATTGTTTTTATGAACATCTACATTTACTTTTCCCTAAATTTATTTTGTAATTTGTTTTTATTGATGCATCGTTAGAATTAGTGAAAAGCTATCAAAATCAAAGAAACCCATTATAACAATCAATCAACAAAGCAATGGGACATTAGGATTTTTGGTAGGGGACATGGAATGGGAAGGAGATGGTGTTGTCAAGAGAAAATTATTAAAATGTTTTGTTTTGTATTTTGTGCATGGGTAAAGGGAGAGGATGGGGAAAACTTAAAAAAATACAATTTGTTACAAGCGTATGGGGATGGTGAGGAGGGATCTGTTTATAGAAAACACATTGTACAAGTATGTATCATATTTATTTGAATTCTTTCCATTTGTATAAATGAGTAGTGGACACTTGAGAAGAACTCTTTATGATTCACCAAGATTTTCCATGGTGAAAAAATGTATAAAATTTCTTTGTAGATTCCCTATGAAATATTTCCCCTTCCCAATAACCATGGCATACAAACAACATATTTTATTTCTGAAATGTCCAACTTAATTTCTTCTCCCCAATGATAAGAATATATCTTTTTAATGTATGATTTCATTGAACACACCTATAAATTAAAAGAAATTAATATTATGTTTCAAAAAATAGGTGACACCCACTTGTGATTTTTTTCCATAGAAAAATATATATGCAGAAGTTTATAAAGAAAGATAAAACCATGTAATTTCAAATGGATGAAAAGCGAGCAATAAAAAAGAATGGATGAATTTTGACAAATAATAAAAAAAATACTTCCCTTTCCTTTTTTTGTTCAATTATATTTGAATCCATCAGGAATAATAGGAAACATCTCATTGTGTTGAAGTAAATAAATGCATTTTTTTATTATTACTTTTTGGCTTCTAGATAGTGAAAGATAGAGTTAGATAGAGATGTGATTATTACTTACCATCCAGAAACTTATATAAAATGGTTATACATGTTGGAATAGGAAACCCACACCCAATGTAGTCTTAGAATATCCTAGGAGGAATTGATGTGAAAACACTCTTTATTGTTTCTACATACTATTTTTTTTAAAGAAACAATAAATGTCATTTCTTTCTAGTATTGAAATTCAAATTGACACTAAATACTAAATAAAAAACATGTCATATGTTAGGAAAAAATGAGAGATAATGAAAACAAGTTATATAATTTTGAATAATATATACATATAGGCATGATATAAGAAGGTTTTTTTATCTTTGTTTAATTCTGAATGTTTTTATTGACATATTTTGTATTTTTTATTGAATTAAACATTTAAAAATGGGAGTGGAACACTAAAGAAGTCAAAATTGAATTGATATGAGAAACATGGAGTATAATTTTTTTAAAGATTTTGTAGGCTACATTTTACACGACAAATGTTGTTTCTATACCTGGTCCTTAGTGAACTAATAAAGTGTGGAGATGCAAGTCATTTATATTAATATAGTGCCATTTATAATAAAATAAATATTTGTATAGAGTAAGGTTTTTAGTTATTCCATTTTCTATTTAAATTTTGTTAGTTTTGATAAGGTACAACATGTAACAAGGGATACACAAAAACATTTACACTTTTTATTCTTTTTTACTTTAAATAAATGGTAGTGTGAAAATTTAACCCACCTCAATATCAAATGTACACCATAATAAATATCCTCTATATTAATAATATATTTTGGTAATAAAATATATGATTCATTTCTGTTGTAAGTCATAGATCAAGATTTCTGGTGATAACATTTTGATGAATGACTTGTACATATCCTGAATTCTTTGTTGTCATTTCTTTTGGTGGAATAATTTCAACCATTCGATAAAATAGTATGAACAAATGGACCTCAAATAAATAGATAAACACAATAACTTCCAAAAGTACAGTGAAGAGAATGTTTTAAATTGATAAGATGCCAGAATAAAAATCCATTAACAAAAGGAATTTTCTTAGGAACCAATCTTCCCTATTTTGATTGGCTATGTGGAGAGAAATAATTAATTAAATATGATTATGCCCAAATCTTACCATATAGTGTCATTTTTTAATCTATTATCCAATTATTGTTATAGAAGATTATCTTCCATATCAACAACAAAGACTTCTTCTAGATGTTTCCCCATGCATTTTATTAAGTTTATAAAATAAAATAGCCATTTCTAATAACAAATTCATCTTTAGATGTATAAATATTTTGAAGAGGTCGACCGACATGTGATTCAAAAGTATAATTCGATTCCATTATATATTTCTTGATGAAGTTAATTTTTTTTATAGAATATGGTATGTCACACAAAATAAAAGGAAAAATAACAACATTGAATTATTTTAAATTACTTAAAAATCACTAATGGGACAAAAAAAATCAACCAGTATTTTTAATAAAAATATCCATATCATTTTTATAAAAACTATAGAGTTATTTTAGTCCCTAGTAGTCCCTTTTGGAGTACAAGCTAAATAGAGGTATCAGAGTGCGGTTCATGACTAATAGTTGAAAATAACTAAACAATCAAGGATATGGGGAGTTGTAGGATCTGTCCATATATTCTCCTCTTTTGTATTCAATTTCATATAGAACATAATTATAGAATCCATATTCATCAAGACTATCATCGATTCTACCTCCATCTATCAAATTAGGAATCATTCTTTGATATCCAGTCAAGAATGCTAGCCTGAAGACCATGTCATTTTAGCTGGATACAACCACACCATCATGTCATATCTTAGTATTATTTTTTCACAAGTGACTAAATTTTCCCATATTGTTAATAAGAAAAAAAATTAAATTTATTTGGAATATATCACAACTCTCTATATCAAACTTATTCTTCCATCTTATTCTATGTTATCACTCTTTTAATCATTAGTAGAACCATATACTTGGGAATTGATCTTATATTTAACATTATTTAACTACACATTTCCTATCTTCAAAAGTGTTACTTTGTATTTCCATGTGTAAGTAAGAACACCCTTTATCTTTGTAAAATCATTCATTTCCATAAGAATTACTTTGTATCATTCATTTCCTCTTCTCTCCCTACTTGCTTATTCATTTGGTCTAATCTCAATTCCAAGGATACGTATCTACAACGGGAACACCTATAAAATCTTGAAGATTTAAATAAACATAGGTCGTGTTGTTCAAGGATAGGAAAATATATGGTTAACCTGACGTACCATGATCAATAGTTTGAAACTTCTTCTCTTCTATTTTTCTTAATTTGAACTAGAATAAGCTTGTAATTCTTGTTTTTAATCGGGTGCAATCACAAGGCCAACTCTTCCTTTGGTGACATGATCCTAAACATTAGAAATTATATTTTCTACATTTCTTTTTTAATTCATTGGTTTTTATTTTGTATTTTCTTTAGTTTTCATAAAAATATAAAGGAGAGTATTAATTGTTTTTGAAGTATCATCCCCTCTTCAATTTTCATTCTCCATTGACTTGCTTCTTGGCCTTGTGCTAGCGAAGAAAATCAAAAGGACATATTCATGTGAAACTAATTCCTCTAAGTTATAATTATTGAAAACAATATATTTGTATTGGGGTACTAATTATTTTGCATCAGTTGTTATATATACAACATTGGGTAAATCCATATTGGACCACTATGTTGTTATTAAAATGATAGATGAAAGTAGAGTAAATACTCTCCTAGATGGAACATCTTATCCAAGTAATAATATACATGAACATTCCTTGGGTAGTAACCTATGGATACATGTTTACATTTACTTTTAAATTAATATACTTTCATATAGTTACTTATAGGAACCCCTTTCCACCGTTTGATTTCCAACCAATACCAAGATATGTTCATATTAAATTATAAATTGCTTGGTAAACTCAATTATGTAATCCATCTCTATGTTTGAGAATATATCATCTATTTGGTTATGACTACTACATTATATATTGTTAGTTATTCTATAGAAAGATGTTATGTAACTTATTTACTTGTCTCTATTCTCTGAGTATTTGCATAATCATTTGTTGTAATCATTTCTAGATATAGAGTGGTGAAGGTTAATATAACTATTTCACTACTTGTGCCTAATTTTTTAGCACTAGAACATCCTGAATATAAAACTTCTGGTAAACAATGTACGATGTAAAAGGAATTATTTTCTACAAAATAAACCCCTTGTATTTTAGCATATAATCAAATAATTTAAATCTAAATGACTATGAACACATTGTTCTTTCTCTCTCATATTAAGTAAATCATATTTTTGAAAGTTTCTTAGGTCCTATGATTTTAGTCTTCTTGTGGTGACCTATATTTTCATAGATCTCATATATAGTTTTAAAATATTTTGAACACAAAAAATCATTAACTTTATTTATTTCTATTACTTTAAGATGTTATAAAAAGATTAATTAAGTGTTTGATTTGATGCTAGAAATTATATTTTGAGATAAAATAGTCAAATGTATCTTCCTATGAGACACTTTTGTCACTCTAAGAGTCACATGGAGTAGTTAATCCATATACAAGGTCAACTAGTGATATAGAGTAATGAATTTATATACAACGTCAAACAATAATATAGAGTAGTGAATTCATATACACATGGCATGGTCATTGTGGGTTACTATTACATTAGACACATTCAAGTTCGTTGTAGGCATTCATTATTTTTATGAACCTCTACATTTACTTTTGCATATATTTTATTTTGTAATTTATTTTTATTGATTCATCATTGGAATTAGTACAATCTTATCAAAATGAAATAAACTCATCTTAAAAATCAATCAACATAGCAATGGGACGTTATGGCTTGTGGTAGGGGACATGGAATGGGAAGGAGATGGTGTTGTCAAGTAAAAATGATTAAAACATGTTGTTTTGTAATATGTGCATGGGTAAAGGAAGAGGGATGGAAAAAACATAAAAAAATTATACAACGATATTGGGATGGTGAGGGGGGATTTGTTTATAGAAAACACATTGTACAAGTATGAATCCAATTTATTTGAATTCTTTTTCCATGTGTCTAAATTAGTAGTGGACACTATTGAAAAATTCTTTATGATTCACCAAGATTTTCCATGGTGACAAAAACATACAAAATCTCCATTATTTCCCAATGAAATATTTCCCCTTCCCAATAACTATGGCAAACAAACATCATATTTTATTTCTGTACCATTCACCTCTCCATGACCCACCATGTTACAAACACAACCTAGGAGTAAATCGAAAACACTATCATTACAATATAATTTTTTGCCATTTATGTTGTACACATATTTGACCGGACAACTCATGAATATGAGAAAATCCAATCTAAGCATGTTTATCTTTTATCAAAATGAAACAAAGATATTTCACAAGTACGAGATAAAGAAGGACACATAAACATATCGAACTTCATTAAAGATGATAACATAAGAAATAACATAGGCATGGTCCCAAAAATTTTCTCCTTGATTTAAACTAATAAATAGAGACTTAGAAAAAATACTGCATATATGTCATATTGCCAACAAGTAGACAAGAATGCTAATTAAGGACACAATATAAACTTCTTAGATGCATGATTCTTCCTTGTTCCTTGACATTCCTCCACATAAAATCATCAATCAAAAAGTTTCATACACATAACAGATGCACCTCCACTATTCAGTTCATCCTCCTTATTGGCGTCACAATGTAGACATGAACCTACATTGTGTCTTCTTGATTTAACCTGTTAACCATACATATAGGTCAGTCATTAAATGAATGTCATATTGTTAGTGTTTATTCGACAACAAGGGGGTATAATTCCAACTAGAGAAAGGACTCAAACCTATTAGATGCAATGGAGAAAACATCAAAGCATTGACAATTCTCTGGAAGATACCCACACCTAGGACATACTTGTTGGCTGTCAGGACCATCATCCTTATTCCTATTAGAAGTCTTGTAGTTTGTAAAGTTGGGAATGCATTCTTGGTTGAACATGACTTGCTCTTTGTGGATCTTACTACCTTTACCAAAGAAATGTTGTGACTTCTCTAACATCTTGAAGTTTTAATTTACCTTCCTGATGTAGTGATATACCAACGATGGAGGCAATAGCTAGTAAAGAACACAGTTGATTTTAGTTTGCTGATCAAATATTGTGTTTTCGTGGACTTCACGAGCAACCGTTTTATAGTTTTCGATGCCCTATTAGGATTTTTTGATTTACTCATATTGATAGGATATGTTTCCAAAAATGAAAGATGATTGAAAATAAAATAGAAAGGAAACTGGAAATAAAATGTTAGTATTTACTATAATTTTGTGGAGAAAACTCTAAAATATTTGAAGACATGAAGCCTCCAACTTAATTTCTTCTTTCCAATGATTACAAATATATTTTTAATGTAAATTTACATTGAACACACAAATAAATTAAAATATAATGTTAAGTTTCAAAAAATAGGTGACACCCAGTTGGGATGTTTTTTCCATAGAAAAATATGCATGTCGAAGTTTATAAAGAAAGATATATAGCCGTGAAATTTCAAATGGATGAAAAGTGAACAAGAAAAATGAATGGATGATTTTTGACAAACAATAAGAAAAGAATGAAAAGACTTCTCTTCCCCTGTGTTTGTTCAATTATATATGAATCCATTTGGAATAATAAGAAATATCTCATTGTGTTGAAATGAACATTTTTTATTATTTTTTTGCTTCTAGATAGTGAAAGATAGACTTAGATAGAGATGTGATTATTACTTGCCATCCAGAAACTTACATAAAATGGTTATGCATGTTGGAATAGGAAACCCACACCGATGCAGTCTTAGAATATCCTAGGAGGAATCGATGTGAAAACACTCTTTATTGTTTCCACATACTGTTTTTTATAAAGTAACAATAAATATGATTTCATTCTAGGTTTGAAATTTAACTTGATGCCAAATACTAAATAAAAAACATGTCATGTGTAACGAAAAAAAGAGAGATAATGAAAAGTAGTTATATAATTTGGCATAATTCATATATGTATATGCATGATATAAGAAGGTTTTTTTATCTTTATTATTTTTTGAATGTTTTATTTGCATATTTCGTATTTTTTATTGAATTAAACATTTAAAAATGGGAGTGTAACACTTAAGGACTCAAAATTGATTTGACATGAGAAAAATAGACTATAATATTTTTTTTTCATATTTTGTAGGCTGCATTTTACATGAAAAATGTTGTTTCTATACTTGGTCCTTAGTGAACTAATAAAGTGTGGAGATGCAAGTCATTTATATTAATATAGTGCCACTTCTAATAGAAAAATATTTGTATAGAGTAAGGTTGTTAGTTATGCTTTTTTCTATTTGAATTTTATTAGTTTTCACAAGGTACAAAATGTTACAAGGGATACACAAAACTTTTTTACTTTTATTCTTTTTTACTTTAAATAAATGGTAGTGTGAAAATTTATCCCACCTCAATATAATATATACACCATAATAAATATCCTCTATATTAATAATACATTTTGGTAATAAAATATATTCTTTGATTCATTTCTGTTGTAAGTCGTTGATCAAAATTTCTATTGATAACTTTTAATGGATGACTTGTACATACCTTGAATTCTTTGTTGTCCTTTCTTTTAGTGGAATAATTTCACCCATTCAGTAAAATAGTACGATCAACAAATGAACCTGAAATAAATAGCTAAACACAATAACTTCCAAAAGTACAGTGAAGAGAATGTTTTAAATTGATAAGATGCCAAAATAAAAATACGTTAACAAAAGGATTTTTTTAGGAATCAATCTTCCCTATTTTGATTGGCAATGTGGAGAGAAATCATTAATAAAATATGATAATGTCCAAATATATACAAATAGTGTCCTTTTGGATCTGTTATCCAGTTATTTTTATAGAAGATTATCTTCCTTGTCAACATCAAAGACTTCTTCTAGATGTTTCCCCGTGCATTTTATTAAGTTTATAAAACAAAATAGCATTTTCCAATAACAAATTCATCTTTGGATATCTAAATATTTTGAAGAGGTCAAGCGACATGTGATTAAAAAGTACAATTTGATTTCATTTTATATTTCTTTATAAAGTTATTCTATTGTTATATAATATGGTATGTCCGACAAAATAAAAGGAATAATAGCAACATTGAATTATTTTAAATTACTTAAAAATCACTAATGGGATAAAGAAAAAAAATCAACCAGTTTTATTTTTTACAAAAATATCCAAAATATTTTAAAAAAAACTATAAAGTTATTTAGAACCACTTATTTTAAATTTTTTAAGAAAAAATAGTCTATGTTCCCCACCATCACAAATATACTACAAAGATGCCAACGCAAAAGCATGGGAAACAAATTGGTGTGTCAATACTTTTAGAATGGTGAAGCATATAGATCATAATAGGTCCATATTCTTTTTGTCTGCACATCAAACATATTATAATTTATAATATTATTGTTGTTGCTCATTGGAAAGCATTTTTCACTTTATATGCATAAACATAAAGAATTGGTAAGAAACTTTTTTTTGCACTCAAATTAGATAATTTTTTAAGTCTATTAATTATATGAAACCTCGAAAGATAACACTCTTAATTTTGTAGTTAAATGATGGGCACTTGCAACATTAGTTATTTTTCTTATATTTAAAAATTAACAATTACAATTCTAATAAAGATGTAAAGGGCATTCTTTGAAGTCATATGATTCTTTTATATTAAAATGTCGCATCAATGATAATGAAGGTCATAAAAACATTTTCACACATGTATCACAAACTATATTCTTAAATATATTTATAATGGGTTTAACTATTCCGATGTAGATTCATAGGTCGTTAAAAATGGTTCTTTCTATTTCTATAAATATGTTAACCATAACAATGATTAATTATTTGTTCCTATAACAGTGAGTGAATTAAAAGTACATTGGATCTCCACATAGAATTAGATATGCATATTCTTATTCAAATTATGGTCAAAGGTGTGTTATCTTAAATATTTTTAACTTTTCATATAAGTGGAAGTCAAACAATATGGAGTTATATTCCATAAATAAACAAATAAAGACATATATAAAATAAATATATCACCTTTAGTATTCGATAACTTACTTTTTTGGGGTTGAATTTGATAAAGAAATTTGTTCATATAGGTATGTTGTAAAACAATATGGAGTCAAAACATTATATTAACCACAATAAATTGCTTGGACATTTTATTGAATGTAACATTTAAATCACTAAGACATCAATCAAAATATTGTTGTAGTATTTTTTTATTTCTTTGATTGCCATGTACAAGATCTACTAATCCACACCAAAATATGAAAAATTTAAAATTCATTAGCAAATTGAAGAATTCATCTGAGTGTGTGGATGGACCATATCACGATGCGGGAAATACATTCTATTTTTTAATAACTATTATTTCAAAATATTAACTTTGAGATGGTAATTGCAGCAAATCCAAACATTATATATTTATATTTAATTGGTGCAAGTTGTTACCTTGTTGTGTCAAAATAGTCCTTTCTTAAAAGTGTACATTCTTAGAAAATGTGGACTATGTATTGTTATTTAACAAACACACTTATTATGATAGTTCCTTTAGTGTTATTTTTTAAAAAAAATTATTTTATGTAGATCAATACAAACAATGGACAATCAACTTTATTTTATACTCTGCATGAAACTTTTCCTAACTTGATAAATTGAAAATGGTATAGTTATATAACTCTATTATTTTACACAAGTACACTTGTGGGTTTTGACATCGATCATTTTATGCCTTTAGTGTCCGTTAAAATGAAACTTGTACGTTGGGGACGCTGCTAATAAATGACCATGATGTCAATTTATTGAGAAAGGTAAAACTGACGTGGTATAATAGGGCAGAATTGACGTCTAGGATAGTAAGAACCTATGTGAATGACTTGCCAGTGAAACAATTTTATCTGATTAGGACATCAATTTCTTCTTACTATTTCACATATGTCTAGAATGATATAATTCTGTTTCTTTTGAGTTTCTCAGTCAATTCCAAAATATTTTTTCTCGAGAAGAGAAACTTCAAGCTTAGGAGTTTTGACGCACACGATCTCTCCACAAAATTATGGGATAATGTAGAAAAGTTTTCATAAGAAACCCTCTGATATTCATGTATTTGTATATTTCTTGTGCCTAGATAGAAAAAAATAGCTATTATGCATCTATTTCGTCTTATTCTAATGTATTTGGTTTTGAAATTATGTATTTTGTTATAGTCTAAAGCATTCTTTGCTTTATTGTAGAGAAATCAAATACACACTAGAGATAGTCAACACCACAACTACTACCAGTACCCCAGACAAGATAAAAATAAGGCCTTGTCATACAGAAATCTCAGTAACACCAAGATGAGGCTCCATACCACTAATATGTCAAGTCAGTGCCCCTGACGGTCAGCTCAATTTTTCTAGTAAAAGATATCACAAAGACGTAGTAGAATCTCAATACCATTGACAGTTTACTTGATGATAGTAAGATAGTTTGCCCTATTCATGGAAACAGATAGCTCGATGGCATTAACTTTCAATTAGGTGTCACGAAGATTTTTCAGATGACCATGATAAACAAAGTCAACATCCAACAGTTCATTAGATAAGTTATATTTTCATCTCTTCCTTAAAAACCTAAATGGACAAATAGAGAGAGGACATTAGTCATTTTACTAGAGATTAGAGACCTAATGAGAAGGAGGCACTCATACATGGGGAAAGGTTCATCCAAACACCTCCAGTGAGAAGTTTGATGGTCAAATTATTATCCAATTTGCGGCAATCTACAGAGGGGATCATCCTTACACCTGATTACATGGGTTTTCTTCATTCTCTACGTTGTGTATCTCCGACAAACCATTTTTATATCATGTCAATCATGAGGGGATAAGGCCCCTGCTCTTTGGGACCCTAGAGCAGCCTGATGTAGAAACAATGCATGTTTATTTGTATTATAATATATATTGTCTTTGCTTCATATTTTAACAATGGAAGCTCATAATTTCATTATTTATGCTTGATCACCGTGTATATGTGTTAGATCTAATAGAGTGGTATTAATAATCAAGAGAATATATTATCAACATCATGAATAATGTGCTACGAGAGTGGGATAACCAATATGAGGTAGATTGTCCAGAGAGTTTGTATTGTTTAACTTTCCATATTAACACTACTGGACATAGTTAGTAATTAGGTTATATAGTATACTGCTCTACTATAGTGGATATTACAAGATATAGACATTGAATCCTAAGAAGCAAGATAATTTATCATATTTGGACAAAATACATGCATAGGTCACACTTTGGTGAAACATGTATCCTAAATATCTGATTAATGTGATCCTTAAACCATTTTAATTCTTTCATATTTAATTTCAATTCTTCATTTAATCACTCAATCAATTCTTTTTTTTGGCCTAGCTGATCTGTTTTAGTTGGTAGTAGTCCCTTTCCCAGGACAAGCTAAATAGAGGTATCAGAGTGTGGTTCATGACTAATAGTTGAATATAATGAGGCAATCAGAGATCTGGGGAACTTTAGGATTTGTCCATATTTTCTCCTCTCTTGTATTCAATTTCACCTATAACATAATCATAGAATCCATATTAGTCAAGGCTATCATCCATTCTACCATCATCCATCAAATTAGGAATCATTCTTTAATATACATTCAAGAATCTAGCGTAAAGACCATGTCATTTTAGTTGGAGATAGCCACACCGACAAGTCATTCCTTAGTATTATTTTTTCAAAAGACACTAAATTTTCCATATTGTTAATAAGAAAAAAATTTGATTTATTTGGAATAAATCACAACACTCTATATCAAACTTATTCTTCCACCTTCTTCTATGCTATCACTCTTTTAATCATAAAAAGAACCATATACTTGGGAATTGATCTCATATTTAACACTGTTAAATTAGACACATCCTATCTTCAAAAGTGTTCTTTTGTATTTTCATGTGTACGTAAGAACACACTTTATCTTTCTAAAATCATTCCTTACCATAAGGATTACTTTGTGTCATTCATCTCCTCTTCTTTCCCCACTTGCTTATTCATTTTGGTCTAGTCACAATTCCAAGGATAGGTATCAACAACGGGAACACCTATAAAATTTTGAAGATTGAAATAAACATAGGTCGTGTTATTCAATGATAGGAAAATATATGGTGATCCTTACATACCATGATCAATAGTTTGAAACTTCTTTTTTTTCTTCTTAATTTTAACTAGAATAAGCTTGTAATACTAGTTTTTTATTGGGTGGGACCACGGGGCCAACTCTTCCTTTGGTAACATGATCCTAAGTGTTAGAAATTATATTTTCTATTTTTTTATTGATTGATTTTTATTTTTATATTTTATTTAGTTTTCATAAAAATATAAAGGAGAATATTAATTACTTTTGAAGTACAATTCCCTCTTCAATTTTCATTCTCCATCGACTTGCTTCTTGGCCTTGTGTTTGGAAGAAAATCAAAATAATAGATTTATGTGTTAAACTAATTCTTCTAAGTTATAATTAATGAAGACAATATATTTTTATTAGGGTACTAATTATTTTTGCATCAGTTGTTTTATATACGATATTGAGTAAATCCATATTGGACGACTATGATTTTATTAAAATGATTGATGAAAATAGAGGAAATACTCTCCTAGATGAAACATCTTATCCAAGTAATAATATACATGAACATTCCTTGGGTAGTAACCTATGGATACATGTTTCCACTTACTTTTAAATTGACATACTTTCAAATAGTTACTTATAGGAGATCCCTTTCCATCATAGGATTTACAACCTTGGTAAACTCGATTACGTCAATGATTTCTATGTTTGAGAATATATCATCCATTTGGTTATGACTAATTCATTATATATTGTTAGTTTTTCCTCTAGAAAGATGGTATGTAACTTATTTACTAGTCTCTATTCTTTTTTAGTATTTGCATAATCATTTCTAGTAATCATTTCTAGATATTGAGTGGTGAAGGTTACTATAACTATTTTATTACATGTGCCTAATTTTTTAGCACTAGAATATCATTCACCTATTTGGATATAATTTTTTTGGTAACCAATGGATGATGTGAAAGGAATTATTTCTACAAAAGAAACTCCTTGTATTTTCGTATATAATCAACTAATTTCAATATAAATGACCTTTGAACATATTGTTATTTCTCTTTCGTACTAAATAGATCATATTTTTAAAAGGTTCTTAAGTCCTATGATTTTAGTGTTCTTGTGGTGACCTATATTTTCATAGATATAATATATTCTTTGAAAATATTTCAAACACAAAAAATCATTAACATTATTTATTTCTATTACATCAAGATGTAATAAAAAGATTTGTCGAGTGTATAATTTGATGCTAGAAAAGAGATTTTGAGATAAAATAGTCAAATGTATCTTCCTATGAGACACTTTTGTCACTCTAAGAGTCATGTGGAGTAGTGAATTCATATACAAGGTCAAAGAGTAATATAGAGTACTGAATTCATATACACACAACATGGTCATTGTAGATTATTATCACATTAGACACATTCAAGTCCACTATTGGAATTCATTGTTTTTATGAATTTCTACATTTACTTTTCCATAAATTTATTTTGTAATTTTTTTTATTGATTTATCGTTAGAATTAGTAAAAAGCTATCAGAATCAAAGAAACTCATTGTAAAAATCAATCAACAAAGCAAAGTGACATTAGGGTTTGTGGTAGGGGACATGGAATGAGAAGGAGATGGTGTTGTCAAGAGAAAATTATTAAAATGTGTTGTTTTGTAATATGTGCATGGGTAAAGGGAGAGGGATGGGAAAAACTTAAAAAAATTATAACTTGTTACAAGCGTATGGGGATGGCGAGGAGGTATCTGTTTATAGAAAACACGTTTTACAAGTATGTATCCTATTTATATGAATTCTTTTTCCATGTGTCTAAATGAATAGTGGACACTTGAGAAGAACTCTTTATGATTCACCAAGATTTTCCATGGTGACAAAAACGTATAAAATTTCTCTATAGATTCCCTATGAAATATTTCCCCATCCCAATAACCATGACATACAAACAACATATTTTATTTCTATACCATTCACCTCTCCATGATCCACCATGTTACAAATACAACCTAGGAGTAAATTGAAAACTCTATCATTATAATATACATGTTTACCATTTATCTTGTTCATATATTTGACTAGAAAAGTCATCAATATGAGGAAATCCAAAATGAAACAAAGATATTTCACAAGTACGATATAAAGAAGAACAAACAGACATATTAAATTTCATTAAAGATGATAACATAAGAAATAACATAGACATGGTCCCAAAATGTTTCTCCTTGGCTCAAACTAATAAATAGAGACTTATAACAATGACTGCATATATGTCATATTGCCAACAAGTAGACAAGAATGCTAATTAAGGACACAAAATAAACCTCCTAGACGCATGATTCTTCCTTGTTCCTTGACATTCCTCCACATAAAATCACCGATCAAAAAGCTTCACCCACATAACACATGCACCTCAACTATTCACCTCATCCTCCTTATTGGCGTGATAATGTAGACATGAACCTACATTGTGTCTCTTTGATTTAACATGATAACCATACATATCGGTCAGTCATACAATGAATGTCATATTGTTAATGTTTATTCGACAACAAGTGGGTAGAATTCCAACTAGATAAAGGACTCAAACCTGTTAAATGCAGTGGAGAAAACATAAAAGCATTGGCAATTCTCTGGAAGATACCCACACCTAGGACATACTTGTTGACTGTCAGGACCATCATCCTTATTCCTATTAGAAGTCTTATAGTTTATAAAGGTGGGAATGCATTCTTTGTTGAACATGACTTGCTCTTTGTGGATCTTTCTACCTTTACCAAAGAAATGTTGTGACTTCTCAGACATCTTGAAGTTTTGATTTACCTTCCTAATGTAGTGGTATACCAGTGAGGGATGCAATATCTAGCAATGAACAAAGTTGATTTTATTTCGTTGATCAATTGTGTTTTTGCGGGCTTCACAAGCAACCATTTTATAGTTGTTGATGCCGTACTAGGATTTTTTGGTTGTCTCCTATTGATAGGATATGTTTCCAAACATGTCATATGTTAGGAAAAAATGAGAGATAATGAAAACAAGTTATGTAATTTGGAATAATATATACATATAGGCATGATATAAGAAGGTTTTTTTTATCTTTTTTTGTTTCTAAATGTTTTTATTTGCATATTTCGTACTTTTTATTTAATTAAACATATAAAAATGGGAGTGGAACACAAAAGAACTCAAAATTGAATTGATATGAGACACATGGAGTATAATAATTTTTTTAAGATTTTGTAGGCTACATTTTACACGAAAAATGTTATTTGTATACATGGTCCTTAGTGAACTAATAAAGTGTGGAGATGCAAGTAATTTATATTAATATAGTGCCACTTATAATAGAATAAATATTTGTATAGAGTAAGGTTTTTATTTATGCCATTTTCTATTTAAATTTTGTTAGTTTTCACAAGGTACAACATGTAACAAGGGATACACAAAAACATTTACGCTTTTTATTCTTTTTTACTTTAAATAAATGGTAGTGTGAAAATTTATCCCACCTCAATATCATATATACACACCATAATAAATATACTCTATATTAATAATACATTTTTGGTAATAAATATATTCTTTGATTCATTTCTGTTGTAAGTCGTAGATCAACATTTATGGTGATAACATTTTAATGAATGACTTGTATATACCCTGAATTCTTTGTTGTCATTTCTTTTGGTGGAATAATTTCAACCATTCGTTAAAATAGTATGATGAAAACACGGATCTCAAATAAGTAGCTAAACACAATATCTTCCAAAAGTACAGTGAAGAGAATGTTTTAAATTGATAAGATGCCAGAATAAAAATCTGTTAACAAACAAATTTTTTTAGGAACCAATCTTCCCTATTTTGATTGGCTACGTGGAGAGATATAAATAATTAAATATTATAATGCCCAAATCTATGCATATAGTGTCCTTTTGGATCTATTATCCAATATTGTTATAGAAGAGTATCTTCCATATCAACACCAAAGACTTCTTCTAGATGTTTCCCCATGCATTTTATTATTTTATAAAATAAAATAGCCATTTCTAATAACAAATTCATCTTTGGATATATAAATATTCTGAAGAGGTCGACCGACACATGATTCAAAAGTACATTCGATTCCATTATATATTTCTTGATGAAGTTATTTTTTTGTTAAAGAATATGGTATGTCATACAAAATGAAAGGAAAAATAACAACATTGAATTATTTTAAATTACTTAAAAATCACTAATGGGACAAAGAAAAAAATCAACTAGTCTTATTTTTTATAAAAATATCCATATCATTTTTATAAAAAATATAGAGTTATTTAGAACAACTTTTTAAAAAAAGTTTAAGAAAAATTAGTCTATGTTCCCCATCATCACAAAGATACTACAAATATGCCAACACAAAAGCATGGAAAACAAATTGGGCTGCGAGTACTTTCAGAATGGAAAAGCCTATAGATCTTAATAGGTCCACATTTTTTTAATGTGCATATCAAATGTATTAAAATTTAGAATAGTATTGTTGTTGTTCTTTGGAAAACATTTTTCACTTTACATACATAAGCATACAGAATTGTGAAGACACTTTTTTTCCCGCTCGAATTAGATAATTTTTTTAAGTCTAATAATTATATACAACCTAGTAAGATAATACTCCTCATTTTGTAGTTAAATGATGGACACTTGCAACATTAGTTGTTTTTCTTATATTAAAAAACTAACAACTATGATTCTAATAATGATGTAAAAGGCATTCTTTGAACTCATATGATTTTTTTTATTATATCTTCACATGAATGATAATGAAGGTCGGAAAACCATTGCCTCACATGTATCAAAAACTATATTCTTAAATATATTAAAAATGCATTTAACTATTTTGATGTAGTTTCATAGGTTATCAAAAACAACTCTTTCTATTTATATAAGTATGTTAACAATAATAATAATTAATTATTTGTTCCTATCACAGTGAGTAAATTTGAAGTACATTGGATCCCCATTTAGAATTAGATGTGCATATTATTATTGAAATGATAGTCAAAGGTGTGTTATCTTAGATATTTTTAACTTTTCATATAATTGAAAGTCAAAATTACATAAAAAACCATAAATAAAATAAATATATCACCATTAAAATTTTGTAACTTGCTTTTTGGGATTGAATTTGATAAAGAAATTTGTTCATATAGGTCTATTATAAAACATTAGAGAGTCAAAACTTTATATTAACCACAATAAATCGATTGGACATTTTTTGTAATATGTGCATGGGTAAAGGAAGAGGGATGAAAAAAACTAAAAAAATATTTGTTACAACGGTATTGGGACGGTGAGGGAGGATTTGTTTATAGAAAATACATTGTGCAAGTATGTATCCTATTTATTTAAATTCTTTTTCCATGTGTCTAAATGAGTAGTGGACAGTATTGAAAAAGTTTTTATGATTCACCAAGATTTTCCACGGTGACAAAAACATACAAAACTTCTCCATTATTTCCCTGTGAAATATCTCCCCTTCTCAATAACCATGGAAAACAAACAACATATTTTATTTCCCTACCATTCACCTCTCCATGATCCACCATGTTAAGAATACAAGCTAGGAATAAATTGAAAACTCTATCATTACAATATATTTTTTTGCAATTTATCTTATACACATATTTGACCAGACAAATCATGAATATGAGCAAATCCAAACTAAGCATGTTTGTCTTTTATCAAAATGAAACAAAGATATTTCACAAGTATGAGAGAAATAAGAACACATAGACATATCGAACTTCATTAAAGATGATAACATAAGAAATAACATAGGCATGATCCCAAAAAATTTCTTCTTGACTCAAACTAATAAATAGAGACTTAGAAAAATGACTACATATATGTCATATTTCCAACTAGTAGACAAGAATTCTAATTAAGGACATAGTATAAACTTCTTAGATGTATGATTCTTTGTTCCTTGATATTCCTTCACATAAAATCATCCATCAAAAAGTTTCACACAAATAACAGTTGCGCATCCACTATTCACATCCTCCTTATTAACCTGATAACCATACATATAGGACATACTTGTTGGCTGTCAGGACCATCATCCTTATTCCTATTAGAACACAGTTGATTTTAGTTTGCTGATCAATTGTGTTTTCGTGGGCTTCACGAGTAACCTTTTTATAGTTGTTGATGCCCTATTAGGATTTTTTGGTTTACTCATATTGATAGGATATCTTTCCAAAAATGAAAGATGATTGAAAACAAAATGGAAAGGAAACTGGAAATAAAATGTTAGTATTTACTATAATTTTGTTGAGAAAACTCTAAAATATTTGAAGACATTAAGCCTCCAACTTAATTTCTTCTTCTCAATGATTAAAAAATATGTTTTTAATATATATATACATTGAACATACAAATAAATTAAAATATAATGTTAAGTTTCAAAAAATAGGTGACACCCACTTGGGATGTTTTTCCATAGAAAAATATATATGTGAAAGTTTATAAAGAAAGATATAGTCGTGCAATTTCAAATGGATGAAAAGTGAACAAGAAAAAAGAATGGATGAATTTTGACAAACAATAAGAAAATAAAGAAAATACTTCCCTTCCCCTGTGTTTGTTCAATTATATTTGAATCCATTTGGAATAATAGGAAATATCTCATTGTGTTGAAGTTAATAAATGAACTTTTTTATTATTTTTTTGCTTCTAGATAGTGAAAGATAGACTTAGAGATGTGACTATTACTTTCCATCTAGAAACTTACATAAATGGTTATGCATGTTGGAATAGGAAACCCACACGGATGTAGTCTTAGAATATCCTAGGAGGAATCGATGTGAAAGCACTCTTCATTATTTCCGCATACTATGTTTTATAAAGTAACAATAAATATGATTTCATTCTAGGCTTGAAATTTAACTTGACGCCAAATACTAAATAACAAACATGTCATATGTAATGAAAAAATGAGAGATAATGAAAAGAAGTTATATAATTTGGGATAATATACATATGTATATGCATGATATAAGAAGGTTTTTTTATCTTTTTTTATTTTCTGAATGTTTTATTGGCATATTTCATATTTTTTTATTGAATTAAACATTTAAAACGTGAGTGGAACACTGAAGGTCTCAAAATTGAATTGATATGAGAAACATGGATTATAATATTTTTTTCAGATTTTGTAGGCTACATTTTACACAAAAAATGTTGTTTCTATACATGGTCCTTAGTGAACTAATAAAGTGTGCAGATGTAATTCATTTATATTAATATAGTGCCACTTCTAATAGAAAAATATTTTTATATAGTAAGGTTGTTAGTTATGCTATTTTCTATTTAAATTTTATTAGTTTTCACATGGTACAACATGTAACAAGGGATACACAAAAACTTGTACACTTTTATTCTTTTTCACTTTAAATAAATGGTAGTGTGAAAATTTATCCCACCTCAATATCATACATACACCATAATAAATATCCTTTATATTAATAATATATTTTGGTAATGAAATATATTCTTTGATTCATTTCAGTTGTAAGTCATAGATCAAAATTTCTATTGATAACTTTTTAATGGATGACTTGGAGATACCCTGAATTCTTTGTTGTCCTTTCTTTTAGTGGAATAATTTCACCCATTCGGAAAAATAGTATGATCAACAAATGAACCTCAAATAAGTATATAAACACAATAACTTCCAAAAGTACAATGAAGAGAATGTTTTAAATTGATAAGATGCCAAAATAAAAATCCATTAACAAAAGGAATTTTTTTAGGAACCAATCTTCCCTATTTTGATTGGCTACGTGGAGATAAATAATTAATAAAATATGATAATGCCCAAATCTATGCATATAGTGTCCTTTTGGATATGTTATCCAATTATTGTTATACAAGATTATCTTCCATATCAACACCAAAGACTTCTTCTAGATGTTTCCCTGTTCATTTTATTAAGTTTATAAAACCAAATAGCCTTTTCCAATAACAAATTCATCTTTAGATATCTAAATATTTTGAAGAGGTCGACCGACATGTGATTCAAAAGTACAATTGGATTTCACTTTATATTTCTTGATGAAGTTACTTTTTTTGTTATATAATATGGTATATCAGACAAAATAAAAGGAATAATAGCAACATTGAATTATTTCAAATTATTTAAAAATCACTAATGGGACAAAGAAAAAAATTAACCAGTCTGGTTTTTTACAAAAATGTCCATAATATTTTTTATAAAAACTATAAATTTATTTGAACTACTTATTTTAAAAATGTTAAGAAAAAATAGTCTATGTTCCCCACCATCACAAAGATACTACAAAGATACTACTTTATCTGCATAAACATAAAGAATTGATAATAAACTTTTTTTTGAGCTCGTAAGTCTATTAATTATATACAACCTAGAAAGATAATACTCTTAATTTTGTAGTTAAATGATGGGCACTTGCAACATTAGCTATTTTTCTTATATTCAAAAATTAACAATTACGATTCTAATAAAGATGTAAAAGGCATTCTTTTAAGTCATATGATTTTTTTATATTATATCGTCACATGAATGATAATGAAGGTCATAAAACCATTTTCGCACATGTATCACAAACAATATTCTTAAATACATTTATAATGGGTTTAACTATTCTGATGTAGATTCATAGGTTATTAAAAAATAGCTCTTTCTATTTCTATAAGTATGTTAACCATAACAATGATTAATTATTTTTTCCAGTCACATTGAGTGAATTTGAAGTACATCAGATCTCCATGTAGAATTAGATGTGCATATTCTCATTGAAATGATGGTCAAAGCTGTGTTATCTTAAATATTTTTAACTTTTCATATAAGTGGAAATCAAATGATATGGAGTTGTATTCCATAAATAAAACAAATAAACACATTAATAAAATAAATAAAGACATACATAAAATAAATATATCACCATTAATATTCCATAACTTACTTTTTTGGGGTTGAATTTGATAAAGAAATTTGTTCATATAGGTCTGTTGTAAAATAATATGGAGTCAAAACTTTATATTAACCACAATAAATTGCTTGGATATTTTATTGAATGTAACATTTAAATCACTAAGACATCAATCAAAATATTGGTGTAGTCTTTTTTTATTCTTTGATTGCCATGTACAAGATCTACTAATCCACTCCAAAAGATGAAAAAGTTATAATTCATTAGCAAATTGGAGAATTCATGTGAACGTGCGGATAAACCCATATGACGATGCATAAAATACATTTTATTTTTTATTAACTATTGTTTCAAAATATTAACTTTGAGATGGTAATTGCAACAAATCTGAATATTATATATTTATATCTAATTAGTGCAAGATGTTACCTTGTTGTGCCAAAATAGTCTTTGCTTAAATGTGTACATTCTTAGAAGAAATGGACTATGTGTTGTCATTTAACAAACACACTTATTATGGTAGTACCTTAAATGTTGTTTTTAAAACATTTTTTCATTTTACATAGATCAATACAAACAATGGACAATCGAATTTATTTTATACTCCGCATGAAACTTTTCCTAACTTGATAAATTGAAAATGGCATAGTTATATAACTCTATTATTTTATACTAGCACACTTGTGGGTTTTGACATCAATCATTTTATGCCTTTTGTGTCAGTTAAAATGTAACCTGTAGGTTGGGGACGCTGTTGATAAATGACTATGACGTCAATTTATCGAGAAAGATAAATCTAACGTGGTATAATAGGGAGGCAATTTATGGAACCGACGTCTAGGATAATAAGAACCTATGTGAATGACTTTCCAATAAAAAAAATTATCTGATAAGGACATCAATTTCTTCTGACTATTTCACATATGTCTACAACGGTATATTTCACAGGTGTGTTTCTTTTGAGTTTCTCAATCAAATCCAAAATAATTTTGCTCGAGAAGAGCAACTTCAAGCTTAGGAGTTTTGATGCACACAATCTCTCCACGAAATTGTGGGCTAATGTAGAAATGTTTTCATAAGAAACCCTCTGATATTCATGTATTGTATGTACCTTGTGCCTAGATAGATAGAATTAGCTATTACGAATCCATTTTGTCTTATTCTAATGTATTTGGTTTGAAATTATGTATTTTATGATAGTCTAAAGCATTGTTTGCTTTATTGTAGAGAAAACAAATACACACTAGAGACAGTTAGCACCACAACTACTACCATTACCCCAAATAAGATTAAAAGGAAGGCCTTATCATAGGGAAATCTCAATATCACCAAGATGAGGCTCCATACCACTAATATGTCAAGTTAGTGCCCCTGACGGTCAGCTCAATTTTTCTAGTAAAAGAGATCACGAAGACTTAGTGGAATCCCAATACCATTGATAGTTTATTGTATGATACTAAGATAGTCTGCCGTATTCATGAAAAAAGATATGTCAATGGAACTAACTTCCAATTAGGTATCACGATGATTTTTTAGATGACCATGATAAACAAAGTCAACATCCAACAGTTCATTAGATAAGTTATCTTTTAGCCTCTTCCTTAAAAACCTAAATGGACACATAGAGAGAAAAACCTAAATGGACAAATAGAGAGGGGACATCAGCCATTTTACTAAAGATTAGAGACCTAATGAGAAGGAGACATTGATACATGGGGAAAGGTTCATCCAAACACCTCCAATGAGAAGTTTGATGGTCAAATTGTTATCCAATTTGCGACGATCTTCAGAGGGGATCAGCCTTACACCTCATTACATGGATTTTCTTCATTCTCTATGTTGTTTATCTCCTACAAACCTTTTTTATATATCATGTCAAGTAATGTGAACAAATCATATCATCTTTTGGATCATGTTTGGTTGCATATCCATGTTGTTTTGACTCAATTATCACTATCATTCATGCTAGATTGTAGGTACTACATTTTGTAATGAAATTATGAGGAAAATATCATATTATCACTTATTGGATCACTCCTCAAGTATCTACATGTTTTGGGGTTTGAAACTACGCAAATGTCACTTTTTACGACATGTAAATCGGACATACACGCTGAAAGTTATGAGCAGAATACACAACAGCCCAGAACAGTCAGGTGCACGGGGGAGCGTCAAGCAGACCATAGTTTCTGGAAAGTTATACGACGTGCAATTTAGGTGCACGACGTGCACCTGGTAGTTTCAACATTTTGAAAAATACGAGTTTTTATTTAAAATGAAGTGGGAACATAATGGGCGGTTAGGCTCAGTCATTTGTGTCAGTTCCCTCATCCCAGAGAAATCTTAGAGTAGAGGAGGATGATTTGGAGGAGAAAAGAGGTGGTTCCTTGTCAAAGAACCTCCATTCTTCTTCTCTTCTTCTCCAAGCTTCTTCTCCAAGGTGCAACAGAGCTTCTTCACTCCACCAAGCTTCTTGGGAGAAAGGTTTGCACGGTTTGGAGCAGCTATAGAAGTGGGATTTCATCCTCAAATTGGAATTCTACCTTTATTTGGTTACACCTTGGGATTGCTTAGCTTTTCCTTCTCTAAACCATGTTAAACTCTGAAATTTTTGCACATTTTCTTCTGTACATCATTATGGATGAGTAGACTCTTTTTCTTGGGCATGGGAGAGTAACTCTCATGTCATATCTTGTATGAATATATGAATTTCGTACTAAATGTTAGTTTCTTGCATGTTCTAAGAGTTGTTTCAGATCTGAAATGCTTGTTTGTGTGATTGGCCATCATACTTGTATATTTTATGCTTTCTTTCATAATCTGAGAAGATGTGTTTGAGAGTATGGAGTTACTCTTTTGGCAACTTGTCCTTGACCGCGAGAGTGGCTGAGATTATGTTGAGTAAGGTTTGTGATTTGAAATGAAATACATACACGAGAGTGATGCATGGAGTTAAAATTGTCATCACTTCACCGGGAGGTGAGCGATGACTACAAACCTCCTTTGCAAGTTAATTAACATGTTTAAATTCGTATTTTAATACAAGCTATGATGTGATAGTGAAATCCCAAGTCTAAGATCCTTCCAAATCTGAATCTTAACCTTTATTAAGTGATAATTTACTATTTTGTTTTAAATCTATAATTTAGTTATTCTAATCCAATCATCTTATGTACAATGATCTAGATTATTGAAAATCATAACTCTTGTGCCTAACTAACCAACGCTCCTTGTATTCGACCTCGACTACAACTACTCTTGTATACTTGCAGGATATAGCTAGTTGAGTAAAAGATCATTCTTATGATTGAAACTCATTAGTGTAAACAACCAACATCAAGCATGAGGGGAAAAGGCCCCTACCCTTGGGGACCCTAGAGAAGCATGATGTTGAAATAATGCATGTTTATTTGTAGTATAATATAGATTGTCTTTACTTCATATTTTAACAATGGATAGTAAGAACCTATGTGAATGACTTGCTGGTAAACAAAATTTGTCTAATAAGGACATCAATTTCTTTCGACTATTTCACATATGTCTGGAATGATATAGTTCACAGGAGTATTTCTTTTGAGTTTTTCAGTCAAATCCAAAATAATTTTGCTCAAGAAGAGAAACTTCAATCTTAGTAGTTTTGACACACACAATCTCTCCACAAAATTATAGGCTAATGTAAAAATGTTTTCATAAGAAACCCTCTAATATTCATGTATTTTCTGTTTCATGTATCTAGATAGATAGAATTAGCTATTATGCATCCATTTTGTCTTATTCTAATGTATTTGATTTGAAATGATGTATTTTATGATAGTCTAAAGCATTCTTTGCGTTAGAGAAATCAAATAGACACTGGAGAAAGTCGGCACCCCAACTACTGTTAGTACCCCATATAAGAGATAAAGAAGGCCTTATCATAGAGAAATCTTAGTATAACCAAGATGAGGCTCCATACCACTAAGATGTCAAGTCAGTTCACCTGACGGTCAGCTCAATTTTTCTAGTAAAAGAGATCACAAAGCCTTACTAGAATCTCAATACCATTGACAATCTACTCGATGATTGTGAGATAATCTGCCCTATTCAAGAAAAAGGATAGCTCGGTGGCATTCACTTCCAATTAGGTGTCACGAAGATTTTTCAGATGGCCATGATAAACAAAGTCAACATTCTAACAGTTCATTAGAGAAGTTACATTTTCACCTCTACCTTAAAACCTAAAAGGATAAATAGAGAGGGGACATCAGCCATTTTATGAGAGATTAGAGACCTAATGAGAAGGAGACACCAATGCATGGGGAAAGGTTCATCCAAACACCTCAAATGAGAAGTTTGACGGTTAAATTGTTGTCCAATTTGCAACGATCTTCAAAGGGGATCAACCTTACACCTCATTACATGGGTTTTCTTCATTCTCTATGTTGTTTATCTCCTAAAAACCTTTTTGATATCATGTCAAGCATGAGGGACTAAGGCCACTTCTCTTTGGGACCCTAGAGAAGCATGGTGTTGAAAGTATGCATGTTTATTTGTAGTTTAATATAGATTGTATTTGTTTCATATTTAACAATGGAAGCTCATAATTTCTTATTTATGCTTGATCAGTGTGTATATGTGTCAGATCTATTCGAGTGTCATTAATAATCAAGAGAATCCATAACCAACATGGTGAATAACGTGCTATGAGAATGGGATAACCACTATAACATAGATTGTCCAGAAAGTTTATATTGTTTTACTTTCCTTATTGACACTACTGGACATAGTCAGTAATTAGGTTAAATAGTATACTACTCTATGATAGTGGATAGTACAAAATATAGACGTTGAATCCTAAGAAGAAAGATAATTTATCTTATTTGAAGAAAATACATGAATATGTAACACTTTGGTGAAACATGTATCCTAAATATTTCATTTATGTGATCCTTAAACCATTTTAATTATTTAATATTCAATTTCAATTTTTATTTTAATCACTCAATCAATTTTTTTTGGTCTAACATATCTGTTTTAATTAGTAGTAGTCCCTTTCTGAGGACAAGCTAAATTGAGGTATCAAAGTGCGGTTCATGACTAATAGTTGAACTAAACAATCAAACATCTAGGGAGTTGTAGGATCTGTCCATATATTCTCCTCTCTTGTATTCAATTTCATCTAGGAAATAATTATAGAATCCATATTCATCAAAGTTGTCATCGATTCTACCGCCATCCATCAAATTTGGAATCATTTTTTGATATCCAGTCAAGAATGCTAGCCTAAAGACGATGTCATTTTAGCTGGACACAACAACACCATCATGCCATACCTTACTATCAAGAGATTAAATTTTCCCATATTGTTTATAAGAAAAAATTTTGTTTATTTGGAATGCATCACAACTCTCTTTATCAAACTTATTCTTCCATCACAACTCTCTTTATCAATAGCTAGTAAAGAACACAGTTGATTATAGTTTGCTGATCAATTCTGTTTTCATGGGCTTCACGAGCAACCTTTTTATAGTTTTTGATGCCCTGTTAGGATTTTTTTATTTACTCATATTGATAGGATATGTTTCTGAAAATGAAAGATGATTGAAAATAAAATGGAAAGAAAACTGGAAATAAAATGTTAGTATTTACTATAATTTTGTGGAGAAAACTCTAAAATATTTGAAGACATGAAGCCTCCAACTTAATTTCTTCTTCCCAATGATTAAAAATATGTTTTTATGTATATATACATTGAACACACAAATAAATTAAAATATAATGTTAAGTTTCAAAAAATAGGTGACACCCACTTGGGATGTTTTTCCATAGAAAAATATATATGCGGAAGTTTATAAAGAAAGATATAGTCATATAATTTCAAATGGATGAAAAGTGAACAAGAAAAAAGAATGGATGAATTTTGACAAACAATAAGAAAAGAAATAAAATACTTCCCTTCTCCTATGTTTGTTCAATTATATTTGAATACATTTGGAATAATAGGAAATATCTAATTGTGTTGAAGTAAATAAATGAACCTTTTTTTATTAATTTTTTGTTTCTATATAATGAAAGATAGACTTAGAGATCTGACTATTACTTTCCATCCAAAAACTTACATATAATGGTTATGCATGTTGGAATAGGAAACCCACACCGATGTAGTCTTAGAATATCCTAGGAGGAATCGATGTGAAAAGACGCTTCATTGTTTCCATATACTATTTTTTATAAAGTAACAATAAATATGATTTCATTCTAGGTTTGAAATTTAACTTGATGCCAAATACTAAATAACAAAAATGTCATATGTAAGGAAAAAATGAGAGATAATGAAAAATAGTTATATAATTTGGCATAATATACATCTGTACATGCATGATATAAAAAGGTTTTTTTATCTTTTTTTATTTTCTGAATGTTTTATTGGCATATTTCATATTTTTTATTGAATTAAATATTTAAAAATGGGAGTGGAACACTGGAGGACTCAAAATTGAATTGATATGAGAAACATGGACTATAATATTTTTTTAGATTTTGTAGGCTACATTTTACACGAAAAATGTTGTTTCTATACCTGGTCCTTAGTGAACTAATAAAGTGTGGAGATGCAAGTCATTTATATTAATATAGTGCCAATTCTAACAGAAAAATATTTGTATAGAGTAAGGTTGTTAATTATGCTATTTTCTATTTAAGTTTTATTAGTTTTCACATAGTACAATGTGTAATAAGGGATACCCAAAAACTTGTACACTTTTATTCTTTTTTACTTTAAATAAATGGTAGTGTGGAAATTTATCCCACCTCACTATCATACATACACCATAATAGATATCTTCTATATTAATAATACATTTTGGTAATAAAATATATTCTTTGATGCATTTCAGTTGTAAGTCATAGATCAAAATTTCTATTGATAACTTTTTAATGGATGATTTGGACATACCCTGAATTCTTTGTTGTCCTTTCTTTTAGTGGAATAATTTCACCCTTTCGGTAAAATAGTATGATCAACAAATGAACCTCAAATAAATAGTTAAACACAATAACTTCCAAAAGTACAGTGAAGAGAATGTTTTAAATTGATAAGAGGCCAGAATAAATATGTGCTAACAAAAGGAATTTTTTTAGGAACCAATCTTCCCTATTTTGATTGGCTTCATGGAGAGAAATAAGTAACAAAATATAATAATGCCCAAATCTATGCATATAGTGTCCTTTTGGATGTATTATCTAATTATTGTTATAGAAGATTATCTTCCATATCAACACCAAAGACTTCTTCTAGATGTTTCCCTGTGCAGTTTATTAAGTTTATAAAATAAAATAGCCATTTCCAATAAAAAATTCATCTTTGGATATCTAAATATTTTGAAGAGGTCGAATGACATTTTTTTTAAACCAGTGGGTACTTTATTCATCCCATCCCCCTAGTATGGGCAAAATCATCTAAAAGGAAGTACATCTCCTACTTATAGCAAACGCATGTATATTCCCATCAACCCACAAAGGCTCCATAGAGCAAAGAGATCAGAGAGCAAGCAAGAAGCCACAGAAGACCCCAGATCGCTCAACAGACATCAACAAACTGAAAACCCACCACTCTTCTAATAGTTCTTCTTCTTGATTACGACATGTGGGGTCCTCCTTTTTTTTAGGATCACCATCCCTCAAATACAAGGTGGTAGGACTCTAGCAATATCCGAGCAGACTTACGTCTCGCTCATGTCTCTTCCCATTTGTCTATCGCATTAGGTATCGAGATCGCAACCTTCTGTACAACTGAGCCCATAATGTCCTTACTCTTGAGCTCCTCCCTAAAGTCACTGACGTACATCGAGGCTCTCCAGGGCTCCTCGGCCTCCCTCACAGCACCTTGTAGGTGTAATCATCATTTACCTCAATATTGGAAATGTTAAGCATCTGATCATCTGCCATCACGAGTCCAACCATACAAGCTTGCAAGTAGGCAAAATCATACGCTTAGGTCTTGAGCCATGCCCGGAAAGCTAGGCATACCTCAGCGTTATGGTTGCGGATGACCCCCGCCAACCATCTACTCATATTTCCATTAGGGTCCTTACTTCTGCCGATAGAAATATTCAGCTTGAGGTTGTGTAAGTCCGGAGGTACCCACCTGATCAAGCTAACTTCCCTCAATCTCATCCTCGGCTAGGTCGAATGATATGTGATTCAAAAGTACAATTCGATTTCATTTTATATTTCTTGATGAAGTTACTTTTTTTATTATATAATATGGTATGTCAGACAAAATAAAAGGAATAATAACAACATTGAATTATTTTAAATTACTTAAAAATCACTAATGAGATAAAGAAAACAAACCAACCAGTCTTATTTTTTATAAAAATATCCATAATATTTTTTATAAATACTATAAAGTTATTTGAACTACTTATTTTAAAAATGTTAAGAAAAAATAGTCTATGTTCCCCACCATCACAATGATAATACAAAGATGCCAATGCAAATGTGTGGGAAACAAATTGGGTTGTCATTTCTTTCAGAATGGTGAAGCCTACAGATCATAATAGGTCCATATTCTTTTTGTCTGCATATCAAACATTTTACAATGTAGAATATGATTGTTGTTGCTCATTGGAAAGCATTTTTCACTTTATCTACATAAACATAAAGAATTGATAAGAAACTTTTTTTTGCACTGGAATTAGATAATTTTTTTAAGTCTATTAATTATATACAACCTAGAAAGATAATACTCTTAATTTTTTAGTTAAATGACGGGCACTTGCAACATTAGTTGTTTTTCTTATATTCAAAAATTAAAAATTACGATTCTAATAAAGATTTAAAAGACATTCTTTGAAGTCATATGATTTTTTTTATATTATATCGTCGCATGAATGATAATGAAGGTCATAAAACCATTTTCGCACCTATATCACAAACAATATTCTTAAATAAATTTATAATGGGTTTAACTATTTTGATGTAGATTCATAGGTTATTAAAAAACAACTCTTTCTATTTCTATAAGTATGTTAACCATAATAATAATTACTTATTTGTTCCTATCATAGTGAGTGAATTTGAAGTACATTGGATCTCCATGTAGAATTAGATGTGTATATCCTCATTGAAATGATGGTCAAATGTGTTTTATCTTAAATATTTTAAACTTTTCATATCAGTGGAAATCAAACAATATGGAGTTGTATTCCATAGATAAAACAAATAAAGACATTAATAAAATAAATAAAGACATAAATAAAATAAATATATCACCATTAATATTCCATAACTTACTTTTTTGGGGTTGAATTTGATAATGAAATTTGTTCATATAGATCTGTTGTAAAACAATATGGAGTCAAAACTTTATATTAACCACAATAAAATGCTTGGATATTTTATTGAATGTAACATTTAAATCACTAAGACATCAATGAAAATATTGGTGTAGTCTTTTTTTTATTCTTTGATTGCCATGTACAAGATCTACTAATCCACTCCAAAAGATTAAAAGTTAAAATTCATTAGTAAATTGGAGAATTCATGTGAACGTGCGGATAAACCCATATGACGATGCAGGAAATACATGTTATTTTTTATTAACTGTTGTTTTTTAAATATTAACTTTGAGATGGTAATTACAGCAAATATGAAAATTATATATTTATATTTAATTAATGTAAGATGTTACCTTGTTGTGCCAAAATAGTCCTAGTTTAAATGTGTACATTCTTAGAAGATATGGACTATGTGTTGTTATTTAACAAACACACTTATTATGGTAGTTCCTTTAGTATTATTTTTAAAACATTTTTTCATTTTACATAGATCAATACAAACAATGGACAATCGACTTTATTTTATACTCCGCATGAAACTTTTCCTAACTTGATAAATTGAAAATGGCATAGTTATATAACTCTAATATTTTACACTAGCACACTTGTGGGTTTTGAAATCGGTCATTTTATGCCTTTAGTGTCAGTTAAAATGCAACATGTAGGTTGGGGATGCTGTTGATAAATGACTATGACATCAATTTACCGAGAAAGATAAAACTGACGTCGTATAATAGGGAGGCAGTTTACGGAAGCGACGTCTAGGATAGTAAGAACCTATGTGAAAAACTTTCCAGCAAAAAAATTTATCTGATAAGGACATCAATTTATTCTGACTGTTTCACATATGTCTAGAATGGTATATTTCACATGTGTGTTTCTTTTGAGTTTCTCAGTCAAATACAAAATAATTTTGCTTTAGAAGAGCAACTTCAAGATTAGGAGTTTTGACGCACACAATCTCTCCACGAAATTGTGGGCTAATGTAGAAATGTTTTCATAAGAAACCCTCAGATATTCATGTATTTTATGCATCTTGTACCTAGATAGACAGAATTAGCTATTACACATCCATTTTGTCTTATTCTAATGTATTTGGTTTGAAATTATATATTTTATGATAGTCTAAAGTATTGTTTACTTTATTGTAGAGAAATCAAATACACACTAGAGACAGTCAGCACCACAACTAGTACCAGTACCCCAGATAAGATTAAAAGGAAGGACTTGTCATAGGGAAATCTCAGTATCACCAAGATGGGGCTCCATACCACTAATATGTCAAGTTCGTGCCCCTGACGGTCAACTGATTTTTTCTAGTAAAAGAGATCACAAAGACTTAGTGGAATCTCAATACCAAGTGCAATTTACTAGATAACACTAAGATAGTCTGCCATATTCATGAAAAAAGATAGCTCGATGGCACTATCTTCCAATTAGGTGTCACGACGATTTCCCAGATGACCATGATAAACAAAGTCAACATCCAACAGTTCATTAGATAAGTTATCTTTTAGCCTCTTCCTTAAAAACCTAAATGGACAAATAGAGAGGGGACATCAACCATTGTACTAGAGATTAGAGACCTAATGAGAAGGAGACACTGATTCATGGGGAAAGGTTCATCCAAACACCTCCAATGAGAAGTTTGATGGTCAAATTGTTATTCAATTTGTGACGATCTTCAAAGGGATCAGACTTACACCACATTACATGGGTTTTCTTCATTCTCTATGTTCTTTATCTCCTACAAACCTTTTTTATATCATGTCAAGCATGAGGGGATAAATCCCCTGCTCTTTGGGACCCTAGAGCAGCGTGATGTTGAAACAATGCATGTTTATTTGTAGTATAATATATATTGTCTTTGCTTCATATTTTCACAGTGGAAGCTCATAATTTTGTTATTATGCTTGATCACCATGTATATGTGTTAGATCTATTAGAGTGGTATTAATAATCAAGAAAATATATTATCAACATGGTGAATAATGTGCTATGAGAGTGGGATAACCACTATGAGGTAGATTGTCTAGAGAGTTTGTATTGTTTAGCTTTCCATATTGATACTATTGGACATAGTTAGTAATTAGGTTATATAGTATACTACTCAACTATAGTGGATAGTACAAGATATAGACGTTGAAACCTAAGAAGCAAGATAATTTATCATATTTGGACAAAATAAATGCATAGCTCACACTTTGGTGAAACATGTATCCTAAATATCAAATTAATGTGATCCTTAAACCATTTTAATTCTTTCATATTTAATTTCAATTCGTCATTTAATCACTCAATCAATTCTTTTTTTTGTCTAGCTGATCTGTTTTAGTTGGTAGTAGTCCCTTTCCCAGGACAAGCTAAATAGAGGTATCAGAGTGTGGTTCATGACTAATAGTTGAAAATAACTAGGCAATCAGAGATCTGGGGAGCTGTAGGATCTGTCCATATTTTCTCCTCTCTTGTATTCAATTTCACCTATAACATAATCATAGAATCCATATTCGTCAAGGCTATCATCCATTCTACCATCATCCATCAAATTAGGAATCATTCTTTAATATACATTCAAGATGCTAGCGTAAAGACCATATCATTTTAGTTGGAGATAGCCACACCGTCAAGTTATTCCTTAGTATTATTTTTTCAAAAGACACTAAATTTTCCCATACTGTTAATAAGAAGAAGAAAAAAATTGATTTATTTGGAATACATCACAACACTCTATATCAAACTTATTCTTCCACCTTCTTCTATGTTATCACTCTTTTAATCATAAGTAGAACCATATACTTGGGAATTGATCTCATATTTAACATTGTTGAAGTAGACATATCCTATCTTCAAACGTGTTCTTTTGTATTTTCATGTGTACATAAGAACACCCTTTATCTTTCTAAAATCATTCCTAACCATAAGGATTACTTTATGTCATTCGTCTCCTCTTCTTTCCCCACTTGCTTATTCATTTTGGTCTAGTCTCAATTCCAAGGATATGTATCTACAACGGGAACACCTATTCAATCTTGAATATTTAAATAAACATAGGTTGTGTTGTTCAATGATAGGAAAATATATGGTGATCCTTACATACCATGATCAAAGTTTGAAACTTCTTCTCTTTTATTTTTCTTAATTTGAACTAGAATAAGCTTGTAATTCTAGTTTTTTATTGGGTGGGACCACGGGGCCAATTTTTCCTTTGGTAACATGATCCTAAGCATTTGAAATTGTATTTTATAAATTTCTTTTTTAATTGATTGATTTTTATTTTTATTTTTTCTTTAGTTTTCATAAAAATATAAAGGAGAATATTAATTACTTTTGAAGTACAATTCCCTCTTCAATTTTCATTCTCCATCGACTTGCTTCTTGGCCTTGTGTTAGGAAGAAAATAAAAAGGATAGATTTATGTGTTAAACTAATTCTTCTAAGTTATAATTAATGAAGACAATATATTTTTATTAGGGTACTAATTATTTTTTGCATCAATTGTTTTATATACAATATTGAGTAAATCCATATTGGATGACTACAGTTTTATTAAAATGATTGATGAAAATAGAGGAAATACTCTCCTAGATGAAACATCTTATCCAAGTAATAATATACATGAACAGTCCTTGTGTAGTAACCTATGGATAAATGTTTCCACTTACTTTTAAATTAACATACTTTCATATAGTTACTTATAGGAGATACCTTTCCATCGCAGGATTTCCAAACTCAATTACATCATCGGTTTCTATGTTTGAGAATATATCATCCATTTGTTTATGACTAATTCATTATATATTGTTAGTTTTTCCTCTAGAAAGATGTTAACTTATTTACAAGTCTCTATTCTCTTTTAGTATTTGCATAATCATTTCTAGTAATCATTTCTAGATATTGAGTGGTGAAGGTTACTATAACTATTTTACTACATGTGCCTAATTTTTTAGCACTAGAATATTGTTTAACTAGTTGGATATAAAATTTTTGGTAACCAATGGATGATGTAAAAGGAATTATTTCTACAAAAGAAACCCCTTGTATTTTAGTATATAATCAATTAATTTCAATCTAAATGACTAGGAACAAATTATTATTTCTCTCCCGTACTAAATAGATCATATTTTTGAAAGGTTCTTAAGTCATATGATTTTATTATTCATGTGTGACCTATATTTTCATAGATCTAAAATATTCTTTGAAAATATTTCAAACAAAAAAAATCATTAACATTATTTATTTCTATTACTTCAAGATGTAATAAAAAGATTTGTTGAGTGTATAATTTGATGCTAGAAAAGAGATTTTGAGATAAAATAGTCAACTATATCTTCCTATGAGACACTTTTGTCACTCTAAGAGTCACATGAATTAGTGAATTCATATACAAGGTCAAAGAGTGATATAGAGTACTGAATTCATATACACACAACATGGTCATTGTAGATTATTATCAAATTAGACACATTCAAGTCCATTGTTGGCATTCATTGTTTTTATGAACTTCTACATTTACTTTTCCCTAAATTTATTTTGTAATTTGTTTTTATTGATGCATCATTAGAATTAGTAAAAAGCTATCAAAATCAAAGAAACCCATTGTAACAATCAATCAACAAAGCAATGGGACATTAGGGCTTTTCGTAGGGGACCTGGAATGGGAAGGAGATTGTGTTGTCAAGAGAAAATTATTAAAATGTGTTGTTTTGTAATTTGTGCATGGGTAAAGGGAGAGGTATGGGGACAACTTTTAAAAATATAATTTGTTACAAGCGTATGGGGACGGCGAGGAGGGATATGTTTATAGAAAACCTATTGTACAAGTATGTATCCTATTTATTTGAATTCTTTCCATTTGTATAAATGAGTAGTGGACACTTCAGAAGAACTCTTTATCATTCACCAAGATTTTCCATGGTGACAAAAATGTATAAAATTTCTCTGCAGATTCCCTATGAAATATTTCCCCTTCCCAATAACCATGGCATACAAACAACATATTTTATTTCTCTACCATTCACCTCTCCATGATCCACCATGTTACAAACACAACCTAGGAGTAAATGGAAAACTCTATCATTAAAATATACCTTTTTACCATTTATCCTACACATATATTTGAGTGGGTAAGTCCTCAATATGAGGAAATCCAAACTAAGCACGTTTGTCTTTTATTAAAATGAAAGAATGATATTTCACAAGTATTGAACTTCATTAAGGATGATAACATCAGAAATAACATAGACATGATCCCAAAATGTCTCTCCTTGACTCAAACTAATAAATAGAGACTTATAACAATGACTGCATATATGTCATATTGCCAACAAGTAGACAAGAATGCTAATTAAGGACACAATATAAACCTCCTAAGAGCATGATTCTTCCTTGTTCCTTGACATTCCTTCACATAAAATCACCCATCAAAAAGTTTCACACACATAATACATGCACCTCAACTATTTGTTTCATCTCCCCCCTTATTGGCGTGACAATGTAGACATGATCCTACATTGTGTCTCCTTGATTTAACCTGATAACCATACATATAGGTCAGTCATACAATGAATGTCATATTGTTAGTGTTTATTCGACAACAAGTGGGTATAATTCCAACTAGATAAAGGAATCAAACCTATTAGATGCAGTGGAGAAAACATCAAAGCATTGACAATTCTCTGGAAGATACCCACACCTAGGACATACTTGTTGGCTGTCAGGACCATCATCCTTATTCCTATTAGAAGTCTTGTAGTTTGTAAAGGTGGGAATCCATTCTTTGTTGAACATGACTTGCTCTTTGTGGATCTTTCTATCTTTACCAATGAAATGTTGTGGCTTCTCTGACATCTTGAAGTTTTGATTTACCTTCCTGGTGTAGTGATATACCAACGATGGATGCAATAGCTAGCAAAGAACAAAGTTGATTTTATTTTGTTGATCGATTGTGTTTTTGTGGGATTCACGAGCAACCATTTTATAGTTGTTGATGCCCTACTAGGATTTTTTGGTTGTCTCCTATTGATAGGATATGTTACCAAAAATGAAAGATAATTGAAAAGAAAATTGGAAGAAAACTGGAAATAAAATGTTAGTATATTCGATAAATCTATGAAGGAGAACTCAAAAATATTTGAAGACATAAAATGTCCAACTTAATTTCTTCTCCCCAACGATAAGAATCTATCTTTTTAATGTATATTTTAATTGAACACACCTATAAATTAAAAGAAATTAATATTATGTTTCAAAAAATAGGTGACACCCACTTGTGATTTTTTTCCATAGAAAAATATATATGCAGAAGTATATAAAGAAAGATATAACCATGTAATTTCAAATGGATGAAAAGCAAATAATAAAAAATAATGGATGAATTTTGACAAACAATAAAAAAATACTTCCCTTTCCTTTGTTTGTTCAATTATATTTGAATCCATCAGGAATAATAGGAAACATCTCATTGTGTTGAAGTAATTAAATGCATTTTTTTATTATTACTTTTTTGCTTCTAGATAGTGAAAGATAGACTTAGATAGAGATATGATTATTACTTACCATCCAGAAACTTACATAAAATGGTTATACATGTTGGAATAGGAAACGCACACCCAATGTAGTCTTAGAATATCCTAGGAGGAATCGATGTGAAAACACTCTTTATTATTTCTACATACTATTTTTTTATAAAGAAATAATAAATGTCATTTCTTTCTAGTATTGAAATTCAACTTGACACTAAATACTAAATAACAAACATGTCATATGTTAGGAAAAAAATGAGAGATAATGAAAACTAGTTGTATAATTTTGAATAATATATACATATAGGCATGATATAAGAAGGTTTTTTATCTTTTTTTATTTCTGAATGTTTTTATTGGCATATTTCGTATTTTTTATTGAATTAAACATTTAAAAATGGGAGTGGAACACTAAAGAACTCAAAATTGAATTGATATGAGAAACGTGGAGTATAATATTTTTTTAAGATTTTTTAGGCTACACTTTACACGACAAATGTTGTTTCTATACCTAGTCCTTAGTGAACTAATAAAGTGTGGAGATGCAAGCCATTTATATTAATATAGTACCATTTATAATAGGATAAATATTTGTATAGAGTAAGGTTTTTAGTTATGCCATTTTCTATTTGAATTTTGTTAGTTTTCACAAGGTACAACATGTAACAAGGATACACATAAACATTTACACTTTTTATTCTTTTTTACTTTAAATAAATGGTAGTGTGAAAATTTAACCCACCTCAATATCAAATGTACACCATAATAAATATCCTCTATATTAATAATATAGTTTGGTAATAAAATATATGATTCATTTCTGTTGTAAGTCGTAGATCAACATTTCTGGTGAAAACATTTTAATGAATGACTTGTACATACCTTGAATTCTTTATTGTCATTTCTTTTGGTGGAATAATTTCAACCATTCAGTAAAATAGTATGATGAACAAATGGACCTCAAATAAATATATAAACACAATAACTTCCAAAAGTACAGTGAAGAGAATGTTTTAAATTGATAAGATGCCAGAATAAAAATCCATTAACAAAAGGAATTTTTTTAGGAACCAATCTTCCTTATTTTGATTGGCTACGTGGAGAGAAATAATTAATTAAATATGATGATGCCCAAATCTTTGCATATAGTGTCCTTTTTGAATCTATTATCCGATTATTTCTTCTAGATATTTCCCAATGCATTTTATTAAGTTTATAAAATAAAATAGCCATTTCTAATAACAAATTCATCTTTAGATATATAAATATTTTGAAGAGGTCGACCGACATGTGATTCAAAAGTATAATTCGATTCCATTATATATTTCTTGATGAAGTTAATTTTTTTGTTATAGAATATGGTATGTCACACAAAATAAAAGGAAAAATAACAACATTGAATTATTTTAAATTACTTAAAAATCACTAATGGGACAAAAAAATCAACCAATCTTTTTTTAATAAAAATATCCATACCATTTTTATAAAAACTATAGAGTTATTTTAGTCCCTAGTGGTCCCTTTTGGAGGACAAGCTAAATAGAGGTATCAGAGTGCGGTTCATGACTAATAGTTGAAAATAACTAAACAATCAAAGATATGGAGAGTTGTAGGATCTGTCCATATATTCTCCTTTCTTGTATTCAATTTCATCTAGAACATAATTATAGAATCCATATTCATCAAGACTATCATTGATTCTACCTCCATCTATCAAATTAGGAATCATTCTTTGATATCTAGTCAAGAATGCTAGCTTGAAGACCGTGTCATTTTAGCTGGATACAACCACACCATCATGTCATACCTTAGTATTATTTTTTCACAAGTGACTAAATTTTCCCATATTGTTAATAAGAAAAAAAAATTATTTGGAATACATCACAACTCTCTCTATATCAAGCTTATTCTTCCATCTTATTCTATGGTATCACTCTTTTAATCATAAGTAGAACCATATACTTGGGAATTGATCTTATATTTAACATTATTTAACTACACATCTTCTATCTTCAAAAGTCTTACTTTGGATTTCCATGTGTAAGTAAGAACACCCTTTATCTTTGTAAAATCATTCCTTTCCATAAGAATTACTTTGTGTCATTCATTTCCTCTTCTCTCCCTACTGGCTTATTCATTTGGTCTAATCTCAATTCCAAGGATAGGTATCTACAATGGGAACACCTATAAAATCTTGAAGATTTAAATAAACATAGGTCGTGTTGTTCAAGGATAGGAAAATATATGGTTATCCTGACGTGACATGATCAATAGTTTGAAACTTCTTCTCTTCTATTTTTCTTAATTTGAACTAGAATAAGATTGTAATTCTTGTTTTTAATCGGGTGGGATCACAGGGCCAACTCTTCCTTTGGTGACATGATCATAATCATTAGAAATTATATTTTCTACATTTCTTTTTTAATTGAATGGTTTTTATTTTGTATTTTCTTTAGTTTTCATAAAAATATAAAGGAGAATATTAATTATTTTTGAAGTATCATCCCCTCTTCAATTTTTCATTCTCCATTGACTTGCTTCTTGGCCTTGTGCTAGTGAAGAAAATGAAAAGGACATATTTATGTGAAACTAATTCCTCTAAGTTATAATTATTGAAGACAATATATTTGTATTGGGGTACTAATTATTTTGCATCAGTTGTTATATATACAACATTGGGTAAATCCATATTGGACCACTACGTTGTTATTAAAATGATAGATGAAAGTATAGTAAATACTCTCTTACATGGAACATATTATCCAAGTAATAATATACATGAACATTCCTTGGGTAGTAACCTATGGATACATGTTTACATTTACTTTTAAATTAACATACTTTCATATAGTTAATTATAGGAACCCCTTTCCACCGTTTGATTTCCAACCAATACCAAGATATGTTCATATTAAATTATAAATTGCTTGGTAAACTCAATTATGTAATCCATCTCTATGTTTGAGAATATATCATCTATTTGGTTATGACTACTTCATTATATATTGTTAGTTTTTCCTCTAGAAAGATGTTATGTAACTTATTTACTTGTCTCTATTATCTTTGAGAATTTGCATAATCATTTGTTGTAATCATTTCTAGATATAGAGTGGTGAAGATTACTATAACTATTTCACTTCTTGTGCCTAATTTTTTAGCAATAGAACATCCTGAATATAAAACTTCTGGTAAACAATGTATGGTGTAAAAGGAATTATTTTCTACAAAATAAACCCCTTGTATTTTAGCATATAATCAAATAATTTAAATCTAAATGACTAGGAACACATTGTTATTTCTCTCTCATACTAATTAAATCATATTTTAGAAAGGTTCTTAGGTCCTATGATTTTTGTCTTCTTGTGGTGACCTATATTTCATAGATCTCATATATACTTTTAAAATATTTTGAACACAAAAAATCGTTAACTTTATTTATTTCTATTACTTTAAGATGTAATAAAAAGATTAATTGAGTGTTTGATTTGATGCTAGAAAATATATTTTGAGATAAAATAGTCAAATGTATCTTCCTATGAGACACTTTTGTCACTCTAAGAGTCACATGGAGTAGTTAATTCATATACAAGGTTAACTAGTGATATAGAGTAATGAATTTATATACAACGTCAAACAGTAATATAGAGTAGTGAATTCATATACACATGGCATGGTCATTGTGGGTTACTATCACATTAGACACATTCAAGTCCGTTGTTGGCATTCATTATTTTTATGAACCTCTACATTTACTTTTGCATATATTTTTTTTTAATTTATTTTTATTAATTCATCATTGGAATTAGTATAATCTTATCAAAATGAAATAAACTCATCTTAACAATCAATCAACAGAGCAATGGGACGTTATGGTTTGTGGTAGGGGACATGGAATGGGAAGGAGATGGTGTTGTCAAGTGAAAATTATTAAAATATGTTGTTTTGTAATATGTGCATGGGTAAAGGAAGAGGGATGGAAAAACATAAAAAATATTTGTACAACGGTATTGGGATGGTGAGGGGGGGTTTGTTTATAGAAAACACATTGTACAAGTATGTATCCAAGTTATTTGAATTCTTTTTCCATGTGTCTAAATTAGTAGTGGACACTATTAAAAAATTCTTTATGATTCACCAAGATTTTCCATGGTGACAAAAACATACAAAATCTCCATTATTTCCCAATGAAATATTTTCCCTTCCCAATAACCATGGCAAACAAACAACATATTTTATTTTCATACCATTCACCTCTCCATGACCCACCATGTTACAAACACAACCTAGGAGTAAATCGAAAACACTATCATTACAATATAATTTTTTGCCATTTATCTTGTACACATATTTGACCGGACATCTCATGAATATGAGAAAATCCAAATTAAGCATGTTTGTCATTTATCAAAATGAAACAAAGATATTTCACAAGTACGATATAAAGAATAACACATAGACAAATTGAACTTCAGTAAGGACGATAACATAAGAAATAATATAGACATGGTCCCAAAATGTTTCTCTTTGACTCAAACTAATAAATAGAGACTTATAACAATGACTGCATATATGTCATATTTCCAACAAGTAGACAAGAATGCTAATTAAGGACACAATATAAACCTCTTAGATGCCTGATTCTTCCTTGTTGCTTGACATTCCTCCACATAAAATCATCCATCAAAAAGGTTCACACACATAACACATGCACCTCAACTATTCGCCTCATCCTCCTTATTGGCGTGACAATGTAGACATGAACCTATATAATGTCTCCTTGATTTAACCTTATAACCATATGTATAGGTTAGTCATAAAACGAATGTCATATTATTAGTGTTTATTAGACAACAAGTAGGTATAATTCCAACTAGATAAAGAACTCAAACATGTTAGATGCAATGGAGAAAACATCAAAGCATTGACAATTCTCTGGAAGATACCCACACCTAGGACATACTTGTGGGCTCTCAGGATTATCATCCCTATTCCTATTAGAAGAGTTGTAGTTTGTAAAGGTGGGAATGCATTCTTGGTTGAACATGACTTGCTCTTTGTGGATCTTTCTATCTTTACCAATGAAATGTTGTGACTTCTCTGAATTCTTGATGTTTTGATTTACCTAGCTACTTAATGTTGTGATATACCAACAACAGATGCAATTGCTAGTAAGAACAAAGTTTATTTTAGTTTGTTGATCAATTGTGTTTTCGTGGGCTTCATGAGCAACCTTTTTATAGTTGTTGATTCCCTACTAGGATTTTTTGGTTGTCTCTTATTGATAGGATATGTTTCCAAAAATAAAAGATGATTGAAAATAAAATGGAAAGAAAACTAGAATTAAAATGTTAGTTTTTTCAATAATGTTGTTAAGGAGAACTCAATTATTTGAAGACATGAAATGCCCAACCAAATTTCTTCCTCCCAACGATAAGAATCTATCTTTTTAATGTATATTTACATTGAACACACCAATAAATTAAAATAAAATAATATTATGTTTCAAAAAATAGGTGGCACCCACTTGGGATGTTTTTTCCATACAAAAAAATATATGTAGAAGTTTATAAAGAAAGATATAGCCATGTAATTTCAAAGGGATGAAAAGCGAACAAGAAAAAAGAATGGATGAATTTTGGCAAAAAATAAGAAAAGAAAGAAAATACTTCCCTTTCCTATGTTTGTTCAATTATATTTGAATGCATTTGGAATAATAAGAAACATCTCATTGTGTTGAAGTAAATAAATGTATTTTTTTATTATTAATTTTTTGCTTTTAGATAGTGAAAGATAGACTTAGATAGAGATGTGATTATTACTTACCATCCAGAAACTAACATAAAATTGTTATGCATGTTTGAATAGGAAACCCACACCCGATATAATCTTAGAATATCCTAGGAGGAATCAATGTGAAAACACTCTTTTTTGGTTCCACATACTATTCTTTTATAAAGAAACAATAAATGTCATTTCTTTCTAGTATCGAAATTCAACTTGACGCTAAATACTATATAACAAACATGTCATATGTAAGGAAAAAATGAGAGATAATGAAAACCAGTTATATAATTTGGAATTATATATATATATATATATATATATATATATATATATATATATATATATGTGTATGTATGTATAAATTGCTTAGTAACATACTTTCATATAGTTACTTATAGGAACCCTTCCACCGTATGATTTCCAACCAATACCAAGATATGTTCATATTAATGTATAAATTGCTTGGTAAACTCAATTATGTAATCCATCTCTATGTTTGAGAATATATCATCTATTTGGTTATGACTACTTCATTATATATTGTTAGTTTTTCGTCTAGAAAGATGTTATGTAACTTATTTACTTGTCTCTATTCTCTTTTAGTATTTGCATAATCATTTGTTGTAATCATATTTCTAGATATAGAGTGGTGAAGGTTACTATAACTATTTTACTACTTGTGCCTAATTTTTTTAGCACTAGAATATCATGAATATAAAAATTATGGTAACCAACGTATGATATAAAGGGAATTATTTTCTACAAAATAAACCCCTTATATTTTAGTATATAATCAAATAATTTAAATCTAATGACTAGGAACATATTGTTATTTCTCTCTCATACTAAATAAATCATATTTTTGAAAGGTTCTTATGTACAATGATTTTAGTCTTCTTGTGGTGACCTATATTTTCATAGATCTCATATATACTTTTAAAATGTTTCGAACACAAAAAATTGTTAGTGTTATTTATTTCTATTACTTCAAGATGTAATAAAAAGAGTAATTGAGTGTATAATTTGATGCTAGAAAATAGATGTTGTGATAAAATAGTCAAATGTATCTTCCCTATGAGACACTTTTGTCACTCTAAGAGTCACATGGAGTAGTTAATTCGTATACAAGGTCAACTAGTGATATAGAGTAGTGAATTTATATACAATGTCAAATAGTGATATAGAGCAGTTAATTCATATACACATGGCATGGTCATTGTGGGTTACTATCACATTAGACACATTCAAGTCTATTTTTAGCATTCATTATTTTTATGAACCTCTAGATTTACTTTTCCATATATTTTGTTTTGTAATTTATTTTTATTGATTCATCATTAGAATTAGTAAAATCATATCAGAATGAAATAAACTCATCTTAACAATCAATCAACAAAGCAATGGGACATTAGGGTTTGTGATAGGGACATGGAACGGGAAGGAGATGGTGTTGTCAAGCAAAAATTATTAAAATATATTGTTTTGTAATATGTGTATGGGTAAAGGAAGAGGGATGGAAAAAAACTAAAAAAATATTTTTTATAACGGTATTGGGATGACGAGGGGGGATTTGTTTACAGAAAACATATTGTACAAGTATGTATCCTATTTATTTGATTTCTTTTTCTATGTTTCTAAATGAGTAGTGGACACTATTGAAAAAGTCTTTATGATTCACAAAGATTTTCCACGGTGACAAAAACATACAAAATTTCTCCATTATTTCCCTATGAAATATTTTTCCTTCCCAATAACCATGGAAAACAAACAACATATTTTGTTTTCCTACCATTCACCTCTCCATGATCCACCATGTTACAAACACAACCTAGGAGTAAATTGAAAACTCTATCATTACTATATAATTTTTTGCAATTTATCTTGTACACATATTTGACCGGATAAGTCATGAATATGAGCAAATCCAAACTAAGCATGTTTTTCTTTTATCAAAATGAAACAAAGATATTTCACAAGTATGAGACAAAGAAGAACACATAGACATATCGAACTTCGTTAAAGATGATAACATAAGAAATAACATAGGCATTATCCCAAAAAAAATTTCCTTGACTCAAACTAATAAATAGAGACTTAGAAACATGACAACATATATGTCATATTGCCAACAAGTAGACAAGAATGCTAATTAAGGACACAGTATAAACTTCTTAGATGTTTGATTCTTCCTTGTTCCTTGACATTCCTTCACATAAAATCATCCATCAAAAAGTTTCACACACATAACAGATACACATCCACTATTCGCATCCTCCTTATTGGCGTGACAATGTAGACATGAACCTACATTGTGTCTCCTTGATTTAACCTGATAACCATACATATAGGTCAGTCATAAAATGAATGTCATATTGTTAGTGTTTATTCGAAAACAAGTGGGTAGAATTCCAACTATAGAAAGGACTCAAACTTGTTATATGCAACGGAGAAAACATCAAAGCATTGACAATTCTCTGGAAGATACCCACACCTAGGACATACTTATTGGCTGTCAGGAGCATCATCCTTATTCCTATTAGAAGTCTTGTAGTTTGTAAAGGTGGGAATGCCTTCTTGGTTAAACATGACTTTCTCTTTGTTGATCTTTATACCTTTACTCAAGAAATGTTGTGACTTCTCTGACATCTTGAAGTTTTGGTTTACCTTCCTGATGTAGTGATATACCAACGATGGAGGCAATAGTTGATTTTAGTTTGCTGATCAATTGTGTTTTCGTGGGTTTCACGAGCAACCTTTTTATAGTTTTCGATGCCCTATTAGGATTTTTTATTTACTCATATTGATAGGATATATTTCCAAAAATGAAATATGATTGAAAATAAAATGGAAATGAAACTGGAAATAAAATGTTAGTATTTACTATAATTTTGTGGAGAAAACTCTAAAATATTTGAAGACATGAAGCCTTCAACTTAATTTCTTCTTCCCAATGATTAAAAATATTTTTTTAATGTATATATACATTGAACACACAAATAAATTAAAATATAATGTTATGTTTCAAAAAATAGGTGACACCCACTTGGGATATTTTTCCATAGAAAAATATATATGCGGAAGTTTATAAAGAAAGATATAGTCATATAATTTCAAATGGATGAAAAGTGAACAAGAAAAAAGAATGGATGAATTTTGACAAACAATAAGAAAAGAAAGAAAATACTTCCCTTCCCCTGTGTTTGTTCAATTATATTTGAATCCATTTGGAATAATAGGAAATATCTCATTGTGTTGAAGTAAATAAATGAACTTTTTTAATTAACTTTTTGCTTCTAGATAGTGAAAGATAGACTAAGAGATGTGACTATTAATTTCCATCCAGAAACTTACATATAATGGTTATGCATGTTGGAATAGGAAACCCACACCGATGTAGTCTTAGAATATCCTAGGAGGAATCGATGTGAAAACATCTTCATTGTTTCCACATACTATTTTTTATAAAGTAACAATAAATATGATTTCATTCTAGGTTTGAAATTTAACTTGATGCCAAATAGTAAATAACAAACACATCATATGTAAGGAAAAAATGAGAGATAATGAAAAGCAATTATATAATTTGACATAATATACATCTGTATATGCATGATATAAGAAGGTTTTTTTATCTTTTATTTATTTTTTGAATGTTTTATTGGCATATTTCATATTTTCTATTGAATTAAATATTTAAAAATGGGAGTGGAACACTGGAGGACTCAAAATTGAATTGATATGAGAAACATGGACTATAATATTTGTTTAGATTTTGTAGGCTACATTTTACACGAAAAATGTTGTTTCTATACCTGGTCCTTAGTGAACTAATAAAGTGTGGAGATGCAAGTCATTTATATTAATATAGTTCCAATTCTAATAGAAAAATATTTGTAAAGAGTAAGGTTGTTATTTATGCTATTTTCTATTTAAATTTTATTAGTTTTCACATAGTACAATGTGTAACAAGGGACACACAAAAACTTGTACACTTTTATTCTTTTTTACTTTAAATAAATGGTAGTGTGAAAATTTGTCCCACCTCACTATTATACATACATCATAATAAATATCCTCTATATTAATAATACATTTTGGTAATAAAATATATTCTTTGATTCATTTCAGTTGTAAGTCATAGATCAAAATTTCTATTGATAACTTTTTAATGGATGACTTGGACATATCCTGAATTCTTTGTTGTCCTTTCTTTTAGTGGAATAATTTTACCATTTCGGTAAAATAGTATGATCAACAAATGAACCTCAAATAAATAGCTAACACAATAACTTCCAAAAGTACAGTGAAGAGAATGTTTTAAATTGATAAGAGGCCAGAATAAAAATATGTTAACAAAAGGAATTTTTTTAGGAACCAATCTTCCCTATTTTGATTGGCTACATAGAGAGAAATAAGTAATAAAATATGATAATGCCCATATCTATGCATATAGTGTCCTTTTGGATCTATTATCCAATTATTGTTATAGAAGATTATCTTCCATATCAACACCAAAGACTTCTTCTAGATGTTTCCTCGTGCATTTTATTAAGTTTATAAAATAAAATAGCCTTTTCCAATAAAAAACTCATCTTTGGATATCTAAATATTTTGAAGAGGTCGAATGACATTTATTTCTAAACCAGGGGGGTACTTTATTCATCCCATCCCCCTAGTATGGGCAAAATCATCTAAAAGGAAGTACATCTCCTACTTATAGCAAACGCAGGTATATTCCCATCAACCCACAAAGGCTCCACAAAGCAAAGAGATCAGAAAGCAAGCAAGAAGCCACGGAAGACCCCAGATCGCTCAACAGACATCAAAAAATAGAAAACCCATCACTCATCACTCCTCTAACAGATCTTCTTCTTGATGATGACATACGGCGTCCTCCTTTTTTCTAGGATCATCATCCCTCGAATACGAGGTGGTAGGACTCTAGCATCCGAGCAGACGAACGTCTCACTCATGTCTTTTCCCCATCTGCCTACCGCATTAGGTATCGAGATCGCAACCTTGTGCACAACTGAGCCTGTAATGTCCTTACTCTTGAGCTCCTCCCTAAAGTCTCTGACGTATGTCGAGGCTCTCCATGGCTCCTCGGCCTCCCTCACAGCACGTTGTAGGTGTAATCATCATCTACCTCAATAATGGAAATGTTAAGCATCTGATCATATGCTATCATGAGCCCAACCATACAAGCTTGCAAGTAGGCCAAATCATACGCTGAGGTCGTGAGCCATGCCCGGAAAGCTAGGCATACCTCAACGTTGTGGTTGCGGATGACCCCTGCCAACCATCTACTCATATTTAACCATCTACTCATATTTCCATTAGGGTCCTTACTTCTGCCGATAGAAATATTCAGCTTGAGGTTGTGTAAGTCCGGAGGTACCCACCTGATCAAGCTAACTTCCCTCAATCTCGTCCTCGGCTAGGTTGAATGATATGTGATTCAAAAGTACAATTCGATTTCATTTTATATTTCTTGATGAAGTTACTTTTTTTATTATATAATATGGTATGTCAGACAAAATAAAAAGAATAATAGCAACATTGAATTATTTTAAATTACTTAAAAATCACTAATGAGATAAAGAAAAAACCCAACCAGTCATATCTTTTATAAAAATATCCATAATATTTTTTATAAAAACTATAAATTTATTTGAACTACTTATTTTAAAAATGTTAAGAAAAAATAGTTTATGTTCCCCACCATCACAAAGATACTACAAAGATGTCAATGCAAATGTGTGGGAAACAAATTGGGTTGTCAGTCCTTTCAGAATGGTGAAGCCTACAGATCATAATAGGTCCATAATCTTTTTTTCTGCATATCAAACATTTTACAATGTAGAATATTATTGTTGTTGCTAATTGGAAAGAATTTTTCATTTCATCTACATAAACATAAATAATTGATACGGAACTTTTTTTTGTGCTTGAATTAGATAATTTTTTTAAGTCTATTAATTATATACAACCTAGAAAGATAATAGTCTTAATTTTGTAGTTAAATGACGGACACTTGCAACATTAGTTGTTTTTCTTATATTCAAAAATTAAAAATTACGATTCTAATAAAGATTTAAAAGACATTCTTTGAAGTCATATGATTTTTTATATTATATCATCGCATGAATGATAATGAAGGTCATAAAATCATTTTTACACCTATATCACAAACAATATTCTTAAATAAATTTATAATGGGTTTAACTATTTTTATGTAGATTCATAGGTTATTAAAAAATAGCTCTTTCTATTTCTATAAGTATGTTAACCATAACAATGATTAATTATTTATTCCTATCATAGTGAGTGAATTTGAAGTACATTGGATCTCCATGTAGAATTAGATGTGCATATTCTCATTGAAATGATGGTCAAAGGTGTTTTATCTTAAATATTTTAAACTTTTCATATCAGTGGAAATCAAACAATATGGAGTTGTATTCCATAAATAAAACAAATAAAGACATTAATAAAATAAATAAAGACATAAATAAAATAAATATATCACCATTAATATTCCATAACTTACTTTTTTGGGGTTGAATTTGATAATGAAATTTGTTCATATAGGTCCGTTGTAAAACAATATGGAGTCAAAACTTTATATTAACCACAATAAAATGCTTGGATATTTTATTGAATGTAACATTTAAATCACTAAGACATCAATGAAAATATTGGTGTAGTCTTTTTTTATTCTTTGATTGTCATGTACAAGATCTACTAATCCACTCCAAAAGATGAAAAGTTAAAATTTATTAGCAAATTGGAGAATTCATGTGAACGTGCGGATAAACCCATATGACAATGTAGGAAATACATTTTATTTTTTATTAACTATTATTTCAAAATATTAACTTTGAGATGGTAATTGCAGCAAATCTGAAAATTATATATTTATATTTAATTAATGTAAGATGTTACCTTGTTGTGCCAAAATAGTCCTTGTTTAAATGTGTACATTCTTAGAAGATATGGACTATGTGTTGTTATTTAACAAACACACTTATTATGGTAGTTCCTTTAGTATTGTTTTTAAAATATTTTTTCATTTTACATAGATCAATACAAATAATGGACAATCGACTTTATTTTATACTCCACATGAAACTTTTCCTAACTTGATAAATTGATAATGGCATAGTTATATAACTCTATTATTTTACACTAGCACACTTGTGGGTTTTGACATCGGTCATTTTATTCCTTTAGTGTCAGTTAAAATGCAACTTGTAGGTTGGGAACGTTGTTGATAAATGACTATGACATCAATTTACTAAGAAAAATAAAACTGACATCATATAATAGGGAGGCAGTTTACGGAAACGACGTCTAGGATAGTAAGAACCTATGTGAAAGACTTTCTAGTAAAAAAATTTATCTGATAAGGACATCAATTTATTCTTACTATTTCACACATGTCTAGAATGGTAGATTTTACACGTGTGTTTCTTTTGAGTTTCTCAATCAAATCCAAAATAATTTTTCTTTAGAAGAGAAACTTCAAAATTAGGAGTTTTGACGCACACAATCTCTCCACGAAATTGTGGGCTAATGTAGAAATGTTTTCATAAGAAACCCTCTGATATTCATGTATTTTATGTATCTTGTGCCTAGATAGATAGAATTATCTATTACGCATCCATTTTGTCTTATTCTAATGTATTTGGTTTGAAATTATGTATTTTATGATAGTCTAAAGCATTGTTTACTTTATTGTAGAGAAATATAATACACACTAGAGACAGTCAGTACCACAACTACAACCAGTACCCCTGATAAGATTAAAAGGAAGGACTTGTCATACGGAAATCTCAGCATCACCAAGATGAGGCTCCATACCACGAATATATCAAGTTTGTGCCCCTGACGGTCAGCTCAACTTTTCTAGTAAAAGAGATCACAAAGACTTAGTGGAATCTCAATACCATTGACAGTTTACTGGATGATACTAAGATAGTCTGCCCTATTCATGAAAAAAGATAGCTCGATGGCACTGACTTCCAATTATGTGTCACGATGATTTTCCAGATGACCATGATAAACAAAGTCAACATCCAACAGTTCATTAGATAAGTTATCTTTTAGCCTCTTCCTTAAAAACATAAATGGACAAATAGAGAGGGGACATCAACCATTTTACTAGGGATTAGAGACCTAATGAGAAGGAGACACTGATTCATGGGGAAAGGTTCATCCAAACACCTCCAATGAGAAGTTTGATGGTCAAATTGTTATCCAATTTGTGACGATCTTCAAACGGATCAAACTTACACCTCATTACATGGGTTTTCTTCATTCTCTATGTTGTTTATCTCCTACAAACCTTTTTTATATCATGTCAAACATGAGGGGATAAATCCCCTGCTCTTTGGGACCCTAGAGTAGCATGATGTTGAAACAATGCATGTTTATTTGTAGTATAATATATATTGTCTTTGCTTCATATTTTAACAGTGGAAGCTCATAATTTTGTTATTATGCTTGATCACCAAGTATATGTGTTAGATCTATTAGAGTGGTATTAATAATCAATAAAATATATTATCAACATGGTGAATAATGTGCTATGAGAGTGGGATAACCACTATGAGGTAGATTGTCCAGAGAGTTTGTATTGTTTAGCTTTCCATATTGACACTATTAGACATAGTTAGTAATTTGGTTATATAGTATACTACTCTACTATAGTGGATAGTACAAGATATAGACGTTGAAACCTAAGAAGCAAGATAATTTATCATATTTGGACAAAATACATGCATAGCTCACACTTTGGTGAAACATGTATCCTAAATATCTGATTAATGTGATCCTTAAACCATTTTAATTCTTTCATATTTAATTTCAATTCTTCATTTAATCACTCAATCAATTCATTCTTTTTCTAGATGATCTGTTTTAGTTGGTAGTAGCCTCTTTCCCAGGACAAGCTAAATAGAGGTATCAGAGTATTATTCATGACTAATAGTTGAAAATACCTAGGCAATCAGAGATCTGGGGAGCTCTAGGATTTGTCCATGTTTTCTCCTCTCTTGTATGCAATTTCACCTATAACATAATCATAGAATCCATATTCATCAAGGCTATCATCCATTCTACCATCATCCATCAAATTAGGAATGATTCTTTAATATACGTTCAAGATGCTAGTATAAAGACCATGTCATTTTAGTTGGAGATAGCCACACCCTCAAGTCATTCCTTAGTATTATTTTTTCAAAAGACACTAAATTTTCCCATATTGTTAATAAGAAAAAAAATTGATTTATTTGGAATACATCACAACACTCTATATCAAACTTATTATTCCACCTTCTTCTATGTTATCAATCTTTTAATCATTAGTTGTACCATATACTTGGGAATTGATCTCATATTCAACACTGTTGAAGTAGACATATCCTATCTTCAAAAGTGTTCTTTTGTATTTTAATGTGTACGTAAGAACACCCTTTATCTTTCTAAAATCATTCATAACCATAAGGATTACTTTGTGTCATTCATCTCCTCTTCTTTCCCCACTTGCTTATTCATTTTGATCTAGTCTCAATTCCAAGGATAGGTATCTACAACGGGAACACCTATAAAATCTTGAATATTTAAATAAACATAGGTCGTGTTGTTCAATGATAGGAAAATATATGGTGATCCTTACATACTGTGATCAAAGTTTAAAACTTCTTCTCTTTTGTTTTTCTTAATTTGAACTAGAATAAGCTTGTAATTCTAGTTTTTTATTGGGTGGGACCACGGGGCCAAATTTTCCTTTGGTAACATGATCCTAAGTGTTAGAAATTATATTTTCTAAATTTCTTTTTTAATTGTATAATTTTTATTTTTATATTTTATTTAGTTTTCATAAAAATATAAAGGAGAATATTAATTACTTTTGAAGTACAATTCCCTCTTCAATTTTCATTCTCCATCGACTTGCTTCTTGGCCTTGTGTTAGGAAGAAAATCAAAAGGATAGATTTATGCATTAAACTAATTTTTCTAAGTTATAATTAATGAAGACAATATATTTTTATTAGGGTACTAATTATTTTTTGCATTAGTTGTTTTATATACAACATTGAGTAAATCCATATTGGACGAATACAGTTTTATTAAAATGATTGATGAAAATAGAGGAAATACTCTCCTACATGAAACATCTTATCCAAGTAATAATATACATGAACAGTCCTTGGGTAGTAACATATGCATACATGTTTCCACTTACTTTTAAATTAACATACTTTCATATAGTTACTTATAGGAGATACCTTTCCATTGTAGGATTTCCAACCTTGGTAAACTCGATTACATCATCGATTTCTATGTTTGAGAATATATCATCCATTTGTTTATGACTAATTCATTATATATTGTTAGTTTTTCCTCTAGAAAGATGTTATGTAACTTATTTACTAGTCTCTATTCTCTTTTAGTATTTTCATAATCATTTCTAGATATTGAGTGGTGAAGGTTACTATAACTATTTTACTACGTGTGCCTAACTTTTTAGCACTAGAATATCATTTACCTAGTTGGATATAAAATTTCTGGTAACCAATGGATGATGTAAAACGAATTATTTCCACAAAAGAAACCCCTTGTATTTTAGTATATAATCAATTAATTTCAATCTAAATGACTAGGAACATATTATTATTTCTCTCTCGTACTAAATAGATCATATTTTTGAAAGGTTCTTATGTCCTATGATTTTAGTGTTCATGTGGTGACCTATATTTTCATAGATCTAATATATTCTTTGAAAATATTTCAAACACAAAAAATCGTTAACAATATTTATTTCTATTACTTCAAGATGTAATAAAAAGATTTGTCGAGTGTATAATTTGATGCTAGAAAAGAGATTTTGAGATAAAATAGTGAAATGTATCTTCCTATGAGACACTTTTTTCACTCTAAGAGTCACGTGGAGTAGTTAATTCACATACAAGGTCAAAGAGTGATATAGAGTACTGAATTCATATACACACAACATGCTCATTGCAGATTATTATCAAATTAGACACATTCAAGTCCACCATTGGCATTCATTGTTTTTGTGAACTTCTACATTTACTTTACCATAAATTTATTTTGTAATTTATTTTCATTGTTTTTGTGAACTTCTACGTTTACTTTTCCATAAATTTATTTTGTAATTTATTTTTATTGATTCATCATTAGAATTAGTAAAAAGCTATCAGAATCAAAGAAACCCATTGTAACAATCAATCAACAAAGCAATGGGACATTAGGGTTTTTGGTAGGGGACATGGAATGGGAAGGAGATGGTGTTGTCAAGAGAAAATTATTAAAATGTGTTGTTTTGTAATATGTGCATGGGTAAAAGGAGAGGGATGGGGAAACTTAAAAAAATATAATTTCTTACAAGGGTATGGGGATGGTGAGAAGGGATCTGTTTATAGAAAACATGTTGTACAAGTATGTATCATATTTATTTGAATTATTTCCATGTGTCTAAATGAGTAGTGGACACTTGAGAAGAACTCTTTATGATTCACCAAGATTTTCCATGGTGACAAAAATGTATAAAATTTCTCCATAGAGTCCCTATGAAATATTTCCCCTTCCCAATAACCATGGCATACAAACAACATATTTTATTTCTCTACCATTAACCTCTCCATGATCCACCATGTTACAAACACAACCTAGGAGTAAATGGAAAACTCTTTCATTACAATATACCTTTTTACCATTTATATTGTACAAGATATCTTGTACATACATCTATAGGAGCTTGCCCAAATCTGGAGATGATGCAATGTTCCAAAGATACAAGCAAGCAAAGAAAGAAGCTAAAAAGGTAGTTCGGGAGGCAAGGTCTAGATACTTTGATGATATGTATAAGAAGCTGGACACTAGAGAAGGGGAAAAAGATATATATAAAATGGCTCGTATAAGAGAAAGGAAAGGAAGAGACTTGAGTCAAGTAAAATGCATAAAGAATGAAGATGGTAGAGTATTGGTGAAGGACGATGATATCAAAAACCAGTGGAGAAATTACTTCCATAAGCTTTTCAATGGAGATATTGCATATAATGTCAGCGACTCGTGTGACATGAATACAAGAGATATCATTTACACACGATGAGTTTCACCATTTGAGGTCAAGAATGCTTTGAAAAAGATGAAAATGAGAAAGGCATGCGGACCAGACAATATTCCCATTGATGTATGGAAGAGTATGGGGGATGAGGGAGTTACATGGTTAACAAATTTCTTTAACAAGATTATGAAGACCAAGAAGATTATGGATGAGTGGAGATATAGTATTATAGTCCCAATCTACAAGAACAAAGGTGACGTTCAAAGCTATACAAACTATAGAGGTATCAAGTTGATGAGTTACACAATGAAGCTTTGGGAGAGGATTATTGAGCAGAGGTTAAGATCTATAACGCAGGTATCAAACAACCAATTTGGTTTCATGCATGGAAGATCAACAACAGAGGCTATTTTTCTGATAAGGAGGCTTATGGAGAAGTGTAGACAAAGCAAAAGAGATCTTCATATGGTGTTTATCGATCTAGAGAAGGCTTATGATCGAGTACCCAGAGAAGTGTTATGGATGGTTTTGAAGAAAAAGGGTGTGTTTATCCAATACATTGACTTGATCAAAGTCATGTATGATAGCTCTACTGCAAGTGTCAAGACTCCTAGAGGAGAGACACTAACTTTTCCTATTACAGTTGGGGTACACCAAGGATCCACACTCAGCCCATATCTATTCGTTCTGGTTATGGATGAGTTAACAAAGAATGTTCAGGATGATATTCCTTGGTGTATGTTATTTGTTGATGATATTGTTTTGATTGACGAAACAAAAGATGGATTGAATGATAAAGTTGAATGTTGGAGAAAGGCATTGGAATCAAATGGATTGATGATTAGCAGGAGCAAAACTGAGTATATGCATTGCAATTTCAGCCAATCTCGCAGTGTGAATGATGGAGCCAAGTTGGACAAAGTAGATATACCAAAATGTGACAAATTTTGTTACTTAGGTTCTATTATTCAAATAGATGGGGATGTCCAAAATGATGTTTGTCACCGAATCACTGTAGGATGGTTGAAATGGAGGAGTGCAACTGGAGTTTTATGCGATCAGAAGATCCCTCTCAGGTTAAAAAGTAAGTTTTATAGAACAACTATACGACCAACCATGCTCTATGGGAGTGAATGTTGGGCGGTGAAGAAACAAGGTCTCAACAAGATGAACGTGGTTGAAATGCGTATGCTGGGATGGATGTGTGGGAAGACAAGAAAAGATCATTTGAGAAATGACTATATCAGGAATAAAGTGGGGGTGGCGAGCATTGAGGACAAGTTGTGTGAGGGCCGACTCAGATGGTACGGACATGTGCAACGCAGACCTACTAGTACGCCTATACGAAGCAATGCTATTGAGCCAAACACTATAAATAGAAGAAGAGGAAGGCCTAAATTAACATGGGATGAGCTTATAAAGAGAGATTTTGAATCTCTACATCTCAATCAGAATATGACCCATGATAGAGCTGAATGGAAATGAAGGATCCATGTAGCTGACCACAACTTAGTTGGAATTGAGGCTTAGATGATGATGATGATGATGATGATATATTTGACTGGACAAGTCCTCAATATGAGGAAATCCAAACAAAGCATGTTTGTCTTTTATCAAAATGAAACAAAGATATTTCACAAGTACGATATAAAGTAGAACAAACAGGCATATTGAACTTCATTAAGGATGATAACATAAGAAATAACATAGACATGATCCCAAAATGTTTCTCCTTGACTCAAACTAATAAATAGAGACTTATAACAATGACTGCATATATGTCATATTGCCAACAAGTACACAAGATTGCTAATTAAGGACACAATATAAACCTCCTAAACACATGATTCTTCCTTGTTCCTTGACAATCCTTCACATAAAATCACCCATCAAAAAGTTTCACACACATAATACATGCACCTCAACTATTCGCATCATCCTCCTTCTTATTGGCGTGACAATGTAGACAGGAACCTACATTGTGTCTCCTTGATTTAACTTGATAACCATACATATAGGTCAATCATACAATGAATGTCATATTGTTAGTGTTTATTCGACAACAAGTGGGTAGAATTCTAACTAGATAAAGGACTCAAACCTATTAGATGCAGTGGAAAAAACATCAAAGCATTGACAATTCTCTTGAAGATACCCACACCTAGGTGACTAGGAACATATTGTTATTTCTCTTTCGTACTAAATAGATCATATTTTTGAAAGGTTCTTAAGTCTTATGATTTTAGTGTTCTTGTGGTGACCTATATTTTCATAGATCTAATATATTCTTTGAAAATATTTCAAACACAAAAAATCATTAACATTATTTATTTCTATTACTTCAAGATGTAATAAAAAGATTTGTCAAGTGTATAATTTGATGCTAGAAAACATATTTTGAGATAAAATAGTCAAATGTATCTTCCTATGAGACACTTTTATCACTCTAAGAGTCATGTGGAGTAGTTAATTCATATACAAGGTAAAAGAGTGATATAGAGCACTGAATTCATATACACACAACATGGTCATTGTAGATTATTATCACATTAGACACATTCAAGTCCACTATTGGCATTCTTTGTTTTTATGAATTTCTACATTTACTTTTCCATAAATTTATTTTGTAATTTTTTTTATTGATTCGCCATTAGAATTAGTAAAAAGCTATCAGAATCAAAGAAACCCATTGTAAAAATCAATCAACAATGCAAAGGGACATTAGGGTTTGTGGTAGGGGATATGGAATGAGAAGGAGATGGTGTTGTCAAGTGAAAATTATTAAAATGTGTTGTTTTGTAATATGTGCATGGGTAAAGGGAGAGGGATGGGAAAAACTTAAAAAAATATAATTTGTTACAAGTGTATGGGGACGGTGAGGAGGGATCTGTTTATAGAAAACATGTTGTACAAGTATGTATCTTATTTATATGAATTCTTTTTCCATGTGTCTAAATTAGTAGTGGACACTTGAGAAGAACTCTTTATGATTCACCAAGATTTTTCATGGTGACAAAAATGTATAAAATTTCTCTGTAGATTCCCTATGAAATATTTCCCCTTCCCAATAACCATGGCATACAAACAACATATTTTATTTCTCTACCATTCACCTCTCCATGATCCACCATGTTATAAATACAACCTAGGAGTAAATTGAAAATTCTATCATTACAATATACCTTTTTACAATTTATCTTGTTCACATATTAGACTAGAAAAGTCATCAATATGAGGAAATCCAAAATGAAACAAAGATATTTCACAAGTACGATATAAATAAGAACAAATAGACATATTAAACTTCATTAAGGGTGATAACATAAGAAATAACATAGACATGGTCCCAAAATGTTTCTCCTTGACTCAAACTAATAAATAGAGACTTGTACAATGACTGCATATATGTCATATTGCCAACAAGTAGACAATAATGCTAATTAAGGACACAATATAAACCTCCTAGATGCATGATTCTTCCTTGTTCCTTGATATTACTCCACATAAAATCACCCATCAAAAAGCTTCACACACATAACACATGCACCTCAACTATTCACCTCATCCTCCTTCTTTTTGGTGTGACAATGTAGACATGAACCTACATTGTGTCTCCTTGATTTAACCTGATAACCATACATATCGGTCAGTCATACAATGAATGTCATATTGTTAGTGTTTATTTGACAACAAGTGGGTAGAATTCCAACTAGATAAAGGACTCAAACATGTTAAATGCAGTGGAGAAAACATCAAAGTATTGGTAATTCTCTAGAAGATACCCACACCTAGGACATACTTGTTGGTTGTCAGGACCATCATCCTTATTCCTATTAGAAGTCTTATAGTTTGTAAAGGTGGGAATGCATTCTTTGTTGAACATGACTTGCTCTTTGTGGATCTTTCTACCTTTACCAAAGAAATGTTGTGACTCATCTGACATCTTGAAGTTTTGATTTACCTTCCTGATGTAGTGGTATACCAACGACGAATGCAATAGCTAACAATGAACAAAGTTATTTTTATTTTGTTGATCAATTGTGTTTTTGTGGGCCTCACGAGCAACCATTTTATAGTTGTTTATGTCGTACTAGGATTTTTTTTTGTCTCCTATTGATAGGATATGTTTCCAAACATGTCATATGTTAGGAAAAAATGAGAGATAATGAAAACCAGTTATATAATTTGGAATAATATATACATATAGACATGATATAAGAAGGTTTTTTTTATCTTTTTTTGTTTCTGAATGTTTTTATTTGCATATTTCGTAATTTTTATTTAATTAAACATTTAAAAATGGGAGTGGAACACAAAAGAACTCAAAATTGAATTGATATGAGACACATGGAGTATAATAAAACAAATTTAAGATTTTGTAGGCTACATACACGACAAATGTTGTTTCTATACCTGGTCCTTAGTGAACTAATAAAGTGTGGAGATACAAGTAATTTATATTAATATAGTGCCACTTATAATAGAATAAATATTTGTATAGAGTAAGGTTTTTAGTTATGCTATTTTCTATTTAAATTTTGTTAGTTTTCACAAGGTACAACATGTAACAAGGGATACACAAAAACATTTACACATTTTATTCTTTTTTACTTTAAATAAATGGTAGTGTGAAAATGTATCCAACCTCAATATCATATATACACCATAATAAATGTCCTCTATATTAATAATACATTTTGGTAATAAATATTTTCTTTGATTCATTTCTGTTGTAAGTCGTAGATCAACATTTATGGTGATAACATTTTAATGAATGACTTGTACATACCCTGAATTCTTGTTGTCATTTCTTTTGGTGGAATAATTTCAACAATTCACTAAATAGTATGATGAACAAATGGATCTCAAATAAGTAGCTAAACACAATAACTTCCAAAAGTACAATGAAGAGAATGTTTTAAATTGATAAGATACCAGAATAAAAATCCGTTAACAAAACAAATTTTTTTAGGAACCAATCTTCCCTATTTTGATTGGCTACGTGGAGAGATATAATTAATTAAATATTATAATTCCCAAATCTATGCATATAGTGTCCTTTTGGATTTGTTATCCAATTATTGTTATAGAAGATTATCTTCCATATCAACACCAAAGGCTTTTTCTAGATGTTTCCCCATGCCACTCTATATTTTTATAAAAATGATATGGATATTTTTATTAAAAAAATAAGACTGGTTGATTTTTTTCTTTGTCCCGTTAGTGATTTTTAAGTAATTTGAAATAATTCAATGTTGTTATTTTTCCTTTTATTTTGTGTGATATATCATATTCTATAACAAAAAATTAACTTCATCAAGAAATATATAATGGAATCGAATTGTACTATTGAATCATGTGTCGATCAACCTCTTCATAATATTTATATATCCAAAGATGAATTTGTTATTGGAAATGGCTATTTTATTTTATAAACTTATTATCTATTGTTGCCATCTTATCTACAATGAAAAATGTCTACATCAATCACAATTTTGATTTGATTAGTTTGAGAAAAGTAATTAAGAATTCAACTAAAATTCTTCCCACAATTTTGATTGAAGTTAATAGCCCTCACTATTAATTCAAAAGATTATAGAGAATAATTATCTTTGTGGACCAAGATCTATAATTTATATCATGATTCAACTTTGGCTAATTATCCACAATGTAACTATCATATACTATTAATAGTTGGTTGAAAAGTCAGTCAATAAATTGGATTACATATTTAAGGAATTATTAAGTTGATGATGACGTCATTACTTCGATCTTCATCACAATCATTCCAAGGACCCTCCCTAAAAATATGTGCTTCTAGTCAAGTCCTTATCTCCTTCTTTGTTCACAGATGATATCATTACATCATTCGAATATACTAAATATTAATTTACATAATAGTAGGTATAGACATGGCACACAATCCTACACATAATACATGTTTAAAATCAAGAATAAAAAATGTGATTACATGTTTTGTACTAGTCAAGAATACATCAAATGACCTAAAGGCCATAACCATTTCCACAAAACAAAATAATTTTAAAGGTGTAACACTAGATTTATATAATATACATATATCATATCATATCATACATGATAGTTTATCATTGTTCTTAGATACAATTATGCATGTGTCATCCAATTATAATGTGATAGTTGTCCAAAACCTAAGAAAAACACATGACATGGATCTAATACTAGTGTAGGATTGTTTGGAGGGGATGAAAAACAAAATTATAAATATATTCCCATATAAAACCCAAGCCTAGCCATAAAAAGATATAATAAAGACAAAGTAGGGATACTGAATATACCTTGTACTATTGTTGTCTAATAATAAGAAACAATGATGTTGTCATCATACTTTCATATCCAACTCTGACGGCGATGTCGTAGCAGCTTGGTTGCCCTCTCAAAAATAACAATATAAAACACATCTTCTTTCTTTTTCAAATAAGATCCTCCTACCTTTGCGCATGTGTCAATGCCTCTACGTAGTTCACACAAATAGAAGGGAACACCTCAAAACACCACTATGGTCTCTAAAGAGGAGTAGATCTACACTGTTGATGTGATAGAATCTTCGTATTCTCTTCTCTTGTAAAGTGTATATGTCAGGTATTTCTCTCTCTCTATCTCCGTCATAGGGATATATTCAAACTCAAAATTTTCAAGATTTTATGGATAAAAGAAAGAGATACTCAATTTTGAGTCCTCATCCCCTAGATGTCACCCCATATATATAAAGATTCATGTTTAAGGGTTTCCTAGAACTGACATCCTTTTCCTAATTAAAATTTCCATTTAATCACAAAATAGGCAAGACTTGGACATGCTTTTAGTTGATCAACTGGTTTCCAAGTCAATAACTTGAACATATTTGTCTTGCACACATTTCATGTCACTGTAGTGATTAAAATCTCAACATATTGTATGGAAAAGTCAATCCATCATTTACATTTTAAATTATCAGTTGATACTTCTACAAATTTCCTAATACATGCACCAACCAATCCATTCAAATTCAGTCGATCATTTGGTACCTCTATATATTGATAATCATGCGATCAATTAGCATTCAATGGACCTAATAGTTCACCTAATTAACAGATGATCAACTAATATATCATTTGATTGGTTGGATTAATATTCAGTCTATACATAATCCAAAACCACTATAATAATGATTTTGTTTGCAAACTTCTTTTTCTTTGAGCATCCTATTTTTGTGATCTTGTAGGTTTCATGCTAGGTGGATAGTAATCTGAATGACCTCACAAATAATGAGTGATATCTAACAACACATCATTCCTACCCACGTAATTGGAATAAGTTGGATAGAAACTTAAACCTAAGTGTAACCATCACTTACATGACTATATAATTCCATTATAATAGATATTCAAATTAAACATGAGGTATGGAGTCTGAAGTTAAAATATTTTTATCTAGAATAGACCATTGAGATATAGTTAGGTCCATATTAACCATTGACTTACACAAACATGACTATGCCTAAAGTCTCAGTTATCAAGGGGCTAGGATATCACTCTAATAGAAGGGACAAATTCCATCTACGCCACTCACAACAACTGTATGTGTCAAAGCACATTCTATCACTACTTGTATGATAACTCATATTTAATGCTATGTTCAGTAGTGTTAAAGTACACTGAACAATAGATGATGATTTTAGTAACTTGGTGTATAAGATTAGAATCACCACTATCACCTTAAGATATGATTTTGAATGTCATTTCATGTTTTTCATTATCATTCTCAAAGAGGGTATGTGAAGTACATATCTTTTCCAATAAGTACCCATGTGTCTGACTTGATATCTAATATTATGACTAACAATATCTACTCTTCAGTCAACACGTGCACACACACTAGTCTTATGTATTATTGTTGTCCATATCTCTTCCACAGTAATATCTAACGAGGGACGTAACAATAATGAATACTCTAAGTACACATATGATCTCATGTTTAGGTCCTTAACCAAAACAACATGTGATGTAGCAAAAAATTCTTAGTACATTCTTACAGTCATTCATTATCTCATACCACAATAACCATAATAAGTAGAATTTACATTAATTATTATCAAATCAAGTACAAGCAAACCTATTACAATCATCATATGAGTGCCTTCAGGGAATACAACCAACAAATATTTATAGTCCTGGTGTAATCAACTCATGAAGTCAGTGTGAGAAGGCATACTAGCACATATTTTTCAATTAATGTTATAGCAACACCAAATTTATTGTCTCGGTGCTAACACATTTTGTAGATTTGAAAACTAATTTTATAGATTTTCTAATAGTTTTGAAACCAAAACCATGTATAACCCTTCACTATGAGTGAAGATATAAAACAAACACTACATATTTATTTTTACCCATGGGTGATGAAGTATAGTCAAGAAGAAGAATGCAACCAAAAACCCTATAACTAGAGTGAACCATAATTAATTACAAATTTTGTTTTCAAAAACTATTGAATCTAACATTTATGTTCTTTACTATCCTCCTTTTTCCCCATAATATGGAAAAACTAAATCCAAAAATTCTCTTATATTTTCCTGATGATTTGTTTTTCATGTGTTCCAACTATTTCAAAAAGAACATTATTGTAATTTTATCTATAGGGAATAAATTAAAGGGAATAAATGTCAACTTTTAATTTTAAGTACACTTAAATCAAATATAAGTTGGTCCTGGGTTTATACGAATGAACGAAACATTTCCTATGCTATAAAATTTTTAACTATATTAAATTTTTACAAGGTGGTGCATGACCATGTGATCTTTAGACTTCTATTTATTTTAAATCATCAATTTGTTTATATATAAATTTAAGTAAATTTCAAAGGATTAAATATTTATTTTAGTGATACTTTTTTTATGTGTATCCTTTTGGATTTTTTTGATGATTTTGAAAATACAATTAGTATATTATTTATATTTCAATTTCATGATTTGTTTTGCATTATGAAACTAGAAGTGTTGGTTCCAAATTCAATGTGGTGGTACTCCAAGCTACAATGATTTTTAGCATTGAAATGCCTAATTTATTTATCCAACATAAATAGGATTTACAATGTCATTTTAGAGATTGATATATATTAGTTTAGACTAAGAGTATTAGAAAATTGGATACCTTACTCCAACTTGAGTTTGTGGTTCTACTAGATATAACTATATTAAAGTTAGATCTAAATACAATGGGATAAAATTCATAGTTTAATGAAGAATAGGAATCCAATGATTATTTTTCCATTACTAGGAATGAACACTCTAGAAAATTTCTAAGAGGTTTGTTCAAGGAAATGGGAAACAAACTCATATAATGGCAATACTATGAGGAAGTAGGATCAAATTATATAATTTCACTACATTAACCTGGACTAAGATTTAAGTGAAAACTATCTCATTAACATAATTGAGTGTCGAGAAATAATAATAGAGCCATGGGGTACTTAAATTTTAGTTAGTAACTAATGATAATAGGAGTATATTACTCATTATGCTTCCTTAAGTGAGTCACCCTCTGTATAACCACTTGACTAGGTTTGCAGATTTCTCCCCTAAAACCCAACAATATAACTCTATTATTTTACACTAGCACACTTGTGGGTTTTGACATCGATCATTTTATGCCTTTAGTGTTAGTTAAAATGCAATTTGTACGTTGGGGACGTTTTTGATAAATGACCATGACGTCAATTTATCGAAAAAGATAAAACTAACGTGGTATAATAGGGACGCAGTTTACAGAACCGATGTCTAAGATAGTAAGAACCTATGTGAATGACTTTCCAATAAAACAATTTTATCTTATTAGGACATCAATTTCTTCTGACTATTTCACATATGTCTAGAATGATATAATTCTATTTCTTTTGAGTTTCTAAATCAAATCCAAAATAATTTTTCTCGAGAAGAGCAACTTCAAGCTTAGGAGTTTTGACGAACACAATCTCTCCATGAAATTGTGGGCTAATGTAGAATTTTTTTCATAAGAAACCCTCTGATATTCATGTATTTTAGGTTTCTTGTACCTAGATAGACAGAATTAGTTATTATGCATCTATTTTGTCTTATTATAATGTATTTCGTTTGAAATTATGTATTTTATGATAGCCTAAAGTATTCTTTGCTTTATTGTAGAGAAATCAAATACACACTAGAGACAGTTAGCACCACAACTACTACCAGTACCCCAGACAAGATAAAAAGAAGGCCTTCTCATAGAGAAATCTCAATAACACCAAGATGAGGCTCCATACTACTAATATGTCAAGTTAGTGCCCCTAATGGTCAGCTCAATTTTTCTAGTAAAAGATATCAAAAAGACTTAGTAGAATCTCAATACCATTGACAGTTTACTTGATGACAGTAAGATAGTCTGCCCTATTCATAGAAAAAAAAAAGCTCGATGGCATTGACTTCCAATTTGGTGTCACGAAGATTTTCCAGATGACCATGATAAACAAAGTCAACATCCAATAGTTCATTAGATAAGTTATGTTTTAGCCTCTTCCTTAAAAACCTAAATGGAAAAATGGAGAGGGGACATCAGCCATTTTACTAGAGATTAATGACCTAATGAGAAGTAGACACTGATACATGGGGAAAGGTTCATCCAAACACCTCCAATGAGAAGTTTGATGGTCAAATTTTTATCCAATTTGCGGCGATCTTCAGAGGGGATAACCCTTACACCTCGTTACATGGGTTTTCTTCATTCTCTATGTTGTTTATCTCCTACAAACCTTTTTTATATCATGTCAAGCATGAGGGGATAAGGCCCCCTCTCTTTGGGACCCTAGAGCAGCATGATGTTGAAACAATGCATGTTTATTTGTAGTGTAATATAGATTGTTTTTGCTTAATATTTTAACAATGGAAGCTCGTAATTTTGTTATTATTCTTGATCACAATGTATATGTGTTAGATCTATTAGAGTGTTATTAATAATCAAGAAAATATATTATCAACATGGTGAATAATGTGCTATGGGAGTGGGATAACCACTATGAGGTACATTGCCCAGAGAGTTTGTATTGTTTAACTTTCCATATTGACACTACTGGACATAGTTAGTAATTAGGTTATATAGTATACTACTCTACTATAGTGGATAGCTCAAGATATAGACGTTGAATCCTAAGAAGCAAGATAATTTATCATATTTGGACAAAATACATGCATACGTCACACCTTGTTGAAACATGTATCCTAAATATCTGATTAATGTGATCCTTAAACCATTTTAATTCTTTCATATTTAATTTCAAGTCTTCATTTAATCACTCAATCAATTTTTGTTTTGGCCTAGCTGATCTATTTTAGTCGATAGTAGTCCCTTTCCCATGACAAGCTAAATAGAGGTATCCGAGTGTGGTTCATGACTAATAGTTGAAAATAACTAGGCAATCAGATATCTAGGGAGCTGTAGGATTTGTCCATATTTTCTCCTCTCTTGTATTCAATTTCACCTGTAACATAATCATAGAATCCATATTCGTCAATGCTATCATCCATTCTACCATCATCCATCAAATTAGGAATCATTCTTTAATATACATTCAAGATGCTAGCGTAAAGACCATGTCATTTTAGTTGGAGATAGCCACACCATCAAGTCATTCCTTAGTATTATTTTTTCAAAAGACACTATATTTTCCCATATTGTTAATAAGAAAAAAATTTGATTTATTTGGAATACATCACAACACTCTATATCAAACTTATTCTTCCACCTTCTTCTATGTTATCACTCTTTAATCATAAGTAGAACCATATACTTGGGAATTAATCTCATATTTAACATTGTTGAAGTAGACATATCCTATCTTCAAAAGTGTTCTTTTGTATTTTCATGTGTACATAAGAACACCCTTTATCTTTCTAAAATCATTCCTAACCATTAAAATTACTTTGTGTCATTCGTCTCCTCTTCTTTCCCCACTTGCTTATTCATTTTGGTCTAGTCTCAATTCCAAGGATAGGTATCTACAACGGGAACACCTATAAAATCTTGAATATTTAAATAAACATAGGTTATGTTGTTCAATGATAGGAAAATATATGGTGATCCTTACATACCATGATCAAAGTTTGAAACTTCTTCTCTTTTTTTTTTCTTAATTTGAACTAGAATAAGCTTGTAATTCTAGTTTTTTATTGGGTGGGACCACGGGGCCAACTTTTCCCTTAGTAACATGATCCTAAGCGTTCAAAATTATATTTTCTAAATTTCTTTTTTAATTGATTGATTTTTATTTTTATATTTTCTTTAGTTTTCACAAAAATATAAAGGAGAATATTAATTACTTTTGAAGTACAATTTCCTCTTCAATTTTCATTCTACATCGACTTGCTTCTTGGCCTTGTGTTAGGAAGAAAATAAAAAGGATAGATTTATGTGTTAAACTAATTCTTCTAAGTTATAATTAATGAAGACAATATATTATTTTAGGGTACTAATTATTTTTGCATCAGTTGTTTTATATACAGCATTGAGTAAATCCATATTGGATGACTAAAGTTTTAATAAAGTGATTGATAAAATAAAGAAAATACTCTCCTAGATGAAACATCTTATCCAAGTAATAATATAGATGAACATTCCTTGGGTAGTAACCTATGGATACATGTTTCCACTTACTTTTAAATTGGCATACTTTCATATAGTTACTTGTAGTAGATCCCTTTCCATTGTAGGATTTCCAACCTTGGTAAACTCGATTACATCATCGATTTCTATTTTTGAGAATATATCATCCATTTGGTTATGACTAATTCATTATATATTGTTAGTTTTTGTAAGGACCCTGACCTTCGTTTAGGGCTTACCCTGTTTGCTTTGCTTAACCCTGGTGCTTTGGTGCTTGCTAATCACCTTTAGTGGTGATTAGGGTTTTGGTTATGCCTTGTTGAGAGTTGGAGGTTCTACTTGCAAATAACCCAAGTCTAGGGTTTGTAGGCAAGTTTTCCACCTTGTGTGCTGTTTTCCTCTCTCTTTGCCTCCTCTAGGGTTGAGAGGTAGGCTTGGGCTCGTTGCCTGAGTTCTTTTGGGCCTAGTTGAGCTTGTTGGACCTTGAGGTGCCTTGATTTGTTTAGGGTTGAGCCTTGTATCGGCCAAGTGTGGATGTGTATCGGCCAGTGGAGTGTGTCGCCCGAGGAGCAACATGTTGTGTCACCCATGATGCTTGCCCTAGCCTTGACCTTGTATAGTGGACACTTGGAGCACATCTTGGACATGTGTATGGAGCTTGCTAGAGTAGTGGCTCATGTACTAGGACAAGTGTCCCTAGGCAAGTGACACCTTGCTTGAACCAACCTTGTTTTCTCCTCCCTTTCCTTCTATATAGGTGGTTCTTTCCTTAGCTTAAGGTCCCTTTGGTTCCTCTCCACCTTGTTGCATGACACAACCCCTCTACGTTGCTAGTGGTGGCCGATATCCCCTTGAAGAAGAAGAGTGGTGGCCGATACACCCTTGGAGGAGCAAGCTTGTCGGCCGACACACCTTGGAGGAGCAAGTGGTGGCTGATAGCCTTGGAGCCTCCATCTTCCTTGCTTGGTGGTGCTTGGAGCATGGAGCTTAGAGTTGCTTAAGGCAGGTTGCATAACTTCTAACTCTAACTACATTATCTCTTGCTATGATCTCATTCACATGTTGGTAGCTTAGTTTCTTGCTTAACTTTCATGTTGGCCGATCCTTGTGATCTAGGGTTTGTAGGTGAGCAATACTCCTTTCTCCTCTTGGTCTAGAGGAGTGAGCTTGGGTTTCTAGTAGAATGAGCAACACCCCTCTTTCTTGGTCGATTGAGGTGAGCTTGTGTTCTAATTGCTTGAGCAATACTCTCCTCTCACCATGGGCTAGAAGGTGAGCTCGGTTAGTGGTGACTGTTTTCTAGGGTTTCTCCTTGTGACCCGTTTGGTGATAGAAGAAGTGCAAGACCCCTCCTTCTTAGTTGATTGAGGCGAGCCTCTTCTTGACCCACTAGGGTTCGGGTGTCCTTGTGTGAGGTGGAAGAGGATCTTGTAAGTTAACACCTTGGACGATATAAGCTTTGGGGAGGTGCTGCCCGACAGCCCTCTTGACCTAAACTCTTGGGTGATATGCTATGCTGGTTTGGACGATACCTTGATTCTTGTATCTGTTTGTAACGGACGACACCTTCCTTTGGTTTGGTCTTGGATGACACACTTGAAGTTGTGACGGGCGTCACACCATTACTATGCCTTGTGTCGGCCGATAAGCCATAAGTTAATAGGCTGGATGATAGATTCGTTTGCTGGTTGCTTGAGTTTAGAACACCAGACTTATACATAGCTGGTGGGCATGGATGGTAGTCCTGTGACGGGCGTCACATTAGCCTAGTGTGTCACCCGACATACTCAGTGTGACGGGCATTGCAGCTGGTATGCCCAATGTAGCGTCGTGGGTATGGCTGAGTGTGTCGGCCGTCATGAGATTAGCTTTATGGCTGAGCCTTAGGTGAGGGCATGATGCCCGACACAACCTTTTAGTAAGGGCTTAAGTTACCTCTAGTAAGGGTTCCGTCAGTCATAGAAACTGAGGTGTTAATTGCATACCACGTTTACCATGATGATGGTCTGTGCTATGCTTAATAATGATGATGGCAACGTTAGTCCCTTTTATCTTAATCATCATAATCATCAGTATAATACCCAAGAATAATAATGAGAATGTAATGCAGAGTGTTATGAGGCATGATTAAGAGAAAGGATATAATCCCTATTGTCACTTTGTGTTGATAATGTGCTTAATCCTAAATGTCACCCTGTGTTAATAATATAAGTCTCTAAGTTATTCATGTTGATTATTGAATGATGCTAACCATGCAGGTAATGCATAGCCAAATGAAAGGCTATGAGGAATGATTATATGTGAACAATGAGATGACAGATACATTATGAATGATGTTCCATGATGATGATATAAGCCTTGAGAGGCAGTGGCAATACATGATGAGGGATTGAGATCCCATGTTATGTGATGATCCTTGAGATGGATCCGGATGATTGGCAAGAGGCCAAGTGATAACATGTGATGTGGGATCCTTGTGATGGATCAATATGACGTGAATTGTAGTAAAAGCATAATGAGGAGTTTATGTTATTTATTTCCTTTTATAGCTTTTATGTTATACAACTTGGTTGAATCTTGAAATCCATCTAAAAGATACTAATTAATCACAGTGAAATCTATCATGTAGTTGCCCTGGCCGTAGATCCATCATCGTCAGGATTTGGTGATGGTGAAACGAGTTCTCCTGCGGGTTAACCCAGAGCGTATATTGTTGAATATGCGAGGTTTCTCCTAGCCTAAAGTGAGGAGGTAAGAGTGCAACTACGGTTGTAGACTCAAGGGTGCGGATTCAGGCCCGTAGCCCAATTGTGATGAAGAGCATGGTGAACAGGCCCATGGCTCAGGATATGTGATATGAGGAGCATGAATGCGTTCATGGCTCAGAGCACGGTGAACAGGCCCGTGGCTCAGTTTCACTAGCGCCGAGACCTGTACCGAGGCGGGCTAGGCAGAGGGTAGCCTGACCCTGTGGCTAAGACCACTTCAGCATGAGACTGCGGTCTTGCTTGTGTTGTACTCGTACACTGACCACGAGGGGCGAGGTCGTGGAGTCCGGCTCTTCCATTGACCTTGTATGGCACCTGCTTGGGTTTCGCAACTGAAGGTTGGATTTGAGCGGTACGGCTCACTTCCTCAGGGCATAATAATAATATGTAATTCAACCGAATAGTATTACTGCTTAAGACAAACACGAAACATTAGTTGAGGCCTTGTTTGTGTAGTTACTCTCATTATATCTTGCAGTTGCTTATATGTTTCCCATATAAAGTAGGACTTATATATCTGTCTTGACTAATCATGTTCCACAAAGAAATACTTGTACTTCTAGTAAGCTTACTATGTATGAACAGCTTTACCTTATTTATGTTATACTTCCAGTAATCTGTCTTGTCATGTTATACTCTTTATCAGTTAGCTGCTATATTCATCTGAGGTTTTGTAGTTTTGGCGGGGAGTTATGTTTCCCGCTGGGACAATGTTTAATTATCTCACTCCGCTGAGTTACACCCTTTTTAGGTGGTCGAGCTAGACGCGGTGGTGGTCGCGGAGTTGCGGCCGAGCAGTAAGAAGAACAGTAGAAGGCAAGCGATGGACGTGTTGTTGTTTTAGATGTTTTACGATAGAGTCTAGAGTCATCCATGTACTCTCAGGTCCTTGGTAGTGTTTTGACGTTGTTTCACGATAACAGTCGAAGAAGTTTTGTATATCCTGCTGTTGGCCGGATGTGGGCCTCTATATGTATGAACAGGTGATGAACTCGTATGATGGCAGGACAGTTGTTGCTCTAGGCTGTGGACATGTATCAAGGCTTGTATATGATTATATAACCTATTTTCTTGTAGGATGTGGACTGGAATGTAATAGTTTCTTAGTTTATCAGTTTTCCGCAATCGGTTTTAATTAACCCGTGTTTTCGATAATCTGTGGTTATGGTGATTTCCGCACGTTTTTACGTAACACCTCGCTGTCTGTGTGATAGTGAGATGTGTTGCCACAGTTTTTCCTCTAGAAATATGTTATGTAACTTATTTACTAGTCTCTATTCTCTTTTAGTATTTGCATAATCATTTCTAGTAATCATTTCTAGATATTGAGTGTTGAAGGTTACTATAACTATTTTACTACATGTGCCTAATTCTTTATCACTAGAATATTGTTTACCTAGTTGGATATAAAATTTCTGGTAACTAATGGATGATGTAAAAGGAATTATTTCTACAAAAGAAACCCCTTGTATTTTAGTATATAATCAATTAATTTCAATCTAAATGACTAGGAACAGATTATTATTTCTCTCCCATACTAAATAGATCATATTTTTGAAAGGTTCTTAAGTCCTATGATTTTAGTGTTCATGTGTGACATATATTTTCATAGATCTAATATATTCTTTGAAAATATTTCAAACACAAAAAATCATTAACATTATTTATTTCTATTACTTCAAGATGTAATAAAAAGATTTGTCGAGTGTATAATTTGATGCTAGAAAAGAGATTTTGAGATAAAATAGTTAAATGTATCTTCCTATGAGACACTTTTATCACTCTAAGAGTCACGTGGAGTAGTGAATTCATATACAAGGTCAAAGAGTGATATAGAGTACTGAATTCATATACACACAACATGGTCATTGCATATTATTATCAAATTAGACACATTCAAGTCCATTGTTGGCATTCATTGTTTTTATGAACATCTACATTTACTTTTCCCTAAATTTATTTTGTAATTTGTTTTTATTGATGCATCGTTAGAATTAGTGAAAAGCTATCAAAATCAAAGAAACCCATTATAACAATCAATCAACAAAGCAATGGGACATTAGGGTTTTTCATAGGGGACATGGAATGGGAAGGAGATGGTGTTGTCAACAGAAAATTATTAAAATGTTTTGTTTTGTATTTTGTGCATGGGTAAAGGGAGAGGATGGGGAAAACTTAAAAAATACAATTTGTTACAAGCGTATGGGGATGGTGAGGAGGGATCTGTTTATAGAAAACACATTGTACAAGTATGTATCATATTTATTTGAATTATTTCCATTTGTATAAATGAGTAGTGGACACTTGAGAAGAACTCTTTCTGATTCACCAAGATTTTCCATGGTGAAAAAAACGTATAAAATTTCTTTGTAGATTCCCTATGAAATATTTCCCCTTCCCAATAACCATGGCATACAAACAACATATTTTATTTTTGAAATGTCCAACTTAATTTCTTCTCCCCAATGATAAGAATATATCTTTTTAATGTATGATTTCATTGAACACACCTATAAATTAAAAGAAATTAATATTATGTTTCAAAAAATAGGTGACACCCACTTGTGATTTTTTTCCATAGAAAAATATATATGCAGAAGTTTATAAAGAAAGATAAAACCATGTAATTTCAAATGGATGAAAAGCGAACAATAAAAAAGAATGGATGAATTTTGACAAATAATAAAAAAAATACTTCCCTTTCCTTTTTTTGTTCAATTATATTTGAATCCATCAGGAATAATAGGAAACATCTCATTGTGTTGAAGTAAATATTTTTTATTATTACTTTTTGGCTTCTACATAGTGAAAGATAGAGTTAGATAAAGATGTGATTATTACTTACCATCCAGAAACTTACATAAAATGGTTATACATGTTGGAATAGGAAACCCACACCCAATGTAGTCTTATAATATCCTAGGAGGAATTGATGTGAAAACACTCTTTATTGTTTCTACATACTATTTTTTTTAAAGAAACAATAAATGTCATTTCTTTCTAGTATTGAAATTCAACTTGACACTAAATACTAAATAAAAAACATGTCATATGTTAGGAAAAAATGAGAGATAATGAAAACAAGTTATATAATTTTGAATAATATATACATATAGGCATGATATAAGAAGGTTTTTTATCTTTGTTTAATTCTAAATGTTTTTATTGACATATTTCGTATTTTTTATTGAATTAAACATTTAAAAATGGGAGTGGAACACTAAAGAAGTCAAAATTGAATTGATATGAGAAACATGGAGTATAATTTTTTTAAAGATTTTGTAGGCTACATTTTACACGACAAATGTTGTTTCTATACCTGGTCCTTAGTGAACTAATAAAGTGTGGAGATGCAAGTAATTTATATTAATATAGTGCCACTTATAATAGAATAAATATTTGTATAGAGTAAGGTTTTTAGTTATGCTATTTTCAATTTAAATTTTGTTAGTTTTCACAAGGTACAACATGTAACAAGGGATACAAAAAAACATTTACACTTTTTATTCTTTTTTACTTTAAATAAATGGTAGTGTGAAAATTTATCCCACCTCAATATCATATATACACACCATAATAAATATACTCTATATTAATAATACATTTTTGGTAATAAATATATTCTTTGATTCATTTCTGTTGTAAGTCGTAGATCAACATTTATGGTGATAACATTTTAATGAATGACTTGTATATACCCTGAATTCTTTGTTGTCATTTCTTTTGGTGGAATAATTTCAACCATTCGTTAAAATAGTATGATGAAAAAACGGATCTCAAATAAGTAGCTAAACACAATATCTTCCAAAAGTACAGTGAAGAGAATGTTTTAAATTGATAAGATGCCAGAATAAAAATCTGTTAACAAACAAATTTTTTTAGGAACCAATCTTCCCTATTTTGATTGGCTACGTGGAGAGATATAAATAATTAAATATTATAATGCCCAAATCTATGCATATAGTGTCCTTTTGGATCTATTATCCAATATTGTTATAGAAGAGTATCTTCCATATCAACACCAAAGACTTCTTCTAGATGTTTCCCCATGCATTTTATTATTTTATAAAATAAAAATAGCCATTTCTAATAACAAATTCATCTTTGGATATGTAAATATTCTGAAGAGGTCGACCGACACATGATTCAAAAGTACATTCGATTCCATTATATATTTCTTGATGAAGTTATTTTTTTGTTAAAGAATATGGTATGTCATACAAAATGAAAGGAAAAATAACAACATTGAATTATTTTAAATTACTTAAAAATCACTAACGGGACAAAGAAAAAAATCAACCAGTCTTATTTTTTATAAAAATATCCATATCATTTTTATAAAAAATATAGAGTTATTTAGAACAACTTTTTTAAAAAAGTTTAAGAAAAATTAGTCTATGTTCCCCATCATCGCAAAGATACTACAAATATGCCAACACAAAAGCATGGAAAACAAATTGGGCTGCGAGTACTTTCAGAATGGAAAAGCCTATAGATCTTAATAGGTCCACATTTTTTTAATGTGCATATCAAATGTATTAAAATTTAGAATAGTATTGTTGTTGTTCTTTGGAAAACATTTTTCACTTTACATACATAAGCATACAGAATTGTGAAGACACTTTTTTTCCCGCTCGAATTAGATAATTTTTTTAAGTCTAATAATTATATACAACCTAGTAAGATAATACTCTTCATTTTGTAGTTAAATGATGGACACTTGCAACATTAGTTGTTTTTCTTATATTCAAAAACTAACAACTATGATTCTAATAATGATTTAAAAGGCATTCTTTGAACTCATATGATTTTTTTATTATATCTTCACATGAATGATAATGAAGGTCATAAAACCATTGCCTCACATGTATCAAAAACTATATTCTTAAATATATTAAAAAAGCATTTAACTATTTTGATGTAGTTTCATAGGTTATCAAAAACAACTCTTTCTATTTATATAAGTATGTTAACAATAATAATAATTAATTATTTGTTCCTATCACAGTGAGTAAATTTGAAGTACATTAGATCCCCATTTAGAATTAGATGTGCATATTATTATTGAAATGATAGTCAAAGGTGTGTTATCTTAGATATTTTTAACTTTTCATATAATTGAAAGTCAAAATTACATAAAAAACCATAAATAAAATAAATATATCACCATTAAAATTTTGTAACTTGCTTTTTGGGATTGAATTTGATAAAGAAATTTGTTCATATAGGTCTATTGTAAAAAATTAGAGAGTCAAAACTTTATATTAACCACAATAAATCGATTGGACATTTTTTGTAATATGTGCATGGGTAAAGGAAGAGGGATGAAAAAAACTAAAAAAATATTTGTTACAACGGTATTGGGACGGTGAGGGAGGATTTTTTTATAGAAAATACATTGTGCAAGTATGTATCCTATTTATTTGAATTATTTTTCCATGTTTCTAAATGAGTAGTGGACAGTATTGAAAAAGTTTTTATGATTCACCAAGATTTTCCACGGTGACAAAAACATACAAAACTTCTCCATTATTTCCCTATGAAATATCTCCCCTTCCCAATAACCATGGAAAACAAACAACATATTTTATTTCCCTACCATTCACCTCTCCATGATCCACCATGTTAAAAATACAAGCTAGGAATAAATTGAAAACTCTATCATTACAATATATTTTTTTGCAATTTATCTTATACACATATTTGACCAGACAAATCATGAATATGAGCAAATCCAAACTAAGCATGTTTGTCTTTTATCAAAATGAAACAAAGATATTTCACAAGTATGAGACAAATAAGAACACATAGACATATCGAACTTCATTAAAGATGATAACATAAGAAATAACATAGGCATGATCCCAAAAAATTTCTTCTTGACTCAAACTAATAAATAGAGACTTAGAAAAATGACTACATATATGTCATATTTCCAACTAGTAGACAAGAATGCTAATTAAGGACATAGTATAAACTTCTTAGATGTATGATTCTTCCTTGTTCCTTGATATTCCTTCACATAAAATCATCCATCAAAAAGTTTCACACAAATAACAGATGCGCATCCACTATTCACATCCTCCTTATTAACCTGATAACCATACATATAGGACATACTTGTTGGCTGTCAGGACCATCATCCTTATTCCTATTAGAACACAGTTGATTTTAGTTTGCTGATCAATTGTGTCTTTGTGGGCTTCACGAGTAACCTTTTTATAGTTGTTGATGCCCTATTAGGATTTTTTGGTTTACTCATATTGATAGGATATCTTTCCAAAAATGAAAGATGATTGAAAACAAAATGGAAAGGAAACTGGAAATAAAATGTTAGTATTTACTATAATTTTGTTGAGAAAACTCTAAAATATTTGAAGACATTAAGCCTCCAACTTAATTTCTTCTTCTCAATGATTAAAAAATATGTTTTTAATTTATATATACATTGAACATACAAATAAATTAAAATATAATGTTAAGTTTCAAAAAATAGGTGACACCCACTTGGGATGTTTTTCCATAGAAAAATATATATGTGAAAGTTTATAAAGAAAGATATAGTCGTGCAATTTCAAATGGATGAAAAGTGAACAAGAAAAAAGAATGGATGAATTTTGACAAACAATAAGAAAATAAAGAAAATACTTCCCTTCCCCTGTGTTTGTTCAATTATATTTGAATCCATTTGGAATAATAGGAAATATCTCATTGTGTTGAAGTTAATAAATGAACTTTTTTTATTATTTTTTTGCTTCTAGATAGTGAAAGATAGACTTAGATATGTGACTATTACTTTCCATCTAGAAACTTACATAAATGGTTATGCATGTTGGAATAGGAAACCCACACCGATGTAGTCTTAGAATATCCTAGGAGGAATCGATGTGAAAGCACTCTTCATTATTTCCGCATACTATGTTTTATAAAGTAACAATAAATATGATTTCATTCTAGGCTTGAAATTTAACTTGACGCCAAATACTAAATAACAAACATGTCATATGTAATGAAAAAATGAGAGATAATGAAAAGCAGTTATATAATTTGGGATAATATACATATGTATATGCATGATATAAGAAGGTTTTTTTATCTTTTTTTATTTTCTGAATGTTTTATTGGCATATTTCATATTTTTTTATTGAATTAAACATTTAAAAACGTGAGTGAAACACTGAAGGACTCAAAATTGAATTGATATGAGAAACATGGATTATAATATTTTTTTCAGATTTTGTAGGCTACATTTTACACAAAAAATGTTGTTTCTATACCTGATCCTTAGTGAACTAATAAAGTGTGTAGATGTATTTCATTTATATTAATATAGTGCCACTTCTAATAGAAAAATATTTGTATATAGTAAGGTTGTTAGTTATGCTATTTTCTATTTAAATTTTATTAGTTTTCACATGGTACAACATGTAACAAGGGATACACAAAAACTTGTACACTTTTATTCTTTTTCACTTTAAATAAATGGTAGTGTGAAAATTTATCCCACCTCAATATCATACATACACCATGATAAATATCCTTTATATTAATAATATATTTTGGTAATGAAATATATTCTTTGATTCATTTCAGTTGTAAGTCGTAGATCAAAATTTCTATTGATAACTTTTTAATGGATGACTTGGAGATACCCTGAATTCTTTGTTGTCCTTTCTTTTAGTGGAATAATTTCACCCATTCGGAAAAATAGTATGATCAACAAATGAACCTCAAATAAGTAGCTAAACACAATAACTTCCAAAAGTACAATGAAGAGAATGTTTTAAATTGATAAGATGCCAAAATAAAAATCCATTAAAAAAAGGAATTTTTTTAGGAACCAATCTTCCCTATTTTGATTGGCTACGTGGAGATAAATAATTAATAAAATATGATAATGCCCAAATCTATGCATATAGTGTCCTTTTGGATATGTTATCCAATTATTGTTATACAAGATTATCTTCCATATCAACACCAAAGACTTCTTCTAGATGTTTCCATGTTCATTTTATTAAGTTTATAAAACCAAATAGCCTTTTCCAATAACAAATTCATCTTTAGATATCTATATAATTTTGAAGAGGTCGACCGACATGTGATTTAAAAGTACAATTTGATTTCATTTTATATTTCTAGATGAAGTTACTTTTTTTGTTATATAATATGGTATATCAGACAAAATAAAAGGAATAATAGCAACATTGAATTATTTCAAATTATTTAAAAATCACTAATGGGACAAAGAAAAAAATCAACCAGTCTGATTTTTTACAAAAATGTCCATAATATTTTTTATAAAAACTATAAATTTATTTGAACTACTTATTTTAAAAATGTTAAGAAAAAATAGTCTATGTTCCCCACCATCACAAAGATACTACAAAGATACTACTTTATCTGCATAAACATAAAGAATTGATAATAAACTTTTTTTTGCGCTCGTAAGTCTATTAATTATATACAACCTAGAAAGATAATACTCTTAATTTTGTAGTTAAATGATGGGCACTTGTAACATTAGCTATTTTTCTTATATTCAAAAATTAACAATTACAATTCTAATAAAGATGTAAAAGGCATTCTTTGAAGTCATATGATTTTTTTATATTATATCGTCACATGAATGATAATGAAGGTCATAAAACCATTTTCGCACATGTATCACAAACAATATTCTTAAATACATTTATAATGGGTTTAACTATGGGTTTAACTATTCTGATGTAGATTCATAGGTTATTAAAAAATAGCTCTTTCTATTTCTATAAGTATGTTAACCATAACAATGATTAATTATTTTTTCCAGTCACATTGAGTGAATTTGAAGTACATCGGATCTCCATGTAGAATTAGATGTGCATATTCTCATTGAAATGATGGTCAAAGGTGTGTTATCTTAAATATTTTTAACTTTTCATATAAGTGGAAATCAAATGATATGGAGTTGTATTCCATAAATAAAACAAATAAACACATTAATAAAATAAATAAAGACATACATAAAATAAATATATCACCATTAATATTCCATAACTTACTTTTTTGGGGTTGAATTTGATAAAGAAATTTGTTCATATAGGTCTGTTGTAAAATAATATGGAGTCAAAACTTTATATTAACCACAATAAATTTCTTGGATATTTTATTGAATGTAACATTTAAATCACTAAGACATCAATCAAAATATTGGTGTAGTCTTTTTTTATTCTTTGATTGCCATGTATAAGATCTACTAATCCACTCCAAAAGATGAAAAAGTTATAATTCATTAGCAAATTGGAGAATTCATGTGAATGTGTGGATAAACCCATATGACGATGCATAAAATACATTTTATTTTTTATTAACTATTGTTTCAAAATATTAACTTTGAGATGGTAATTGCAGCAAATCTGAATATTATATATTTATAACTAATTAGTGCAAGATGTTACCTTGTTGTGCCAAAATAGTCTTTGTTTAAATGTGTACATTCTTAGAAGAAATGGACTATGTGTTGTCATTTAACAAACACACTTATTATGGTAGTACCTTAAATGTTGTTTTTAAAACATTTTTTCATTTTACATAGATCAATACAAACAATGGACAATCGACTTTATTTTATACTCCACATGAAACTTTTCCTAACTTGATAAATTGAAAATGGCATAGTTATATAACTCTATTATTTATACTAGCACACTTGTGGGTTTTGAAATCAATCATTTTATGCCTTTTGTGTCAGTTAAAATGTAACCTGTAGGTTGGGGACGCTGTTGATAAATGACTATGACGTCAATTTATCGAGAAAGATAAATCTAACGTGGTATAATAGGGAGGCAATTTATGGAACCGACGTCTAGGATAATAAGAACCTATGTGAATGACTTTCCAATAAAAAAAATTATCTGATAAGGACATCAATTTCTTCTGACTATTTCACATATGTCTACAATGGTATATTTCACACGTGTGTTTCTTTTGAGTTTCTCAATCAAATCCTAAATAATTTTGCTCGAGAAGAGCAACTTCAAGCTTAGGAGTTTTGACGCACACAATCTCTCCACGAAATTGTGGGCTAATGTAGAAATGTTTTCATAAGAAACCCTCTGATATTCATGTATTGTATGTACCTTGTGCCTAGATAGATATAATTAGATATTACGAATCCATTTTGTCTTATTCTAATGTATTTGGTTTGAAATTATGTATTTTATGATAGTCTAAAGCATTGTTTGCTTTATTGTAGAGAAATCAAATACACACTAGAGACAGTTAGCACCACAACTACTACCATTACCCCAAATAAGATTAAAAGGAAGGCCTTATCATAGGGAAATCTCAATATCACCAAGATGAGGCTCCATACCACTAATATGTCAAGTTAGTGCCCCTGACAGTCAGCTCAATTTTTCTAGTAAAAGAGATCACGAAGACTTAGTGGAATCCCAATACCATTGACAGTTTATTGTATGATACTAAGATAGTTTGCCCTATTCATGAAAAAAGATAGCTCAATGGAACTAACTTCCAATTAGGTATCACGATGATTTTTTAGATGACCATGATAAACAAAGTCAACATCCAACAGTTCATTAGATAAGTTATCTTTTAGCCTCTTCCTTAAAAACCTAAATGGACAAATAGAGAGAAAAACCTAAATGGACAAATAGAGAGGGGACATCAGCCATTTTACTAAAGATTAGAGACCTAATGAGAAGGAGACATTGATACATGGGGAAAGGTTCATCCAAACACCTCCAATGAGAAGTTTGGTGGACAAATTGTTATCCAATTTGCGACGATCTTCAGAGGGGATCAGCCTTATACCTCATTACATGGATTTTCTTCATTCTCTATGTTGTTTATCTCCTACAAACCTTTTTTATATATCATGTCAAGTAATGTGAACAAATCATATCATCTTTTGGATCATGTTTGGTTGCATATCCATGTTCTTTTGACTCAATTATCACTATCATTCATGCTAGATTCTATATTTTTAGCTATTCTTACTTGTCTCATGGTTAGGATTGTAGGTACTACATTTTGTAATGAAATTATGAGGACAATATCATATTATCACTTATTGGATCACTCCTCAAGTATCTACATGTTTTGGGGTTTGAAACTACGCAAATGTCACTTTTTACGACATGTAAATCAGACATACACGCTGAAAGTTATGAGCAGAATACACAACAGCCCAGAACAGTCAGGTGCACGGGGGAGCGTCAAGCAGACCATAGTTTCTGGAAAGTTATACGACATGCACTTTAGGTGCACGACGTGCACCTGGTAGTTTCAGCATTTTGAAAAATACGAGTTTTTATTTAAAATGAAGTGGGAACATAATGGGCGGTTAGGCTCGGTCATTTGTGTCAGTTCCCTCATCCTAGAGAAATCTTAGAGTAGAGGAGGATGATTTGGAGGAGAAAAGAGGTGGTTCCTTGTCAAAGAACCTCCATTCTTCTTCTCTTCTTCTCCAAGCTTCTTCTCCAAGGTGCAACAGAGCTTCTTCACTCCACCAAGCTTCTTGGGAGAAAGGTTTGCACGGTTTGGAGCAGCTATAGAAGTGGGATTTCATCCTCAAATTGGAATTCTACCTTTATTTGGTTACACCTTGGGATTGCTTAGCTTTTCCTTCTCTAAACCATGTTAAACTCTGAAATTTTTGCACATTTTCTTCTGTACATCATTATGGATGAGTAGACTCTTTTTCTTGGGCATGCGAGAGTAACTCTCATGTCATATCTTGTATGAATATATGAATTGCGTACTAAATGTTAGTTTCTTGCATGTTCTAAGAGTTGTTTCAGATCTGAAATGCTTGTTTGTGTGATTGGCCATCATACTTGTATATTTTATGCTTTCTTTCATAATCTGAGAAGATGTGTTTGAGAGTATGGAGTTACTCTTTTGGCAACTTGTCCTTGACCGCGAGAGTGGCTGAGATTATGTTGAGTAAGGTTTGTGATTTGAAATGAAATACATACACGAGAGTGATGTATGGAGTTAAAATTGTCATCACTTCACCGGGAGGTGAGCGATGACTACAAACCTCCTTTGCAAGTTAATTAACATGTTTAAATTCGTATTTTAATACAAGCTATGATGTGATAGTGAAATCCCAAGTCTAAGATCCTTCCAAATCTGAATCTTAACCTTTATTAAGTGATAATTTACTATTTTGTTTTAAATCTATAATTTAGTTATTCTAATCCAATCATCTTATGTACAATGATCTAGATTATTGAAAATCATAACTCTTGTGCCTAACTAACCAACGCTCCTTGTATTCGACCTCGACTACAAGTACTCTTGTATACTTACAGGATATAGCTAGTTGAGTAAAAGATCATTCTTATGATTGAAACTCATTAGTGTAAACAACCAACATCAAGCATGAGGGGAAAAGGCCCCTACCCTTGGGGACCCTAGAGCAGCATGATGTTGAAACAATGCATGTTTATTTGTAGTATAATATAGATTGTCTTTACTTCATATTTTAACAATGGATAGTAAGAACCTATGTGAATGACTTGTTGGTAAACAAAATTTGTCTAATAAGGACATCAATTTCTTTCGACTATTTCACATATGTCTGGAATGATATAGTTCACAGGAGTATTTCTTTTGAGTTTTTCAGTCAAATCCAAAATAATTTTGCTCAAGAAGAGCAACTTCAATCTTAGTAGTTTTGACACACACAATCTCTCCACAAAATTATAGGCTAATGTAAAAATGTTTTCATAAGAAACCCTTTAATATTCATGTATTTTCTGTTTCATGTATCTAGATAGATAGAATTAGCTATTATGCATCCATTTTGTCTTATTCTAATGTATTTGATTTGAAATGATGTATTTTATGATAGTCTAAAGCATTATTTGTGTTAGAGAAATCAAATAGACACTGGAGAAAGTCGGCACCCCAACTACTGTTAGTACCCCATATAAAAGAAAAAGAAGGCCTTATCATAGAGAAATCTTAGTATAACCAAGATGAGGCTCCATACCACTAAGATGTCAAGTCAGTTCACCTGACGGTCAGCTCAATTTTTCTAGTAAAAGAGATCACAAAGCCTTACTAGAATCTCAATACCATTGACAATCTACTCGATGATAGTGAGATAATCTGCCCTATTCAAGAAAAAAGATAGCTCGGTGGCATTCACTTCCAATTAGGTGTCACGAAGATTTTTCAGATGGCCATGATAAACAAAGTCAACATTCTAACAGTTCATTAGAGAAGTTACGTTTTCACCTCTACCTTAAAACCTAAAAGGATAAATAGAGAGGGGACATCAGCCATTTTATGAGAGATTAGAGACCTAATGAGAAGGAGACACCAATACATGGGGAAAGGTTCATCCAAACACCTCAAATGAGAAGTTTGACGGTTCAATTGTTGTCCAATTTGCAACGATCTTCAAAGGGGATCAACCTTACACCTCGTTACATGGGTTTTCTTCATTCTCTATGTTGTTTATCTCCTAAAAACCTTTTTGATATCATGTCAAGCATGAGGGACTAAGGCCACTTCTCTTTGGGACCCTAGAGAAGCATGGTGTTGAAAGTATGCATGTTTATTTGTAGTTTAATATAGATTGTATTTGTTTCATATTTAACAATGGAAGCTCATAATTTCTTATTTATGCTTGATCAGTATGTATATGTGTCAGATCTATTCGAGTGTCATTAATAATCAAGAGAATCCATAACCAACATGGTGAATAACGTGCTATGAGAATGGGATAACCACTATAACGTAGATTGTCCAAAAAGTTTATATTGATTTACTTTCCTTATTGACACTACTGGACATAGTCAGTAATTAGGTTAAATAGTATACTACTCTATGATAGTGGATAGTACAAAATATAGACGTTGAATCCTAAGAAGAAAGATAATTTATCTTATTTGAAGAAAATACATGAATATGTAACACTTTGGCAAAACATGTATCCTAAATATTTCATTTATGTGATCCTTAAACCATTTTAATTCTTTAATATTCAATTTCAATTTTTATTTTAATCACTCAATCAATTTTTTTTGGTCTAACAGATCTGTTTTGATTAGTAGTAGTCCCTTTCTGAGGACAAGCTAAATTGAGGTATCAAAGTGCGGTTCATGACTAATAGTTGAACTAAACAATCAAACATCTAGGGAGTTGTAGGATCTGTCCATATATTCTCCTCTCTTGTATTCAATTTCATCTAGGAAATAATTATAGAATCCATATTCATCAAAGCTGTCATCGATTCTACCGCCATCCATCAAATTTGGAATCATTTTTTGATATCCAGTCAAGAATGCTAGCCTAAAGATGATGTCATTTTAGCTGGACACAACAACACCATCATGCCATACCTTACTATCAAGAGATTAAATTTTCCCATATTGTTTATAAGAAAAAAATTTGTTTATTTGGAATGCATCACAACTCTCTTTATCAAACTTATTCTTCCATCTTATTCTATGTTATCACTCTTTTAATCATAAGTAGAACCATATACTTGGGAATTGATCTTATATTTAACATTATTTAACTACACATCTCCTATCTTCAAAAGTGTTATTTTGTATTTCCATGTGTAATAAGAACACCTTTTATCTTTGTAAAATCATTCCTTTCCATAAGAATTACTTTGTGTCATTCATTTCCTCTTCTATCCCTACTTGCTTATTCATTTTGATCTAGTTTCAATTCCAAGGATATGTATCTACAACGGGAACATCTATAAAATCTTATAGATTTAAATAAACATAGGTCATGTTGTTCAAGGATAGGAAAATATATGGTTATCCTGATGTACGATGATCAATAGTTTGAAGCTTCTTCTCTTTTGTTTTTCTTAATTTGAACTAGAATAAACTTGTAATTCTTGTTTTTAATCAGGTGGGACCACATGGCTAACTCTTCCTTTGGTGACATGATCCTAAACATTAGAAATTATATTTTCTACATTTCTTTTTTAATTGATTTATTTTTATTTTGGATTTTCTTTAGTTTTCATAAAAATATAAAGGAGAATATTAATTATTTTTGAAGTACCATCCACTCTTCAATTTTCATTCTCCATCGGCTTGCTTCTTGGCTTGTGCTAGCGAAGAAAATCAAAAGGATAGATTTATGTGTGAAACTAATTCCTCTAAGTTATAATTAAAGAAGACAATATATTTTTATTGGGGTACTAATTATTTTGCATCAATTGTTATATATACAACATTGGGTAAATCGATATTGGTCCACTATGTTGTTATAAAAATTATAGATGAAAGTAGAGTAAATGCTCTCCTATATGGAACATATTATCCAAGTAATAATATACATGAACATTCCTTGGGTAGTAACCTATGGATATCTGTTTACATTTATTTTTAAATTAACATACTTTCATATAGTTACTTATAGGAACCCCTTTCCACCGTATGATTTCTAACTAATACCAAGATATGTTCATTTTAAATTATAAATTGCTTGGTAAACTCAATTATGTAATCCATCTCTATGTTTGAGAATATATCATCTATTTGGTTATGACTACTTCATTATATATTGTTAGTTTTTTCTCTAGAAAGATGTTATGTAATTTATTTACTAGTCTCTATTCTCTTTTAGTATTTGCATAATAATTTGTGGTAATCATTTCTAGATATTGAGTGTGAAGGTTACTATAACTATTTTACTACTTGTGCCTAATTTTTTAGCACTAGAATATTTCTGGTAACCAATGTATGATGTAAAATGAATTATTTTCTACAAAAGAACCCCTTGCAGTTTAGTATATAATGAAAAAATTTCAATCTAAATGATAGGAACATATTGTTATTTCTCTCTCATATTAAATAAATCATATTTTTGAAAGGTTCTTAGGCCCTATGATTTTAGTCTTCTTTTGGTGACCTATATTTTCATAGATCTAATATATACTTTTAAAATATTTCAAAAACAAAAAATCATTAACAATATTTATTTCTATTACTTCAAGATATAATAAAAAAATCAATTGAGTGTATAATTTGAAGCTAGAAAATAGATTTTGAGATAATATAGTCAAATGTATCTTCCTATGAGGCACTTTTGTCACTCTAAGAGTCACATGGATTAGTGGATTCATATACATGGTCAAATAGTGATAAAGAGTAGTGAATTCATATACAAGGTCAAATAGTGATATAAAGCAGTGAATTCATATACACGCGGCATGGTCATTGCAGGTTACTGTTGACGTTCATTGTTTTTATGAACTTCTACATTTACTTTCCATATATTTTATTTTGTAACTTGTTTTTATTGATTCATCATTGGAATTAGTAAAAAGCTATCAGAATGAAAGAAGCCCATCATAACAATCAATAAACTAAGCAATGGGACATTAGGGTGTGTGGTAGGGGACATGGAACATGAAGGAGATGGTGTTGTCAAGCGAAAATTATTAAAATATGTTGTTTTGTAATATGTGCATGGGTAAAGGGAAAGGGATGGGGAAAACTTAAAAAATATTTGTTACAATGGTATGGGGACGGAGAGGGGGGATTTGTTTATAGAAAACACATTGTACAAGTATGTATCCTATTTATTTGAATAATTGAATTATTTTTCCATGTGTCTAAATGAGTAGTGGACACATGGGAAAAATTCTTTATGATTCACCGAGATTTTTGATGGTGTCAAAAACATACAAAATTTCCCCATATATTCCTTATGAAATATTTCCCCTTCCCAATAACCATGGCAAACAAACTACATATTTTTTCCCTACCATTCACCTCTCCATGATCCACCATGTTACAAACACAACCTAGGAGTAAATTGAAAACTCTATCATTACAATATAACTTTTTGCCATTTGACTTGTACCCATGTTTGACTGGACAAGTCATCAATATGAGAAAATCCAAACTATGCATGTTTGACTGTTATCAAAATAAATAAACACATAAACAAAACAAATATATCACCATTAATATTCCATAACTTACTCTTTGGGTTGAATTTGATAATGAAATTTGTTCATATAGGTCTGTTGTAAAACAATATGGAGTCAAAACTTTATATTAACCACAATAAATCACTTGGACATTTTATTGAATGTAACATTTAAATCACTAAGACATCAAACAAAATATTGGTGTAGTCTTTTTTTATTCTTTGATTGCCATGTACAAGATATACTAATCCATACCAAAAGATGAAAAAGTTAAAATTCATTAACAAATTGGAGAATTCATGTGAACGTGCGGATAAACCCATATGATGATGTAGGAAATACATTCTATTTTTTATTAACTATTATTTCTAAATGTTAACTTTGAGATGGTAATTGCAGCAAATCTGAACATTATATATTTATATTTAATTGGTGCAAGATGTTACCTTGTTGTGCCAAAATAGTCCTTATTTAAATGTGTACATTCTTAGAAGATGTGGACTATGTATTCTTATTTAACAAACACACTTATTATGGTAGTTCCTTTTGTGTTAAAAAAATCATTTTAGGTAGATCAATACAAATAATGGACAATTGACTTTTTTTTAAAATAGCTCAATATCATTAAAAGTAAGCCATACGGCATCTACAAGATAGACATCTCAGAACAAATAACCAAGCAGCAACTCCTATTGCAGAAAGACATAGCATAAGGCTCAAATTGGGATGCGAATGGTACATTTCTGCTCCGTCCACCTCTTGTAGTGGTTGTCTCAAACAGCTATCTGGGATGGAATTCGTCAATCTACAAGAGCCTATGAGTACATCGGATAGGAGTTTGCATAGCCGTTGGAAGAGATTACCATCATGAAGACAACGAATGGTCACCTGAAAAAGAGCTTGACCACCAAGAACCAACACAATCACAGCACCCCACAAACTAGATAAGAGACACAACTACCGACTAAGAAAACAAAAGGAAAAACAAGCACAGGACAAACGTCGAGCACTAGGAGTGCACCAACCAGGAGACCCGAGAAGGAGGTCAAACCCCAACTGTGCATATACAAAGGAAGGATGGCACATGCGGGTACAATGATGGGGGGTAGAGGGTGCCGGGAACCCCACCACCACTCCCGACCACCACTGCGAGTAGGGACCGGAAGACCCGCACGAAACACAAATCTCAGCTTCCTCCTCCTCTGCCTAAAGTACTAAGGGGCTCCCGCTCCCCGTCCGCCCACGAAGGAACCCGAGGCACGACGACACAGAACACCAACAACCTAGACAGGTGAAGACCGAAAAAAAAACAACACAAAAGCAAATGCAAAGAACAACCCCCCAAACCTACGACTACAACCAAACCGAACAGACCCACAAACAGAAAGCAAGAAGGGGAAGAAACAACACCCACACCCACAGAGAACAACGTTCCAGAAAACCATACAAAGCTACCTCCTCGCACCGAAGAACGATGTCGACGCCAGGAAACGAAACCACGCTCTGGGACACCTCCTCGCACCCAAGAGACCATGAACCAGATCTGGATCTGGGACGCCGTCCAGCAAGGAGAAGGGAAGGTGTGAAGGCGAGGAAGTGGTGACCAAACTTTATTTTATACTACGCATGAAACTTTTCCTAACTTTATAAATTGAAAATGGCAGATATATAACTCTATTATTTTACACTAGTACACTTGTGGGTTTTGACATTGATCATTTTATGCCTTTAGTGTCTGTTAAAATGCAACATGTAGGTGAGAGATGATGTTGATAAATGACCATGACGTCAATTTACTGAGAAAGATAAAACTGATGTGGTATAATAGGTCGGCGGTTTACAGAAACTGACATCTAGGATTGTACGAATCTATGTGAATGACTTGTCGATAAAAAAAATTATCTGATAAGGAAATCAATTTCTTCCAACTATTTCACATATGTATAGAATTATATAGTTGACACATGTATTTCTTTTGAGTTTTTCAGTCAAATCTAAAATAATTTTTCTCGAGAACAGCAACTTCAAGCTTAGGATTTTTGATGCACACAATATCCCCACGAAATTGTGGGCTAATGTAGAAATGTTTTCATATGAAACCCTCTGATATTCATGTATTTCATGTTTATTGTGCCTAGATAGACAAAGTTAGCTATTATGCATCTATTTTGTCTTACTCTAATGTATTTGGTTTGAAATTATGCATGTTATGATAGTCTAAAGCATTCTTTGCTTTATTGTAGAGAAATCAAATACACACTAGAGACAGTCAGCACCACAACTACTATCAGTACCCCAGATAAGAGATAAAGAAGGCCTTATCATAGAGAAATCTCAATATCACCAAAATGAGGCTCCATACCACTAATATGTCAAGTCAGTGCCCTTGACGGTCATCTCAATTTTTTTGGTAAAAGAGATCACAAAGATTTAGCAGAATCTCAATACCATTGACAGTTTACTCGATGATAGTAAGATAGTCTACCCTATTCATGAAAAAAGATAGCTCGATGGCACTGACTTCCAATTAGGTGTCACGAAGATTTTCCAGATGACCATGATAAATAAAGTCAACATCCAACAATTCATTAGATAAGTTATGTTTTAGCCTATTACATAAAAACCTAAAAGGACAAATAGAGAGGGGACATCAGCCTTTTTATGAGAGATTTGAGACCTAATGAGGAGGTGACACCGATACATGGGGAAAGGTTCATCCAGACACCTCCAATGAGAAGTTTGATGGTCAAATAGTTATCTAATTTGTAATGATCTTTAGTGGGGATCAACCTTACACCTCGTTACATAGGTTTTCTCCATTCTCTATGTTGTTTATATCCTACAAACCTTTTTGATATCATGTCAAGCATGAGGGGCTTAGGCCCCTTCTCTTTGGGATCCTAGAGCAACATGATGTTGAAACTATACATGTTTATTTGTAGTTCAATACAGATTGTCTTTGCTTCATATTTTAACAATGGAAGCTCATAATTTTGTTATTTATGCTTATCACCGTGTATATGTGTCAAAGCTATTAAAGTGGTATTAATAATCAAGAGAATATATTATCAACATGGGGAATAATGTGCTACGAGATTGGAATAACTACTATGAGGTAGATTCTCCAGAGAGTTTGTATTGTTTAACTTTCCATATTGACACTATTAGACATAGTTGAGATTAAGAGAGAAAGATTTCTCCCCACTCTCCCACGCCCGTGGCAGAGGCCGAACGCCCGTAAGGGGGGTAAATTAAGACAACAACTGGGATTCGAACATGGGTCCCTTCATGAGGAGACAACGTGCTTGACCATTTGAGCCACTCTTTGTCGGTACTGGACATAGTTAGTAATTAGGTTAAATAGTATACTACAAGATATAGACGTTGAATCCTAAGAAGCAAGATAATTTATAATATTTGGACAAAATACATGCATAGGTCACACTTTGGTGAAAGATGTATCCTAAATATCTCATTAATGTGATCCTTAAATCATTTTAATTTTTTATATAATTTCAATTCTTCATTTAATAACTCAATCAATCATTTGTCTTTTTAGGTCTAGCTGATCTATTTTAGTTGGTAGTAGTCCCTTTCCGAGGACAATCTAAATAGAGGTATCAGAGTGCGATTCATGACTAATAGTTGAAAATAACAAGGCAATCAGAGATCCGGGGAGCTGTAGGATTTTCCCATATACTCTCCTCTCTTATATTCAATTTCATCTAGAAGATAATTATAGGATCCATATTTGTCAAGGCTATCATCCATTATACCATCATCCATCAAAATAAGAATCATTCTTTGATATACATTCAAGAATGCTAGTGCAGAGACCATGTTGCTTTAGTTGGACACAACCGCACTGTTAAGTCATTCCTTAGTATTATTTTTTCAAAAGACACCAAATTTTCCCATATTGTTAATAAGAAAAAAAAATATTTATTTGGAATACATCACTACTCTCTATATCAAACTTATTCTTCCACCTATTTATATGTTATCACTCTTTTAGTCATAAGGACAACCATATACTTGGGAATTGATCTTATATTTAACATTGTTGAAACTACACATATCCTATCTTCAAAAGTGTTATTTTATATTTCGATGTGTACGTAACAGAACCCTTTATCTTTCTAAAATCATTCCTTGCCATAAGGATTACTTTGTGTCATTCATCTCCTCTTCTATCATGACTTGCTTATTCATTTTGGTCTAGTCTCAATTCCAAGGATAGGTATCTACAACGGGAACACCTATAAAATCTTGAAGATTTAAATAAACATAGGTCGTGCTGTTCGATGATCAGAATATATATATGGTGATCCTTACATACCATGATCAATAGTTTGACACTTCTTATCTTTTGTTTTTTTTAATTTGAACTAGAATAAGCTTGTAATTCTAGTTTTTTATTGGGTGGGACCACAGGGTCAACTCTTCCTTTGGTAACATGATCCTAAACGTTAGAAATTATATTTTCTACATTTCTTTTTTAATTGATTGATTTTTATTTTTGTATTTTCTTTAGTTTTCATAAAAATATAAAGGAGAATATTAATTACTTTTGGTGTACCATTCCCTCTTCAATTTTCATTCTCCATCGACTTGCTTCTTGTCCTTGTCCTAAAGAAGAAAATCAAAAGGATAGATTTATGTGTGCAACTAATTCCTCTAAGTTATAATTAATGAAGACACTATATTTTTATTAGGGTACAAATTATTTTTGAATGAGTTGTTTTATATACAACATTGGGTAAATCCATATTGGACCACTATAGTTTTATTAAAATGATTGGTGAAAATAGAGGAAATACTCTCCTAGATGGAACATCTTATCCAAGTAATAATATACATGAACATTCCTTGGGTAGTAACCTATGGATACATGTTTCCACTTACTTTTAAATTAACATACTTTCATATAGTTTCTTATAGAAGATCCCTTTCCACCGTATGATTTCCAACCTAGGTATACTCAATTACATCATAGATTTCTATGTTTGAGAATATATTATCCATTTGGTAATGACTACTTCATTACATATTTTTAGTTTTTCCTCTATAAAGATGTTGTGTAACTCATTTACTAGTCTCTATTCTCTTTTACTATTTGCATAATCATTTCCAGTAATCATTTCTAGATATTGAGTGGTGAAGGTTACTATAACTATTTTACTACATGTGGCTAATTTTTTAGCACTAGAATATCCTTTACCTAGGTGGATATAAAATTTTTGGTAACCAATGGATGGTGTAGAAGTAATTATTTCTACAAAAGAAACCCCTTATATTTTAGTATATAATAAATTAATTTCAATCTAACTCACTAAAATCATATTGTTATTTCTCTCTCGTACTAAATAGATCATATTTTTGAAAGGTTCTTAAGTCCTATGATTTTAGTGTTCTTGTGGAGACCTATATTTTCATATATCTAATATACTCTTTGAAAATATTTCAAACACAAAAAATTGTTAACATTATTTATTTCTATTACTTCAAGATGTAATGAAAAGATTTGTCAAGTGTATAATTTGATGCTAGAAAAGAGATTTTGAGATAAAATAGTCAAATGTATGTTAGTATGAGACACTTTTGTCACTTAAGAGTCACGTGGAGAAGTGAATTCATATAGAAGCTCAAAGAGTGATATAGAGTACTGATTTCATATACACACAACATGGTCATTGCAGGTTATTATCACATTAGACACATTCAAGTCCACTGTTGGCATTCATTGTTTTTATCAATTTCTACATTTACTTTTCCATAAATTTATTTTGAATTTTTTTTATTGATTCATAGTTGGAATTAGTAAAAAGCTATAAAAATGAAAGAAACCCATCATAACAATCAATCAGCAAAGCAATGGGACATTAGGGTTTGTGGTACAGGATATGGAATGGGAAGGAGATGGTGTTGTCAAGAGAAAATTATTAAAATGTGTTTTTTTGTAATATGTGCATGGGTAAAGGGAGATGGATGGGGAAAAATTAAAAATATAATTTGTAACAAGGGTATGGGGATAGAGAGGAGGGATTTGTTTATAGAAAACACATTGTACAAGTATGTATCCTATTTTTTTGAATTCTTTTCCCATGTGTCTAAATGAGCAGTGGACACTTTAAAATAACTCTTTATGATTCACTAAGATTTTTCATGGTGACAAAAATGTACAAAATTTCTCTGTAGATGCCCTATGAAATATTTCCCCTTCCTGATAACCATGGAAAACAAAAAACATATTTTATTCTCTACCATTTACCTCTCCATGATCCACCATGTTACAAACACAACCTAGGAGTAAATTGAAAACTCTATCATTACAATATACCTTTTTGCCATTTATCTTGTACACGTATTTGACAGGATGAGCCATCAATATGAGCAAATCCAAACTAAGCATGTTTGTCATTTATCAAAATGAAACAAAGATATTTCACAAGTACGCTATAAAGAAGAACACGTAGACATATTGAACTTCAGTAAGGATGATAACATAAGAAATAACATAGACATGGTCCCAAAATGTTTCTCCTTGACTCAAACTAATAAATAGAGACTTACAACAATGAATGCATATATGTCATATTTCCAACAAGTAGACAAGAATGCTAATTAAGGACACAATATAACCCTCTTAGATGTTTGATTCTTCATTTTTGCTTGACATTCCTCCACATAAAATCATCCATCAAAAAGTTTCACACACATAACACATGCACCTCAATTATTCGTCTCATCCTCCTTCTTATTGGTGTGACAATGTAGACATGAACCTATATAATGTCTCCTTGATTTAACCTTATAACCATATGTATAGGTCAGTCATAAAATTAATGTCATATTGTTAGTGTTTATTAGACAACAAGTGGGTATAATTCCAACTAGATAAAGAACTCAAACATGTTAGATGCAATGGAGAAAACATCAAAGCATTGACAATTCTCTGGAAGATACCCACACCTAGGACATACTTGTTGGTTGTCAGGATTATCATCCTTATTCCTATTAGAAGTTGTGTAGTTTGTAAAGGTGGGAATGGATTCTTGGTTGAACATGGCTTGCTCTTTGTGGATCTTTCTACCTTTACCAATGAAATTTTGTGACTTCTCTGACTTCTTGAAGTTTTGATTTACCTAGCTACCTGATGTAGTGATATACAAATGACAGATGCAATTGCTAGTAAGAACAAAGTTTATTTTAGTTTGTTGATCAATTGTATTTTCGTGGGCTTCATGAGCAACCTTTTTATAGTTGTTGATGCCCTACTAGGATTTTTTGGTTGTCTCTTATTGATAGGATATGTTTCCAAAAATGAAAGATGATTGAAAAGAAAATGGAAAGAAAACTAGAATTAAAATGTTAGTTTTTTCAATAATGTTGTGAAGGAGAACTCAATTATTTGAAGACATGAAATGTCCAACCAAATATTTTCCTCCCAACGATAAGAATCTATCTTTTTAAAGTATATTTACATTGAAAGCACCAATAAATTAAAATAAAATAATATTATGTTTCAAAAAATAGGTGGCACCCACTTGGGATGTTTTTTACATACAAAAAAATATATGCAGACGTTTATAAAGAAAGATATAGCCATGTAATTTCAAAGGGATGAAAAGCGAGCAACAAAAAAGAATGGATGAATTTTGGCAAACAATAAGAAAAGAAAGAAAATACTTCCCTTTCCTATGTTTGTTCAATTATATTTGAATCCATTTGGAATAATAAGAAACATCTCATTGTGTTGAAGTAAATAAATGTATTTTTTTATTATTAATTTTTTGCTTTTAGATAGTGAAAGATAGACTTAGATAGAGATGTGATTATTACTTACCATCCAGAAACTAACATAAAATTGTTATGCATGTTGGAATAGGAAACCCACACCTGATGTAGTCTTAGAATATCCTAGGAGGAATCAATGTGAAAACACTCTTTTTTGGTTCCACATACTATTCTTTTATAAAGAAACAATAAATGTCATTTCTGTCTAGTATTGAAATTCAACTTGACGCTAAATACTATATAACAAACATGTCATATGTAAGGAAAAAATGAGAGATAATGAAAACCAATTATATAATTTGGAATCATATATATATATATATATATATATATATATATATATATATATATTAATGTATAAATTGCTTAGTAACATACTTTCATATAGTTACTTATAGGAACCCTTCCACCGTATGATTTCCAACCAATACCAAGATATGTTCATATTAATGTATAAATTGCTTGGTAAACTCAATTATGTAATCCATCTCTATGTTTGAGAATATATCATCTATTTGGTTATGACTACTTCATTATATATTGTTAGTTTTTCCTCTAGAAAGATGTTATGTAACTTATTTACTTGTCTCTGTTCTGTTTTAGTATTTGCATAATCATTTGTTGTAATCATATTTCTAGATATAGAGTGGTGAAGGTTACTATAACTATTTTACTACTTGTGCCTAATTTTTTAGCACTAGAATATCATGAATATAAAAATTCTGGTAACCAACGTATGATGTAAAGGGAATTATTTTCTACAAAATAAACCCCTTGTATTTTAGTATATAATCAAATAATTTAAATCTAAATGACTAGGAACATATTGTTATTTCTCTCTCATACTAAATAAATCATATTTTTGAAAGGTTATTATGTACAATGATTTTAGTCTTCTTGTGGTGACCTATATTTTCATAGATCTCATATATACTTTTAAAATGTTTCGAACACAAAAATTTGTTAGTGTTATTTATTTCTATTACTTCAAGATGTAATAAAAAGAGTAATTGAGTGTATAATTTGATGCTAGAAAACAGATGTTGTGATAAAATAGTCAAATGTATCTTCATGTGAGACACTTTTGTCACTCTAAGAGTAACATGGAGTAGTTAATTCATATACAAGGTCAACTAGTGATATAGAGTAGTGAATTTATATACAAGGTCAAATAGTGATATAGAGCAGTTAATTCATATACACATGGCATGGTCATTGTGGGTTACTATCACATTAGACCATTCAAGTCCGTTTTTGGCATTCATTATTTTTATGAACCTCTAGATTTACTTTTCCATATATTTTGTTTTGTAATTTATTTTTATTGATTCATCATTGGAATTAGTAAAATCATATCAGAATGAAATAAACCCATCTTAACAATCAATCAACAAAGCAATGGGACATTAGGGTTTGTGGTAGGGGACATGGAAGGGGAAGGAGATGGTGTTGTCAAGTGAAAATTATTAAAATATATTGTTTTGTAATATGTGCATGGGTAAAGGAAGAGGGATTGAAAAACTTAAAAAAATATTTGTTACAACGGTATTGGGACGGCGAGGGGGGATTTGTTTATAGAAAACACATTGTACAAGTATGTATCTTGTTTATTTGAATTCTTTTTCCATGTTTCTAAATGAGTAGTGGACACTATTGAAAAAGTCTTTATGATTCACCAAGATTTTCCACGGTGACAAAAACATACAAAATTTCTCCATTATTTCCCTATGAAATATTTTCCCTTCCCAATAACCATGGAAAACAAACAACATATTTTGTTTTCCTACCATTCACATCTCCATGATCCACCATGTTACAAACACAACCTGGGAGTAAATTGAAAACTCTATCATTACTATATATTTTTTTGCAATTTATCTTGTACACATATTTGACCGGACAAGTCATGAATATGAGCAAATCCAAACTAAGCACGTTTTTCTTTTATCAAAATGAAACAAAGATATTTCAC